>OY998165.1:99702531-100952531 GCA_963921995.1 Oxystoma pomonae
TCAAATGAGACCAAATCAATCGAACCTGTTTCAAATCGATCAAGGTAAACAAGTGACATCGATTCCCACCTTAAATCAGAATGTCGAGAATATCCAGAATTTTTCTAATTTTGACCAATTTTCAATAAATCAATACGATGATTATTTTTCATACAATAATCACACTCAAAATTCAAAATTTTGACGAACATTATAACCAGAACTTAATAAATTACGACAGCCAAGACTACACTGATGTTTTGCGTACAACCACTGATTATGATTATAACTCTGATAACAACTTAACCAACTCAAATGAGGAACAACATTTTCAAACACCTGGCCTACAGAACACGAATCCCTAACTATAGAAATAAACACAGAAACCACAAACAGTTTGCCTTACATTAAAATTCAAAATCCGCCTTTAAAATTACTAATCGATACGGGATGCGGCCATTCATTGATCAAACCGTCTGTAGTAGAAAAATATTATCCAGAAAAAATTTATAATTCACCAACCACCATAAAAACCGGAACTGGCGAAACGGATGTGTTATACAAAGCTAATTTACCAGCTTTTTCGGAATTTGCCTTAAATACAGAAATTTCATTCATACTTTTTGACTTTCACAAGGTTTATGACGGGATTATAGGCCTTAACGATTTAAAAAGATTCAATATATTAATTGATTTACCAAATAAGCAAATAATCAGTTATCAAAATCGTATTCCCATATATTACCGAGAACCGCAAAGCGAAATGTATAGCATTACAGTACATGCATATCAGGTGTCAAACGTAAAGATTCCAGTTTCCGCGAATAACGTTGATATAATGATACCAGAGTGTAATATCAAAAACCTCTACTTTCCGGAGACCTTGACACATGCAACACGTGGATTCGCACCAACAGAAGTTTTTAACTATACAGACCAGGATATAACGGTGTATTTTCAAGAACCAATGCAAGTCCAAATTTTTCCCGATTATACTTTTTATATATGGAAAATATTTTTACAGATAAATTAGAGAAAGACCCAGAAATATCAAAATTAATTCGTTGCGACCATTTAAATGAAAAAGAAAAATTGTCACTAATAAACCTATGTAACGAGTTTTCAGATGTTTTTCATAAAGGGAACGAAAAATTGACTTTTACCAATAAAATCAAACATGAGATAAGAACAACCGATGAAATTCCTACATATTCAAAATCGATACCCATTTGTGCATAAAGAAGAAGTCCAACGCCAAATAAATAAAATGTTAGACGAGGGAATAATCAGGCAAAGTCAAAGCCCTTAGAGTAGTCCTATTTGGATATCATCATCGTGACTGATTATAGGACCCTTAACCTTAAAACAATCGACGATAAATACCCTTTACCAAATATCACCGATATTTTCGATAAATTAGGTCAATGCACATATTTTTCAGCAATCGATTTATCATCAGGGTTTCACCAGATAGAAATGGATCCGAAATCTATCGAGAAAACAGCTTTCAGTGTAGAAAACGGATTGTACGAGTACGTGCGCATGCCTTTCGGCTTAAAAAACGCACCCGCTACTTTTCAGAGAGTAATGGACAATGTTTTAGGAGATTTAAACGGAAAAATATGCCTAGTCTATATGGATGACATAGTAGTATTTTCAACGAGCCTTGAAGAACACATAAAACACATAAAACTAGTATTAGAAGTAAATCAGAATTTTTGAGAATCAAAGTCGAATTTTTGGGACATGTTATCACCAAAGATGAAATAAAACCAAACCCAAAACACCAAAAGAAATAAAATCTTTTCTAGGATTGCTTGGATATTATAGAAGGTTTATTAAAGGATTCGCTAAGTTAACCAAACCTTTTACAGAGTGTTTAAAGAAGGGCGCAACTATAAAACATAACCCCGAATTTTTAGAAACATTCGAAACCTGTAAAAATATATTGACAAATGACCCAATACTTCAATATCCTGATTTTACTAAACCGTTTATATTGACAACAGACGCATCGAACGTAGGCGTAGGAGCAGTATTGAGCCAAGGAACTATTGGAAGCGATCTACCTATAGCTTACGCATCAAGGACGCTGAACCCGGCTGAACAAAACTACTCGACAATAGAGAAAGAATTATTGGCCTGCGTATGGGCAACACAATATTTTAGACCTTACCTATATGGCCAAAAATTCACGATCGTTAGCGACCATAAGCCTTTAGAATACCTTAAAAATATAAAAGAGCCTAATTCTCGACTTGTAAGATGGCGCCTAAAATTAGAAAAATTTGATTGTGATGTGAAATATAAAAAAGGCAAATTAAATTTAAACGCCGACGCATTATCAAAATTAGAAGTCAATATGATGGAGAATCAATCGACCGCAGGTAATCCAGGAGAAATAGATCAAGATATAGAGGAATACATAGCGCAAATAAATCAAAACTTAAGTGAAGAAGAGAGAAAACAAGTAAGTGCGTTAATAAGTTCGGAAACCAATATTAACGATAATCGATACTATTTCTCTAATATCCAAATAAAACCACCAGCTATTCCTCCAGACATACCACCAAACGAGAATCCTACTCCTGAGGCTTCAGATTCCGATGATAATGAGACAGTAGACACATCCGCCGAAAACCCAATTTTAAATGTACCAATAACCGAAAATTGCGTAAATACGTACGCACATCAGATTATCTTTTACCAGAGAGACCGAGGTAATTATTATGTGACTAGGGATATTCCTTTTGCCACCAAAGAACGACTAATAGTACATCTTACAGCAAACTCTGAGCAGGAAATAATAAAATTTTTCAAAGAATACGTTAACCCATCGAAATACTATTGCCTTTATGTCAAAAACTCGAATATTAACCTTAACGTTTAAGTGTTATTTTGCCGCAAACTTTTAGGAACCACACCTATAAATTAGTACTATTCAATATATATTTAATGGATGTGTCCGAAGAACAAAAAAAAAAATAATTGATTACCTATGATCATAATGAAAATCACAGAGGAATCCATGAAAACCTATTAACACTGAAAAAATTATAAAACATGAAAACTGACCTAGCCCAATATATAAACAACTGCGATATTTGTCAGAAAGCAAAGTACGACCGACATCCACCTCAGATTAAATTCGCTTTAACACCTACACCCACGCAACCTTTCGAGTGCATTCATCTAGACACGTCCCAGATTTCAAACTCAATGTATATGACAGCCATTGATGTCTTCTCGAGATACGGTCAAGCGTACCCGATAGACGCGTGTACGAGCATACATATATTTGACAGCTTGTCAAACTTTGTTAGTCACCATGGCCTACCTCAATACATCAGAGCAGATAGCGGAACAGAATTTAAAAACCAAGTTGTTTTAGATTTTTATAAGTTACACAAAATAGGCATTCATTATACGACACCGGGAAATTCAAACAGTAATAGTCCAGTCGAACGATTACATTCCACTCTTATCGAACATTTCAGGACCTTAAAATTAAAAGAACCAAAGTTTTCAAATAATAAATTGATGCAATATGCGATTATTGGTTATAATTGACTGACAAAACAGAGACCATTTGACATCATAAATGCACGATTAGATTCCTTAGACCCCTTTGATTTGACGGACGAAATTATTGTCAGTAAATACGTGAATGACAGACGCGAGCGGATGAAGACTATCTATCAAAAAATCTATGGGACGTCGCATAACACGAAAACTAAACAAAATAAAAAACAAAACGAAAAACGAGAAAATCGTCAAGAAATGCCGCCTGATACAAAAATCTATGTAACAGACAAACAGGCAAAACGACAGAAATACAAACCTCGCAAATTAAAAGCTATGGTAGCACAAGATATTGGAACCAAAGTAATTACAAAGGACAAGAAAGTTATTCAAAAATCGCAAATCCAAAACCTAAACGATTTTCTTCTTCGCAGGAAATCGCACCTAATGATGACACCCCTTCGACTAGCAACCCTGTTCATGGTCGTGTCAGCAGTGACGACTCCCTTACTCCCTTTTCGAGTAGGTAACGCAAGAGTAATTGAGGGAAAACATATATTTTTACACTATAGAGAATTAGCCCCGCTTTATAATCAATTGAAAACAATTGAACGCTTTTATAGTATAATCGAAAAATCGCTTAATTTTACACCCGCTTTTAATTCGTAAGCTTACGCTTATTATTTTAGTTCTAAGAATTTATTTAACCACGCTAAGTTTCTTATCTCACAAACAAGAATCAAATTAAATAACATAAAACCGCATAAAACGATGCGTAGATCAAAACGAGGATTAGTAAATATAGTTGGAAAAGCATCAAAATGGCTTTTCGGTACTTTAGACTCCAAAGATGGTCTAAAATACGATAAAGCTATCAATAAGTTATTGACAAATCAAAATTCAGTCAGCACAGAGATAAAAATGCAAATATCTTTGACAAAAAAGTTAATTAATAATTATATTAGCACAATATCCTTATTGTCAAAAAATCAGGAACTTCTCAAAGAACATATAAATATTATTGAAAGCAATCTGAATAAATCATTAATGATATCACCAAATTTCTAAAAGCACAAAATACAATCTTTCAAATTATTTTGAACTGTCAAAGTTTTATAACGTTTTTGGATACTTTAGAGGACGCTATTATGTTTGATCAACTAAATACGTTGCACAGCTCTATAATTTCAGCTTATCAACTTGAACAAATAATTTTTAATTTAACCACACTTTATGGTGAAGACAAAATTGTAATGTTTAAAGATTTGATTTATTACTATCATTTGGCAAGCTTACAAGTTAGCTTTTCAAACGATAAAATTATTTTCGCCGTTCACTTATTCCAAAAACAAAAACTCCCAAAACAAAACTTTGAATTATATCACCTTTTTCCTATCCCGATCAATAAATCAATAATTATTCCCAAATCATCCCACCTATTGATTGAAACTGAAGAATCGCAATACGAAGAAGACGCCTGTCCAAAACTAGAGAACATCTACATCTGCCAAAATTGCCTTATGCCTCACATTCGAGATTGTGCAATTGACCTCATCTCACGAGCCGAAATAACTAACTGTCAACCCACATGCGTCGAAATATTAAAACCGATCATCTACCAGATAACTGATCAATACATATTATCGATACCGATCGAAGATGAACTTAAACTTGAAAAATCCTGCCAAAATAAAGAATTTGTCCTCATCAAGCAGCCAAGCTTAATTCAAATTCCTTACCACTGTGGAATCAAGATAGAAGAGAGAAAATTTTGGAATAAAGAAGAACTTATTAGAGGTAGCCCGTGCATTTTACCTCCTATAAGAATCAATAATTACAGTTACCAATTAGACACTGAGCAAATTCAATTAAACACTATTGATTTACAGGAAATCAAAGATCTTCAAGAAAAAGCCAAATCTATGAGGATCTCCGAAATTTTACAAATCTATCCAGCTACATGGAGCGTCTTAACGACCCTTACAATCCTGCTTATGGTTATGGGACTTGTATACGTCACCACATTGTCCGTTTATAGAAAACGACGTCTAGGTATGAAGAAAAAAGAAGATGTCCAAAAAATGAGCACCCTCGAAAAGAACCCTTCATCCCTGTTGTTTTCGATCTAATGGGGGAGGAGTTACGTCCCTGAAAAAGCTGACTAGTCTAAAGATATAGTTTTCCTCGAACAACACGAGCTGCGTTTTAGATAAGAAGAAGCGTACATTTTCATAATTTTATTTGTTCTTAAATTCATTTTGAGCTTTGGCTTCACGCTGTAAACTGCTTTCGAAAAATAAAGATTTTTTAAAAACTAAAATCGTTCAACAAAAATCTTAACTAGCATCATATTACATTTTTTTTTAGATTTGTGAATTTGACTTAAAAATTATGAATATGTCAGCTATATTTCCAGGAAGCACACATGATAGTTACATATGGAAAAATAGCAGTGCATGTCGGTACATAAGGAACATTCACAATAATGATCGTACATCATTTGCTCTTCTTGGTAAGTTTAATTTATAGGTAAGGCCACTTTCTCAGATTTTTAAATTAATTTATTTATTGTAGGAGACTCAGGTTATGAGTTATGGATGTTAACTCCCATCAACAATGCACTTCCAGGCTCACCAGAAGAAAGATACAACCAAGCTCAAACATCCACAATATCTTTAATTGAAAGGTGCAATGGTGTCCTGAAAATGAGATATCTTTGTTTGCTCAAACACCGTGTTCTTCATTATTCACCAGAAACTGCATCAAAAATTATAAATTGCTGTACAATTTTGCACAACATATGCATACAAAATAATATTCCAGAGGTTCAATTTGGTGATGACGATGAGGATCAACGGATCAACGGAATCTATGACATTGAGTCCAGAAATTAAGACAATATTATTTTCAACCGTATAAATCCAGAATTGGCAGCAGGGAGAAGAATTCAGCAATTAATTATAAGAAACCATTTCCAATAAATCTATAAATTTTAGTTTTGCTATACAAATAGAAATAACAAAATAAATGTTATTAGAATTTTACTTATCTTTTTTTTATTAAAACTGTATTAAAATAAACCAAAATGTATTAATTTACAAAATAAAAAGCAATCTGCCAAAATGCTTAAATCATTTTAAATGTTTTAAAGTACCTACTAAAAAACAGTCACAAATCAACTAAACTACTACAAAAATACAGCAAGCACTAAAAACTTAGACATAAATTTTGAAATAGCTAAAAAAACCAAATTTTAATTGCTAAATCCTGCAATGTAACTTACAGTACTTGATAAGACAAATTTTTAATTTAAGTAGGAACCAAAAACCAACTTATGCTAGACAAACTAAATTTTAATTGCTAAATCCTGCAATGTAACTCACAGTACTTGATAACACAAATTTTTAATTTAAGTAGGAACCAAAAACTTGAGATTGTTTATTTCGAGTAAATCTAAGTAATATCTGAATCTTTTTGTTTTGAAGCTATGTCGTCTTAAATTTTTTTTTTATTTTTAAGCAAGGAAGAAACTACAACCTGCTTAGTATACATAAAAATAATTTAAATGAAAAATACAACATATTTTAAACAAAAAAATGTAAGTTTCTAATCTCGTTTTTAATATTAGTAAATAACAAACTTATTCTAAACAAACCTTAATTTTATTTGTTGCTAAAATAATTACTTATATCTTGTAAGGCCTTCGCCATTTTTTCTTTTGCTTTTATGTCCCGCTTGTAAACCTCCATTTTTTTAGCATAACAGGATTTTCGTTCCTCATACTTTTCCGTTATTTCAATTAATGTTTTATTTGCAGATATTGTGTTGTCCAATCTTTCGAATTTATTATTTTTTTTCACATTTTTTTGTGGAGTGTTTTTGGTCACTTTCATTGCGTCATCAGTAGCATTTTGGCTTATGTTTTGGTCATCAGCATTTTGGTTTGTCTCTTCATTGCCCATCATATAATCATGATCATATATTACTATTCCATCAGGGCTGTCAAAAGTAAATGTACAGTCAGATTCCTTTACCGACTTGTGTCCTTCTGTCACAACAGTGCCAAGCATGTCCAAAATTTTCAAGTCGTCATCTGTCAAGGCTTTAACTTCTTCAATTCGTGGGCCTCCACCTGTAGATCTCATGTGGTTTTTTATGGTGGAATTCTTTTTTTATGTGTTTCCTTTCATATCTTGCCAGGTCCATAAAAAATAAAAATATATTCTCTCAGAATAAAAGTTGCACTTTTAGTCCCTAGGCACTAAACATAAAATATGGGAATGTTGCATGCAAAAAATAATGTTGAGTAAAAATAGCTCGTTTCTTCAACATTTTTTTTTATGAAAAAGCAAAAAATAGTGTACAAACCTTGATATAAAAAAAACAAGTGTCTTTTTACCCCTCAGCGAATTGTAGCCCTCTGTCTGTTTGGGCTACAAACTTTCCACCTCAGAATAAAAAGTACACTTTAGTCCCTAGGTATATAATATACTATTATATGCATTAAAGTTGATTCCCGAGTCAATACCTTTATTTTTTAAGCACGAACCACTTATAATTAATTATTGTTTGTGTATATTTTTAAGTTTATGTAGGACAGTTAATTTTTCCTTGCATCCTTTTTTTTGTCTTGCCTATTTTCCAGAACTTTGTATCTAGCTTGGACTATTTATACTCGTTTTTCAGATAATGTTATTTTATGAAATTAACTCTGTGTTTCGGACTTCCATTGGCTATATTTTATTTATATATGACGTTTCGATCAGTACAATCTCTGATCGTCTTCAGGTGCAAAATACAATTAATTCCTAAGGCTACGTACTTATATACTGTGAGAAATTATTCAACCTTGAAGTTTAAGAAGTTGGCTCCGCCAAGGAGGGGCTTCCAAATATTTGGGATTTCAACACTTGGTTTACTGAAAATACCCTGATTCTGCCCAATAAAGGCAGCTTCAAGGAACTTTCGTTTCTTCCAGTGTGACTCCTTGTGCAAAACCTTTGCTTCCGCCCTCTTCATTCGGTGTTGTTTTGACCATGCATGTTCGGCGATTCCTGATTTCGAGGTTTCACCTTTTTGGGTATTCGTTCGATGTTTCTTAAGCCTAACAGATAGTGAGTGGTCTTTTAGTTTCGCCTATGTTTGATTCACCCCACACTCACATGCATTCCTTATTTTGTTTGTTATCTGGTTTTGTTTTACTAAGAAGGCTTCGAATTGTATTTCTAGATTTAAAAGCTGATTTAATATTAAAGTTTTTCGCTACTCTTCGAATTTTCTCTGATACTCCTTTAACGTATGGGATTGTAAGAAATGCATTTGCCTGGTTTTGGTCTTGTAATCTCTGTCCTCTTTGTTGAAATTTAGAAACAGTATCTGTTATAAGTTTAAGGCTGTAACCATTCTGCTGCAGATCCTTCTTAATGTTTTTTATTTCGATTTCCAAGTCATGAGAATTGTTACAAATTTGAACGGCTCTGTTATACAAAGTTTTTATTATGCCTCGTTTGGTTGTAGCAGAATGATTTAAACCTTGATTTAAATATTGTCCCGTGCGAGTGCGTTTATGATAGACTGTTGTTCTGATGTCGCTTTCTACTCGTGTGACAAGTACATCAAGAAAAGCAATTTGACAATTTTGCTCCAACTCCATTGTGAATTTAATGGTGGGTCTTATATTATTTAGGTGGTGAAGAAATTCTGAAAGTTGTTGATCATTCCCGGTATTTCATTGGCGAAAGCGATGAACCCATTGGCATACCGTCATCCTGAGCATAAAACCTATCTTTCACTTGAAAATAAGAGTTATGTAGGCAGCACTCCATCACTCCCTCCAGCGGTAGGCTGGTACGTTCATAAAGGGATTCGTCATCATCCAGTCTCTTTCTAATAATATCTAGCGATTCCTTTATCGGGACATTGGGGTATAGACTTTCAACATCAAAACTGACAAGTCTATCCTCGGTTCCTAAAACAAAAGATTTAAGAATATTAACAAAATTGTTGGAATTTTCTACAAATGAAGCGGTCTTGCCTGCAAGAGGTTGAATAATTTTCAAAAGGAATTTAGACAGATTGCTTGTTGGAAAATTTCTGGAGCTTGTAATTGGGCGTAAGGGCATTGCATCTTTATGAATTTTGGGAAGACACGGAAACCTATGACCAGAAAGTTGAAGAGGTAGTTGCTAAAGAAAACTATAAACTTCTCCCAAAAGATCCGACGCAATCAATCGAAAGTAAGGTTTATAGAATTTTGAAAAAGCATTCCAGATATATTCCGGACAATACAAGGTCTCAACTTACACCACATTATAGCAAGCCTCCTCATCTATACGGACTTCTCAAAATTCACAAAGATGCAATGCCCTTACGCCCAATTACAAGTTCCAGAAATTCTCCAATAAGCAATCTGTCTAAATTCCTTTTTAAAATTATTCAACCTTTTGCACGCAAGAGACGCTTCATTTGTAGAAAATTCCAACCATTTTGTTAATATTCTTAAATCTTTTCTTTTAGGAACCGAGGATAGACTTGTCAGTTTTGATTTTGAAAGTCTATACACCAATGTCCCGATAAAGAAATCGCTAGATATTATTAGAAGGAGTTTTGGAGTGCTGCCTACATAACTCTTATTTTCAAGTGAAAGATATGTTTTATGCCCAGGATGTCTACCAATGGGTTCATCGCTTTCGCCAGTGATGTCCAATATTCACATGGAGTGGTTCGAATCACACGCGGTTGATACCTCAACATATAAACCTAAGCTCTGGCTGAGATATGTTGATGATACTTTTATTGTCTGGACCGGGAATGACCAAGAACTTTTAGAATTTCTTCACCACCTAAATAACATAAGCCCATCATTAAATTCACAATGGAGTTGGAGCAAAATTGTCAAATTCCTTTTCTTGATGTACTTGTCACACGAGTAGAAAGCGACATCAGAACAACAGTCTATCGTAAACGCACTCACACAGGACAATATTTAAATCAAGGTTAGTATTTCTAAATTTCAACAAACAGAACAGAGATTACAAGACCAAAACCAGGCAAATGCATTCCTTACAAACCCATACGTTAAAGGAGTATCAGAGAAAATTCGAAGAGTAGCGAAAAACTTTAATATTAAAACAGCTTTTAAATCTAGAAATACAATTCGAAGCCTTCTTAGCAAAACAAAACCAGATACCAAACAAAATAAGGAATGCATTTACCAAGTTCCTTGTGAGTGTGGTGAATCATACATAGGCGAAACTAAAAGACCACTATCTGTTAGGCTTAAGGAACATCAAACGAATATCCAAAAACAACACCGAATGAAGTGGGCAGAAGCAAAGGTTTTGCACAAGGAGTCACACTGGAAGAAACGAAAGTTCCTTGAACCTGCCTTTATTGGGCAGAATCAGGGTATTTTCAGTAAACCAAGTGTTGAAATCCCCAATATATGGAAGACCCTCCTTGGGCGGAGCCAACTTCTTAAACTTCGTGGTTGAGTGATTTCTTACAGTATATAAGTACGTAGCCTTAGGAATTGATTTTAGTTTGCACCTGAAGACGATCAGAGATTGTACTGATCGAAACGTCGTGTATAACTAAAATATCCACAGTCCGAAACACAGAGTTAATGTCAAACAGATCATTGTCTCAAACTTTCAAACAAATGTTATTTTATGGTTAATGGAGACACATATTTTAATCAATGTATTTATATTGAGTCCTTTACTAAATAACATAATGTTTACATACCTTACGCCACTGTCGCCAGTCTTTTGGGCCTTTTTAAAATTAAAATCAATCTAGAATTTTCCAGATCGCAGTTGAGAATGTTTGTCCATAAACTCTATTATATCTCTTTTTTGTTCCGAACTCACGTTTGTGGATTTTTTTTTGTCCATTTTCTTTCTTTTTAAATTTTCACACCGAAACGAAGATTGGACGACGATTTTTAGGTTAAAATGGTAAAGCGTTTACATGGTAGCAAACCGGCACATTTTTTCTCTCTCTTTCTACATAATACAAAAAGGGACAGATATTATTTCAAGTAAGACCGTCAAAATACCCTTTTGTCATATGCGCTGATGCCAGCTCAATAATTATTTGAATGGCTTTCGTGTACGAATTTGTTTTCGATGGAGTGTTGAAAATATGAATCCCAATTCGTAAACGAAAGTTAGCAGACGAAAGTCTTCGTATGCGAATGCTTTTCGTCTGACTTTGAAAATCAGGCCCCTGATCCTTCCTTTCTCTTTGTGGTATTGTTTTTGGTCCAGCGTAGTACTGTATTTTTATTAACTCCAAAATGTTTCGCCGCTTTTCTTATAGACCAGTTATCTTCCGTAAGTCGAGTTATAATTTGAATTTTGGTAAATTCTGAAACCTGAGGCATTTTTTATTTAGTTTGAAGTATACTGCTAGAAATCGTCAGATAATTGTCAGATATTTCAAAATGTTGACGAATTGTGGCCAAACCAATAAATATCTGAACGTATAGGGTGACATCCTAGAAAAAGAAAATATATATTTTACTTGTCCTACTTTTTTTCGCCAAATCTGTACAAATCGTTAAATAAGAAATTAAAAAAAAGCTAAATGTTATTGACAGGATATGATAGGAACTTCTGCTGCTACTGCCGCAGTGTCTGTTTTTTCGGTGTACATTTTAAAAAGTGAAGCTTCTGGTTTCAGTAGTTGTGAACTTTCGGTATGTAGTGAGCCCAACTCATTGCATATAAATTGGCTTAGGTCATTATTGCAACTTGGATTATTAGTTAGTAAACCAGAGTTTCGAACTTCCATTGTCTTTATTTTGACTCTTTCACAACGTACCTGCAATCGTAATCAGGTGTACAGGGTGGTCCAAATTCGAGGGGACTCTATAGCTTTGGGCTTTTGCAGCATAGTTGGCCCGAAACTAATATACATGTTACGGGCTCGATCTTAAAGAGAAGTCTGAGCTACAGGGTGTTTATCAAAAATGTGCGTTTCTAAAAACCCTCAACAACTTTTTTATTTGTAAAGATAGAAATTTTCATTAAAAACATTTTTTGAAGATTTTTTAAGGACAAATCTATCCAATTTTGTCTTAAAGCCTTTAGTTCACGAGATATAACACAAAGTTACATTTTTTTAAATGGAATACCCCAATTATTTTAAAAAATTAGTTTTAAAATAAAATTTCCTGTTACACGATGTGTCATACACCTATTTGTATTAAGTAGTTAAACAGATATCTGCAATTTTTAATAATTACCATAGTAGGCTGTGTTTAACTCTGACCTATGCAGTTTAAGGGTATGTATCTAGGTAGCTATTATCAAATAAAAACCATTGCCATGATAAACGAGTTCAAGTGTCAAAAGTGGCGTCTTCGACAAGATATAAAAATGTTTGAAAACTTTGAAAAGTACGACATGATAAAATGTTATATTGAAAGTAACGAAAATCGACAGACGGCGTTAATTCTATATTTACAGAGATATCCTGAAAGAAGGCAACTTAGCTCAAAAATATTTTTGAAGTTATAACGTCATCTACAAGAATACGGATCCTTTACAAAACCGCGGCCTAGGACGTATAGAAGACTAGCCAGAGATAGAGAATTGGAAGAACTAACGGTTCTAGGAGAAATATAAATTAACCCGAATACTTCCACCAGGGCTATAGAGAGAAACACTTTCCACGCAGCAGTGCCGTTTGGGTGCTTACAAAACACAAGTTTAGGCCGAAAGATACCAACAAATTTTAGAAGACGGTGCACCTACTGCACCTAATGCACGAGACATTACTAATTTGCTAAATATTGTGTTTGCCAAAAACTGAATCGGAAATAAAGGTCCTATATATTGGCCCCCCAGGTCTCCAGACCTGACCCCTTGCGACTACCTTTTGTGGGGGAGAGTCAAAGACCTTGTATTTCGAAATCGCCCAACTACTAGAAGGGAATTGGAAGAGGCACTTCGTACTGCATTCAGGCAGCTTTGTGCGGTAGAACTTCTTAATGCAGAAAATAGCGTCAAGAGAAAATGTAGGATATGTTTACAAGAAAACGGACGTCAATTTGAGCATTTGTTTTAGAATTAAAGAAAATTGTTAGATGTAGATTTTAGGTGTTACATAGTTTAATTAATAAAAATTTTAACTAAAAACTTTTAATAATTTTATTTTTGTTTATTATTTTAGGGTTGGTAATTATAGTAAACTAAAAGTTAAAGTTCGAGTTTGCTGTGTCACCTTGTGTCGTAGCCAACTTGATTTTGTATAAAAAAAACAATAAAATTTTATTTACATTTAGGTCGCGCACAGCGCCTACTACTGTAAATATCAAAATATGCAAATATCTTTTAAACTATTTAATAAAAATAGGTGTATGGCACATCGTTCGACAGGAAATTTTATTAGAAAATTGATTTTTTAGAAAAATTGGGGGTATCCCATTTAAAGAAATATAAATTTATGTGATATCTCGGGAACTTAAGGCTTTATGAGAAAATCGGTGAAACAGGTAGATTTGTCTTAAAAAATGTTCAAAAAATGTTTTTAATGAAAATCTCTCTCTTTACAAATAAAAAAGTTGTAGAAGGCTTTTTAAATCGCACATTTTTGTGAATTACCCTGTAGCTCAGAAACGCTTTGTCACATCGTAATGCGGTTTGTAGTTTTCGACTTCTCTTGAAAATCGAGCCCGTAACATATATATTAGTTTTGGGCTAACTATGCTGCAAGAGCCCAAAGCTATAGAAGCCCCTCGAATTTGGTCCACCCTGTATACTAACGTTAGTGTTTACTTAAAGAAGACTGCAGATACTTAAGCATTCGAAACGTTGTGAAAAAGTTAAAATAAATACAATGGCAATGCTAAACTCTGGTTTACTCTCAAGTTCAACATTTTCTACCACCTTCAGACAACATTTGGATTATTAGTGTTGCCGCTGGATATTATGACAACATTTTAAAAATGTAATAAGTTTCTTGAAAAACACTTTTTTTTTTGAAACTCCTAATTTATTATTTAGCGCACACCGTCGTAACTGCCTAAAATTATGCAAACTCCAAGAACGGCAGTTTTAAAGTCGATTGCTTATGTATCTTTTAAAAACTACTAGAAGTCTCTAAGCTTTTATATAAATGGTGGTTCCGCTGTTCTGAAGTTTAAATTTGTTAGCCTCGAAAAGCATATGAACAAAATAAAGTTAAAACTTCAGCAGGCATAAAAACAAAAAAAGAAGATAAAAAACCTCCAAATCAGTTACTTCAGCCGAAAAGAAACCAAAAAACCAAAGTGAAAAGAGAGACGTTACCCAAAGCGAAACATCGTTTAAAAATTTCTCTTTTCACTTTGGCGTTTGTGTGTTCCTTGTGGGATGCTCATTCAAGTTTGAATCTTCGTTATTTCCACCCAAGATCTTTTGATCTTTTGTTTTTTGGTTTCTTTTTGGTTGAAGTAACTGATTTTTTTGTTTTTTAATTGCCTTAGTATCAGGTAACTCGGACAAGGACCAGTGCGGAACGATGCCTATTTGTAAGTAATTCAAGGTTGGAAATCAAAGTGTATGATGGTGTTTAATGACGTATGGGCGGGTGACCAGTGAAACCACTGATGAGCTCACGCTGGTTACCCAGAGCGAAACATCGTTTAATAATTTCTCTTTTCACTTTGGTCCTTTGTGTGTTCCTTGTGGGATGCTCATCCAAGTTTAAATCTTCGTTATTTCCACCCAAGATGTTTTGATCCTTTGTTTTTATTTTATCAGCAGGAATCCCACAAGGATCGATATTAGGGCTCCCAATCTGGAATATACACTATGACCCCATACTTAGACTAAAACTCTCTAGAGGCGTGGGCACAGTAGGATACGCGGATGATCTAATGGTAATAGTCACAGTGCTGACACAGCGATACATCTTATGCAAAGAGCAAACGAGGCAACAAGACTTATTAACAAATGGATGACAAATAACTACCTAGATTTAGCACCAGAAAAAACCGAAGCCGCTATACTAAGCGGAAAAAGAAACCGGCAAAACACTGATGCCGGTATCCACCAACGCATTTTTTCTCCAATTAACTTTTAATTGCGGTTAGCGAGTAAATTCGGTATCCACCAACAAAAATTTTGCGTTAATCGCGCCGTTTACCAACCCGGTCGATGTTGGACGATTAAAGCTTAATTGAGGAATTAAGTCGCTGTCATGCGCATTTTGTTGGTTATGTTTTCTGTTTATTTTGATTTCCAGTTTTATTTGTTGAATTGTTTCTTTTTTAAATATGGAAGATATATTGTATCATGACGATTTGGATATGTTAGACATAATCAATGATGGACTTCCTAGGCGATGGAACGAGAGACCAAATTATTTTGAGACTGGACAACAGGGGGTTCTTTGGAAGGTTTCGGCTCACAAAGCTTTCAGACTTCAGACTTATTTCACTTTCATAAGCTTTTTTTAAGTTTATTTTTATTTGTTTCACCTTTTATTTAAGTGTTGATTAACATTTGGGTAATTATGTAGTATACAGTTTTGTGCTACACATTACAACCCCCCCCTCGAGCACCCTTTTTTCTTAAAAAAAAAAAATTGGGCGCAGGCGGATTTGGGGGACCCTAGTAGGTGCCCCCAAAAAGAATTTTTCATAAAAAATCAAAAATGGCAGAAAACTGTATACTGCATAATTACCAACGTTTGTAGTTAATAATTTTCATAAAATAAAAACAAATACAATTAAAAGTAAAGTAGATGTTTTATTTATCTAAAAACCAAATAAATACATTAATAAAACAAAGAACAAATGCAGACAACTATTGCACATAGACATGCCTAAATAAATCACGTTGTTCAGTTAGATATTGCATATCACAAAAAACATAGTCTTTCAATAGCAGAAAATACACCTAAATTAGTAAACTCATCAATTAGGATCATAATAAAAAACAATGGTTCATCTAAACCAATTTTGTTTAAGTTTTTAAAACTGTCTATATGGTTTAATGGTATTACATATAGGCTTTTTGCTCAAGGACAATAGTAACTTGTTTGGGTTACTTGTCATGACATCACGGTTACTTTCAGTGACCATACATAGTTATGACATCATCATAGAAAAACATGAGATTTATAAAAAAAAATAATACAAATTAAAAAACCATAAACAATCGGTAAACCACACTTGAACCTTACATTTTTTAAGTAACCATGTCCCATGGGGTGGTAACATAGTCTGGTTACTCGTGATGTCATGACTTGGATTGCTGTACGAAGAAAAACTGAAAATGAGCAACTGGTTTACCTGGTAACTTGTGGTTACTTTGAGGAAAGACTCTTTTTTACACTGTCAATCACCAGTCATCATAAAAAGTCTACCCTACCTAAAATTTTAAAGTAATGAGAATGAAAGAAAAAAATTAAAGATCCTGAAACATTCTAATCTAAAACTTTTAGGTTTTTTTTTTCTCTTTGTAATATAAAAAAAAAACATTTTTTTGAAAGACAGTGTGTACAAAACTTCATTGGT
The DNA here is from genome assembly GCA_963921995.1 of Oxystoma pomonae. Lineage (NCBI taxonomy): Eukaryota > Metazoa > Arthropoda > Insecta > Coleoptera > Brentidae > Oxystoma > Oxystoma pomonae. The sequence continues at coordinate 99,719,543 of OY998165.1, forward strand.
GCAACCTTTAAGTCAAGGACCTATAAAACTTGATTTTTCTAAATTCATATTTTATAATTTTTCTTGTTTAATTATTATAACTTTAAAACCTTTTTTTTCTTAGAGTGGTTCTGTCACCTAGGGCATAATTTTTGGTGATAACAGTTTCAAAATAAAACTATCAAAAAATGTAGAATTTAAATAATTTCAGTAAAATTTGGAAGAGCAACATGTTTTTATTGATATAAAAAATATCTCAACCTTATGAACTACTTTCTTAATTATAAGGTACTCAATATATCTAAAAATTAACAAACATCCTAAATAAATCACTGAGAAGATTATTACCCACAGACCTTCCAGGTCGGTAATAACTGGAAACAAACTTTTTTGACATTTTATTCACAAAAGTGGGTTATGCTCCTCCTCAAGTAAAAAGCCCCATTGCAGCACCTACCATATAATGTTGTTGTTGCAGTAAACAATGATGTGGTGCCTCAGATAGATTTAATTTTGGCAGTCTTGCTTTATTAAACATTTTTTAAGTATAATTTGCAACGGGGACCTGTCAAATGATACAAGGGAATAAGTATCCTATTCTAAAACTATACAAATACTGAAAGTAACTTTAAAAAAATTAAAAAATAAACATAACAAATATTTTCAAACATCTAGTCTGATAATTCTCCCATACATATCATATCACATAAAAATTCACATTAACGAACCGTTTAAACTATATTTTTTATTTGTTTGTAACGACTTTTTGGGCTGATAAAATTTAAGGCACTTTTACTTTAACTTAACTTGGTAATTATGCAGTATTCGGTTTTCTGCCATTTTTGATTTTTTTTGAAAAATTCCCTGGGACCCCAAATCCGCCTGCGCCCGATTTTTTTTTTTTAACGAGAAAGGGTGCCCAGGGGGGGGGGGGTTGTAAAGTGTTTTTTTAATTGTTTTGGGTTGGTTTGGATTAGGTTGGGTTGGACTGTGCTGGTTTGGTTTGTTTTAGTAAAAAAAAATAAAAAAAAACCAAAAAAAATAAAAAAAAACCAACCGGCGCAGACGGATTTGGGGTCCTAGGGACCCTAGAAGGTGCCCCCATAAAGAATTTTTAAAAAAAAATCAAAAATGTCAGAAAACCGTATACTGCATAATTACCCTTAACCCTCTTATCTGAACGCATGTGAGTTACAAAAAGTCACTATGTTGACTTCGTTGCAAAGAACTTTGCAAACCATGGGCCATTATAGGTAGTATTTCATAGTTATATGCAGCCAGCATACTGTTCAATGCCTACTTTTGTTTACCACACACTATGTTAAAAAACAAACTTTAGGCAAATCCACTTTTTTACACTATACGACTGAAAATGAGCAGTTAATTATTGGAAATGAGGCTGGCGACAATAAACTGATCAGCTCCAAACAGCACCGATTCGGCCATCCTCGTTTAACTTGAGAGTTTCAGTCGCAACAGCTGGGGAATATATTTTCTGATAGGTTTTAAAAATAAATAAACAAAAACTGAAAGAAAAAAGGAAACAGAAAAGATAACCTTTTACATGAATTTTTTTTGACATATCCAGTGTTACTAATAGATACCCACCAAATATGCTGCGTTGCCAGCTCTTTTTTTTTAATCGAGTTTTTTAACCCTGATTAGGTAATTATTTCATAAAAAAAGTTGGTGGATAGGTAAACTTGTTTAGCCGCGATTAGCAAGTTAATTCCAATTAGCTAGCCCTGATTAGAGTGTTTAATGGCGGTTATGGGCATGAGTTTCGACTAAATGGAATCCTCATAAAACCGCAAAAGAGCCTACGATATCTTGGAATCCACATCGGTGAAAACCATAAATTCGGAAAGCATATAGAAGAAACCACTAAAAATGCAACTGAACTACAAAAACCTATGCCCAACATAAACGGGCCCAGTACTAGTAAGAGGAAGTTACTATACAGTGTAATCCATTCAATCGTAACATATGGTGAAGTGATATGGAGTCCAGTACTGCGCAAAAAGAAGTACAAAAACATGCTGATAAGAATGCAACGGAAAGCCTTACTAAGAGTAGCCTACGGCTACCGAACGATATCAACGGAAGCTATTCAGGTTATAACAGAGACCTGATTGTCGAAGAAATTGTATATGGAGATAAAAATGGACACAGTGAAGAAAACAAAGAAGCTGCAAAAGAGAAAACACTGGAAACCTGGCAAGCAAGATGGGACCGAACTACCGAAAAAGGACAATGAAGGAAAAGAATTATCCTCGACATTAAAACATGGATAGACAGCAAACACAAAAAAATGGATTACTATATGACACAAGCTCTAACGGGACATGGATCCATTAGGACATACACAAAGCGAATAGGGAAAACGGACGACATATGTCGGTATTGTCAAAGAATAGATGACGCAGAACATACGTTAATTTACTGTCCAAGATTTGAGAACTACCGCCAAACAACAAGACACGATCTACAGATAGAGAATATGACCATAGGGAACCTCTTTTAAGAAATGATACAACACGTAGACAAATGGAACCAAGGACATGATATGATAAGAATGATTCTAAAAATTAAACACGAAGACGAACGCACCTAAGAGATCAAAACAGTAAACGGCGAAATAGTGACGTTATATTCCTGAGAATGGTTCCGCTATTTCGACCAAATCTATAGCGAAGGGTTTTAGTTCGTAGGTTTCCTCAAGAGAAGGGCACTTTCGGTAGACCACCAGAGACCGGTGTAAAGATTTCTCGTCGCTATTTTTTAATTTTTAATAGAACTAAAAAGATATCACATATTGTAGTGAGAAAATGGGATAGAATTTATGGATTTTGCGATTTTTTCAAAAAATCATACCGCCGCCAATGGTGACATTTTGACAAAAATTAAAAAACCGTTTAGGACTCAATGAAAAAACTTCAGGAAAACGTACTTTGCACTTACGTAGCGTCTATATCAGATGATCTAGAGCATCAAAAACTAAAGTTTGACTCATAAACAACAAAAATAATAAAAAAAAAATCCTACGCCACTGATTTTCCCCATGCTTGACTAAGGCATGATGGAGTAGGTTTGAAAAAGCCAACATTTTGACTTACTTATCAGTAAATTTTGTTGCTGTGAGTCAAAGAGGGTAGAAACTTCAAGCAAAAAATCAGAAAAAGTACAATTTTGAGAAAAAAAATCATATCTCATGAATTAAATACAAATTAAAAAAAAATAAAATTAAGTTTTTTTGGAATTAGCTGACTGTCAATTTGAGCCATTAAAACTAAAAAAAAATCGTGCCGGAAATGGGAGCTCTGCAAATATTCGCAGTTTTGTCAGACGTGTGTTTTGAGCTTTCTGTCAAGCTACCTGTCAAATATGGCGACACAAGAGACCTATAAATTAAAAGAGTATGCATCAAGCTATATAACAAGATAAAAACTTTTTGAATTGACCCATCGGTTTGGTAAAAAATTAATTTTAAAAGTAACAAAAAGAATGGGGTGGCTCACTTCAATTTTTGAGCAGTTTATTACCTAAAAGTTACAATGCATGATTACGTGGCAGATATCGATTAATTAGTAACTAGAAAGTAAATCCAAAGGTAAAATTGGGGTAAATTTTTTTACTTAATATTTATACCTTTTGCAAGTAACATCAAGGTAAACTTGATGTCACGTAAATAACGAACTCTTTAGGTAACTACTATGTACATTTATAAGATAAATTTTATATAAATATAACGTATTGGAATGTAACATTTATGAAAAATTAAAGACATATTCTGTGTATAATATTTATATACTTCTAATGTCACAACAAGGTAAAAAGTAACTTCCATATTCTGCATAATGCCATGCAGAAAGTTTCCTTCTTCCCAAATAGCATTTTTCCGTCTTCCGACTAAATTTGTATAAAATATAGTCAGTTGATGACTTCATTGGTTTAAGTCAAGGATTATACTTTAGCTTTCGTTGTTTAGATGTCTTAGCTTGTATAGACGGACGTAAGTCGTCGAGATAACGTTTGGAGCCGTTGTGTGTAGTAGTAGTGTAGAGAACGTTGGCATGTAGTACAAAGTAAAACGTTAGCCCGTCGTCTGAACTTGTAGTACTTCTGTTAGTTAAGTTTTCTGACGACGGTCCAACGTCTGTGCTGCCAACGTTGCAGTCAGAAGAAACGACGACGTTCGTCCCACGTCCGGGATGGCAAAAATGTACCCAATGTATGTGGTGATGATATTTGACCTAACGGTTTTTCAAAGTTGGGGTTTGGAATCCAACCCAAAGTATTGAAAATTAGACTTTCTTTGTGTATTTTCGTGCGTGCGGTATTCAATTCACAAAATCATTATGAATAGCTAGCACAGGAGCTAACATAAGATGTAGATCAAGCTTTATGAATAATGAAACCCAACTTTAAACTTACCTTAACTTATGTATTACGTATGTTGATCATTTAGCGTTTTATATAAACGTGGTTGCAAAACATAAATCGGAAGAAAAAATTAAAGGCAGTTGGAAAAGGCGCAAAAATTGTCAGGTTAGAATTTTTGGCATTCCGTTCAAACTCACTGCGGCCACCTTTCTGGGTCTTGTTCCGATGTCGGATAGGCGTAGTGGAGCAATCTTTTTTGGGATGGCGACTTCTAGGATCTTGCAGTGGCGTATCTCTAGATGAAACCAACGTTTCGCCAGAACGGGCGACCGATTAAGGAAACAAAAATTCACTGGGGATCAGGGCCAGGGATCAGGCATATTTGAAAACTAAAACTGAAATTTTAGTGGTAACCGGGCAAGTTTACTGGAATTTTCTGTCGTAGCGGTAGTTGCGGATAAATAATAAAGCCGTTCGGAATTTTTGTATTTTTGTGTGAAATATCATGAAATCTCATGAACTTCAATAAAATATTGTTGAAATGTCTAAATACATCATTTAGGCATATTTTAAAAAAAATGGTGAAATTTTTTTCTTAATAAAATTATAGTTTTATTGAAAAAGTGAGAATATTCGTGGCGATCGTGTATTTTAGGCCCTGCATTGCTCATGTGTGTCAGTAAAGTGAAGTGCGTTGATAATTTTTGGTGTTCATCATGCTGGTTTGTAATAATTTTGACATGAAACACCAACGGTATCTTATTTATGTCTGCCAACATGGCAAGTATAAAAATCTAGGAATATTTTTTGACCTTTGATTGTTATTTCGAATCAAAACGTAAGGGTTTCCTAAATTTGGCAAAAATATTAACTAAGTTTGTTCTTCAGGCTTTAAGCTATTTGCAGTAAGCACCACTTACTTTTTAGTACAAATATCTGTACTCTCTCTATGGAACCCACGTAGGGCGACGTCGGTACAACCCGGATTTGTATTCCTCATTTTGGTATAAATTTGAGTCAGCGCGCGGTCGATCTGACGTAGCTTCTTGACTTCAGGTTGTCTACGTCAACGTCGAAACGACGTCCAAATGCTAATTGGGTTAGTACGTAATTATAATGTAATCAACGGAACATAAGTTATGTTATATAAATATTACGTAAGTTTTGTAAAAACTTTTTTTATGTAAATTTTTTGGCTTTAGCTTTACGTAAATACCATATTAAAGTAACAGATGTGTTTGTTTGGAATAATTCCAGGTTGGGTTAAACCATTTTTTAAACATTATTCTTATTAAAAGTAGTTCGTTTATTTCAAAGCAATTTAAATAATAACATTATTAACTTATTTCTTTTTATTCAAAAACATTACTTAAAGTAAATAATAGAAATACATATAACAATAAATAAGATACAATACAAACTAAGTTGTAAAAAAAAGGAAATCCAAGGTAACAACAAAGAATCTAATTCAAACATAATTTTACTTTTATTTTTTTAAATAATTCGATGTATAAATCCATTTGTTTTCAATAGAGCCCTTTACGATTGTGGATAAAAATTAGATTTAAATGTCTGATAAACCCTCAAAGAGATAATTAAATATTCCACCTCATAAACCTCTCGAAAAGTTTCCGATAAATCAGAGGCACAAAATAAATTCGAGAACGTTCCCAATAGACTCGCCTTAAAGTGACTATATTCGGAAGGTTTTGCTACACAAGCCAATCGAAATAACGTCGCTATGGTCCACTCCCTTTTTACTACTGTAAAAATAGTAATGTTTATGCACTTTAGGGAATTAAAAAGTACTATAAGGCCTTCTTTTTAGAGATTAAAGTGGTATCTCGATGACTTTCAAATAGTTCCAGGTTGATATTATGATATCATGGTTTGATTGGTCTTTACTTGGCCTTACACCAACTTGTCTTTAAATTCGGACACCACTAGATGACAAAACTTGGTCTACTTCGATTATTTTGCGCTTTCTATCCATTTTGGCTCAGCAAGTTCAAAAACGAAAATAACCACAAACAAAGTTTGGAGTTTTTTATGTCTTAAAATGAAATAAAAATATTAAAGTGATGAAGAAAAAGAAATAGTTAATTTCTTTAATTTACTTATAGACCTTTAACAAACTAAACACCAAATCTCACAATTCGGTCTGAAAATTTTACGTTGCTTGATTTTATTTTTCTCTCCATGCATTGTGTCCAAAATGCCAATGTTTCATGCGGGTTTAGCAGACTAACATTTTTGCACGTCCCCTTCATGATTTATATGTACAACAAGCCCAATTCGATTTGATATAAGTGGTTTGAATATTTTTGTGTCAACAGGATGCAATAATATTGTTTGTTTTTTTTTTCATTTCCATGGTATCAATTTTCGTAACATGACTTTTTAATAGTAGTTTTCACAACTACTGGCTAAAATAGTGCTTTTTTACAACATTGGTTTAAATAACGAGCGCAGCGAGGTATTTAAAAACGCGAGTAAAAATAAGCACAGTTTAGCCGCGAGTTGTTAACACTATTTTTTTTTAATGTCTATCAAAAAATCCGTATTAAGTAATTAAAAATATTTAACGCATACATTATGGTAGTTTTAAGTACTTGCTTTACGAGTATAATTAAAGCCGTGGTAGATACATCATCTTCGGTGGTTTGATAAGAGAATGGGTTACCTTAACGGAACGAGGGTATTACTAGTCTCCACCATATCAGGAATGTCCTAAACCAGATCTTGTAATACATGTGCCATGTTAGTGCAAAAAATAAATTGGTTTTTTTCGCTCATCTCCGGAACTACCCGGAATTTGTAAACTTTTTTTTTGGGTTTGAGCAAAGCGTCAAATTGCGCAACTTTGCCCTAATTTAAACATTTTCGTATCTCCTACCGTTTAGGAGATCCCCATGGTGAGGATCGAATTTGGAACAACTGTATAGCTTATATCCTCGTTGTTTTTGTCAACTTGGTAATTTTTGGGTTATATCTTGGAAACACCGTGACATGAAAAATATTTAAACTTATTTTTAAATCGCTTTAAACTCGTTACTTTTTTCATAATGCTGGGATGTTTTTGCACCAATTAGTTTTTTTTTAAAAGTCAGTTGTATTATTTTTTTTTACATTAAAAAATGTTTTTTTTTATATATTTCAGTGCCTAAACGTATTTTTTTACACTAATGCCCGTATCCATCAAAGCTCAATTTCAACAATTAAATTTCAATCGTCGATTACTAAAGAATTATTAATTATTTCGTATGCACCAAGCAATTTTTTGTACGAATGGACTGTTTTAACTAGTCGGCCGGTGAGTTTATGTGTGAATGATAGTTATTTAAAAAAGTAAAAGAACCGACGAAAAATCCATGGAGGATGAGGATATATTGCTGGATGATGACCTGAACATTCAGGATATTATCCTTGAAGGCTTTGAAAGGTGTTGGAATGAAAGGTTTTTTTCTTAGTTAAAAAAAGCTTGGATAAAGGTCCATTCATACTTACAACTTGGATCAACTTAAAGACGAAGTGCGCAGATTTTTTACTCTATTAAATCTTGCACATATTGAAATATGTTGATCCAAGGTACGAGCATTAATTGACCTTAAATGAGCCAAATACGAGGCCAAATAAGTTGTGCCACGTTAATAATAATATTTTAGAGAATAGGGTTGAATTTATAACTAGCAAGTTGATGGAGATGTACAAAATCTTGGTCCTTTCTGACCACAACCACTACACAGAGAATCAAACGGAATAAAAATGTGCAATGTGACTCCTTGCACTGAGGGCCTTTAGAAGACAAAAATAATAAACTGCTTGAACAAGACAGCAGCAGGAAATTAAACCTTTATTTTTCTGAAATTATATTCCTGGTGATGAGATGTTTGGAGAAAGGGCTTTTAATTTTGCGATCGTTGAATGCCATGCCCAAAGATATATTTTTCATTGATCTTCATAATTACTTTTTCTGTTCCTAAAATATTTTGGAATAAAACTCTTTCCATAAATCTGTTATGCAAACTTGTGTTTTCTGCCATTGAATCATTTATAATGTAAAAATTTTAAATGTTTAATATAATGTCCTAATAAAAGATCCTTTAACTAAAACATTAATTACCAGTGTCCCCCCATATTTAGTTAAAAACTGCATAAGAGAAGGTTGCGGAAAAGATGGGGTTGCAGAAATACTTGCGCATTTTTGGTTTTAAGTGAACATTTAATAAAGCCGTTCTTACAAGTACTAAAAAAGACGTTGTAGCTAAATTAGACAAACATTTTCCTCTATTTTTTTTATTTTCAGATTTTGGAATGTAGGCAAGGATACTACTGAACAATACAATTTTTATACATTTTAGTTATTCACAGAACAATAACAACTACACTCCATTCCAAATTGCTGCAGACTAGTTTTTTGAGAGTCACATTTCCATTTAGCTTCTCTATTTAAAGGTCAGCCACCATATTGGACCAGGGAATTTGGAATGAGGTGTATATGGGTAGCATTTTTGTGTGGTAAAAATATTTTTAGCAATTTTAATTAACAAAAATTTAATAAAATTTTAAACAATATGCAGAAAAATTATTTTTTTTTACATCTAGAGCCTCTAAAATTGTAAATAGGTATAACATATATTTATATTTCAACTTAAAACTTAGTTAAGTTTATATAGTGTTATGATACCTTACTATTAACATGTTGAGCCCGACATGCCCACAGGCAGGCATTTATTTTTTACGTCTCAGGACCGTGTGCCTACGATAGTCATGAAATAGAGGAGGATCAGTTTCCATCGGTGAGCATCCGATCTCTAGAAGCAAAACAGAAATGCCCAGACGGCTCAACGTGGTTAGGTTCTAAAATAAAAAAAAAACAAAGGTATAGGTTTATGAATGTTTTTTATTAAAGCAGTGAAAAAATATTTTCTTTAAGAGAAAACAACAAAATTGAATAGAGTAATTTTTTTATTAATTTTGGTAGCTAAGCACAGAGTTCTTTAATTTTAGGTTTAAGGTTTAAATTTTTTATTTGATTTTAATGGGTAAAGATGTACATTTTATGAATCCCATTGATGCGCCTCTGACACCCCTGTAAAACTCAAAATATACAAGATGGGACACAAACATTTCAAAAGAAACTAGATCAAACGCAGACATATGATATATAAACTTCAGGATTTTCGGATCCACTTATATCATTTTTCCAACATAGTATGGTAGAAAAAGAGAGAGATAACAAAATTAGGCCCTAAATTTAAGAATTGTGCATTATGTTACTGGGTAAACCAGGCCTTGAGGCCTCATATACAAGATAGATCTTGACAACCGCTCTCATGCAAGCCCTCGAGCGGGTTCCACTGCAAAAAATCTTCGACATGATTTTCGATAATTTCCCCATTCCTTAATAAATTACTACAGAAAAATCTTGCGCATGCCTCCAATCATATAACTTATGATATACTGCAATGGCCCAACAATTTTAAAAATCAAAGAAAATATTGTAAAAACCAGGGTTGGCCCTAGGCAAGGCCAAAGGCGAAAAATCTACTGCGCATGCCTGACGCAGTTTGGTCGCGCCCAGAAGAATATTTGACTTTGAATTTTTTTCAGGCTAACTTGATTAGGAGAGTTATCATTGCTACGGCATTTTTTCGGAAAATGCAATGGCAGGGTCGTTAAAATCGCCCTCTAATGAAAAGCCCCCAACTATCCTTAAGCCGCCGTTTCCATGACAATCGGCAACAAACTTATCGGGCTGCAGTGGGGCAGAAAAGTATTTTTACGTTTTGAGGTTATGTTTACCTTCGAAAAATGTGTTTTTAAAAACATTATTTAAAAAAATATATGTAAAAACTCTCCGCGTGTGCAGTCGTCCGCTGAAAATGGCCTAACACTGCGCGGGCCTTACCCGGAGTAAAACCAAAAGAACTTTACTAAAATAACTCGAAATTTGCATGGAAACATTCGGCTACGATAAGCTCGCATAATTTTGTTTTTGTTTGATTCTATCATTTTTTTAATTTAGAAATATTGTATCTGCAAGTGTACTAGTGAAAACTTGGACAGTACAGTGGCGGCCCCTGTAAGTCAAATCTATACATAACGTAAGTATAACAAAATCATTATTCTAAATGACCAAATTTTTTTTTGATTTAAACATTTACCAATTTTTACAAGCTTACATATTCATAAATTTAAGCTTAAGTACTCGGGCAGCCTTATAATAATTGGTACTGGCAAGGCGCAAAATGAATAATATTATTTACTTTACTTGGTCCTTTCTTATTCATATTGCAGGATTAATAAAAACGACATGTCATTCAAAGTTTTCTGACACAGATGCCAATCAAATAGTACGTTTTCACATCGGACTCAATACGTATTGAAAAGATTGTCTTCTTTTTCTTTAATAGAGCTTGTTCTCTGTTTTGACAAAGAGCGTGATATATGAAAGAACAAGATAGTTCAATAGTTCAAAGTGCAAAGGAAGCTGGCGGGCGGCGGCTGCCGCATGATAGCAGTAATACTACAAGAGCTGATACACATAGTAGGCTAGATGTTTTTGTGACCGTAGATATTTGTTTAAAAGTCATCAGATCTTCGCTTTTGTATCCCGAACCGCGTTAGAGCTAGGGCAGTAACGCTCTTTTTGGGCAAGGACATAACCCCCTTAAATGAAATAGGCTTTTTACATAAAAATTAAATAAAAATAATTTTAATAAAAAATAAAGAATTTCTTACATTTTCGTAACCTCGGTTTAAAAGATACATAAAGTACTAACAAAACCGATCAGTTAAAGTTTTATTTAGAGGTTAGACGTCAGTTTTAGTTGTGAATCTTTTATAATGTATAGTTGTGTAGCCTTTTTAGCTGGTAATTATCTAGTAAATGGTTTTCTTTTATTTACTCCTGAAAGTTTACAACGCGGGTTCAAAAAGGCCCAAAAAATAAAAAATTACTTTCTACCAAAAATTTTCTTATATTCACGTTAAAAATGCTAAAAAAACTGTTCTACCTACCAAAACGGAAAAAATTAATTTGACCCAGTTTCTCATAGTTATATGCATGCCTCCAATTGAGTGCGTTATTGTGACAATAGGCATGCGACTGCCACACGTTTCTCTATTCTGCATATGTACTAAACCCGACTTAGACTCGAAAATCGTGATACTGATAGAACCTCATCAAATATCCTAGAAACCGATCTCATAAGAACTCATAAAAACTTCTCCAAAATCATTCCTCATAGGATCTTCTAAAATCATGATACTGATAGAATATTTCTTATATCCTAGAATCCGACCCCACAAGAATCCATAGAAACTTCTTCAAAATCATTGCTTATAGGAACTCCTAGAATCGCGATAGAATCTTATCAAGTATCCTAGAAACCGATCCCACAAGAACCCGTAAAAACTTCTCCAAAATCATTTCTCATAGGATCTTCTAAAATCACCTTACTGATAGCATCTTATCAAATATCCTAGAATCCGACCCCACAAGAACCTATAGAAACTTCTCCAAAATCAATGCTTATAGGAACTTCTAGAATCGCGATACTAATAGAATCTCCTCAAACATCAGCCTCAATACGCCATTCCCATCAAATCTAGTTTAAGAATATGTATTTGTGCGTTCATAAAATCTTCTCCAAGCCGACACCCTTACACAAACTGATAAAATGTCCTAGACTTCTGCCTTATAAAAGATCCCTAATTCTCATAAAAGTCAATCTTATAAATTATTCTAAAACTACAAGCTGATAAAATATTATATATTTCCTATATAATCTTCTCTGCTTCTAGAAGGTTATAAAATATTACAGAAAAAAATATTGGCCTTCTCATTGAGTCTTATAAAACTTATAAAAACATGACAAAAAGTTCTCCGTTCTGGATGAGATTTGAGGAAAAAATTTCAGCAGGGTAGACATGCAAGCACTACCAGATTTGACAGGCAAGATCAGAATTTAAAAGATGTCATGAGTACCTATAAACATAAATTAAAAATAATATATAAAAAACATTTAACTATACAGGGCACTAACTAAAACAACTACTCCGAGAGCAATTTCCACTATCGGCATTAAATTACAAAGTTAGTTCAAAGCTTTCGTGGGCAAAGAAATTAAAACAATTGTGTTTGTCACGTATTAGTCAACGTATTTTGCAAAGACACGAGTGGTCTTTGTGCGAAACACGTCCTGACTCGCGGCAGGCTCCATGATCCATCGCCAATCTAGGACCGATTTCGATTTTATTGAATCTCATCAGGTGGATCCAGGCAAGAGCTCCGTGTTCCGCACAAAGACCACTTGTATCTTTGCAAAATACGTTGGCTAATACGTGAAAAACACAATTGTTTTAAACATTTAACTATCAAGATATTTTGAGAGATATTCATGAGATCAGCAAAATTTTGATGAATTTTAAATGTACAAATGAAGGGATGTTTCTAAAAGATTTTACAAGATTTTCGAATCGACGTGTTCGAGGGTTTTTTGAAAATCGTACTCTAAATACTCAAAAACAATTCTTTTTCATTTTCGTTGGTATATACTCCACCCAACTCGTGCCGTAGGTAGTAGACCCAACCCGATCCCACTCGACTAAACCCAACCCAGTTATAATAAAGTAAGATTCTAAAGAATAATGTCCATCCAATATATTATAAAGAGACAATACAATGGTTTTAAAAGAGACTTGCTAACGAAATTTGGCCAATCTTGTACCAAATAAAGTTTTCCGATAAAACTCAAGGATTCTTTTAGAACATGTAGGATTAAGGCATTTTTTAAAAATATCAAAATTTATACAATTACAATAAGGCTTTCTTGCACTAAATAGTTTTATTATAAAATCTTGGACACTTTTTAACAGTAAGAAATAAGGAATATATTAGTTCTATATTGATCTCCATTTTTTTTTATTCCTCAAAATACTTAAAAACTAAATAATACAAAAGTATGGCGACCAAACCATGTCTAACCTAACTAGAAGAACTATATTTCTTTGATAAACAAAAACTAACTAACTCGATATTTCAAAGTAAAAACAAGTAATTTGTGAATACCTCCAATATTTAAAAACAGTTCAACTATAAATAAACAAACAATACCTGGCACAGCTTCATTAAGTCGCTTCAAATCTGCAATTGGATATCAAAAGATATCGACTTTAAACTTAAATCGGTGTCAAAAATAATCAAGAGTCAAATCGCTTTTTCTTTCTTAACAGTTACTACGTTTATGCGCACCTTGAAGCGCTTCTATATAAGGACGGTTTTAAATAAAATTGCTTTTTCCAAGGGTTAACACGTTCCTCATTATACATCATTAAATATTTCAGTTTAAAGAAAAAAACAATTAAAACAACAGATTTTTTGGAAAACCAGGGTTCAGTATTTCTTTAGGTTGGAAAAAATGCGCTAAAGCATATTTGAAGTGTTTATAACGACTCTTAAATGAGTTTCAAAGCGATAAAACGCTTCCTTAAATCGTATAATTTATTTAGATACATACATACGACAACATTTTCAAACCGTTCTTATACAGACCGCTTCAAGCTACTGCAAACATAGGCCGGAAGAAGTCCAATTTGCCAGTGTACGTACATGCAGGGACACCGCACACCTATCAGTGAAGCAACCAATACTCAGGCTTGCAATCACCACTTGCGTGACTTGGTGACTTGTGTTTGGTATTTAGTACGCCTCTAACCACGGTGCTGTGTGGAGCGCAGTCAATGAAACCGGAGTTTAGTCAATAAATACACAAATTTTTACAATGTAATTTTCTTATTTTTTGTCACTGACAACGTGTTACAATGAAAATAATAAGGAGAAACAAAATAAAAGCAATTTCTCAAAATAAAATAATACATTCTAAAAACCAAAAAGATTCTCCAGTCAAAAAAAAATTAGAGCAAATGTTCGAAAAGTCCTCCTTGCTCGGCTAGACAATATCCGACCCTATTATAAAAACCCCTTCTAACGTTTTCAAGAATGTTAGGGGTGATAGTTCGAAAAGCTTCTTCAATTTTAATCCGAAGTTCTTCCAAATTATTAGACCTTCATGCGAGTAAACTTTATTTTTGATATAACTCCACAGATAGAAGTAATTAGGAGCAAGATCGGGTGATCGAGCTGGCCATAAAATAGTTCCCCGTGTACTTATAACCCGATTAGGAAATACATTATCAAGATATTCTTTAACAAGACCAACATTGTGAGCGGGACAACCATCTTGTTGAAACCATGTTTCACCAAATCTCACACCTAACAACTGCCTAGCAGTTGGAATAATATGCTGCTGCAGTAGATCCAAGTATCTAGGACCATTTAAATTGCCGTTAATAAAAAATGGCCCAATTACGTGTTCTCCTACAATACCCCCCCAAACATTTAGTTTTTGGGGTTACTGTGTTCTTACGTCAAAATACAAATGCAAATTTTCTTTCGACCAATATCGAACGTGTGGGTTATGACAATTCAATAATGGAAAAGTGCTGTCATCTGTGAAAAGAATAGATCTCAAAAAGTTTTCATCACGATTAGCCCTTTCCATCATTGTTTCGCAAAATTCCGTACGACGATAGTTGTCGTCCGGAAAAATTTGATGCGTTTTTGACGCTTTGTAAGAATGAAAACCATTCTTTTTGAGAACACGTAAGACAGTGCCTAAAAACGTATCAACTGCTTCAGCAATTTGGTGGCTAGTTAACTTGCGATTTTCCTCCACTGCAGCGCAAATCGTCACATCTCGTACCTCCTGCTAGTCATTCAAAACAGTGGGTTTTTTATGGTTTCTTGGCGCTACACAACCAAACTTTTCAAAATTCTGGACAAACCTATAAATCGTTGATAAACTAGGTTCTGGGCGATTTACAAAATTCTCCAAAAAAAGTTCTTAAATAAGTCTCAATGGTCTGCCTTGATAGTACCATTTGACCATCTGCACTTTTTCGGCAACTTCGTAGACATACATTTTTAGTTTTAAAAATGTATTATTTCAATTAATAATTACCAATCTTTTTCTCGAGCAAGGCAGAAATAAAACAAAATAATAAACACAAAATAACTTTCCAAAAGATAACACTGCAGCGTGCTTCGAATTCGCCTCGGTCGTACGACACGGAGAGTAAATTGGACTTGATTCCCCCTAAGTTGGCAGTAGCCTGAAGCTCATTGTATATGAAAGCGCTTTAAAAGGCCCGTATACACAAAGTAATTGTTTCTTTATCCTTGGACTTTTAAATAAACACCCTGTATTAAGTTAAACCTTTATAAATATAATTTAACCCGAAAATCGGAAACATTTTCGATATATTTTTATTCTTAATTTATTTAAAACAAGCTTTTCCCAAATATCCCTCTTATTCCAACAAATTTGAGCTCAAAATCGTATTTCCTTAAAACTTCTCAATTTATTTGCAATGAGGAGCGTAGCCTTTTTAAACTCCTTTAAGGAGAGCTCTCAGTTCTTGGGTAACACCTCAATGCCCACGGAAAAGCATCTTATAAAAAAGCTGTTCTATATTAGAGTACCCACTAAACACATAATAATGTTAGATTGATAGAAAGAACAGAATTGAAAATAGTAAGAAACAATATGATAAAACTCTCCATAAAATATGCACACAGGTCCAAGAAAGTTTAAGTTCTTTGCTCTTAACATTATTACAAATAATATATTTTTAAATAACAATCGTGCGCATTTACAAGTATTAATTTTACGTCATCTACGCAAGTCTCTAGATACGCTATTTCTGTGCACTAACCTAACGATAAAGATTCTAAAAATCACATTTTTAGATTTTTTTTGATGTCTGTCTGTCGGTCTTGTTTTGTTTATAGAAACAGAAAGGGGTAAAAAAAATGGGAAAATCGGTTGAGTTGGAAGGGGAGGAGAAAGTTACAGATTTAAAATATCATAAAGGAAGCCAGCAAGTTATATCCGAAACGCCTGATGAAAAAAAAACTATGTAAGCATATTCACAATTATCAGAGGAGAAAAAAGTTGATAGTTTTTTTAAAAATTAAATCATTTGTTACAGTACCACACCCCTCCACTCCTTTCAAAACTGACAATTTTGCAGATTTATCTTAAGAGCTAATTAGAAAAGTTGTTCTTAAAAAAAAACACTTCACCGCTTTAAAATCAGTGCAGTCGTTTTTACGTTATAAGTGTTTAAACATATTATTTTAAAGAGCAATATCTCCAAAACGAAACATATGTTGCAGATTATAAAAAAATTTTCAGCCAGCTCTATCCATTGGGTTTCGAAAGATCTCACACAAAAGCGTGACGTACCATTTTATGTTTTTGTTTTTTTAATTTTTGCAATTTTGGTTTTTTAGTGTTTAAAAAATCGAATAGACGAAAATAAAAAAAAGAAAAACTAAATCTTGTAGACCTTGCTAATACCTTCAAAAATCACTAACACTTGTTAACTTCGGTTTACTGGTTTTTCAGTTGTAAGAGTTTTTCTGAAAAATTGGGCAAACTTTTATGGCCGATACCTCGGGAAGTAAAAACACATTTCAACATTTTCCCACGTTGTGCATCTGAAAATTTATTTGTCTATTGAAGACTGTGTTTTTAAAAAAAATACCTTATTTTCGATCTGAAGAACGTAACCACGAAACATTTTTAGTCTTTCAGTGCAGTGAAGCAGATGAAAATTGCCATATAGACTGGGTAGTATCTTAGAGTTAAAAAACTTAGACCTTAGGGAGATCATAAAAGTCAAAATTCAAACATTCGAGTGTTTGAAACAAAGTAAAATCCAGGGCATTGAGATAAATGCTGTTATATAGTGTATAAGAATATTCCCTTAACATATATTGTTGTTAATGAACTTTTGGATGAATGAAACGGTAGACCGGTTTCGCTTAGAGGCATCTTCAGCAAAAAATCTCAAATCAATATTAAAATAATAAATTTAAAAGGGCGGAAAAATAATTTAACAGGCGGACTTTGTGGAAATCTAAGGCCAAAGGGATTATTTGTTTAAGATATTAAAACTATAAAAAATTAGGTTTAAACGAAACAAAAAACAAAAATATAACGAATCTGTTATTAGTCTTACCTTAAAAATCAACAACATTTCGTCCAATGCAGGTTTTTTTACCGAATGTATGTTCGTCTTTGGAAGTAAAAGCTCCGTGCACACCAACGCATGCACACCAATGCGTGTTCACCCTGCACGCACCATGTCATGGGACATGGATTTCCAGTTGTTTTAATGTAGGCAGGTGATGCGTTTTTTGATGCAACGGGGGCATACTAGGTGTGGACCGGCTGTAAGGCAAATTAATTTTTTTAAGTGTGGTTGCGCTAATTAAAAAATTTAACTTTTAAAAATAATTTTCAGTTTAAGAAAAATCACGAGAGACGATTACTCTTATCATCTTATGTATTATTTTGTTGTTAAGTGGTATGCAACGCCTTCTTGTATGAATATTATTAAACATAAATCATGCCTACCTACTTCTGGGTAGTACCTTATAGAAAATTTCTGTACTTATTTATAATCAAAGTCGTCCCAAACTATTACACAGACCACATGACATTTTTGCAAACTAAGGATTCTCCAAACAATGAAAAATTTACAAAATATATTTAATATATAGGTATGCAGAAGTCCTTAAACATTATTCAAATTTTATCCAAAAATTCATTAAAAAATATAAAAAAGGGAGGGGGAAATTTGTTTAAAATAAAATATATGTCAGTAAAACTCTTAAAAATTTAATTGTGGTGTGGTTATCCACCAATCAATGCTCAACCAGAAAGAAAACCAGGGCACCTACAATCACGAAGGTGTCCCGTTTCTCTTCCACGCGACACCAACGGATTTACAACCGCACCACAAGAGACAAACACATAAACCAAAAAAAAACAAGAAATCGAACTTAAATGTAATTACACTTGAATACAATTAGTTATAAATGAATTAAATCGCAAGCTTTGTGGACACAGTTTTTTATTGTCAGCTAATTTTTAATTTTCACCAACGTTTCGTTAATATGGTTGTTACTTTCATCAGGGCTTAGTTAATGTTTAACTGACACTGGTCATCAGGTTCCAAATTTGACGACGTGTCCACAAATCTTGCGATTTATTTTATTTAGAAATTCTCTCAGGGGACGTGAAACTTCATACAAAACAATTGTTTATCACAAGGAGGAAGGAGTTTTAAAAAAGTAAAAAAAAAAAATTAAGCATCAAAACATATTTTTAAAAGATGAGGTTGAGTTTGTGAATGTCTTTTTTTGGTTATTCTTATGCAACTTGTATATTTCTAAATCGTCAAGGTTTATTTGAGTATTGAAATTTATAAAATCTACATGGACACCTTTTATTATTAAATTGTCGTTTTTGTTCCAATTCGGTTTAAATTGTTGTCTCGTTTCTAAATACCTAATCTAATATGGCACTATTCTAACTTCTATCGTAAATAACATTTATCTACGACCTGCACGATAAGTTGCCATCAGTCTCTTATTTTGGTCAGTTTGCGATATGTAATAAGCTCATAACGTTATGCTCATTATACCTATCACTAGAAATTTTTAACAATTTATTTAGTCAAAGAAGCAATTATTTATAATAAATAAAATATTAAAAGTAAAGCCTGGCCTGTGTTTTGAACGTTTTGGGAATTAAAATAAGTGATTTTGAATCTGGGTCGTAGATAAATTGTTGTATATCATATGCACGCTAAGTCTAATTACAGCACCAGTGTGGTTACCACGACTCGGTCTACGACCTCGTAGTCGAGATAATATTCTTCACTTGTTACTATAATGAAGTCCATACCGTACTACAAATAACCATTACAAAACAAGATTGTTAACAAGGGTACTTTAAAGGCAGTTTGTTAAAATGCAATGCACGAGTCTGATTTCCTTCCGAAATGGTTTCTTAATGGTTTCTAATGGTCTCCTTCTCCGGAATTCTAATTAATACACACCCTACGAACCTCAATCTGTGCGGTCGATAGCGATCTGTTTACCTCTCGGTTTCTCCAAATTGTAAAGTGTTTTCAAGGCGTTAACTAGAGTAGTTTATTGCAGGTTGTATTTTAAAATTTTTAAAGATGCATCAAACTTCAAGGGGCTATAGTTCAGGCCAAAATAAGCAACAAACTATATACAGACCGCTTCAAGCTACTGCGAACATAGGGGGAATCAAGTCCAATTTACTCTCCGTACGACCGAGGTGGATTCGAAGCACGCCGCAGTGTTATCTTTTGGAAATTCATTTTGTTTTTATTATTTTGTTTTGTTTCTGCCTTGCTCGAGAAACAGATGGGTAAGTTCTTAATTGAAATAATACATTTTTAAAACTAAAAATGGATGTCTACGAAGTTGCCGAAAAAGTGCACATGGTCAAATGGTCAAATCGTCATAACCCAACACACGTTCGATATTGGTCGAGGGAAAATTTGCATTTGTATTTTGACGTAAGAACACAGTATCCCCAAAAACTAAATGTTTGGGGGGGTGGTATTATAGGGGAACACGTAATTGGGCCATTTTTTATTAACGGCAATTGCAATTTGAATGGTCCTAGATACTTGGATCTACTGCAGCAGCACATTATTCCAACTTCTAGGCAGTTGTTAGGTGTAAGATTTGGTGAAACATGGTTTCAACAAGATGGTTGTTCCGCTCACAATGTTGGCCTTGTTAGGGAATATCTTGATAATGTATTTCCTAATCGGGTTATAAGTACACGGGGAACTATTTTATGGCCAGCTCGATCTCCCGATCTTGCTCCTAATGACTTCTATCTGTTTTTGAAGAAGCTTTTCAAATTATCACCCCTAACATGTTTGGAAACGTTAGAAGGGGTTTTTATAGTAGGCTCGGATATTGTCTAGCCGAGCAAGGAGGACTTTTCGAACATTTGCTTTAATTTTTTTTTTGACTGGGAGAATCTTTTTGGTTTTTAGAATGTATTATTTTATTTTGAGAACTTGCTTTTATTTTGTTTCTCCTTATAATTTTCATTGTAACACGTCGTCACTGATAAATCTGAGCAGTTGACAATAAAACGCTCTTATTTATCAGTGACAAAAAATAAGAAAATTACGTTATAAAAATTTGCGTATTTATTGACCAAATTCCGGTTTCATTGACTACGCTCCACACAGCACCGTGGTTAGAGGCGTACTAAATACCAAAGGAAAGTCATGCAAGTGGTGATCGCAACCCTGAGTATTGGTTGCTTCACTGATAGGCGTGCGGTGTCTCTGCATGTACGTACACTGGCAAATTAGACTTCTTCCGCCCTATGTTTGCAGTAGCTTGAAGCGGTCTGTATAGATTCACGACGAATGGGACATAAACCATAAGCACTACGAAATAAGCCCATTCCATATCTCAAAAAGTAAGCAAGCAAAAATTATGAAATTTTGCACGCTAATTACACTCCCGAAGATCAATATACACGTTTTTAAAAATTTGGAGGTTTCAGGTCCGTACTTGGTTTTTTCTCATTTTTAAATCTTAATTAAAAACAACATCCTGTAACTTACGATAAATAAATTTTCTTATTTTCTCCAAAAAGACTAAGATTAGTACCAAATACTAAAGAAAAAAAAATTAACGCGCAACTTTTTGTTTTTGCTAATAAAAAATTGTGTAAATTTGTAACATAGATTTACCAGAATCATTTTAAATAGATATCATCAAATTGACACCAAAATTAAAAAAGGGGTTATTTTATTAAAGTTTAAGTATTTTTTATAGAAAAAGCAAAAAAAAAAACACCCAGCTCCGGATTTATGATTTTATTTATTTATTATCTTTCGATACCTACTTAAATTATAAAAAAGGATTAATGTTTGTAAAGTTAAGGTATCTTTTTACACAAAGAAAAAAAAAGGGAGCCGATTACAAAAGAATGCTCTGGAGATTACCTGCCTGAAGAAGTGTAAGGGCAATTTAAAAAGTAACAGATTTTCATACAAAAAATTAAAATTTTATTTTTTTTTTAATTTAAAAATATATTAATTTAAACTTTATTCTAAAAAATTATTTCTCGTCTCTTTACTTTACTAAAATATATGATGTATGTATATCTGAAGTGATGCTGTAATATTATGTACCGAAAGGAAATAATGAAATAAAATTATACTTAAACTTTATTAAAATAACCCGTTTTTATAATTTTTGTATCAATTTGATGATTTTGATGATGCTGTTAAATCTATGTTATGTAATAGTCCATTTCCCTCGGACAAAATATCAAAGAAAAACAAGAAATTGTGATACAAGTATGAAATTTGGCACAATTATAAAAGCCAACATTTTAAGAAATTTGACCCGATTAGCCATCCTCCTCGACCCTTAGGATGCCCGATAACGCCATTTAGACTTCTTTAGGGTTTTTCATTAAAAAATTACATTAATATTAAATTGAATAATAAAAATGGTGTTAAATTTGTTTTCTGTTTGTTTTTTCGTTTTTTTTTTGTTTACCTGCCGCCATTTTGTTTTAAAAAAAAATGGTCTAAAATTTGGATTTTATTCACAAATATTTTTTTAAGGTCAAATAAGAAGACATTAAATTATTCAATTTTTTTCACTATAAATATATGCCCTCAGGGTATTTCCATGAACTTTTACACTCGTTGCCCGACGCGTTATATTTTGTGGAAACTGTGAGGTTTTAATTAATTTTATTCAGTTTAGTATAAGGTAGGTAAGCAATATATAATAATAGTTAAGAAAAACTTTTTTATGAACCCAATATAGTTGATTTTCTTCACGTGTACTTATCCTACCAATATTATAAATGCGAGAGATTGTGTGTATGTTTTTGTTCCATAATCGCGCAAAAACGGCTACACCGACATGGACAAAATTCAGTAAGAAGATAGAGTGTGACCTATATTGAAATATAGGCTACTTTTTAGATGACATTTCGCTCAACGACAACTGTCAAATGACATTATTATTTACCCATCCACAGTTTACACCAGTTACAAATAAGAAAATTGGAGGATAGTTTGGGTTTACAATGAAGGCGCTCAGTAAGAAATAATTTTCTAAAATTTTACTCCTAAAAGGGTAAAAATAGGGGTTAAAACCAAACACGAGAAGTAGGAGTGATTCTGTTTTGACCGGGGTACAAATAACGCACGACAAACATTTGCTTTTTAACAGTTAGTTGTTAGGTTATTTGGATTTTTGGAAAATGTGAATCTCCCGATTTCGTTTAAAAAAGGTTAAGGATTACGAATTTTTAATCAGATTTCAAAAATTATGAAGTTGATAGTTCCCCAGGACGGAAGGAAGGCAATCATGTTAAATTTGTGTTCTTTGTTCTTTTTAAATTAAATTTCCATAGTGTGGGTGTTAGATTTTGAAGACTGAAAGTGTTAAAACAAAAACATGTCAGGTAAATCAAATACAGGATACGAAACATTTGCAGTAAATCTATCCGAACTGAGACGAGAGGGAAAAACAATTAATATTTTGTTGAGGAGGATGGAATAAAATCGACTTTTCCAAAACATAATGCAGTTTTTCATTGGAGACTTTTAAAACAACTAGAGGAAAAAAGCGTTATTCAAAGGGACAAGCACTTTGAGTAAGAATGCCAAACTACGTCACAAGAAGTGAAAAACATTCCCAATTTTCAAGGTCACTAAAAGTCATATCGACCTGAAATTATTTTTGTTTGGATTTTTCATCCTCGAATTATATAGGATAGAGTATAATATAAAAAATGGCGCTATCGGGTGTCCTTCGGATCCAGGAGGGTGGCTAATCGGGTCAAATCTCCTAAAATGTCATCTTTTATGGCCGTGCCAAATTCCATGCTTGTATCACAATTTGGCGTTTTTTTTCTAGAGAGAAATGGACTATAAAGGCACCGGGCAAATTTACACATTTTAAAAAAACAATTTTTAATAGCAAAAACAAAAAGTTGCGCGTTTATTTTTTTGTCTTAAATAATAAGTATTAATCCTAGATTTTTGGAGAAAATGAGAAAATGTATTCATTGAAAGTTACAGGGTGCTGTTTTGAAGTGAGATTTAAAAATGAGAAAAAACTAAGTACGGACCTGAGAATACCAAATTTTTTAAAATATGTTTATTGAACTTCGGGAGTGTAATTAGCATGCAAAATTTCATAACTTTTGGTTGCATACTTTTCGCATAGTTTGATAAATCACCCTGTATATTCGTTAAAAACGCCACCAGGTAAATTTAAATTTAAATTTAAAGCTATCCGTAATAGTTAGTAATACTATTAATAATAGTTATAACTGAAAAACACATTTAATTAGTTTGTGCCAGCAGAGAAGATTTAATGGAATTTAGTTAAAAATTTCCCTCATATGTAGAACTGTCCATAAGAGGTGTGGAATTATCGCTGGATTAATAAGTGATAATTCCGCAGTAGGTGACAGTTCCACTGCTCTGACGCGATCTCAACAATATATGAAGCGCTGCAGGTCACCTACCCGTAAAGCATTATATGTATATCGCGATTGCTATGGAATAAACAGAACGAATAACGGCCTTATCAACGCGTACCTGATGTAAACAAATTTGCCGATGCGCTAAGTTTGCCAGTTTTCCAAGTTTTGATGCAAAATGAACCGTTTCGGGTCTTTATCCAGGGCCCAAATCGACTGGCACATACAAAAAAACATACTAAAGAACATCAGAAAAAATAAGAAGTTTATCTGGAACCAATTTAAGGAGTTCTGCAAAACCGGAAAATATGAATTGAAGCAGTAAACACCGGTGAGCGAGATTGCAAAAATTTTGAAGGATTGGGTGCAAAATATCAAGAAAGAAAACGGTGAGGAGTATAAAGAAACTACCGTAAAAAAAACTGGAATGTGACAGCAAAATTAATCATGGATGAATATTATGAAAAATATGGCATAAAGCTTGACGTATTTCAAGACACAATTTTCAAATCTGAAAGAGAAGCAAAAAAACGATGGGATCTGCAGTCCCAAGAGGACAAGAGAAAACTAAGCTCAATTGCCTTGAAATTTGATGAAATTTAGAAACTAGTGAGTAGCTGTGATGAAGGGACACCAGACGGGTTGCAAAAGAAGCTGTTCTTTGTGTTATCCTATGAACTTGCCTGGAGAGGAGGAGAAGGCTGCATGGCCAAGTTGCAAGTTTTTAAAGTAGAATTGGACAATGCAGGAGGAAAGACTAACAGAATTGAGTACAATCCAATTTTTGGAAAAACCACTCAAGGTGGATCTAAGCCAGTTCTGGAAATTGGGACGTCAATGGTTTAGAACGGAATGGCGAAGTGGACTAAGACGCAGGCTGCACAGGTGGGACTAACCTATGTTCCGAAATTTTTTTGGAAAAATTACCGAGGTTGATAACTCCAATAAACATTATTATATATTTTTATCAAAATTTTAAAAAATCTATCTTAACTATCTTAAATATGATGCAGAATGTAAATAATCGAAAAGGGACCGTAATTTTCGATTTGCCTCAGTTTTCCCCTGATGCGTTGCATCATTCCTTGGTCCACCACATCGTTTATTTCTCTGATTTTTATCGATATACGGCGCCGCAATTGCTCTTCATTTTAAGCTTCCCGTCCGTTATTGTAGACTTTTTGACACAATATTGCCCAAAACTCTTCAATTGGGCGAGCCTGAGGTAAGTTAGGGGGATTGTTCACTTTTGGTACAAAGTTAATGGTGTTAGCCTCATACCAGTTTCTTATGATTCTTGCATAGTGGCATGAAGCAAGATCTGGCCAAAACATAATTTCATCATCTGCATGAAAACCGGATGAGTTTGGAGAGACATATCTGGATGTAACGCTCTGCATTCAAAGCTTCGCCCCGAACAACACCAATGTAGGACTGCGAGATGTAGCCAGCCTCAGAAATCGCACACCATACCAAAATTTTGTCCTTAAACTTTTTTTTGCTTTTTAATCTAACATCATCAGAGACATTCTCGTAATCGTCCGTGTAGAAACCGTCATTGCCCTTCATCTCAGAGTTGAAGTAAAATATTTTTTGTCGTCCATCACGATCAACTTGTTGACAAAGTGTACTCGCCACAACGCGCGGCAACACCTTGGCATTCTCTCTAACTGAGCTTCTGGGGCTTTCTTTCTTTTTCGGAAGGTTAAATTATTTTTGCCAGGGTCCTAAACACCGTGGTCTTTGCAACATTGAAGCTCCTGGTCAGCTTTTGCTGTGAGATTTCAATTTTGTTTTTAGCTGCTTCAATAAGTCTTCCCTCTCTTAATTGGTTCAACACCCGTGGCCGACCACCTTTTGGCAAGTTTACACATGGTATTCCTTCTTCACAATCTTTAACTGTTCGATAAATTGTCGATTTGCTTATGTTTTCAACTCGATATATAGCGACAATATCTCGTTTCGGAATTCGCCCAACAAGATTATAGATACCTTGTCGAAGATTAATTTTATAGGACATTTCGCAAAGCATAAACTAAAAATGTTTGCTTTATTTATTAAGATGACATGACTGGTGATAATTTCTTTCCATGACCTACTTCGTTAAATGCATTGTGTCACTCAATTATATCAGATGAACATTTTCGGACCATACGTTAGATACGACGAAAAAAAAGATTACAAATCACTCACTGAAGGCAACTGCTATGTCTCATCTAGCAAAAAGCGAAGTTGTTGAAGAGGAACTTATAAAGATGACAGATCATGGTCTCTAAGTCCTTTGCGAGCTCTCTGCAGGTGATCGTCTATAAAATGCGAGGAAGTCAGGCCGCACTAGTTCAGGGCAAATTTTGAAAAATTAAGAACCGAACGAATGCATGGCAGAGCCAAGCAGTGTAACTTCAGTTATGGAGAAAACAAATATCTGTTTCTATATTACATTTAATAATTGTACAATTAATTTCAATAAATAGTTTAGTTTTTATATTCTTGAAAATTTCTACTGAATACCGTTCGTGTTTTAACAACTAATTCTGAAATAACGTGTTTTTGTTGAAAACCGCACTCGGTTATTTTTTCTGTTGCATCAAAAGATTGCCCTCCTCCTGCGGAGTCGGGCAATTTCTGCTTTGACACAACGGAGAAAATAAACTCGTGCAGTTTTTAAAAACACGTTTTTTCCAGAATTATCTATAATTTTCAAAGCACTTATGCTATTACCCTCGATAATTTCTGAGAAATTTTCAGCTTTGATGGGGCCTAATTTTTGAATACCGCGTAAGGAATTAATCACTTGCAACCAAAGGAATAAATCAAATGCAAGGTAGACGATCATTCGTATAATATTTCAACTTCAAAAATCTGGGCCCTAACTCTATTAGCAAAACCAATTGGCTAGAAGGGTAAAGGTTTTTGCTAGAATGTCGAGTTTTGATTTTTTTTGCTGTTGTGTTGGAGATTCAGAAAAAAAAAACTTTAGTATTATAGCAAAAACAGCTGTTTTAGCAAGGTTGTTTGTTCGTTTTACTGAGACCGCTCTATTAGCTTGTACCAGTAGAAAAGTTTTAATAGAAACGTGTCGCACTTACGTTAGTCGGGTAGTTTTCACTGGCTTTCTAGCCTTTCTATTGTTTGGAACCAGTGAGTAATTACTCAGTTCAGCAAGTGTCTAAACATTTAAATATGCTGAACTTTTTATTCTGGATCATCACAGCAAAAACTAAAACGCAAAAAAATACAACGATAAGGGTTTGTGAATTTTTTGATTAACAATTCCCAATTTAACGCTTTAATTTATCTTTTGGTTTCACGTATCCCATAAAGTTAATTAGACGGTCAATGCGCGTAAATGCGTGTCATATAGTCGCTCACAAAAGCCCTGTTGATTCACGGGTGATTTCGCAATGTACTGTAATATATCAGCTGAAACGGGTGTTTTAACACGCTAATTGACATTCTTTAATAGCTTCTGGCATGGGGTCTGCTCAAAGTTCCTAAATTGTGACTTAAAAAAATATGGCAACTTAGTCTTTATGTTTCTTATACGAGAAAAGGTCATTAGGAAACAGTACTTTCCCTGTCTTAGTACGAAAATCCTCCTTTTTTGGGAGAAAACTTCTATTTTCTTATAAATTCTGATAATAATTTTCGTCTAGACAAAGAAAATCGGATTCGGATAGAGTGACGCTGCAAAGCAGTAAGGTTATCTGGGAACTACTCTGTAAAGCAGTAGATTATTCCTGATAGAACGACGCTACAAAGCAGTACAGTAATCCAGATAGCAAGCCGCTGCAAAACAGTTTAGTGACCCAAATGGAACGATGCTGCAAAGCAGTCTGATAGATCGTATACAAGTGGCTGTCAGGGTCCTCGCGACTGCGTTTAGTTTGCCGACTGGTGAGACGGTAATCCTTTTTATCGAGTTTTCTATTAATATATATAGAACAATTCAAAACCATAATTTATTTTTAGACTAGAAAAACATGAACAATTCATGGTATAAAATGCATTTTCTTTTTTTGCATCAAACTATGAGCGGCCCTATAAACA
Organism: Oxystoma pomonae; assembly: GCA_963921995.1. Taxonomy (NCBI): domain Eukaryota; kingdom Metazoa; phylum Arthropoda; class Insecta; order Coleoptera; family Brentidae; genus Oxystoma; species Oxystoma pomonae. Next base: position 99,747,397 of record OY998165.1, read on the forward strand.
ATCTATGATGGATAAATATTGACCCAATATAAATTTTCAGTAATGCTCATCATCAGTCACTTTACCGATACACCACATAATTGGTTCAATGGTAAATCGTTGGTGGATGAGTAGCAAAAAAATATTAGCATATTGAAGAATTTTTGTCACAAATTCATTGGTACAATATACAAGGTTATTCAAAATTCCCTAGAAAGATCTGGACAGTTATTAGATATCATTAATTAAGAAAAGTTACGTGATTATTCTGTTCAAATTTCATTTTTTTTCTCTGAATTTAAAAGTAAAACTTTCATATTTTTTGAGAAATTGCCTTTAAAATAATTTACTAAGCAAGTTTACGTATTCTGGCAATGACACATTTTAGGGTTTTTATCAAACATTTTGAAGTTGTCAAAGTTTTGTTTTCAAAAATTGATGATTCTATCACGTACTAAAGGCGTAGATAGAGGAAATACCGAAGATAGGTAACCTTGCGGGCTAAAATGTTAGCAAAAATTGGAAGTTCGTGGATAACTCCCCAGAGCGCGCATAGTCGCTTTTGGACAACTCGACTGTCATCAACACAGTGCATTTCGCCGCAGCGAAATCTGTAAGCATAGAAGACATAATCAATTTTCCTTTGCAATCTGTAATAACTCTCCAATGTTTTACTTGACTTCGTATAGGTGGCGCTAGCATTAACATTCCTCCTGCGCTAGATAGCGTAGAAAATACAAATATCACTGCCATTGTTAAGATTTGGTGGTAATTGAACCGTATATCATTGATATTAACTTTTTATGACGACATAGAGAACATTCTTCTTGTTTTTATCAGTACTTTTTTGTGTGACTTAGTGTTAGAAAAAAAAAGAATATTATCTTGTTGATTGTGTGATTTTTAAAACAAAAACAGTTTTTAAGAGAACAAAGGGTACCCGGGGGGGGGGGGTTGTAATGTTTCGGGAATTTCCTAGAAAATTTCAGTTATAAACAAAATATTAAATATAAATAAATTTGGCTTAAGATATTTTAGCATAATTAAAGGGGTAACGTTTTGTTTAAGAAATTTTTATGCCATGATTTTGCTCCTATTGTATAGCCTTCTTTCCAAACTTTTGATTTTTAGAATAAAACACTCAGTTTTCTCAAGTTTTCACTGTTTTTTTCAAAAAAGTACTGCAATAAAACCATTTTTCTCTGTTAAAATGAAGAATATTTAAGGTTGTTGAAAAGAGACAGCAGGCTATTAAAAAGTATTTTAGAGAAAGATGGAAATAATTTAGGGCAATTGTTTACTAAAAATTTCTGTTTTGTCATCTGTCTGTCATCTTGAGTGTTTTTTTATCCAAAAAACGACAAAAATTGTAATTGTTTATTGTGTAAGTCATAAGGTGGTATTAATTTCTTTCAATCAAAATTCTTTATAGTGTTTAAAATTACCAAAAAACGTGTCCTACTATAAGTGTATTTTAGCACATCTAAAAATAATTGAACAGCTATTTAACTAAATTATTTTAAGGTTCATCATGGTAGACGTTTCTATTTTGTAATGTGGCCGCTAAATATTTAAATTTGAAAGCAAATTGTTGTTAAGTTAAAATAAAAAAGCATATTTAAAAAAATTAAATACAATAAATACTTATAATAGAAATAAGATTATAGCATTTATTATATTTATAATCATCAACTAATATAATATATAATAAAATAATGTTTTCCGAAATATTTTTGCAATGGTTAAATGCGACACGAAAAAAAGGAACTTTCAATCCAAATAGCTACTGTCATAGGGAGGAGAATTTATGCTAAATGCATAATAAAGATATTAGACAAAGTTAAGAGTAAAACAAGAAAGTTTCGTGCTAACTTATTGTAAATTATCACTAACTTTCGATATTCACAAACACAAATCGAAATGTTTATCACACACATAAAATCTAATATATATTTGACAAAAAATGCACCATTATAGTGCGCCACTGGGGCAATTTTTTGCTCTACCATGATGAACCTTATAATTTTGTTAAATATCTGTTAAATTATTTTTAGATGTGCTAAGGAGGACAGGTTTTTTGGTAAATTAAAAGAATGCAAAGAATTTTGATTGAAAGCAATGAATACCACCTTATGTTTTACACACTTTACGCTTTGAAAAATGAAAATTTTTGCTGTTTTTTGGATAAAAATGTCAAAATAAAAATCATATGCACAACACCACTAAAGATGACAGAGAGATGACATAACTAAAATTTTTGGTAAATAAATTGCCTTAAAATATTTTCATCTTTCTCTGAAATACTTTTTTATAGCCTGCTGTCTCTCTTCAGCAACCTTAAAAATTTTTGCACTTTACTAAATTATTTCTCCATCTACCTCTAAAATTCTGCCCTCTCTCATTAAATATTTTTCATTTTAACAGAGGAAAGATATTTTTTGGCAGTACTTTCTTTGAACGCTCAAAAAACGAAGGTGTTCTATTTGAGTTTGGGATTAACGTATATATCGTGGTCAGCAAAATTTCGATCTAGAAATTCCCGGTCAGCAAGCTTTTATATAAGTTTTGTGGATATCTTTAAATGGGTGGGGGCGGGAATTTGTGCGAAGGTGTTCTATTTGAGTTTGGGCAAAATTTCGATATAGAAATGCCCGGTCAGCAAGCTTTTATATAAGTTTTGGGAATATCTTTAAAGAGGTGCGGAGGTGAAATTTTTGCGAGGGTGTTCTGTTTGAGTTAAGGATCAACGTATATATCGTGGTCAGCAGAATTTTTGGCCGAAAGTACCCGGTCAGCAGAATTCGACCGGGTCAGCAAATTAGAAACACCCTTCTTTTGGACGTGTCTCGCGTGGGTTCATTGAACTTCATTTGATTACCCGCGTCGCGCTGCAGGGGACACACCGGACACAGCCTCGTGCCCCGCCGGGGTTTCACAGGTGCGTTAATTTACGAAACAGTGCTTTCTTGCTGCTTACTATTTTTATTGAATAGTCTCGTGAATTGTAATCGAAATAAATTACAAAATGTCAACAAGGTTTTGTTCGTATTGGAACTGCTCCAACCACAAAAATGAAAACGAAGATGTTGCTTTTTTTCCTATTAACGACATTGTAAGATTGGAAAAATGGAAGAAACATTCGGGAAGCTTAAACATTTTTTGTAAAACTGAAAAACAAATTTCATATTGATTAGCAATGCAAAAAATGCAAAATCACGTCGATTGAAATCTGTTATTACCTTTATTCAAAATTTGTTTTAAAATTTTGTTTAAAGAAGGCACATATATTTTTTATCTTTTTTTAATCTATGGAAAATTTCGGTTTATCTCTCCTGCTTGAGCTAATAAAAATTAACGAGTTTCTGCATTTTTATAAATTGTTTGCTTAATTTTATATAAAGACCCGCGGGTTCTTTAAGAAAGCCAAAAAGGTCATTAGGAAAGCCTTTCATTTGGGTGTTGTGATGTGAAAAGCCACAGAAGCTCATTCTCTCTAGTAAAAAAGAACAAGAAAACCAAACTTTTTTTGATTTGGCGTGTACCTAAAAAAAGTTTTATGCTTTATATATATTCGACAACTGCTAAAAACCGTTTTTTTATACCTTCATGAAAAACAGGATTTTACTCAATGTTCGCATAAAACCAACACATGGCTTTATTGGATACCGATGCAAAACATTTTTTTTTTAGGAGCTCAAATTATTTTTTTTTTATACCTTCATTAAAAACACGATCCGCTATCCGCAATGTACCCAACCATGGCTTTTTTGGTTACTTTTTTTTTATCACGGGTGCAAAAAAAAATTCACGTCTTTTTTTTTACCGAAATTTGGAGAAAAATAGCTTTAAATGTTAATACTAAGAAATTCTTATTATTCTTACCTAGAAATTAATTCAAAAGTATACACAAGAAGAACATTCAGAAAATACGAGAAAATTACAAACTGTCAAAAATTAAAATGTAAGGTTAGCAAGGTTACCACAGAAACCATTGTTTTGCCATGTATGCAGCCACCATTGATATTGCTAATATAAAAGTTGCGAGCTTTCAGTGGATGTTGTGTTTGAATTTTATTTTGCAAGTTTTTATCCTGTTTTTTTAGGAGTTTGTGATAAAGGTATTAAAAAAATAGTGTTTACAACTCGCGGCTAAACTCTGTTGTCTTTTACTCGGGTTTTTAAATAACAACACACGTAAAAAAAAACACTCTTTTAGCCACTTGTTGTAAAATAGTAAAAAAAGCACAGTTTAGCCGCGAGTTGTAAACACTATTTTTTTTAATACCTTTATCAAAAAATCAAATAAAAACAGGAAAATGCTTTTAAAAATCTCGAACGAAGAGCACTTCTCGAAACACACCATCTTTACACTATAAATCAAGAAGGCTGGTAAATGAAATAACAATCGTTTCCATAGCGATGTGCCTTTCTGCGCGGTGACGTTCAGTGTTGCGCCATTTTAATCTTTAACAGTTTGAAATTTTGCCGATTTTTTAAATGATTTTTCGTAAGTACTTGGTGAAAACTGGCGGAAATGGCTTAATTTTTAGACAAGAATAATCAGATTTTTTCAATATTACTACTTTCCGCTGTTTCTCTTTAATTTTGGGTAAAAAACGGAAAGGAATCTTTTTTTGCACCCGTGATCAAAAAAAAAGTTTTTTGCTTTAGTTTCCTGCAGACAGTTACTAAAATCATGTTTTTGATGAAGGTATAAAAAAAAATATTTGTTTTATTTTTCACATATCCCTAATCAAAAAGAAACAAAATGCAAAATGTATAGGGTGTGCAAAAAACAACCGGTCCGATTTTAATAATATTAAGCTTTTTAGAAAGCCAAAGCTTGAAAATTTATAGGACCAATTTCAAACTTGACATTTCCTAAAAATCCAAGATGGCGAACCAATTTGAAAAATAGACAAGAAATAAGATTGAATAAAGTGTCTCAGAAAGTTTTTTCTAGGGGGGTGAAATTTGGCTACTTTTTAAATAGGTCCGCCATCTTGGATTTTTACTAAATGTCAGTTTTTTCATTAGTTCTACAAATTTTGAAGGTTGTGCCTTTTAAAAAGTTTAAACATATTAAAATCGATCAATTTTCGAAAAAGTTATTGCTATTTAAACAAGTAGATTTTTTCTTAGTAAGCATGATTTTGCAGGTACTCCGATCTATTTAAAAATTGAAAACTTCCTTATTTCTTGTCCGAATTTTTAAAATGATACAAAATGATATATCTATTCTTCTTCGCTTTCGCTTTAAAAGAATGTGGCTTCGTAACCGATGTTTCAGATTTATTACAGTGTCGCACACAAAAAAATATCTAGGGGGGTTAAAAATGCCTATTTGTTGAATAGGTCCGCCATCTTGGATTTTTAGGAAATGTCAAGTTTGACATTCGTCTTATAAATTTTGAAACCTTAGATTTCTAAAAAGTTTTATTTATATTTATTATTTTTAAAATTGGACAATTTCCTGCTAAGTTATAATCATTTTAAAAAGTGCAGTTTTTTTTGGCACCCTATATAATTTTTTCGCAACCTTTCTATTTCTAGCCATGCCTTATTATTACAAGGTTTCTTTCCTGTCAATTTTGGACAAGTTCTTTTCCAATTAACTCATAAAAGTCCCAGTATAAAAAAAGTTCTGAATTTACCTTCTTTACACCCCTCACACTCTCAGTCAAGTGGGGGGTACTTCCGATTTTTTTCTCATAAAATTGTATTGTCACTTAACGAAATCGTAAATCTGAAAACCGCATGTTTGTATCTGTTTTCATTACAAAGTTTGGAATTTACCCCCTTTACACTCCTCACCCACCCTCTACCACCGTTTTTTTTTCATAAAATTATATTGTCACCAGATGAAATCATAAATCTGAAAACCGCACCTTTGTATTTGTTTTCATTACAAAGCTCTAAATTTATCCTTTTTACACCCCTTAACCACCCCCCCCCCTACCCCCGATTTTGTTTTATAAAATTGTATTGTCACCAGATTCAATAATAAATCTAAAAACCACATGTTCGCATCTGTTTTCATTTGAAAGTGCTGAATATGCTCCCTTTAGACCGCTACCCCCTTTACACCCCCCAATCACCCACTAACCCCTCCCCATTTTTTTATAATATTGTACTGTCATCGGATCTACTTTGCTGTGCCATATTTCATTAAAATCGGTTCACGGGAAGTGCGTCAATGAATTTAGCCCCTTATTTTTATACCTTAACCACCCCCTACCCACCAATTTTTTTTCATGATATTGTATTATCATCCGAACTACATTACTGTACCAAATTTTATTAAAATCGATTTACGGGAAGTATCTTAAAAACGAATCGCAAAATTTGATAGTCAGGTAGACTGTAAAGTTAAATATAATTGTTTAATAATAATTAAAAATCTCTTGCTTTTTATATTATGATCTCTACCAGCTCCTATTCCCTTAGCAACAAGTTCATTCATTTTCGCCACTGATAAAGCGGTATTCAGCAAAGAATCAAAAACCTGCGGTAATTCCCCTTTCATGGCTTGACTTGCTGTTCGGATACCGTCGGCTTGCGTCGGATATTAGCACGTTTCCTCTCTATCCTCGTTGCCAGCACTATTAATTGCGGTCTCCGCTAGCGCCCTCTAATAGTTACCCGGCAAAACGAAATTTTTGGTTTCCATACTTTCCGCAAGGTAAATGGGGGGCACCAGCTGCCTGATCAGGCTTTATAACGAGTGGAAGTGCAACGGACTATTCTCACTTCCACTTATCAGTTACATATCTTGGGTATTTTCTATCTACGCTAAAGGGTGCTTCTCAGAAAATATTAACGATTTTTAAATGCAAATATCTCTAAAACAAAAGTTGAAGTCATTATAGAGAATTTTGAATCAGCCTGTAACTAATTACTTAAATTCTAAAATATGACTTTAAACAAAATAAAAAATAGATTTTATGTTTCAAAAACCATAACATCCTAAGAAAAAAAAACAAACAAAAAATTTTAACAGTTAAAAAGTTAACCTACAGATTATCAACTCGATACTATATAACCACTGGAACATTGTGGCTATAAAAATTTTCGATATATTAACGCTTATTTTTATGTGCTAATAATGTATGCCCCGGTATCGGAAAAATGCAGTTTTTTCTTCATTGTCTCAACAAAATGTCCGATGTATTTAAAAGGAGGATCCTTCTCCGTCGATTCGAGTGTTGGCGAAACAACTAAGTTGGCACACCAACTGAATATAATAGTCTTACAGTATCGGAGAAATGCAGTTTTTCCTTCAATGACTCAACAAAATGTCCGGTGTATTTAAGATAAAGATCCTTCTCCGTCGATTCAGTATCGTATTAGTGTTGGCGAAACAACCGTGTTGGCACACCAACTGAAGTTATTTAGTGAGTCCATGGCTCAACCACAAAGTCCGTTGTATTTAAAACGAAGATTTTTCTCCGTCGATTCAACACCGAATTAGTATTGGCGAAACTAAATACGTTTACGTACGTTACGCAAATTAATTGATGTTAGTTTAAACAATTTCCGTTATAGTTACTTAAAAGTCATTCAGTCATCCAACCAATGAAGAACCATCAGAAATCTGTCACACCTTTTTTACAGGAAGGATGAGAAAAGGTACTTTTCCCCCTTTGTATGTAAATATTAACCTTAAGTATGATTGTATTTGCATCACGCATTAGGTTAAACTTTTTCATGGAAGAAAAACGGAAATATTTTTCCTTTGCAAACACCCAATTGTATTACATAGTTGCTATATTACGCTGCTTTATTCAATTCACCAAGGTACTTATTCCCTCTTAACTAATTTGCAGTCTCTTTGAAGTTTTGGTGTAACTAAATCCTGTAATATCGTAAATAATCTGTTCCAGTAATACTTATTCCACCGGTTAAAAAATAAACATACCACCATATAACTAATTAAGGGATAAATATTGGCCCCATATAAATTTTTAGTCATTCGTTCAAAACTACATAAGAGGTCGGTTTCTGCGAGGTTAATACAGCATACCGGTATGTATAGTAACAGGGTGATCGGTATTTTTGCGAGTAACTACACCTTACCATGACGTAACATTTAACTTAGGTGTGACGTCAGGGTTACATTGCTTTTTTCTTTGGTTGGTAAGCCTGAATATGAAAATAAATTGTAAACAATTTTTGTAGATTTTTTGTGGATTTTTGTTAAATATTTGAAGTTTTGTGGCGAAAACACACAGCCTTAAGTTAAATAGGAGATATGTTTTTCTCACTTACGTAAACAAAGTAAAGTACCTACATTATCTTAAAATATGTATAACCCGACGACGAAGTCGGCTAAACCTGTTGTATAAACCACAAAAAATATGAAACTTACAGGCTAAAAAAACACACAAAGACATGTGATACGTACGCTTCAACTTTGGTGTGGTTCAGCTCTAAGAAAGTGGGCAAGAATCTTTAAGAAAGTCGAGGACACTTGGGTCTCTAACAGGTAAGTGTTTTGCAAGGAACTAATAACCATGGAGTGGCCCCTAAGCGCTATTGCAGAATGAGATGAAGCTTATGGCCAAAATATTGAGAAAGAGTGACAAGACCTAGTCTGGGCCCTCTTTCTGTTAAAGGAAAACTTTGTCCGGAATAGCATCTCATGTTGTCCACGCAACCAAAGCGTGCATCGAATTCATTGGTGTTTTGTCAATTGACAACAAAGGTAGAGCGATTTTGAGTAATGAATATCATGTTTTGTGATAAAGTTGATTCTGGTATTTTCAGGACATAAATAGGGAGCCCTTGAGCCCTACATGTGTAAATTTGAGCCCAATCTTTCACAGAGAATGTAAAACTTCCAAGATTAATGAGGACAGGATCTAAAAAACTCAACAAGCTGACCAACACCCGTTTCGAATAGGTTTGTACACAAGACAGCGAAGTCTTTTTTTCTGACAGGTACTTTTTAAATCTATTTTTGTCGTTTTACTTGATTGGGTTACTATATTATATAATATAAGAGCAACTTAAATTAGGTACTTAATTTTTCATCTCTGTCTTTTTCTCATGCTATGTTAGAAAGAGATAGAGATATAAAGTTAGGCACTAAATTTAAAAATTGTGCATTTAGTTGCTGGTTAATCCCGCCTTTAGGTTTTACCCTACTAAATTAATAAGTTGTGGATTTCAATTATGACAGAGGTATGTTACGTTTTCTTATTTATTTTAGGTTACTGCAGAGGTCAGAAAGACCTTTTTGGCTAAAAAGTTGACTATTGGATAAATTTACTTGTTAAATTATACAATGAGAAATACCAGTAGGGTTACACCTGGTTCCCACCTATGCGTGCTGACCCAGACAGAAAAATGCATCAAGCAATTCTACATTTACAACAACTGCAAATCCATGTCCCGTTACGTGGTGCGTTTTTTGAGTCAGGGTCTGCGCGCATAGGTGGGGAACCGGCCGTTAAGGTGCAGTTAGACTGTGGTAGTGTAGTCGTCGTTGCATTGCAGCTGTAGTGAATTTTTTTCCATAGATAATGCAGAACAGGATATTTTACAGATAAATAGTTAAAAATATGTTTTGGTACACGCTTTTTAATATAATTTACCTTTTTTACTCTTGCAAAATTTTTGAACATGTTTAAAGATCCACTTTACATACTTCTTTTGTATTAACCAAGAAAGTTCCGTTTTTCTTCATATAAGTTCAAAAATGATTTAGTTTTAAAATTACGGTTGATTGGGTACCAAAGATGGACAAAATAAAACTTGGGGAAGAAAAAAATGTGGTAATTTTGTATTTGCATACATACACACAGTCAGTAGTGTGTTCAGTGGTATTAGCGATAAATTAACAAGGTACTATAATAGTTATATCTGATCCGCTGATTGCATGGACAAATTATACCAAATAATTTTCCTTTTTAATCTTATATATTGCCTTATTTATAACCTTTAGAAAAGATATAGTACCGTTATTAATACAAAAGGAATATGTAAGGTGGATCTTAACATATTCAAAAATTTTGCAAGAGCGTCTAATATCACCAATATTTGTTTAAACATTAAACAAGGTAAATTATATTAAAAAGTGTGTACCAAAAAATATTCTTAACTAGTTATCCTGTTCTGCATTATCTATGGAAAAAAATTCATCACAGCTGCCATGCAACGACGACTACACTACCACAGTCTAACTGCACCTTTAGGTATTATAACTTTAGTTAGAAAAATTTTGACCTTGTATTAAAGAAAATACACATGGTTTATTAATTATAGACATTAGTTTTAGTGTTTTAATGATGTTTTATTTATAGCGTTTATTTTTTTTTAAATTTAACTAGAAAAAATTAATTTTAATGTAGGTAATTCCCTTATATCTTAACCTCAGTAAAAAGTAAAGGCCCAGTTACTCATTTGATAAGCATAAATTTAGTGCTAATTCTGTATGTCTGTCGTTTTTCTTCCTTATTAAAAAAAAGGAAACGGGGCCTAAAAGACCACAAAATGAACATCGTGCTCTACGAACGAAAAGTAATTCAAAAAAAACAAAAATAATCTAATCAAACGGATCTTTTACAACAATATAATAATGGTTTCCAGAGATTATTCATAGGGAAAAATTATTTCTTAACCTATGATTTTAAACCAGAAGGTGGCGCTGGCGAACCTACGAACTTTGGATAATGAGAAAGGGTGGTCCTGCGATCTAGGGGTCACGTGACTTTTCCTTTTTTTAATTTTTGAGAACCTTTCATCATTAATATTCAATTAATATTTTATTAATTGTACTACTGTTGTCTCATAAGAGCACACAGATAAAATAAACGTAAATTATTACATACCACGAGCATCTAACTGCCTTCGAAAGGTAGTAAGATAGTATGGTATGCGTTGCTACTCGCAAAAATACGATACAAAAATGTATATTTTTAAAGTTCAGTATGTTTCGTGTTTTCGCCAAAAAGAATTATTTCTTGGTATACATATAAAATATAAATTAATACATTTCCACTTACAAACTACCTGACATTTAAAAAAAAATTGATTTCTTTTTGTTTCTAGGTTGGCAACAATACCAAATATGTCACGTGACTGCTATAACTGTATTGATGGTTTTAAAATTAACCTTGCAGATGTAAAATAAACGTGTTAAATTTAAATTACAGGCCGACTTTTATTAAGTTAAAACGTACTTTATTGAAAACAATTTGTAATATCCACGTTTTTATTGTGCAATGTGGCGACAAGGCAAATTATGTTTGGCAACAACATACCGTGACGTCATTAATTTTGCCATACCGGTATGCTGTATTAACCCCGGAGAAACAGGCCTAAGGTAGCAGTAGCCGGTAACTTCTTGTGTAACTTGGGTGGTCCAATGATAAACCCTTGCTGGATCAGTAACAAAAAATATTGGTATAATGAAGTATTTTTAACTAATTACTTAAAGTCGTAGATATGGCTTTAGACAAAATAAAAAATGTATTTTTGTGCCCCAAAAACCATGACATATTAATACATCCTAAGAAAAAAAATTAGTCCATAATAAATACAGAAGTCGAGCAATAGCAACGAGACGTGCACTTTATACCAAAGATCTCATTAATATTAAATATTATTTATTCTGTTTTTAATAATTGTGTTGTTTGTCATTTATTTTTTCAACGTTTTTTGCAAATATTGACGAGTGTCAGTCAAACATTAATTGAGCCCTGATGAACGTAACAACTATATTACCGAATCGTTGGTGAAAATTAAAAATTAGCTGATAATAAAAAACTGTGTCCTCAAAGCTTGCGATATTTCATTAAAAAAAGTGGAGAGGATGACGGGATTCGAACCGTTAACCTATATTCATGCCAGTGCTATAACCACTGGTCCACTGCCATTAGAGGAAAATTCCCATTTTTTCTGGCTTTCTGGAGTTAAATAAACATCAGAATTGGCTGAACTTTGAATGAATTTTGTTTCCTTTTCTAAATCAAATAAAAAGGAATTCCCAAATCTTCGACATAAAAATTGAACACATCAAATGAAAATAAAATCTGGAAGTGAAAAATCATATTACATTTGGTGGAAAAATTTCAAGTTTTATTTTGCATCGACAAGGTTATTTTTAATAATGTAGAGTGAAAAAAATGCGATCATTAATGACAAGGTATATTTTAAATTATTATTTTGCCTTTTTGAAATAAAATAAAAAACGCGGTTTTCAAAACTTATTTTAAGCTTCGAAACAAATATCGGAACACATCAGATAAAAATAAAATCTGGGGGAGAAAAATTAAATTACATTTGGTGGAAGAATGTCAAACTTTATTTTGCTTTGACAAAGATATTTTTAATAATGTAGAGTGGAATCGAGCGAAAGACTGAATTAATAAAGTTTCAATTTCACCATATAGAGTCCTGAAAAACACCCAAATAAATTTAACCAAAAAAACAAGAGCTTTTGTACTATTCGTGCAAATAAAAATTCTGAACGGCGTCGTTTTATCATAATGGGGCTTATCACCTAGCTACACCACACATAAAATACAAAATTCCACTCGCTTGTGTACAGGGTGTCCCATTTTCGATGGGATTCAATGCGAAACTCCGTTGTTATTGAAGAAAGAGACATGCGGTACTTTTTTAAGATTTGTTCTATGTCTTGTAGTTCTTGAGATACAAGTGAAAGTTGAAAAATGGTCGGAATTACCAATTGATGATATCTCCCTTAATTTAATAGATAATTGTATTCTGTAAAAACATGTCTGTGGCAACCTTTTTAGAAAAACACAATGGTCTTTTTCAAAAACTTAAATACAGACCAAAATGTTTTTCTTTTCACCTTTTAGTTTTATTTTAAGTTTGTTTGTTAATAAAATATATTTTGTTTATTTCGAAGTTTCGATCCCGAAGAAAATTATCTTCAGTGCATTTTTTTCTGGTACGACTCAGTTCAATTTTAATTTTTTTTTTTTGAGACCATTTATATTTACTTACTATATAGTAGACCTGGACAAACAAGATATATTATATGAACTTACCGGGTGAACCGAAAAAAACTAAACAAATTGTTTTTTGCTATAATATTAATAAGACAAATAGACCTTTTAAAATAAACATTCGCTTTGCCGCCATATTCAAATCCAACATGATGCATAAAATCACATGCGCACGTTTCTTCAAACTTGTTTTTTTATTTAGGTAGAAATGTTTGTTTTCGACAGAGAAAACAAAGTATTTAGAAAAAAGTGGCAACATAAAATAAAGAGGGGTTTAAAAAACGCATTTGATTTTCTCCGCCATCTTGGATTTAAATATGGCGGCAAAGCAAATGTTTTTTTTTTCAGAAGATATAGATATCATCATGATGATTTCAAAAGGCTTATTTGTCTTACCAAGACTGTTTTTTTTTATTGAAATTGGTAAAGTTATAGCAAAAATAATTTGTCCGTTTCTTTTCGGTTCAGCCGGTATTTTCATATCATATATCTTGGTGGTCCAGGTCTACTATGTACATAGTAGTTAAATATAAAATAAAATAAAATGGGACAGGGCCGTACAAGGAAAAAAATGCACTGAAGATGATTTTTTTCTGGATTGAAACTTCAAAATAAAAAAAATGGTATTTATTATCAAACAAATTTAAAAAGAAACTAAAATATGAAATAAAACATTTTGTTACGTATTTAACTTCTTGATCCTGATGATGGTATCTACGAAACGAAACTTCAGATTAAAATTTCGAAAAGACAGTTGTGTTTTTCTAAAAAGGTTGCCACAACCATGTTTTTACAGAACTTAATTATCTCTTAAATTTAGGGAGATATTATCAATTGGTAATTCCGACCATTTTTAAACTTTCCCCTGTAGCTCAAAAACTACAAGGGACAGAAGAAATCTGTTAATACCATTTTTTAAAGCTCAAAAAAGTAAGATAGTATTGCGAAAACCGCATGTCTCTATCTTCAAGAACAACGGAGTTTCCCATTGAATCCCATCGAAAATGGGACACCCTGTACCTCCCTCCACCCCCTTCGAGTAGTGGGGAGCTGTGAATTTTATAACATTATATTCTTGTGTTATCACTGCAACTATAAGCATGTTAAGTTTGCAAAGTTGCAAGATTCCACCCGATCAAACATATTTACATAGAGTGCAAGTTAAATAAAACCTTGTAAAAAAGGAAATTCCCAGTCCTCCACTGCAAACAATAATGACAGATACAAACATATATTTTCGTAAAAGTTTCCCATAACTTTCTGTTTTTCAAACTCCAATTACCAGACTGATTTAACATTGTTCCGTTGGCACTTGTTATCTGCTTGTTTTTGCTTCATTGGTTAGATGATTTTATTATTTTCGGTTACTGCTTTTATCGCTTTAGTTTATTTCATGGCTTTATTATTGACAGTATTTTCGCCTTTCGTCGTGAACAATTTTATTAATTAGAATGACGAGAAAGTCGATAATATGAAGCGGCAAAAATAATAATAATAAATAAATAAATAAATTAAATGAAATAAGTTTATTTCCCAAAAAGGTATATATCAAGAAGAAAATAGAAAATATACAATTAAAGCACAGAAGCGTGAAAGCTTGTTATATTACCACTAATTTTGAGTAAAAATGTCACTGGCCGAGAATAAATTGTCAATTTTGAAATGAGTCAAATCCGAAATATTTGTCACTAATTAGGATTAATTTCTACACTATTTATGTCAACACAGAAGTATTAATTACCCTATAGATTAATATTGGATTCGAAACAAAAGCACCACCGATGCAATATTTTCCGTTTTTGAGCACGTTCACGTAGGCATTAACGTGGGTAACTCAGTTGAAGCTGTGTTTTGTGACTTTTCGAAAGCCTTTGATTGCGTAAGTCACAGAATACTGCTCTACAAATTGGAGCACTATGGTCTTGATGGTTCTACTTTGAGCTGGGCTACCTTGTACAATACTGGTAGAACTCAAATGGTTTGGTCAAACAAGACTGTCTCTGAGAAGTGTTGCGACCAAGGGCGTTTTTCAGAGATCTGTTCTGGGACCAATTTTGTTTCTAGTCTATATAAATGATCTCACCCACACAAATATCAACAGTAAATTATTTTTAAATGCATATGATAATACTATTGTTGGACCGGCAAGAGAGAAGATCTTGAAAACATAATTAGCAATGACCTCAAAATGGTCAAAGAGTGGTGCGACTCAAATTCACTTTCTCTTAACGTTAAAAAAAACTAATATTCTTTCGTTTAGATCCTCTATTAACAATATCGTTCTAAGTAACCAGACTCTAGACTCGCAACCTTTTGTTAAATTTGTAAGTCTCTTCGTGGACCAGAAATTAAGTTAAAAAACACATTACCAATCTTAAACCAAAACTTTCTTACGCATGCTTTGCTTTAAAAGTTGTGCGTACAGAGCTAGGGTATCATTCTGCACGAACTGTGTACTTTTCTTTATTTGAGTCCAAAGCGAGATACGGTATTGCCTTCTGGGGTTTCTGCTCAAAAATTCAAAAGCGGGCAGTTCGAAAGAACGTAGGGAGCATTGCAAGCCCTAATTTAAGAGATCCAATGCATCAATCAATTAATTCACAAAAAAAAATTAGATAAAAGCTCTACTACCGAGGCTGTTGTCACCATTGGTAGTCGCGTAACCCGACAGAGTGCTAATTGTCATTTGCACTTGCTAACACCAAGGCTCAATTTAACTAAAGGATCAAACATATACTACAGTAAAAGATTATATAATCATGTACCACTTGCAATGAGAGACACTAATGATTATAAGACATTTAGAAAATCCCTTACTATGACTGCGACGAATTTTATCAAAACACCTTTTAAATCATGCTTTACTGTATTTATTTTCTTTTTTTTAATTGTTTGTTTTTATTGCTTTTCGTTAGTAATTTTTTTATTAATTATTATTAATTATATATTTTTTATTGTACTCGTTTTCATTTTTACTTGTTTGTTTTTTATTTATTAATTTTGTCAAGTGCTGTGGTATACTTTTATAATTTATTTTATTACTTTTTTATCTTTATGTCGTTTTTAATCGAGTTTAACTTTTATCAAATCTTGTACCTTCCAAATGTATTGAGGAATTATGGATTTAGACTTTTAAAGTTCCTTTAGTTTTCGCTTTTTAGGCTTAGTTTACAGCTTTTTCAACAAGATTCTATCGTAATACTTATAACAATAAAGCATTTTTTAATTTGATTTGATTTAATTTATTTTACTTTTGTTTGATTTATTCACACATTTATTATTTTCTTAAACGATTTACTTAAAACAGTTTCTTTTCAAAACTTTGGTAATAAATTAAAAAAAAACAGGGACCGCTCTACAATCTTGCTTACAACGGATGTTTTGTTGGTGTGTGACTGCTTGCGGTGTATTTTTTAAGTATTTTTAAGCATTATAATTTTTTAGAAGTTATACCAAATATTTTCACTTCTGTAAATTATAAATCGATAAGTTCATTTTCTTTTTAATAAAGATGACTTTAAATATCCATTTTTGGATCACTTCTAAATATTTTGCGTAACACTTCTTTACCAGTTCGAAAAAAATAGCTTTGAGCTGTTTTTCTATCTAAGTATGACTTAAGGTGAAAAAAAGGTGGAAGTAGATATCGTATTTTTGAGATGATAATATTTGTAGAGGAAAACACAAATGGTGGGATTTACTAAAAAGGTTTAGTCTATTTTAGAACAGTTCTAAGTTTAAGTGAAATTTTGGGTTTTAAGCATTTTCAACCAACCTGCCTTGTGTTTTGGACATAGTTTGAATTATAAGAAGAATTTTAATAAGTTTGTTTATTGAAGAATCATTTTAACACAATTTTTTGTTGGATTTAAGAAGAAAGTTTCAATTTAGAAGAAAAGAAAATTAAAAAATTTAAATCCACGCGGGTTTTAAATAGTAAACACTCTGTAGAACAAATTAAAATTGGGGCTATATATCACTCTAATTCAAACTTACCCTTATTCGTTAATTTTTACAATTAATACTTGATGTCACACAACGATTTAGATGAGTAATAATAAAATAAGGAGTAGATTAATTTTGTATTTATTTAAAAGGTGTTTTTATTTATGAAATGTATTAAAAAACTTAAATGCAAGTCTTTTTTTACATTTCTGTCACTATCGAAATGTCAGTTTAAAAATATTAGCGCTGCGTTCAATCACAAACAGCGAGTTCGGATCTTTTACCTCTGCTTGCACCTTGGCTTGCACCAACCTCTACTAATGAAAGCTACAGCTTTAAAATGAGTGGACTTTGAGTAAGGACAGTTTTTTTGACTGAGCTTTTAGATAACCTCAATGTTTTACTTTCAGTTTGTAAATATATTAATATAGTTGTTTTGGGTTTTTTTGTTTGGTATATTTTTCGTGCATAATCAGTGACCTTCACTTATGTTTGTTTTGCCTCGTAGTACTCTTATAAATATATTTTTTGAGCTGAAAACGGGTTTAAAATATGGCGCTTTTCTTGACAAAATTGGAGGTGTTTTATTGGTTAATGAACGATTTGGGATATTAAATAAGGTAAATTAATCCTTGTAAAAACGATTACTTAGAAAAATTATAAACGAATTTATTACCAAATGCCACAAAACAATCCTTTCTGGGGGCTATAAATTTAAACCACCCCCCTGAGGTGGTCTAAAAAATCACCAACTTTATAACCTCAAATACAAATAATGAAGCTATTCTGTGCCAAATTTTTCGCGTATTCGCCATTTGCCATTTTAAAACCTGTCAAAAAAAAATCGTTTTTGGGCATTTTCTTCTAAAATATGGTGTATTTTCAGAAGAAAAGCAGTTTTTCAGCGGTATTTTGCAATAACAATACAAAATAATCAATAACTTTCTGTATGGGTAAGTATTTTTTGAAAATTGGTTTTAAAATTTAGTACCCCCCACAGGTGTTAATATGTAGACCTGTGGGGGGTACTATTTTAGATATATATATATAAATCTCACTGAAAGGGTTTGAAACGACCCAAAAATTTCATTTAGATCTTTTTCTGCTTTTTTTCTGACAGCAATTCAGGAATTCGCGGCACAAAAAATTGCCGTGTCGTCAGCAAAACTAATGATTGTTCCTTGACATTTTAGTTTTAGTATATAGATTGTTGATGTAAACAGTAAACAGAAGAGGACCCAAGACAGTCTCCTGAGGAACTCCGCATTTTCAAAATAGCTTCGCAATAAGTTGAGAGAGCTTCCTCGAATTCCAAGTTGTTCAATTTTTTTTTTATGAGCAGCTTATAGCTAACAATATCAGATGCCTTTGTTAAATCAACAAAGACACAAAGAGATAGATGTTTTTGATCCAAAGCCTCATATAGTTCTGAAGTCAGATTATAGTTTTCTTTATTTCTTTTTCTGTTGCTTCTTTTAGAAAAAAATATGTTTTTTTACACCATTCAGAGTCTTCAGTATAGTTGTTAGGGTTTTTTATTTCTCTTCCTAAATTGAAAGAGTGGAAAATTTACATAACGAAAAGAACATTGTAAAAAAAGGTAAGAAAAATTTAGTTTTTTAAACCGGAAAATGTAAAGAAACTCTTTATTCGGGTTCTCATTAGGCGATTTCATTAATGGATGAAGGTATTTACGAAAAAATAATTTTTTAAATAATCAGCTTTTCGTATCTACGCGATTAACTTAATCTCGTGTTTAATGAAAGCTAGAGTTCAAGTTATTGGAAAGGGTTTTTTGACTTTTTGTGATAAAACTCTGCAACAAAAATTTCCGAATCCGTTACTTAAAACGAAAAGAAAATACAAACTTGGATGAGTATCATACAAGGAACACAAAAAGAACCAAAGCGAAAAGAAAAATGATCAAATTATGTTTCGCCCTGGGCAACCAGCGTGGGCTCATCAGTGGTTCCATTGGTTTTAATGTCGTTTTTACAAAAATCGACCACTGTGCGTCGCATCGCGGTAGCTGAAATCGCGTTAGTCGAGGCAGAAACGCCCACCTTTGCAGGTTTCTACCAATGAGAGCGCTGGATTTGAACTTTAACAGTGAGATTTACTACGATCTAAAATAGTACCCTCCACACTAAATATTTACACCTGCGGGGAATACCAAATTTTAAAACCAATTTTCAAAAAACACTTAACCATAAAGAAAAGACAGAAAGTTATTGATTGTTTTGTATTTTTATTGCAAATTACTAATTAAAAACTTCTTTTTTTCTCAAAATAAACCATATTTTAGGAGAAAAGCCCTAAAATAATTTTTTTTAAGGTTTCAAATGGTGAATGCGCCAAAAATTTGGCATATAATAGTTTCAATATCTGTGTTTGAGGTTATAAACTATATTAATTTATTTACAAACTGAAATTAAAACATTGAGATTATCTAAAATCTCAGTCAAGAAAACTTTCCTTACTCAAAGCTCACTTATTTCAAAGCTGTAGCTTTCATCAATTGAGGTTGGTACAAGCCAAGGTACAAGCGGAGGTAAGAGATCCGAACTCGCTGTTTGTGATTTGAACGCAGCTAATATTTTAACAGCCACTTGCACCGACGTTTTTCTAATGGTTCTTTAACAAATGAACCTTTATATTTTAAAGGACATTTAATTTTAAATTACTTGCACAGGCTCAATTTTTTTGAACTTTTACTAAAGGATCTTTATTTTTTTCACAGTACGGCAACGTCGCACGAATTTGGGGATTTCTGGGGTTTTTTTCTTGGCATCTCTGTCTTTAATAACCTAAAACTTTCACATATTTTTTTTTATTTTATTTTTTATGGTTCTGTTGTTTTCATTTGATATTTTTTGATTATGAATTGTTCATCTAGTCGAGGTGGCTAGTTATTACATGGACTATGAACATAATATCGACTATTGTGCAGTGCCTCAATTTCAATGGAGGCTAAAAAGAGAAAAAGGGGACTGAATCTTAGTCCCAGGGAGCCGTTGCCCATCTATTCCATATTACTCCAAAACATCCATGGATGCTGCACATGCTAGCAGTGAAACAGCTAAAGGTCAAGGGACAGAACAAAGAGGCAAGTCAAAAGAGTAAGTATTTCGATAACGACTTTAAAAGTAGTTCTCGGCCTACTTAATTATAGACTCCAGTTTAACAGAAGATATATATATATATGAGAAATTTTTGATGCACTTAATTAATCGCTTCAATCCTTGCCATTCCAAATAAAATATTTTAGAATCTTTTATTATTATTATTATTATTATTAAATCCTTTATTTGGCAAATACCTAGTTTGGTTTTTAATTTATTGTAGGGTACCGATCAAAGGAGGCCATCTGCCACCGTAGTTAGAATCATGGCATCAAGTACCTTAGCAGAGAAATATGACTTACATTACATACCCAGAAGAAAAACCTGGAGATAAAAACAGAAGAACTCGCTGATTTTTTTTAACACTACACTGCCAAAAAAACCGCATCCAATCTCTTGGAAAAGTTTGACGAGATTTTATCATGTTTTATCAGATTTGATGTTTTCTATGCGGTATGTGAAACAAACTTGTAAAAACCAAGCCAAATCTCATAAAGTACAGATTTTTTTTATCAGTTTTTAAGAGCAAAACAGCCTGGCTCGTAGAATCTTATAAAACAGCATAAAATCTCACCAAATTTCATGAGAGCCTATGCGGTTTATTTACCAGGGTATGCAATACACATTTCACAGTTCAATTAAATATATTCATCTATATGAAGCTTTAGGAGAAACCAATCTCTCTTGAATGTGTTACATATTACATGTAGTAGTAGTAGTAGTAGTAGTAATTGATTCATGCTAATAAATACATCATTTTTGCACACGTCAAATCATCCTCAAAAATTGGAGGTAAATAAGAAAATAAATTTAAAATCTAAAACAATATAAAACACATACTTTGAACATTTTACATACTTTTGGACATAACATTTAAAACGTAGGTATTAAAAAATAATTTAAAAAAAATCCATGGGATATGTCACTGTAAAGCACATAAATGACTATTTCAGGTCACTAAAGTTATGGTTCAATATTTCATCAAGTGAATAGAATGCTTTGGATTTGAAATATTTTTTTACTTTGTTAAAAATAATTTCTGTCTATATCCCTTGCTATCCACAATTCTTATACATGTCCTTTGAAGACTAAAGATTCTTTCCCCCCCCCCTGTAGCGTGGCCCCATGCAAGAAGGGCATAGTTAATTTTGCCTTGGACACAAGCATGGAAAACACTGAGCAAAACATGTTTTGATAATTTTTTTGATAAGTTATAGAGTAAGTATGCCCGTGAACAGAGTTCTTTAGCTAGCTGCTCAGTATGCTTGACCCAGTTTAGCTTTGGGTCAAGGTTAACCCCAAGATATCTAACAAAATTCGGATTTGCCACATCCAAAGGTGGTAGAGAAAAGAACATTTTTTGAGTTTTTTGTTCATTTAGGCTCAAATGATTCTTTGCAAACCAATCCCCTGTTCTCACCAAAAAATACATGAAAGGTACTTTTCACATTTTATTAGTTTTTTAAAATAGGTAACTTATAATTGTTTTTTTTTTGCGCCTTCAAAAGATTTGTTGTTACTGAAAGCGGTTATTTTGCTAGATAAGAAAAATTTGACTTTTTTTCACAGGGTTTTACTATTAGTAGTAGTATAAGTTTAAGAGTTGTACTTATGTACATTTTGTTACAAGTTATTTTATCTCAGGCCTCTTTGGCCTTTTGAAATCGAGCGGTATTATAATTTGTTTATTTTCAGTAGGAAGTGCGTGGGCTGGCACTTATTTTTTTGGAGTTTTTTAGTTACAGGTACAGGATGAAAAAAATCGCTTTGTGTACAGAAAAAACAATACAGTTTATTAAAATAAAGAAAATTTAAAACATGTTGTTTATTTTACTGACATACTTATATTAAGAAACCACCAAAAAAATAATAATAATCAGCAATTTAAAAAAAACAGCAATTGTAAAACCTTAAAATGCACAGCTGCTTTTTTTTATGTCATAATTTTGTCAAAGAAATTAAATTTATTTTCTAATTTTCATTAGTACATAATACACATTACATTATTATTACATTATTATACATTATTATATACTATTATTGTCAGAACTGTGTCCAGTATAAGGCAAAGCTCATAAGCCATAACTGGAAACCGACGTTTCCAGATCCCAAATTAGGTTCTACCTATATTGAAGTTCTTGTTAGAATTAAGGTTTCATTATACAGTTGTTCACCTGGTGTAATTGGATTTGCTAAAGGTGTCAGGAGGTAATTTGAAAAACCATATCCACTGTTTCCCGAAAATAAGAAAAAAAGTAGGTAAAACAATCACAGTTTATATGATATATCATTCATTCATTCAAAGAGCTGTTGGAGAAGCTTGTTTATAAACACTGGATTATTATAGTTTTGATCAATATTAGCTAAAAATCATTTAATAAAAAATAATAGCTGATCCTGGAAAATGATCAGAGTGTTGGGAAAAAATATGCATCCAATATTATATAAACAAAAACAATTGCAATTATAAACATTTTGGTAACCAACTTTTAATCCCCTCCCCTCACCACCCCGTGTAAAACATTGACTTACCGGTCATCTGGATATTCCAATTGATCCTCAACGTGTGTTAATCTGAATCTTCGAGGCACCTTCGAGGGAAGCCAAAATTAACAAAATCCAATATTTCAAGGGCATCCTCTACCAGCTCATCTTCAATAATGTTTACATATTCCATAATAACATTTTATGAATTTTCTTTTTACTTGCGTTTTAAAAAAAAACTATACCATGAAAAATGGGTCGCAAAACTAACCTCAAAAGAGCTAACTGAGTTTAACGTTTAATTGACCAAATTTGGCCAGTTAGTTAATGCTCCTTTAAAGAACGTTTAAAAGACTTTTAAAGTCGCTGCAAGACACAAAATACGCTAAAGGTACTTTAAAGGTTCTTTAGCCTAAAGGGCTATTAAAAAAAAAGTCGGTGCTAAATTAAATAGTTGCCTGACATCAAGTATTAATTGAAAAATTTAATTAAAAAGGGTAAATTTGAATTAGAGTGACATATAACCCCAATTTAAGTTTTTTCTATAGAGTGTTTACTATTTAGACCCCACGTGGGTTTAAATTTTTTAATTTGCTTTTCTTCCAAATTGAAACTTTATCAGTCAAAAGATTGTGTTAAGATGACTATTCGATAAACCAATTTATTAAAATTTTTCTCAAGGAGGGTTGGCTTAAATGCTTAAAACCAAAAATTTCTCTTAAACTTAGGACCGTTTTAAAATAGACTAAACCCTTTCAGTAAATCCCACCGTAAGTGTCTATTACCTGCCTGACCCAAGCTATGGTTCAATCAGCAGGGCGTATTTCACTAGACCTGAGCTGCCCGCGTACAGTTCGATCTGATATTTCAGTAGCCACTCCAGAAACCCGAAATGTCGTGCTTTTACACCCAGAACGTGTATTCTTGAACAGGGAGCGGCATAGATCTATGGCGAATGATCATATGAGACGAAAACATTATATTCTTGAGCGATGATGAAAATCATACGTTCCCAATCGCACGGTCCAAAACCGGGGAATAGAGTCGAATTTAGTGACGCCTGCGCAATAAAGAGATTTTTTTTTTGCTTCTCAAACTAGTTTTTATTCATGGGAGGTGATAGATCTCATGCGATGGATCCCATCCCACGAGAGAAAGACCGGATCGTATGACTTTCAAGAATACACGTCCTAATGCACCGTAAAAATATTCGGATTAGTTTAGCTAATCCATGCTTCCTCTTTGTTCATTTATGTGGGATCAAGAGAGAAAATGGATTGATTAGATAGCCAATCGCCATTAGGTGCCTACGGTGCATTTAGGGGTTAGTTTGTCTCATTTTTTGATGGTTCCGATTCGTCGCATTGCGCAAACTGGAATTCGATTTGATATTTCTGTAGCCGCTTCGAAAACCCGAAATGTCGTGCTTTTACACCCAGGACGTGTATTCTTGAACAGGGAGCGGCATAGATCTATGGCGAATGATCATATGGGACGAAAACGTTATATTCTTGAGCGATGATCCGATCTTACGGATCCCATGAAAATCATACGTTCCCAATCGCACGGTCCAAAACCGGGGAATAGCGTCGAATTTAGTGACGCCTGCGCAATAAAGAGATTTTTTTTTGCTTCTCAAACTAGTTTTTATTCATGGGAGGTAATAGATCTCATGCGATGGATCCCATCGCACGAGAGAAAGACCGGATCGTATGACTTTCAAGAATACACGTCCTGATGCACCGTAAAAATATTCGGATTAGTTTAGCTAATCCATGATTCCTCTTTGTTCATTTATGTGGGATCAAGAGAGAAAATGGATTGATTAGATAGCCAATCGCCATTAGGTGCCTACGGTGCATTTAGGGTTTAGTCTGTCTCATTTTTTGATGGTTCCGCTTCGTCGCATTGCGCAAACTGGAATTTTCTCCTTTAGAAACCGCCTACGAAAATTCAAGCCAAGTATGGTATAGTGAAAAGCGCTTTCATTTTGACTGAACAGTTTAGCTGCATTGAAGGGCTGTTACAACTTTATACATCAATTCTAATAACTTCTTCAGAAAAAACTGTCACTTGATGGGAATTGCTTGTTTGGCTTATTTTTTATAAAACTTATTTTTTGGCAGAAACCAAAGTCATTAATATAACCTTAATTTTAACAGTTAATTGATTTAGGGATTGGCTATAAAACATTATTTTTATAAGTTCGCGAATATTTTTTCTCAAGCCTAATTTTTCACTTTATCTCATAGTCTGTCCACTAAAATTACAAGCAGAGAAATACAAATTTTGTGAGATGGACCACTTTTTCGACATGAACAGTCGCTATATTAAAACTATTTTGGAGAATCACAGCCTCAGAAATGAACATTAGAGGGAGAGTTTGTAAATTTCAGATTTGATCATTTATCGGAGATTCCCTATCGCTAAGTTCGATGAATCATCGAACATTTAAAAAATTGATAAAATTAAGAAAACCGCCTTCATGTGAAATTTGCTTAGCATCAGCTTAAATTTTAGGCTTGTGTTTCAACGCATCTTTATATTTTTTTAAAAAAGAGCCATTTAGTTCTATCTTTTTAATTTTCTTTTCTTACCACAATGTCGTCAAATAAAGTTTATTATAATTATTTAAAATTTAAGTAATTTAAGCAATTTGTGCGGTTTATAATCAATCAATATTTCGTTTCCCTCTCCTGAAAATGGTTTTTCCAACATACGTGACTTTCTTTGCACGGCAGTACAGCATTAGAGTGAAAGCCACAGCTTAATATGTCAAACAATTTTCGAGCTACATAAGCTGTTTGAAAAACATGCATTTTGGGATGGGGTCAATAACTTTTTTATTTGTAAAAATTTCTGTATGGTGTAAATCGCTTTTTTGTTGATTTTGTAATAGTACAGTAAAATTTTCATCTGAGGTCGAAAAAAATCCGGCAAGGCTGAGTTTTTGTTTTTGTTTGAGTTCTTTCGGGGGTTCTGAAAGTAAACTTCCCAAGTTTGTGGTTGCCCCACTCCTCGGGAATCACCCGCCATTTTGAAAAATCTTGTAACCGACTTTTCTCCATTTCTATTGGTGGCAAAAAATTTAAAAGTTTTATGTCGAATATTTTTGTTCTCAGACTTTTCCGCCTCCGACCAACAGAAATGAAGAAAAGTCGGTTGCAAAGATTTTTAAAAATGGCGAATGGTTACCGAGGTTTACGGGAAACAGAAACGTGGGAACTTTACTTTCAGACCCCCCCCAAAGAACATATGAAAAACTCACAAAAAACTCCACTTTTTTTTTCGATTTCAGATGACAATTTTACTCTACTACAATCAATTATTTAAGACCATATTTACAAATTTTGACCCCTCCCCCTCCCTGAATTTTTTTATATAATTTTTTCAATAAAAATTTTAGCCTAGATTTTATCTGTGACATTTAGTTTTTGAGACCAAATTGTTAGGTAATGACCCGGACCCTTTTTTTATTTGATTTTTAAAATTAACTTAAAAATTCATTTAAAATTGTCTATCGCACTTTGTGATTAATTTTTTGTGATTTTTGTTTGTTTATAATTTTTTATTCCTTAAATAGCTACTTTTAATATTTTTATTTAGTTTATTATTTTATTATTATAAAAAGTAAAGAAAAAAATAAAATAGTTGATTGAATGTGTAATCATCATTTTAAAGGGAAATAAGAAATGGGATTATTTCATAAGAAAAATACTCATTTTATGTTATATCTCAAAAACTTTAAAGTGATGATTTTCACCTTTAAACTACTTCGAAAAATTAAGCCACGCAAGTGGGGGTCATTTTTTATATCACTTTTGGAAATACCCGAAAGCCCCCAAAACCATCAAATTTCAGACGCCCTGCACATATTCTTGAATAAATTGACGGTGACTTGCGACTATATTAAAAAAAAAACGAATGAAAAATGAAAAGCAACGAGAAGTGAATAAAGGCAAAACGACATATTAACGCGGTGTTACTTTTCATCTGGTAATAGACTGCCAATATCCGACAAAGGAAGAAGAGTCAAGGTCTCCATTTAATATTCAAGTAAGGAAAACTAACATAGGTAACAACTCAAAATGACATAACTTTGGTGTAGCGGTTGAGGCGGTACTTTTGCACTGATAAAAAGGAATTGCGCAAATGCCCTTTGATGCCTAAAATGTGAGGAAAGGATCATCATCATCGGTTTCAGAGAAGACCACGGACCTTTTCTCCGTTTTTTTTCGACTTCAGATGACAATTTTACTGTACTACCATCAATTATGTAAGACCATTTTTCCAAATTTTGATCCCTCCCCTCCCTGAAATTTTTTATATCATTTTTTCAATAGAAATTTTAGCCTGGATTTTATCTATCTGTGACATTTAGTTTTTGAGACCAAATTGTTAGATAATGACCCGGACTCTTTTTTTATTTCATTTTTAAAATTAGCTTAAAAATTCATTTAAAATGGTCCATGGCACTTTGTGTTTTATTTTTCGTGATTTTTATATGTTTATAATTTTTTATTCCTTTAATGGCTACTTTTAATATTTTTATTTAGTTTATTATTATAAAAAGTAAAGAAAAAAATAAAATAGTAATAAAAAAATAAATAAGTAATAAAAAATAAAAATATATAAAAAAACACAAAATTAAAATCACAAAGTGTGATACATCATTTTAAAGGGATTATTTCATAATAAAAATACTCACTTTGTGTTATATCTCAAAAACTTAAAAGTGACAGTTTTCACCTTTAAACTACTTCGAAAAATTAAGCCACGCAAGTGGGGGTCATGCCAATATCCGACAAAGGAAGAAGAGTCAAGGTCTCTATTTAATATTCAAGTAAGGAAAACTAACATAGGTAACAGCTCAAAATGACATAACTTTAGAATTGCATGAGTCATACCTGGTGTAGCGGTTGAGACGGTACTTTTCCACTGATAAAAAGTAATTGCGCAAATGCCCTTTGATGCCTAAAATGTGAGGAAAGGATCATTATCATCGTTCTCAGAGAAGACCACGGACCTTTTCTGAATAGCTTATGCTTTCCCTAAAAACGCATGTTTTTTTATGAAAACCGTTATGGTCTTGGTCTGAGAATAAAAAATAAAAAGAGATACAGTAAACAATACTATCCCGATCAACCACATATGAGATTAAATTTCCCATAAAATGCACGATTGCCAATTTTCCGCAGGGTTTGATTAAAACTAAACTAAACAGTTTTTGAAATGCTTTTTTAATTATATTTACTATGCTGCGCATTTTTACATAAGGTAATTAGCCTAAGACTAATAACTAAATTTTTTAATTTAAGTAATTGCTATAATTAAATTTCAAATGTGTATAGTTGCATAAAGTATTGCTTGAAAACTTCAAACCGACAACGTTGAATCAAAGATAAGTGGCGATTAAATTATGACAAGTCTTTTTCGTTCACAGCTGCAGTGTTTTTAACGGGAGTTGGTGGTCTTTTGTGGTTTTTGACTATTAAGAAAAAAGAACTATATAAAGTCTTTTTCAAGACCAGCACAATGCGTTATGTGCAAAAAAACAGAATATTTCGGCCTGGAATTTTTATTTCTTTCTAGCTTGGTCATTGGCGTAGATTTGTAGTTTATTATATATTTTAATTCTAAAATTATAATGTCTTTGTAACAGGTGTATTTCAAAACAACTTTGTAATGTGCTGTTGAGATCTCAACTAATATCTAAAAAATTAATTTAAATTCGTACTTTCCTGCCATGGTGTCTCGTCGAACTACAACAGCCGCAATTTATAATTTATTTTTAAATGTCATTGTGGTGTGGTGGGTAGTGTGCTTGTCTTCAGAGCTGCAGGTATTGGGTTAGCTTCCCACCAAAGACTGTATTGTTTTTTTTTCTCTTTTTTTTATTATGCTACTAACTATTCAAAAGTTGGTGAAGAGAGGTTAATTGCAAGAAACCCAAAAAATATATAAAACTTTTCGACTAATGGAAGCAGTTTTAGGTATTTTTTAATCTAAGGCCCAGAACTTCAAACTGTTATAAATCAAATTCTTTTAAATCACAACACCAGCACTACTAGAATTCTGGCGAATGCGTTAATAAACTCAAGCTCCCAAGTAGAGTAGGTAATTAAGAAGATACAAGAAACAACTCTAACAATCCTTGTACACCCAGTATAAGTTTAACCCTAATTAGGTGGCTAGTATTTATTTTGGCTACAAACTTATTTTATGATTTGAAGGGAAGTGGGTTGACTCATGCAAAAGTCACTGATGATGGCAAAAGCGACTTTACACAGTCTTGCCGTTTTATTTGCCTATCTCTTTTCTCTTCATGTGTTCGTCACAGTCTACTAATTCTAATGTTAATATTAGATTATATTACACTGTGTATTCGTCTAGAAGGGTGTTGAATTGTAAACATTAAAGAATTTCCAATTGAAATGTTTGGTCTCTTCTTAAGTTATTAATCTGAGGTCTTGGTTTAAAATTTTCAACATCTTTATCTACATGAATTGATGTAAAAGTAACTAGTACGTTATGAGCTTCATTACGGTAGGATACGAATGAGGTCGTAGACCGAGTCGCGGTAACCACACGATGGCTGTAATAAACGTTAATATACAACATTTTATCTTATATTTTATCCAAATTTTCAAGTACTTTTTATGTCCAAAATACTAAAATCACATAGGCTTATACTATGTTGCTTTATTGTAACTTTGATTTGATGAGATATGAGGAGGAAAGCCACCAAGGGCGGAAAAGACACTTTTCGCACACATCAGGTACAAAATTTTTTCTACTTGAGTAAAAACCGTCTGGACAACATTATATTTTCATTTTTAGTTATTAGAATAGCAAAAAAACTGTTTTCGGTAAAAAAAGCGTAAAAATACTTTTACACACGCCGTGCGCGAAAAAAGACACAAAGTTAATCCATTCCCGCACGGCGTGCCGTAAATGCAGCTTTTCGCACGTAAATGCCTGCACTTTTACGCACGCTAGTAGAAAAAAATTATTAACATATTCTAATAAATTCAAATATTTTTAGTTATTTTATAATAGAAGCTAATTGACTACGGCATGGCCTTAGTTCTCGCTCTAATCTACACAATTTGTAACGAGGGTTCTTTTATAAAAAATCGTTCTTTAAATCGACTAAAATTTATTTTTTTTTCACTCCTTTCACAAAATGGGAAATAAGGAAACCTTTCCAATTTTATTAAAGAAAAAAAGAGAGTTGGAAAAGTAAGAATTTTAATTTTTCAAACACTTTTATGCGTGCGGAAAATAGGTAGTAATTTTTTGCACTGTGATTTTTTAGAAAACTTTTGAAACGATTGACCTAAAAATGGCCAAAAGTTATTATAATACTATGTATTTCATACATATAAAATAATTCGCTTACCAAAAAAAGGATATTTTTTACATTCATGGGAGAAAGGTTAAATATTCAGTGGCGGTCCCAACCATTTGAAAGGGGGCGGTTTCGATACGAAAAAAAAAACTAGAATAAAATTTATCATAAAAAATTTAAATCCAGGGTAGGGGGTTAATTACCCCCCTACCCCCCTGAAATCTGCGCTTGAGTAACTGCGTATATTTTTTTTCAGTTCTAAAAACATAGATAACAAACAAACCGTAAACAAAACCTAATAGATAAATACTTTCTTTTTAGGTCTAAAAAGCTTTTTAAATTAAAACGTTACCGGCCCGGCCGTAGCGCAGTGGTTGTGTTTGTCTGTAACTTTGCAAAAACTTGGCTGAAACTGGGCATTGATCTCATAATGGATGGACAGTATAAAAAATAAATTAAAAAAAGAACCATTACCTTTTGTATTGCAATATCTCAAATATCTTATATTTGAGATATTGCAATCTCTATCTCAAAAAAAAGTTCGTTTCCTGTTTTTTTTTGAGAAAACCGGTCAATTAACACGCTCATTGTCAATTTCAATATGTCTGTTGATATGCAGCAACGCTAAGTTCTACAGAAGAATTTCCGTCATAGTGTTTTTAAGTACTTATGTTTTCCATCCTTTGATAAAACATGACTTACTGGCAAACATCCAAGAATACTTCTATCAACGGAAAAATATCGCCACAAATATTCACTTCTTCTATTTAAAGTTCAAGAATTTTTGTTTTGTATTAATCAAACACTTTATAGTATTTGGAAACTAAAAAACTTTAAAATACTTATCTAGTCTCGTAATTGAACCTTGATTTTATGTCCGAGATGATTTTCTCTAAAACTTGTTTATCAACAGAAACTCTATATTACTGTTCGTCACTTCTGTATTTCTAATATCGTGGTTTTTGCGGTAAGTACGCCATGCGTTTGTTGTGTTTGTCTCAAAATATTGTGGAGGGATTCTAGAATGTTTATAAAGGAACGTTCTGCAATTTCTCGTTTTTTCTCCAAAGACTTCAGGGTTTCCACCAGCATGTTTGTTGCCTACTTTTTTCTAGAGCAAATGGAGGGGCGATTGCCCCCCCCCCCCCCTGGGACGGCCACAGCCTTAAACTTCCGTTCTGTAATGTATATTTTGCGCCTTTCGTGGTTTAAAAGTACCACTTTATTTTGGGCACTTTTTACGTAAACAACTATTACCGCAAGCAATAGCACTTCTACGAAAGAACTAAAACTGCGAAGAAGGCCCTCTCTGTATTTGTAGGTTAAATCTTATCCTTTTTTTGAAACTTTGGATACTTTTTGGTAAGTTATTAACAAGTCCGTAAAGTGATGAATAAGCCTTAAAAATACCCAAAAATAAATATAAATACCTATCTGTATTTTAATTTTTTGAAATGAATGAATGAAATCGCACTTGTGCGGTAATGGTAACTTTACCACAAGCAAAAAGGTAAAAAATTTTACTTGCTATAGGCCCGGCGCTAGGGCTGAGACAACGAGGCAGCCGCCTCGGGCGGCCGTTTTAGGGGGGGCGGCCAAATGGGTACAATAAAACCTCAAATTTCTCAAACGATAATACTATTTTATTTACGATAATATTATTATCGTTTATAGTTGTTTCTAAGCTAAATATTTTTGAGGCACCCATCCCCTTCAAAGTGGGTCGAGTGATACCTTGTTTTAAAGATCTTTCAAATGCCTTTACAAAAATCTTAAAATTTTTTTTATTATTCTCAATTAGTTTTTAAGATATTTAAAGTTAAATAGACGAATGCAGAAAGTGCAAAAAGTGTTGAATAAAAAATCGACGTGTTCACGGATTTTTTCAAAATTAGTCTCTAAATACGTGAGATGTTGGACCACACCGTATACAGAAAGGTACAGCCATTCACCATATTTTTCAACCTTCTTTTACCTCCCTTATTAATGAAGCTGGAAAAAAGCTGTCATCACATATGTCAAATTTTGACATTAACTTCTTCATTTTAAATCGAACTATCTGCGTGGTTTTTAAAATTTAGAAATGGCTTTTTTCCTGATTTGAAAAATATATAATATGTTAGATTTATCTTGAAAGATTCCTAAGTAAAAAGAAAAATATGCTGCTATAAGACTGATGTGTTAAATGTCGACATTTGACATTTGCTATGACAGCTGAAAGTTTCTAGAACATTGTGCAACTTCTAATCATAAGGGAGGTAAAAGGTGGGGTGGAAAATATGGTAAATCTCCCTATACCTACTACTTTAATTTCAAAAATATTGTGTATTTACTTACATATTATAGTACATTTCACATTTGTTTGTTTTTCTTTTAAGAAGGCAGGGGCGGATAAAGGGGGAGGCCGAGCGCTGGACAATCGCCTTTTGCTTTGCGACAGCATGCATAAAAAAAATAATTTATGTTCTAAAAATTTTCGCCTGCGGCGCCATGTAGTATCTTTTATTTTGAATATACTTTTCTGAATTTTTTTCCTAGTTTTCACCTGTGATTTAATTTTTGGATAAAAAATAAAATGACACACTTTTCTCCAAATTTTTTCTTGTCGCCTTGCAATCGACTATATCCCACCTCAACCCAACCAATATTTATTTAAAATATTCCACAAAAAATGCAAAAGCGATAAAATATTTTGATTTCAAAATACAAAATATTGTATATTGTTACAATTTTAGTTTAATTATAAGCAATTTTTGTGAACATCATTCAACACGTGTGAAAAATGACATTTTGGTCTAATATGCTCAAAAATTTCGCCAACGGTAAAGAATGATTTTGACAAAACATCTAGAATTAATAATAAATTCGTCCGTTTGCATATAACACAACAACTCAACCCAATATTTACTATTTAAAATAAAAAATATAGATTATTCTTTTAATTTGAACAGGTAACATTTAAAAAAATCGTTTAATCAGGGGCGGCATTTATAAAAATTAACTCGGGCGGCCGGCACCCTAGCGCCGGGCCTGCTTGCGAACCCCCAAAATTTTTATAAATTGACAATAAAGTACAAGTTTTAGGCAGGACAAGTAGGTAAAATTACATTTTTGCACTTAAGGACTAAAACCATATTTTAATCCCTCATTGGCACCAACTGACGAAAATACCGTTTTTCCCCCAGGGAATTGAAAATCGGAAATTTTTCGATTCACAATAAATGTATAATGTACTATTACTTCTCTTTGTTGAAAATATCTGTCAACGTCTGGATGCCTCCGTAAGGAAAACGAGCAGGAAAAGAGCGAAGTGACAAATGCTTAAAATGTTAAAAAGATGATAAAGAGTCACTTTCAAAATCCAGAGCTATTAAGAGCGTTTGCATAAAAATAACATTTTTAGAAAACATATTTTGGTAAGCAATTTAATGATTATTTTACGTGGTGGTATTTTTAACACTTTAGAGTTGTTTCATTTCACCCAGGAGTGGTTGCTGCGTGATTTTAAAAATGTTTGACAAATTAACTAAATGTTAACGTTAACCAGTAAAGATCAGAAAGGTAATTCAATTTTCTTTTGCTACCTTTGTTTGTCATACAGGGTATATTAAAATTATGTAACTCGTTAATTTTTGGAGTATTATCGAATAAAAAAAATGGCTGGACCAACGAACCAAGTGAAATATCATGTTAACATTATTTTTAGGTATTATGTAAGGGGGCTTCTTGGTGTATTAAGGATACCCCTATAATTACAATTAAAACACACACCGGCTTAACTTGACGCATATAATCAACAACAGTAAATGGTGAGCTTTAACCACAAAGTCTTTTATAACTTAGCATTCTTAAGACTAAATCCAACTAACTAGCACGGACTACTTTTTATCACAGGTTGTTGCAGTTTGTTATTAATCGAAATTATGACTTAAATGACTGGAATTAAGGCTAGGTCACCTGGCTTATAAACTACATGTTTAAGTACATAGAATCACTGAGTTATACCTCTTTATACCGGGGGTTTACTTGACCAAGTAAAGTTTTGACTTAATAAATAATAAAGTTAGGGTTTATTTTAGATATCTTTAGGGTTGTGCTTTGGTTTAAGGAGGCGGACGGATTACTGGTGTAGATACTTTAATTCATTACAGGTACTTATCTGTCTATCCTGATTTTTTTTGGCGCAAGTAAGCCACACAGTACTGGCGTATTATAAGCTAAGCCTCACCTAGCGTTGTTAAGTGGCCTTAGGCGAAACAGGGCACGGTCATGCGAGCTCCTGTAGCTGTCGGTTTTTTATGGTCATCGGTGGTTGGACCATGGCTTAATGTGTTTTGAAATTGAGCCTGCATAAATCCATCCATCCATCCGCGGGAGACTATGAGATTTTGAATGATAAAAAAAAGAACAAAGGACGCTTACCTGATAAGACACTGATTCCTCAAAAATACGTGGTTCCTTCGCCGAAAATAGCACTAAACACTGGCACAGCTAATACCCACACTAATGGGCTATCAGAGAGCGGAAGGTGCACGAGGAATGCCCTTGAATTGCTTTTAAAATATAATTTTAATTGCAAGTTCCGCTAGAAACTTCTAGCCGAAACCGCGGGCTTGTGTGTCTGTCAAGAATATTCCCAGTTCTTTCTCAGCTGACAGATGACCTTGACCGTGACTGGGAAAAATCTAAATAATAGAATTTGCGCTCGAACAGCTGATTTACGCTGCTGTAAGCCGATACAAAGTCTCAGGTTTGGTTGAACAAAGGCGAGCGGATTCGAAGACACCTTTGTCACCTCATCACAACTTGTTTGCCGAAAATCTATCCTATTATAAAAACTGTCTTTTCTTAAAGGGATTTTAACGGCCGTAGGGGCCTTAGGGTCATTTATACAGAACTACAACAACGGGAATGGGATCTGGAAACTGAAAGCCAGATTTGCAAGCAGAAATTGCCGAGAGAGAATCGCTGAAACCATCTCACTTTTATAGAAAGTGTCTACAATCCGGCAACATAGGCAAATCGTCATACCGAGTTAAGCGGATTCCGAATACCATGACTCGAGTGATGGAATGTGGAAATTTGTTTGTTTACAAAATGTGACACACAGAAAAGCAGTGAAACTTCAGTAAACATGCTAGTTTTTCTGAAGAAAATTCAGTCAAGTGATGTCTTGGAATTAAGTCAAACCGGTAGGTTAGTGCTGGCTGTGAAAAGTGAGCTAAACTTAGGCTATGTTAACATTTCTTGCAGTAGCAGAATATTCCGATTTTCCACGTATTTTCCAACAAACAGAAACCAGATTGGGACCAAAACAAGGGTTGCTAGCCAGAGACAAAACATACTTGTACTAAGAGGACTGCCTGATAGGTAAAAGCCGAAAAAAGTACTTAAAACTACACAGCTAAATGTAAGGTTAGTTACCGAGTTTCAAACATCTAAGACTGGCAAAAAAAGGGCACCACAAGGGTGCAAGATATATACCACAAGGTAATTGGGTCACATACATCAATCAATATCTTTTACGCGAACTTCTAAATTTGAAATGTAATTATTTATGACTTAAAAGTAATTTTGCGAAACTTTATGTAGAATGTAGCATTTTATCAGGGAAAGTAGGGAAATAGAGGTTTGGGAATTTTTGACCCGTTACAACACCTCCGTTTTTAACAAAAAATTTTCCATAGAAAAATTTTCATCAGTCAGGTAAAAGTTTAACCAGATGTTCCGTTCAATAAGAAAACAATATTTTGTAAACGGGGCAAAGATAAATGGCCTTACTAATCGGAAGTAGAGTTTGGCTCGTCAGGAGGGCGAGCTTTTAAGTCTTTGATGTTCCATACACCAAGTTTTTGACCACTGGCATCCACAAGTTCATATGACCAAGGAATCAGTAGCTTACTTATTGTGAAGGGTCCAGAATAGTTGGGGAGAAGCTTTGCAGCAAAGTTTTTGGAAGCGTCAGATATTTTAAAGTTGCGTTTATATACTTGTTGACCAACTTGAAATCGTATGTCTCTTCGCCGAAGATTATATGTGGCACGAGATGTCTTAAAGGCATTTACCGGCTTTTTCTGAACGTCATTAAAGAGCTTCTTGAGAAGACTTGATCGCTCGTTTGGAGTCGGAGGCTCATCTTGGGTTAACGCATCAGTAGGTTTATTAACGTCAAGTTCACTCCGAAAACGAATCTCTTTACCAAAGTTTATAAAGTTGGGGGTATGTCCAGTGACATCATGAGTGGCAGAACGGATTACGCAAGCAAGTTTTGGCATAATCTTATCCCAGGTTTTATGATTATCCTTGACATAACAGGCTAACATCGTTTATGCATCTATGTACTCGCTCTACAGGGTTCGCTTGAGGATGATAGTTTGCTCTATGATGCAGCTTAATGCCATACTCACTCATAAGACTTTGAAAAGCGCCACTTTTGAACTGCGTTCCATTGTCCGCGATGACTTTCTCAGGAGTACCATTGACGAGAATGACATAGTCTTCCATCTAACAATGCTACTAGCAGTGACATTTCTTAACGGAAATAAATAGACATACTTTGAAAATGCGTCAAAAACTGAGAGAATATATTTGTACCCTGAAGTTGACGGGAGCAATGGTCCGACTAAATCTGTACTGACTACTTGCCAGGGATGGGTAGCGGTGGGCTGCTGACTAAGCATTTGTCCAGCCGGTGTTCGATTGGAAGATTTAACCTGTAGACAAATATGACAACGTCGAATATATTTGGCAATGTCCTGACGTAGACTGGGCCAAAAATACTTCTTCCCAATACGCGAAAAGGTTTTTGCGACACCCATGTGTCCACATTGCGGAGGATCATGGTTCTCTTCTATTACTGTACTTCGGAGTTCATTCGGAAAAACAATTAACCACTGATTTTCAGGGAACGTAAGACCGAGTATGAAAGTTTGGCTCTTTTAAATAATGTGTTATCTTCTATCCACCACAGAGGGTATTTTGACGGAAACTTCGCCACTTTGACAAGCATCGACTTATACCACTTGTCGGTAGTGTTTTTCAATGAGTCGAAAGAAGGATTTTCGGAAGCAGAAACAGTTTTGACAGAGTGGACAAGAAGGACACATCTCGACAATGCGTCCGGAACAATATTTTCGTTGCCCTTCCTGTGAACAATATCGAAGTCATATTGTTGCAGTCTTAGGGACCATCTGGCGAGACGCCCAATGGGCTCCTTGATTGAGTTTTGCCATTTGAGGCTCCAGTGATCCGTTATAATTGTAAATTTGGTTCCTTCGATATAGAGTCTAAGTTTTTCGATGGCAAATAAGACGACGTTTTCAACTCCATCTTGAACCTGGGTTAAGACTGCGCCGAGCCCACAATCGGACGCGTCACACTGAATTGTAAACGGGAGCTCAAAATTTGGGCATGATAAAATAGGTGCTTTAATTAAATGTTCTTTAACTGCACGAAAGGCAGAACCACATTCTCCGGACCATTCGAATTTAACATTCTTACGAGTAAGAGCAGTAAAAGGAGCTAAAAGAGTAGAAAAGTTGGCAACGAATTGACGGTACCAAGAAGCGAGACCTACAATCCGTCGAACTTCTGACACATTACGGGGAGGAGGAATTTGAACAATAGCTTCCACCTTTTCGGGATCAACCATTAAGCCTGAAGAATTCACCACATAACCTAGGTATTTTAATTCCGGTTTACAGAAATTACACTTATCTTTATTTAAAGTTAGACCCGCCTGGAAAATTCGACTAATAACCTCTTTGAGAACTCGTACGTGAAATTCGAACGTAGGTGTCGATATAATGACATCATCTAAGTAAATAAAGACGTAGTTACTCAAGTCACCAAAATTTCCAACAACACGATAAATGAGTCGCTGCCAAACTGCAGGGGCATTCATTAGGCCGAAAGGCATACGAGTGAATTGAAATAGTCCTCTGGAAGGAACTGTGAAGGCTGTGAGAAGCTTGCTCTTGTCAGATAATGGGATTTGCCAATAGGCAGATTTAATGTCGAGCGTACTTAGGTACCGAGCATCTCGCAACTTATCCAACGTTGCGCTGACGTAGGGGATTGGATACGCGTCTGGCGTAGAAACCTTGTTCAATGCCCTAAAATCTACACAAAAGCGCCAATGTCCGCTTTTCTTTTTGACCATCACAATGGGCGATGACCAGGGAGAATTTGACGGTTCCACAATACTATCGGCCAGCATCTGGTCTAATTCTTCATGTATTTGTTTAAGTAAAGCAAAGGAAATCGG
Source organism: Oxystoma pomonae (assembly GCA_963921995.1). Classification (NCBI taxonomy): domain Eukaryota; kingdom Metazoa; phylum Arthropoda; class Insecta; order Coleoptera; family Brentidae; genus Oxystoma; species Oxystoma pomonae. The sequence goes on from OY998165.1 coordinate 99,785,524, forward strand.
ATAATATCTTTGCTTCAAAGGTGGCGACTCTGTTTTTATGTCAAGTTCAAACAAGTTCGAGCATCCTAATTTGTCTCCCATTAAAGAAAATGACTCTTCGACAATCTGGTCTAATGTCTGTCTTTGATCCGGTGCAAGGTTATCAAGAGATTGTATTGCCGAAACCTCTACCACATCAGAATTGGATCTGAAAGACCATTCGTTGGCGAATAAGTCGGGAATAAGTCCAATGCGAGACCAAAAATCAATCCCAAGAATAAGAGTGTGGTACATTGATGGTACAACTAAGACATCCAAAACAACAACTTTGTCCCGAAGATAGATAGGTAAAGACACGGCTCCAAGTGTCTCACAGTCCATTGGCCACTATGCAGTTAATCTTACTGGCAGTATGAATTTTTTAAAAAGGTTTTAAAATTTACCATCAGGCAGCACCTAAAATTGTGCGTGTCGATGCACTGTCGAGGAGACCTAAAAGATTCTTACCATAAACTGAATCTTAAAGAAAGAAAATTTTGATCACCTTTGGCGTGTGTTAAGACCTAATCGAGAATAACTTTGCTAGTCACAGATCGATTTGGTACTTGGGTCTCTGGCGCTTTGTAAGAAAGTCGGCCTTCTAACTTGCGCTGCGCACGTTTTTTGTGCATCTTGGGCAATCGCTAGCGACAGTGCTGTCATGGCCACACTTAAAACAAAACTTTCGGCGGGGTTTGTTGCACTGGCGAAACCCATGTCCAATCTCTTTACAGTTGAAACAACCACGAGTAGACACTGCATTAACTTTGTGAATTTTCACTTCCGACTCCTCTATTGAACGAGTATAATGCAACAGTTCTATGACCGTTTGAAATTCTGTTAAAGGTAATATACTTTGGAGGTATGGTAGAAAATTTCCTTTAATGATATGGATTCTATCTTTTTCCGGTGGGAGTTCTGGGAGCATTCGAAATAAGTTTTCAATCGCAACTACAAAAGTGATAACTCGCTCTTGAGCACCTTGAGTACGTCGGTAAATTTCTGCCCAAATCTTAGTTTTATAATTATGAGATTGGAAATGTTCTCTAAGTTGGATAACAAAGTCATCCCACGATTCGTAATAGCCGAGAAAATACTCTCCTTCAAGAAATTCAGGTGCTGAACGCAACATTTGTGTTTTTGAAATTCCTCTTGCTATTCTTAGGTCTTCCAAACGTTGTAGAAAACGATTTACGCTTGAATAGCCATTATACTTAAGTGTCCATCGACTCATATCAAAATGTCTGGGAGGGGGTGATTCATAATCATGATCATACTGTCTATTCGAACGGCGTGAAATAGCCATGAGATCCTCTGGTCTGTCACGAATTGTTGAGCAAAACAGTTCGTCCCGAAGAAGGATTGAAACGAGGTTGTTCTTTATCATCAGGTTGAGCATATCTAGCTGAAGGTCTTCGTTCATCGAAATTTTCTCTGACAATGTAAGTTTCATTCAGACAACGTTGATTTCGATAATCAGATCGAGTAAAATTACCCTGAGCGTTTTGTTCAGTTGACCGTTGGTCTTCTCTTAAAACGTGCCTACGAGCTCAACGAGAATGATCCTCGTAATCAGATTGAGTAGCTCTGACTTGGAGTCTTTATTCAACCTGCCTTTCATAATCAGAATAGTTGAGTCTAGGTTGGGGTCTCTGTTCGGTTGGCCTCTGATCACTTCCGTAAAGAGGAACGTGATGGTCCTCAAAATCAGTTTGAGAAAATCTAACTTGGGGTCTTTGTTCAGACCTTTCATAATAAGAATGAGTAAACCTAACATCTGAACGCTGTTCAGCTAACCTTGGACTTTCTCTGCTAAAATCCATTTCGCTTGGACGAGGTCGTGTATCTCTGTTTATGCCTTAAGCCGAGCGCAATGATGAACGTCGAGAGCAAATAACATTTCATTTGGCTGTCGAGGTTCTAACAAATACGGTTTATCGATCCTATGTCGGCCTTCTCCAACTGGATTGTAAGAGGGGTATTGGGAAAGTAGACTGGAATTATGGTCGACTTGCGAAGGTCGATCGTATCGACGCTGTTCAGGAAAATGAGATGCTATAGCTCCATGACCAAACTCTGCATTAGGAATTCGGTCGTGTGTTCGCGAGGAGTGTTCAGAACCATAAGGGTTAACTATATGAGCTGTAGCTGAAGGATTGGGGACAACTACTGGTCGAGGAGGAATTCCAACTTCTTCGTTAATTTGCCTCAACGATTGATAATCTCTAAAATTTGGTGGGGGGTCTCTAATCTCACCGTTTGGTGCAAGAATCTCTTCGACTCTGTGTACTGCTTTACTGAGGTTTCGACGCAATGATGCTGTTGTATGTGCTGGGGGATCTTTATTGGCTGATGTTTGATTCTGACCATTAGCAACTGATACGTTTTGAGACACCAAATTAATTATTAGATTTTCATCGTCACGATTGTTTGAAACGTCTTGATTTATTCCTACTGGTTCTTGTTGGGGGTTTGGTTGTTCAATATTTATCCCTGTTGAATGGTGTGGGCTTCTTTGGTTAGCAAGGTAACGGCGGATCTTGAAAGATCCAAAGGTTGGTTACTTCTTTTCTCCATTTTTGGTTGCCTTTGATCTTCATGATTAGATGACTTATCACTTCATTCACTGTGTGAGTTTCTATTATTCAAAGGGTTTTCTGCCATTTTGAATTTGTTTGTTCTGTAGGGTTAGGAAGAAGGAAAATAAAACACTAGTTCCACAAAAAAAGAACGTGCTTTGTTTTGGTAGTTTGCTTTTGTGTATTAACACAACCTACCACTAAATACACAAAAAAAACTCAAGAAACAAACTGGAATTTTTGGGACACCTTGTATAGGACAGGAATTTGAGGGCGCAAAAAAACAAAGAAAATTTATAAACAATGGATATTTTGCAAAAAGAAATACGCAGGCCACCATATTAAACACGTTAAAGAATTACCACCAAAAAAAAATTGTTTTGGGTAAATTCACATTAACTTGGTTTCTTAATTTATTTTTGGGGCACCCTGTATAATAACCATGGATTAGGGTTATTAAAAGTTGCAATAACAAACAACGTTTTGTGGAAGTTTCATACTTCACTTACTATTTTTTTTTGTTTTTTGGGATACCCTGTATAGTAGAAACAGAAATTTGAGGGCGCAAAAAAAAACAAAGAAATTTATATTTACCAAATAATGGGTATTTAAAAAAAATATGCAGGCACCTTAACACGGTAAAATGCTAAAGTAGCAAGGGAGAAAGGGAATTCTACAAGAATTTCCACAACAAAAAAAAAATCCTGCAAATTTACATTAATTTGGTCCCATATTTTATTTTTGGGGCACCCTTTATAATAAACATGGATTAGGGTTATCAAAAGTTGCAAGAACAATCGATGTTTTGTGGAAGTTTCGCACTTAACTTGCTATTAATTTTGTTTTGTTTTTGAAATACCCTGTATATGAAAGGTTTGGGATCAACAATAATCAAAAATGTGAATTTTCTTGTTGGTCGGACACCCTTTATACTGCAAGTGTTAATGTGTAAACAAGGAGGTCACCAAAAAAAAATTTACTTATACAACTATGGGCTCCAACGAGCAATTCAAAATCCTAGAATAGCAACAAATAATTTTTTTTTGGAAGGAAAAAAACACTTAAAAAAAACATCCACTCAATTAACACTCAGTTAATTACCAAAAAAAATTTTAACATTAATAATCAACACTCTTTTGTTTGAATTACTTCACAAGCTTATCACAGTCAGGTTTCGATAAAAAAAAAGTTTGTTCATTACGTTTTTTTTTTCCAATAAAGCAAACCGCAAACCCAAAGGGGGTAAAAAAATTGTGAAGGGAGAGCTACACTAAAAAATGATTGCACTTTTGAAAATCATATAAGTTACTCAAAGTGATTCTATCTATTAATTTAAACAAAATGTCAAACTGCAACATCCCAAACGACCAAGAACCTGCTAACTAGCTAGATAAATCCAGGGGTGGTTCAATAAGAAGGGCGCCAATTTATAAGGGAGCTTCTTGGTGTATTAAGGATACCCCTATAATTAAAATTAAAACACACACCGGCTTAACTTGATTCATATAATCAACAATGGTGAGCTTTAACAACAAAGTCTTTTATAACTTAATATTTTTAAGACTAAATCCAATTAACTAGCACGGACTACTTTTTATCACAGGTTGTTGCAGTTTGTTATTAATCGAAATTATGACTTAAATGACTGGAATTAAGGCTCGGTCACCTGGCGGGGGTTTACTTGGCCAAGTAAAGTTTTGACTTAATAAATAATAAAGGGTTTATTTTACATATCTTTAGGGTTTTGCTTTGGTTTAAGGAGGTTGACAGATTACTGGTGTAGATACTTTAATTTATTACAAGTACTTATCTGTCTATCCTGATTTTTTTTTGGCGCAAGTAAGCCACACTGCTCCTGGTGTCTGGTATAATGGATCGCTGGCTGAATTAGGGGTTACTAGGATGGCATTATTCTAGTGCCGGTAATGGCACACGAGGATGTGAAAGTAAGTCACAACGGCTTTTGTGAAGTACGACAAAGCATGATGAAGGAGGACGAAGTACGATGAAGAACGACGGAGAAAGACGAAGTAGGACGAAGAATGACAGAAAATGACGGAGAAGGCCTAAAAATAACCAAAAAGAAAACAGGGAGTTAGAAAAACTACCATATACCATTTATAGGTTAACTCAGTACTGGCGTATTATAAGCTAAGAATTTTTGACTCGTTACAATTACTATTTCTTTTGATTACAAAACAAATATGTTCCGTCATATTTAAATTTTTTACAGGATCTTACAAATATAGGTTAAATTTTAAAAATTATTCATATTCCAGTCCTCTTTTTTGTCTTAATTTTCTACAAAATTTATTTTTGGTGAATGGTGTTTTGAAAAGGATCTAAAAGGACCAATTTAAGAGAAAAAAAATTAAAATTATAACCAGTGTCTGTGGTGGGTCATGTGGAATGTGAATGTAATTGACTATTTTTCTAAATTTTAGCTTTTTCATCACCTTGTATCTCAAAAACCTATTGTTTTTATTTTGCCATAACTTGTGTAAAATATTTACACATAGTTTTGCATTTCGGGTTGTCAAGCTCAATATGCTTATATTTTTTGTTTTAAAGATATGAATTTTTAAAAAGATGGCTGCATTGCGTGTATTTAAAAAGTATATGAAACAATTAAAAGGTTTATTTCCATGATTCCATCGAATGTACCAAAAAAAAATACCATCTAGTATTTCCAAAAAGAAAATGAATAAAATTGAGTCTTGTTCTTCATTTTCGCCATTAAAATGTCTAACTGATACACAATCTTTGAGTCCTGGACACAACCGACTGCATTCATCATTCTCGTAAAAATTTATAACTTTTTCTTTTATATCTAGTGAAATACTCTCTCCTAACTTCTTATAGTCAGTTCTGGCAATATTCCCTGTTCGTTCACTAGCTTGAAGCTAATTTTAAATAAATATTCAGATGCACCAAACTCTTTACAGATTTGTTCTTGTGACCATGATGACAGAACTAAACTAAAAATTCGAGTTTTTTAATTCTGGAACATCCCCCTGATTTAAATTTACCTTTTAAATCATTTATAAACTTATTGTAGTCCACACGCAAACATTTCTTATTAATTTCAAAGTTTAGACCGCTATTCAATTTGACGTCATATGATGTTTCAAGTTTTTCAACTAAATTTTTTGAAATCATTTTCACCTTATTTTTTAAGAATGGTGTTTTTTTTCGTTGTTCATTTTTGCAGTTTCATTGGAGACATCCTAAGGGCTGTACAGATTGTATTTATCGACTCCACGTTCTCTTAAGATGGTACAAACTCCTCAAACTTTTGTTATGTGAAATGCTTTGAGTGAAGCTTTCTGTAGAACTGCTACGAAATTCATCTGGCACTAAATTCCTTATTCTAATTTTGCAATTCACACACAAAGAAGAGCCCCGTTATATTTTGAGTAAATGTTGGTACCTCTCGCTAAATGCTAATGTAACTTCTCTTAATCCGCTCTTAACATAACAACATACTTTCCCGAGAAACTTACTTACTTATTTAAAAATTTATAAACATGGTAGAAAAAGATATCCGATATATTTTGAAAACATCTACCTTGTAATACCTTCTGTTCTTTATCATTGCAGTCAGTTATTCTCTTTATTTTAATATCGGTCCCCGATATTTGTCTGCAATTCTTGCTTAACTTAACACCAACTGAACACTGAACATTTTTAATTATTACTTAATAATTAAGTAGTAAGTTACAAACATAAGTATCAAAAATTGTAGAATCGCGTATAAAGCAAAAGAATAAAGTTGAAACAAATGCTTTGACAATTCTTGATTTTCAACCACAGCACACTATATAGGTATCTACCTAATTCATAATAATTCAATGATAAATAACGTTTGAATTTTTTTGCTTGGGGGAGGGAAGTGGTGATAAACACTTATGCAATGTCCATATATTTTTATTATACTTAGTCTTGTTTGTCTTACTGACAAATTAAAAAAAATAAACTGAGAAAAATATAAATAAATACAATGAATCTAAATTTCAAATTATTCAGTAGATTTAAGCAGCAGCATATCAAGAATTTTCGATTGAACCGGAAATTATATAAACTATAAGGCACAAATAATTCTTTGATGTGGTGACTTGATGGGGATATTTAAAAAATTATAACTCAGAAAAAGAAATATAACCTTTGCCGGACTTCCTACATAGGATGGGGATATCCTGATACAAAACTGCGCCAAATTTCAAAAAAATAAAAAAATAGGTTTTTTAATTATGTCGACACAAAAAGGTGAAAATCTGCAAAATTGGCGAAAATTGCTATATTTCTGAGGCCCCTACTTAGCCTTAAAAAAATTAAAAAAAAAAATTATGTCATTTTACAAAAAAAACTTCATTCCAACGGATTAACTATGAAAAATTTTACTTACTGAATTTAAGTCTAACTTAAGGGAAACCTAATTATAGGGATCTTTTCAAACATTTTATTTTATTTTGTACATATCCTGTATAAAAGTTTGGGGCATGTTACCAGTTTTTTTTTTGTTAAATTTGTAAGGTGTCCCAGGGGATAGTGTTTCTGGTAAGTATAATAAAAAAAACCAGATTCACATCATTATTATCAATTTTATTTTGTGATGCATAAATCATGAGTTTTTAAATTTTTGATCACCTTGTATAATACTAGGGTTCAATTGAAAAATATAAAAATACGGTTCTTGGTCTCATCCTACATTATATATTCATACATAAAAAAACTATTTAAAAAAAATCAAGCAGCAATCAAATTTTTAATTTTTTAGCTGAATTTCTATGGAATGACCCAGAGGTGAGTAAAGTACGACCATAGATCTAAGAGACTCATTATAAATGCTAATCCCTTACCCTAATAATTACCTATTGTTCGGTGTGTGAAAGTAAAGAGAAAAAAGCTTTAAACATGCTACCATTGTGCGGATCTAAAAATGTTTAATTATTTGTTAATAAGAACACGTTCTTGACCGAAAAAAAAACGTTAAACATTAGGGTTTGATTACGTTACAAATTAATTTTCTTAAAATAATTAGGACAGGCTTAAGACACCAAGCCGATTTGTAGTTTTAAAAATCAATTAGCAGTTGGTGTTGGGTTACAAAAGAAGTTATTTGTTGTTAATTGTGATTGTATGAAAAATGTTTCGTCCGTGGGAGGAACAACCGAGTGGGGATACGGGAATAATGGCGTTATAAGAGAAATAAGTGATAAAAACAATTTAACCGCGATATTTTGTCACTTGATACAGAAAAAGTGATATTTGACGTTTATACCACCCTTCTTGAACGTGGGTTATCAAAATTTGATACAGTGAAGGAAGCGGCAGCTTTAACACGAAGATCGGTAAAAACAGTGTGGCGTGTAGTAAATAAACCGATAGTTAGGAGAAGGAAAATGAAGGATTCTAATACTTCTAAAAAATTGGACATGAGTGATGTGGATATCATTCGTAGAAAAATATATCAAATGCATAGGAAACGATTCGTACTTTACACATATTAATTCAAAGATTAAGAAAGATGATACAGGAATACAGTGTTGCTGTGAGACACTGAGAGAATGTATTTTAAAGAACGGTTTTAAAATATTAAAAAAAAATAAACGGCAAGTAATTATTGAATCGGTCCGTTTAAAAAAATGGAGGATGGAATATTTAATTGCAATACATGAGTAGAGAGAAAGTAATAGGGATATTGTTTATCTCGATGAAACTTGGTTTTACACTCATGAAGTTTCAGATAAAGGTTAGGTATATTTGTCTGAATACTGCACTACTAAAATAACTAAAGCTCCATCAAATAAAGGAAAGCACAGCCAAAAATATAGGCGATTGCCATACTGACTATCATGACTATACCACAGCGGAATTATTTGAAGACTGGTTCAAGAATAAACTGTTACCCAATATACCTCCAAATAGTGTAATTGAGATGGATAATGCGAGCTACGACAGTAGATGGCTAAATAAAGTTCCGTGTTCAAATGACAAAAACTTACCATTTAGGACTACATGTTAGAAAATAATATGTATTTTGAGGATGGCTAAACCAAAAAACAATTGCTTGAAAGAATTAAAGCATTTTCAGTACAAAAACAATACTATTATGATATGATATATGATACCATTGCATGTTTAATCTAATTGAACATATATGGCATAGCTAAAAGCAGCGGTTAAAAGAAATAATGTTTCGCCAACTTTAAATTCTTCTGTTGTAGCTTTAATTAGGTCGGCGGAACAGAATACTTTAAGTAAAAGCTGGGAAAATTGCGTAGCTCATGTCCATATAATAGAAAAATCATATGTAAATATAGATCTGCTACCTTTAGTGACGACAGTGACAGTGAAACTGACTTAAGTTAAAATTTGTAATTTTTTTACTATCCCGTATTTTTTTGTACTATATATGTGTACCTGTTAAACTCAATTTTATAAATTTAAATTATGTTTGTGTTTTTTTTACATTAAATATAATTATAATTATGCCAAAAATTCAGTAACATTTTTTCCCGAATTTTATAAAATTGAGTTTTTTATTCTATCGTAGCCTTTAATGACGACAGTGACAGTAGAACTGACTTAAGTTAAAATTTGTTAATTTTTTTAATAACCGTATTTTTGCTACTATGTATGTATCTGTTAAACTAAATTTTACAAATTTAAGTTATGTTTGGGTTTTTTTACATTAAATAGATAATCCGAATTTTATGAAATTTATAATTTTATAAGTTTCTTATTCTATGAGTAAATATATTTTGTAGGTATTATTTTTTCATTTAAAAAAAATTGTTAGGCCGAACCGTCAATAAAACAAAAAAAAACAAAAAAATAAGTTCAAAAACCTCCAAATCAGTCACTTCAACCGAAAAGAAACTAAAAAACAAAAGATCAAGAGATTTTGGGTGGAAATAACGAAAATTCAAACTTGGATGAGCATCCCATAAGGAACACACAAAAGAACAAAGCAAAAAGAGAAACGATTAAACGATGTTTCGCTCTGGGTAACCAGCGTGGGATCTTCAGTGGTTTCACTGGTCACTTTGATTTCCAACTTTGAATCACTCACAAATAGACATCGTTCCGCACTGGTGCTTATCCAAGTTACCTGATAGGGAGATTATGCTCCTAAGGCAATTAAAATTAAAAAAAAGTTAAAAAACCTCCAAATCAGTTACTTCAACCGAAAAGAAACTAAAAAACAAAAGATTAAGAGATCTTAGGTGGAAATAACGAAAATTCAAACTTGGATGGGCATCCCATAAGGAACACACAAAAGACCAAAGCGAAAAGAGAAATGATTAAACGATGTTTCGCCCTGGGTAACTAGCGTGGACTCACTTCACTGGTCACCCTCTACCATACATCATTAAACAACATCATACACTTTGATTTCCAACTTTGAATCACTCACAAATAGGCATCGTTCTACACTGGTACTTATCCAAGGTACCTGATACGGATTCGTCCCGGCGTGTTAATACTTCCAGTAGTCAAAAATTCAAACTTATCCACGGCAAAACATCGTTTAATCATTTTTCTTTTCGCTTTGGTCTTTTTGAATTTTAGTTTCTTTTCGGTTGAAGTAACTGATTTGGAGGTTTCTGAACTTCTTTTCTTGTTTTAATTGCCTTAGGAGCATAATACTACTGGAAGTATTAACACGCCAGGACGAATCCGTATCAGGTAACTTGGATAAGTATCAGTGCGGAACGATGCCTATTTCTGAGTGATTCAAAGTTGGAAATCAAAGTGTATGATGGTGTTTAATGATGTATGGTAGAGGGTGACCAGTGCAACCACTGATGAGCCCACGCTGATTACCCAGGGCGAAATATCGTTTAATCATTTCTCTTTTTGCTTTGGTCTTTTGTGTTTTCCTTGTGAGATGCTCATCCAAGTTTGAATTTTCGTTATTTCCACCCAAGATCTCTTGATCTTTTGTTTTTTAAAACGTATTACCTTCTTCACCTTTAAGGTGATCCGTGGTAGAAATCACTGATCTTATACAACACTAAGTGCATCTCTGCTTCCATTCGAACACCCGCTGAGTCACAATAAATGCTTACCAGGGTGTCTTCTGTAATATCTCCAAAACAAAAAGAGGTAGGCAGGTAAAATTTTACTTAAATAGATAGTTTACAAAAAAGAACACCTATGGTTTATAAAACCAGGAATTTATCAGACCGTATTTAATAAAAATTTTCATCGTAAGATCGATTCACCATACAAACTGCAATTTGATAAACTAATTTTTTATCCGAACTTTATTTCTTTAAACCCATTCAACAACATATTCGAAATTTCTAAGACCCGTTTTTAATCGAACCATTCCAACTCATTCAATATCAAACTCGTAATTTGTAAAACCTATTTTTAATACAACCTGGAATTTGTCAACCAATATTTTTCAAAACTAGAATTCGTAAAACCCGTTAATTATTAGAAAATTTTTGCTATGTTCTATGTGCGCACACTTGGCTAAAAGTATTTGCAGGTAGTGTTTAATACTTTGTGTATAGATGTCACTCTATTCTTCTTAACTGGAATGCAAGTGACATCTATACACAAACAATTGAACGCTACCTATGCGCGCGTAGCAGCGACAAATGCATCGAAACGCTGCGCCACCTGCGTGTACGCCTCCGATTCATATATTATTGGCGAATGAGCAATCATTTTAGCAAAAATTTTCTCATAAACAACGGGTTTTATGAATTCCGGTTTTGAAAAATAATGGTTTTCAAAATTACGAGTTGATATTGAATGAGTATGATGAACAATGGTGCGATTAAAAACAGGTCTTATAAATTTCAAATTTGTTATTGAATGAGTTTGAAGAAATGAGGTTTGGATTAAAAAAATTGTTGAATAAATTGCAGTTTCTATAGTGAATGATTTTATGATTGAACTTTCTTTTACTTAACGCGTCAATTCTGATAAACCGTTGGCGTCCACAAAAAAAGAGTCTTTTGGATGCTTATCGTGGTTAGATAGTATACTTTTTTTTAGATAACACACCCTAAATATTTTGGAAAATTGAAATATAGAGATTACAGTTTATTCTTCTGTTGTTAAAAATACTTTTTCCTCTAAAGTTTTTTAAATGAAATTCCAAAAACGCTTCAATAAAAGTACTTAGACAAAAAAAATCACCGCCATTGCCATTTTATTTAAAAGCCGTTAGAGAGGAAGGTTAGATGTTAAATATTTTTGAAACATCAAAGAACAGGCCTATTTAAATTTGCCAGAATATACAGGGTGACTCATTTGCCGTTCTGACTCGACCCTCTTAATGCGACACGACCATCATCTAAAAAGCTGATTTTTTGTAAACCATCTAAGCAGGGTAAAATTTTATTTTTCTGTCATTTGGGTATTGGAGATATTAACACTCGATATTTTGACACATATATTTTAATTTAAGTTTCTTATCTTTGGCCGCCTTTGTTTATTCACGCTTCAAAATTACACTAGAAGTTGCTTTCGAATGGATATTTTTTTTTTCAAAGGTATCAAGGGGAAATCTTGCATAAGACGCCCGAATTACTTTCCTGGCAGAGTCATTTCTCCTCTACCACGAGAGCCCGGGTAGTGTCGGATTCCTACCGACTAAAACCCCTTGATTGTGACTCCAAGCTGCCAGGTGGCAAGCCACAGTCACTGAACTGCAGCCAGTACTGGCTTATTGTGCAACCTCTTAGTTCCTAGGCTAACCACTCCATTAGTTTTATCTGTTGCGCAAGTTTGTACAGGTCCTTGAATGGATATATATACTTAGTATGTTTTCTCTTTGAGGTTAGCTGAGATAGCGAAAAGGTATTTAATTATTATTGACAACCTTACTTAAAATAATTATTAAAACTTATAGAGAAAAAGTTCTTATAGGTACCCAATTTCGAATTTATTTCAATTTTTTTTCAAGTTTGTTTATACGTCTATCTTTATAGTAAGTTAGTAAGAAGCACTAATTAAAATAACATATATTTAATACCGTAAGTATGTAAAAGCTTAAGGCAAGTCATAATCAATAGCTAAATTTTAGGATCCATCTCCATAACCAAGCATAAATTTTGTTGAAGACATGTAAAAAGAAAAATATTTTGTAACAAAATTGATCCAAAAGTGAAAAAAGTGGCGTAACGTATCATTTTGTCCCTCGTATCGTATAACGTAACCAAAGTGTCCTTTTATACATCGACCTAGAGCAAAAAGTGTCACTTTTACACCTTGGTAAGTATATTATACAGTTTTTGCATCAGTGGTCATGCGAAGTATCATTTTGGATTTGATTTACAAAGAGTGTTTAAAATCGTGTTTATGATAAATGTACAAAAAATAGAGTGTCCGCAACCTGGAAAAATCTGAAAAGTCGGGGAAAATGAAAATGGTCAGGGAAGTTTCGATGGGTCAGGGAAAGTTAGGGAATTTTCCCCAATGAGAGTAATTTGAGGGGATTTTTCACAGTGCTCTAGTGCTTAAACTATTATAGCATTGTCTTTTTTATTTCTAACTTTTCTAACTATTCAGAGGCAAAGTGTTCAAAAAGTTTGGCCATTTGTCTCGCAAATATTTGTAGTTAGTTAGGAGTGGTTTAGGCTGATTTTATTTGAGTTAAGTAAAAGTTTAAGAAAAAAATCACTAGAATTTTATAGTATAAAATCAACATTCTAAAAAAATTGTTTTCTTTTTTGAGACTGCTAAAAATATCAGAATTTTGTTAATCTGGTCAGGGAAAAGTCAAGTAATGTTTTCTCGAGAAATCTGTTGACACCCTAAAAAAGTAGAACGCTTCGTTCTCCTGAGTGACTTATAGTACATTATAAACCTAGGGACTAAAGTGCATCTTTTAATCCCACGGCGAAAGGTTTGTAGCCCGACCGTAGGGAGGGGTACAATTCGCCAAGGGATTTAAATTCACTTTAGTCACGAGGATTATATACTATCTTATGCACTTTAGAATGCGAGAAACTAAAAACAAAAAATCACAAAACTAACAGTAGACCACTTAACGGTACTCTAGTTTCAAGATTGACAGCTCGTACTACTGATAGTTGTCATTGATTGTTGTTGGCATGGTGGATTCACTTAAAATTTATTGTGCCATGGAAGTGTTGCTATGGCACAAAACAAATGTCAGTCAGTTGTTGCTATCAAACGGCGTCACCCAACACCGTTTTCAATAAGAGCATCAGCCAGCCCGTAGGAAAAAATACATTTGGACAGCTATCAAAGAGAATTGCTGGCTACTTGGGACTACCAAACTCAAATCTATATACTGGTCATTATTTCGCAGATCATCAGCTTCTTTACTTGCCTACTCGGGAGTAACTATAGATGTATTGAAAAGACATGATGGCTGTAAAAGCAGTTCGGTTGCTGAAAGTTATAATGAAAATTAATTGTAACAAAAGAAGAATGTTGCCGATCAAATTTTCAGCAATGTCACCTCCGATGTCGATATGGCATCAGCATTAACCATAGGAAGATCAATTTCAGAAAATAAGACGACAACGGCAGCGGCGACTGCTACGTATGTGCAGAATACCTCTATAACTAAAAATATTGCTTAAAACTGTCCACCCTTCGTAAGTCTTGCAAATTGCACCTAAGTAAATGTAAATGTAAATATATATCATAATAAGAACTAGATTTAAGTAATGCATATGCTAATTATTTTTTTCGTTCATACATTTTAACAAATAAATAAAATTTCAATAAAATTATTGTTTAATTTGGAAAAATTTACTTTAAATCCCCCAGGGATTAAAAGTTCCCCTTTTATCCCTAAAGTGCACTTTTAATCCCTAAAGTGCATAAAATATTTTGTCACTATCGAGATAAAAAAATACCAAAATCTGTCATGGCGTTTTAGCGTCCAGCGAAAAGTTGTTGGCTAAATTTTAAATGGAAATGTTGTCTTTAATTAATATCTAGGGACGTACTTCACAATATTATATTACTAACTTTTCTTAAACATTACTTACCTAAATTACAATTACTTTTAACTTTAATTGAAGCGTGGGATTTTACTTTACGATTTCATTCTGAGAAGTTGCTAGTTTGGATCTTTCATATTAATTTAAATATACCTATGTCAACGTTTGGATTTTTCCTTTAAGAAAAAATTATTAAAAACAAATAAACTAATAAAAATAAGAAGTAAGTAAAGAAGTAAATCTATCTATTCTTTTACAATCTAACAAACACAATTCTTATGTAATAAATATGTTCAATAACCAGTTTAGGAAGTGTATAATAAACTTTAAAAGGGAACTGCAAAAAACAGAAATGGATGAATTTTCCGTGATAAAATGAATTAGAAATTATGTAAGAGCAAGACAAATTAAAATTAACGGAGATTTAAGAGTTCAAAATAGGCGGACCTTCAAACCTCAATTTCTCGTTTTGTGTTCACGGTAGGAAATTTGTTTATATTTATTATTTCAAGCATTTTCCTTTTTTCCTCAATGTTTTGATGACCAATTGTTCTAACATTTTCAAAATTAAAATTATAATTAATTTCCCTCATGTGTTTTACTAGAACAGTCGGTTTTTGTACATTCGGTTTTTTTGAGTCTCTACCGTGTTCTTTAATTCGGGTTTTAAGATTTCTGCATGTTTCCCAATGTAAAAATGGTTGCAGTCTTTACAAGCTATTTTGTAAATGACACCTGTACACTGCTCTGTAGGGGTTTTGGTGTTTACTCTTATGTAGAATCTGTCACCTATGTTATTCTCATTCCAAAAAGCTACTTTACAATTCGATGTTGTTAAAATTTTTGAGATGTTTTTTGAAAGTTTTTCAACGTAGGGTATTTTATAGTATTTTATAGTTATTCCTGCAAAGAGTTCCATTAGTTAATGGATTGGGAAGTAGTTTTTTAGTAAAAAGTTTTTAATTAAAGTCAGATTTCTTTGGTGGAACTCGGGACTTGAAATTTGAAGAGCTCTATTTTTTAAGTTGGAGATAATATTAATGTTTTGATTTAGTGAGTGCGTTGAAAAATAATTCAGAAATCTTTCGGAGAATGTAGCTTTATGATACCAGTCAACTGTTAGTTTTGCATTTACAGTGCTTCTTATTACTTTGATAACTAAAAAGGGAATAAAATATTTTTTTTCCTTTTCGCAAGTAAATTTTAGCTTATGATGAAATGTTAAATAACTGAAAAATGTTAATAATTTCTTGATCTTTGCTTTCTGGTATGGCTGATAAAATATCATTCCAGTGCCTTTAAAAAAAGGGTGACAGTTTATTCAAGCAAACGTTTTGTAATTCATATATGATAATGTCCGCGCAAATTGACGACATACAGTGTTGGGTTTCATTTTTTCCCAGTTAGTATACTCTGAATGAAGGAGTTTTGTGACTATGTGGGATTGATAGCTCTTTAGTCACACAATCAAATGTTACCGGGTGTTTTATTCGCATCCGTGTAGAAGAAGTTGATATGAGGTCATCTTTCAGATGGCGGCCAAAAATCATAAAAGACACAACTTTCGCAACCGCGGCATGATTATACTCGTTTCTAGAGAAGAGAATGAGGATTCCAAAAAATTTACACTAAGGTCATCAGACCTTAAATGACCTTGAAAATCGCAAAAGGCAAGATTTTTGCCATTTTCTCTTCAAACAATCTTAATAATTCGAGGTTTTGTCAGTCCAACTTCAAACGTACCCCAAACTATTAGGCAAATATGCCAGATTCGATCCTTAGCGTTTGATGCAGTTTGAAGCTTCATGACCTTGAAAAATACCCCAGTAAAATTAACATATTGCAAGAATAATATACTAAAGGCGCTATTCATCAACTGTTAAAGCGAAGAGGATCAAATTTGGTGAGAAAGATAAGAAGGTCAAGTCCAACAACATTGCTAAAAAAAATTGGTTCAGCTATGATGCGTTTCATTATGGTAGCTTATATATCAAAATTGCAACATTTTATTTTATCCATTTCGTAAAAAAAAACAAAAATGACAAGGTGGTCATCAATTCTTATTGAATTGTCACCGCTTACTATGAAAAAAAAGTTTAGTTGATGCATGACCTTGATTGACTTTAAAAATACCATGTACAAGTGAAAACCCAGGTTTTTGTGATGTTTTTTTCCAATTTAGCACTACGCAAAAACTTTAAGCGCCGGAGATGAAATTAACCTCTAAGCCATAAACACTTCATTTTAAACCTCCCTACCATTTTTTTGATATGGAGTCCCAAATTTGTATGCTATACTCCGGTAAAAATGACCTATATGCCAGCCGTTTTTATTAAGTTTCGGAACTTCTACAGGGATGCGGTGCCACATAAATGTGTGACTAAATAGCGGTTAAATCCTCATCCTTAAACTTTATTATGTATGTTAATAAACAAGTGTAGTCATGCCCTACTGGCATAATTAGAATTTTTTATGCTTTTTCGACCGCCATTTTGGAAAATAGCATCTTAAAGTACTGGTCCAGTGTATGGTAATACATATCTAACTTCTGCCAACTCTCTCATAGGTTATTTAAATGACTTTGTTGGCTAGACAAGGGAGTAGAACATAAAATTCAGTTTCGAAACTTTATAAAAACGACAGGCATATAGATCATTTTTACCGGGGATAGCATAAAGATTTGCGACGCCATTTTTGCTATGTTCTATGTGCGCACACTTGGCTAAAAGTATTTGCAGGTAGTGTTTAATACTTTGTGTATAGATGTCACTCTATTCTTCTTAACTGGAATGCAAGTGACATCTATACACAAACAATTGAACGCTACCTATGCGCGCGTAGCAGCGACAAATGCATCGAAACGCTGCGCCACCTGCGTGTACGCCTCCGATTCATATATTATTGGCGAATGAGCAATCATTTTAGCAAAAATTTTCTCATAAACAACGGGTTTTATGAATTCCGGTTTTGAAAAATAATGGTTTTCAAAATTACGAGTTGATATTGAATGAGTATGATGAACAATGGTGCGATTAAAAACAGGTCTTATAAATTTCAAATTTGTTATTGAATGAGTTTGAAGAAATGAGGTTTGGATTAAAAAAATTGTTGAATAAATTGCAGTTTCTATAGTGAATGATTTTATGATTGAACTTTCTTTTACTTAACGCGTCAATTCTGATAAACCGTTGGCGTCCACAAAAAAAGAGTCTTTTGGATGCTTATCGTGGTTAGATAGTATACTTTTTTTTAGATAACACACCCTAAATATTTTGGAAAATTGAAATATAGAGATTACAGTTTATTCTTCTGTTGTTAAAAATACTTTTTCCTCTAAAGTTTTTTAAATGAAATTCCAAAAACGCTTCAATAAAAGTACTTAGACAAAAAAAATCACCGCCATTGCCATTTTATTTAAAAGCCGTTAGAGAGGAAGGTTAGATGTTAAATATTTTTGAAACATCAAAGAACAGGCCTATTTAAATTTGCCAGAATATACAGGGTGACTCATTTGCCGTTCTGACTCGACCCTCTTAATGCGACACGACCATCATCTAAAAAGCTGATTTTTTGTAAACCATCTAAGCAGGGTAAAATTTTATTTTTCTGTCATTTGGGTATTGGAGATATTAACACTCGATATTTTGACACATATATTTTAATTTAAGTTTCTTATCTTTGGCCGCCTTTGTTTATTCACGCTTCAAAATTACACTAGAAGTTGCTTTCGAATGGATATTTTTTTTTTCAAAGGTATCAAGGGGAAATCTTGCATAAGACGCCCGAATTACTTTCCTGGCAGAGTCATTTCTCCTCTACCACGAGAGCCCGGGTAGTGTCGGATTCCTACCGACTAAAACCCCTTGATTGTGACTCCAAGCTGCCAGGTGGCAAGCCACAGTCACTGAACTGCAGCCAGTACTGGCTTATTGTGCAACCTCTTAGTTCCTAGGCTAACCACTCCATTAGTTTTATCTGTTGCGCAAGTTTGTACAGGTCCTTGAATGGATATATATACTTAGTATGTTTTCTCTTTGAGGTTAGCTGAGATAGCGAAAAGGTATTTAATTATTATTGACAACCTTACTTAAAATAATTATTAAAACTTATAGAGAAAAAGTTCTTATAGGTACCCAATTTCGAATTTATTTCAATTTTTTTTCAAGTTTGTTTATACGTCTATCTTTATAGTAAGTTAGTAAGAAGCACTAATTAAAATAACATATATTTAATACCGTAAGTATGTAAAAGCTTAAGGCAAGTCATAATCAATAGCTAAATTTTAGGATCCATCTCCATAACCAAGCATAAATTTTGTTGAAGACATGTAAAAAGAAAAATATTTTGTAACAAAATTGATCCAAAAGTGAAAAAAGTGGCGTAACGTATCATTTTGTCCCTCGTATCGTATAACGTAACCAAAGTGTCCTTTTATACATCGACCTAGAGCAAAAAGTGTCACTTTTACACCTTGGTAAGTATATTATACAGTTTTTGCATCAGTGGTCATGCGAAGTATCATTTTGGATTTGATTTACAAAGAGTGTTTAAAATCGTGTTTATGATAAATGTACAAAAAATAGAGTGTCCGCAACCTGGAAAAATCTGAAAAGTCGGGGAAAATGAAAATGGTCAGGGAAGTTTCGATGGGTCAGGGAAAGTTAGGGAATTTTCCCCAATGAGAGTAATTTGAGGGGATTTTTCACAGTGCTCTAGTGCTTAAACTATTATAGCATTGTCTTTTTTATTTCTAACTTTTCTAACTATTCAGAGGCAAAGTGTTCAAAAAGTTTGGCCATTTGTCTCGCAAATATTTGTAGTTAGTTAGGAGTGGTTTAGGCTGATTTTATTTGAGTTAAGTAAAAGTTTAAGAAAAAAATCACTAGAATTTTATAGTATAAAATCAACATTCTAAAAAAATTGTTTTCTTTTTTGAGACTGCTAAAAATATCAGAATTTTGTTAATCTGGTCAGGGAAAAGTCAAGTAATGTTTTCTCGAGAAATCTGTTGACACCCTAAAAAAGTAGAACGCTTCGTTCTCCTGAGTGACTTATAGTACATTATAAACCTAGGGACTAAAGTGCATCTTTTAATCCCACGGCGAAAGGTTTGTAGCCCGACCGTAGGGAGGGGTACAATTCGCCAAGGGATTTAAATTCACTTTAGTCACGAGGATTATATACTATCTTATGCACTTTAGAATGCGAGAAACTAAAAACAAAAAATCACAAAACTAACAGTAGACCACTTAACGGTACTCTAGTTTCAAGATTGACAGCTCGTACTACTGATAGTTGTCATTGATTGTTGTTGGCATGGTGGATTCACTTAAAATTTATTGTGCCATGGAAGTGTTGCTATGGCACAAAACAAATGTCAGTCAGTTGTTGCTATCAAACGGCGTCACCCAACACCGTTTTCAATAAGAGCATCAGCCAGCCCGTAGGAAAAAATACATTTGGACAGCTATCAAAGAGAATTGCTGGCTACTTGGGACTACCAAACTCAAATCTATATACTGGTCATTATTTCGCAGATCATCAGCTTCTTTACTTGCCTACTCGGGAGTAACTATAGATGTATTGAAAAGACATGATGGCTGTAAAAGCAGTTCGGTTGCTGAAAGTTATAATGAAAATTAATTGTAACAAAAGAAGAATGTTGCCGATCAAATTTTCAGCAATGTCACCTCCGATGTCGATATGGCATCAGCATTAACCATAGGAAGATCAATTTCAGAAAATAAGACGACAACGGCAGCGGCGACTGCTACGTATGTGCAGAATACCTCTATAACTAAAAATATTGCTTAAAACTGTCCACCCTTCGTAAGTCTTGCAAATTGCACCTAAGTAAATGTAAATGTAAATATATATCATAATAAGAACTAGATTTAAGTAATGCATATGCTAATTATTTTTTTCGTTCATACATTTTAACAAATAAATAAAATTTCAATAAAATTATTGTTTAATTTGGAAAAATTTACTTTAAATCCCCCAGGGATTAAAAGTTCCCCTTTTATCCCTAAAGTGCACTTTTAATCCCTAAAGTGCATAAAATATTTTGTCACTATCGAGATAAAAAAATACCAAAATCTGTCATGGCGTTTTAGCGTCCAGCGAAAAGTTGTTGGCTAAATTTTAAATGGAAATGTTGTCTTTAATTAATATCTAGGGACGTACTTCACAATATTATATTACTAACTTTTCTTAAACATTACTTACCTAAATTACAATTACTTTTAACTTTAATTGAAGCGTGGGATTTTACTTTACGATTTCATTCTGAGAAGTTGCTAGTTTGGATCTTTCATATTAATTTAAATATACCTATGTCAACGTTTGGATTTTTCCTTTAAGAAAAAATTATTAAAAACAAATAAACTAATAAAAATAAGAAGTAAGTAAAGAAGTAAATCTATCTATTCTTTTACAATCTAACAAACACAATTCTTATGTAATAAATATGTTCAATAACCAGTTTAGGAAGTGTATAATAAACTTTAAAAGGGAACTGCAAAAAACAGAAATGGATGAATTTTCCGTGATAAAATGAATTAGAAATTATGTAAGAGCAAGACAAATTAAAATTAACGGAGATTTAAGAGTTCAAAATAGGCGGACCTTCAAACCTCAATTTCTCGTTTTGTGTTCACGGTAGGAAATTTGTTTATATTTATTATTTCAAGCATTTTCCTTTTTTCCTCAATGTTTTGATGACCAATTGTTCTAACATTTTCAAAATTAAAATTATAATTAATTTCCCTCATGTGTTTTACTAGAACAGTCGGTTTTTGTACATTCGGTTTTTTTGAGTCTCTACCGTGTTCTTTAATTCGGGTTTTAAGATTTCTGCATGTTTCCCAATGTAAAAATGGTTGCAGTCTTTACAAGCTATTTTGTAAATGACACCTGTACACTGCTCTGTAGGGGTTTTGGTGTTTACTCTTATGTAGAATCTGTCACCTATGTTATTCTCATTCCAAAAAGCTACTTTACAATTCGATGTTGTTAAAATTTTTGAGATGTTTTTTGAAAGTTTTTCAACGTAGGGTATTTTATAGTATTTTATAGTTATTCCTGCAAAGAGTTCCATTAGTTAATGGATTGGGAAGTAGTTTTTTAGTAAAAAGTTTTTAATTAAAGTCAGATTTCTTTGGTGGAACTCGGGACTTGAAATTTGAAGAGCTCTATTTTTTAAGTTGGAGATAATATTAATGTTTTGATTTAGTGAGTGCGTTGAAAAATAATTCAGAAATCTTTCGGAGAATGTAGCTTTATGATACCAGTCAACTGTTAGTTTTGCATTTACAGTGCTTCTTATTACTTTGATAACTAAAAAGGGAATAAAATATTTTTTTTCCTTTTCGCAAGTAAATTTTAGCTTATGATGAAATGTTAAATAACTGAAAAATGTTAATAATTTCTTGATCTTTGCTTTCTGGTATGGCTGATAAAATATCATTCCAGTGCCTTTAAAAAAAGGGTGACAGTTTATTCAAGCAAACGTTTTGTAATTCATATATGATAATGTCCGCGCAAATTGACGACATACAGTGTTGGGTTTCATTTTTTCCCAGTTAGTATACTCTGAATGAAGGAGTTTTGTGACTATGTGGGATTGATAGCTCTTTAGTCACACAATCAAATGTTACCGGGTGTTTTATTCGCATCCGTGTAGAAGAAGTTGATATGAGGTCATCTTTCAGATGGCGGCCAAAAATCATAAAAGACACAACTTTCGCAACCGCGGCATGATTATACTCGTTTCTAGAGAAGAGAATGAGGATTCCAAAAAATTTACACTAAGGTCATCAGACCTTAAATGACCTTGAAAATCGCAAAAGGCAAGATTTTTGCCATTTTCTCTTCAAACAATCTTAATAATTCGAGGTTTTGTCAGTCCAACTTCAAACGTACCCCAAACTATTAGGCAAATATGCCAGATTCGATCCTTAGCGTTTGATGCAGTTTGAAGCTTCATGACCTTGAAAAATACCCCAGTAAAATTAACATATTGCAAGAATAATATACTAAAGGCGCTATTCATCAACTGTTAAAGCGAAGAGGATCAAATTTGGTGAGAAAGATAAGAAGGTCAAGTCCAACAACATTGCTAAAAAAAATTGGTTCAGCTATGATGCGTTTCATTATGGTAGCTTATATATCAAAATTGCAACATTTTATTTTATCCATTTCGTAAAAAAAAACAAAAATGACAAGGTGGTCATCAATTCTTATTGAATTGTCACCGCTTACTATGAAAAAAAAGTTTAGTTGATGCATGACCTTGATTGACTTTAAAAATACCATGTACAAGTGAAAACCCAGGTTTTTGTGATGTTTTTTTCCAATTTAGCACTACGCAAAAACTTTAAGCGCCGGAGATGAAATTAACCTCTAAGCCATAAACACTTCATTTTAAACCTCCCTACCATTTTTTTGATATGGAGTCCCAAATTTGTATGCTATACTCCGGTAAAAATGACCTATATGCCAGCCGTTTTTATTAAGTTTCGGAACTTCTACAGGGATGCGGTGCCACATAAATGTGTGACTAAATAGCGGTTAAATCCTCATCCTTAAACTTTATTATGTATGTTAATAAACAAGTGTAGTCATGCCCTACTGGCATAATTAGAATTTTTTATGCTTTTTCGACCGCCATTTTGGAAAATAGCATCTTAAAGTACTGGTCCAGTGTATGGTAATACATATCTAACTTCTGCCAACTCTCTCATAGGTTATTTAAATGACTTTGTTGGCTAGACAAGGGAGTAGAACATAAAATTCAGTTTCGAAACTTTATAAAAACGACAGGCATATAGATCATTTTTACCGGGGATAGCATAAAGATTTGCGACGCCATTTCAAAAAAATGATGGGGAGGTTTTTTTGACATAAATAAGGAAAAAAATGCAGCGCCCTGTGGCTTTGTTTGGCTTGCATGGGTATAGTGTACCACTGGGAAAGCTTAACTATAGATTTGCACCATTCTCACCCCCTTAACTTCGGCGCCATCTCGAATCCACGGGTTAAATCGGTTTTTCGCTCATAACTTCTGTTAATTTTGCACTAGAAAAGAAATGAGAAAAACAATTTGTGAGGAAAGAACACACCTATAAAAAAACGCGTTTCAAAATTATAGTAACTTTTTTGTTCATACTCAGAATTCCATTATTTAAACAAAATGAGCCTAATCAGTTTTTTCACTATTTTTAATTTCCTGCTACTCTGCGCATGATTTAAAAATCGACGACGAGGATTCGTCATGGAATCTCTACCTTTTTATGGCCGTTTTTCGTCATTTCAGTCTCATTTAAAGCTCTAATAAATATATGATATTACAGAAAGGGAGGTACTCGTGATTGTGAAGATATTAGATAGCAAGAATCACACCAGCAGAAGCTTTGTCATTTCAAGTGAGGCAAACAACGGAAAATATCTGGAGCTTTACAAAAAAATACGCAAATCTGCGAAAACTTGACACTCCCCACAAGAGATTTTTTGTGAATTATAGACAAATACATTTGGCAAATATCCATCAGAAATCGCGGTTATCTGAAACTTGCTAATCCTGAACTTTACACGGGCCATAGTTTCTGGCGATCATCCGCCACGATGTTGGCAGATAGTGAAGAGGGAATCACTATCATAAAAAGACTAGGTGGTTGGAAGTCAACTGCGGTGGCTGAAGAATATCTGGAAGAATCCACGGAAATGTGCAGAAACATATCGAACCAAATATAAGCGACTCGTAATGAAGAACTTCCATGCACTTCACCTTCAAGCAAAAATTTTGCTTTGGTCGGACTACCAACTCAAGAGGTTGTTGAAGCAGATTCCGCAGATAATATTTCCGCAACAAAAAAACTACTGCAACCCGCTATTAATTTGCAGAATGCGACAAATTGTACGTTTATCATTAATATTAATAATAAGTAGCGAGTAGCAAGTATAGTGTTGTAGTAATGTATTGTTTATTAAAAAATAAAAAAACTTAAAATTTCGTTTTTACGTTTTCCTCATGCTAGTAGAAAAAATAGCGTTCCTAACACGTACTGAAAGTGTCTTTTCCGCTCTTGATTGCATGGCCGAACGACGCGTTCGGAAAAGTAGCACTTTCAGCACTAGTTAGGAAATATACTATTTTTTCTTATAATTCTAGCTCGTTTTGACAAATACTACGTCAGCACATCCACAAAACGGGTAAAACTTTTCCTTGATTCTTATGTAGAAAACTTCAAGAAAACGAACTGTGCAGCTTTCATCACATTAGAGCTCTCCGTTTTTGAGACATGGCAATTTTTGTAAAATTGCATTATTTAAAAAAAAAAATTGTGCGTTTTTGGATGTTTTGCCCTAAAATTCAAAAACGGTGTGTCCTAGGGTACTCAAAACTTATTTAGAAATTATTTTGGTCTTTTTAAAGAAAATAGCAGTTTAAGAACCGTCAAAAAAAGAAGTGGCAAAAAAATCTCTTGATCAATTTGACTGTAAAAATAAAAAGTAAAAAGTCAAAAAAAAATCCTCAAATCTCAAAAACTAAAAACTAATCTCAAAAACCAACTATGCAGTCACTGAGCGCACGTTCGGGCTTATGACTGTACAAAATTCGGTTTTAATCGGTTGGCTACTTCTCGAGTAATGGTCCGAGATATTTTAAAAAACGTCAAAAATTTCGCCAAATTTATATTTTATCACATGTGCAAAATTTGAAAACGATTAGTCAACTTCCTGGACAGTTAGAGCAGAAAAATTTAGGTACATCTTAAAAAGGCATATTTATGAAACTTTTTCCCATTTCTACTGTACTTGCAGTTTTTTAATTTTTCTGAAAATCGGTAGGCTTCATTTTCCACCAGTGCTTAACAATTTTGCTATGCTCCATCGCTCTAGCTTTTTTGTAGATGGCGCTGACGTAGTTCACTTGATATTTTTCAAAACGAACTAGAATCTTAAGAAAAAAAATGAAATAAAGAAAGAATCCCGCACGGATAACATGGGTTTATGGCCTACCGTCAATGTTAACCATTTTTTAATAATTTTATAATATTGTACTTTAGTTTAAAAAAATCAAATTCTATGACGATCGTATGTCTGTGATAGGAGATATGAGCTGTGAAAGAACGCATGTCTACTAAACACCTACGGAGAATTTTTCTCATAACTTGAAGAGTACTTTCAGATTTTCATGTGTGGGGTGTCATTTGAAAGGTACTTAAGTACTGCACAGAGGTGTAATCAGGATTATAATTTAGAGGGGCTTTAGTATTTGGGAAAGTTAATTTTTAAAAAATACGTAAATAAGGCTAAAACGTTTTTTGTCTTTTATTTTTTCTGGTGGTTTTTTAAGGGTTAGTCGCATTTAAAAGGTAATTTAAGGGCGTAGGCAGAATATAATTTGAGGGGGGCATGGGCTTTTGAAAGTCAATAAATAACAAAACTATTATAAACAAAAACCAACTCTATTTATTTGAATTAATATTTTTTATCTCATTTAATCAATAAAGTGAATACTCTTTAAAGGTATAGGCAGTGGCGTATGCAGGGGTGGGTTTAGGGTTCTAAAGATTAAACTCTCCCAAAAATCAAAAATTAATTGTCATCTGAAACTATGTGATTATTTAAGTCCCCCCAAAAACCTCAAGTCCCCCCCCTAGAAACAAAATATCTGCATACGCCACTGAGCATGGGCCAGGCATTAGGTTGGGCTTGGTGGGAATAAATCAGAAAAATGGGAAAATCGGATTTAAAACATTGTTTTAGTTGGTTTTCTAATATTTTCGTGTTGTTTCTTTTTTAATTCTTTATCAGAGAAAAACAGTAGCGTATATAGTAATTACTTATGTTAGGAAGAAAAGAAATTCAGAGAGTAATTTAATTTTCAAACAAAACTTATGAACTGATACTTCTTTAATATCATACTACGCATATTTATTTTTAATAAAACAAAATTTTTTGCTTCCTCGATCTGCAGTAGCTTTCTAAAACAAAAACCGATTACATAGATATGTCAAAAAAGCATTATGAACTCCACTTAATTGCTTTTCAAACCAAAGTTAAAGCCCACTTAGTTTAAACTTACCTAAACCTCTTGTATAAATCTCAATCTATTCGAATAAGATAAATATTATTAAATTTTGTATTAATTTTTACGGACCTCTCCAGGTATTTATAACTTCGCTAAGATAGAATTTTAGATACACCCCTGTAGCGTATTTGACTACCATTAAAATGAGGTCAAACTTGCGGAAAACTACCAGCGAAAACAGGACAAAATAAAATGTAACTATGATATTACATTTTTTTTTAAAGCAAATTGGTGCGGTTTTCGCTCTCACAAGCACGCCAACACAAAATCCTAAGTACGCCTCTGTAGACTAATTCATTACCTTTTAAACGAGACCAGACTTGGAAAAAATCATTCCCCTAAAGGGGATTAAAATAAATTAGTACTTTTAATTTTTATGTTTTTTTTTTTAAATAACCCTACCCGAAAACTAAGCTTTCCTAAAATATAATCCTGGATACGCCCCGGTGCATTATTTAAATACCTTCCAACTGACACCCTAGTTACAAAAATCTTTAAAGTACTTTTTAAATTACTAGAAAAATTCGCCGTATGTGTTTAGCAGACATATCTTCTATCACAGACATACAATCCTCACAGAATTTAATTTTTTTCACCTAGAGTACAATATCCTCAAAATATCAAAATATGGTTAACTTTCACGGTAGGCCATAAACCCATGTTATCCGTGCGGAATTTTTTTGAAATATTTTTTAAAATACATATAGGTGCAGTTAAACTGTGTTAGTGTAATCGTCGTTGCATTGTATACAGACCGCTTCAAGCTACTGCGAACATAGGGGGAATCAAGTCCAATTTAGTAGAAATTTATTTTGTTTTTATTAGTTTGTTTTATTTCTGCCTTGCTCGAGAAACAGATGGGTAAGCTCTTAATTGAAATAATACATTTTTAAAACCAAAAAGGGATGTCTATGAAGTTGCCGAAAAAGTGCAGATGGTCAAATGGTCAAATCGTCATAACCCAACACATGTTCGATATTAGTCGAGGGAAAATTTGCATTTGTATTTTGACGTAAGAACACAGTATCCCCAAAAACTACATGTTTGGGGGGGGGGTATTATAGGGGGACACGTAATTGGGCCATTTTTTATTAACGGCAATTGCAATTTGAATGGTCCTAGATACTTGGATCTACTGCAGCAGCACATTATTCCAACTGCTAGGCAGTTGTTAGGTGTAAGATTTGGTGACACATGGTTTCAACAAGATGGTTGTTCCGATCACAATGTTGGCCTTATTAGGGAATATCTTGATAATGTATTTCCTAATCGGGTTATAAGTACACGGGGAACGATTTTATGGCCAGCTCGATCTCCCGATCTTGCTCCTAATGACTTCTATCTGTTTTTGAAGAAGCTTTTCAAATTATCACCCCTAACATGCTTGGAAACGTTAGAAGGGGTTTTTATAGTAGGATCGGATATTGTCTAGCCGAGCAAGGAGGACTTTTCGAACATTGCTTTAATTTTTTTTGACTGGGAGAATCTTTTTGGTTTTTAGAATGTATTATTTTATTTTGAGAACTTGCTTTTATTTTTTTCTCCTTATTATTTTCATTGTAACACGTCGTCACTGATAAATCTGAGCAGTTGACAATAAAACGCTCTTATTTATCAGTGACAAAAATTAAGAAAATTACGTTATAAAAATTTGCGTATTTATTGAGCAAATTCAGGTTTCATTGACTACACTCCACACAGCACCGTGGTTAGAGACGTACTAAATATCAAAGGAAAGTCATGCAAGTGGTGATCGCAAGCCTGAGTATTGGTTGCTTCACTGATAGGCGTGCGGTGTCTCTGCATGTACGTACACTGGCAAATTAGACTTCTTCCGCCCTATGTTCGCAGTAGCTTGAAGCGGTCTGTATGTAGTGAATTGTTTTTGATAGATAATGCAGAACAGGATATTTTACAGATAAATAGTTAACAATACTTTTTGGTACACACTTTTTAATATTATTTACCTCGTTTAATGTTTTAAACAAACATAGGTGATAACAGACCCTCCTGCAAAATTTTTGAACATGCTAAAAGATTCTCCTTACTTATTTCTTTTGTATTAACTTAATATAAGCCCAAAAATGCTTTAATTTTAAAATTAGATACCAAAGATGGACGAAATAAAACTTGGAGAAGAAAAAAATGTGGTAATTTTGTATTTGCATACATACATAGAGTCAATAGTGTGTTCAGTGATATTAGCGATATATTAACAAGGTACTATTATAGTAGTTATATCTGATCCGCTGATTAATCATTCTGGTTTATTAAAATTGCGAAGAAATTAGTGACCAAAAGCGCTTACTTTTAGCATTACTTTGCTTGCATGGACAAATTATATCAAATAATTTACCTTTTTAATCTTATATGTTGCTTTAGTAATAACCTTTAGAAAAGTTATAGTACCGTATTATCAGCGATGCCCGGTTTTTGTAGTCAAAAAGACTCACACAGATGGGAGTTATTTTGTGGAAATGCAGACAGTCGATATTTTCAATAAATGAACAAAGTATGATATTTACTTATGTTCCTATCCCGTGACCAACCGAAGTTAATAATTAATAATGCTACTTACCTACAATACACAGTGGCGCTATAGTACCCCTCTCCCCTTTTTTAAATCAAACTAGTAATTTTCTAAAATTGTTTATAAAACTCTTTAAAAGTAATTCTTTTAAAGAACATTTTCCCTCTCAGATATTACTTTTATTGCCTACTAGACTTATTAATTTTATTACACACGAGACACGCACCACCGCGCGCAGCGGCGCCGCTTTGAATAAATGCCTATGTGTGAAAGTTCCATAAAAATCGGTTGGGCGGTCTTTATGTGATTCTGGGACAAACAGACATACAGAGACACAAAAATTTTGGTCAAACAATTAAAAATATTCATTATACAGAAATTGTCCTTTTAAAGATTTATTATATGTATAGATAAACAACTCCGGGGAGTAAGTGGCGATTTTTAATCGAGCCCGGATTATCTTACCATAGTAGATTTTATGGTGTCATATGAAAGCTGAGACTACCCAGATTATGAATCCGCGGGATGACATCTCGAAAATGTTGAGAGTATTGAGAAATTCAGCACAAAATCCAAAATACCGGCCAATGACTAAATCTGATTTTTTTGTTTTTTGTGTAGAGACAAATTGATGGTGTTTGATATCAATGTATAGGTTTTCGACGTGAAGTTTGAAGCTTTTCTCAAAAACTACCTAAAATGACATTTGACATATTTTTTACAGCCATTGGGTACAGAAAAATGGATATATATTATTGAAAAAATATTTATTTTTATTTCCCTTACGAAAGTGAATGAATTTTAATACCGTTTTATAGGTTCTTTGATGTGAGAAACTTGTATCTGTTAACGCAAAATGCATTAAATGACATTGACAGAATGTAAAGCATAAAACAGATATTATAAGTAATATTTATATTCCTATCCGCTGATCAATCAGCGCTTACTTTTAGCATTATTTCGTCGCATGCATGCACAAATTATTATATCAAATAATGTCCATTTTTATTCCCATATTTTGCTAGTAAAAACCTTTAGAAAAGTGATAGTACAGTATCAGCAATTGTTGTGGTCAAAAAGACACACACAGAGATAGGTAGATATTTTCGGGTGCGTATGAAAGAGATGGCATGAACACACCAACGATAAGCATGGGAGTTATTTCTTGGAAAAGCATACAGTCGATCTTTGCATATAATCGATCTTTGCAATAAAATAAAATGAAAAAGGTATTATATTTACGTATGTCCCCATCCCCGGACAAACCGATATTAATAATAATGTTTGGCCTAGCATTATTATTATTAACCGGGTCTTAAGGGGATGGGGACATTCGTAAATACAATACCTTTTTCATTTTATTTTATTGCAAAGATCGATTATATGCTTTTCTACGAAATAACTCCCATGCTTAACGTTGGTGTTTTCATGCCATCTCTTTCATACACGCCCGAAAATATCCACCCATCTCTGTGTGAGTCTTTTTGACCACAACAATGGCTGATACGGTACTATAACTTTTCTAAAGGTTATTACTAGTAAAATATGGGATTAAAAATGTAAATTATTTGATATAATTTGTCCATGCAAGCGACGAAATAATGCTAAAAGTAAGCGCTTTTCGTTACTTAGAAAAAGGGCCCCAATTTTTTCGCAATTATAATAAACCAGTATGATTGATTAGCGGATATATAGGAATATACCTAAATACCAGTTACAGTATCTTGTTAATTTATTACTTATTTAACTGAAGACACTATCGACTATCTATATGTATGCAGACACAAGTTTAATTTTGTATTTCTTTCTTACCCTATCAACCTCAATTTTAACGGAAAAACGGAACTTACTCAGTCAATACCGAAGAAATATGTAATGTGAAACATATTGCAAAATTTAGCAGGAGGGTCTATTAGCACCAATATTTGTTTAAAGCATTTAGAAAGTAAATTATATTAAAAATGTGTATAAAAAAAATATTGCTATTTATCTATTAAAATAATCCATTCTGCATTATCCATGGAAAACAAT
Organism: Oxystoma pomonae; assembly: GCA_963921995.1. Classification (NCBI taxonomy): domain Eukaryota; kingdom Metazoa; phylum Arthropoda; class Insecta; order Coleoptera; family Brentidae; genus Oxystoma; species Oxystoma pomonae. The sequence goes on from OY998165.1 coordinate 99,816,724, forward strand.
TCACTACAGCTACAACGCAACTACGACGATACTACCACAGTCTAAATGCACCTTATGGCATCATTATCACGTTACTGGAGGCAATAATCCACATATTAGAGCGGTTTAAATGAGACTTATGTAAACAAATGACGAAAAACGGCCATAAAAATGTAGAGATACCATAACGAATCCTCGTCCTCCTGCGATTTTTAAATCGTGCGCAGAGCGACTGCAGGATCGTTACTTTTTGTTGAACATTTTTCGCGGTGTACAACAAAAAGAATCAGTTTAAGAAAAAAATGTTCGAACATAAAATGTAGATAATTTATTGCTCTATAATGTCTACAAGTTTTTTAATCAGAGTAACCGTAAAATAGAAATAGCGGAAAAACTGATATTATTATGCACAGTCTGAACAAAAAAGTTACTATAATTTTGAAAGTTGCCATTCTGTAGGTTGTAACGTTGTTTACGTTTTAAAGCGGTAGGCATCGGTTTCTGTTGGATTAACTACTCCTCTGAGAGATAATCCAACAAGTATCTCGGGCGCCACCCTCTGGATTTATGTGGTAGAGGGCCCACAGCGTCGGGTAGCTTTTAAACAGTGGAGACGGTTAAACCAGGGGTTTAGCTGACTCGATTCTTAACCTAAGTAACACGAGTTAAACAACCAATTTTCCAACATGGCGGATTTATTATAACTCCTTTTAAATCAACAGTTCTCTTTATTTAGCAAATAACGGTATACAATAGAAAAGGACGGAAAATATTAGAAATAATCGGTAACTTGCATGTCTCATAACGTTTACGGTAAACCCCGGTATTTGATATTTGATGTTAACGGTAGAAAGCTCTTTAATACGGCACCCCCAACATAGCGGAATTTACAAATATAGAATTCATAGCAGGTTTAGAGAAATAAGAAATTAGTGTGTCAGACAAAGATATCTTTATAGCACCACTACGCCATAAATCACTCCATATGCTGTTCCACCGTGTGTTAGAGAGAGATGCAAAGAGGAAAAGACAGTCCTAAAGGTATTCCGATCCAGCGATAGCACTGTCTCCTCACTCACTAACCGGTCAAACAACACAGGATCGACCTACGTAGGTAGTTTAGCCATGTGTTAGAGAGAGAGATGTATTACCCGTATTCCAAACCAGCGATAATACACCCAACCTCCAATTACAGTGCCTTTGTCGTCACATGCTTAAATAAAACGATCCGGTGGCGCTGCTTCTCAATGAATTACTCCATACGCTGTCAAACCGTGTGTTAGAGAGAGATGCAGAGAGGAAAAGACAGTCCTAAAGGTAATCCTATCCAGCGATATCACTGTCTCCCTCTCACTCACTAACCGGTCAGACAGCGCAAGACAAACCCATTTATAGCTTCGCCTGGTGCTAGAGAGAGAGAGATGTGTTACCCGTATTCCGAGCCAGCGGTAACCCATCTCACCTCTACTTACCATACGGAAAACTACATTTTACGGTATGTATAGAAAACCCCGCTATACTGATTAGGTGCTTACCTATCGGGTTCTGGCAGGTGATGTGTGTTTTCGGTGCGGTCGGTCGGAGGAGTTGTTGGTAGCGGACGGTCGGCAGAATGAATGCCCAGGTGGAGTAGTTTACGGCGGGCGGTCGGCAGAATGAATGCCCTGAAACGCGCTCGACATCGCTTTAAATAGCCTCGCGTATCCCCACCTACCATACTCCCGTCGAGCAGGCTGTGCGCGCAAAGCGGTGGGGTATAGCTCGCTGACCGTGCAGCATAGCAGGAAAGGGAAACGTGGCGAGTCAAAGCGATGTCTAGAGTCTAAGAATAGAAAATAATAAAACGTCATAGAAATTACAGAAATTATGAGACATGAAGTACCTAAAAAGAAAAGAAAAGCTAAAATAAATAAATAAAATTAGTAACTTCGTTACAAGGTATTGTTTTTCCCTACAAAATGCTATTTTAATTTTTTTTCTTGTTCCAAATTAACAGAAGTTTTGAGCGAAAACCCGATTTAATCCTTTGATTCAAGATGGCGCCGTAGTGAAGAGGGTGCTATACCGATGGCTCTAAGCTATCGGAGAGGCAGACAACAGGGGCGGGGGTTTACGTGCAAGACCGAGAAGAAGTTCAGATGAGCTACCCGCTCAGAGAACAAGCTACCTACGGTCTCTCTACTACTACTACTAAGGGGGGTGAGAATGGTGCAAAACTATAGTTAATCTTTTCCCAGTGGTACCCTACATCCATGCAAAATTTTAGCTTGCTCGCTTTTAGTTCATTGTAAAAAGTCCAATTTGCCTGGATTAGTACCTAATATTTAAATTTCTGATTCTGCTCTATGTCTCTATCATTTCTGGTTGTCGTTCATTCGTTTATGCAGGTTCGACTATAGCTAAATAATTTTAAAATTAAATTTCAGTTGGGTTGCTTTTTCAAAATAAAAAACGCAGTTATAATTAATAGGTACTGTATTTTTCTTTAAATCAGTAATTATTCTAAAATTTTAAATTTCGTTTCCAAATTACAATTATCACCATCGCATTCTTCGCACTCAAAGTGATGAATTTCACCTGGATGAACTTTTTTTGCCTTTGCGCAAGTCATGCAAGATTTGCCATAGTCGGGAGCTGTATAGCCATTGACATCTGTGTAGTTTGAGCTGAAGGTTATGCATTTATCTAAATTAATTATAATTATGTATTAATGCCCAGTGGCACTGCATATTTAAGTCGCTAATTAACTTGAATGGGCGCTTAGATTGTACTTTACTAAAAATTGTCAGAACACTTCAATAAAGAAACAATAGTACAAAACCATCTAAAAAGTATAAATTAGTACATCTTTGCTTATAGGTAACCAGACATACTCTTTAGGTCGAAGCTTAAATCTTGCGTGTGTTTTCACTCTACTTGTAGACTTATACCGCTTTTGGTTATTTTTCTAAAAAAAGGATTCGGATGTTCGATTATCTACTTTTGATCCGAGTTGCCTGTTCGGTTTTCCGAATCTGTTACTCCGGATTTATAACAGATCGATCTTTCTGCTCTCGCAAAATCGCGAGGGTAGAGGATTTAGAGTAAAACAAAGTCATAAAGCTACTTTTTTTTTTTAAATTCCACACCAGTAATTTTTAACCAATCAAAACGTGTATTTTCGACAGATTACCATGGCAACTGATGAATTTTAGTGGAAATTTTTTCCTCGTGGGTACCCAACAGCGAATTATACTGGAAATTTTTTAACGTTTATAATCACAGAACATTTTTTTGACAGCTTGGTTTTTATTTGTTTACATGATAATTTTGACACATTTCAATTACACAGCTAACATATTTTCTATATTCTTTGGACATCTCCTCTCTTCTTAAATGCAAAAATGTAAGACTTGGAATGAAATGAATTAAATGTCTATGTCCAATGAAATATATATAATATTTAGAAACTATTTTATTTACCTTTCTTCCATTTAGCACTTTCAGTTTTGAGTAGTTTAGATGCAAATATTCGTGAGCAATTCTAAACATTTTTTTTTTCTTCAACTAGGAGCTACAATCCTCTATTAATGCGGGTAAAGAAGTCATCGCACGCATCAGACAATTTAACGCATATTTTGCATATAGTATGATTTTCAAACCGATTCATTTTTAAAAGAAAAATTTTGTTGGTTTTACTGGCTGCACAATATTCTTTATTAAAACAAAATACGAGTTTTTCTTATGTTTTGAACTGTCAAAATACGATGATCCCAGCCTCCTATGATTGACGCTTGCTGACGCTGCGCGCTGGTTGTGAATTCCATTCCAATAAAGCGCGTATGAAAAGTTAATAAAAACACAAAAAGCAATTTTGTACCACTTGTTGTAGTTACTCAAAACTTATGTAAAATTAAAGAATATACTGTTTTGTGTCTTGAGATGGTATTTTCGTGCAACTACAACGAGTAGAAATCAACAATTTAAAGGTCTAAATTGATGCCAAAACGGTGACGAGCTGTAAATCTGTTCATGCAGTTTTCCTAAAAACCTTTGAAATTATGATTTTCTACAACTTGTGGTAAGCTCAAGTAACTATAAAATGAAAGAATATAATATTGTAGGTTCTTAAATGGCACATTTGAGCTACTATAATCAGTAGAAATCAACAGTTTAGAGGCTAAAAATCCATTGGTGACTAGACAAACTGAATCTGTTCATGTATGTTTCTATAAAACTAGTAAAATTTTTATTTTTTACCACTTGTAATAGCCCAAAATAAATAAAAAAATCAAAGTTTCTATGTTTCATTCAAAAACTGCATTACCGTGTAACTAGAACAAGTAAAAATAGGGCAGGCTGACAAGCCATTACCGAAACTGCAAAGCACATTAAATTTATTAAAATTATAACTTTCTACCACTTGCAGTCACTCAAGATTGATACAAAATAGAAGAATATATGTTATGCTCTTGCTCTTCAAAACTGAAATAATTTTTCGGTTAGGGTTTCACTTAGTTGCCACGGTAACTAAATAATCAAGCGACCAAACCTTCTATGTTTTACTGGTACTTGATGAACACAAAAATTGACGTTGTTGGAAATCGAAAAATAAATTTTAGTTATTTGATTTTCAAACAAAATTTGGTGTGGAATTTTCTTACCGAATACCACACCCGTCGTTTTGATTTTCAATGGCTTAACCAAGTTTTTCACCGTTTGCCATAAAATTTTTGTACTGTTTTTGAGAGTTCACCTTTTCCGAAAAATATTTGCCTTTTTGCTTGTTTATTAAAAGATTAAGAGTATTTCGTTATTGCCTATAGTTTTCTTTTAATTCAGCGATATTGGGTGATTCCAGCAAACGTTGATAGTATTCATCTCTTTTTTACGTCTTTTTTGTTTTTTATTATTTGTATTTTTATGTTTGAAATCAGAATATCACATAATATGTTAGGATCATTACAGTTGTCTCTGTTACCATTTTTGTGTTGTTTTTCTGTTTTTTTTTATGTAGTCAGTTTTTTGTAAATTACTTAACGATAATTTTAATATAATACTATAATGGTTTGTCATGTTAGTTTTAAGTATAACTGGTGTAGTGCATGGGCTAAGATTAGTAAAAAGGGAAAAAGCGGCGTTTTGTGATAAAAGCAACAAACTTTGCACAGTTGCTCTCTGGACCAAAACAACCGATTTGATCTCCACCTCTTCTCCCAAAATCTATGCTGGCGCAGTGGGGAGGAGGGGTAAAAACTGGAGGAGTTTATAGTTTCTAATAATAATTTTAGTTTGTTGTATATAATCATCATTGATATCAATTTACAGGTTTTCGATGATGGTTAAACCGAAAATTACCACGTTCGCTTTAAGGTGCCTTTAAGGGGTTAAGGGGGTATTTAAGCTCCTATTTGGGCATTTTAATAATAAAAGTGTAGGTTTTTTAAAAAAAATTAAAAACTTGCGTAGAATTGTTAATAATTTTAATATTTTAACTTATATCACTTAATTTTTGATCAAAGCTCTTCATCCTGTTGGGTAGGTGGAAAAGGAGGGGGTAAAAATTAAAGGCGCACATATTTTAAGAAAATAGTTTGCTGGATATTATCGACATGGATATTGATTTACAGGTTTTTGAGGATGACCAAACCGAAAATAACCACCTTCATTCATTTTAGGGTTTCCTTAAGGGATGGTGAGGAGGTAAAAGCTTCAATTTGGTCATTTTAATAAAAGAAGTGTAAGATTTTAGTAAAAATTTGCATAATATTGTTAATAATTTTAATATTTTAACTTATATCACTTAATTTCATCAATCAAAAATCTTCATCCTGTTGGGTAGGTGGAAAGGGAGGGGGTAAAAATTAAAGGAGCACATATTAAAAATAGTTTGTTGGATATTATCGACATGGGTATTGATTTACAGGTTTTAGAGGATGACCAAACCGAAAATAACAACCTTCATTCATTTTAAGGTATCCCTAAGGAGTTATGGGAGAGGTTAAAAGCTGCAATTTGGGCTTTATAATAATAAAAGGGTAAGATTTTATTAAAATAGTAAAAATTGTCAAATTGGCATAGGGTTGTTTATAATTTTAATGTTTTAACCCGTATCTCCTTAGCGCTTTACTTAAAATCCTTATCTTCCCTAATAGTGATAGGAGAAAAGGAGATATTTTAATAATGCATTGCTATTTTTACAACATAAACTAAAATGATAAAAATACTTACAGAACAGCTATATATATAAATAGATATCTAGCTTATTTGTCAAAATTGTCTATTTTACTTTTGTCGTCACTGTCATTTCACAAATGTGGTTCCTGTTAATATAGGCTAAAAAAGAAATTAGCTTAGGAAATTGTAGCAAATGCTTCAGTGTATTCAAACAGTCGTCCCCAAATAATGAAATATATCTTTTTTCTTTTCTATGTTTCGGAGATAAGCTGCCCAATCGCTAGGTAGCATATCTGTAAAAAAAGTTTCTAAATAAGTAAGAGTTATGGTAAAAAAAGTATTTACCTTTAGTCGGCAAATTCTGACGTAGGATTTCGGATCCCCTGCTGTCTCTTGTTGCCTCCTCTTGGCTATTGGGGTCGTAAAGATCCCTCTTTTAACTTGTATACCTGAGCTAAGTTTTAGAATAAGGTTTTAATTCACAATTAAAGTACTCTTTTAGCTTTTTAAAATTTGCTGTAAATCAATACCCATGTCGATAATATCCAGCAAAAATTTTTTTTTTTAAATAAATGCATCTTTTATTTTTACGCCCCTCCCTTTCCATCTGCCCAACAGGATGGAAATCTTTGGTAAAAAATTGAGTGATATAAGTTAAAATATTGAAATTATTAACAATACTAATCAAATTTTTACTAAAATCTTATACGTTTTTTTTAATTAAAATGCCCAAACTGGAGCTTTAACCCCCTCACTATACCTTAAGGGGACCTTAAAATGAATGAAGGTGGTTATTTTCGGTTTGGTCATCCTCGAAAAACTGTAAATCAATACCCATGTCGATAATATCCAACAAACTTTTTTTTTTAATATGTGCTCCTTTAATTTTTACCCCCTCCCTTTCCACCTACCCAACAGGATGAAGATTTTTGATTGATGAAATTAAGTGATATAAGTTAAAATATTAAAATTATTAACAATTCTACGCAAGTTTTTAAAATTTTTTTTGAAATGCTACACTTTTATTATTAATATACCAAAATAGCACCCCCTTAACTCCTTAGGGGCACCTTAAAACGAATGTAGGTGGTAATTTTCGATTTGAACATCATCGAAAATCTATAAATTGATATCAATAATGATTGTATACAACAAATTAAAATTTAACAAAATATAAACATCTCCAGTTCTTATCCCCCCCCTTCCCACCGCGCTTGCACAAGTTTTGGGAGAAGATCTGTGGGTCAAATTGACTGTTCTAGTCTAAAGAACAACTGTGCAAAGTTTGTTGCTTTTATCACAAAACGCCGCTTTTTCCCACGTAGCCCATGCACTAGCAGCAAGTTATCTTTTGCTGCATTCCCCTTATAAAAAAAATGGTCGATGCATATCCTTGACTCAGAGGTTTCTCTGGTAGGTTTGTTTATACAAGGTAAGAAGCCTTGGGATTATATATATTTAAATAATAACCTTTAACATTGTCTTTTTTATTTGTTTCTAAGATATTTATATTTTGATCTCTTAAATAGAACGTGTGGTCTAAGGTGGGGAGATTTTTTTAAAAACTCGTAAGGTCTGCTAGGTAAGGCTCGTTACTAACGTTTGTAAATGGTTTAAGTTATATTGATGTTTAAAATGCTAGAAAATAGGTTCAATACAACTTGATAAGGATCTTCTTCGTCGGTGTCTTCCCCAAATATTATAAGGTGGTTTTGCTTGGTATTGCTAATAAACTTAAGAAGTTTTCCTCCCATATCTTCGTTGGTCTTTCTAAAATATTTGATTAATTTTTCGCTGTTATCAGTTTTGATTTTAGCTGATCAAAATCCGTTTTTAGTTAATTTTTCTTTAAAAAATGCTTCGATTTTCTCGTAAAAAACTTTAAATTCCGGTGGAATATTTTTATCGATACTTGTCATTTTTCGTTTTTGCTTGATAATGATTTGTTGTTCAGCGAAACGTGTATACTGCTTGACGACCCGACTACTACAGTTGCACTTTTTCACCGCACGTTCCGCAATTATTGTGTTTCGTGGCGATATTCCAAGAACTTTCTACTTCGCGTTGTTGCTGGTTTGATTATGGTTATGAAGAGTCATTGCTAGAGGGAATCCCCGTACGCCCACAATAACATTTTTGTGTGTTTCGACATCCATATAGATTTACAAATATCGAAGATTTATCAAATTTTTATTAGCTGTTGCTTGAAGGTGGTAGATTTTTTACTTTTCACAACGCAACGTCTCGAATGCTTATGTATCTGCACAGTGCTCTTGAACGAGGTATAGGTTACTTTTATGAGTCCAAAAACTAGTTGTACTTCTTGAATAAGGACCCTTCCATAAACACAAAACCGTATTTATTAAAATCCCAGCTGAAGCTGTTTATGAAATTTTTCACGCAGTTTTGTAAAAAAAAAAATATTTTTAGCCGATTTTCATAAAATTTTCATGTTATTGGCGTGGCAAAAATACACAATTTTTTGTTCATGGTAGACCTTTTAGTACACATAAGTAGCTAGAAATTGAGACCAAAGTTTGAATATCGGTATTTTAAGAAACCCCAAGTAACAGTAACAGTGTGCTGTGCAACGTTTCTACAGCAAAAACATATACAATAATACTTTTGCTGTTTTCTACAACGTTTTAAAAATGTCATGAAAATGTTGTCACATCTATTTTGAGGAAATTTTTTGCCTGCGACAATGTCAAGGGCAACTAAAAATACAGCATTTTTTGGACATGCATGCAACGTTGTTTAAAATTTGACTTCCCTGTCAAAAAATGTATTTAAGAGTACCAATTATAATAAAATTGTCTAAAAGATGGAGACACTAAATTAAATATTAATGACGATGTTTACCTAAACTAGTATTCGTAAATAATAATAAAAAAATACGCATTTTGAGCATTTACCGGTGGTCAAATCTTTGTGCAAAAGCCCGTTTACTGATGAAACCTGTTATGATACCTCATTCAACTTGATGCCCTCAAAAATTTGAGATCTTCACTGTTTTTATTTATTTTTCTTTTGAGATTATATTTATTTTTTCGAAAGATTGTTTTAGAAAAAAATGCTAAAACACAGATTTAATCGATCACCAATCAATTTATGCATATTTCGTACTGTTTTTCAATGTTTTTTGATTAAATTTATATAATAGTGTAATACCGTAGTTTAACATTTCTGTTTACATAATGACACTTAAAGTTGCACAAATAGAGAGTGCTTAACCGTAATCGTATCTCAGTGCACATGCTCAGAACGGCTGCAGTATTCGTACGCGGCTCGCGTATCCTAACCATTTTGTTTTCTGTGGGTTTTCATAAAAGCCTGATCTACAATTTCACCCTCGCCCTCTCACTTTTTTCGACCAGGAAAACTGTGCCTCAAACATTGAACAAGAATTGGTTTGGTTACGTCGTACGTTGTAAGCACAACTTTAACCCTTTTTTTAAGGACGCTTTCACAAACGCATCAAAAATACTCTAACAACAAGGAATCATAAGTAGCTGGTCAACTTTAAGTGACTGATATAAACCAGCCCTGCCTCACAATTTTTGACAGGAATGTTTTCCGTTTTTGACAACTAGAAACATGGATTTTAACAAACCGATAAAAAATACCAATAAACCGGAATTTTAGGGCGGCCGATCCAGGAATAGCGAGATTTACGCAACAGCCTAACCGCGATCGAAACTATAAACGCAATGGCATTTTAATTGAGAGGTGTTTTGTATGTGCGGTAGAGGGCGCGACATTTACAGCTGGTGTTTCACATTGGTTTTAGCTGTATAGGTTAAAAAAATGCTAAAATTTATTCTTGTTTAGTCAGCTGAGATTTAGCTTTTATTTTAACATAAAACAAGCTGTAATAGCGTGTTCCCATACAATTATGCATTGGAAAAAATTTGGATGTAACAGTAAGTTGCTACTATTGTGACACTTAAAAATACAGCTTAAATTAAGCTAGCTACTTTACAGCAAACACGTAGGTGTCACAACATATTTACAGCTATGGAGTAGCTGTAAAATCTAAAGTGTCTAGACTGTTACTTGGGACGTATTTTGACGTTCCTTGTTCTTAGATTTTAATATTTTTTGAGTATATTATTAGGCCGGTAAAGTTTTATATTTTTCATTTTAGCGAGCAAAAAAAATATTGTTTTTCAAACTTTGATCATGATTTGTAGCTTCCCTGTACATATTAAAACGTCTGACGTGAAGAAAAAATTGTGCATTTTTTCCACGCCAATAACATATTAAAGCTTTGTCAAAATCGACTAAAACTATTTTTTCTTACAAAACTGTGTGCAAAATTTTACAAACAGCTTCAGCTGAGATTTTAATAAATACGGTTTTGTGGTCACCGAAAAGTCCCTATTCAAAAAATATAATAAGTTTTTGGACTCAGTTTTATATAACCTATCGTTCAAAAGCACTGTGTCTGCAATCATCATAGTATTCACCTGATGACGGTTGCAGATAAATAAGCATTCGAAATGCTGTAAAAAAAATAAAAAATAAAGGCGATGGAAGTTTGAAAATTTAGTTTTTTATTACTTTCCTTTTTTTTGCGCGACTGTCAAAGCGCAGTCAAAATTGTCTGATTTCCAAATATTGTTGCATAAACAAACAGGAAGAAATTGCTAGTTTGGTAATAATTCTTGTGGCGTTGGATCACATGACATCACACTTAGCTACCAAAGTTGGCAACCAAAAGAATAACTTTGATATAAATTTATTCTGCGGTAAATCGCCTTTGCCTATCAATAAGCAAGATGAATGTTGCTTCTAAACGTGGTAATTGATACAGGAAGGACAAAAAACAAAAATGGGAGGATTACTTACTTGGTTCCTCACATTCATGACTTTGTTGCAAACCACAGTATTGTTCCAACTGTTCAAAATCATACTTGTTAACCAGGCAGCTTATGCAATTTCTTGCTACAGGATATAAAACAAAAAAAAATATTTAAAGCAATAAACAGTACAAGGCGATACATATACGGAATAACGCACGATACATATATACACTAAAAAACTTTAGGATAATAGTAACCAATTTGGGTTACTCTTTCTGACGTCGCGGTTACTTCCTGGGTTGTGATGAACATATTTAAGGGGGCGATTCAAGTAGCGGCTTTTTTTATAGCGACTCGTCTTTAAAAGCGACCCTGTACCGATTTTATACTTGTTGTAAAGCAAACTCTGGCTACTGCTTTCAGATTTTAATTTACTGTCTATATATTTTAATTAAATATTTATTATATTATACAATGAGCTTCAGGCTACTGCGAACATAGGGGGAATCAAGTCCAATTTACTCTCCGTGCCGTACGACCGAGGTGGATTCGAAGCACGCTGCAGTATTATCTTTTGGAAATTTATTTTATTTTTATTATTTTGTTTTATTTCTGCCTTGCTCGAGAAACAAATTGGTAAGTTCTTAATTGAAATAATACATTTTTAAAACTAAAAATGGATGTCTACGAAGTTGCCGAAAAATTGCAGATGGTCAAATGGTACTATCAAGGTAGACCATTGAGACTTATTCAAGAACTTTTTTTGGAGAATTTTATAAATAGCCCAGAACCCAGTTTATCAACGATTTATAGGTTTGTGCAGAATTTTGAAAAGATTGGTTGTGTAGCGCCAAGAAACCGTAAAAAACCCACTCTTTTGAATGACGAGCAGGAAGTGCGAGATGTGATGATTTGCGCTGCAGTGGAGGAAAATCGAAAGTTAACTAGCCACCAAATTGCCGAAGTAGTTGATTGACGAGCAGGAAGTGCGAGATGTGATGATTTGCGCTGCAGTGGAGGAAAATCGAAAGTTAACTAGCCACCAAATTGCCGAAGTAGTTGATACGTCTTCAGCCACTGTCTTACGTGTTCTCAAAAAGAATGGTTATCATTCTTACAAAGCGTCAAAAATGCATCAAATTTTTCCGGAGGACAACTATCGTCGTATGGAATTTTGCGAAACAATGATGGAAAGGGCTAATCGTGATGAAAACGTTCTGAGATCTATTCTTTTCACAGATTTTTTCCATTATTGAATCGTCATAACCCAACACATGTTCGATATTGGTCGAGGGAAAATTTGCATTTGTATTTTGAAGTAAGAACACAGTATCGCCAAAAACTAAATGTTTGGGGTGGTATTGTAGGGGAACACGTAATTGGGCCATTTTTTATTAACGGCAATTTGAATGGTCCTAGATACTTGGATCTACTGCAGCAGCATATTATTCCAACTGCTAGGCAGTTGTTAGGTGTGAGATTTGGTGAAACATGGTTTCAACAAGATGGTTGTCCCGCTCACAATATTGGCCTTGTTAGGGAATATCTTGATAATGCATTTCCTAATCGGGTTATATGTACACGGGGAACTATTTTATGGCCAACTCGATCACCCGATCTTGTTCCTAATGACTTCTATCTGTAAAGTTATATCAAAAATAAAGTTTGAGCTAATAATTTGGAAGAACTTCGGATTAAAATTTAACCCAATATGCCTGAGAGAGACTCAGACTGGTGAGCGAAGTCACCAGAAAAATAATGAATTCAAATTCAATTTAGACGTTTAAAAATGCAGAACCGGCTTTAAATTTTGCGTATTTTTTTTTTAAGCTTTTATTTAACTTCACTTCTATGTATGTATGTTTATATGTTTGGATCAAATCTTGCAACTCAATTTTGACTAATTTCTAGATGTCCAATTGAATTCAAATTTGACAATAAAATATTATGGTATTATTAGGCACTGTGATCACTGTGGCAAAAATCTAGGGAGAAACTCTCGTTAACAGTTGACGTCAATCAATGTGAATAAATTTCGGGTGGAAAATACTTTAAATTAAAGTACAATTTACTTGTCAAACTGGATTTTATATGTAACGTTTAGATTTTGAGATATAACACTTAGTTGGTATTTTTTCTATAGAATTACACATCAGCATAATATTTTCTTTAAAATTTTGTATATCTCGTTTTTTTTTTATATTGCTTTTTTTAAATTTTTAATAATTTTTATTCTTTTATTACACTTTGCAGCCGTTTTTATCCGTAAAAAGTATGCTATAAAAATAAATAAGTAAATAATGAAAAAAAAAAATTAAAATAGGTATTACAAAAGAAAAAATAAAATATCATACGCGAGTATCATTTTAAAGCAAATTCTTTGCCAGTTTTAAAAATTGAATAAAAACAGGTCATTCCACAAAAAAAACAACATTTTGATGAATGAATTAAGCTATATAGAAAAGCACTTTACACCAAAAAGAAATGTTCATTATTACACAAGTTATGAAATTAACTCTGTGTTTCTGTCTGTCTTCAGGTGCAAAGTTTGCACATGAAGACAAGCAGAGCTTGTACTGATCGAAGCGTTGTGTATAAACAAAATATATACATCATTGTCTTAAACTTTCAAATAAAAAAGGTATATTTTACAAAAAGCCCCTGTAGCCCCCATAACCGGCCCATACTGGCGTATGGTTTTCAGCATTAATTACAGTTGTATAACTTTTTTCAACCTTACACATATATATATTATATATATTTTCAACCTTACAGAATATGTATGTTAAAATTGTCAAATATCATTACAAGTACGGTAGATGGGATCAAACCACAGACCTAAAAACCATATACCCTGAATCCCATTCATAAATTCTTATTTGTTTTGCCCCCAAGCTAGCCTGTCTGCCAAAAAAGGACAGAATGATTTTCAGAACGTTGCTCGGCAACACTGCGGTAAAACATGTATATGTTTGTAGCCGTATGTCCTAGATACATCCATTTGTTTTACATACTCTACCAGTAGTGGCGAAAAATTAATAAATATGTAAGAAAATGGGTTAAAAGCACAAAAGCAGTAATTTGTAGTTTTGACAACTAGCGGTTAAAAGAGCGTTATTTTTACGAGCGTTGATTTAAATTAACGAGCGCAGCGAGTTAGGACTCCAAATCCGCCGGCGCCGGTTCTTTTTTTAATTTTTTTAATTTCTTTTTCAGTAAAATAACCCAATCCAACGCATCCCAATTCAACCTAACGCAACCCAACAAAACAATCAAAAAAATACATTACAACCCCCCCCCGGCACCCTTTTTTCTCTTAAAAAAAAATCGGCACCGGCGGATTTGGGGTCCCAGGGACCCTAGTAGGTGCCTCTATAAAGAATTTCTCATAAAAAATAAAAAATGGTAGAAAACCGTATACTGCATAATTACCAAAAACAATAATACCAATAATTGAAAATAGGTAAAGGACGACACTGACCGGTAATTATCACAACAAACCTACAGCTGATTTTGACATTTATCTTTGAAACGAAATCCCTTGATTTGGGTGTTCCAATCGTTTACAAACGATGCGCTCCCGCACCATCCTATAGTTTTTAACTTCACAAGTTTATAAAAAACACAAAAACCATACAAAACGTTACGAAATCAGTAATATTTGGACATGGTCGGTATGCAACGCTGCAAAACCTATATAATGAATGCAAACCACCAGGTAGTGCGCAGAAGACGGCAAGGTATTGCGACTTGCCAGTTCTTGTTTAGGGATCGTTGAGAGTATTGGAAAAAATATGGGCTTTTCATTTTTTATGAGTTTATTTTTTATCTTTTGTTTTGTAATTATAGTTTTTAAATAAGTTAACATTGTTTTCATGATATTTTTGAATGTAGCTGCTTATAGAGGTAAAAAAGCACCAAGATTTTCATGAAATTTCAGAACCAACAAGAAAGTAACCTCAAGTTGGCAACAAGGCTATGTATTCATCAATTGGGGAACACGAGCTTATATACTACATATATGTAATCATTTTCGCATCGCATACTTACTCAGACACATTGTATCTTTTTTTCTCCTGCTCTTTGAAGAAAAGATATTGTATAAAGTGCGAGTTAGGATGACTACAATATTTTTTTAAATTTATATAAAGAGAAAGAGAACGCCTAATTCCGGCGATACGTTTTGCGGGATACATTGTTATTGTAGGAGCCAGGGCATTAGCATAGCATTCAGGGTCTAATGATGTAGGTCTGTGGATCATACCCACTTAGCACATTAATGCGCCTTTATATATTTTTAACATTAGTAACATTTTTTTGTGCATGTTACGTCAGTTAACATGTTCTTCAGGCAAAAGCGCACTAGCTGTAAAATCCAACCTCAATTTCTTAAGTTTATACAAGTTTAAAGTAATGTAATTTTACTATCATATTTTTGTTTTATAACATAATGACGGCTAGATTTTGCCCATTGTAAAGGCACTCTATATTCTCAGGAGTATAATATTCTCTTTTTCTCTGTCAGTGACATTAGCTCAGGAAATGTCGACATGACGTTCAAAAGGGGTCATATGATATCCATACTATTTGCAGTCAAGTAAACATCAGAGTTGACTGAACTTTGAATTAAGTGCTGTTTCACATGGAACGTATTGTCAGCGCGTATCGTCAGAACTGACGGTCAGCGCTGACTCACACGATACGTTCTAGTCACTTTATATGTCCGCTGACCATCAGTTGGACGCAGGTGGTTGTACGAAATAGTTATTTGCACAACATACACTGTAAATAGTACATTGGCTCTAATGGAGTCAACGCACGCGTATCCTACATCTACGCAGGAGTCCATCGGAATGCCTGCTTTCCTAAAATTTACAATAACAAATCAGTAGTGAGCAAAAATTTTAAAATGACAAAATTGTGTAGCGGCAAAACAGTAATTGGTCAGAACGTAATGGCCTTAAACCTTACAATACTAAAAGGTTACAAGGGCAAATCCGTACAAACCTAAAATGGGGTCACCTATTGCCTCTAGATGGCGCTGCGGTGTGATGGACCCTAGGGTCACTGGATCCTGAAACCTGCGGTCCCAGGGGTAGCGACACGAAACATAACCTAATTCGCGCAAAACGCAAATTTGACACTGTCACAGGCGACGATTTCAAAAAATAAAAAAATAAATTTTGACCACTTTTGTCTGATGCAAACAACACATTTGTCAAAACTGACACGAAATTTTTGCAAACATTTCCATACATTTATCCGCGTGTGTTTTCATGCCTATACGTTCAAAAATCCTTAAACATTAGAAAATACTTAAGTATCGCCATTCGCGTGTGTCCATCTAAGTGCCTATTTATATATTTTCGCGTCAATTCAAGACAATGCCGCTAGTATTACTAGCACAAGAATTATTGGAATAATTTCGGTATTAGGATGTTTTTACGTAGAGTTTGGACAGGTAATATAATCGTACAAGCAAGTTAACAGAACCAAGTACCTACTACTGAAGAAAAAACTAGCGCATGCTGGATTAGGAATGGAGATCTACTATAAGGTAAGTGTATTTTGTTACGTCGTCGCGTAGCTGTATCTACTAAAGGTAACTAACTAAAAAGTTCAAGTTTTGAAAGTCAAACATTCTGCAAGCAATAAAAATGCTGTAATTTAATTGCGATTTAGTTTGATCATTTTTTCTCAACTTTTTGCAATAAATATACTGGGGATCACGATTAAGAGAGAGGAACGCATGGCAAGTATTGTACTTATACAGACCGCTTCAAGCTACTGCGAACATAGGGGGAATCAAGTCCAATTTACTCTCCGTGCCGTACGACCGTGGTGGATTCGAAGCACGCTGCAGTGTTATCTTTTTATTTCTGCCTTGCTCGAGAAACTGATGGGTAAGTTCTTAATTGAAATAATACATTTTTAAAACCAAAAATGGATGTCTACGAAGTTGCCGAAAAAGTGCAGATGGTCAAATGGTCAAATCGTCATAACCCAACACACGTTCGATATTGGTCGAGGGAAAATTTGCATTTGTATTTTGACGTAAGAACACAGTATCCCCAAAAACTAAATGTTTGGGGGGGGGGGGTATTATAGGAGAACACGTAATTGGGCCATTTTTTATTAACGGCAATTGCAATTTGAATGGTCCTAGATACTTGGATCTACTGCAGCAGCACATTATTCCAACTGCTAGGCAGTTGTTAGGTGTAAGATTTGGTGTAAGCTCCTAATGACTTCTATCTGTTATTGAAGAAGCTTTTCAAATTATCACCCCTAACATGCTTGGAAACGTTAAAAGGGGTTTTTATAGTAGGCTCGGATATTGTCTAGCCGAGCAAGGAGGACTTTTCGAACACTTGCTTTAATTTTTTTTTGACTGGGAGAATCTTTTTGGTTTTTAGAATGTATTATTTTATTTTGAGAACTTGCTTTTATTTTGTTTCTCCTTATTATTTTCATTGTAACACGTCGTCACTGATAAATCTGAGCAGTTAACAATAAAACGCTCTTATTTATCAGTGACAAAAAATAAGAAAATTACGTTATAAAAATTTGCGTATTTATTGATCAAATTCCGGTTTCATTGACTACGCTCCACACAGCACCGTGGTTAGAGGCGTACTAAATACCAAAGGAAAGTCATGCAAGTGGTGATCGCAAGCCTAAGTATTGGTTGCTTCACTGATAGGCGTGCGGTGTCTCTGCATGTACGTACACTGGCAAATTAGACTTCTTCCGCCCTATGTTCGCAGTAGCTTGAAGCGGTCTGTATAGTGTTACCGCGGTGACGGCAGTGGATAATTAAATACCTAACTCACCGTCACGCCCGGTATAGTACTGACCGATACCTCCGACATGGAGGCCAGGCAACACTTTCCGTTTTAGTACCCTTTTACACGTATGCCGCCGCCATTTTAACATTGTTGACAGATATTATATTAGTTAATTGTCAAAATGTCCGCCACATACGTTCAAAGCTCACTAAAACGCGAATACATGAAAGGCCTATTAAATATCGTAGGCATCGAACTGACATATATTACCGGGGCCTGTAACCACAGTAACCTAGCTGCAATAATAATTTTTAATAAAATTGTCAGATAGAAAATTTGAAAAATTCCAGTACTAGTAAGAGGGGATTTAGGCTTTTAAAAGTGCCAGAAGGTAAATTACTACACATTATACTATAATTAAAATGTATAATATGTACAAGATATTCCAATAAATTGGACTGTTCCAGGCGAGATAGATATAAACGGGAGGCAGCTTTTTCTATCTCGCCGGGAAGTACCTTAAAGTCGCCAAAAGTGGCCAAAACATCAACCCCCTTTTCCTACGAAAAACCACAATAAAATGGCACAAAATGATTTAAAAAAACACAAAAATTTATCTGTGGCGCTTTATTTGCGAAAAACAACTGAAATTGACACAGACTTTAAAATTTTATCCGGCGCATTTTCTGCGAAAAACAACTTATGAAAATGACACAAATTAATAAATGTTTCCAAAGAATTTTCCTACAAGCCCAAATTTCCCTCTTTAAAGCTTTCTAAAACCGCTTCTGCGTATAAGAAGTACTTATTTCCGTGTGCTTATGTTTACGCTAAATTTAGATACCTTTTTTTTTTAGGAAAACAAAAATCTGGAAAACGCAAACTTTGGTTGACAAACCTAAAGGTCGAGGAAAATCCTTCAAAGAAGCTGAGAGTGTGCGAGGTTTGTAAACTATTTGATTGAAAAGAATCCTATGCTCTTTTTTTTGTTCTTTTTTAATTTTCAATTAAGAGTAGAAAGTAAATGGACATTTATAAAAATTTAATTTTTTATAAAAATATCCAGTGACAATGTGGTTATACATATACTCTGCCGCTACACACACCATTAGCTACGGCTGTTTGAGTGGCGGATAGTAGGGGTGGGGGTTGCCTAACAAAACAAAAGTATTATTTTTTTTTAAATTTTTGTACAAAAATTGCCTAATTTCGAAAAAATTCGCCTGTTCGGAACCTATATATTAAAAAAAAAAATTCGCTTTTTGCCCTTTTCCCCGGCAATCTTCGAGCAGCTACTAAGTATATATGCTCACAAACCTAATTTTAGAAGCATTTCGCAGATGATGATCCGATATTATTGAAAACCAAATTACCAACTAAATGTGCCTTAAAGAAGGCGCCAACCTCATCACCAGAACAAAGAATCGATATATGCTTTAAACGATGAAGATAATGAATTGCTGTAGTCTTTTAAGTTGACCTTTGCAGTTGGTAGGTATTTCCATTTATTTACCAAATTCTATTTTTTTGTGTATGTATGTAGTTATACCTATATAGAATCGTAGAGTGTGATTCATTATATTTTAACAGGTTCATATATCTGCTAATTTTGCAGTTAGAGTTAAACCGTAAATTTGCATTTACACATCTTTTATATTAACAGAAATATTCTCGTAAAAATTGATTTTATCGACCGATGCATTGATCCTATAGAACATCCTATATTGTTTTTGTAAAGCTATTTTTGAAGAAATTTATTTGCCACACTTTATACGGAGGGCAACAAATATATACCTGAGCTAGCAGTTAATGTCGTTGTAATAATTAAACTAATCAATTTTTTAATACCCTGTAGAAAAAAAAAAACGATGAAGTCAAAGATTATAAGAAAATATGACATCTATTCTGATTAAAAAAAAAAGAAGTATTGTACCGAACTAATTTTTAAAATAAAAAAAAATTAGAAACAACAGTTACTTAGCTTTTTTATAATTTATTTTTAGATTTCTTCACTACTTGTGGAGACGTGAAAATTGTCATGTTATTTGACTGTATAAAAGTTTAATAACTTCCGACATGTAAGGTTTTTTTTTAAATTAATTATATTCCGCTATATAGTTCATACCAGAAAAATGGCTTTAGCAAATTGGTATTAGACCCCACACAGCCAATGTAACTTTGAGGCTACTGACAAATTTATTACTATTGAATAATTTCAGTAAACTTTCAATTTCGTTTAAACTTTCAAAAAGATATCTCAACACAAAAAATCCCAGAACACTCGACCATAAAAAGACAGCCAAACAAAATCAAATGCTACTTTTTGACATCCACTAAGAAAATGGCAATCATTCTCAATAGCTAATGAAAGACTTAGCATTGAAAATAGTAAGGTGACTTTTGGCACACCCTGTATGTAAAACTTCTGCTTGTTTGACCTCCTTCTTTGGTAAATTACCACCTATATACAGGGTTCCTAAGCAAATCCTTAGGGGGCCAAGCAGCCGAGTATAAGACGCAGACAAACGGAAAAGCACATTAGGCAGAAAAGGATGGGCATGGGGCGATGTTGTCACTACATCTTACACGTAGTAAATCCATTCCAGGTTGTTGTTTTCTAATGTTTTCCATTTTCATACCTTTAGGACTGGAATAAAAATTGTTTTTGCTCGACTTTAATACCAAACTGATGAAAGACATCGTAAAAAAAAATATTTTTCGGCTTTTCATTTTGTAACCATTGTCCTTACGCACTGTTTACAGGCTGGGGACTGAGATACATGCGAATGCCTAACCTAAAGCGTTCATACACGGCCGGAGAAATCGACTGAGATATTTCTGTAGAAACTTTATCAAGCAAATAGGACGGGTTGACGCTTTCGAACGTCCAACCCGGGTTTTGCACTTTGATTCGAAATCAAAAAGGAGGAACAGTCAGATGTGGGGCCGTGCAAAAATTACGTAACGGTGATTTTACCAATTTTTGACACCCTCCCTATGTAATGTTTTGTAACGGTTTGGTACGCCACTACTCCCCCCCAAAAAAAATTTTCACTTATTTTCATTCCAAATTTTCCTAGTTTCACATAAATGCAAACGCTGTCGAAAACCCCCCTTCCCCCTACGTAACGTTTTGTAAGCCCCCTCCCCCCTATGACCATTACGTAATTTGTGCACGGCCCCTGTAGTCCTAGTGGAGGTGGGCGAGAAAATTGATATTTTTTTCTTAAAAATTATACTCTTTAGACCTATTTCTTTGCGTTCCCGACATTTTTGAAAAAAAATTGTAAGCGGCGCCATTTTTATTTCGTGCTTTGTTTTTCTAACATTTTTGCGTTCGGCTAATTTAATTGAAAAATTTTTGCCTGCGGCGCCCTTTATCTTCTCACTCGAAACCAAGATCCCCCGTTTTAGGAAAACTGATCCCGTCTCTGTAGTGTAGGGCCAGCTTTATTTAAAATCAATAATATCGCAAGCAAAAAGCTCTGCAGGAAAAACAGCGCCGTTTATTGATTTCTTTGGCTGCTACTGCTAGCTGCATGGTTTGGCCGTTTCCGGATAGATGTTACTAGTAGAACAGAATGGAAAGAAATTTAATTAAAAGCGAAGATATTTCTTTCTAATGTTAACAACCTCACGAGCTTATCGCTCAGTATCGTAAATAATGGACCCTGCCGCCTCCTTTAAGCAAGAAAAAGCTGTGGTTTGAACCTGAAAACATCTAATTTTTAATTAGATTAGATGTTCAAATCTGTCCCCTTCCTGAGCCTCACAATATCCCAATCTATTGTAAAACTTTTGGCGCGTAGCAGCCCACATTTCAGGGGTGATAGAGTTGCCCGCCTCCAAAATTTTCGCCCTCAACTCCTCTATAGTCGTAGGCCGTAAGTGAGGGTGTTGGAAAATTTTGTCGTGCCAACAACCCCATAGGAAAAAGTCATTTGGCGCAAGATCTGGTGATCGAGGAGGCCATCGGATATTTCCATACGTGGAAATAATTCTATCACCAAATACCTGACGAAGGTAATTTGTAGCCTAGCGTGAATTGTGGGAATAACAGCCATCTTGCTGAAACCGCAATTCGTCCAAATTTATGTTGAGTTCTTCTTAACCGTAGTAAAACCTGGTGTTGGAGAAGATCAACATATTTTTGTCTATTCAAATTCCCTTCAATGAAAAAGGGTCCTATGTGATCCCCGACAATGCCGCTCCAAACATTTAATTTTTGAGGATGTTGCGTTCTAACACTTGCGTGCAGATGTTTATTTTCGCGGCACCAATAGCGGCTATTTTGTGAATTGTGAGAGCTATGAAGTTCAAATGTCTTCTCGTCACTAAACAAAACTTTTGATAGGAAATTTTCGTTCCTGTCACATTTATCCCTCATAACCTCACAATATTCTAACCGGTGAAAATAATCACCTGGTTGCAATTCCTGCGACTTCCCAATCTTATACGACTTGTAGCCGTATTTTTTTAGGATCCATTGGCAAGCAGTTGGGAATATCCAGTGCCTCCGCAATCGGGTTCGTCGAACATGGTTCATGTGCCTCAACGTAAGCGCATACCATTTCGTCTCGTTCCACCATGTGTGGAAGAACGGGATGCTCTGGTATTTCGCCGTCATGGTAACACTTTCTACAACCATATATGCACCCGTACCTTTCAAAACGATGATAAATGTTGTAGACAGTTTGAGCCACAGGAATTGGTCGATCTGGAAACGCAAAAACAAAAAGCCCAATGACCTCGTCCGAACTGTCACTTTTTATGTAGTTTTTAATAATAAAAATCTTTTCTTCTCGAGTATACGGCATTTTAAAAACACAAAATTTATGAAACTAAAGCGACTCCAAAGGAAATAAAAATGCAATGCCTGTGAATCCCAGTTTTTCCTCGATCATCTCATGGTGTGGCCGCCATCTAGCGGAATTTGCAGACATCTTGTCAACGGTTATTATTGCAACTATGATTTATGCTCACAATGAAAGAGTGGCGACAATTTTTTCTCATGAAAGCAGTCCGCAGATAATAACAAACTGGCACCATTGCTCAATATACCTGTTTCTTTTGTGCGCGCAGAACTTTCTATGCCATTTCTGTTTGATTTATTGAAATCCTATCCCTAAGGAAAATCTTAGAAACCCTGTATATAGTTTTTTAAAGTATAGGTTGTCTTTCTTTAATATAAAAATTTTTGTTTCAGATTCTATGAACATAATCAGAATAAAAGAAATGGAATTTAAACTGCGTAGAGAAAATGACCAGATAAAAAGCAAATTTCAAAATTTAAAATCTAATATACATACATTTTTAGGCGAAGCTCAGTTAAAATTTTTAGGGACTAAAACGGTACCAGCATGTTGGTCTTACATAGCCAAAATGTTGGTATATTGCATGACTATTTTAGGAAAACACGAGAATGTCCAAAACAAGTCCAATGACTAATTTTTGTACATCTCATAATTATCAAAAATGGATGTAATCTGAACATTATATTTTTGGATTTATATGCAAAAGTATAATGTTCGGTTTACATCGAATTTGTACATTCATGGGATGTCCAAAAAATAGTTAGTGGACATTCACAGGATGTGTTTTGGACATTTCCGTATGTTCCTAGAATATTTACGCAATATATCAACATTTTTGGTATATATGTGGGCTTGTTCGCTAGGGCTTTGTGAAATTATTTTAAGTACATGAATAAAATATCACAATCATAACCAAAAATGCTTTGTATTTTCTCACATATAATAAAACAAAGAACAAATGCAGACAACTATTGCACATAGACATGCCTAAATAAATCACATTGGTCAGTTAGATATTGCATATCACAAAAAACATTGTCTTTCAACAGCAGAAAATACACCTAAATTAGTAACCTCATCAATTAGGATCTTAATAAAAAACAATGGTCATCTCAACCAATTTTGCGTAAGTTTTTAAAACTGTCTACATGGTTTAATGGTATTACATATAGACTTTTTGCTCAAGGACAATAGCAACTTGTTTAGGGTACTTGTCATGACGTCACGGTTACTTTCAGTGACCATGCATAGTTATAATACAAATTAAAAAACCATAAACAATCGTTAAATCGCACTTTGAACCTTATATTTTTTAAGTAACCATGTCCCATAGGCTGGTAACATAGTCTGGTTACTCGTGACGGCATGACTTGGATTACTGTACGAAGAAAAATTGAAAATGAGCAACTGGTTTACCTAGTAACTTGTGGTTACTTCGAGGAAAAACTCTTTTTGACACTGTCAATCACCAGTCATCATAAAAAGTCTACCCTACCTAAAATTTTAAAGTAATGAGGATGAAAGAAAAAAAATTAAATATCCTGAAACATTTTAATCTAAAACTTTTAGGTTTTTTTTTCCCTTTGTAATATAAAAAAAAACATTTTTTTGAAAGACAAGAAATTTTTAAGAAGAGAAATAGAAAATTAAATACACAAATCTGCAACCAGTGTGTACAAAACTTGATTTTTCCAAATTCATATTTTATTATTTTTCATCTTTAATTATTATAACTTTTAAAAACCTCTTTTTTCTTAGAGTGCTTTTGGTGATAACAGTTTCAAAATAAAACTGTCAAAAAATGTAGAATTTAAAAAATTTCAGTAAAATTTGAAAGAGCAACATGTTTTTCTTGATATATAAAATATCTCAAACTTATGAACTACTTTCTTAATTATAAGGTACTCAATATATCTATAAATTAACAAACATCCTAAATAAATCATCTTTAAGCTGAGAAGATTATTACACACAGACCTTCTAGGTCGGTGATAACTGGAAACAAACTTTTTTGACATTTTATTAACAAAAGTGGGTTGTGCTCCTCCTCAAGTAAAAAGCCCCATTGCCGCACCTACCATAATGTCGTTGGAGTAAACAGTGATTTGGTGCCGCAGATAGATTTAATTTTGGCAGTCTTTATTAAACATTTTTTAAGTAGATTTTGCAATGGGGACCTGTCAATAAGTAATACAAGGGAATAAGTATCCTATTCTAAAACTATACAAATACTGAAAGTGACTTAAAAAATAAACATAACAAATATTTTCAAACATCTAATCCAGTCCCAAGAGGGCTAATAGTTTTTCCTCCTGATAATTCTCCCATACATATCATATCACATAAAAATTCACATTAACGAACCGTCTAAACTATATTTTTTTATTTGTTTGTAACGACTTGTTGGGCTGATAAAATTTAAGGCAATTTTACTTTAACTTAACCCTCTTATCTGAATGCATGTGAGTTACAAAAAGTCACTATGTTGACTTCGTTGCAAAGGATTTATTTTTGAAAAGGCCATTTATATACACATTTTGCAATCCGTGGGCCATTATAGTATTTCCTACTTTTGTTTACCACACACTGTGTGAAAAAACAAACTTTCGGCAAATCCACTTTTTTACACTACACGACTGAAAATGAGCAGTTAATTATTGGAAATAATGCTGGCGACAACACACTGATCAGCTCCAAACAGCACCGATTCGGCCATCCCCGTTTAACTTGAGTTTCAGTCGCAACAGCTGGGGAACGTATTTTCTGATAGGTTTTAAAAATAAATAAACAAAAACTGAAAGAAAATTAAAAAGTAAACAGAAAAGATAACCTTTTACGTCAAAAATTTTTTGACATATTCAGTGTTACACACCAAATATGCTGCGTTGCCAGCTCTTTTTTTTTAAACCAGTTAGTTAACCCTGATTAGGTAATTATTTCATAAAAAAAGTTGGTGGAAAGGTAAACTTGTTTCGCTGCAATTAGCAAGTTAATTCCAATTAGCTAGCCCTGATGTATTAAACGTGAAAGGTGAATATGGGCATAAAAGAAGCTTAAAACAATAAGGGAATTCGTAGCTTGCTAACACCAATTCAATTTTCTTGTATTATTTGTCGGTTATGTACGGCCATCTAACGGCCATATATCACACATGTTTTACTGTCCAGGTGTTTTCGGCTGGCTTTCTAATGTGTCGCCATCCAGCGGGAATATGTTACACTATTTTGCTATTGTACACTTTTGCCCTTGTAACGTTTTAGGCCAGTCTGTTATGATCTATTTCGATTTTGTGATAGTATAGTTTTGCGTATTTATTGTTTTACGTAGTACTGTTATGCACTT
This sequence comes from Oxystoma pomonae, assembly GCA_963921995.1. NCBI lineage: Eukaryota > Metazoa > Arthropoda > Insecta > Coleoptera > Brentidae > Oxystoma > Oxystoma pomonae. The sequence continues at coordinate 99,842,608 of OY998165.1, forward strand.
TTTTATAATTTGACTTTTTTGTAAAGTACTTTTTAATAAATTATGCGCAACCGTCCAGCGTACAGCCGTCGTACTATTGGTTCGTACGACACGTCGGAGTGATGATACGCGCTCATGTGAAATTGTAGATGCAAATCAATGGATTTTACTCATACGGACTGACAGTCCGCGCTGACCATACGTTCCATGTAAAACGGCACATTTTGTAAAAACTAAATCAAGGCTCGGAGCACTTTTTAGTTATTTGCCGGATAAGCTAAAATTCTTTCTAAGGCCACCAATTGGAAATATTCGAACATTTAATCGGTGGTGGTGGAAAAAAAGGTTAGCTTATTCGGCTAAAAATCACAAAAGTGCTCGGAGCCGTGTCTTGTTTTTTACAAAATATGCAATTGAAAGGTAAGTCAATTCTGATTTTTATGTGACTTCAAAAGGTATGAATATCACATGACTTATTTTGAACGTCATTTCGACATTTTCTGTGCAAAGTTCACTAACAGAAAAAAAAACGAATCCATACTCTTAAAGAAAAACTTTTTGAATTACATAAGTATTTCTTTCGCTAAAGTCGCTTTTTTCACTTTTTGTTCCTTTTTTTTAGCTCAAGTCACTATTAGATAGATAGATAGATTTATTTCGTTCCGAGCACTACAAAAATAACAATAGAAAGAAACAAGTCAAAAAGAAGAATAACTTAGGACATACAAGTATACTTGTATACATATACTTTGGTTGCACTAAAACAAAATTATGATTGTTTTCCACAAACCAAAACTATTTTTTATCGTCTCCTGATGATGCTAACGTTGTTAGCGAAACGCGCATCGAGTGCAAAAAAGTGTAGTTTTGGTTTTTGGAAAACAATAATAATTTTGTTTTAAGTATTTTAAAGTAAGATAATTAAGATATGTTTTAAATTTCATTTTTGAGTTTAGTTAAAAAATTATAAAAGGACACAAAATGTACACTTGCGACTATAACCCAAATTCTTAAAAAAAATATTTTAATTTATTAAATAGTGTCTAAAAGATAAAGTCTGTTCATAAAGAAGAGAGAGTAATAAAAATGCAAATTTGGATAAATTTTGTACTGAGTGATCAATCACTTTTTCATCTCTTTTAAAAATTTTCTAATGTACCTCAGGTAAAAATCCTTTATTTTTATATACCTCATCCTGTTCGACCGGAGAATACAATAGAACCCAAAACCGAGAACAATAGAAGGCAAGCGATAAACTATTCTCATAGGCGCCGCAATTGGGGGAAACTTACATTTTAAGTACCGTGGTATATAGGTATTAGTGAGGAAAATAGTAAATATGTGAAAAGTTCTATGAAATTTATTAAAATAAATTCCTTTATTAGAAAAAATTTATAAATTAAATAATAAAAATACATTTTAGGAATAAAAATAATATTATAATATATATACAAAAACGGATTGGCGTTTTAATTATAATTAATAAGCACACCTAAAAATTAAATTAAGGCTAAACAAATGGTTGGTACAAAAAAAAATGTTACGGTTGTCAATTATTATAACAACAAAAATAATTAAAATGAAATGGAATTGTCACTAGATACGTTTCTTTAAAACCAGTCAAAAATAAAATAGGAATAAATTACTCAGATCCAGAAGAACAGTAAATGCTCTCATCATCACTCTCATTTTCTTCCAAAGAAATAATTAACGTTTCAACAGTTTCTTCGATTAAACAATCAAGTTTCCACATTTTTTCTTCTACTTTTAAAACATGTTGTACACATTTATGCCAATTATCTGGAGTTATTTTTTTAACTGATTCTTGAAAAAGCACCTCCACATCCTTTAATTTATAGGTAGTATTATTTTTTGCTACATACCCCTTCATTTGAGCCCATATTAATTCCATTGAATTAAGTTCACAATGGTAAGGCGGCAGTCTTAATACTGTTATGTTTCGTTTTTCAAACATATCATCGACAACTTTCTTATTGAATTTTTCTTTGTGGCTATTTACCAATGATAGTAGTTCTTTTTTTAACATATCTGCCTCAAAATTTATGTTTTTTTTTTCTGTAAGTCACTTACAAATATCAGCTTTTCTCCATACTGTGGTTGGTACTTTGGTATAGTAACTGGCGTTGTCCATTCATATTACTGAACCAGGAGGTATTAGGTCTAACATTTGCTGAAAGTATTCTTCAAATGTATCGCCATTCATGTCCTTGTGATAATCGCCAGTATGGTTTGACAGAAAGACCAAAAGACCTCCTTTTACAAACCCTTTTTCAATGCCAATATGGACAATTATCAAACGTTTTCCCTTTCCTGACGGCGTCTTTATCCCTGTCGAATAACCTTCCATGAATGCCTGTCGGGCACTTTTCATAATTTTGTCTTGCCAGTGTTTGCCAAGAGTCTGTCATTTACCCAAGTTTCATCAAGAAAATATATATTTTTGCCCTCCCTTCGAAATTGCCTAATTTGCCTTAAATATTTTCTTCTCCAGCAAACTATCTCGTCACTTTCTATTAAAACCGCCTTTTTGGTATGTTTTTCCCAAGAAAAATTAATTTCTCTTAAAGTTTTCCACAATTTCGTTCTTCCAATATATGGAAACCCACCATCTTGTTTTATTGAAGCTCAAACTTTACTTACAGTGGGAATTTCCTTTCTAAATTAAAAGGAATAAACTAACCGCCTAATTTTCGTTCATGTAGTATTCTATAAATAGTTGATTTTCCAAATTGTGTAAAATTAGAACACTTCGTTACCAACTTATCCACTGTCAATTAAAATACTCGGAGTAGAAGCCATATTTAGATACACAAACTGCACACACTTTAAAAGTTAAACCTATAATAAAAGGCAAAGCAGATTTGTACTCACTTTAATATTTTAGAGAGAATTACTCTTAATTACCTAATAACAATAATATTTAGAACCAACTCATAAGTACCTATTATACTTCGATTGGGCACATCCTATTAGATACACCAGGTAGTGATACTTCGTAGCACGTCATACGCAAGTTTTAGAGATAAGAAAAACATACCGCCATGGCAGCCGGCCTGATCTCTGCTAGGTACTTCAATATACTTCTTGCGCTGTCATGCGACTAGTTACGGTATCGAGCGCGCGAATTGTGAAAATACGCTTTTAAAGAAATAATATAATAAAAGAAAACGTGAAAAGCAAATGGACTACCTAAAGAAGAAAAGGAGGAACCTGGAAAAGGAAATGAAAAAGGCAGCAAACTGTTAGTTTTTAAACAATGGAGTGAGACAAATATTATGCTTTTGGCTAATATTTTTTGGCATGGGTTTGTTCATTCTGTAAACACACATTTGTTTTTATTACACATAAAAACGTAAACCCTGCATAGTTTCTGACTTATGCCCGCTAAATTAGTCTCAATAAAAAACTTTAAATGTTTACTTACTAGCACGTCGTTTTTCATATATTATATGTGACGACGAATCTGACAGAAATAAGAAAGAAAATGTGAAAAGCAAATGGATTACCCAAAGAAGAAAATGAGGAAACTGGGAAAGGAAGGGAAAAGGAAGCGTCGTGATTCAAGTTAGTAAAGCGCATTGTCAGTTTTAAACAGTGGAGTGAGGCAAATATTAGGCTATTGGCTAATATTTTTTGGCATGGGTTTGTTTATTCTGTAAACACACATTTGTTTTTATGACTCATAGAAACTTAAGCCCTGCATAGTTTTTAACTTATGCGCGCCATATTAGTCTCAATAAAAAACTCCATTTTGTTAATAAAATCCGTTTCCAAAATATCACATTTTAATTTCTAGAATAATTATTATACCAAAAACTTTTCACCCGTCGTAATCTAACAAAAATTCTCAACCGAAATTTCCATGTAGACGGAGCATGACTCAGAATTTTTTTGCCTAGCACAAAAACAAATACTATCATATCTCACCCATGCTCCCGATGCATGGTTTACTCTGCCGGGTGTCCAATTTTCTAAGAAGATTATAGCACATAGTTTTTCATTTATTATATGTGACGACGAATCTGACAGTTCCTCAACTGGTCAGACACTAGTAGTTCCTCGAACTCTGGCATAGAGAAGCACCCCTTAGGAAGTATATTAGGGAGAACAGATGATAGTACATTGAGTCCAGATATATCAGCAGAGCTAGCTTGCAGATGGAAGAAGCACCTTTCCATGGGAATATATAGATAAGGAAACTAAAAATAATCTCCTCTAAAAATACGAAATTCCCGGAAAAATTGCCAAATTCTTCAAGGACCCAAATCAAATCCAGGATGCTAGCTAGCATCCACAGAGCAAAAAAGAGATACGTAACTCTTGAAATTGTAAACTATTTTGGGAAAAGGTTTGACAGCCTTAGAGCGGATTTTCTCTAATTTGGCCTAAACAAAAAAGAGAGAGACGAAGCAATTGATGAAGATCTTTTGGGTCTTGCCGAATCGTCGCATTTGTTTTGCATTGGCCACAATATTGTTTCATGCCAAAATATAATAAATTTCTACTGCGCAAAATCCAGATCTTTTCTTTTTTGGCGAAAATATAAAAAACGCGCCAAAAGGAAATATTAGAGCTAAACAGTGAAAGAACGTATTCCTGTCGAAAATTTTTTTTTTCATAAGAGTGGAATCAAATAACTCAAAATAAATTAGCTTTGAGATGGACAAAAGGTTAAAATATTCCCTTTGTGGACAAACCTTTTCAAGTTTTCACCCCTCACCACCAACCTCAAAATTTACCAAAAATGAGTTAAAAATTTATTCGAAAAGCATACAACATTTATAAGTAGGAGCAGTTAAAATTGTTAATAACTGTTAAGATCAGTTTTTGTTGAGCTATTTTTTAAGACAGAAAGATAACAGGGAATTTTAGGTTTATCTTTAATCCTAGAAACCTACATAAAGTTCTTTCGCCCACCTCATTTTCAACTGGAAGATATTAGAGAACTTAATTACTAAAAACTGCTTCCTTGCGACGTTAGATCTTAAAGATGCATATTTTTTAGTTCCAATGTTCCAATATTAGAGAACCTAATTACTAAAAACTGCTTCCTTGCGACGTTAGATCTTAAAGATGCATATTTTAGTTCCAATGTTCCAATATTAGAGAACTTAATTACTAAAAACTGCTTCCTTGCGACGTTAGATCTTAAAGATGCATATTTTTTAGTTCCAATGTTTGATGAATATAAAAAATATTTAAAATTTTCTTTTCAAAACAAAAGTTGAATTTCAATGTTTACCATTCGGTTTAGCCACTGCACTTTTGTGTTCCACCCTTTCAGGCCTGTTTCTCTTACCATACACAACCGACTCAAGAGATACAATTTTTAGCATTTATCCTTAATGCATAAAAGATGTGGATATATATCGCACAAAAAAGAATAACTAAATCAGGAAAAAATTAAATAACAATTAAAGAGGCTTCGCAACTTATAGGAAGGCTAGCCTCGGTTTGTATAGAATACGGCTTGTTGTACGTAAAAACTCTTGAGCGAGAAAAATATCGTGCCTTAAAGGCTAACAGGAACAACTATAACAAAAAGATGCTTGTAAAGTTCTTAGTTAAAAATGAACTTGAGTGGTGGTTAAGGCACATACTATTTTACAGCCTAATTATAACAATGGAATTCCAATGGAAAGGAAGCAAAAGGGGTTTTTTTGGCAACAAGGTGAACAGGAGAAACACATAAACATTCTTGAAATTAGGGCAGCTTTTTAAAAGATTTTAAAAAATTGTCATATTTTACTAAGAATTGATTGCTATTGGGAGAATGATGTGGCAGTGAGCTTAGGTATATTTTTTTGTATTTGCACGTACATAAATACGTTGAATAATCATCAGACACTTTAATATTTTTAAAACATCAAACGTGATTGTTTGTTGTCAAATATTTTCGCTTTTAGTTTTTTGTGTTATTTGGTATATTTTAAAGAACTCGGTAAAGAAACATAGTTGTGTTGTTTGCGCAAAAGTCAAAAGAGAAAGAAACTTAGAAAATACTAAAATTAAAAGACAGTTTCCATCGTTCAAATAGAATGTTTACTTTGATTAATTGATGACAAAAGTAAGCAAATATCGTCTGGTGCAGTGACTCTATAAATAAAACAATTCATCCTAGCAACCACACAAGATATGATGTTGCCAGCGTGTACCGCCAGATATAGAGAAATCGGATCGCTATAAAAAATAGCCGCCACTTAAATGGCCTTTCAGGTTTTTAATTGTAGTGAAGTAAAAAACATCAACTCTAAAATGGCAGCACCAAACTTTGGTGTTAAACAACAGGCCATAATAGGTTACCATTGCGGAAAATTTTTTTCAAATTTAGGGCAGCACCTAGCTGCCTGCTTGATCTAGGCTGCGTTCAGAAAGCGCACCCCATGGTATGAGTGCCCGCACTCGGTGTGTCAAAACAAGGGGATGTTGGGATAAATGATAAAATAGCCTTTTTGTTTTTTTTTATTTTCAAAAGTTGGGTTGGTTTCTGGGGTTACTTTTCTTATGTGACATAATCTAATAAGAAATGAACCAAAAAATATTTTTTTTTTGCGCTACAAGTGGGTAGAAAAATGTAAAAATAGGCTTTTCGCCCTCTCTTATTTTCGAATGATGGATTATCCAATGACCCAAAAAAGGCATGTGTTTAAGCTACAAGTGAGCAGAAAAAATTTGGATAGTTTTTAAAACCGTCCCCACCACTAATTTATTTCTTAACGGATCATTTAAATATGAGGTCATTAAAAAGCTACATAAGAATATTCCAAAATTTTGAAAATGATCAAGTAACACCAAGAACTTTTTGAGACCTCCTATAAATAAAGTATACCTACATACTAGACTAATAAGACATCACATTAGAAGGAAAAATAAAAAAAGTCACGTTTTTTTTTACTTCCTATGCTTGTTAGGTGTACTGGCTTAAAAACGACTGTAGGAAAAAAAATCATGAAAAAAAACCATATATTACAGAGTTAGTTAAAAAAAATTGAATAAAATTAAATTCTTATACAGTCTTGTCGTTAAAAATTATCCAAATTTTACTATATTATAACCTCATTCAAGCACACCAACCATCGCCCAAGTCGAAACTGGGGTGACGGTGTGGTGTGATAAGCTCACTAAAATAGACATAAATATGTGGAATTTTGACCCTTATTGCCGCATGTTAGTGGCCTTGCTAATGACGCTATAAACGCACCAGTGGACACACCACCTTTCCTGAATGACGAAAATGAGACGCACCGGTCATTTTCATATTCCTGAACGGCGACACACCACGCACCGGTGCGTTTTTTACACTGGTGTGGGCGTTCTGAACGCAGCCCTACTTGAAATGTAATATCTCCGCAACTGACCTCCCCACAGACAAAAACTAAACACATTTTGAAAGAACAGTATCTAGCCGAGTCAAAACTGTACAAAATTTGTTTCTTTAACAGGTTCGAATTTCGTTCGGGTGCAAACTACAAATTTCTAAAAAATGAGGAAATTTTTTTATTTTTCTTTTTTTTATGTTTATTTTTTTGTGAACCTGTTGTTACAGTTATTGACTTAAATATTTTATCTTATTATTCCGCAACAGTTCCATATTAAAAAATATCAATTTTATTTTTTTATCCCTTCTCATTGCTTTGCTATGATTTTTTGTTTATGGCAGTTACCATCATTTTTGGCTATTTCTTCACCCTTGCTTTAAACCATCTTAATACCTTGTCTTATAGAAAGATAAACGTGCTTAAAATTATTTTATTCGAAATCTCTCAGAAGTCATTTGTATACCAACCAGAGGCAGTGAAGTACAAAAATTGTTAAATTTTAAAAATCAGCAAAAATGTACGGTTTTCATTTTTTAAATGTTAGGCTTGAAAATGCTAGGCTGATTTTAGTCCCATATACCTGGATCGATTTCTAATGATCTACAGAATTATATTGGGTGATTCACAATATAGGTGTCTGTAAGAAGTTTTTGCGCTATGGTCTTGGGAAGTCGAATAATTTTTCTAAATGTCCCAAAAATAAGCGAATTGAAATGAATCCCGGTTAAATCACGGACCAAGCAAATTTTACCGCTTGTTTTAGTTTTTATTAAAAAGTTTACTTAGAAAAAACATTTTTTAAAATATTAAACTCTGTATTAACAAAAAAACAACAGGAGCTGTCTGATTTCACTTATCTTTTAACTAATACCAATTGACGTTAGCTTTAGTGATCTAAATTAAGGACACTAAGCATAGAAAAATAGATAATAATTAATGTAACTTACTCTCAATATATATATTTAACATGAGATAGGGATATGTTGAAGCGTAGAGACCAATGCCTTTATGACACCATAGTTCTTGAGGTTCAGAAAAATTGTAATCGGTCAGTAGCTACCTACTCTTTGTCCTTGTTTTTATTTTTTATGAAATAAATACTTTTTTTTGTTAAAATAAAGGAGAAAAACATACTTTTTTCGCGACAAATTAAAAAAAAATAGTGTTATTGGTATTTCTTTGCAAATTCTTTACGTTAATTTTTGCTGTGTTTAATAACATCTTTAGTTGTCGTTGTGTTGTGAAACTTTTTGGCAAAAATTTATGTTACGTGGTGGAGGTGCTAACTGCTTTTTTTTGTGTTTAAGTCAAATTTTGCACAACAAGAAAGATTTGCACTTCATTATAAGAATGATTTGGTAGATTTTATTATTGATAATTGGAACAAATTTCGTGAATCAATAATATATGATTTTGAAATTAGAACCGGTAAGATTTACTAAAACACTGCAGGTAATAATTATTTAGGTTCGTTGCGGAAAGTGGTCCTTTTCCCATAAGGGGCTTTAACGGGTTATGTGCAACATTTTTCCTTCGAGCAAATAATTTTTGGGTCAAAAATCAAATTAAAAATTTTTTTATAAAAAGTAGCAAATATTGTCTGATAAAAACTAAATTTTGTATTATTTTTTGACTTGCGTGAATGCAAGTAGGTACAATATTTTCACTAAATAAAAATATATTACAGAGGACTAAAGAAGCTTTATCGTACTCGGCAAAATAGATTTTACATCAGTGAGTGCAGTCAAGTACTCCTTAGAGCACTTCTTTGGGTAATGTAAAGTGACTTCGATTCTATTTTGGGATTTTCTGAGGCTTATAGGTAAATTTGTTTACCTAATTTTCTCATCACCGTAAATTATCACGTTCCGCACTTGTTAGGTAAGTAACTATTAACTATTCCAACAAAATTTTTGATACTCCTGAATTTAAATGTAATCACGAAGAGTCAGACACAAGAATTTTTGACTTTGGTATTTGTTTTGGGCATAATCATGAAATTATTGTCAAATCAGATGATACTGATGTTTTTGTTTTGTTATGTTACTATAAATATAAATTTGGTACCATACCACAGCTATAAGAAATAGAAATCGGTTTGTTTCGGTAATGCGCGTGGCAAAAAAACATACAAAAAAAGTCGTTCTTTGTTTACCAGCAGTACATTCAATAACAGGCTGTGATACAACTAGTTCAATATTTAATTTTGGAAAAGCAAAGGCTTTTAAAATATTTAAAAACATGCGGAAAAAATTAAATATTTTGAAAGTTTTGGTGAAAAAAACTTGAGCGAAAATTTATATTTGCCTAAAAAATTTATAATTTTATGCTATCCAAATTGAATAAAAACTGAAATAATAGTTAATTTAAATAGACTTAGGTACCTGCTTGTTATTACTAGTAATAGACCTGTTGAAAAATTTCCACCTACAGACCACTCGTTTTTGAAACACATAAAAAGGTATCGCTAGTTAAATAAGCGTAGGAGACGTGATTGTTTTTTTAAAAAAACTTTTTATTGGAGAGCTATGGCTAATACAAGTACTGCCTATAAACTGAAACTTAAAATCTAAGGTACTCTTATTTATAACATATAAATGCAAACTTAGCAAAACTAAATCTATGCGTAATTAGTAACAATATATGTTATTATATTAAGGGATATAACTCCTCCACCCTAAGTTCGAGCAATAGCGAGTTATGGGTCTTCTTCTTGACTTCGAAATATTGATTGAAGGGTTATTTCTTCTGGTATTCTTTTTTCTGATCTTCTTTCTTCTGGTTTTCTTCTTCTTAGTCTTGATTGAAAAATTTTTAGAGTTTTTAATTTTTTAAAGGCAATAACACTTAATCCAAAAAAGAAAACTATATAAAGAATTATTGTCCAAATATTACGATTTTTAATTGGATTTTCGAAAACAATTTCATTCAGTTTCTGTCTTTGTAAATTTAAATTACTCTGCAACTGATTGAAGTTTTCTAAATTGATGGTATTCAGCTTGAGAGGTTTTATATCATCTTGCTTAACTGATGACGGAAGTTGAAATTGAAGCTTTGGTAATTCAATCTTCTTATAAAACATTCTTGGTAAGCTGGTTGTCTTCAGTTGAAAATTTTCAATGGAGAGCTCACAGTCGGATTGAAGTTCTACTAGGAAAGTACCTTGAAATGGCAGATTTTCTTTGAAGTTGCCACATTTCTGAACTCCTACAGTTTGGTCAGGGGCAATTAATATCCATCCATACTTTTCTAACTTCTGGATTTTTGTGTGAGTTATTTGTAGTGGTATTTGTGTGCAGCTGGTTACATTCTTGGAGAACTTCAGAAGTTGAATCTCACAAGGAAGTTCCTGGTTAAGCAATATTGTGTTTTCTTCATGACAGATAAATTCTTCAGGACTGATTTCTTTACATTTTTCTTCTTTTAATCCATACTTTAGCTCATTTAGGATAAGGTATTTACTTTGCGGAATAATCATTTTAAAGTAGTTGGAATCAAAAGGAGTCGGAAGGGCATAAAGTCGGTAATAGGCATAGTTTTCCTTTTCTACAATAGGAACTTCTATTATAAAAATAAGTTGATTCTTCTTTACATAACTTTTAATTTCCAAAATCTTTTCAAAATTTAGTATATTCTCAATATTACTTTCAAAAGGTAATTTCCCATTTTGAATTTGAACAGAAATAGTTTGAATCATATCTAGAAGTTCTTTTGGTTCTACTATAGAATTGTGAAAAGTATTTAACTTTGAAAATGTAATAGCTGTTTGTAGTTTTCCAAAAATGTCATATATAACTTGGAAACTAGTCAATAACTGTGACATTGTAGTAGTGATAAGAAAATATTGAAAGTTATCAAGATCTTTAACCTGCAAAGTTTTAACCATTCCTTGAATATATAAAATTTGTGATTCTAACTTTTCTTGATTATGAGTTATATTTTTTGAAACTTCTTTAAACTTCGTAATGGAATCTTGCAAAATTGAAATCTGCTCTTGAACTACTGATTTCATTTTATTTTGATTTTTTATGATATTATTGATTACTTTGTCATACCTTTTAGCATCATTGACATCTAAATTTCCAGTTATTGATTTAATTATTGAACCTAAACCATCAACTAAACCTCTTTTCACTCTGAAGCTTGGGTTAATTTGCAAAATTTGATTTCTAATTTTATTTTCATAATTTTGAATTAGGTTATATGAATTATAGAATTCTTGATGGAAAGAACTTGAATTTTGAATTGAATTTTTTAAAGTTACATAACTGTTTTGTAATTTTGAAAATTCATCAATAATTATGGAAATATCAAAAATCTGAATAAAAGACCAATAGTCTATTACATTCTGGGTATTTCCAAGGCGAATTGGGAGAAGTCCTGGATTGTCATGTAAGTCTGTTATGATTGGGGTTGAGAGTCCGATTCCACTTCCAATGAGGTAGAGGATGTACCTGCAACAAGGGGTGGTCTTTTTAACTCTTTTATATGTATTATTTGTATTTTATTATTGTTTTTATTTTTGATTTTTACTTTATTATGTTCTAACATTTCTATTATTTCAAAGGGGCCCAAAAATTTATTTTCTTTTTTATTCCGTTTTTGATTTGACTTATAAACTGTTTGTCCTACTTTAAAAACAGTTTGTTCAGGACCTTTCTTATTTACTTTATCTAAAACCTTTTCTTTCTTTTGTTGTAACTTTTGAGTTATATTTTCATATAGATGTTTAGTAATGTCTTTATGGTTTTGAACGTACTCTGAATAAAAAGACGTTAAAAGAAGAATTAATTCAGTTGGATTTCTTAAATTAGTATGTCCAAAAACAACTTCAAATGGGGTTAAATTTGTTGAGGAATGAATTGAACTGTTATAAGCAATTATAGCATACTTCATAAGAGTTACGACATTATCGTTTTTATGTTTTTCCCGTAAAAGCCTTAAATGTTCAATTAAACTAGAATGTAATCTTTCAATATCAGAGTTCGACTCATGATGAGTTGGAGTTGTAAAATGTACAGGAATTTTATGTCCTCTAAGAAGTTCTTTTACTGTTTCATTTTTGAATTCAGTTCCACTATCCATTGTAATAGTCTCTGGAACACCATAATTTGAAAAATAAGTAATAAGACATTCTACAACTTTAATTGCTGTTCTAGCTTCAATCGCAAGAGCTTGACCTAATTTAGAAAATGGATCTATTAGTGTAACAAATTCTTGTTTGTCAAACTTAAAAACGTCAACACGTAATAGTTGAAACGGTTTACTCAAAGCTTCTGTTAAAACTAAAGGAACATATTGGGTATGTCTGGCATATTTTGCTCTTTGACATAAATCACAATCATTAATATAACTTATAACATTGTTTTTCATGGATGGCCAGTAATAGTTTCTTTTTAATTTTTCAAGAGTTTCATTAATTCCGCGGTGATTAGTTTTTGTTTCATGTTGATATTTAATTAACAAAAGACTTTCCTCATTATTTTTCACAGTATTAACCATTTTGGTACAGTGAACTAATTTTAATCCGGAATCATAAAAATTTGCTCGGAAAACATTATTAAAATCATTATACATAGATTTATCATAGAAAAACAGGAAAAAAAGTTTTATTATCTGTTGTGTAATTCTTAAGGAAATCTAATATTAAATTTTGATTATTTTTGGGAATTCTAACATGCCAAATATGAAGTTTTTCGAAATTTTCCAGAGTTACCTGCAACTTATCCATTGGATTTGGGGATATTATTATTTGATAGGTTTTATTATTAATTATATCATCTACAATTTTTATACCACTATAGTTTATCATATCTGCATCATTACCAGTATGTACAGTACTTTGATTATCACTCTGAGGAACTGGAGTAAGAATTTGAGGAGGAATTCGTGGAGGAACAACAGTATCTACTCTTAATATTTTAATTTTAGATTCTTTGGGTAATGGTTCAGAATTTAAAGGTTGAGATAAAGTTTTTGGTGGTAAAGTTTGAGCTGGAACTTGAATTGATGATTGAGAATCATTCAAATCTCGCAAAAACTCTTCAACTTGATCACCTGATAGAAATTGTCTTATAATATCGTCCAAATCTCCTGGATTATTTATAATACTTTCAGTTTCAAGAGCATTTAAATCAATTCTAGACAAAGCATCAGCGTAAGTATTTTGTTTCCCTTTTTTATAAACTGTAGTAAAATTATATTCTTCCAATTTAAGACGCCATCTTAAAAGTTTGCTATTAGGTTCTTTTATACGCATTAGCCAAGAGAGTGGTTTGTGATCTGTATACACTGTGAATTTACGTCCAAATAGGTAAGGTCTGAAATATTTTGTAAAATAAACAATTGCTAATAACTCCTTTTCTATTGTACTTAATTTACATTCACTATGATTTAAAGTTCGAGAAGCATATGCTATTGGACGATCATTAGGAACTTCACCTTGGGATAAAACAGCACCAATTGCATAATTACTCGCATCAGTTGTCAAAATAAATGGTTTGGTAAAATCTGGATATTGTAAAATGGGGGCATTTATTAATAAATTTTTTATGTGATCAAAACCAGGAATAAATTCTGCGGTGTGCTCAATTTTAGCATTTTTCTTCAAGCATTTTGTAAGAGGTTTGGTGACTTTGGCAAATTCAGGGATAAATCTTCGATAATAACCAATTAGTCCTAAAACTGACTTTATATCTTTTTGTGTTTTTGGTAGAGGTAAATTTTTAACAACAGATATTTTTTCAGGATTTGGTTTAACACCATCTGGAGTGATAACATGACCTAAATACTGAACTTCTTTCCTTAAAAATTCTGACTTGTCAAGCTGTACCTTAAAGTTAGCATCTCTAAGTCGATTAAAAACTTGTTTAAGTCTGTCTAAATGTTCTTGTAATGAAGTAGAGAATATGACAATATCATCAAGGTATACTAAACAAACATCTCCTTGTAAACCTCGCAAAATATTGTCCATTACTCGTTGAAAAGTAGATGGAGAATTTTTTAGACCAAATGGCATTCGTAAAAACTCATAATGTCCATTTTCACAGGAAAATGCAGTCTTACTAATGTCATCTGGATCCATTTCGATTTGATGAAATCCATTTGCTAAATCTAGAGTACTGAAATATTGACTGCGTCCTAATTTATCTAGAATGTCAGTAATGTTAGGTAAGGGGTATTTGTCGTCTATAGTTCTTTCACTGAGTTTTCTATAATCAATCACGATTCTCCACTTTCTTTTTCCACTTGCATCTAATTTTTTAGGAACTATCCAGATAGGGCTTGACAAAGGACTTATAGAATCCTGAATAATGCCTTGATTTAACATTTTAGAAATTTGACTTTTAACTTCTTGTCTATGCACTTCTGGATATCTATAGCTTTTAGTAAAAATAGGAGACTCATTTGTTAAATTAATTTTATGTCGAATTTTATTTGTAAAGGTCAACGGTATTTTTTCACAATAAAAGATGTCCCTATATTCAAGGCACAAAGATTTTATTTGTTCTTTTTCCTCACTATTACAATGATCTAACCTTAAATTTTTTAAATTAGATTTTAATAAATTATCATATTGATTTTTTCCTTTATCAGATTGACACTGATCCACATCCATTTTCTCTAGGAAATTAACTTCTAAAGTATTAACAAGTTCAATATTTATAGGTTCATGAAAAGTTAGTTTTAAATCAGTTTCATTAGGATTAATCAAAGTTGTATAAGCAAAATAATTTTCAATATTCACAAGTGCCATAGGCATCTCAATATTTTTGCCAAAATTAACATATTCCAAAATTCCTAAACCTTCTTGTTCAGTAACTGGAATTTTAACTACTTGTTTAGTCCTTCCAGGTATTTCAACAGAAAACTCTTGAAAACTATTTTGAATATCAATATGATTTTCAACCATTTCAAAATAAATTGGTATTTTAGTTTTGAGTGTGTTTAAAGTATTTGAGGCAAAATTTACATTTGCACTTAAAGTTGATAACAAATCAGCACTTATAAGGCCCTGATACCGTGGTGAAAAGTCAAAAAGATAAAAAGTGTGATTAAAATTTGGACTTTTAAAAATTGGAAAAACTGGAATGTCAACTACTTCATTATGGAAGCTTTTTGCATGAGGAGTTTGAATATTAAACCCTTCGTTACGAATATAATTTGAATAATTTTGTTTTGCAATTTCAGGAGAAAGTAAACTTTTACTACTTCCGGTATCTATCAAAAAATTGCCAATATTAGGTATTTTTATAAACGGAAGATCATTTCGCATTATATTTAAAAATATTATGTTACTGAATCGTTTGTCACATCCGGGGAAAAATTTACATTTGTGTCATACTCCGGCGAATAGTAGTTATACTGTGTGTAATTGGAGTAATACGGATCTTGACACTCGGCGTAATAATCGGAATTTTCTTGACATTGTTGATAATATTGTAATTCAGATTGTAATTGTGAATCATCGTATGAAGCGTAGTACGGATGATTGTAAACAAATTCATTATTATACTGATTGTCCTCAGAACTATCATTATTTTGATTTTGAGGAGAAGAGGATGTAGACGGCTCATTAGAAACGGTCGTACTCGAAGTAGGGTTGTCAATATTTTGGTGGAAAACCTCTTCAATAATTGGTCCAGAGTAAGGTTTTTTGACTATAGGAGAGTTACTGGAGCTAGTATCCATTGGCTCAACATTTCTCCTTTGATTTTTACTTATTTGACTGTTATTACCCCGAAACGGTTGATTATTTTGAAAATTTCGAAATTGTGGATAATTCCATGGAACCTGATTATTGGAAAACCTATTAAAAGAATTAAATTGTGGTTTCTGAAATTGTCCAAAAGGTAATCTTTGCTGGAAATTTTGAAAAGGGGGTCTTTGTTGACCAAAAGAATTAAAATTTCTTGGTGGACCAAAGTATTGGGGAGGTCTTTGAGGAAGTACAGGTGAAAACGCCATTGGTTGTTGTGGTTTAAACTGATTTAGATGAGATGTTAGTGCAAAATTGGGCATCTGAAATATTGGTTTTGAGTTAAATTGAGGAGAGACAGAATTAAATTTGTTTGGTGTTCGATAAAACTGGTTTTGATTCAAATTTTGATTTTTTCCTGTGCTATAATAAATAAAGCTTTCCTCTTCAAGGACAGTCTGTATAGCTTTTTCCACAGATTTAATCTTAGGCGTTTTTAATCGAATTATTAACTGCAAATTATATGGTAACCCATTTATGTACGTTTTTAAGGATAGATCCTCAAAATGAGTAGTTTTGAGGGACTTCAGAGGTTCTGGTGTAGCTGATAATTTAGTCAAGAGCAAAGATCGAATATCCTGAATTCTCATACCAAATTGAACAGGACTTTCGTTTTTAAGTGGTTTCATTGCTGTTAAATCTTGTGTCAAGCAATCAATATCTCTTTGATCAGCGAAACACAGTTCTAGAGCACTTTTAATTTTGACCCAAGTATTTAAATCTGATCGTGAACTGATTAAATCAGCTGCTCTATCGCGGAGTTTGCTTAGAATTGTATCAATCAAAACTACATTCAAGGGATCAGTCTCACTGTCAGGATTTCTAAAGTTATCATAAAGATTTTGACAACTATTCAAAAAACGATTTAAAAGTTTTGGGTTGCCATCATAAGGCGCAATATTATCCGATTGATACCTCAAAAGGCTCATGTCAGTACTTCTAGGCATGGTATCAGTTATATTTATTCCCCTAAATTCGTTAATGACTTGGTCTATGTCAAAGTTTGACATAAACAGAAATTCCTACAACTAGAAAAAGCAAACAGGCAAAATTTGGATAAATGGTCAAAAGGAAAATAAGCTACTTACATCACTACAATTTTCATTCTTCGTTTGTTCTTTTTGGTTTCTTAACTCTAGCTTAACCTAGGTATCCAAGAGGAATGACCAATGCTGCCAACTCCCTGGAGTTTTATCCAATAATTCACGCACCCACGATATTGTTTGTTCGATCGAAAGAGGTAATACTCAACAGCCCCGACACGATTTTTGTCGTACTTTAGGAACTGCCTCAAAACATCCTACCGACTGCGCCAGTTAAATAAGCGTAGGAGACGTGATTGTTTTTTAAAAAAAACTTTTTATTGGAGAGCTATGGCTAATACAAGTACTGCCTATAAACTGAAACTTAAAATCTAAGGTACTCTTATTTATAACATATAAATGCAAACTTAGCAAAACTAAATCTATGCGTAATTAGTAACAATATATGTTATTATATTAAGGGATATAACTCGCTTTTAAAAAAATATTTGGATAATGAGTCATGTTGGTTAGCCAGATTATGACTTACCCGAAGACTACGGGTGGATTATAGTACATTAAAAAGTTAGTATGATATATTCTACTCAAAGTGTCGCTCCAGAAAAATTTAGAAGATTTCTTAATTTATTCTGTTGGGACAAATTATGCGACAATAATTGTCGGTGTTATGGACAAAGCTTATCTTGTCATTGCTCCGCACTGGTACTTACTTATCCAAGTTACCTAATACGAATTCGTCCTGGCGTGTTAATATTTCCAGTAGGATTATGCTCCTAAGACAATTAAAATAAAGCAGAATTTAAAAAATCTCCAAATCAGTTATTTCAAGCGAAAAAAAACTAAAAAACAAAAGATCAAAAGATCTCGGGAGGAAATAACGAAAATTCGCTAATAAAAAATTTTTCGCTTTGATCTTTTGTGTGTTCCTTGTGGAATACTCATCCAAGTTTGAATTTTCGTTATTTCCTCCCAAGATCTTTTGATCTTTTGTTTTTTAGTTTCTTTTCGGTTGAAGTAACTGATTTGGAGGTTTTTTAACTTCTTCTTTATTTTAATTGCCTTAGGAGCATAATCCTACTGGAAATATTAACACGCCAGGACGAATTCGTATTAGGTAACTTGGATAAGTAAGTACCAGTGCGGAACGATGCCTATTTGTGAGTGGTTCAAGCTTGGAAATCTAAGTATATGATGGTGTTTAATGATGTATAGTGGAGGGTGACCAGTGAAACTACTGATGAGCCCACGCTGGTTACCCAGGGCGAAACATCGCTTATGCATTTCTCTTTTCGCTTTGATCTTTTGTGTGTTCCTTGTGGAATACTCATCCAAGTTTGAATTTTCGTTATTTCCTCCCAAGATCTTTTGATCTTTTGTTTTTTAGTTATGCTAGTATTAGTAACATTTTTGTCCCGTCCATACGCTTGAAATGGCCGTCAAGTATGAATTGTCATTTTTAATTCTGTTTTCAAAACGTAGCCATATGAGTAGAAATGTTTGTAATACTTTCAAACCTGTCCAATAAAGTTAGCTCACATGTTAAGTAAACCCAATTTAAGGTTAACGTGACCTTACTTTTAATTTTCGTTGATTAGTGACCTTACTTTTCTTAATAAGTTAGTCAATTAGTATTATTACCCGAAAGTTAGACAGTTCGGGTTGTTTTTTTGTTAATACAGAGTTAGAGTCCTTAATGTTAAGTTAGTGACCTTAATTTAAAAAAAAATTAGTTTTTTCAAGTAAACTTTTTAAGAAAAACTAGAACAAGCGGTAAAATTTTCTTGGTCCGTGATTTAACCGGGATTCATTTCAATTCGCTTATTTTTGGGACATTTAGAAAAATAATTCGACTTCCCAAAAATATAGCGCAAAAATCTCTCACAGACACCTATATAGTAAATTACCCAATATAATTCTGTGGATAATCAGAAATCGATCGAGGTATATGAGATCAAAATCAGCCTAGCGTTTTCAAGTCTAATATTTTAAAAAGAAAACCGGACAATTTGGTGATTTTTGAAATTTTACATTTTTTGCACTTCACTGCCTATAGTTTGTACACAAATGACTTTTGACACATTTCGAATAAAACATATATAAGCACGTCTATCTTTATTTTAAACAAAGCATTAAGATGTCCTAAATGGTAAAGGGAAGATATTCTAACTTGAAAATTGTCAAAAGTAACAAGGGTGAAAAAATAGCCAAAAATGATAAATAGTACCTGGTATAAATAAAAAATCATAGCAAAGCAATGAAAAGTGATAAAAAAAATTGCTATTTTTTAACAGAGAACTGTTGTGGAATGACAAGACATAACTTTCAAGTCAATAGCTGTAACAACAGGTCCTCTAAAAATAAACATAAAAAAAAGAAAAATAAAAAAATGTCCTAATTCTTTAGAAATTTGTAGTTTGCACCCGAACTAAATCCGGACCTGTTTGGAAAGAAACAAACTTCTTACAGCTTTGACTCTTCTCTTCTCTTCTTTCAAAATGTGTTTAGTTTTTGTCTGTGGGGAGGTCAGTTGCTGAGATATTACATTTCAAGTAGATCAAGCACGAGAGGATTTTTGGATTTTAAGATGGCGGCCATGACAGCTAGGTGCTGTCCTAAATTTGTAAATTTTTTTACCACCAAAGTTTGGTGCTACTATTTGAGAGTTGATTTTTTTACTCCACTATTGTGAGCGATTTTGGACAGTTTTTTTTTTTGTTTACTTTAAATATTGTGGAAATATTGTTGTGGACAATTGGTGGCGATTTATAATCAATAATATAACGATAGCAAGGGCAGCCAACAAATTTTAGAAAATACTGCAAGGTTTTGCAAGCTTATTTTGAAATAGATCCAAAATATACCTTCTATCTTTAAGATCTTTAGAGGGTTTTTCACCCTTATTTCCCAATATTTAACAAATAAAAATTAAAAACTATTTGACAATTGCAAAAAGTAACTGCAATGCGCAAGGCAATGTTTCTTACTCAGCTCAAGAGTTCAGTGCGGGAATTATTGAAGGTGTGAAAAGGAAGTACCCGCCAAGGGAGTATCCTTGTCCTCTTCTTACTTGTGTGCTTTTGTATGTCTCCACCTCGCTCTCACTTTAATTTCGGGGAGTACTCGCTGGTTTGGATTTCAAAAATTTCCGCACAAAGGAGAAGATGAAACGCTTGACGTAATTTTTCGGATAATTAAAACGTATTCAGGATGTTTCTATTATATTATAATTATACCGGGTGTCCCAAGGTGAGTAACCTATTCAAACTTCTTCTTCTTCTTTCTTTATGAAATACTTTCATATTTGCAGTGTTGCCACTTGCAGGAAAACTTTATGTATAAAGTCGTATACCTAAGTTTAACTGTTTTTAAAATATTGACAGGTGAAAATTGACATTTTTTGACTTTGACAGCCCGTATCATTGAAACGGTTAAGGATAGAGCAAAACGGTTTTTACATTTTTATCTTGTTTTTTTTACAGGCTATCGTTTTATACTATTTTTAACCCAGGGTTAAACTAACCTTGGGGTATGTTAACCCTGGGTTTGGATATAAAACGATAGCTTGTAAAAAGGAAGACAGGAATGTCAAAACCGTTTTGATCTATCCTTAACCGTTTCGGTGTTACGGGCTGTCAAAGTTCAAAAATGTCAATTTTCACTTGTCAATATTTTAAAAAACAGTTGAACATAGGTAAAGGACATTATACATAAAATGTACCTTAAATATTTTTAGAATCTAAAAATGCAAAAATATACAGGGTATTCAATTTAAAATAAGAAAGTTGTTGTCAAGTTTTTCTGCAAATGGCAACACTGCAAATATGAAAGTATTCCATAAAGATAGTTTACATGGACTTATGTTAGAATAAAAAGTTTGAAAAGTTTCCTGTATAGTTTTCAAACTATTCTAATAGGTTACTCACCTTGGGACACCCGGTATATATGAACCCCCACTTTTCTCCGTTAAAAAAAAATTGTAAACACAAAAGTTGTCAAATGTCTTTACAAATGTTACATGTTGACACCAGCTTTCTTATTTCGAATACAATAATTTTATTGCATTTTTGAATTTCTTTTTTTTTTAAGGCATTGTATGCATTCTAAAGCAATTTATGGCATTCTGAGGCATTTTTAACAGAAAAATCTGGTAAAAAATGCCTTTTAGGGTAGGGGCATGTTATTATGTCGATAATTTCTATCTCGTGGGATTTCCAATTAAGGAGTTTTGTGACTATGTGGAATTGATAGCTCTTTAGTCACACAATCAAGTATTACCAAGTGTTTTGTTTGCATCCGTGTAGAAGGGGTTCATATGACGATGGCGGCTACAAATCATAAAAAATATAACTTTCGCAACCGGGGCATTATTATACTCGGTGCCATATAATTCGAGGAAGAAGATTCCAAAAATTTAACTTTCAAGGTCATCCGACCTTAAATGAACTTGAAAATTTCAAAAAACAAGATTTTTGCTATTTTACCTTCAAAAAATCTTAATAATTGGACGTTTTGTTAGACTAACTTCAAATGTACCTCAAACTATTAGAAATATATACCAAACTCGATCCTTCGAGTTTGATGTACTTTGAAGGTTTATAACCTTGAAAAATACCCCAGTTTCAAAAATAATATACTAAATGTCGCTATTAATCAACTATTAAAGCGAAGAGAACCAAATTTGGTAGGAAAGATAAAAATATGAAGTCCAACATGGTTAAAAAAATTTGGTTCATCTATGATGCGTTTCAATATGGCAGCTGATATATCAAATTAGCGACCTACAACCACATTTTATTTTATTCAATTCTGTAAAAAAAACAAAAATGACAAGGTGGCCATTTATTATTGTTAAACTATCACTGCTTAGTCTTACAAAAAAGTTTAATTGATGTATAACCTTGACTGATCTTACAAATACCATCTACAAGTAAAAAAACCAGGTTCTTGTAGTGTTTTTTTCCAATTAACCACTACGCAAAAACTTTAAGTGCCGGAGATGAAATTAACATCTTAGCCTACTAAACACATCATTTTAAACCTCCCTATCATTTTTTTTGATCTGGCGACCAAGGTGTCTATGCTTACCTCGGTAAAAATGACCTATGTGCCTGTCGTTTGTATTAAGTTTCGAAACTGTTAATGTTATGTTCAACTCACTTGTCTGGCCAACAAAGCCATTTAACTTACCTATAAGAGAGTTAGCAGAAGTTCGATATGCATTACCATGTACTAAACCAGGTTTTTTAAATGCTATTTTCCAAAATGGCGGTCAAAAAAGCATAAAAATTTATAATTATGCCAGTAGGGCATGACTATACTTGTTTATTAACATTCTCAATAAAATTCAAGGATGATGTTACAGCTATTTAGTCACACATTCATTTGCTGCCGGGTGTTTTGTTCGCATCCGTGTAGATAGTTCCTAAACTTAATAAAAACGACAGGCATATAGGTCATTTTTATCAACAAAAAAAAATGGTAGGCAGGTTTAAAATAAAGTTTTTAGTTATAGTTAAGATGTTAATTTCATTTCCGGCATTTAAATTTTTTGCGTAGTGGTAAATTGGAAAAATTACTACAAAAAGTGGTTTGTTTCTCTCTTGAACGTGGTATTTTCAAAATCAATCAAGGTCATGCATCAACTAAACTTTTTTTTCACAGTAAGCGGCGATAAGTCAACAAAAATTGATTGATCTTGTCATTTTTGCTTTTTTACGAAATTGGATAAAATGAAATGTGGTTATAGGTCGCCATTTTGATATATCAGCCGCCATATTGAAACGCGTCATAGCTGAACCAAATTTTTTTTAACAATATTGTTGGACTTGACCATCTTATCTTTCTTACCAATTTTGGTCCTCTTCCCTTTAATAGTTGATGAAAAGCGCCCTTTAGTATGTTATTTTTGCAATATGTTAATTTTACTGGGGTATTTTTTACGGTCATGAAGCTTTAAACTGAATCACACTCCAAGAATCGAATTTGGTATATATGCCTGATAGTTTGAGGTACACTTGAAATTAGTCTGACAAAACGTCGAATTATTATTTTTTGTAGAGAAAATGGCAAAAATCTTTTTTTTGCGATTTTTAAGGTTACTTAAGCTCGGATGATCTTCAAAGTAAATTTTTTGGAATCCTCGTTGTCGAGTTATTGGAATCGAGTATAATCATGCCCCTGTTGCAAAAGTTGTGTTTTTGATGATTTTTGGCCGCCATCTTAAAAGATGACTTCATATTAACCCCTTCTACACGGATACGAACTAAACACCCGGTAACACTTGATTCTGTGACTAAAGAGCTATCAATCCCACATAGTCACAAAACTCCTTCATTCACTATTTTGGTGTACACAAAATGACGACCACGACACCCTTCGTTTAAAGTAGAATTTACTTTGCAAACTCGATTTTATCTGGAACGTTTAGTCTTTAAGATATAACAGTGAGTTGGTATTTTTCCTATGAAATGACCAATTTTTACTGGATTTTTCAGCAATAGTTCTTGTGCGACACATCATTTTAAACGAAATATTATACACGCACGTGAATTTGTTTTTTGTTTTTTTATATTGATATTTTTTTTAGTATATTATTAATTTTTATTTTTTTTATTATATTTTATTTTCGTTTTTCGTAAAAAAATGCTATAAAAATAAATAAGGATATAATAAAAAAAATTAAAATATGAAAAATAAAAATAGGTATTCAAAAAAATAAAAAAGTTTTACAACTTGAGTAAAAAAAAAGATCATTCCATAAGAAAAAACAACAGTTTGACGAATAAATTAAGCTTTAAGTTATCTCTAGAAAAGCACTTTACACCAAAAATAAATTGCCATTATTAGAAAAGGTATTGCCAAATTCTAAAATGCATATTTTACAAAACGCCTCTGTAGCTCAAAAACGGCTTTACATATTACAGTTGTATAAATTTTTACAACCTTAAAGAATATGTATGTTAAATTTGTCAATTATGACCTAGCACATTAATGCCCAATTAAATTTTTTGAGTCCACCATACCAATATGTATGGGGGACTATTAAAATCGTGAAATTTTCACTCTTCTTAATTTTATCAAAAATGAGTTACTAAGGTTCCAAAACACCTTAATCGACGAAAAAAAAAAGTTGTCTGTCGGTCTGTTGTCTATCTGCATACACAATACCTCCAGAACGGACTCTATCGGATGACTATGAATTGATTAACTTTTGGGTAAGGTGGTGGGGAAAGGGGGATAAAATATTTAAAAAAATTGGAACAAAAGCAAGTAGCGATATATGGTATATATAAAGTCCAAATTCGTGGGAGCCTTAGTTCTCGAGTTATTTGAAAAAAACTTTAAAATATATAAAAAAATCATAACTTTAGAAGTAAAGCAGCTATCGATATGCGGTTTTAAGATTTTGATTTTCGTAGATATTACCCAAAAATTTTGTTATAAGGTTCAAGTCTTTCAAAGCTACAGTTTCCGAGATATTTTCATTTTCTTTCAACATAAAATAATTGATTGTATGGTGGACTAGCCGCGCTTTCTAGCACTAATTTTTAATATTAGAGATTATAACATTTTCTTTGTGCACGTTATTAACATCTTAAAAAGACGTTTTTCCATTTAACATATTTTTCAGGCAAAAGCAAGCTGTAAAACCCATCCCCAATTTCTGAATTTTATGCAACTTAAAATTAATGTGATTTTTACTATCATATTTTTGTTCTATAACACGATGACGGTAGCTTTTTCCCATTTCTTTTTTTTCTGTCAGTGACATTAGCTCAGGAAATGTCGATGTGATGTTCAAAAGGGGTCATATGATCCATACTATTTGGAGTCAAATAAACATCAGAATTGACTGAACTTTGAATGGAGGACACATTCGAACATTTTAATCGGTGGAATTGAAAGATTTTTATGCCTGCCATTGGAAGGTTTTTAATTCTGATGTTTATTTAACTCCAAAAAGTATGGATATCACATGACTCATATTGAACGTCACTTCGACACTTTCTAAGCTAAGGTCACTGACAGAAAAAAAGAACACAAAAACTTCTTGAATTTAAAATGCAGTGCTTTTGCTAAAGTCGCTTCTGTCACTTTTTGTCCCTTTTTTTTAAGTTAAAGTCACTTTGTTTTTTATAATTCTAAAATGTACCTTCGCTAAATAAGGTCGGTCTCCTTATAACGCCCATCTAATTTTCCCTGGCCAGTTGGAAAAATTATAATTTATCTTTGATGGAAAGAGTAACCTTGAGTTCGGGAGTAGCCCGCATCAACATAGCCTGTTTATTGACACATAACATCTTGGTTTTAAGAATGTCAATTTGCATATTTTTTTTTATTTTTTTATCTAGTTTTAAGTAGGATTCCTAAATTAGAATATAAGTTTTTGTCCAAAAACTTAATTAGGAAAATGATATTCTAATTTTTGATTTGGCGCTTTTTATATTAAGTAAACAAAATTAAAAGTCACAGATAAAAAGCAGTGGAACTAAATCCTAAATAAGTAGGTAACTGGTGGGTAAACTGGTTCTAGTTATAGAAAATATACGAATAAAGGGTGTCTTAATTTTAATAGAGTAATATCCGTGAATTATGAGAAAAATAAACTTCACGTTTGTCAAAATCAGGACCGCTGTCAGTTCATGCCAGTGCGTCTATTCTTGAATTGAGAGAAAATTTGCTCCCAGGGAGTCAAATTTTCTCGCTACTATGCTCTCTCATTGGTCCAGATCTTCGGTATAAATCGGTTTCTCTCACTTTTGCCCAATATCGATCGAAAGTAATTCTATTGGTCTAACAACAACCGATTTAAATTTGACTGCCTGGGGCTCTATTCTAGAACGATCATACTCTGAGAAGTGATCAATCGCACAAAAATCATTCGAACGACGCACGGTGGTCGATTTTCTGGAAAACGCGGACATAAATGAAAAAATTAAAAAATTGAAAATGTATCTAAATTTGCCCCTATATGGTTGTCAAGATACTAGCCGAATAGTTGGCAAAAGAATATGCTTTTTACGAGTTTGCCATTATGTATCAGTTTTCAACATCAAATTTCATATAGAAGACCCACAGTATGACAGTATTCAACTGTTAATATCTCGAAAACGGTTGAAGATCGACATAGGGTATGTTATATAAAAATGCTTAGAATTTCAAAACAGAATGCAAAAATGCAATAATATACTGGGTAAGTTAAAACTTCCAAATCAATTACATCAACCGAAAAGAATCTAAAAAAGAAAAGATCCAAAGATCTTGGGAGGAAAGAACGAAATTTCAAAAATTGGACGAGTGTCCCACAAGGAACACACAAAAGTCCAAAGTGAAAATTTCGTTCTTTCCTCCCAAGATCTTTGGATCTTTTCTTTTTTAATATACTGGGTGTTTCATTTGAAAGTTTCGGTTGGCATTCTTTTTAATATACCTATCCTATATACATAAAAATACTCTAGTATACTGTAACATTTATATATTGTGTCAATTACTTTAAAGTAAATTTTATTGTTCTAAACTAACATTTTTCGTTTAATTTTGTGAAGTGAGCTTAAAATTAAAATATCATCTGTCTTTAACAGTAACCAAAATTATCACGTGACTGGACACTTTTAAATAGTCACATGACAATCAGTGCTATATTCAAACTGTATTTGACATCCCAACATTTTTGGCTAAATAAAATTTATTCAAGCTCCAATCGTCTTTCAATCTACATGTCCTTCGCAGATCCTCCCTCACACCACCATCACAAATTTAGCTAATTAATAAATATGTATCTATTACCTCTTAAAAATGTCTTAAGATAAATGTAAAAATTCACACGATCATCTTGTGTATCAGCTAAATAAGAATAAATTTATCTTTTTAATAAAACAAAATATTTTGTACGATTAAATTGCAATGAGGAAGTTGTTTTTAATATCCGCGTTTTTACAAAAATCGACCACTGTTCGAGTCCTACTCTAAAAGACGGTCAAGTTTGCCGTAGCATGCGCATTAGCGAGTTCGGTCACGTGATGGTTTCCTCCAATAGCGTGCTCTGAAATAATACGAGTGACTTTTTCACACCAGCTTTCCTACAACTCCCAACTACTGGGTGTAGTGGAGAGAACGGCTTCGCTCAAAACTTGTTGTTCGAGGCAGCTCTGCGCGTGCCCATAATTGTTTGGTGGTTATTCGATCGTCTCGTCACTGCTTTTAAGCGCGTTTATTGGTTGAAACTACTTTTCTTCTCTCACGCGAACTATCACTTTCTATGACGTCCAGAATCGGTACCCTGGGAGCAAATTTTCTCTCTATTCAAGAAAGGACGCACAACAGGAGTCAATTGAAACTCCATGGAGTCAATCTCGGATCCAATTTAAGTTGCATTTGATGCTTCTTCATCTACTAACAGCGCCGATCGTTTCTTAGTTCTAGTTTTCCCGTTTCATTATTTACACACTAGATTCCAACGCAATTAAGGCTTCTCTTACACAAAAAACGGGGGTGCATCAAAGCATGCATATTTTTAAAAAATTAAAAATGTACTTACCATAAGAGATGTTCGAAAAAGCTAAAAAGCTGAAATAAATAAATATGATTTGCCCCAACATGTTTTTCCTTCTTGATTTAATTGGACTTGCTACCTAGGTAACGTTTAACAACCAACTAAAATTCAAATAATTATTTAAATAATAAACATAAATGAGATAAGAAATATTTATTTGGCAACAATATTAAAATTTAACTATCATTAAAAGAATTAAACATGAGATAAAACATATTAATTAGGCAATGTTTAACTATCATTAAAACAATTAAACAAGTAACTATAGTCGTGGAAATAGTGCTAATCATTTTATTTAACCACACTGTAACTGGTTACAAAACGCAGGTGTATTCTTTAGTCAGGTTTGAATTCTCAGTAGCTCTCAAATGTTTGAGTTTGAAGGAAAAAATAAATATAATTTTGCATTGTTTACTAATTATTTTTATTTGAAAAATTAAAAAAAATTATTTTTAGTCATGTGTAGTTGGTACCATTTAATATACTGTTTAGAATCTTTCTATTGCTAGTTTTTTTAAACTTAAATCCTATTTTATGAATCTAGGTACTTATGGATCGAAAAGAGCAATTTACCTCAGGTATTTCTCCCAAAAATCTTTCGTGGATTGTTTTCATGGAGACATGCTTTTTCTCGCTGTACATCTTGTTAACTGTTTCTCATGAAGTGCTTAAAATAAGAGGTGTCACTTTGGTTTTGAGTGCTGTAATCTTTTTTGAACGGGTTGCTTTGAATTCAGAATCAGAAAGAGTCTGCTTTTTTACTGTTCTTAATATAGCTATTGTTGAAATTCCTAAAGTCTCTGCAGTTCTTTCATGCGTCTTTTTCCCTAGGCTTCTTAGAAGATCTTTGTTTCGGTCGAAGAAAGCACTGGCACTTGACTGGTCAAAATTCGTGACATTTTTTTGTCAATTTTATATACAGGCATGTAACTGAAATCTGGGGACAACAATAATTTTTCCTGCCATTTTTTTTGTTTTCTTCATAATCATAAAATAAAAAAGGATGCAAAAGGCACTTGGGTTATTTCCACAACTATACCTGGCAACCTTCTGTTCTTTAATTTTTTAATTTTTTCCATAGTGCACAGGGAAAACTAAACATCAGAATTAGCTGAAATTTTGCAGGGGTGGTTATTTTTAAATCCTTAGCAAAAATGTCCGAAGGATTTTTCAAAATTCTCAATTATTTTTTCTTCAAAATAAAAGCTCTGGTGCTGTCATCTATCCCAAAAGCCTCAAAGTTATTGCGGTTAAGAACAAACCCGATTTACAAAAAAATTGGGAAATACTCACAATTTCCTCTGGATTAGATTTTTCCTTTTTATATTTCCCTGCTTTATCGAAAATAAAAACTAAGTTTCCTTTTTGCTAAAAGCCTGTGGACTACGGATAAGAAAACCGATCAATTAATCACACTTCATCGGATTCGGGAGACACACGTTTTTTTAAAAAAAAATAAATTGCGGCATAGTTATGTGCAAGTGTATTAGTGAAATCTTGGAGTGCAAAGGATAAATTTTAGAACCACAGTTTCAAAAACACACGGATTCTTGAGTACTAACAAAACAGGTCAGTAAAGCTGCATTTAGAGGTCGGAAAGACTCTTGCTATTCCTTGACGCTCCTGTTAGAATACGATTATTTCATCTACCTTCAGTAGCCGATTTTTAAATCTGCATGCTTTTAAGTTAACCTGTTGTCGGTATCAGCTAGCGGGAGTGTTTCCAATTCAATTATAAATGCACCTGTAAATGCAACCTTAAACATTTCACCCAGTTACCTTAATACGTAGTTGTGTAGCGTTTTTTTAGCAAGTAATTCTGCAATAAATGGTTTTCTTTTATTTTAATATTTTACTTGGTTTTTTAGCGGCGCAGAACGTGAAAAATCAAAATAAGTAACCTATCCCCAAATTTTTGACCCGGTGCTAAAAAATCTCTGGTGTCCCACTGTGGATAATCATAAATAAAGTCTCCGCATTGCCATGGAAAACAAATTCAATGACATACAATTTTGCAAAAAAATCAAGTCGACATAGTTAAAGTGATTTCCCGTACAGTGTTGCTAAAAAAAATTCCCCAGATTGTAACTACGACCTTAACTTTTGAACAAAAAAATTAAAAATAAGTGCCTTGTGCTTCTCAAAACGGTAGGCGATACGAAAAAGTTTTAGCAAAAATGCGCAATTTGATGCTTTGTTCAAAAGTAAAAAAGGTAGCATTCATTTTTATTTTTTTATTTTTCTACGCCCTTATTATTAAAGCTGTAAAAAAACGATTAAAAGTTTCTACAGACATATTTTAAGATTTGACATTTCAGTTTGACAGGAACACATCAATTCATTCTTTCTCATGAAAACATGCTTTTTTTCTCCTGCCCTTTGGTTCATAAAGGATGACAGATAATAATTTGCAAACTTATTTTGAGTTAATTGTCCAACATCATCATCCCAAATTCAATTTTTGCTTTTAACTTACTAAGGATATTTTAAGCATCCGACTGCAGTACCTTTTTTGACACTTTAGAAAATGACTGTTTATTAAAATAAAACAATTTTGTCCAATATTTTGAAAAAATGGTTTTTACTTTCTTTTAAGGTCGTAGCTACAATCTGGGGAATTTTTTTTAGCATCACTGTACGGGAAATCAATTTAACTATGTCAACCTGATTTTTTTGCAAAATTTTACTTCATTGAATTTGTTTTCTATGGCAACGCGGAGACTTTATTTATGTTTATCAACAGTGGGACACCAGAGATTTTTTAGCACCGGGTCAAAAATTTAAGGTTAGGTTACTTATTTTGACTTTTCGCATTCTACGCCGCTAGAAAAACAAGTAAAATATTAAATTAAAAGAAAACCATTTATTGCAGAATTACCTGCTAAAAAAACGCTACCCAACTACGTATTAAAGTAACTGGGTGTAATGTTTAAGGTTGCATATACAGGTGCCTTTATACTTGAATTGAAAACACTCCCGCTAGCTGATACACAGGTTAACTTAAAAGCATGCAGATTTAAAAAGCGGCTACTGGCTCTAGACAAAATAATCGTATTCTATTTTAAACAGGAGCGTCAACGACTAGCAAGAGTATTTCCAACCTCTAAATGGAGCTTTATTGACCTGTTTTGTTAGTACTCAAGTATCCGTGTGTTTTTGAAACTGAGATTCTAAAATCTATCCTTTACACTCCAAGGATTTCACTAGTACACCTGCACATAACTATGCCGCAATAATTTAAATTTAAAAAAAAATGGTTGAATCAAAAGAAAAACAAAATTACGTGGGGTTATGGGCGCCGAATATTTTTATGCGAATTTCTAGTAATCTCAGCGAGCCAGAAAAGTTCTCTTGGTTCTTTGAAAGACTCGGGGTAATGCCCGCGCAGCGCTAGTCCTTTTTCGTAGGGCAACCGCGCACGCGGAGTGGTTTCATATTTGTTTTAGAACAATGTTTTTGAAAACACATTTTGGATAGATAAACATAAACTCGAATGGTTTTCTGTCAGAAAAAGTAAAAATACCCTTCTGTTCCACTGCGGCCCGATTTAAAGTTTGTTGACAAAACACCTGCAGTTACCATGGAATCGTATAAATTCTGCGATCTATCGGCCAACATTTGATTGTGATTGACTGATCGTTTTTATTTTCCGGATTGCACAGGCTTTTAGAAAAAAGGAAACTTAGTTTTTATTTTCGCTAAAGCAAGGAAATATAAAAAGCAAAAATGTAATCCATAAGGAAATTGTGAGTATTTCTCTATTTTTTTTTTTGTAAATCGGATTTGTTCTAAACCACAATTATTTTGAGGCTTTTGGGATAGATGGCAGCACCAGAGCTTTTCTTTTGAAGAAAAAAATAATTGAGAATTTTGAAAAATCCTTCAG
Organism: Oxystoma pomonae; assembly: GCA_963921995.1. Taxonomy (NCBI): domain Eukaryota; kingdom Metazoa; phylum Arthropoda; class Insecta; order Coleoptera; family Brentidae; genus Oxystoma; species Oxystoma pomonae. The sequence goes on from OY998165.1 coordinate 99,874,166, forward strand.
ATATTTTTGTTAAGCATTTAAAAATAATCACCCCTTCGAAATTTCAGCTAATTCTGATCTTTAGCATGCACTCTGGCAAAAGATTAAATAATTAAAGAAACAAGGCGTTGCCAGTTGTACTTTTTTTACTTAAAATCTGGGGAGAAACTATAGCCTTAAATTCTTAAATTGTATAATATTTCTTATCAAAATTATAATAATTTAAATAACATTTTTAAATTTTGATTCTCTTATGAGTGTGTCAGTATGTAGTATTTATGAACAAGAAGTTTTGAATTTTAAAAATATTAGGCCAAACGTAAAAAAAAACTGTAATTTTTAAAACGCTAAAAAAAGTAGATCGGGTATCCAAAATATCTTGAGTAAGTTTATAGCAGAAAGGATACCGCCCTTTTTAAATGAAAATTTGTATACGGTAGAAATGCCTAATTTTTTATATGTTGAAGTACTCGTCCTAAGAAGATTTTTGTTTTACTGCGCCAACTCTCTACCTCTCCCAAAAGTACCCGAAAATTGACGTCAAATTTGTCGATTTCGCACTTTTTAGCAATTTTTGAATTATTGTACTGACCTTATTTGCAAACCGATCAAAATATAATTTTCTTTTTTGAATTTGCCATAACTGCCTTTTTAAAAACAAAATTGCACTGCCATCTTGGATCCGCCATGTTAAACTTTTTTATTTCTTATCTGATTTAAACAAAACTTTCTCTAAATTATAAAACGTTGGTTGCACATAAAGTGTTTTCAACAATATAAAGCGTTTTTAACAATACCCAATTTTGACCCTAAATTGATATATTTCAGTAGCCATTTTGTGTCGGTCATATTCAACTTCGCTTTGCAAATAAGGTCAGTACAATAATTGAAAAATTGCTTAAAATTTCGATTTTGACAAGTTTGGCGTCACTTTTTGAGTACTTCTGGGAGAAGTAGAGGGTTGGCTCAATGAAACAAAAATCTTCTTAGGACGAGTACTACTACAACATATAAAAAAAAATAAGGTAATTCTACCAAATACAAATTTCCAATTAAAAAGGGCGATATCCTTTAATTTAGACTGATGATGTTCAATTAACCCAAAACGTCAGGTAACTTGTCAAGGTAGGGTTGGAAATTATTATCTGTTATCCTTCATGAACCAAACGGCAGGGGCAAAACGGACGTGTCTATAAGAAAAAGTAAACTTGAGGGTGCTCCTCTCACACTGAAAAGTCAAATCTCAAAAGCGGACCTGTCATTAGATAGATAATAGACACTTAAAGTAAATATTTCAACGCACCAATATCCGTAACGCGTTCGAAATAAAGCTAAAATACACTACATTTTTGACTTGTTTATGCGATGTTTCGAACGATGCCCGCTTTTTTGAAGGGTGCGATGACTAAACTGCTAATTAAAATCGTTGCGTACGATCGTGGGTCTGTAACGATACGTACATCCTTCCGTAAGAAACGAGATTCTGTCATCACACCCGTCAAAGAAGCAGGCAGCGTTCGAAACATGGCATTAGCAAGTCAAAAATATAGCGTATTTTGAAATTTGTTTCGAACGCGTTACGTGTACCGCTACCGATGCGTTGAAATATTTACTTTAAGTGTCTATTAAAGAAGTGTTTGTAGAAAGTTTAAGTTTAAATAAGGGATGAGAAAAATAAAAACAGAAAACTACGGCAGAAAATCTAGAAATCTGGAAACTTTTATATCCAGCCATTTTTCGAAAATGGGCTGTATAAAGAAGCCGCATACCCACTAGGCGAACTAACAAGAAGGGTCTTCCATAATCAGTGCAGTATCATATTTAATTTTTTTATTTCTTTTAACTTCAACTGGATCCCTACTTATTTGCTGAAATATTATATAAATTTTTTTTTTAATTTTGGGTGTCTGCTTCTAGCCAGACCATTTTTTTCCTGTTCGTTTGTTTGTTTGTTTGTTCCAGAATCACGCAAAAACTACTAAGAGGATTTTAATGCCAGTTCTAGACAGAAGATAGGTCGGTTCACAGAAGCAAAATTTATGCGGGTCTTTAGCAAGTTTTAAAATATCATAAGAAAAACTAAACAAAATACTGAAAAAAATCACAGCTGCCACCATATGCTAGCACAGGCGTGCAAAGCACTTTGGATTAGGAATGATCCAAAGTCATTCGACTGGGAGGGGGAATAAAGGCCATTTTCCTAACTGATATTAAAAGCGATTTCCAAATTACCTGAAACTTTGAGTTTTTTTTTACTGTTGTTTGAAGAAATTACAAATACAAAATGTTTTGTAAAATGTACTTAAATTTTCTAACTGAGCCTTCCTATTTCCCGACTGCAAGCAAATGAAAGCAACATTGGGGGGCGGGAAAGAGGCTCCCTTCATCCGTTCCCTAAAGGATCGCCGGTGAGGGCCATAGCACAACAAGAAATCAAAATCATAATAAGATTTTTTTTTATTAATCCTTTAAACAGAAACAGTATATTATTTACAATAAAATTAACCTAATTTTTTTTTCGGTCTATAATTTTATCATAAAGGAACAACGACGATTTAAATCTTTCTTGCTTCATAGTTAACCTTAGTTTGCTCTTGCGAACTGTCATTTTGGAAAATTACGTTTCGCAAAAGCACGTGGTAACTGGCAGGTTTAAAATACATTTTATTCAACTTTCCAACCAAGCCATCCAAGAAATAGCGCTTTATTAATCGGGAACCCACTCATCATTTTGAACTTCTTTGAGGCTCCGCCTTTAATCGGGAGGTCGCGTTCAGCCCGCGTACTCATCTGACAACGAAAATTTCACTGTTTTTGGTACATACCCTTTAGTCGCTCAACCTCGGAGACTTATACGAGGTTTACACGGGTCGATTAACGCCGCACGACTAGGCGCATGGCGAAAATGGAGGTCAGTAAAGCCGCACCCCGCCCCCTAAAGATATTCGAGTTTCGATACACTTATAATTTCCTGTTTTTTTTTATATTAAAAATGCGGGGTGCAGCCGGCCGACAAGCTACACCCCTCTTATTTAAAGCGTAAAGAAAAATTATAAGCAACTATCCCAAAATTAAGAAGTAATTTCGAACTCCTAACCTCACGAAAAATAATTTCGAAAAATCCACTAGTAACCCTGTTTTTTTTTAATATGGTGGGGGATGCAGGCTGGCGTCAAGCCACATCCCCTTCAAAAAAATTTCGAACTTTGATATGCTTATAGTTTCGAATAATTTCGAACTAATTTTGTACAACTTTAAAAAAATTTTAGCCACCCTAATTTCTGTAATTTTTTTATATTTATTCAAAATGGGGAGTTCAGTCAGTTTGGAAGGCATATAAATATACTAGAAATCACGTAGGAAAAAGTTATTTTCATCTTTGTTGGACATTTATTGGTAACTATGGGCATGTGTAGAGCAGGATCTGATTTTTTGAATACAAAAAAAAACAGGAAGGAGCCCAGTAAACACACTTATGACTTTAACCTAATATTTATATAAATCTAAGGTTCACATATTTATGTAAAATATGTTACATCATATTTACGTAAATCTCACATAAAAATATTTTTATAAAAAAAATTATGTAAACATTACGTCAAAACTTTCACTGTATATTTAAGTCATCATAAGCAATGTTAATTTTACGTAAATAATATGACCTTATAAATAAATTCTTAAAATTTACATAAATAATACGTAAATAGTGGGACCTTAATTTTACATAAAATATATTACATACCTATTATATAAAACATTATATGTAATATTTAAGTAATCTAATTTACGTAAACGTTACATAAAATTATCTTCTTTAAATGAAAGTAATAAAATGTACATAACTATTATGTAACAATTTAGAAATTACTTTTATATTTAAAATTTTACATAAACTATTATGTTAAACATTTTATGTAATATTTATATCATCTAAATTACGTAAACGCTCTATAACATGATCTACGTCACATTAAAATTTTTAAATTTACATTGAACCTTAACTTTACAGTTAAAATTTTACATAATTGTTACATAACATTTTTCATGTATTAATTATGTCATCTAATTTATGTAATTTCCGTTTAAAATTATTTACGTCATATTGAAGTCCTAAATTTTACATAATTATTATATAATCAATTGAACCGTAGCTTTACAATTGAAATGTTACATAAGCATTATATAAAACATTTTACGTAGGATATATATCATCTAAATTACGTAAACGCACTATAACATGATTTACGTCATATTAAAATTTTGAAATTTACATAAATATTACGGAACAGTTTGCACCTTAACTTAAGTTACATAACATGTTTCATGTATTAATTATGTCATTCAAGTTATGTAAATTTCCTGTAAAATTATTTAAGTCAAATTAAAGTTCTAAATTTTACATAATTATTATATAGTCAATTCAACCGTAAGTTTACCTTTCAAATGTTACATAACTATTATATGAAACATTTTATGTAATATTTATATCATCTAAATTACCAATCATTAATAGTTTCTTCCTAGTAGGTAGAGATGGCGCTAATATCACTATGTTCCCTGTACAGTGGATGATCATATTATATATATAAAGAGCAAAGATATTCCAAAATTAGGATGCGGACTTTGAGGTATTGACAAGATCTCTATAAGAATCACTTCTTCCGCCACTTAAACCAGCCCGTCTGGTTAACTTTGTAGTTTGCCACATGTTTTCCAATGTCGTACTGTGTCAAGCAACCACCGACGGACCTGAACGGACCTTCCGTTGGCCCGCCTCAAGCTGCATGCTCATGTCGGACTTATTTGACGCTTTGCGCATATCATGCAGATTAATGTGACTTAAAACAAAATTATGATTGTTTTCCACAAACCAAAACACACGAAACGCGCGTCGAGTGCAAAAAAGTGTAGTTTTGGTTTGTGGAAAACAATCATAATTTTGTTTTAGTGCAACCAAAGGTTCCAAATTCCCAACATAATGTGACTCAAATTTTACCGTATTAATAAATAATTGTGACCTCTATGTTAGGTTTTACCTAACCCTTATGTAACATGGATGTAATATTTATGTAAAAGGTATGTCATTTTATTTACATAACATTTATGTAAAAATTAGGTGGGCAAATTAATGTGACTTAAATTTCACCTTATTAATAAATAATTGTGACCTCTATGTGACCTTAAATTTACATAACAAGGTAAACCTATTAGGTAAAGTATACGTAGTTTTTACTTAACTCTTACGTAACAATGATGTAATATTTATGTAAAAGGTATTTCATTTTATTTACATCACATTTATGTAAAAATTAATGTATTAATTATGTCATTCAATGGCATGGTATTATGCAGAGTTTTCGCACCTTAATGTGACTTAAATTTTACCTGATTGTGACCTCCGAGTGACCTTAAATTTACGTAACAAGATAAATCTGTTATGTAAATTTTACGTACACTGCGAGTGTGGTTCAAAATTTTTAAAAGTGGTTCAAAATTAGTTTGAGATTAGTTTAAAATTATAAGCATATCAAAGTTAGAAATTTTTTTAAGGGGGGTGTGGCTTGACATCAACCTGCACCCACCACCATATTAAAACAAAAACAGGGTTACTAGTGGATTTTTCTAGATTCTTTTTGGTGATATTTGGAGCTCGAAATTACTTCTTAATTTTGGGATAGTTGCTTTTAATTTTTTTCCACGCTTTAAATGAGGGGGGTGTATCTTGACGTCTGGCTGCACCCCCCATTTTGAATATAAAAAAACAGGAAGGAGTATGGTTCAAAATTTTTAAAATTGGTTCGAAATTGTAAGCATATCAAAATTTGAATATCTTTGGGGGGGAGGTGTGGCTTGACTGACCTGAAAATGAACCTTGACCATAACTGTTCTGCTCAACATTTTCAAAAAAAATGACTGGCGCTTGCGATTTCAGTCAACTGTGTAAATGGGCTAGCGATTCGAGCAAGGCGTTATCGAAACAACCGACCCGTGTAAATGGACCTTTATATTAACTATAAACAATATATTTTTTGGGCATTTTGCTATCTACAACTTTCTCATTTAAGGTTTACAGCAAAATTGGGTTTTCTGGGTCAAAATACATTAAAACTAATTTTTTGGTAACTTTGGCGCCCTCTATATTTTTGGTAACTTGACTTGTGACAAAAAAACTGAATATTTTATACTAAGTAACATTTTTTTTGTCTGAGCACTTTTTTGCCTTCGACCAATAGAAGTCCAGAAAATTCCGGACTATTTTGCTTTTTTACTGCTAGGAAGTAGAGGCAATAAAGTGATCAACTTATCACCAAATTCTATAAAGGACAAATATAGTCATTTAAAAGAATAAAAGATTTTGAGTGGAGAATTGGAAGGGGGCTTAGGGACATAAAGACGACAACCCAGCTGTAAAATTTCTCAAATAGTACATTCCCAGTACATCTATAGATCTAAATGAAATGTTTCTGGGATATCATGTGTTATTAGGTATATCGATGTTCTCAGGATGTACTCAAAAGTAAATACCATTAATGGCTTTTGGCGGAATTTTGTTGCAATATTACATGATTTACATATATTCAAAAGTTATACTAAAAATATTCTTCCTTAATGGCATGTCCTATGCACATCTTTATAAATACATTTTTAAATGGTATGTAGTTAGCATATGCCAAAGAGGTACTGTAAAGAACATCCTGTGAAGTAGGTCAGACGCATATCGGTTTAACTGGGTTCAAATACAATAATAAGTTATACAGGCCGCTTCATGCTACTGCGAACATAGGCCGGAAGAAGTCCAATTTGCCAGTGTACGTACATGCAGGGACACCGCACACCTATCAGTGGAGCAACCAACACTCGGGCTTCCGATCGTCGTTCACCGCCGTTCGCCTTTTGTATTTAGTACGCCTCTAACCACGCTGCTATGTGGAGTGTAGTCAATGAAACCGGAATTTGGTCAATAAATATGCAAATTTTTATAACGTAATTTTCTTGTTTTTTGTCACTGCTAAATTAGAACGTTTTATTTTCAAATGCGACGATTTATCACTAACAACGTGTTACAATGAAAATAATAAGGAGAAACAAAATAACAACAAGTTCTTAAAATAAAATAATACCTTCTAAAAACAAAAAAGATTCTCCCACTCAAAACAAAATTAGAGCAAATGTTCGAAAAGTCCTCCTTTCTCGGCTAGACAATATCCGAGCCTATTATAAAAACCCCTTCTAAAGTTTCCAAGCATGTTAGTAGTAGTAAATCCAAGTATCTAGGACCATTCAAATTGCCGTAAATAAAAAATAGCCCAATTACGTGTTCCCCTATAATACCCCCCCAAACATTTAAAAAAAATACAAATGCAAATTTTCCCTCGAACAATATCGAACGTGTGTTGGTTTACGATGATTCAATAATGGAAAAGTGCAGTGCAGTTTTCAGCACGATTAGGCCCTTTCCATCATTCTTTCGCAAAATTCCATACGACGATAGTTGTCCTCGGGAAAAATTTGATGCGTTTTTGCTGCTGCTTCGGCCGTTTGGTGGCTAGTTAACTTTCGATTTTTCTCCACTGTAGCGCAAATCTTCACACCTCGTACTTCCTGCTCATCATTCAAAACAGTGGGTTTTTTATGGTTTCTTGGCGCTACACAATCAAACTTTTTAAAATTCTGCACAAACCTATGAATCGTTGATAACTAGGCTCTGAGCGATTTACAAAATTCCCCAAAAAAAGTTCTTGAATAAGTCTCAACGGTCTGCCTTGATAGTACCATTTGACTTTCTGTACTTATTCGGCAACCTCGTAGACATCCATTTTTAGTTTTAGAAAATGTATTATTTCACTTAAGAATTTATCAATCTGTTTCTCGAGCAAGGCAGAAATAAAACAAAATAAATTTCCAAAAGATAACACTGCAGCGTGCTTCGAATCCACCTCGGTCGTACGGCACGAAGAGTAAATTGGACTTGATTCCTTCTATATTCGCAGTAGCCTGAAGCTCATTGCATAAGTCCCTGATAAAACTGATTTTTGGTAACTTTGGGCCCTCTTGTGATAAAAAAGTTGAATATTTTATACTAAGAAACATTTTTTTGTCTGAAAACTTTTTCGCCTCCGACCGACAAATGTTCAGAAAATTCCAGAATAATTTGCTAGCAAGTAGAGGCTATAAAATGATCAACTTGTCACCAAATTCTATAGAGGATACATAAAGTCATTTACGAGAATAAAAGATTCTGGGTGGAGAATCGGAAGGGGGCGTAGGGACATAAAACGACAACCCAGCCGTAATCTCGATAGAGATAAGGAGATCACGTAGCCAAAAAGAAGGTAGCGGAAAAACAAAATTTCCCGAATGAAACGAAAGATCGACCCTCTTTAAAGCTCATTTACATCCAAGCTTACTTGGATTGCTATTGTGTCAGTTACTTATTTTTTTATAACCACCATATGATCGTCAGTTACGTATAAAAAAAATAAAAAGCACACAAACGTCACAAAACTTTATTTTTACTGACCGCCATTGGAGAATACTAACTACTGAGAAAAATTCAGCTTTGTCGGGAAACTTTTCAAATTTTATAATGGCCTTGAACTATAATAAGATCCCGCAATTTTTTTATATTTTCAATTTTGGTCAAAAAAACCCTAATTTTTTGAGTTTTTAGGAGATATCAGAAAAATATCCAATCGATATAGGGTGCCATTTTGACAATGTTCCCGAGGAGGGAGGCCTAGGACTTTTTGTATGTTTAATAGGACGTCAGTACCTCGATTACGCCTAGGGTCAGCTTTATGATATTTAGCTAACAGTTCACCATTATGAACATTCCATATTCTCCCGGCTTATAACCAATAAAAACTATAGAAATTCTGAAATAGTATATTATAAACCTACGGACTTTCTACCCCGAGGAGAAAAGATTGCTGGTGAAGTTACAAATTTTAAATGATTTTGATCACCTTTCTTGTGGGGCTGTTTATATAAATGCAGTGTTACTGTTTTGTTCTAGTAAGGCTGTAGAGAGGGAGAAGTGTTTTTCGAAATGCACAATTAGGGGAGAGTCTCATTGGTCTCCTAAAAGCCTTAGTATTTTTGCCAAAATACTGAATTTACCATTTTTGGTAATTAACCAATTATTATTGACAGTCGATTTTTTTATTTTAACTCCTAATATTATATTCTGTATGAGTAATAAAAGGGTAAATCGTCGATCTAGCAATTAGTCCGTCTCTTGGGCGGTTTCTGTCATACCGCGAGCCTCATTTTTATCCAGCATCTACTTCTGCGGCTTCTTGTAGTTGCTTCCCTCTGTCTGGGCCTCGCTATATTCTTCTAAAAGTTCAGTATGTCCGCCTATCTTGGCGAGTTCACGTTTTCCTTTTATAGCCAGATGCTCCTATCTGCGTAACTGAGATAGTAGACCAACTAGTCATTCAAAAATTGTGCTACCTACATTTTAAGTAAACCCCATTGAATATAAAATAATTTTTGATTTTACTCTGGTATTAGAGGAGATTCCTTTTTAACGGGCAGATGAAAACCGATCTTTGAGTGTCTATAAACAAATCAAAAATAATATGGCTATGTAATTGAGCTTGTAAGTGCATGTCAATAAGTCCTAATACGTTTTGCCTGATTGATGAAATCTTGTGCGGGTGAAATGAGAAATCAATGGAACTAAAAGAATTTGGGAATTCGACCTCTTGAGGCATCAATACTTAGGCCGGTTTTTGTTTGGTTATCCAGAAAATAAAAAAAAATCTTTTAATATACCTGAAACTAAGTTCCATTTTTTTAGAAAGAAAATAACAATATGAAGAACTGTTCTGTCAATTTTCTTAAGGAGTTTTAGCAATAATTAAACTAATTACTGCCAGTTATTAGTTATTATCTATTGCATGCGCCCGACTTTTTTTTAGTCGAAGTGCCAGACCTTAAAATGGGCTAACACTTTAAGATTTTCACCATAGGTAGAGGTATGTTTAGGGATATCAAAAATACAAAATTGACACCTATAAAGTGTAGCACTACAATCTGGCTACACTGTAAACATTAAAAGTGGTATTTACTAAGATCTAAAATGGTATTTAAATATTTACACCTGTGGGTGTACTAAATTTTAAAAGCAAATTTAAGAAAACACTTACCCATACAGAAAAGATACAAAATTATTCATTATTTTGTATTATTTTTGCGAAATACCATTGAAAACAGCTTTTTTCTAAAAATATACCATATTTTAGGAAAAAATGCCCTAAATCTAATTTTTTTGACACGCTTCAAAATGGCTATGGTGAATACGCCAAAAATTTGGCATATATACCTTCATCATCTGTGTTTAAGGTTATAAAATTGGTGATTTTTAAACCACCTCTGGGGGGTGCTTTAAATTTATAGCTCTTATAAAGGATTGTTTTGTGGCAATTGGTAATAAGTTCGTTTAAAATTTCCCTAAGTAACCGTTTTTACAAGAAGTAATTTACCTTATTTAATATCCCAAGTTGCTTAATAATCAATAAAACCCGTCCAATTTTGTCCAGAAAAACGCCATATTTTCAACCCGTTTTCAGCACAAAAAATATATTTATGAGGGCACTACGAGGCAAAACAAACATAAGTGAAGGTCACTGATTATGCACGAAATGCACTACGAGGCAAAACAAACATAAGTGAAGGTCACTGATTATTCACGAAAAATACACCAAACAAAAAACCCAAAACAACCATAATAATTTATTTACAAACTGAAAGTAAAATATTGAGGTTATCTAAAATCTCAGTCAAAATAACTTTCCTTACTCAAAGCCCACTCATTTAAAGCTGTAGCTTTTATCAGTAGAAGTTGGTGCAAGCCAAGGTGCAAGCAGAGGTAAAAGATCCAAACTCGCTGTTTGTGATTGAACGCAGCGCTAATATTTTTAAACTGACATTTCGACAGTCACAGAAATGTAAAACAAACTTGCATTTAAGTTTTTTAATACATTTCATAAATAAAAACACCTTTTAAATAATATAAAATTAATCTACTCTTTATTTTATTATCACCCATCTAAATCGATGTGTGACATCAAGTATTAATTGGAAAAATCAATTATCAAGGGTAAGTTTTAATTAAAGTGACATATAACCTCAATTTTATTTTGTTCTAGAGAGTGTTTACTTTACCCCGCGTGAATTTCAATTTTTAAATTTTCTTTTCTTGTAAATTGAAACTTTCTTCTTAAATCCAACAAAAGATTGTGTTAAGATGATTATTCGATAAACAAATTTATTAAAATTCTTCTTATATTTCAAACTGTGTCCAAAACCCAAGTAGGGTTTGTTTAAAATGCTTAAAATCAAAAATTTCACTTAAACTTAGGACCGTTCTCAAACAGACTAAACCCTTTTAGTAAATCCCACCGTAAAATTTTAAATGGCTTTATTTAAAAATTCTTAAGTCCTGCTTGAAAATTTTTTCTTAGTATTTAAGCTAGGGCTGGCCCCTTTAAACGAAAATTAACAAAATTGTCATATATCACCTAAAAACAATTGAAATATGTCATCCAAAAAACTCGAAGGACCATTTTTTCGTGATTTTTAGAACGACGCCTAGGGAACAACGATTGCAATAAATTTTGTTTTTATTCTTTCAATTATTTAGTCAATTATTATAAACAGAAAAAAATGGGGGTGCCACCTGAGTTCACTTTGACAAGTAATTGACGGCCATTTTAAACTCGCCTTGTAAAAACCTCATAAACCCCACTATCTCCTATACTATAAACGCTAGGACAATAAATATTTTTTGTTCGATTGGTATTTTTCTTCTACATAAAAAAGCTCCAAACTTACGTTTGGGCACTGAAATATATAAAAAGCACATTTTTTAATGGAAAAAAATTAAACAAATGACTTTTTTGAAACTAATTGGTGTAAAAAAACCCACTATTATGAAAAACTTAACGGGTTTAAAGTGAGTTAAAGATAAGTTTAATTGTTTTTGATAAGTCACGTAGTTTCCAAGATATGAACCAAAAATTACCAAATTTGCAGAAAGAATTCATTACATAAGTGCTAGATATTTGAGCTGTATAATTTATGCTGCGCCTCTGATATGATTAGTACAAGTACTATAGGTAATTTTAAGAATGTCGAAAATACAGTGGCTTCCGCAGAGATTGCCTAGGTAAAGGGCTTGTGTAACATAGTCTCAGATAACCATTTGATTATTATTTTTTTAGAAAAGTTAAATCTTTAGAAGTACCTATATATTCAATGGCTCTGGGGGGTTTGAGCTCCGCCCTACCTCCGCCACTAAAAAATACAATGTTTTAAAATATGAAGTATGTAATGCATTACAAAACGGCAACCTTGGATTTTTTTTTTCAAATCCATCTAAACCAAATGTAAATCTTTTTTTTGAATTAGCCAAGTCGTTCTACCGATTAAAAAAGCTCATACTCACGTTTTTGTTTCTAGGAGAAACATTCGTAACTTCGACAATCACCAGAAATTCCTAAGCTAAGAAGAAAACAAAAATATAAAAATACTATGGTAGCTGAGTACTTACTTTAAGAGTATAATTAAAGCTGCAGTAAAAATATCATCTTCATTGATTTGATAAGAGAATGTGTTGCCTTAACGGGACGTGGGTATTACTAGGCCCCACCATATCAGAAATGTCGTAAACCAGATCTTGTAATACTTTCGCCGTGTTAGCGCAAAATTGATTATTAGAAAATTTTAACAAAAGTAGCCAACCGGCTGGTGTATTCCTAAGCCAACCACCCGTTCAATGTTTCAATCTCGTGCTGAACGCAATTAAACTAATATTTAAATTTAATTAATTATTATTGACTCAGTTTCGAAACTGCAAGCATAATGCCTTAAAAATTTACAAAATAAAAATTACCACCGGGTGGCTACTTTTGGAGTCGGAGTTTAATAAATTTGAGAAAAGAAAGTCATTTGAATAATTTTTTATTATTAAAATTTTTGAAACCATCAAATAAAAATTACAAAGTTTTCTCCACCGGAATATTATCTATAATAGAGAATGACCTTCACAACAGCTAAGAGCGTCTGCCTATAAACAGCAACAAAATCAACAATCTTAAGATGCAGTTAGACTGTGGTAGTGTAGTCGTCTTTGAATTACAGTTGTAGTGAATTTTTTTCCATAGATAATGCAGAACAGGATATTTTACAGATAAATAGTTAACAATATTTTTGGTAAACACTTTTTAATATAATTTACCTTGTTTAATGTTTTAAACAAATATTTTGTGATAATAGAAACTCTTGCAAAATTTTTGAACATGTTAAAAGATCCACCTTCCATATTTCTTTTGTATTAATCGAGAAAGTTCCGTTTTTTCTTAATATAAGTTCAAAAATGCTTTAGTTCTAAAATTAGGGTTGATTGGGTACCAAAGATGAACAAAATAAAACTCAATCATTTCTCTTCTCGCTTTAATCTTTTGTGTGTTCCTTGTGGGATGCTCATCCAAGTTTGAATTTTCGTTATTTCAACCCAAGATATTTTGATCTTTTGTTTTTTAAAAATAAATATAACGTACAATGTCAGACAATTGTATAATAACAGACAGATATTTTTAAAAAATATAAACAAGTTTTAAAAGAATAATAAAATATTTTCTTTATGAATTTACGCAATAGTTTTGGAAATCGCTTTGGAAATCGCATGATATGTGTCAAAAATTTCCACGGAAATCGCATCTTTCGCATATTAGATTTTCTAATGTTTTAAATAAAATTTGTCCTTATAGAATATATAGAAATATGCAGTTTCACTCGATATATTTTCTATCAAAATATAATATAATTTCCTTCTCGGAAATTTTTAAAAATTTCGTTTACAGCCAATTTTTTCTAACAAAAGCTTTCGTGTATGACGCCAGAAAAATCCTTTACCCAACGGGTTCGATTTTTTTTTAGATCGCATGCACTGAAACTTTTTTTAAAAATTGACTTCAAACAAAATTTCCAAGAATATCCTGGAAATCTGACATGCAATAGATATACTACTACTGAAAATCTAATTTGGCATTAATTGAAAAGTATGTTTTTATTTTTTTCTTTTTTTTAAAAGGGTTCAATGTAGTACAGTTCGCTAAAAGTATCAGAAAATACGAATTAAATGAACAGAAAAAGGAAAACCATATAATAAATTTCAGCTCTATCTGTGCTCGACTTAGTAAGTCAAAAAGCATTTATACACAAGTTGTCCCTCTTATTTTATTTCCTTAGGGTTACACCTGTTTCATCCTCTTTGGGTAAGTATTGGCTCTGACCATTGAGGTGACAGAAAATCGATCATCATGTATAAAAATAAACTCTTGCAGTGTTTAGATGACGCACTTTAAGAGGAAACTTAAATACTTTTCCTACAAAAAATAGGGGCTGTTGTAATGCTATTTAAACATTTTGGTCATTTCTTTACACAAAATGTCTTGCCCTTACAAGAACGCTAGATATACATTCTTTGTAAAAACACGTGTGCTGTGAGTGAAAATCGATTATTATCGAAAAAATTACATAACCCCAAAAACAATTGGCGCTCTAACTGCAAACATGTCTGAACGATGAAAAATCCGAAAGTGCCGCAAAAAATTGCAAATGCTGCAAGAAAAATATCGAAAGATCTTAAGTGTGATACATATTAGCATGCATCCTATGCATTCAGGGTTCCAGGCATTATTACGTTGGGCGGCGAGAAAAAAAAATTGTTGTTCAACCATAGAAAACACCCAAGATAAACAAAAGGTCAATACATCCGAGGCTGAATAGGAGTGTTTCTCCATCAACAGAGAAATGTTGGAAGAACTAGTAAGAAGCAAAGACGCTGTTATCATCGAACTCAAAGAAAAAGAAATACTTCTTCAAAATTCCATTAGTCTTTTGGAGGAAAAAGTCTGTCCAAAACACCTCGAAATACAAAAGGCAATCAGGCAACAATGGTTTGCCGCGCGACAGAAGAACAGAATACAAAGGTGGCTGGTTCCGAATACGAGTCCGCCAATAAGACAAAGCATTCGGCAAGAGCATCCAGCCGCAGGGAAGGAATCGAAACATCTGCACGGAACGCGAAAACCGTCTTAGCTGAAATCGCAATATTTCTGAAAATGCCGGCGAAATATGGAAGAATGTAGCTTATAGAAGAGGCAGACAGCGACCTAAAAAACCCAGGTCGATCACCGAAGGCGGAACCTCCAACAAAAACTCCTCTTCCTTTGACCGGCCTACGCAAAAGCCGCTGATCCCTCGGCAGCAATTACAAAGACTACCGCCTATCAGAGGCTCAAATGCAGAATCCAGTGGTCTCCAAGTGACTCAAAACTGCCACTGGATATTTATCACTGATCTCGACAAAAATTGTGAGGAAAAAGATGTCATAAACTATCTGACATCCCATAATTTCAAAAAAGATGACATTTATTGTGAAAAAATGCGTGCCATTTGTAAACAAGTAACCTCTTTTAAACTTGGAGTACCCAGAGATGCCAAAGAATTTATATTTGAACCTAGTCTCTGGCCGAGTGGTGTTACAGTAAACCATTTTCTAAATCTGGAACGCCTGCAGCAGGGTCAATCACATCGCAGGGCAACAAGCGCAACAAAAATTTAAAACATTTTTATTATAATATCCAAAGAATTAGGGATAAAATCTCTGATATTGGGGTGATTCTCGACGAATTGAATGTTGACTGTCTCTGTGTTAACGAGCATTGACTGCAACCAAATGAATTTTCTCAAATCAAAATAAAAGGATTCTCAGCTATATCTCATTCCTCTCGAACTATAAAAAAGGGGTCGGGTGGCCATTTACCTTAATAAAAATCTCCATTGTGAAGATCTTAATTTATCAAAATACTCAGTTGAGGTCCATTGTGAAATAACTGGAGTTCACATTAAGTCCATAAACATACAAATCATTACAGTGTACAGGTTACCCGCAGGAGACCTAGACACATATTTTGAGGTCGTGTCGCAGGTACTTGACCAAATTGATCTCTATGCACAAACTATCATTGCTGAAGATTTCATGTCCATTTTGACGATGCAAAAAGTAAAGACGTGAACTACTTAAAATTCTTTTATACCTCTTTTAATTTCTATAAAACAGTAAACTTTAAAACAAGGGAACATGCTTGTATTGATAACATTTTTGTTAATTTTAATAAAACCCAAGTTGATTTGAAACCTTACAGCCTTGAGGGTTTCTCAGATCACTCGGGAATAGTTCTTACCACCACAATAAAACTAAAAGCCAGTCACACAACATGAACTAGCTGCCATGTATGATCAGCTAAAAATATGTGACTGGCACTCACTCGTAACTTCTGGCGAATCCATTGAGACAAAATTCTGTCAATTTTTTAATATTATTTCAAATGCACTTGACAAAAGCATGTTAAAGTCTAAAATGGTAAACAAAAAACATGTTGATTTTAATATTGAGTGGTTCAATAATTCGCTAAGGGATTATATGAGAGAGAGACTCAATACTCTAAGCCTTCTTAATAGGCAAAACTTTAACTTAATGTCCAGGCAAATGGTGAATGATTATAGAAAATGCTATAGAGTGGAAGTATCCAAGGCAAACAAATCAGTCATGACGAATATATCAGCAATGCTAAAAACAAACCGCAGACCATATGGAGGCTAATTAAACCTCAGTCAAATGTTAAGTCAGCTCCTGAAAGCTGTAAACTTAATGCACATGGTTTTAATGACTTTTTACTAACATAGCTGAGGAAGTGATTAACAATCTGCCCAATTCTTAAAACTCTTTCCAAGATTAGTGGTAACCTTAGCCAAAATAGTTTTAAATTTCAAAAAATTATCATCTTAGTCGTAACCTTAGCCAAAATAGTTTTAAATTTCAAAAAGTTACTGTAAAAATGGTGGCCGACAATATCTCCAATCTTAAAAACAGTAATAGTAAAGACTACTTTGAAATAAATTCAAAAATAATTAAAAAATTGAAAGATATTCTGAGCTGCTCGCTAACAGATTTGTTCAATATGTGTATTCAAAGTAGTCACTTCCCAACCTTTCTTAAAATAGTGAAGGTGATACCAATTTATAAAAACAAGGGTGATGCAGATGAATATAACAACTATCGTCCCATCTCTCTATTACCAATAATCTCCAAAATATACGAATCTTTAATGAAAGATCAGATAAGTGACTACTTTGAGTGCAACAACATTTTCACTCAGAGTCAATTTGGTTTTAGAAACAAACGGTCAACCACTTTTGCAATT
Organism: Oxystoma pomonae; assembly: GCA_963921995.1. Lineage (NCBI taxonomy): Eukaryota > Metazoa > Arthropoda > Insecta > Coleoptera > Brentidae > Oxystoma > Oxystoma pomonae. The sequence goes on from OY998165.1 coordinate 99,891,424, forward strand.
AACAAGCTGACAAAGTTTGTAGCGCAGGGCTTCGACAGCGGGCTGGACACATATACTTTCTTTTTGGACCTTAACAAGGCTTTTGACTGTATTTCATATGAAATACTCTATAAAAAACTTTAGCACTACAACTTTCACCCTTGTAGCATTGCTTTGGTTAGGTCTTAAATGGAGGAGAGGGAACAATATGTTTGTTTTAATGGTCTGGTCTATGCGAGACAGAGGATAGAGCATGGAGTCCCGCAGGGCTCTGTGTTCGGTCCTCTGCTTTTCCTTATCTACATTAATGACCTCGCAAACTTTTCTGACATTGTAGAATTGATGCTCATACTTTTTGCTGATTACAAGAAGTCAAATTTTTTAATCTCATTTCATCTCCTAATTCCTAACACAGCACTGATGAGCACCACGAGTGCGAAATCCTGATCTACGGTTAGCATTACCTTTTTTGAGGGAAAGCTCGCTATTCATTAATTTTATAATTAGATTGTTTGTGTATCTTTTAGCAATGCCTACTACGTGCCGTGTGTCAAATTGCCAAAGCAATTACAAGGGTCAAGGTCCATCAAGTGTTTCAGTTTTTCAATTTGCAAGAAATAAAGAACTTGCGGGAAAATGGATGCATGCCATAAAACAGAAAAATGTTGTTGCTAGAGCGTACATGCGTAGATACATAAAAATAAAAGTGTTCTTTTGTTAGGTGTGTGAAGTGCATTTTAAACATGAAGAAGTTGAAGTTTTCATGCAGAGTCCTTTTTACAAGGGGTAAACTAAGTGAATGTATTAAATAATGGTGCAAACCAAAGTGATTGGTAGAAGCGAGCAATATTTTTGGCATTTTTTTAAAAGCTCCTATGCCAGGAGGTTAGTGCATGGTACAGGGTATCAGAAAAAGATAAAGTCAAATGTAAACCAAAGTAGGCAATAATATACGTACTGCATTAAAAAAATTGGTTAGTATCTAACTGTCAAAAATATTTTGAAGTTATTTTTAAAAAGAATATTTTTTTGGAAATCATTGTTATTTGATTTACCAGCCGCCTTGAATTATAGTGTAAAGATGGAGTGTTGCGAGAAGTTCTCTTCGTTCTAGATTTTTAAAAAAAATTTCCTATTTTTCTTGGATTTTTTGATAAAGGTATTTAAAAAAACTGTTAAAAATTCGCGGCTAAAGTGAGCTTTTTTTACTCGCGTTTTTAAATACCTGGCTGCGCTCGTTATTTAACCCTTTATAGGGTATCGGGAGCTATATATCCCACCTATACTGCAGGGTAAATCTCATTGGCTACTTTAAATATTAGACTGCGCGCGAACCGACTCGGTGTATGGCGCGACCATGAAATGGCTCTCAGTCGCGTACAGTGAGATTGCATGTTATGTCTCTAAGTACGAAGAATATTTCCCACTGTCCGTTGAGGCGTTGCATTTTTTAAAAGTTTTTGACAGTCGATTTTAAAATTATGGTTTTTTATGTGTTTTTCGAAATTTCGCAAAAAAATCAGGTAAGTATTATTGGTATAGAATAACATAATATATATATATATATATATATATATAGATTTGACCAAAAAATAACATTTGAACACAGTATAAAACAGAATGAGAACGAGAAAATTAATTTCCTATTTAAAAAAAAAACAGTTTTTTTAATTAAAAAAAAAAATATAAAAAGTGTAGTTTTCAATTTAACCATTGACTAGAATGAAACCAAAAAAAAAATTCTAAAAAGTTTCGGCCATGATGTTCTCAGCTAACAAATCGAAAATTATATTAGATGTATTCATATTCATATTCATTTGCATAGTATACTCAATTTTAGAGAAATTGCATACAACTTTTTCTGGACACTGAATCTTTCAAACAAGCAGTAATGTTGTTTAGGTGAAAAGCTATCTAAGTCCAAATTTTGACATTGTGACTGGCAATTACCTCTTCAACAAAAGCAGCAGCAATGATGACATATCTTGTCAGAACCATAGTTTTTAAGGTATATTTTTCTTAGTTTGTATCCATTTACTTCTTTTCAGATCTGAAGCATGTCAAAGTTATCTGAAAAGGAACTGGAAGACCTGGTGAATCAGTGTGCTCAAAAAATATCTCATGAGCAGGCAGAAAACTGACTGACTGACTGACTTTGGAGGCGATTCTGATGCTGAAGATGACCTTCCATTGTCAAACCTTGGTACAGTTCCTACAACTACGCGGATTTCTTCAATACGCACTTCAGTATGTACCACTTCGACGTATCTTCAACACAACAATTAAAAGTCTTTAAAAAATAAAAAAAGACAGACATATTCTTGGATCAGTTCTGAGGTGATCTAAGAGCCTTCAAAGTTTTTAACAAAAACCATGATAACTTTAAAACCAGTGAACCGATTTTAACAAATGGTAGTGTATTTTGAAGGTCTCGCCAATACCTACAAGCTCCAGTTTTGGTTTCTGATATTTGCCTATTTCGATTTGTAAACGCCAAAAAACAAAATTGAAAAAACATGAAACATGCTTTCGTAGAAAATGTCTCGACATCGCAAATCTGATGCAAATTTTTTTTAAAATATAGTATTGCATAGCCAAATAACCCGAAATGGTCTGGTCGTTGGAAAATGTGCAAATTTGTTTTTAGTTCCGGAGATATAAGCGTCTAAAGTTAGGGCTTTTTTTCAACAAAATTCGTTTTAACTCAAAAACCAGTGAACCTATTTTAACAAACAATAGTAGATTTTGTAGGTCTTGCCGATACCTGCCAGCTCCAGTTTTTGGTTTTTTAATATTTCTTTATTTCGATTTTGAAAAGCCAAAAAACCGAAATTTCAAAAAGTGAAAAAAACTGAAAACCTTTCTTCTCCCCCGGTCCGTTTATACTCATTTCGGTTGCCTCATCTAGCACTTTGGTTGCCTCACCAAGCACTCCAAGTACCTCGAAAAAGTTTGACAAAACAGCAGATGATACTATAGAACCTGAGTTCTCAGATGAGGAAATCATTCCAAGAAGACATGTGACAGCAGAAGACTGGGCTAGTGATAGTGAAGAAGAGAATAATGCTGACAATTCATACTTTTTTTCTAAACAAGATAAAGTTCCTTCACAGTTTTCTAAAGCATTTTTTTCGGCGAATTTTGGTCCCAGATGTACCCCTGATTTAAAAGACACCATTTTCTTATTTTTCTCAGTTTTTCACCAATTTTTTTCTCTGCGAGATAACTATAAAATCAAACATTTACGCTCAGCAAAATGGTTTCGACCTTTCTTTGACATTAGAGGAACTAAAAGCCTTCATAGGCATACTTATTTTTATGGGGTTCCATTACTTGCCAGGAATAAGAATGTACTGGTCCCAAGACGAAATCTTTCATGTTGACAGAATTGCAAGAATCATGCCAGTAAAACGCTTCCTAAAAATACTCAGATTTTTTCATTTAGCTGACAATGCTTACATGCCAAAGAGATACTCGGCAGAATTTGATAGGATTTAGAAAATACGACCTTTGTTGGATTATCTTGGTAAACAATTCAGAGAGAACTTCTATCCATCTGGTTTCGTTTCAGTTGATGAGAGTACGGTGACCTTCAAAGGCAGAAACGCCATGAAGCAATACATGCCGATGAAGCCCGTGAAACGTGGTTTCAAGATATGGGTGTTATGTTGCTCAGAAACAGGATATATGTTCACTTTCGACGTGTATACAGGAAAAGACCCTGATGGAACTGTTACTGGAGGCCTGGGATAAAAAGTAGTTTTAAAACTTTGTAAAGCTTTGGAAGAGAATTTTTGCTGTGCTTTTTTCGATAATTTCTTTACATCTGTTACTTTGATGACGAAACTACTGGAGGCAAACTTATTTGGTTGCGGAACGGTGAGAAACAACAGAAAATATCTCTCAAAGAATCAAATGAGATCTGATAAAGATTTGAAGGAACATCAGATGGACTATCGGATGACCGACGAGATTTCCTATGTAAAGTGGTCAGATAGAGGGAACAAGCCAGTAAGTATACTAAGTACCATACACAAACCTTCGGAGACCGTGAAAATACAGAGACGTACCAAAAAAGGTGAAATCGAAGATGTAAGCTCTCCTATAGCAATAAGCGAGTATAACAAATATATGGGCAGAGTAGATCGGATGGACCAAATGTTAGAAAGCTACTCTGTATCAAGAAAGTCTCGGAGTTGGTGGTTGAAGCAGTTATTATTATTTTTTTGATTGGCAATTGTCAATAGTTATATTTTGTAAAAATAAACCCTGAAAAAGAAGAACGAAAAACTGATGTCACATCTAAAGTTTGGATCGAAATTGTCGAATGAGCTAATTGGAACATATACCTCAAAACGTAAGAGGGGGTATTTAGCTATGAAGGGTAACACTAACAAGAAGACTGCCAATAATGCGCTTAGGCTATCAGGCACCCATCTACCTGAAAAAATTGAGACATATCGAAGATGTGGCCACTGTAGCACGAAAGCTAAAAAAAAAAGTAGCAACATGATCTATAAACCTTGTAATGTTGCACTCTGTGAGGGATGTTTCGCTGATTTTTATAAATAATAAAATTATTTTCAAAAAAATTGTTGCAAAATTAGTTTTAGGAACAACTACTTTAGATAGGTAGGTAGATATTCAGTTTCAAGTTTTCATTGGTTTTTTTCGTTGTATACAAATATTGGAAATTTACAGTATTAGAAATTTATTTGAACTACCTAAATATTTGTTACCAAATTTAGTTTTAGGATCAACTATAGATATTTATTCTTAAGTTTATTTTCGTTTCTTAGTGAAAGGTATTTAAATCTCAAAAATTGAGTAAGTAAATATGTGGGAAAATGTTTTGCAAAATTTAATTTTAGGATTAACTATGGATGCTTGTAGTTTCAAGTTTTTGTTATAAGTATTCAAATATATAAAAGTTTTTAATATTATTCTTATTTTGTTTTATTGGTGGGTTCTTTGGGATAATAATTTCTCCCACCTCAAAACTAACCTCCCTCCCAAAATATTTAAATTATGATATAGCCAAAAGGTATCAGAAGCCAAAAGTAGCATGTTTTCCAACTTTGGTTCAATTTGGACAAAATTTGCCTTTTGCCCTATAAAGGGTTAAACCAACGCTTGTAAAAAAAACACTATTTTAGCGACTAGTTGTTAAAACTACTACTAAAAAGCAGCCAAAATTTCGCGACAACGCTCCGTCACTCTGACACTTTTAGAAAAATTCTGACAGTAAGATCTTTCAAAATAATTTGGCAAGTAAACCATGAGTATGTTTTCACATCGTATTCAATACGTAATGAACAGATTGTCTACTTTTTCTTTCATAGAGCTTGTTCTCTGTTCTGACAAAGAGCGTTACATATGAAAAACAAGATGCTCGATTTTCGATACGTATTGAGTAAGATATGAAAACATAATAAATATCTGTTATTTTTGACAGTTGCTATTGTTGCTATGCACTGCGCTTTTAAATCGATTTAATTTAGTAAAACTTATTTTCTTTTTATATTTGAATGCACAATTTTAAAAGGGAATTTAAATCGCCTTTTTTCTCCAGGTTAAATGGGGCCAAATTTGGCATTTTGTTTTCTTCTAGAAGTAAATTAAAACTATTTCTTAACTCAAGAACAAACATAGTGTGGATGGAGAAATAATATAATAAAAAAAAAATTTAAAAAAGATAGAGACGAAAAACGAAAAAATAATATTCTAAATGATGTATAAATTTTAACCTCGTTGTTCGGGCCGTTTTGTCGACATACACGCGCTAAATTATTGAAAAGTCAGATAATTGCACTAGGGAGATATTTTACCGGTTTCTCCCTTATTTTACTTTTATTTTTGGCGAAACGAGTCTGCAGCATGTTGTTTATCATAGTTGTGTAGGTTGTTTTAAAGAATCGCACAAAGTTACTGGTCAGTAATTATCTTTTCATTCGAGTTGAGGCTTGGAGCTCACCTGGGTCATTGGAAAACCTTTTTCTAGGAACTGCAACGTTCCTGTGCATTATTAGGCATTTTCAACTATATTTCATTGGGGCCGAAACGACCTCAACCCTCGCCTCAACCTGTTCTTGAAGTTTAAATGGGTGAGATCTCCGGCTTGCTCGAACTCATTTAGCCACGAGACTTAGAATCAGAGTGCCAAGTGGGCCATTTTTGGTAAGCAGAACTGGCGCTGTAGGATGAACCAAATGTCGACATAAAGCGTCTAAATCGACGCCTGTGAGATACCATGGAAGGCGTTGGTAACTTAAGACAACAGGATGGTGGCCATGGAAGTCGGAATCCGCCAAGGAGTGTGTAACAACTCACCTGACGAAGTTATTAGCCCTGAAGATTGATGGTGGTGAAACGTCGGTCGTGCTTATACTCGACCGTCATCGTCAGTGGCATGTGCAATGTTTTCTTGCAATTATGAGGCCCTGACGAGTAGGAGAGTCTCGGCGGTGAGACTTTGGTGGTCTGACGTGGAGAAGAATTTCATATAAACAGCCATTGCATACGAGTCAGTTTAAGCCTTAGGCCAAAGCCGATGTTGATGTGGAGTAGATTTTATTAACGAAACATTCAGTTTTTGAATCACCACGTGCACACCCGTCGGGCGAAAGGGAATCCGGAATTGTAAAAAAGTCGGGCTTTCGCAACAGAGTTCGTCGGGGTAACCCAAAAGGACCCAGAGAAATTATTCGGGAAATCCGGAAAGTCTTTTCTTTCCTGCATAAGCGTTCAAGTCCCATGGAATCCTCTAGCAGGAAGATATGCTTTAAAAGGCGAAGAGAGGACCAAGTGGAGGTGTCGTACCAGTTCGTACTCATATCCGCAGTCGATAGAATAATCTAGGTAAGGGAAGTTGGCAAATTGGAATCGGAACTTCGGAATATATTTTGCCTCTAAAGATCGGGGCGTGCCCAGATTGGCATGGAAGCGTTTTGATAAACGAGCCGAGCCTGGGCGAGGAGATCTCAAATACCCCAGATTTCCTTTTTACAATTTCATGTAACAAATTGTCGTTTAGTGTACATATGTCATGGTAGCGTGTAAGAAACACAAAAAAAAATAACTTTTTCTTGTTCTTCTTCTTAAATACCAAAAAATCCATTATTCTGAAACATTCTATTTTCAGTAAGAATCAAAAATTTTCCATTTGCGTGAAATGACAATGAAGCTGTTGTGTACTATGTTATATGATGCGATTGTTTTAATTGCACGTCAGTGTCAGCATGTATTCAGTTGAGCACAGTAATGGATTTTAAAGTAACACTTGTGGCATATCGGACAAAGCGTTTTTGCTTCTCACTTCACTACGACCAGGCCTCCAATGTCTAATGGAGAATCCAGACACCTACAGACCTGTTCCATCCTTATTAGATATCATCAGGGAGTCATAGGATTGTACCTGGTAGTTGAAGCTACACAGGCACCATGCACACCTCTCAAATTTAAAACAAAAGGTTTTTAATCCGCGTAGACGTAGTTTTGTCCGATATGCCACGAGTGTTACTTGAATTTTTATTTGCGGACACGAGAATCACTTTGTTTTTTTAATATTTTGGCTTTTTAGTTCTGCGCAACAAGCCTCCTCCGGAGCGATTGCTTGCCGATGCCCTAAAATTAGGGCCACGTATTATGAAGCTCCAATTGGGGGCGGTGCTGCTGCGAACTTTACCTCTTTTTAAGAGTCGTGTTACAGTGACCTTATACTTTTACAGCTTTCTTCTTTATAACTTGCTGGAAGGTACAGGATTCTGTATTTACGGGGTTCTGCCCTTTTCAATTTTGATGTTTTTGTTTCTCGGTTTATTCGACAGGTGGCGCACGCAGTTACTAGGTTTCCGCGGATTGCAAACTTTTTGTTTTAAATTGGAGAGGTGTGCATGGTGCCTGCGTAGCTTCAACTGCCTGGTACAATCCTATGACTCCCTGATGATTCCAAATAAGGATGAAACAGGTCTGTAGGTGTCTGGATTCTCCATTAGACATTGGAGGCCTGGTCGTAATGAAGTGAGAAACAAAAACGCTTTGTCCGATATGTCACGAGTGTTACTTTATTTTTTATTTGCGGACACGAGATTCACTTTGTAATGGATTTTTACAATTTACTGTTATCGTTTTATATAGGTACCCATATTATACGTAAATCAAAATTACACTTGATGGAACTTTTACTATTTGCCTTAGACAAACTACCATAAGACATCCGACCCACCATAAACTGCATGGTAAATAATAACACCGGTTTATTTGCAAAATTTGCAACCACTCGACGAAGCCAAAAAAATAAGCTCGTATGAGTTCCATATCATTTTAAATTACAGAGAGCGAAAGCGACGGAGTCATTTGTGGTGTGACCGCATCGCATCTGCGCACAGAAACAAAAGTATATACTTAATTTAAAAGAATATATAGTTCACTCAAGTAAATAAGAGCAACTACACATTTTTCTGACTCCATTATGGCAAGTACCTATTACTAAATATTAATATTTAGTAACATAATCAGTTATTTCGTTTAAGAATATATTTTGGTAAAAATAAATTTTGGTATATTTGGTACCTTCGACTGGTGCACATGCCCCTTAGGATGCAAGTTTTCTTTCTCTAACAGGACTTAATTTTGCCTAACACCTCTTTGTCGAGGGCAGGGATCTTTAGACTGCGTATAAACGCGTAAACGCAAAGTATGAAGGGAATTTAAAGCTGATTCCATAAGAAAAATACCAACTTCTCTAAAAGTGATAAAGAAAATCCAGTTTGATAGTTATATTCTGCTTTACAAAATCTAGGAAAAGCCTTTACACCAAACAAAAATTTTTACAAATAAAAAAGTTATAGACCCCATCCCATAATGCAGACTTTTCGAAAAGCCCCCGTAGCTCGAAAATGGCTTGACATGTCAAGATACGGTTTTTACCTTTAAACTTCTCTTAAAAATTAAGCCTCGCAAAAGGGGGTCAGTTTATTTTTCTATCTCCACTGGAAGTACCTTAAACACCTCAAAATTACCCTGTACAGTGTACGTGGGTTGTGCGATATGGAAGGCAATGCGTACTTGGACATGCAAATACCGAGAACTTTTGCTGACGGGAATAATGTTAATAATAATAAGTAAGAAGATTAAGTACGTCTTGATAATAGATAATTAAAGTAAATATTTCAACGCATCGGTATCGGTTTCAGCTCCCCGGTCATAGTCATATATAAAATACTTAAACGGCATCAAAATGTCACGGGAAACAATTTTCCATTTAAATACTGCGTGGTCCTTTGTTTGGGCGAACTAAAATATTTCTTTCAGTTAATACACAACTTAATATTTTAAACAAATATTTATTTATTGTTAACAATATTTTTAAACTAGTCAAACAAAATGTTTGTTTGTCCATTATCAACCAGATATTTATTTGGAATAAATATTTATTTTGTTAATCCCATATGACCTGTATTTAGTTTGCATTGGCTGTGGTTCGATTCCTTTCCCGGCTTTAGAAATGATCCATATATCTTTAGGTGGGTAGTACAGAAAAATAAGAAATTCGTTGCGTTCAGTAAAAAATAAAACAACCAAACCAACTATTATTTCATGTTTATTTTCTGCAAAACGACTTCCCGGCGGGTTGTTTATTATCTTGTGTTCCTGGATTTTTATTTGCATTCGTAAAGTGAGTGTCTTATCAGTTCGCAAAGGGAGCATTTAGGCAACTAAATGTGCCTTCGTTATCGACCTTCATTGGCTGCAATGCAATAATTTTAAATTATTGAGGGTATTATAAAACATCCCGATTCAAATGTAATGTTTAATAGTCAACTTTTGGCCTTAAATCTTAAAAAATGGGTAAAAGTCGGTAAAAGGTAACTGCATAAAAATTAATTATTCAATATTTATTAAAAAGATTTTTAAGCGCCAAAAAAATATAATGGCGCAATTTGCTGTTTTTCCAGGATCTAAAAAAAGAAATTATTTTGATTTATACAGCCAAATAAAAATAAGAATTAAAACACCTTTAAACCAACCAACACAGAGACCAGCACACAGCTTCTGGACACACTTATAAAAATGTCTTTTAAAAAGTTAACCACATTAACTCAACGAACATTTTTTTGACTTAAGCTCTTACTTTGTTACTGTAAATAAATTATACTTGGCTTATATATTTTCACTTACTTGATTTAAAGCATTAATTCCTTTGACTTCTTGTCACTTAAGTTAAATACATGAAGGATTTGTTCCTAGAAAATATTTTTTGCCCTGCAAGTATAGAAGAAATGGTGAAGGCATTTATTATTTAACACTGCAACGCCTCGCACATCTAGCTACCGATCTCTGGTCGACCTCAAGCTTCTACGCTTACCGTTACCGAACGCCAGCATCCAACAAAGGATTTTGCATATACACCTTCTTCTTCTTCACGTGCCATCCTCTCTTCGAACGTTGGCTATCATCAGCGCGATCTGTACCCTCTCCACTGCTTTTCGGAAAAGAGTCATAGTACTAACACCAGTTTATATTTGTAATTTTCCAAAATATGGCCAAAATATTGAAGTATTCGTTTTTTTATGGTAAATAAAACTTCAATATCTTTATTTATTCTAAGCAAAACATCCGCATTAGTTACTCTGTCCATCCAATATATCCCTAGCATTCTAGGATAACACCACATCTCGAATGCCTTTAACTTTTCGCACATGGCCTCAGTCAGTGTCCATGCTTCCAGTCATAATATAAGATGCTAAAAAAATGACACCGAAACACATGAATTCGGACAATTATATTAAGATCGCGACTACACAACACTGATTTCATTTTGATAAAAGACGATATGGCCTGTTCAATTGTTGCACGAACTTCCAGCATGTTATCCCAGTTCTCATTGAGGAGGCAACCCAAGTATCTGTATAAATCCACGCGTTCGACTTGCTGCGCATTTAATTCTAACATGCCTCTGATGTCCATTTCTTTGGATATGACCATCTATTTTGTTTTCCCAACATTCAGGTTAAGCCCGAATTACGAATTTTTGGCAGCAATTTGATTCAACAACTCTTGCAGGCCTTCCAACATGTCTGTTATTATGACAGTGTCGTCGGCAGATCGTAGGTTGTTAATTTTTATACCGCTTATAGACCCTGTTCGCAGTTATAAAGTGCATTCTCTTTTATTTTGTTACTATAGTGTTACTATATTAAACAACAGCGTACTCCTTTTCTTATTTGGACCTCTTCGGACCGTTGGTCATCAAACAATATTTGAGCAGTCTGCTTCCAGTATAGATTAGCGATTATCTTTAGATCTCGGTTATCTAGACTAACTTCTTTTAGCGATTCTCTGAGCTTTTCGTGTTGGACTCGATTAAACGCTTTTTCATAATCTGTGAAACAAGCATATACTGGCACCGACACATCCCTAGATCGCTGAACTAAGACTTGAATGCAAAACAGAGCCTGTCTTGTCCCGAAACCACAACGAAATCCACGTTTTACCATAAAGAATTCGCATTTTCCATAAATTCTTTGATGGATAATCTTTAGAAATATTTTTGACATATGGTTCATTAGGCTGATTAGACGGTAATCACTACACTTCTTGCTGAATGTTTTTTAGGCAGTGTAACAAAGGTTGATTTGAGTTAGTCACTAGCGATTTTACCGCTGCGATAAATCATGTTAAAAAGTTTGACCAGCGTATTTACGGAATCTTCGTTTTTTATTAGCTTTAAAACCTCAGTGTGTACTTCGTCTTGCCCTGACGCATTTCTGTTTTTAGCTGAAGATATTACGTATTGTACTTCCTCTGGTGTTATATCTATGGCTTGGTTTGAGAATTCTTCTGACTGTTCGGATCGGTTATCGCTAAAGAGATGTTCTATATAGTTACCCCATTCTTTTAGTTTTTCTGTGGTATCTGGTATGATTTTGCCCTGATTGTTCACAAGGATTCCAGCTTATCTTTCACTAAATAATCCTGCTACTTTCTTTGTGCGTTTGTGTAAATTTAAAGTGTCATGTTTAGCATCTAGATCTTCTATTTATTGACATTGCTGTGTTATTTAGTCTTGTTTTGCTAACCTTATCTTGTTTTTATTTCTCTGTTGATTTTATGGTACTAATCGCTGCCTTTTTTACTGCGTCTTTTATACATCAACTCAAGGATTTCATCGGTCATCCAAACTTTCTTTTTATTTCTTGTTTTCTTCTTGCCTAAGAGTGTTGTGCTCTTGACTATGCCACTTTTAACCTTTATCCAAACCATTTCTGAATCTTGCTGGGTAGACTCAATAATGTCCTTAAGCTTTTTATTAAGTTCGACTTTAAGTTCAGTTGCTACCGTGTTATCTTGAAGTTCGTCCAGCCTGGATCTGGGTTTGTTATTTCGGGAACGATTTTTCTTGAGGGTAAATTTAATTTTGGCCACAACTGGATTATGATGCGAGCCTACGTCTGCGCCAGGGTAAGTTTTTTCAGATTTAATACACTTTCTAAATTGTTTATTAATTAATATAAGGTCTGTTTGGTTCCTAATGATACTCTCAGTATTGTCGGATTTAGAAGTACAAGTCCAGTTATATCTAGAGCAGAAAAATGCAAGCAATGGGGGCCTACCGAGGGGTAATCACCAGCCAAAATTGGTACACCAGATTTCACAAAAGCATAAGATTTCTTAGATTTCACTTCGGATTTCACAGATTTAATAGATTTTACAGATTTCCTAATATTTTTTGATAAATAATACTTAATAAATTTCGGGATAAATTCACTTGCATAAAAGGTTAGCGTTAAGCTAGCACTCCCATCCATAATTCTTGAAAAAAATTTAATGTTACTATTTCCAAATTAGTTGCTATTTAAGTGCCCCCGAATATTAAAACAAAAGTTAAAAAAAAAAATTTTGGTATTTTCGCAAAAAAAATAAGTAGAGACCACTAGCTTAACATAAACCTAGCAGTCCAACAGGTAACCATTTAGATAAACCAAATTTTAATTATTTTAAAATAAAGAGCAATTTAAGTGCTACTTTGGTCCATCTTTCGAAAATGAAGTGCTCTTTTCGTTAAGGCGAAAAATGGAGAAAATTACATTTCAGGGGTATTTCACGCAAGTGCAAGATCATCACGCATAAAATGATTAAAATATACAAATACAATACATTTAGGTGCTGAACAAAAATGCTAAAATCGTTTCGCGCGCTTTTTTTAAATTAAGGGGGTGGACCGCTAAAAGCCTGTTTCTGCGGGGTTAATACAACATACAGGTATGGCAAAATTAATGAAGTCACGGTATGGTGTTGCCAGACCTAATTCGCCTTGTTGCCACATTGTACAATAAAAACATGGATATTACAAACTGCGTTCAATAAAATGCGTTTTAATTATAAAAAATTTGGCATATAGTTTAAATTTGACACATTTATTTTACATCTGCAAGGTTAATTTGAAAACCAAAAATACAGTTATAGCAGTCACGTAACATATGTGGTATTGTTGCAACCTAAAAGCAAAAACAAATATTTTTTTTTAAATGTCTGGTAGTTTGTAATTAAAAATGTATTAATTTATATTTTATTTTAAAGAGGCAATACCAAGAAATATTTTTGGCAAAAACAAGAAACATACTGAACTTTAAACATAAACATTTTTGGATCGTATTATTGAGAGTAACCATGAGATACCATGACGTCAGGTATGACGTTTAACATAACATACTATCTAACTACCTTTCAAAGGTAGTTAGATGCTCGTGGTATGTTATAATTTACGTTTATTTTACTTGTTAGAACTCTTACGAGACAACACGAGTATAATTAATAAAATATTAAATGAATAGTAATGAGGAAAGGTTTTCAAAAATTAAAAAAAGAAAACTCACGTGACCTCCATATCGCACGGCCACTTTTTCTCATTACCCAAACTTCGCCGGTCCGCCAGCGCCACCTTTCGGTTTAAAATTATAGCACAAATTAACGTTAAGGAATAATTTTTCCATCAAAATTTTTTATGTTTCAAAATTTGAGAATTATCTGGAAACCCTTATTCTTTTTTAAAAGATTCATTTGATTAAATGATTTTGGATTTATTTGAATTACAGTCCCTAGAGCATGATGTTCATTTTGTGGTCTTTTACTTTTTAATGAGGTTAAGAAATAAGGGAATTACCCTAAAAAACACTAAAATTAATGAAAAAACGTCAAATTGCTACTTGTGTAAGCGAGGCAGACACATGTCCCAATTAACTTAAAGTTGTGTGTTTCCACCACAAAACTTTTCAGACATTTAACAAAAATTACAAAATATTGTTTTCAATTTATTTTCATATTCAGGATTGCCAACCAAAGAAATAAGCAATGTAACCATGACGTCTCACCTAAGCTAGATGTGACGTCATGGTAAGGTGTAGTTAGTCGCAAAAATACCGGTCATCCTGTTACTATACATACCGGTATGCTGTATTAACCTCGCCAAAACCGACCTAAAGTTTATATAAACCCAGCGGTCCACTTGGATACCTTTGTTCAAAAATTAATTTGGTATACGTAAGAATTAGGTGCTAGTTAAGTGCCCACCGAATATTAAATCAAAACTTAGAAAATGTTTTTTTTGTAGTTTCGGAAAAAAATAAGTAGGAACCGCTAGCTTAACATAAACCTAGCGGTCTCACAGGTAACCCTTTAGACAAACCAAATTTTAATTATTTTAAAATATAGATCAGTTTAAGTGCTAATTTGGCCATCTTTCGAATATTAAGTGCTCTTTTCGTTGTGGCGAAAAATGGGAAAAAGTTAATTTCCGTGGTATTTTACACACCAATTCTCAAGATCGTATACATAAAATGATTAACATCTTCAAATACGATACGTACCATTTAGGTGCTCAACAAAAATGTGAAAACCGTGGTTGTTCCGCGTATTTTTTTTAAACTAAGAAGGTGAATCGCTAAGTTTGTACAATGACTCAGGCTACTGCGAACATAGGGGGAATCAAGTCCAATTTACTCTCCGTGCCGTACGACCGAGGTGGATTCGAAGCACGCTGCAGTGTTATCTTTTGGAATTTTTTTTTTATTTCTGCCTTGCTCGAGAAACAGATTGATAAGTTCTTAAGTGAAATGATACATTTTTAAAACTAAAAATGGATGTCTGCGAAGTTGCCGAATAGGTACAGATAGTCAAATGGTACTATCAAGGCAGACCATTGAGTCTTATTCAAGAACTTTGTTTGGAGAATTTTGTAAATCGCCCACAACCTAGTTATCAACGATTCATAGGTTTGTGCAAAATTTTGAAAAGTTTGGTTGTGTAGAGCCAAGAAACCATAAAAAACCCACTGTTTTGAATGACGAGCAGGAAGTACGAGTTGTGATGATTTGCGCTGCAGTGAAGGAAAATCGAAAGTTAGCTAGCCACCAAATTGCCGAAACAGTTGATACGTCTTCAGCCACTGTCTTACGTGTTCTAAAAAAGAATGCTTATCATTCTTACAAAGCGTCAAAAACACATCAAATTTTTCCCGAGAACAACTATCGTCGTATGGAATCTTGCGAAAGAATGATGAAAAGGGCCTAATCGTGCTGAAAACTGCACTGCACTTTTCCATTATTGAATCATCGTAAACCAACACACGTTCCATATTGGTCGAGGGAAAATTTGCATTTGTATTTTTTTTTAATGTTTGGCGGGGTATTGTAGGGAAATACGTAATTGGGCCATTTTTTATTTACGGCAATTTGAATGGTCCTAAATACTTGGATCTACTGCAGCAGCATATTATGGTTTCAACAAGAGGGTTGCCCCACTCACAATGTTGGCCTTGTTAGGGAATATTTTGATAATGAATTTTCTAATCGGATTATAAATACACGGGAAACTATTTTATGGCCAGCTCGATCACTCGATCTTGCTCTTAATGGCTTCTATCTGTGGAGTTATATCAAAAATAAAGTTTATGTGCATGAAAGGACTAATAATTTGGAAGAGCTTGGGATTAAAATTGAAGAAGCTTTTCAAACTATCACCCCTAACATGCTTGGAAACGTTAGATGGGGAGCAAGGAGGAATTTTCGAACATTTGCTCTAATTTTTTTTTGACTCGGAGAATCTTTTTGGTTTTTAGAATGTATTATTTTATTCTGAGAACTTGCTTTTATTTTGTTTCTCCTTATTATTTTCATTGTAACACGTTGCTAGTGATAAATTTGAGCAGTTGAAAATAAAATGCTCTAATTTATCAGTGACAAAAAACAAGAAAATTACGTTATAAAAATTTGCGTATTTATTGACCAAAACACTCCACATAGCACCGTGGTTAGAGGCGTACTCAACAAGTTGCGATGCGAACGGCGGCGAACGGCGATCGCAAACCTGAGTGTTGGTTGCTCCACTGATAGGTGTGCGGTGTCCCTGCATGTACGTACACTGGCAAATTGGACTTCTTCCGGCCTATTTTCGCAGTAGCATGAAGCGGTCTGTATAAAACCAGTGGTTTACTTTGGAACATTTGATCAAAAATTAATTTGGCATACGCGAGAATTAGCTGCTAATTTATGTACCAATTTAGAAAATTAAGAGCTCTTTTCGTTTTGGAGAAATATGGAAAAAATATTACCCATACCCAATAAAATAACGCTAAGAAACACATATTCCTTAACGCTTTTTTGCCCAAATTTGACACGCGCCCCCTTTCCTTGTACAATCCTTTTTAACGTTTGGGATTACTCCCCCTCCCATAAAAGTACGTAATGTTTTCCTGCCCAGTGCACCTCTATTTTAATCATTTTATGAGTATGATCTTGAAGTAATGTGAAATAGCACGGCAATTAAAATAACATGGAAATTCCAATTTTTCAATTTTTATTAAATTTCGGAACTGTGAATTTTATAAATTGACGAAGTAGTCCATTGGTGGAGGGATTTAAAAAAAATGAAAAAGCTTTGGTCATTCTCCACTAATGTTTTATTGAAAAATCACCCAACATGTTTCGACAGTATAGACTGTCATCTTCAGGGGTGTACTGAAAGAACCCAAGAAGACTTATCGTAACATTGATATTTCTAAAATTATTATGTGTGCACCACCGAGTCAGCGACCCAACCGATGGACAGACCAAGCATAACACAAAATTAAAACCCCCAAAACTCTAAAGTCTAAGCTTTAACAAAACTTACCCTAGGGTGGTGCTACAAGTATGGCGACATCTAGTGTCTATGGGAATTTAAGCAGCTACATCGACAACTGAAAACGAGAGCGGCTTCAGGAAACAGTAAAAAATAGGAGCAAAACATTATAAATTAAAAGCAAAAAAAAACAAAAATAAATTATTTATTTAAGTAGTAAAACTTTTTTTTTAATAATAATGTAAAATGTAGTTAAATTTAAAATTTTTTATATTTTCCTTTTTTTTAACTACATCGGTAAGTCTTACTACTTAAATAATTTTTTTTTTTTGCTTTTATTAATTTAGAATGTTTTGCTCCTACTTTTTGACGGTTTCCTGAGGCCGCTCTTTTTATTTTCATGTAGCTGCCTAAATTCCCATAGACACTAGAGGTCGCCATACTTGTAGCACCACCCTAGGGTAAGTTTTGTTAAAAATTAGATTTTAGGGTTTTGAGAGTTTTAGTTTTGTGTTATGCTTAGTCTGTCCATCGTCGCTGGCTCGATGGTGGCCTTCCCTTGTGCGTTTTTCCATCTTCCATTGGATGGTTGCCACTGTGCTTGTGCCTAGTGGATGGGTAGACCAAGCATAACTCTGTTTTTCACATATTAATTTTACAAATATCAATGTTACAATAAGTCTCCTTGGGTTCTTTCAGTACACCCCTGAAGATGACAGTCTATCCTGTCGAAACATGTTGGGTGATTTTTCAATAAAACATCAGTGGAGAATGACCAAAGCTTTTTCCTATATGTAAATTTTATGTTCTACTGATTTGTCTAGCCAACAAAGTCATTTAAATAACCTATAAGAGAGTTAACAGCAGTTATATATATATTACCATATACTGGACCAGTGGTTTTAGATGTCATTTTTCAAAGTGGTGGTCGAAAAAGCATAAAAAATACTAATTATGCCAGTAAAGCATGACTACACTTGTTTATTAACATTCATACTAAAATTCAAGGATGACGATTAAACAGCTGTTTACCCCAGAAGCACTCTTGGTTCATTTCTGTAGAATCAAGAGAGAAAAGGAATGGATTAGATAGCCAATCGCGATCAAGTGCCTACGGTGCATTTAGGGGTTAATCACATATTCATGTGCCACCACATCCCTGTAGAAGTTCCGAAAGTTAATAAAATCAACAGGCATATAGGTCATTTTTACCGGGGTATAGCAAAAACATCTGGGACGCCATATAAAAAAAAATGGTAGGGAGGTTTATTTTATGGCTAAGATGTTAATTTTATCTCCGGCGCTTAAAGTTTTTGCGTAGTAGTAAATTGGAAAAAAAAACATCACACAAAGCTGGTTTTTGACTTGTACATAGTATTTTCAAAGTCAATTTCATGCGTCAACAAAACTTTTTTTCATTGTGAGCGGCAACAAGTCAACACAAATTGATGGCCACCATATATCAGCCGCCATATTGAAACGCATCATAGCTGAACCAAATTTGTTTTAACAATATTGTTGAACTTGCCCTTTTCTTTTGTCTTACCAAAGGCGATTTTCAGCGTGGAATGATTCTTAATTGGTATTTACCAATGCATTTCCGCGATCTTGTTTTTAACGAAAGTAGGGGAAATTGTTAAGTAACGGATCAGCTGATTTACTTTTGGTATTTACTATTTATAACCACACTTTGGACTTGGGTTCATCTTTGAGTGAGAACTTCTTTTGGGTTTAGGAAATGGAAGAAAAGTGGTAAACTACGAAGTATAAGGAATGTTGATCAAGGTCAGCGACCTCGAAACAGCAAGTCTTCTGCTTAATGGTATGTATTTGTAATACGAGCCTATAAATTGACATTTTTAGCAGTATTATGGACAAAAAACTTTAGAATAGGCACTATTCCATGTTTTAATATTTATAACTAAAGTCTCAAAAAATAAAACATAAATCTACTTTTCTTCGCTCTTTAACCAATGCATTTCAGCAGGCCATTTAACTCATTTATGATTATTGAGTGGTGGGGGAATATGACGTCACAGTTAATGTCAAAGTTGTCAACCGAAAGAATAACCGCGGTATATACCAAAGATAAATCATTCCAGGCTTAAAATCGCCTCAAATTTGGTCCTTTGTGATTTAATAGTTGATGATTAGCGCCCTTTAGTATGTTATTTTTGCATGTGTTAATTTTACTGGGGTATTTTTGAAGTTCATGAAGTTCCAAACTTCATCAAACTCTAAGGATCGAATTTGGCATATATGCCTAATAGTTTGAGGTACATTTGAAGTTGGACTGACAGAAACCTCGAATTATTAATATTTTTTGAAGAGAAAATGGCAAAAATCTTGCTTTTGCGATTTTCAAGGTCATTTAAGGTCGGCTGACCTTGCTTGTTGCATATTTTATGAATTTTGGCGGCCATCTTAAAAGATGACGTCATATCAATATCTTCTACACAGATGCGAACAAAACACCTAGTAACACTTGGTTGTGTGACTAAAGAGCTATCAATCTCAAACAGTCACAAAACTCCTTCATTCAAAATCCCACGGAATATAAATTATCGACATATGCCCCTATACTAATTGATTTTTCTCTCAAGTCAAGAATATAGGTCGTGGGCTAAGAGCCACTTCTACACGTATATTTGTGCGGAAAAACGCATTTTCTGCAAGCGTATATAGAAAATAGCAAGAAAAGCTTTATACAAATTTGCCAAAATGTACAGGGTATCTGGCTCCGTCCTCTTAATGACAAACGGCAAGATTAGCATCCAAAAGATACTTTTTTGTAAAGCATCTAAGGATGCTTCTCTGCTTTTTGTGATTTTGTAGACATTCTGGGGGACTCGAACTTTGTACCCAAATAAATTTTGTAAATAGGATAAAAAAAGTTGATAAAAAGAAATTGCCTAAAAAAATAAGAACTTAACCTTTACATAAGTCGTGCAGCCTTTAAGAAAAAATTATTGTGCATTTTGCATTTTCTATCTCCTCTCTTATTTGTTGCCTTTAAAATAATTCCACTTAAGATTTCCAGTAAAGTTGCCCTTTATTTGTGAGGTGCTTTTCGAGAATCTAAGTTCTGCTGGGGTGCATCCTGAGAACAATTGTTTGCAGGGGGATTATGTGGCGAGGCAGCAGCCTTGCGCCCACGTTTTATTGAGGGCGCTGCACATCCGGGGCATTTCATGCATATTTGTGGACAAAATTCTAAGAATAATTTTCATCAAAGTGTTAAAAAAAAATACTACGTTTTTACGTGGAACTGAATACGTTTTCAAAACGATTCACTTTTCGGTTTTTATGAAGCGATTTAAATGCGTTTTAAACTCGATTTGAGCTTTTGACATTTGCCTAATGTATTTTAAGGTTAGTTTTTGCGAATTTTACTGCTTCTTTTGTTTTGTAATTTAAATAATTTATAAATTAAAATAAAGGTATACTTTTAGCAGGAACATTGGTGTCATTCAGTTCGATACGATACCCGTTTTTATGCAGTTGAATTCCGATACGATCCCCAAAAATGCGGTATTGAACTTGTGCAGAGCCAACCAAACAAAAGTTCGATAGCCGCGTTTTCATGGAATGTTTTAGTTCCACGTGAAAACGTCGTGATTTTTGACTTATTTACTTTGTTTATACAGGTCTTTTAAAGCTCTCTTATACAAGGGCGGTTTGAAAATGTGGTCGTATAAAGACCACTAAAACCGTTTTAGGCACTAAATCGATTTTGTTTTAAAGCGATTTCAGAAAACGGTATATCACTTTAAAACCGATTTTAGGGTCGGTATAAACCCTTTAGAAATCAAAGACATTAAACTAAATTAGACCCATCAAGTCGTTCGTAAATAACTTTGAAATGCGATCAGTCGTTAGACTTAGGTAAAACCATTTTATCTTCCACTGGCAACGCTGGCCCAGACAATACCACGTCATGTTTAGCAGCGGCCAGAAGCGGCTCGTTATTTATAAATGTAAAAAGGTTTGGTTTTTATTTTCAGACTTCTCAAATATTTTTGTAAATACAATCTTTAATTTTTTTATACTTAATAATTGATACCGAGGTATGGAGAGGTATTATATTTATCATTCTGAAAATATTTATGTAAACTAGTGCGGAAAGTGATACTTTTACGCACGGGAAGAGTTCGGGCGGGAAAGCGACTCCGTAAGAGTTAGGTACAATTTTTTTTTTCTACGAGTGTTTATGATGACTATCTTGATCAAAAAATAGTTTTTAGAACACACATTTCAAACTCAAAATTTAAAAATTGGGGTCATAAAGTACCATTTAAAAAAAATTGCACACTAGGACAGTATTCTATGCACGCCGTGCGTATTTTTCTTACGCACGGCGTGTGGGAACTTGAACTTTCCACATTAAAATTGATATTTAAAAGTAGACTTTTTCACACGCATTTGTGAAGTTGGTTTTTTACCTCTTTAATGTCAAGTGACCTGCAAAACTTTATTAAAAAATTAGCATAGGTAAAAGTATTTTTTAGCACGGCGTGAATTTTAAGTCTAATTGGAGTTTTTAAATGCATTTATAAACTAGATTAAATTAAAAATGGAATCAAAATGATGTTTTGGTTTTAATTTCAAAAATACCAAATATATATAACCTTAGGAAGAAGATTTTTATGCAAGTAGGTAATTGTTGTACTAAAAGCGTGTCAAAAGTGACTTTTTCACCCTTAACGACCATCGTATGCAGAAAAGTATCACTTTCCGCACTGTTTAGGCAAATAACCAAAAAACCAATATGGAGAAAATAAGTAAATTCGATTAAAAATAGTGGTATTTTGAAAAAGGACAGGATATATTATAGGTATTATATGATGGTGTTTCATTGTGTAAAAATAAATGGAATTTATACACTCTACTATAATTTTCATTTAATACGTAAAAGTATTTTTACATTCTTAATAAATACAAAAAAAAATCTTATATGGAGTATCTACATATGTAAATATTATAAATAAAAAGTTGTAACCAACATACATTCTTTATCTTGTGTCTGATATAATGTTTTAAAAATTTATATTTATACCGGAAACGCTTGTACTATTTATAAACAAATCTCAGCAGAAAAAATAAGCTGACTACAGATCGTATCAAAACTGTGAATGTAGTTAAAAATAAATATCATACGCACCTTTTACATTTTTTGCTATTCATATAGGATATTTCAAAATGTCGCAGCTGGGGTTGTTTCATTATACCAAATATAGTGTAATTAATTATAAGTGCTTACCATATTGTTTTTATTACAAATTCGCAAAGATATCACCAAAAATCTATTTCTTTCCTATATTTATAATTTTGTGTCAAATTTTTTAATTGTTAATTTATAGGTGAAAGGTACAAATTTTTGGTAGGATGGACTCTCATTCAAATCTTTCGGATCAAAGGTGTAGGGGCGGCCGGTGGAATGGTGGTCCTTGAAGCATTATTTAATGTTTTGTTGTTTTTTTACTGATTCTTTTGATTATGCAATTAAAGCGGGAAAGACGGAATTTTGTGTGGGTATTAGGTGGTCAATGGTGAGTCTAAATCCAAAAATGCAACCTCCTACCCCTTCTGGAAAAGCCGCCATTTTGATTTTAAGGGATGAATTTGTTTTTTGGATATTAAAACGTTAATACACTTTTTATCGAAGAAAGTGTCGTTACTCACTTTACGGAGTATAAAATTTTCTACAAATTTGTATCCATACAATTTTTCGATATTTGCAATAGTTAATTAACTACAGGTAATTAACTGAGGAAGAGGGGGATAAAAAATCCTTAATTTTGGAGCAACTCCCTTTTTTTCATCGGGATACAAAAATCGTCTTAACAAAACTTGTAGCGGTTGAAATTATGAAAATTTTCATAATAATAACTCATCAATCGGACTAATGATCGTCACGCAATAGCGCGTCAAAGTCATTAAGTCGCTCTCCCACTCCGAAAATTTAAAGATTGAACTGATCCAATGGTCTGAAAACCTTGTAATTCTTTTTTGAAAACTAAAAAAATTGAAAAATATAAGAATGTTACATAATTTTGTTATTTGGAAAATTTAGATCCCCGGAAAATATAATTTTGCAAGTTTAAATCCCCACAATTGGATATTATAGAATTCCAAATCCCTGAAACCGAAAATTTTGAGATCGAACAGGTCTAATGGTTTGAAACCTTCTTCATTTTTTTTTAAGATTAGAAAATTTTGAATAGTACCGGAATTTCAAATTAGAACGTAAATTTTGAAATTCGCATTTTCGATGATTCTATTTTTGAATTTCAAAATGCCTAAAATTGGAGATTCTAAAATTCCAAATCTCCCAATCAGAAAAAATTTAAGATCAAACAGTTGCAATGGTCTGGAAAGATTTATTTTGCTCTGTTTCTTTACAAAAAATGTTTTTTTTACGAAAAACTTGATATCTGCCATTTTTTTTATTTTTTTCTTCAACTTTCTCGAAATTTTCGTCATACCATAAAAAAAAATTATTTCCCCCATGGTCATACTCTACTTTTATTCCAAAAAATTTAGAAACAGAGACGGGATCAGTTTTCCTAAATGGTTTCAAGTGAGAAGATAAAGGGCGCCGCAGGAAAAAATTTTTCAATTAAATTAGCCGAACGCAAAAATGTTAGAAAAACAAAGCACGAAATAAAAATGGCTTACATTTTTTTTTTTTAATTACGTAATTTCGGGAACGCAAAGAAATAGGTCTAAAGAGTATAATTTTTAAGAAAAAAATATCAATTTTCTCGCCCTCCACCACTGGGACTACAGGGGCCGTGCACAAATTACGTAATGGTCATAGGGGGGAGGGGGGTTACAAAACGTTACGTTGGGGGGAGGGGGGGTTTTCGACAGCGTTTGCATTTGTGTGAAACTAAGAAAATTTAGAATGAAAATAAGTGAAAAGTTTTTTTTTTGGGGGGGGTAGTGGTCTTGAAATCATTGCGAAATATTAGGGGAGTGGCGTGCCAAACCGTTACAAAACATTACATAGGGAGGGGGTCAAAAATTGGTAAAATCACCGTTACGTAATTTGTGCACGGCCCCACATCTGACTGTTCCTCCTTTTTGATTTCGAATCAAAGTGCAAAACCCGGGTTGGACGTTCGAATGCGTCAACCCGTCCTATTTGCTTGATAAAGTTTCTACGGAAATATCTCAGTCGATTTCTTCGGCCGTGTATGAACGCTTTAGGTTAGGCATTTGCATGTATCTCAGTCCCCAGCCTGTAAACAGTGCGTAAGGACAATGGTTACAAAATATAAAGCCGAAAAATATTTTTTTTACGATATCTTTAATCAGTTTGGTATTAAAGTCGAGCAAAAACAATTTTTATTCCAGTCCTAAAGGTATGAAAATGGAAAACATTAGAAAACAACAACCTGGAATGGATTTACTACGTGTAAGATGTACAACATCGCCCCATGCCCATCCTTTTCTGCCTAATGTGCTTTTCCGTTTGTCTGCGTCTTATACACGGCTGCTTGGCCCCCTAAGGATTTGCTTAGGAACCCTGTATAAATAAATAAAAACAAGAAAATTAAGTTAACAAAATTTGTGTATTTATTGACCAAGTTCCATTTTCATGGACTACAATTCACATTGCACCGTGGTTAGAGGCGTACGTACACTGGAAAATTGGACTTCTTCCGGCGTACCTTCGCAGTAGCTTCAAGCGCTCTGTGTATCTGTACAGTGAGCTCCACCATACGCAAACCTATGTGCACCTATTTATCCCTAAGCTAATTTTATATCGTCCATTTTTTTAAAATATGTTTTTCATTTCATTTATTTTTTGACACGTAGTTAAAAAAGATGAAAAAGCCATATGGTTTTTAAAACTTATTAAAATCCGAAAAATGTAGGGCGGAAATAGTTGGAAAAACCTTTTAAAGGGGTTGTGATGGAAACCATATGGTTGCAGAATTTAGCTGGCAAAACGTTTTGCCAACCGTTCAACAGCAACTTGTGCTACTTGGGAAGGGGATCAATGAAGCACGGTAAATCCTACTAAAATTTTTATTCAAAACTAAAACAAAAATATAATGCTTGCTTTGCAGAAAAATTTGCAGCCTAGGAAAGTTCTAATCGGATTTATGGCTGACTTTTATTTCAAGCCGTTTTTTCGATCTAAAAACATACTATTTCAAATAAGCATCATTTAATGTTTCAAATAGTAATTGCTGTATTAAAAAAAAATAATAGGGGTCAAAAAAAAGTCAGCCTATAGTGTACGGATAAGTCCCTAATGTTTTTACCCACATTGACCGTCCGCCATAACCCCATAGAGCACATGTTGTACATGCACATGTTCTGTTAACATTAAATAAAAACTATACTTAATAAAACACAATTGCTACATATAATTAAAGTAACACTCGTGGCATATCGGACAAAGTGATTTTGTTTCTCACTTCATTTCGACCAGGCCTCCAAAGTCTAATGGAGAATCCAGACACCTTTTTTTGATAAAGGTAATAAAAAAATAGTGTAAACAACTCGCGGCTAAACTGTGCTCGCATTTTTAAATACCTGCGCTCGTTATTTAAACCACTAGTTGTTAAAACTACTATTTTTTAATACCTTAGTCAAAAAATTCAAGAAAAACAGGAAAATACTTTTTTTTATACCTTCATCTAAAACATTATTTTAGTAACTGTCCGCAGATAAGTAAAGCAGGACTTTTTTGGTTGCCGATGCAAAAAAAAAAACTTTTTTTTTGATCACAAGTGCAAAAAAGATTTCTGTCCGTTTTTTACCCAAAAAAAAACTAATTACTCTTGCTTAAAAATTAAGCACTTTTCGACAGTTTTCAACAAGTATTTACGAAAAATTTATTTAAAAACATCGTCAGAATATCAAACTGTCAAAGAATAAAATGTCGCAAAAATGAACGTCACCCAGTAAAAAGGCACATCGCTATGGGAACTATTGTTATTTAATTTACCAGCCGCCTTGATTTATAGTGTAAAGATGGTGTGTTGCGAGAAGTGCCCTTCGTACGAGATTTTTAAAAGTATTTTTCTCTGTTCCTTGGATTTTTTGATAAAGGTATTAATAAACTAGTGTTAATAACTCGCGGCTAAACTGTGCTTTTTTTTACTCGCGTTTTTAAATAGCTCGCTGCGCTCGTTATTTAAACCAACACTTGTAAAAAAAGCACTAGTTGTTAAAACTACTATTAAAAATCTCGAACGACAAGCACTTCTCACATACACCATCTTGACACTATAAATCAAGGTGGCTGGTAAATTAAATAACAATGGTTTCCATAGCGATGTGCCTTTTTACTCGGTTAATCTTTGACAGTTTGAAATTTTGACGATTTTCTTAAATGATATTTTCATAAATACTTGGTGAAAACCGGCGGAAATGACTTAATTTTTAGGCAAGACTAATTAAATTTTTTTAATATTACTATTTTCCGCTATTTCTCTTTAATTTTGGGCAAAAAACGGACAGAAATCTTTTTTGGCACTGGTGATAAAAAAAAAAAAATTTGTATCTGCAACCAAAAAAGCCATGCTTTAGTTATTTGCAGGCAGTTACTAAAATCATGTTTTTGACAAAGGTATAAAAAAATATATTTTGATATGCAAAGAAACTTAAATAAAGAGATTGAGTTTTGTCCTGAGGTTAATGTATGATACCCGTATGTGCGCAGCAGGCGTTTCTTCCATTGTTTTTTGTAACAGTTAGGCTGTAACTGAGTGATTATAATATGCACGTAGAATCTAAAAATTGAGGGTCGGTTGTTAAAGAAAAGAGTTATTTTAAAAAGCAAACCAGAGAATTTTCGTAATTGCAGGTAAATGATAAAACAGTTATAAAAACAATATATTTGTAAAACATTACGTATAAGGATAAAACTTTCAGCGCAATCTGGCATCGCCGCCAAATTGTTTACCTGGTAAACGTTACGGGACTTTCCTTTCCATGCATTATAGAATCAATGCCGAGTTTTAGCCAAGTTCTTTTGCAAAGTTAAAGACAAACACAAAATATCCATGCACCTAGCCGGGATTCGAACCCGAGACCTTCCGTTCGGCAGACCGATACTCTACCTACTGCTATACGGAGACCGGAGGGGGAGGCTCTATTTTAGTTTTCATACCAGATTTTTTCAAAAGTTATTTAGTTATCAAAGTCATCCTTCATTCGTGTGTTGGCACTTTGCTTCATTTGCATGTTAATTACGTGGTCAGACTTCCGGCTCTTAAGCCCGTTTGACATAGCAAGCAATAAAACTTCTATTCTACTCCATTCTATTTTATTCTATTTCCATCGCGCTTTACTGCTACTACTAAATCGAGAGCAGAAGAGACGACTTGCATGCCATTCTCGTTTAGTGGGCTTAAGGGCTGTCATCACAGAGCTTCAAAGATTTACCATCTACCACATAACATTTACAGCCGTATTAAATTTTACTTAGATCATAATCTCTTAGAGCTACACTATATTATATATGTCAGTATATTGCGTATGTCCCTAATAATCTTTAGTGGAAATCCTAATACTCCCAAATATTAATGCTAATGCTTATCTATAAATTCGGTTTAAGTATATCAAAATATGGGCTTAAATCATGAAATAGAAACTTTGCAGACAGCAGAAAAAATACGGTGACTGTCATTTTCGTAGTTTTTACATGCAAAAATATTTCGGAATTTTTTTACACAATTGTAACTGGACGTGTACTGTTCACAAAATTGTGTAACAAAATTAAGTGGTACTGTATACTTTATGAACAGTGTATAATTTATACAAAATTGTGTCATAAGTCTACATAATTTTTAGTTACACAACTCAATTAAAAAAACTACACAGGTATTTTTTTCCGTTCAAGTAGAAACAGGCAATCTTTCACCTGGATACTTTATTCTTTCATTTCATTGAGTTCTTCATTAAGCAAATTTCGGAAGATTTATAAATAACTTCACCGGACTGAATCTGAAATATAGTGTTTTAACTAAAACAGAGTTATTTCTGAATAATTTTTGTTGATACAAGCTACAATAAACTTACTTATAACCTTATAACCTAAACTATTTTTGTTAAATGGTCAAGCCATGATGGTAATTTTAGGCTTAAAATATTTTAGCATAATTTAAAAGATAACGTTTTTGTTTAAGCAATTTTTACTATGTTTTCCACATTTTTATGCAATAATAATAATAATTTTAAAGCTTTCTTTCCAAACTTTCGATTTCTAGAATAAAACACTCAAATTTTTGAAGATTTTACTGGTTTTTAGAGTTCAAAAAAAGTAAATTTAGATAATTTAATGAAGTCCAAAAATATTTAAGGTTGTTGAATAGAGACAAAAGGCTATAAAAAAGTATTTCAGGGAAAGACGGAAATAATTTAAGGCAACTGTTTAATAAAAATTTCTATTATGTCATCTGTCTGTCATCTTGAGTGGTTTCGTACATTTGGTTTTTATTTTGCCATTTTTATACAAAAAGCTGCAAAAATTGTAATTTTTTAAAGCATAAAGTGTATGAGACATAAGGTGGTATTAATTTATTTCAATCAAAGTTCTTTACAGTCTTTACATTTACCAAATACGTGTCCTACTATAAGTGTTTTAAGCACATGTAAAAATCATTTAACAGGTATTTAAATAAATTACATTAAGGGACACTCAAGATGACAGACACATGGAAAAACAAAAAAGTCGAAATTTTGTCAAAAAATAACGTTAAATTATTTTCATTTTTCTTTAACATACTTCTTATAATACTGTTTTTTTTTTCTCTGCAACAGAAACAAATTATTTTTTGGCATTACAGATACTTTAAAAACGTTTTAGCGTATTTGTTACAACCTAACGAAATACTCAACCCTGGATTTCCAAAAAATCTGTTCTAACTAATTTCTTTTAATTGTTCTTTCTGTAAACTGACATATTTAATGACATCTAACGAAGGACGTATAAATACTCGGAGAAAGCGATTTTACTTGAAACCGTCATTATAAAAAAGCGCTTTTAAGTGCATAAAGGCTTAGTATCTAAGTGAAATTCCAATTAATCCACCAATCGACCGAAACCTCCGACAAGATTTTTTAAAACAAAGAAAACTTAGCTTTTTTTCGGCAAAGTAGGTAAACATAAATTGTCGATAATTCCACATTTTGTTTAATCGGATTTGTACTAATTCGTCCATAGTTGAAAACCGAAAAAAAATTACAGCACCAGTGCTTTTTTAATAAAAAATCCTTTAGATACTTTTGTTCAGAATTTGCCAATTTTGATATCTACTATTAGTTTTAAAAACCATTCCCTTATTATTTTTAATTTTTTCAAAAAAACTTTACTTGCTGTTTTCAGGTTTCTTTTCCGTGGCGTGACTCTCGTAAAGCACGACAAGGGTCAGTTGTAAAGAAGGTATTAAACCCCAGATAATATTGTACCCTAGTATATTCGAAGTGGCTTGGCAAACGGATTAAGACAATTTAATGATCACTTCACTTTACCCTCTAAAAATCTACTCTATATAATAGTGTATAGTATGCTAAAATATACAGTATATTCCAACAAAAATAAAACAGAGGCTTGAGTTTAATTGGTGAAAAATCCGAGAACGCAATAACTTTTTATTCGAAGGGGTCAATTTTTGCAGCACGCGTCGAGGGGTACATTTTACCACTTTATTTTGATTAGGGAAAGTGGGTCGAATGACACCTTGTTTTTAAGGTATCTTGAACGTCTTTTATTAAACAGTGTAAAAATTTTAAAAGCTTATCAAAAGTGAATGCAGTAATAAATAAAAACCTACCGCAATTCACCCCTGGTTGGATGATCCGAGCCGCGTTCGAGCTTAGGTGCAACTAGCTCCAAAAGGGTAAACTGCATCCTTCTAAAATATTGATAAGGCTTTATTGACCTGCCATGCAAAAAAAAGAGATAGAACATGAGCGGCATGACATTTCTTAGCTTTATTAAAAAGGCCGCACGGAAGGTGCCGAATATTCGCGATCTTTATTACTCCAGTCAATCTAGTAAAAAAAGTGGAAAAAATAACACATCTTTGATTTTTGCCATAGAGCTTTAAAATACAACAACACCAAAAGTCCCCTAAAATCCCGTGGATCCGAGGTCCACTATATTGAAAAAATGACAGATTGTTTTTACAAAAAAGGTAATAATAACATATGTACAAGCCGATATAAGACTGGTGGCAAATATATTTTCTTTTACCTCTCCGCCTCTCAGTCCCCCCTATTGGTGAACTTTTTCTAAAATAAATTTTCGTTAAAATTATTATAAACATAAATAATTGTCCTTAAAATATACTTTTTGAAAATGCTCCACACTATAGACCTATTTTTTATATTTTCTGAGGGGCTGTCAAAACTGTCAGAATTCAACTTAACAATACATACCGAATTTTAGCTGATGGCGCAAATAAACAAAGATACTAAAAAATTTTATCTCAAAAACTACCATCTTTTCAATATGGCAGACCTCGGATCCAGGGGATTTTAAGGGACTTTCGGTATATTGTTTATAAATGTATTCTAAAGCTCTGTTCCAAAAATCAAAGATGTGTTATTTTTTTTCACTTTTTTACTAGATTGATTGGGGTGTACGTTTGACAACTGCTTGGAAACCAGTGTTATAAAGCTCCGAAAATTAGGTAGGGGCAGTTGCGGGGAACAGGCAGAAGTAACTGTGTCACATGTTTTCGCGCGCGTTATCAAAGATTGAGCAAAGACGGACGTCTACTGCATTTCTCAGACATACGGCGTTTTTACCCGTGATCAAAATTATTTTTCGTAAATTTTGTTTATAAAATAGTTAACAACGGTTATTGATGCAACGCAGATTACGAAAACGTAGAAAATTCGTGGTTTTTTATTTAAATAAACTTAATTTATATATAAAAGGCCTGCATATTACCGAGAAACTAACTCACAGTTCTATTATTTTCAGGAACGTTCACGATCATGGATGACACGTTGGGAGGGGTTCCTGTGCTGGATGAGTATAGGAAATATGCATCAATAATCTATCAAATTAGCAGGTGCTCATCCCAGGTTATAGGAACAATACCATGGCACAAATATCTAGTAAAGTAGCAGAATTTTTCAAACTGGAAAACAAGGGGAGCTGCATGCATTTCGCAGAACTTCTGCCACCCTATTAGTGAATGCACTTTACTTACACTGAAGAAACACGGAGGCTGGAATTCTTCTACAGTGGCTGAAGGGTACATAAGCGAGTCTCTATCGAAAATATGAGAGGTTGCCAGCCACATAATAACAGGGAATATTCCTACGAATCCTACCTGCAGTGAGACATGAAAAAATAATACCCCGAGCAAATCACAGCAAATAAATAACAAAGTTTTAAATATTTCTTTTCCTGCAGCATTTAACAGTGGCAATAACAATGCTAGTCCAGAACTATCTTTTACTAATACTGTTCAACAATCAAAATGTTTCGGGCTCAAAAATAGCTAATTCTTAAGTATTTTCATTCACTGAATTCAAAAATCACCATAAAAATTAGAGATTAGCTCTAGTTTTGGAGATAAGGTAATATTTTACATTGTAATATAATAGAAAGGACAGAGAACTGGATAGGGTGGTGAGTTAGAAATAGTGGTACGCCACCATCGAAATTGACTATCGATAATATCGATAGAGATAAAACTACAGAACTATCGATAGTTTTACTTTAGCTATCGATATTTGCAATTCCATCACTACTATTCTCGATATATATAAGCGGGGACTCCCTCTTTCCGAAATAATTGCGTATTTGCGCGTCTTTTTATTCAGGGCGACCGATACCTTACAGTTTAGTTCCATATTTCTAATCGAACGAACAGTTAATGTAGTGTGTATGGTATTGTTATAAAACTAGATACACGGAGACACAATATATCATCGCAAAGTGACTATAGTGACATACAATATTTCTGTTTTGTTTAGTGCAAAATTTTTTGTTTTGGGGTGTTTTTAAAGTAAAACTTATTGTATCAGCATGCCTCGTAAATGTGTAAATTCAGTTAACAATTTTTGTTATATTTGTAGAGAAATAACGTTTTCTTCACAGAAACGCAATTTGACGCCTCTTGTGAAGACTGCTTACCATTTTAGAATGAAGGTAGGAGACCAGGATAAGTCATGGGCTCCACATATATGTTGCAACTCGTGTTCAGTTCTATTACGAGAATGGCTTAAAAATAAAAAACGATCGATGGCTTTTGGGGTGCCCATGGTTTGGCGGAAGCCAACAAACCACATAGATGACTGCTATTTTTGATTGACTCCGCCTATCAATGCAGGATTGTTAATGAAGAAAAGAGGAACAGTTCAATATCCGAATCTCCCATCTGCTATCCGACCTATACCACATTCAGACAGTTTACCAATTCCTACTCCGCCTCAAAACTATGAATTGGAAGTAGAGAGTGAAGAAAATGTGGAAGATGAGGAATTAAACATGCCTTCAATATCACACGACCCTGATATTGAAGAAAAAGATGATCAGCCACACATATTAAGCCAGTCTGTGTTAAATGATCTCATTCGAGATCTTGACTTGTCACAGGAGAAGTCAGAACTTCTCAGCGTCTCTAAGTACAGACAACGTCAGCGGAATCTGTTACCTTTTTTTAAGAAGGAGAATAATCTTGTTTTTTGCTGTGATATTAATGGTCTGATGAAAAGTTTGAAAATGGAGCATAATCCAACTGAATGGAGGCTATTCATAGACTCTTCCAAGCTTAGTTTAAAAGCTGTATTGCTTCATAATAGCAATCGTCTTCCTTCTGTTCCTGTTGGTTACGCAGTTCGTATGAAGGAGACTTATGCAAATATGGCAACCCTCCTCAACTCAATCAAATATGCTGAACATAAATGGAAAATTTGTGGCGACCTAAAAGTCATTGCTATACTATTAGGAATGAAATTAGGGTACTCTAAATACTGTTGCATTTTATGTATGTGGGATAGTAGAGATAGGAAATCACACTATATCCAAGTAGATTGGCCTACAAGGAATCTTAAACCAAGTGAGAAAAATGTCGTTGCCGAGCCTCTCGTGGATCCAAATGATGTTCTTCTGCCACCCCTACATATCAAGCTCGGTTTAATAAAGAATTTTGTCAAAGGCTTAAACGAAGATGGTCAGGCTTTTAAATATTTGAGAGAAAAATTTCTCAAACTAAGTGATGCAAAAGTCAGCGAAGGAATTTTCGTTGGGCCACAAATACATGAACTCGTAGAGGATCCTGCTTTCGACCTAGTTCTGAAAGGAAAAGAAAAGGAAGCTTGGGAAGCTCTTAAGGGAGTTATGCAAGGATTTTTAGTACTTCTAGAAAAGTACCATCAATTCGGATGTAATATGTCACTAAAAATACATTTTCTCCACTCCCATCTTGATTTTTTCCCACCCAGTTGTGGAGCTGTCAGTGACGAACATGGGGAAAGATTCCACCAGGATATTTCTCTTATGGAACGGAGATATCAGGGCCGCTGGAATGAAGCAATGCTCGCAGATTACTGCTGGTTTATGTATAGGGATGCTCCAGAAATTACTTACAAAAGGAAAGCCAAAAGACAGCTCTCATCTCATGAAGCCCCCAATTAATTCTTCATATATTCAACCACCAAGTGTTCTTTTGTCATTTGTAGTGTATAACTATCATTAAAAATACACCTTATAACATGGTTAGCATACATAATTAATATTTTCCGTTACCTCATTATCCTTATTAAATAAAAAACTCATTATTTTTTATCACAGAAACTAGAGCTAATAAAAAATTTTCTTTGTCATATTCGTTTTTCGCAAACCAAAATTGGTAGGAATTAACAAAAAAAAAATGGTTGGACAGTGTAATTTAAGAAACTGTTACATTCAATATTAATAAATAATTATTTAAGAAAACGACTATTCTTTGTTTCGGGTGGTAAAGCTGTCACTTTGCCTATAAAATATGTAAAACTTCCTAGGGAGGTAAAGTGTAAAAATGTCATTTTCTAAGAGGGTAGTAGATAAAAGCAATTTTTAGAGAAATAAACACAGGACATGTATGAAACAATTTGAAATTAGGAAATCTAAGAGAAGCACAAACTTCTATCTTAAAGTCGTACGAGTGCTTTCTGCGATAGCCAGACATATATTCTCTTCAGGAGGCTAACTACCCTTAATTCTACAACTACTTTCAAGTATATTCAGAACCTCAATCATATCCTGACATAAAAACAAACATTTAATTTACTAGGACTATAACTATTCTTAGAATGGCGTCAAAATACCAAGTAGCCTTTTGTTTTAACAAAATTATTTATAAGATCGACCAAAAACTTTTATGTACGATTTGTAACTTAAGAAAACCTGAAACGACCTGTCACGTCTTGTTGAAATGCCCTATAAATGAGAGTCTTCTTTCGCCCGGAACTCCTAAGCTGTTTCATTCAAATGATGAATTTATCACTTTCCTTAATAACCTTTCCGTAAAAAATTCTTAAAACATTTTTGTGTTTTACTAATTAATATTTTAAAACTAAGGTCTTTTATATTAAATGAGTAATCTTAACTCATTATTTCAATCTGTACCCCTAAACCAGATTATCAGTAAAACTGCTCAATTTTTTGATTTTCTTTTTCTGGAAACTTTTGGCATTGTTACTATTTAAGTAATTGTTACTATATAAGTAATATCTCAGTTTTTCTCTAAAACTTAACCTTCTACTCACATGAATTTTCATGAAAGACAATAAATGAGCAAGTAAGTAAGAAGTAATAAAATTTAATATTAACGAAAACAAAATCGAGGTGCCGCGGGATCTTTCAAAAATCAAATTATAATTTCATGAACATCTCGGAAACTAATCGCTATATTTTTAAAACTTTAACATTTTTGTGAAGACATTTGAAAGGTCTTCAAAACAAGGTACAACTCGATCCACTTTCTTTATTTAAAATACAGGGTGTAAACGATATGATAGTCATTATTTAAATGGATGATAGGGGGGCCAAAACAAGCAAAAAAAGTTCATATAATATTGGCGTCAAAACTGGTTTCGGAGACATACGACTTTAAAGAAAGCCAATTTCACATATAATTAATCTCATATTTAAAACTGGTATAGTCCCTTTACATTTACAAAAAAAAAACCATTGTTACCCCAGTACACAAAGCAGGCGACAAAAGTGAAATTGGAAATTATAGACCAATTAGTGTACTTTCCAATTTGGCAAAAATTTTAGGGAAGTGCTTTAAGAAAAGGGTAATTGAGTATTTTAATATAAATGACATATTTTCTGCAAACCAGTTTGGATTCATTGAGGGCTCGAATAGGTCCAGTGCTGTCTATGAGTAGGCTGATAGTATCACTGACAGTCTTAACAACAACAAAAAATGTACTGGTCTTTTTATAGATTTAGCCAAGTTTTTTGACATGGTTTCCCAATGTATGCTGCTGGAGGTTTTTAAGCGGTATGGAGTAAGGAGAAGTGTGTTAGAAGTCTTTTCTGACTATCTCCGTGATCGACCCCAACGTGTCAAGATTGACGATAGTGTCAGTGAAGAAAAAATAGTAGGACACGGTGTACCATCAAGGAACCAATTCTATTTGTAATTTATGTTAATGCACTGTGCAGTCTTGGCATGGGTGGGAAGATTATAGTGTACGCTGATGATACTATCATCATTTTCTCTGGTTTCGCAAAAGTAAAAAATTATTTAGATACTACGAAGGCGTAGAAGGGCCACACCATTTTTATTTTTTTCATTTCTAGAATTTCTTGTTACTAACTAGAAATTTTAAAATTTCGTAATAGTATCTCGAAATTTTAGAATTTCGTCTTATATCTCGAAACTTTAAAATTTCATATTACTAACTGGAAATTTTAAAATTTCGTGTTATTATCTCGTTTTGAAATTTTGAGTTATTATCTCTAAATTTTAAAATTTCGTGTTACTAACTCAAAATTTTAAAATTACCAATTATCTCAAATATTTGGGTCAAAATTTCGAGATAATAACTCGAAATTTTGGCCCAAACTTTTGAGATAATATCACGTTATTTTAAAATTTCGAGAACACGAAATTTTAAAATTTCGAGAAAGTAACACGAATTTTTAAAATTTCGAGTTAGTAACACAAAATTTTAAATTTTCGAGATATACGACGAAATTTTAAAATTTCGAGATACTATTACGAAATTTTAAAATTTCGAGATACTATTACGTAATTTTAGAATTTCGAGATACTATTACGAATATATAAAATTTCGAGATACTATTACGAAATTTTAAAATTTGGAGATACTATTACGAAATTTTAGAATTTCGAGATACTATTACGAAATTTTAAAATTTCGAGATACTATTACGAAATTTTAAAATTTCGAGATACTATTACGAAATTTTAAAATTTCGAGATACTATTACGAAATTTTAGAATTTCGAGATACTATTACGAAATTTTAAAATTTCGAGATACTATTACGAAATTTTAAAATTTCGAGATACTATTACGAAATTTTAAAATTTCGAGTTAGTAACACGAAATTTTAGAAATGAAAAAAAATAAAACGGGTGTGGCACTTCTACGCCTTCGTAAGATACTTTTAAACTTCGCTGCAAAATTAAAAAAAACTCACTACATTGCATTTTTTCTAACAAAATCTGGCAGACCACACTTTGACCGAATTCAACTGTAGCATGCTGCTGAACCATTGACACATGGTATAAAGTATCTTGCCGTTCCGTTAGACAAGCATTTACAATGGACTGATCATATCCTCTATATTTGTAAAAAATTGGATGTTTGATCCACAAAAAATATCTACTGAGAATTCTTAAACCGTGCCATTGCCTGGGGAGGAGCATTTAATATGCATTTGGAGCAGCTGAAACGAATCCAATCTACTTTATTCTGACATTTTTAATTTAAAAAGTCCCTACATTTATACTGTTTGTAATTTTATGCACCATAATAATAAATACCAGGACAAATGGATAACACACTCTTACGGAACTAGAGCGAAATCTGAAAGACTTTTTAATGTGACACTCTCAAACAATAGACTGGGTCAGCATTTTGTCACATACTTAGGACCGAAATTGTATAATAAGTTACCCTTGAGCATTAGAATACTAAAAAATAAAAATCGTTTCACGTCCTTATTTAAAAAGTACTTTTAAGAAAACGTGGAAACTTTCCTAACTATGTTTTAATATTATTTTCAATACAAGGTTGGATATAGTTTTATTCTGTTTAAGCATTTATTTAGTTTTAGAATTTTATTAGTAAAAATAAAAACATAGCTATCTAGGCACATATGTATGTATTTCTTACCTAGGCTGCTCCTATATTTTGATTTAGGATATATGATGATATATAGTTAAGTAAATGATTTGTATATCTTGGAATATTATAACTTGATCCTAAATAAAACTTGAAAAAAAAACTTGAAAGTAAAAACCAGTTTGGCAACACCCAAGTAACATTTTAGGTTGCTACATAGTTTTATTATTTTTGAACTTTTTTATAAGGGGTTTAAAGGGGTCGTCAATATTTATAACAATATATATAAGAAAATTTTAACATGTTAATGTTTATAAAGATAATGCAAAAACCAGACGAGCATTATTCTTGCAAAATTAGCAATCAGAATATTCTTATTACTATATTTATAAAACTTTTGTCTTAGGTTTTATAATATAGCAAACAAAACACTTTAAAAAGCCTCCCTATAAAACTTTTGGTTTTTGGGTTTTATAATTTAGCAATTATAACCTTTTGATGACATTTCTTATAAAACTTTTAGTGTAAAGTTGCCAAGTTTTATAAGATCGTAATCAAAACCTTTTAAAAACTATTCTAATAAAACTTTTAGCTTAAAGTGTTTCAAGTTTTATAAAATAGCAAAACATTTTGAAAACTCTTCTTAAAAAATTTTGGTTTAAATTCATTTATGTTTTATAAGATAGAAATAAAAACTTTTTAAAGATAATCACTACAGAACTGTTGGTGTCCATAGCTGCACAAGCTTTTATATATATATAAATTTCGTCTGCCGAGATGGCGGGGGCCATGATACAATTCCGTGGTCTTCCCACGCATGTGGCACTATTGTTAGTTTATTTTTATGTTGTTCGCGCGTGTGCACGATTTTAAAGCCATACATTTTTCGGATTTTATTTTAAAAAAATAAATTTTTCTGGAAAAATTATCCGCGCGCACTGACAATGACGGAAGATGCTGTCAAATATTAAAGAAAACATTTTGGTTAGTTCAAATGGCTAAGTGGCCACTAGGACTACAGTTTACCAAATAATTAATCACTATCGAGGGAGACCAGTATAATGGTAATTACAACTTCTTGGGATTCTATAAGGGTTTTGATAACCCATATAAAACTTGACGTAAAATATCTGACTGGCAGCCATTTTCCTAAACTGTTTCATAATTCAAAAACTTTATATTTTTGACTTTAAATTCCAAACAGTATAAGAAGTTATGTAATGATAGTTGATTTATTAATTGTTCGACCTGCATTTTGTTATTTGTTCACTATTACTTGAATTACAGGAACTTTAAGAAAACTAACCTTACTTTTTCCTCCATAAATTTGGTTAAAAATTCTTTAAGGCAGAAATGAATTTTACACGATAAAGACGACGTGGCTTATAGGATTTCTCGTAGAGAATAGATACAAACATCAATAAAATATTATAATAATATAACCTATAAATAGTTAAAACTTCCAAATTAGTTACATCAACCGAAAAGAATCTAAAAAAGAAAAGATCTTGGGAGGAAAGAAAGAAATTTCAAAATTGGACGAGTGTCCCACAAGGAACACACAAAAGTCCAAAGTGAAAAGGTAAACAATTAAACGATGTTTCGCCCGGGGTGACTAGTGTGGGCTCGTCAGTGCATTCCACCCCGGGCGAAACATCGTGTAATTGTTTACCTTTTCGCTTTGAACTTTTGTGTGTTCCTTGTGGAACACTCGTCCAATTTTGAAATTTCGTTCTTTCCTCCCAGGATCTTCGGATCTTTTCTTTTTTAGATTCTTTTCGGTTGATGTAACTGATTTGGAAGTTTTAACTTCTTGTTTTAATTGTCTTAGGAGCATATTCCTATTGGAAAGATTAACACGTCAGGACGAACCCGTATCAGGCGACTTATAATAAGTACCATGCGGAACGATGCCTATTTGTGAGTGTTTCAGAGTTGGAAGTCAGAGTGTGCGATGGAGTTGAATGATGTCTGGATTGAGGGTGACTAGTGAATCCACTGACGAGACCACGCTAGTTACCCCGGGCGAAACATCGTTTAATTGTTTACCTTTTCGCTTTCGACTTTTGTGTGTTCCTTTTGGGACACTCGTCTCGTATTTTTTTTAATTTTAATTTTTTGATTTAACTGTATGAACCCAGCATTAAATCGTGATCTAGACACTACTTTGTAAGAAAATCAAAGGTCACATTATGATCTACAATGCTTAAGCGATACTGACACTGATAATTTACAAATTACTTTTGTAATCGAGCAATACCGTTCTCAACTAAAAAGCCAGTTAACTCCTACCTGTCTTCAGCCTTCAGTGCCATTTAGCCTACTGTTGCCGCCATTTTTATAATGAAATTGACAGGTAAAACATGAATTTTCTCTCAGTTTGGTGTCACTATGGCCTCTATAGTAGGCTAAAGGATACTATATCAAAAAAGAGTTAACTGGTTTTATAGTTGAAGTGTTGGATCGAGCCATCTAAAGACTTATCAATTCAGTCTACGTCCAAGTCATTTTCTTACACTGAAATTTCTCTTGCTGACCCAGAGAATGATGACCTTTAAATTTCTTGTGAAACCGAGCTGTTTTTAGTTAATATCTTAAAATCTTTTTTAAAATTAATTTGAAAAAACTCGTCTCTGGTACTATTTTTTTATTTTAACGTAAATTTGCCAATAAAAAAACTAGATGAAAGTTTTTAATTTTTTTTTTTTTGAGAAACTGATATTTTGTCAGTTTTTAAGCAAAAAGGGCTGCAACGGTTTTGCTCGATTACAAAAGTAATTTGTAAATTATCAGTGTCAGTATCGCTTAAGCATTGTAATCATAATGTGACCTTTTAGTTTCTTGTAAAGTGGCGTCTAGATCACGATTTAATGCTGGGTTCATACAGGTAAATCAAAATAAAAATTAAAAAAAAATAATTAAAATTAAAATAAAAGTTGAATGAGCTTATGGGGAACAGTGTAGGTATTTATACAGCATAAATAAAAAGATGAGTAA
Source organism: Oxystoma pomonae (assembly GCA_963921995.1). NCBI lineage: Eukaryota > Metazoa > Arthropoda > Insecta > Coleoptera > Brentidae > Oxystoma > Oxystoma pomonae. The sequence goes on from OY998165.1 coordinate 99,931,809, forward strand.
CTTTTAACATTTATTTTTATCTTAAAACGGATTTGACGCACATAATCTCACTTTCATTTGTTTTTGTAATTTAAATGGGGGTTTTTTGCATTTTTTGGTTTGTTTTTAACAGATATTATTGAGGAAAACAGCATGATGGAGTTTAGTTTAATTATTTCAACTATTGGTGTCATTCACTTTTGTATGCATGTGCATAAGCTGTGTGCTGATCGGTTCAAAGTTATTTTTATTTGGCTGTATAAACCAGAATTATTTTTTATTTTAATTTTTATATGCCTATATAAACCCAGCAAAAATAACGATTGTTGGTCGCTTTACAGGTAGTTCTGAACATTTTTAAGTCTACTCTAGGCCGACCTTATTTAGGAACAAAAGAATATGAGTACTTACGCAGTATCGACTTCCACATACATGGTGACTTGAAACTCAAACTAAATTTAAGCCAATTTTAAAAGAAAACTTGCAAAACACAAAAAACCAACCACGAAAAGGAACCCACATAGGAAGAATCCGCAGAATATCATTAAAATGGTGTCGGCAAGTACGTCAAGTTTTCAACCGCACGACAGACGTCAATCGCGCGGGAAATTTAAAAAATGCTGCGTTCAAAAGACACGATATCCGGCAATGCGTTTAATCGGACCGGAAAGGTGGTTTAGAAATGCATGCAATTTTTAAAGAAACGATTGCTTTTCACTTGGTATGTAAAACACGTTTTTCAGTTATTGGCAAAATAACATAAATTTGCCAATACACCAGCACTAGTAAATAATCATTGGCAAAATAGCGCAATTTTGCAAATAATACTACTGTAGTAAATAACCAATAGCATTCACTTGCCAATATTGCCAATAAAGCAAATACACGTTACCACCTTTCATTGCTTGTGAGGTATGTACATATTTTTATGACTTTTAATGACAAATTCGTGATTAAAACTAACCATCAGAGAGATTATCAAGAACATTTTTTTCATAGTTTGAGTTACAGGAGAGTACCGAAAGTAGTAAACTACACATTCACATATTAATATTTGGCGTGGAAAGTAAGTAAGCACTAAAATTTTAATTAAACTTGTTGCTTGCTGTACTTGAGACGTCTTTAAAAGTATAAAAGAGCCGGTTGGTGATTGATATTTATAGCCTTAATCAGTAGTAAGGTACCTAAACTTCAACACTATCTGATTATATTTAGTTACTTTTTTATGTTCAGCTATGATCCATTCTTTCCCTAGGTGTTTCAGAATCATTATAGGTAGGTACCATATATATGCTGTTTATTTTCAGTTAATTGCTTATCCTACATATCTATAGGTGACCCAAGTCAAATCATCAATCATTTTTATCTTCGTGATTTTGAAATTAAGATCTACCACATATCTACCAAAATTTTATTGATTTCTACACCCAATCATTTTTCCATGTATCTATTCCAATAGATATACTTACAAAAGTGGATATTAGACAATTTGTGGATATTAGACACTTTTGGTTGTTCCGATGTAACTAAAAGTACGAAGATAATATAATTTATAAATATAATTAATCTACCTGTTTAACTAAAGGTACTAATCTGATGCTTAAGATAAGCCGTAATTATATGGGATAAACACATAACAAATAAATATAAATTCTCTAAAGAGAATACTTTTGTGATGACCTTGGTATACTAAAGTATCACCTCTGAATAAAAGCGGTTGTTCACATACATACTGATGCCTACACTCAAGTGAATCTTTTTAGAAATCTCACAGAAATCTTATTATTAAAACATGACGATGTTTTTACTTGTTAGTAACTACTTTCGAAATCCCCCTGTATCTTTGACCATTTAAAGAGGCGGCTAGGAGCGGATTACCAAAAAAAGTTGACTGGAAATGCATATAGCAGTAGATCATTTTAAAGGTCTTTAAAAATGCTACATACTATCATCAATATTATTGTCACTTCCGTCGAAAATTATTCAGGTCAAACTAATTATTAAAGCCATTAACATTGAAGATGGGTTATTGTAAAGGCAACACAATAACATTTATTTAACAAATCTAGTTAGAATACATTTGACTAAATTACAAAAACTGCTGAAAGTGACCTCCTTGAACTAGCAAAACTAAAGTCTATTTTCGTATTCGCCTCGGACGTTTGTTAGTATCTCAGGAGTAACAGATCGACAAAGCTGAATTATTCGTTTTCTTAACTGTTGCAAGTGCCCCGGCGACCTATCCAACGACAAAATTGGGTGGCAAGAAATTGTCTAATAAGTAGATAAAAATGTGGTGGTGCCCCATGTTGTTGAAAAATGCAACTGCCAACTTCACCAATTTTGTTTTCAATTTCTCTTGTAGCAGAAATAATCTGCTTCTCCAGAAGCCTAAGGTACCTCTCGCCATTGAGGTTACCCTCAATAAAAAGGTGTTAGTTTTCATTAGCCTAATAGCGACAATTGTTCTTATTTACGGTTCCTCATCGCTAAAACATATCTTTGTCAAAATATCTGACTCGTCTGTAATTAAGTTCGTCATTTCTTCCGTAAACTGAACTCTTCGATGGAAAGCATCTTCATTAAGTTCTCGAACTAACCTAACTTTGTAGGGGTGAAATTTATGAGCTCTTAAAATCCTGTGTACTAAGGATTTGGGGATATCAATGTCATGAGCAACTGTTCTTACCGATTGGTTTGATTCCACGAACATTGTCCCAAGGAATTGTTCTTGAATTTCTTCTGTTGCCGTTTTTTGAAACTGGTGAAAAACTTTTTTGAATTGTACGTAATATTTGTTTGACAGGATTCTTTTTTTTTTTATTATGATGCTGTGGAATCAACCTTAAATTGTTTCCAATAACTTTTGACAGGAGTGACAGACGTCAATACTATTATAAATAAAATCTATATGTTTGTGGCGGATTCATAATATCGAAACTACTTTTTTTGGGTTTTTCGCCACTAAGTTAAGGAAACTTTTTCAAAAATATGTTAAAACCCACTGCGTAAATTCCTAAAGAAAAAAATTTGTTCGTTTGTCAGTGGTTTTTAAATAAGATAAAAAATTTGCCTACACACACGTAAATCCTAACTAGAATCTAAGTACTTATCTGACGTTTCGGCAGAAATTCTACTGCCGTTATCAAAGAATTTTATCCTTTTCAAAAACTTTTTTCGATTCTTTTTTAAATATCTGTCTGTTGTCAGAGCTAACCCCACATTATAGTAAACCTCCCCATTTTTACGGCTTGCCCAAAATTCATAAACCAAATATTCCTTTTAGACCAATAGTTAGTAGCATTAATTCTCTATGTCATAAACTCGCAAAATATTTACTTAAAATTTTAAATCCCTTAGTAGGAAATACAAATTCATTTATAAAAAATTCTCAACGCTTTTTAGAAAAATTATCCGAGGTCAATTTTAATAACAATCACTTGATGGTGAGTTTTGATGTAGTGAGCCTTTTCTCAAACGTACCTGTAGATAAAAGCCTTTCTATAGTAAGACATCGATTAGAAAATGATCAAAATTTAGGCGAAAGAACTACACTGAGCGTCAATGCTATTCTGGAACTTCTCACATTATGCATAAAAACCACATATTTTCAGTGGGAAAGTGATTTTTTCCAACAGCATGTATTGAGTAATATTTTTATGGAAGCTTTTGAAAGTAAAATTTTAGAGGAATTTAATTTTAAACCGGTCATTTGGTTTCGCTATATAGATGATATTTTTAGTATTTGGCCACACAATTTAAATAAACTTAATGATTTTCTTAATTTTATAAACGGTAAAGAACCAACAATAAAGTTTACTTTAGAAGTAGAAAACGATAACAAAATTTCATTTTTAGATGTTTTAATAAACAAACAAAATATATTACAAACCTCAGTTTATAGGAAACCAACACATACAAATAGATATCTAAATTTTAACTCAAATCATTGCTCATCGGTTAAAAAAGCAGTAACAAAAAGTCTATACGATAGAGCTAAAATTATTTGTTCGGACAATAACACATTTTTACAAGAAAAACAAATAATAAAAGAGGTCTTAATTAAAAATTCGTATCCAAATAACTTCATCGAAAATTCTTTTAGACAAATCGAATTTCCAAGAAAACGCGAACGTAGACATAATAATGTACAACCAACAAATTTAATAATTCCTTTTATACCAGGTATTTCGGAAAAAATTACACGAATCGCTAATACTTATAATATTAGAACAATTTTTAAAAAATCAAATACTCTTAGATCAATTCTAACCAAAACAAAACCATTAAATGCTGAGCAAAACTCAAAAAATATCGTTTATAAAATTCCTTGCGAGTGTGGTAAATTTTATATTGGAGAAACTTCAAGGCCTCTTGAAGTTAGAATAAATGACCATAAGGGGTACCTCAGAAGGGGAGACTGGGAGAAGTTTAAAATTTGCCAACATTCTTTTGAAAATGATCATAGAGTAATGTGGGGAGAAACCAGTATATTACAAAAAGAACCAGACAAAATTAAACGAAAAATCAAAGAAGCAGCTTGCATCTATCTTAATGAAGATGAATGCATAGCTAGCATATCAGTTGATATAAATACAGTTTGGCTTCCAATTTTAAAACAAGATTTTCAAAAAGGTTTTTTTTTAAATAAATTAAAAAATAGCATTGATGTTCTTTGAGTTTCTAATATATTTTTTCTTAAAGTTAGTCAAAAGATAATTTTTATAATTGATATCTTAAAATTAAAATCTTGTATTTTTATAAAGTAATCTAAAATCGAAAACACTCAAACAAATATAATTTTGATTTTAAATTTTACTAAATTCACCCAATACCTTGTTAGCTACTATCGACGCACCTAACTGTCAAGTTAATATTTGAAATATATATCAGTCAAAGTCAGTCAGTTGTATGAAAACAGACAGATATTTAAAAAAGAATCGAAAAAAGTTTTTGAAAAGGATAAAATTCTTTGATAACGGCAGTAGAATTTCTGCCGAAACGTCAGATAAGGACTTAGATTCTAGTTAGGATTTGCGTGTGTGTAGGCAAATTTTTTATCTTATTTAAAAACCACTGACAAACGAACAAATTTTTTTCTTTAGGAATTTACGCAGTGGGTTTTAACATATTTTTGAAAAAGTTTCCTTAACTTAGTGGCGAAAAACCCAAAAAAAGTAGTTTCGACATTATGAATCCGCCACAAACATATAGATAGATTTTATTAATAATATTGACGTTAGGATAAAGCATTTTAGAAGACCTTTAAAATGTGGTGCAACTCGATATGTGTTTCCATTTAACTTTTTTTTGTATGCCGCCCCAGGCCGCCCCAGAAAAAGGGACGGCAATACCGCTCCTCTAGACTTTTTCCATTTCGCCTCTTATTGAAGTTCCCAAAGTATTGTTACACTGTCTCAAAAGCTTTTGGAGATATAGGGGGGGGACTAAGACTTTTGAGACACCCTGTATATTTATCACCAAAAATATTCCATACAATTCCAAAAGAATTGTATTGAATATTTTTGGTGAAAAAATCCCAGTGTAAAAGTCTTATGATCAAGCCATGATGGTAATTTAAGGCTTAAAATATTTTAGCATAAATTAAGGGGTAACGTTTTTGATGATGCAATTTTTTTACTACGTTTTTCTTACATTTTACAGCTTTCTTTCCAAACTTTCGATTTCTATAATAAAACACTCAAATTTTTTAAGTTTTCACTATTTTTTTAGCATTCAAAAAAAGTACTGCCAAAAAACATTTTTTTCTCTGTTAAAACGAAAAATATTTAAGGTTATTGGAGAGAGACAGCACGCTATAAAAAAGTATTTTCGAGAAAGATGGACATAACTTAAGGCAAATATTTACTGAAAATTTCATTTATATCATCTGTCTGTCATCTTGAATGGTGTCGTTCATATGATTTTTATTTTGCAATTTTTTACCAAAAAACAGCAAAAATTGTAATTTTTCCAAGTGTAAAGTGTGTGAAACATAAGTTGGTATTAATTTCTTTCAATCAAAGTTCTTTACAGTCTTTAATTTTACCAAAAAACGTGTCCTACCAAAGTGTGTTTTACCACATCTAAAAATAATATAAAAGTTACTTAAGAAAATTAGTTTAAGGTTTATCATGGCTTGACCATTACAGATTTTATAAATGTTTTAACCTATATCTCTTTTTATTGGTTGTATTTTAACCTGTTATCTTCTTGCTTAACTATGTATAAATCATTACAATATTTTCTTCAGGGATTTGGTTCGCAAAAATCTGAACCCCGATTTTCGGCAATCCAGCCTGATTTGAATGGCTTTTTAGACTTTGCAATAAGTTACTAATCCACTATATAACTAATCCCATATACTAGCTTATAACTTAACTTATACACTTATATTTATAACCTAACATGAAGACAGGAATGGAAACCATATGAATAATATTCTTTCATAAATTGTTGTAAATATTTATTAAGAGGAGGTTTTCCATACCACAGGAAATTGCAACAGGGAAAATTTTATTTAGAATCTCTTTGATTGTGAGTCAAAATAATAAGGTTTGCTTCAGTTGCTTTATATAAGTATTCCTTGGCCAAAAATTTAAAAACTTATTACTTCCTTCTTCTTGTTAGAAATCTCACAGAAATAAACATTACGATTTTTTCACTTAGTTCAGTTAGTCTCAAAATCCCCCTGTATCTTTGAAACTAGTCATACGATTTGATCATGGTCCAAAGTGTAATCAGTAGGTCGAGATCTACAACATACTAAAATTTCATGTATTCCCTGCGGGGTTCTTTGTGTGTATAATATTAGTAGTAAAAAAGAGCTCGGTTTAGCTTTGTGGCTATTATTATTATTTTTTTCATAATTTAAATATACGTTTCATTACTTTATTTTCAAGTTTTAAGTTATTATAAATGCACACAACTTTCCGTGCTTATTTTTCATTTTCAAAAAGTAGGTAGGCGCGAATATTTTATACACAAAGTTGAGCTGCGAAACTTAAGCTTGAAAAGCAAACGGAAAATGCTGTGTCTGCTCTAGTTATATTTCTTGATAATAAAGTTTGGCATAAGGATTTGGTGTCGAGTCGAGTTAAGCTATAGTTTCAATAACGTCACTAAGCTTACGTGACAAAGTTTTAGGAGATTATAAACGGCGGATTTTCCCAAGAAGTGTCCGGATTTTCTGGGAAATCTCCGCATAAATTACCAAGTATAAAGAATAATCTAAGTTTGTTTTTTTATTGAATAACCCTGTATATCCCGTTTAAATAACTCGAGTCTAAACTTACACAAATATATTTTAAAGGAATGTTTTTTGTACTTTTTTGTAATAGTTTTTGAAACTTTTGGCTTTGTAGTCATTTAACTTGGTCTAGTTATATTTCTTCATAATAAAATTCGTCATAAGGATTATTTGGTGTCGAGTCGTCACTAAGCTTACGTGACAAAGTTTTAGGAGATTATAAACGGCGGATTTTCCACAAGAATTCTCCAGATTTTCTGGGAGAACTCCGCACAAACTACCGAGATTAAAGAATTATGTGGACTTTTAATTTAAAGAAATATATTTTTAAGTATTTTTTTGTCGATTGCCTTGTTTTTGTTTGTAAAATTTTTCGAAACTTATACCTAGTAGTCATTTAATCATAATAATTTGGTGCCGATTCGAGTTAAGCTTTAGTTTCAGTAACGTCACTAAGCTTACGTGATAAAGTTTTAGGAGATTATAAACGGCAAATTTTCCGCAAGATATGTCCAGATTTTCTGGGAGAGCTCCGCGTTTAAAGAATTATCTAAAGTCTAAAATTTTTGAAGTATTTTTTTCTAATATGTAATTTAGTCAGATTTTGTGGTGATAAAGTTTGGTATTTGCAATATTTTTCAGAACTTTTGGCCTGGTACTCATTTAACTTGGTCTAGTTATATTTTATAATAAAGTTTGGCATAAGGATTTGGTGTCGAGCCAGTTATGCTTTAATAATACTTTTAATAACGACACTAGGCTTACGTGACAAAGTTTGAGGAGATTATAAACGACGGATTTTCCGCACGCAGTATACGGATTTTCTGGGTGAGCTTTGCATAAATTAACGAGATTAAAGAAAAATCTAAGTTTATTTTAAATCCAATAATCCTGTTTTAATTTTAAAAATTGAAAAACTATTTTGTTTGCGTGTTTAAAATGGTTGCTTTACCCTCTCCCTCTGCCTTACTCCCTTCCCCCTTTATCCTCACTTTCTTCCCTTTAAACCCTTCCCTTCAGTCAAATACCAGTTGTCCCGCTGGTTTTTCCTGATTTTTTACTTTAAATAGTCATAATTTTTTTAATTGCACATACCGATTTTAATTAAATAGTAGTAGTCATTTAATCATAATAATTTGGTGCCGATTCGAGTTAAGCTTTAGTTTCAGTAACGTCACTAAGCTTACGCGATAAAATTTTAGGAGATTATAAACGGCAAATTTTCCGCAAGATATGTCCAGATTTTCTGGGAGAGCTCCGCGTTTAAAGAATTATCTAAAGTCTAAACTTTTTGAAGTATTTTTTTCTAATGTGTAATTAAGTCAGATTTTGTGGTGATAAAGTTTGGTATTTGCAATATTTTTTTTATTTTTTGGCCTGGTACTCATTTAACTTGGTCTAGTTATATTTTATAATAAAGTTTGGCATAAGGATTTGGTGTCGAGCCAGTTATGCTTTAATAATACTTTTAATAGCGACACTAGGCTTACGTGACAAAGTTTGAGGAGATTATAAACGACGGATTTTCCGCACGCAGTATACGGATTTTCTGGGTGAGCTTTGCATAAATTAACGAGATTAAAGAATAATCTAAGTTTATTTTAAATCCAATAATCCTGTTTTAATTTTGAAAATTGAAAAACTATTTTGTTTGCGTGTTTAAAATGGTTGCTTTACCCTCTCCCTCTGCCTTACTCCCCTCCCCCTTTATCCTCACTTTCTTCCCCTCAAACCCTTCCCTTCAGTTAAATACAAGTTGTCCCGCTGGTTTTTCCTGGTTTTTTACTTTAAATAGTCATAATTTTTTTAATTGCATATACCGATTTTAATTAAATAGATAGATAGATTTTTAGTGTTCCTTTAAGAAAATACAAAAATAATAAGAAATGGGTTCGGCAAAAATGTTTATCGAACTTTATAATAGATTAAATATTTAAATAATATCCTGCTAAAAAGTGCATAGTAACAAAATAGAAAAAATTAAATTAGCTTTATGTCAGGCTATGCCGACTTTATATACCGAAGAGGTCTCCACTGTCGATTCAAGTTAAACTTTAAGTTAAAAGCGGATTTTTGCAAGAAGTGTCCGAAGTTTCTAGGAAAGCTTCGCGTAAATTGCGGAAAAAATAATTTCTAACTTTATTTTTTATTCAATAATCCTGTTTTTTATTTCGGAATGGCTAGAGTCTAGATTTACAGATATAGTTTTTTGTTTTCTTTACAGTAAAGCTATATATTCCTTGGCATATGGCCGGTTTCTCACTAAAGAGTTAACGTTAACTCAAGCAACATGACCTTGCTTAATCATGGGTTAAGCTAGAAAAATATTGGCTTTAAACATCAAAAACTAAGATTTATAATAACCCTCTCGGTTAAATTAACTTGCTGGTGATTTGCGTCTAAGAAGTCGATGTTTAGAACAAGGTACTTGTTAATTGTTCTTGATATGTTGAGAATAATTTGTTTTTAATGCTCAACGAATTTAAAAAATTCACCTGTGATATACCATAATATGAATTGTTTTAAAAAATCAGAATTGATTATGAACATTGGAAACTAAAGTGGCACTCTTAGGGATTAAAATAAAAAATTTAAATTTAAGAGAGTATCTGAAAACTGCTTCATAAATTTTTTCCAGGATTTTTGTAGCAAAAGCTAGCCTATAGACTCTCCTGCGGCTTTTTCATTATCCATCTTTAAATTGAATTCGATTTTGTCAACTGAACCGATAAACAACGAAAGAATTGACTTTTTTAACAACTTAGTTTGTTACCGCCATACTAATATTTTTTCTCAAATACCATAGCAACGCTTTCAAGGCGCATAACTTTTTGATGTCAACTACAAAATGATAACCATCCATCAGTCAGCAGAGTTGACCGACACCGTTCTCAACCATATAACTATAAGATACTATAACGACCCAAGGGTCGCAAAATGTGTAACGAAAATAACTTTAAAAAACAAAGAGGAAAATTCAAAATTGCAAATGTACTTTGGCACTGTTTGGGCCGCCAGGCGAAAAATCTACTGTGTGTCGTAGTGACCTTACGATAATTTAATGAAAAGGTATTATTTTGAGTGACAGCGACTACTGTCCGAAAACTTTGATTTTATTTAATTGCATTTATTTGTTATATTATCGATAAAACATCTCCAGCGACGACATAATAGACACTTAAAGTAAATATTTCAAGGCATCCGTATCGGTATACGTAATGCGTTCAAAACAAATTCAAAATACGCTACATTTTTTAGTTGCTCGTGTAATGCGAACGATGCCTGCTTCTTTGACGGGTGTGATGACAGAATCTCGTTGCGTACGGAAGGATGTACGTATCGTTAGGAACCCACGAACGTACTCAACGATTTCAATTAGCAGTTCTGTCATCGCATCCTTCAAAAAAGCGGGCATCGTTCGAAACATCGCACAAACAAGTCAAAAATGTAGCGTATTTTGACTTTGTTTTGAACGCGTTACGTATACCGATACGGATGCGTTGAAATATTTACATTAAGTGTCTATTAACTTACGGAAACTAACAGGAAGATAGGGCCGCGCAGAAACTACGTTCCTGTAGCGCATAGCGCATTGCGGAGGAGAGTAAAAGTAATGCTTCTATTAAGTAAACAACTATCTTGCCTCGTCCATCTCTTTCTGTATGATCATAAAAGAAAGACAGAAAATTTTTCAATGTCGAAATATATTTCAAACAATTTTGTACCTGCCGATTTTTCCTCCGCTTGTCAAAGTGTGTCAAGCATTTCAGATTTTTAAAAGTGAGTTATTTTAATCAGTTTTGGTTGGAAATCACGCTAGTTTATGGGATTAGTTATATAGTGAATTAATAACTTATTGCAAAGTCTAAAATGCCATTCAAATCAGGCTGGAGTGCCGAAAATCGGGGTTCAGATTTTTGCGAACCAAATCCCTGAAGAAAATATTGTAATGATTTATACAGAGTTAAGCAAGAAGATAACAGGTTAAAATACAACCAATAAAAAGAGATATAGGTTAAAACATTTATAAAATCTGTAATGGTCAAGCCATGATAAACCTTAAAATAATTTTATAATTTTCTTAAGTACCTTTTATATTATTTTTAGATATGCTAAAACACACTTTAGTAAGACACGTTTTTGGTAAAATTAAAGAATGTAAAGAACTTTGATTGAAAGAAATTAATACCAACTTATGTTTTACACACTTTACACTTTGAAAAATTACAATTTTTGCTGTTTTTTAGTAAAAAATTGCAAAATAAAAATCATATGAACGACACCATTCAAGATGACAGACAGATGATATAATTGAAATTTTTAGTAAATATTTGCCTTAAGTTATGTCCATCTTTCTCGAAAATACTTTTTTATAGCGTGCTGTCTCTCTCCAATAACCTTAAATATTTTTCGTTTTAACAGAGAAAAAAATGTTTTTTGGCAGTACTTTTTTTGAATGCTAAAAAAATAGTGAAAACTTAAAAAATTTGAGTGTTTTATTCTATAAATCGAAAGTTTGGAAAGAAAGCTTTAAAATGTAAGAAAAACGTAGTAAAAAATTGCATCATCAAAAACGTTACCCCTTAAATTATGCTAAAATATTTTAAGCCTTAAGTTACCATCATGGCTTGATCATAAGACGTTTATACTGGGATTTTTTCCCAATTAATAAAAGAAAATAACATAAATAAAATATTGTTATCACTAATATTTCACAATATTTTTTAACAGAGTTATAACCCCCTACGCCTATTTTAGATTTTTGAAGTGTCCAAAAAACAAACTTTTTGTAATCTAAAGAAAGTTTTTTCGCTGCATGGAACAGTACAAAGTGGGTTAAGGTTTGTATAGAGCTAAAACCTTTCGCGAATGCATTGCTTTTTTAACACTAAAAAGTATGGAAAAACGGCGCCTGTTAAGTTTTTCATATCTTTTTATTATTAATTAAATAAGTGTCTGTAAAAAATTAACCAAAACAATACATGTATATTATTATGCGTCTGGCTGTACAAGTAGTATCTTCCTGTAGCCACCGGCTGCGCTCGTGTCGCCGTCACACACATAGACAAACTACTTGTAGTTTGTAGACCTTTTTCTCTTATGGAAAAGCCTAGGTATAATTATTTCGGGGTCTGGTAATTTTTTTTTTTAATAGATGGCGATAGTAGTACAAAAATCCTAAATTTGTCATATCTTTTCCTTAGCTGACGCCAGCACGTAGAGGTGGATTTATTGATTTTTAGCCAACAACGACAATGGCGTTTGTTGGGGTTATTTTTGGTTTTTTGAAAAGAAAGGAATTATTACAAGCTACAGGCTTTTATAGTGTACGATAAGTAAAATAAAGTGTAGTATGAGATGTAGTACAATCGTATATCAAATTTAAGCTATGTTTTATAAAATATTAGAGACGACACCATGATGGGGCAACCCAGAAAGAAAGGCAGGTAAGTTTTTTTTTTAATTTTAGTAGATACCAAAACTGTTCTCAAAAACATTATAGCCCTGGTCAAAAAGTAGTGAGAAGTTTTGTTTTACTCTGTAAAGAGGCACTAATCTTTTGTGTTTTTAGTGCTCCTGCCTATACATTAAAGCGTTGTATGTATGACAGGCTGATCATAAAGTGAGCATATTTTATCTTATAAAATTAAAAAAAAGGAAGTGTCTAAAGAGCCGGCAATTCGGCTGAATAGACGTGAGGCTAAGGAGCCGGCAATAATTATTTATTATGTGTTTTTCATATTTTCGTTTTTTTTTTTTTTAATTTTTTAAACTAAATTAACACGACCTAACCTAAACAGACTCAAATCAACTTATTAAAAGCCAAAACAACCCAAAAAAACACACTTTAAAGTAAATTTAAGTTGGTTTAAGTCTGTTTAGGTTAGGTCAGGTTAATTTATTTAAAAAATATAAAAAAAAGAAAATATGAAAAACACATAATAAATAATTATTGCTGGCTCTTTAGCCTCACGGCTATTCAGCTGAATTGCAGGCTCTTTAGACACTCCCTAGAAAAAAAGTGACTATCCCAGTACTTAGAAGTGTTTACAGTACCTACCTTAAACTGAGGCTTAAACAGAAGTCAGGCTTAGTTTTCTTAGTACCCCAAAAAGTCTATCCATGGCACAGTTAAATAACTATAATGTATTGCATATATATATGTTTATTTTGTTTTTTAAATTTTAAAGTTTTTCTCACAATGGGTTTTAGCCTCTCTTTCTTTTTCCAATATGGAAGACTGGTCCATTAATTTGGCCTAGTCTCCCTTAATAAAACTTTGGTAGGGACTCCTGATGATGGCAGCCTGAGCTTCCAAAACACGTCGGGTTAAAAATAAATTCAGTGGAGAAAGTACGGTGACCACCAGTCATAAAATCATAAAATTTTGAAAATTTGGTCACAAATTTATAAAAAAAAATTAACTGTTGGTTACTGTTGGTTACCTGGTGGTTACCCTGAGAACGATCAATTTGTTTGATTTAGTTACATTTTTACAAAATTAATGTATTTATAAATGTTATAATTTTAACTAATTAGCTAATGTTTGTTTTATTTCTTTTTACAGTTAAAAGAAGGCGCTCTTTAATTCCTGATGAAGTCAATGTGCCCAGACAAGCTAATCTCACACCAAAAGCATGACATTTCTATAGGAAAGTTATTGATAGTAGTAAGCGATTGCATAAAATGACCAGTTATGTGCAATCATTCTAGAGAAAATTAGCACTCGCAGAAAATGCTTATTATATGCCAGATTAGAGTACAGCAGCAGAAACCTAAAGCCAGAAGACTTACTTTAGAAGAAAAGATTCTCTCCCTCAGTATTTTTAAATCAATTGGTAAGACGTACAAGCTATTGTCTAAGATTTTCGCTTTGCCAAGTAGAAAAGTAAAAAACTGTTTGTGAAGTTTGCAGGATTAAACTTAATTATAAGTCATGATAATGATGTTGTCAATGAACTTATTGATGCCTTGCAGTATAAAAACAGTAAGTTGATAAAACCAGGAACATACTTTAATTTTTTATTTGGCAAGACACAAACTTTTTTATATTTCTTAATCCCTAAACTAACCACAATAATAAAGTTAATTATTAGGGGTTTGTTCTGGTGGTGTAATCAAGTTAATAAGATTTGTAAGATTTTCTAATAGTCTAAAAAGAGGAGATTAATGCGATAAATAAAAAAAATCAGCATTTCATGAAGCCAAACAAAAATGTTTTGGAAAAAATTATGTTTTCTTTCTTGAGGCTTTATATTGAATTTTGTGTACTAAATTATGACTAAAGGCAATTATCCTCACAATTATCTGTGGAATAATTTTAACAATAACTATTTCTAGGTCTTTTTAAATAATTTTTACCTCGATTTTTACTATAAGGTAATATTTTATGTTTTTACTTATTTTACCAGATGATTCATTATATTTTTCACCTCCTTTTTACTCCCTTAGCATTGGAGGGATAACAAATGTTAAACTTTGTAAAAAAATAAAGGAATTCTTGTATTAAACACTCCAATAATGAGTTAAGGCAGTGAAAAATATAATGAACCCTTGTTTTGTTTTTAAACCTGTATTTGGGAAATGTATTTCAATTTTTTTTTTAAATTAAACATACTTATTTATCATCTGTCTTTATCTTTTCACCCAACCTTTTATAAGTTAAATTCTCAATGAAACTATACAATAAAGGGTTTTGTAAAAGGACCTCACCTATGAAATTAAAAGGCAAAATGTTTTTTTCATAACATTTCATTTGGGTCAAAAGTACACATTTGTCTTTTAAGTTCAGTGCACCCAAAGACAAAAAAAATTTAAAAAATTCACAAAGCATCAACTTTTGATTTATCTTTTAAACTTTTTTTGTTTTTTGGGCATATTTGCTATGTTTTCATGGGTATTGAGTTCGTTTTCAAAACTCATTCTATCTTTTTCTTTTATATAGCATGTTCTTGGTCTTGATAAAGAACACGCTATATAAAAGAAAAAGATACAATGAGTTTTAAAAACGAACTCAATACCCATGAAAAGATAGCAATTGTGGTCCTTTTTGCTATGCCAAGAAAAATCAATATTACATTACATTTGTAAAGTAATATTGATTTTTTATTTAAAAATCAATATTCTTTTGTAGTATTAAGTTTTGTGGTTATCATGTGTGGTGCTCCATCTATTTGTGTTTCACTGAACTATTTCTATGTCGGGCGCCAAGGTCATAATTAGTTCCGTAGCACAGTACAGCAGATAACATTCTGGTCTGCCAGACAGACCGAACCCAATTTTTTTTCTATGGTCACACAATGTTCCCCAAGTATAACACAGGATCGGTCACTCTCGCGTAGCTATTACTTTCTCTATGAACATCTCCAGCCGCAAGTTTAACCTTACTCGACGGTTTAAATTCACCAGGTGAACCGCGCCCAAGTGCCGAACCCACTTTCTGAGAAAACTCGGCATCGTCGAAAAGTTTACATTTTGACGAGATGTGGTTTTGCCATTTTGTTTATGTTATTGTGGTGTTTATGGTAAAGCCATGACACGTTTTTTGGTAAATTTAAAGACTGCAAAGAAATTTGATTGAAGTAAATTAATACCGCCTTATGTCTCACAGACTTTATGCTTTGAAAAATTACAATTTAGGCTCTTTTTTATGTAAAAATGGCAAAATAAAATCGTATGCACGACACTACTCAAGATGACAGACAGAGGACATAACAGATATTTTTATTAAACAATTGCCTGAAATTATTTTCATCTTTCTCTAAAATACTTTTTTATAGCTTGCTGTGCCGCACTTCAACAACTTTAAATATTTTTGAACTTCACTAAATTATCTCTCCATCTACCTCTAAAATTCTGCCCTCCCTCTATGAATATTTTTCATTCTAACAGAGAAAAAATGTTTTTTGGCATTACTTTTTTTGAGCGCTAAAAACACATAAAATTTCAGTGTTTTATTCTAAAAATCGAAAATTTCGAAAGAAAGCTTTAAAACATGAGCAAAATCATGGCAAAAAATGTGAAAAACATATTAAAAATTGCTTAAACAAAAACTTTACCTCTTAAATTATGCTAAAATATTTTAAAACTTAAATTACCATCATTATTTAAATAAATATGCGAAGCACATAGCGTCTTTTTGCATCTTAGGCCTCCGGTCCTAAAATATACTATGCATTAATTGTCCCCTGCCCCATAAAATGTGTCACTTACAAAGTACAGGGCAAGAAATGCCGACAATTGTATACCCAACTTTTACGCAAAAATTAAATAATACTCAACAACTAAGCCTCAAAGATCCTGCTTTTTTTTTCTAGTCTTGTTTTGCCCATGTTTAAATCTAGAGGAATTCAATTTTTTATTGTTACGGGAAACACTAGACAACACTTTTTAATTAAAAAAAAAGTTTTTTGTACTTCAGTGCAAAATGAACTTCTTGAATATCTATTGCTCACATAGAGTGTGAAATCTAAGACGACTTCGTTTCGTTCTTATAAAGGACTCATCAGCTTCGTGTACCACAACGAAAGAGAATTTCGAACACGCTTATGTGCCAAAGATTACAGTTCAAGCGAAGAGAATTTCTGTCGAATACCGACCATGGCGTCCTCTGTGTGAACTTCCGACAACTAAGAATAGTACCAACCGCATAAGCAGCAGGTGCATGGCGCAGCATCGATCCTGCGTAAGACATATTACAATACCATCTGTATGCAGGTTTCGTTTACAAAAAAGTACAAAAAACAAGAGTTTTTTGTACTTCAATGCAAAACAAACTTTTTAAATTTCGATTGCTCACACAGAGGGTGGAACCTAGGATGACGCCGTTTCGTCCTTATTGGGGACTCATGTACCACAACCACAGAGAATTTCGGTCACGCCTATGTGCCAAAGATTACGGCTCAAGCGGAGAAAATTTCTGTCGAGTACCGACCATGACACCCTCTGTGTGAATTTCCGACAACCAAGAATAGTACTAACTGCATAAGCAGAAACAAAAGAAAAATGCTTAGAATGGTTTAACAATTACTTGGAAAATAAAACTCAAATTACAAAAATTAACAACAATATAATAAGTGAAATTTAAAGCTAAAATTATCGCTTTTGCTGATGATATTGCTATTATTTATACATCAAAAAACTGGAAAATAAATAGAACTAATACACAGTATGATTTAAAAATCCACCAAAATTGGTACACACAAAATAATATGTTTATAAACTCTAAAGAAACGGTATATATGTAAACTTTATACAACAAAATAATCAAAATTACAATTGTGAAATTATAGAGCACAAAAATAAAGTTAAATACTTGAGCATAATTTTTTATGAGAATTCAAATTTCAAGAAACACGTAAAATATGTAACAAATAAATAAAAATGCATTTTAAGTAGTTTTTTCTTTATAAAACATACAATACCAATATATTTAAAACGAACATTCTATTTTGCGATAGTTCAATTCATATTAAGTATAAGCACTATTTGGGGTGAAATTTACAATGAAAATATATATAGCATAAAAATTATTCAAAAATCATCAGAATCATAGAAGATGTAATCATAGAGAACATACCACAAATCTTTTCAAAAACCATAAAATTTTAAAAACCTTATTGTATAAATATTTGTAAATTTATTCACAAAAATAATGAACTAAACTGGAAAAGAAATCATAATGATCGAAATTATTTTATTCCACGTGTTACCAAAATACATATACAGGGTGTCCCAAAAGTCTTAGTCCCCCCTATATCCCCAAAAGCTTTTGAAATATTGTAACAATACTTTAAGAACTTCAGTAAGAGACGAAATGAAAAAAATCTAGAGGAGCGGTATTCCCCCCCTTTTTCTGGGGCGGCCTGGGGGCAGCATGTTAAAAAAAGTTAAATAGAAACACATATCGAGTTGCACCACATTTTAATGGTCTACTAAAATGCTGCGTCGTAACGTCAATATTATTGACATCTGTCAGTCCTGTCAAAAGTTATTGGGAATAATTTGGTATATTAAAAACTTCCCCCTTATATCTCCAAAGGCTCTTGAGGTATTATAAAAATACTTTGGAAACTTCATTCAGAGGTTAAATGGAAAAAAATCTAGAGGGGCGGTGTCACTGCCACTATTTCTGAGGCGGCTAGGGGCGGATTACCAAAGAAAGTTGACTGGAAATGCATATCGAGTCGTAGCTCATTTTAAAGGTCTTTAATAATGCTACATACTATCATCAATATTATTGACGTATGTCACTTCCGTCGAAAATTATTCAGGTCAAACTAATTATTAAAGCCATTAACATTAATAATGGGTTATTTTAAAGGCAACACCATAATATTTATTTAACAAATCTAGTTAGAATACATTTGACTAAATTACAAAAACTGCTGAAAATGACCTCCTTGAACTAGCAAAACTAAAGTCTATTTTCGTATTCGCCTCGGACGTTTCTTAGTATCTCAGGAGTAACAGATCGACAAACCTGAATTATTCGTTTTCTTAACTGTTGCAAGTGCCCCGGCGACCTATCCAACGATGAAATTGGGTGGCAAGTAATTGTCTAATAAGTAGATAAAAATGTGGTGGTTCCCCATGTTGTTGAAAAATGCAACTGCCAACTTCACCAATTTTGTTTTCAATTTCTCTTATAGCAGAAATAATCTGCTCCTCCAGAAGCCTAAGGTACCTAGCGCCATTGAGGTTACCCTCAATAAAAAACTGTTAGTTTTCATTAGCCGAATAGCGACAATTGTTCCTATTTACGGTTCCATTTAAGAAAAGAGGCCTCATCGCTAAAGCATATCTTTGTCAAAATATCTGGCTCGTCTGTAATTAAGTTCGTCATTTCTTCCGTAAACTGGACTCTTCGATCGAAATCATCTTCATTAAGTTCTCGTACTAATCTAACTTTGTAGGGGTGAAATTTATGAGCTCTTAAAATCCTATGTACTAAGGATTTGGGGATATCAATGTCATGAGCAACTGTTCTTACCGATTGGTTTGGTTCCACGAACATTGTCCCAAGGAATTGTTCTTGAATTTCTTCTGTTGCCGTTTTTTGAAACTGGTGAAAAACTTTTTTGAATTGTACGTAATATTTGTTTTACAGGATTCTCTTTTTTTCTATTATGATGCCATGGAATCAACCTTTAATTATTTCCAATAACTTTTGACAGGAGTGACAGACGTCAATACTATTGATGTTAGTATGCAGCATTTTCAGAGATTTTTAAAATGAGGTGCGACTCGATATGTGTTTTTATTTAATTTTATTTTTTTCAGTATGCCGTCCCTCTAGATTTTCTCCATTTTGCTCTCATTAAAGTTCTTAAAGTAGTTTTACAATATCCTTTTGGAGATATAGGGAGATATAGGGGGCGACTAAGGCTTTTTGATATATCAAATTGATCCCAATAACTTTTGACAGGAGTGACAGGCGGCAATAATATTGACGTTAGGATAAAGCATTTTGGGAGACCTTTAAAATGTGGTGCAACTCGATATGTGTTTCCATTTAACTTTTTTTTGTATGCCGCCCCCAGGCCGCCCCAGAAAAAGGGACGGCAATACCGCTCCCCTAGACTTTTTCCATTTCGCCTCTTATTGAAGTTCCCAAAGTATTGTTACACTGTCTCAAAAGTTTTTGGAGATATAGGGGGGGGGGGGCTAAGACTTTTGGGACACCCTGCATATTTATCACCAAAAATATTTAATACAATTCCAAAAGATATACAAATATTGTCATTGCGTATATTTAAAATAAAAATTAAAGATTTATTTTTTGCAAACCCTCTAGCTGAACAAATTTTAGGTAGATAATCTATAAAAGAAAAATTTGATTACACGAGAGTGTCTCGTAAATGTTAGAGTTAAATTAATTTTGTCAATTTATTTGTTAGTATTTTTTCCAATTAAAAGACACACAGGGAAAATTTCCTCGCCTTTCAAACTGATAAAAAAATTAAAAATCGTTAGTGAGTATCTCATGCTATTTTAATATTTCATCAATAATTGAGTAGTTTTAAAATAAAAATTATAGATTTCTTTTTTGCAAACCCTCTATCTGAACAAATTTTAAGTAGATAATATATAAAAGAAAAATTTGGTTACACGAGAGTGTCTTGTAATTTGTAGAGTTAAATTACTTTTTTCAATATATTTCTTATTATTTTTTCCAATTAAAAGGCGCACAGGGTTAATTTCCTCGCCTTTTAAATTGATAAAAAAAATGAAAATCGTTAGTCAGTATGTAATTGTAATATTTCATGAATAATATATACAAAAATTACAAAAAAAAATCAATAAAAGGGTAAACTTACGAAATAAGTTATATAATTTTGACAAAATACGTTTTGTTTTTTTATATATTTTTTTTTCAGTATACGAAACTTTCGCTTAAATTTTAGTACATTAACGCCAGCGCTGCGGGCGGAGCAGTGGTCCTAGGGTTCTGAAGTACCACTTTAAGTTCTAAAACGATGAAGTTACACGTCAGTGCATAAACATACATTAATTCTCTCTTAAGATGAACTTAACCTTCGCCTCGCCGGCTGGTCGGATGACCATGTCTTGAATCAAATCCATGTTCTCTGGCCTGTCAATTGGTTCGAGCTTGAATTTTCTTAGAATTCCAGTCAAAGCAGCTTTCATTTCAAGGACGGCAAATCTTTGACCTAAACCACGAAAATAATATTTTTTTAAATTTTTAGGGGTTTGATACCAATCTCGATTTATTGATACATAAATAAATCAGACCTACATAGGCCCATCTCAATGTTTTCTTAAATGTTTAAATTTTTATGTTTGACAATAAAAAAAAATCGCGGACAGTCCACCATACAATAAATTATTTTATGTTGAAAGGAAATGAAAATATCTCGAAAACTGTAGCTTTGAAAGATTTGAACCTTATAACAAAATTTTTGGGTAATGTTTACGAAAAACAAAATCTAAAAACCGCATATCAATACCTGATTTACTTCTAAAATTATGATTTTTAGTCCACCATACCATAAAGTAAGTTTACTTTATGACCATACCAATATGGCATGGTAGTCCCCCATTATATATTTTAACGTTTTTGTTCCAAATAACTCGGAAACTAAAGTTCCTACCAATTTACACTTTAGAAAAAAATTTGTAGTCCATATTCTCGGAAACTTAAATCAGAAAACCGTATGTCGCTACTTGCTTTTGTTCAAGAGTTACAATTTTTTAAAATATTTTATATCCCTTTCCTCCCTTCCCTTTTTAATTAACTTTTAACTAAGGTTTTTTAAATAAAAAACTTTAATTTCTTAAACCGTTCTTTTAAACCTATTATTTTGTTTAAAGAACCTTAAAATATTTTAAATACCTTACAATAAGGATATTAGTTCTTAGAAAACAACGTATTTTTTTTATTTTTCTTGTTTTTTTTAGTGTTTTTTAGTGGTTTTGGTTTTAAAATTTTTTGTACTCACTCTTTTAAGCTATCAAAGATAAAAAGAAAAAAAAAGAAGCTGTTGCACCAATCTGAAAAGAGTACAGAGAATGATAAAAAAAAATAAAAAATAATGAATATGTAATTCTAATATACGACGGTAAATATTTTTCGGCCCGAATGTGAAAAATATTTTAAGTTTAAGAAGTATTTTTCCGTTCACGAAATTAAAAAATTAAAAATCCTGTTTGTATTTATATATATTTTTTTTAATAAATCTTTTTAGTATATTCTTTTGATTAAATAAAATGGTATTAGAACTTTACTAGGTCGGTTTAAGGAACAAGTATTTTGTCGTAACTACTTTTTTTGGGTTTTTTGTCACTAAGTTAAAGAAATTTTTTCAAAAATATGTTAAAACCCACTGCGTAAATTCCTAAAGAAAAAATTCGTTTGTCAGTGATTTTTAAATAATATAAAAATTTGCCTACACACACATAAATCCTAACTAGAATAAAGTACTTATCTGACGTTTCGGCAGAAACTCTACTGCCGTTTTCAAAGAAATTATTCTGTTTAGAACATTTTCCATTATTTTTTTAAAATATCTGTCTGTTGTCATACAACAAAAATTTCCTTAACTTAGTGGCGAAAAACCCAAAAAAAGTAGTTTCGACATTATGAATCTGCCACAAACATATACAGTGGGATTTACTAAAGCGGTTTAGTCTATTTTAAAACGGTCCTAAGTTTAAGTGAAATTTTTGGTTTTCAGAATTTTTAAACGAACCCTCCTTGAGTTTTGGACGTAGTTTGATTTAAGAGGAAATTTTCAATTTAGAAGAAAAGAGAATTAAAAAATTTAAACCTACGCGGGGTTTAAATAGTAAACACTATATAATAACATTGGGGTTATATGTCCCTGTAATTAAAACTTACCCTTGTTAGATTAATTTTGTATTTATTCAAAAGGTGTTTTTATTAATGAAATGTATAAGAAACTTAAATGCTAGTTTTTTTTACATTTCTGTCACTGTCAAAATGTTAGTTTAAAAATATTAACGCTGCGTTCAATCACAAACAGTGAATTCGGATCTTTTATCTCTGCTTGCACCTTGGCTTGCACCAACCTCTACTGATAAAAGCTACAGCTTTAAAATGAGTGGGCTTTGAGTAAGGAAAGTTTTTTTGACTGAGCTTTTAGATAACCTCAATGTTTTAATTACAGTTTGTAAATAAATTAATATAGTTGTTTTGGGTTTTTTTTTGGTATATTTTTCGTGCATAATCACTTATGTTTGTTTTTGGGTGCTGAAAATGGGTTCAAAATAAGGCGTTTTTCTGGACAAAATAGGAGGTGTTTTATTGGGTAGTGAACAACTTGGGATATTAAATAAGGTAAATTAATCCTTGTGAAAGCGGTTACTTAGGGAAATTATAAACGAACATATTACCAAATACCACAAAACAATCCTTTCTGGGGGCTATAAATTTCAACCACCCCCCCCCCCCTTAAGGTTGTCTAAAAAATAACCAACTTTATAACCTCAAACACAAATAATGAAGCTATTATGTGTCAAATTTTTGGCGTATTCGCCATTTGCCATTTTGAAACATGTCAAAAAAAAATTAGTTTTAGGACATTTTCTTCTCAAATTTGGTGTATTTTGAGAAAAAAAAGCCGTTTTTCAGTGGTATTTTGCAATAACAATACAAAATAATCAATAATGGGTAAGTGTTTTTTGAATATTGGTTTTAAAATTTAGTACCTCCCGCAGGTGTAAATATTTAGACCTTTGGGGGTACCATTTTAGATCTTAGTAAATCCCACTGTTAGATTTTATTTACAACAAGTATTTTGGTGTACAGGCCGTTAATAGGAAATTGTTAGTTTTTGCCAAATATATTTTTTTTTATTAGGGGACGAAAGGTATTCATATTCATTTTCATATTTTTTTAAGAAGGAAACTCAAATAATTTAGAAAATTTTGTTAGGAAAAAGGGCTCTTAGCATATGCTAAAAGTCGGTTTCTGCGAGGTTAATACAGCATACCGGTATGTAGGGTAACAGGGTGACCGGTATTTTTGCGAGTAACTACACCTTACCATGACGTAACATTTAACGTGGGTGTGACGTCATGGTTACACTGCTTCTTTCTGGTTGGCAAGCCTAAATATGAAAATAAATTTTAAACATTTTTTTTAGATTTTTTGTGGTATTTTGTTAAATGTTTCAAGTTTTGTGGTGAAAACACACAGTCTTAAGTTACATAGGACATATATCTGCCTCACTTATGCAAACAAAGTAAAATACCTGCATTACCTTGAAATAGTCGGCCAAACCTATTATATAAACCACAAAAAATATGGAACTTACAGGCTAAAAAAGCACACAAAGACATGTGAAACGTACTCTTAAACTTTGGTGTGTCCCAGCTCCAAGAAAGTGGATAAGACCCTTTAAGAAAGTCGAGGACACTTGGGCCTCTAACAGGTGGATGTTTTGCAAGAAACTAATAACCATGGAATGGCCCCTAAGCGCTATTGCAGAATGAGATGGAGATCATGGGCAAAACTATTACTCTCTCTTTCTGTTAAAGGCAAACTTTGCCCGGAGTAGCTCCATCTCATGTGTTTTGTCAACTGACAACAAAGGTAGAGCGATTTTGAGTAATGAATATCATATGGTTTGTGATAAAGTTGATTCTGGTATTTTCAGGACATAAATAGGGAGCCCTTGAGCACTACATGTGTAAATTTGAGCCCAGTCTTTCACAGAGAATGTAAAACTTCCAAGACCACCAGTTTCTAGTAGTTTTGTACACAAGACAGCGAAGTCTTTTTTCTGATAGGTACTCTTTAAATCTATGTTTGTCGTTTTAGTTGACTGGGTTACTATATGATATAATATAAGGGCAAGTTTATGCAGAAACTTAAATTATGTACTTAATTTTTCATCTCTGTCTTTTTCTCATGCTATGTTAGAAAGAGATAGAGATACAGGGTTCCTAAGCAAATCCTTAGGGGGCCAAGCAGCCGTGTATAAGACGCAGACAAACGGAAAAGCACATTAGGCAGAAAAGGATGGGCATGGGGCGATGTTGTCACTACATTTTACATGTAGTAAATCCATTCCAGGTTGTTGCTTTCTAATGTTTTCCATTTTCATACCTTTAGGACTGGAATAAAAATTGTTTTTGCTCGACTTTAATACCAAACTGATGAAAGATATCGTAAAAAAAAAATATTTTTCGGCTTTTCATTTTGTAACCATTGTCCTTATGCACTGTTTACAGGCTGGGGACTGAGATACATGGAAATGCCTAACCTAAAGCGTTGATACACACACACACGCCTTCGAACGTCCAACCGGGGTTTTGCACTTTGATTCGAAATCAAAAAGGAGGAACAGTCAGATGTTGGGCCGTGCACAAATTACGTAACGATGATTTTACCAATTTTTGACCCCCTCCCTATGTAATGTTTTGTAACGGTTTGGCACACCCCTCCCCTAATATTACGTAACGATTTCAAGACCACTACCCCCCCCCCCCAAAAAAAAAAAAAACTTCACTTATTTTCATTCCAAATTTTCTTAGTTTCACATAAATGCAAACGCTGTCGAAAACCCCCCTCCACCCTACGTAACGTTTTGTAACCCCCCTCCCCCCTATGACCATTACGTAATTTGTGCATGGCCCCTGTAGTCCCAGTGGAGGAGGGCGAGAAAATTGATATTTTGTTCTTAAAAATTATACTCTTTAGACCTATTTCTTTGCGTTCCCGAAATTACGTAATTTTTGAAAAAAATTGTAAGCGGCGCCATTTTTATTTCGTGCTTTGTTTTTCTAACATTTTTGCGTTCGGCTAATTTAATTGAAAAATTTTTGCCTGCGGCGCCCTTTATCTTCTCACTCGAAACCAAGATCCCCCGTTTTAGGAAAACTGATCCCGTCTCTGTTTCTAAATTTTTTCGTATAAAAGACCATGGGGGAAATAATTTTTTTCTACGGTATGATGAAAATTTCGAAAAAGTTGAAGAAAAAAATAAAAAAAGTGGCAGAGCTCAAGTTTTTCGTAAAAATAACGTTTTTTGTAAAGAAACAGAGCAAAATAAATCTTTTCACCCCTTTTTGGGTGTTACAAATATTGGCAGCCCCTTATTTTTCGCTTTTACCCTTCCGCTAGTTTTGAAGAATTGGTTCGCTACATGTTTCGAGATCATGTCATAAAACACCTCGAAAATATCAAATGTAGTGTAGGGCCAGCTTTATTTAAAATCAATAATATCGCAAGCAAAAAGCTCTGCAGGAAAAACAGCGCCGTTTATTGATTTCTTTGGCTGCTAGTGCTCTGCATGGTTTGGCCGTTTCCGGATAGATGTCACTAGTAGAACAGAATGGAAAGAAATTTAATTAAAAGCGAAGATATTTCTTTCTAATGTTAACAACCTCACGAGTTTATCACTCAGTATCGTAAATAATGGACCCTGCCGCCTCCTTTAAGCAAGAAAAAGCTGTGGTTTGGACCTGAAAACATCTAATTTTTAATTAGGTGTGGCCGCCATTTAGCGGAATTTGCAGACATCTTGTCAACGGTTATTATTATAACTATGATTTATGCTCACAATGAAAGAGTGGCGACAATTTTTTCTCATGAAAGCAGTCCGGAGATAATAACAAACTGGCACCATTGCTCAATATACCTGTTTCTTTTGTGCGCGCAGAACTTTCTATGCCATTTCTGTTTGATTTATTGAATTCCTATCCCTAAGGAAAATCTTAGGAACCCTGTATAAAGTTAGGCACTAAATTTAAAAACTGTGCATCTAGTTGCTGGGTAATCCCGCCTTTAGTTTATAACGACGGGAAAATAACTCATGGGATTAGTTGGCATTACCCATATAAATTAACATGGCATTACTGGCAATACATGTACAAATTTTGGATTAGTTGTTACCTTCTCGGTCTATAACTAAAAAAGGCTTTTACTCTACTAAATTATTAAGTTGTGGATTTGAATTATGACAGAGGTATGCTATGTTTCTTGTTTATTTTAGGTTACTTCAGAGGCCAGAAAGACTTTTTCGGCTAAAAAGTTGACTATTGGATAAATTTACTTGTAAAGTTATACAATGAATTATACCAGTAGGGTTACACCTGGTTCCCACCTATGCGGGCTGACCCAGACTCAAAAAATTTACAAGAACTGCAAATGTCCCGTTACGTGGTGCGTTTTTTGAGTCAGGGTCTGCGCGCATAGGTGGGAACCGAGCGTTTAGTTACAAAAATGTTGACTTTATATTTAAGAAAATACATATGGTTTATTAAGTATAGACATTAATTTTAGTGTTTTAATGATGTTTTATTTAAAGCGTTTAAAAAATTCCCTTATATCTTAACCTCAGTAAAAAGTAGAGGCCCAGTTACTAATTTGATAAGCTTAAATTTATTGCTAATTCGGTATGTCTGTCGTCTTTTTTTCCTTAATAAAAAAAAGAGACAGTCATACAGAATTAGCACTATATTTATGTAAATGGGGCCTAAAATAGGAACTTTAATTCAATAAAACAAAAATTATTTAATCAAACGGATCTTTTACATGATAATGGTTTCCAGACATTATTCTCAAATTTTGATCCATGGGGAAAAATTATTTCTTAACCTATGATTTTAAACCAGAAGGTGGCGCTGGCGGACCTGCGAGCTTTGGATAATAAGAAAGGGTTTTGAAAACCTTTCACCTTTATTATTCATTTAACATTTTATTAATTATACTACTGTTGTCTCATAAGAGGTGTAACAGGTAAATAAACGTAAATTATAACATACCACGAGTATCTAACTACATTCGAAAGATAGTTAGATAATATGGTATGTTAAACGTCATACCTCACGTCATGGTATCTCATGGTTACTCGCAAAAATACGATACAAAAATGTATATTTTTAAAGTTCAGTATGTTTCGTGTTTTTGCCAAAAAAATTATTTCTAGGTATTGTCCCTTCAAGATAAAATATAAATTAATACATTTTTACTTACAAACTAACTGACACTTTTTTTTAAATCTGTTTTTTGTGTCAAATTTAAACTATAGACCGATTTTTTTAAAAATTGAAACGCATTTTGTTGAAATCAGTTTGTAAAATCCACATTTTTATTGTGCAATATGGCAACAAGGCGAATTAAGTCTGGCAAGAACATACCGTGACGTCATTAATTTTGCCATAACTGTATGCTGTATTGAACACGCAGAAACAGGTCTTAAGAAATCAAAACTCTCCTTACTGGGCCGATAATAGGCGAGTTTACATTAGTTATAAAAAAATTAACTTTAAGTTTTAAAATAAATAGTATTTATTTATAAAAAAATCCAAATATGTTTCATATCAGAAATATTTACGTTCTAGTTCAACCACAAATACGCGAAACAGCTTTTTGATATAGTTTTACCAAACTATTAGTAATGAAGCTAAAAACAATTCTTGGAAAATGCGCTATGGTAATGACGACATTCAATGTATTTTCTATCTTCGTTCTGAATTTTACTTAACAGTTCCTTAATGGGTCTTTAAAAAGTTTACTTTAAAAAATTAGAAGTAATCAAAAACCTGTTTTTTAGCGTAAACTGAGCTGATTCCTTTGAAGAAAAATTTTTAGGATGTACACTTAAGACGAGAGATTTTTTTTTTGTCAGTGACCGTGACCTTAGCTCAGGAAACGTCGAAATGACGTTCAAAACGGGTCATGTGATAAAATTGGCTGAACATTGAATGAAAGGCACATTTTGTACAAACTAAGACACAGCTCGGAACACTTTTTTCATTTTTTGACAAATAAGCTAAAATTCCAATTTGAAATATTTAAACAATTTGGAAAAATTAAATTTAACATTGGGGCTTATGGATGAAAATCGGAAAAATGCCCAAAAACTCAAAAAGTTCCACATACAAGATTTTATTTGTTTACTAGATTAAGAGATAGATACATGTAGATTTCAAAAATATGTGACTCGAAAAATATATATTTTTTCCTTAAAAGGTATGAAAAGTGAACTGTGAATAACTAGTGTAGTAACTAGGTTTTAACGGAACGCAAATGAAGTCCATAAGCCAGTTTCGTGTACTGTAAAACCACGGGGGCGAAATTCCACTTCTCCCTAAGAACGTACGCGACCGTTTTTCAGGCTGAGGCATATACCATTCTGACGTGTGGATATAAAGATCTGGAAATGTCCGCTTCAGGCAAGGACATTTACATTTGCTCAGATAGTAGGGCTGCACTGTCTGCTAATAAGTCGTACAGGGTTAACTCTGCCCTTGTATTATTGGAGTGCAAACGTGTCTTGACAACTATGCCAAGGCACAACAAGGTCAATCTCCTCTGGGTTCATGGAGGTGTACCGGGAAATGAATTGGCCGATAGATTGACTAGAAAAGGATCATCAACCGATCCGGTAGGTCCAGAACTCAACTAGGTATTCCGGCATGCCAAATCGTAACGGTCCGGAAAAGTGACATGAGTAGCTCTGGAATAGCACATAGGGTAAGAAACAGGCCAAACTCCTGATTGGTGAGGTGAGCGTCACAAAAACAAAGTCCTTGTTCCACCTAGATAGGACACTGTCGCCTCAACAAGCACCTAGAGACGATGGGAATTGCCGAAGACTCAGAGTGTCGATGGTGCATGGAGGATAAAGAATAATCCTGCTGGAGTATCCGGCTTTGGCCAGGTCAAGAGAGTCGCACCTTGGGAACTATGTGCTGGCCCCAGGCGATGTAACAAGGTTGCAGCCCTGAAAAATCCGTTCTTTTGCGAAAGAGGCAGGCTGCCAGGGCTAAACCACGGATAGTGGGCGTGCAACGGGTCCAGCAAGGTGGCCTACGTACATGGGAATTTTCCCGCCCACATTTCATTTATTCATTCAAGCCAGTTACGTAATTATTGAAGAATGTCGGCTACTGATATATTACCTCCTCCTTATTCTTTAAATTTGAACCCTGTCATTTTCTGATGAGGGATGTGTTTCAGTTATTTTTCCCTATATTTTAATTTTGTAACTTTAAGTCTAATTTCTAGCTCACCCTTTACATATAAGGGAAAGTACCCATGACAATAATTGCTTATATACCCCTTCTATAACATAATAAAATATAAAAAATAAACTGAAACACATCCCCCATTGACTAATTACAGATATTTACCTATACAATTTCGTGGACCAGCAGAAAAAGGAATATACTGGAAAGGATGTCTACCGATGCAGTTTTCTGGCAAAAATCTGTCCGGATCAAACTTCTCAGGATCCGGCCATAATCTAGAAAAATAAATCTATGTTTATCAGCAGCAAGACCAGTTGCGCAGGCTTTCGTGATCTCAACATTGATCCCTAAAGTACACCAGTGCTGGTTGCTTTTATGCAAGAGTTCTCGTCATTGATAGTGACCAGTTGCTAAAGCTATAGAGTACTCTTACGCAATGAATATTCACTTTTTCTGCAAATATTCACGCACTAAAATGTTCTTAATAGATCACAAAATACAGCTCCTTCTCTTAATAGTACCCCCAGGTCTAAATATTTACACCTGTGGGGGGTACTAAATTTTAAAATCAATTTTCAAAAAACACTTACTGATACAGAAAGGACACAAAGTTATTGATTATTTTGTATTGTTATTGCAAAATACCACTGAAAAACTGCTTTTTTTTCTCAAAACACACCATATTTTAGAAGAAAATGCCCTAAAACTTATTTTTTTTGACAGGTTTCAAAATGGTAAATGCCGAATATGCAAAAAATTTTAGCTTCATTATTTGTGTTTGAGGTTATAAAGTTGGTCATTTTTTAGATCACCTCAGGGAGTTGGTTTAAATTTATAGCCCCCAGACAGGATTGTTTTTTGGCATTTGGTAATAAGTTCGTTTATAATTTCCCAAAGTAACTGTTTTTACAAGGATTACCCAATAAAACACCTCCTATTTTGTCCAGGAAAACGGCATATTTTGAACCCGTTTTTAGCACAAAAAATATATTTATAAGGGCACTACGAGGCAAAACAAACATAAGTGAAGGTCACTGATTATCCACGAAAAATATACCAAACAAAAAAACCCAAAACAACTATATTAATTTATTTACAAACTAAAAGTAAAACATTGAGGTTATCTAGAAGCTCAGTCTTTTATTAGTAGAGGTTGGTGCAAGCCAAGGTGCAAGCAGAGGTTAAAGATCCGAACTCGCTGTTCGTGATTAAACGCAGCGCTAAAATTTTTAAACTGACATTTCGACAGTGACAGAAATGTAAACAAAATTTGCATATAAGTTTTTTAATACATTTCATAAATCAAAATAACTCTTAAATAAATACAAAATTAATCTACTCCTTATTTTATTATTACTCATCTTAATCGTTATGTGACATTAAGTATTAATTGGAAAAATTAATTAACAAGGGTAAGTTTTGATTAGAGTGACATATAACCCCAATGTTAATTTATTCTACAGAGTGTTCCCTATTTAAACCCTGCGAGGGTTTAAATTTTTCAATTTTCTTTTCTTCTAAATTGAAAATTTCCTCTTAAATCCAACAAAAGATTATGTTAAGATGATTATTTAATAAAAAAATTTATTAAAATTCTTTTTATAAATCAATCTACGTCTAAAACTCAAGGAGGGTTCATTTAAAATGCGGAAAACCAAAAATTTCACTTAAACTTAGGACCGTTTTAAAATGGACTAAACCGTTTTAGTAAATCCCACTGTAAATGTTTTATCAATAATAGGTAGCTACTTGTTTGTGACTGTGTAAAAGTTTTTCTATAAGCTTAAAAATGTGAGTAGGTATTTGGAAATGAGAAAGGTGGTTTCCTCTTCTTTATACAGGAAAAATCTTTTCCTTTTACAAAACAAGTTGCAAATGTTTTCTGTGCTAAATAATTTATCATTAACTCTGGCCAAGATATTTGTAAGAGAATCCAGAAGGGCTTTAGAAACACGAACAGAAATTTTATTCCAACCTGATGCATTAAAAATATATTTAACTGCTGCTGTTCTCCCTAAACTTACTTGGGTTGCCTGTGCATGTCATAAATTTGTACATAGACATTAGCCCCTTTAGGAATAACACCAACACTGGTTTTTAAATCTTCACTCAAAACCCTTCCGACCAGTGGAACACTGGGATATAGTCTTAGGCTCTCTTTTATACACCTAAAAATTCAGATCTATATACAATGTTATTAAAAGTTCACAGTTTTAAATTTAAATTAGAACTTTGAACTGTTGAAGGGAAAAAGTCTATTTAGTGCAATATTTTTTTAAACTAAATTCAGATGAAGATCTTTCGCCCTTGGGGCATCATCAGCATCTACTTCAGGTTAGGTAGCTATCGAGCAAACATTCTTCTTTGAAAGACAATGGTCTTTAAGGTACATTGGTTTTATTTAAAACTAAAAAATATTCTGAGAGGACGAATCACAAAGAGTTTAAAATTGGTTGCAGATCTTCATCTGAATTTAATAAAAAAATATTGCACGAAATAGGCTTTTTTCATTCAACACCTTCAATTTTCATGATTAGTTCGAAGGGAAATTATTCACCCAAATTTAAATAGTTAACGTTCTAACTAAACTTTATAAAATCTCGGTTGCTATGTCACCAGTTTTAGTTTATTTGCTTATCCTTTGATTTTTGGAATAACTATTGACACGGAACGTCTATGGTTGATCAAACCAGGAATTTATCAGACCGTATTTAGTAAAAAAATTCATCGTAGAAACTACAATTCGTCAAACCAATTTTTTATCCAAACCTTATTCATCAAACCCATTCAATAAAAAGTTCAAAATTTAACAGACCCGTGTTTAATCAAACCATTGTTCATCAGACTCATTCAATATCAAACCCGGAATTCGTAAAACCCGTAGTTTATCGGAAAATTTTTGTTAAATTGATTGCGCATTCTCCAATAACACATGAATGCAAGACGAGTGAATGCAATTGACATCTATACACAAACAATTGAACGTATCCTGTACAAGTATGCGCACGTACTAGCGACAAATGCATCAAAACGACGCGCCGCCGCGCCACCTGCGTGTACGCCTCCGTTTCATGTGGTATTGGCGAATGCGCAATTAATTTAGCAAATATTTTGATATTGAATGAGTTTGATGAACAATAGTTTGATTAAAAACGGGTCTTACAAATTTCGAATTTGTTATTGAATGGATTTGAAGAAATAAGGTTCGGATAAAAAATTGGTTTAACGAATTGCTGTTTCAATATTGAATGATTTTATAATTGAACTTTGTTTTATTTAACGGGTTTAATTTTGCACATTCTGATAAACCGTGGGTGTCCTTGAAACGTACCTCTCCATAAATTGAAGTTCTTGTAAATCATTATAACTTGGTGGTTTTTCCTGACCCAAAACTTGTATTATTTCTTGGTAAACTTCGTTCTGAAAATGTCAAAAATTCAGTAGAACACCTTGGATTTTAAATTACCATCATGGCTTTACCAATTATAGTTAAAAAAGAAAAATAGATATTTACGTAACAAGGGAGGAAAGTGCCACATTTCCTCCCGCGGTTTCTTTGATGCCCGACGTTAGAAGGGCATTAAGAAACCAAGGAAGCAAATGCACTTTACTCCAGAGGCATGTATCTGATTTTATCTACTACCAGAGACTACGGAGACTAGCAGAAAGATAGAGCCGCGCAGGAACTACGTTCCTGTAGCGCATGGCGGAGACTGAAAGTAACGCTTGTATTAAGTCAACTCCTACCTTGCCCCGTCCATCTCTTTCTATATGATCATGAAAGAAAGACAGAACATTTTTCAATGTCGAACTATATATCACATAATTTTAATTTAGTACCTGCCGATTTTGGCCACCGCTTGTCAAAGTCTGCCAAGCCTAACAAGCGCTTTTTTTTAGATTTTCAAGATATTTTAATCAGTTTTGGTTGGAAATCGCGCGAGTTTATGGGATTAGCTATATAGTAGATTAACAACTTATTGTAAAGTCTAAAATTCTGTTCAAATCAGGCTGAATCACTACCGTTAAAGCTAGAGAGCATGGAACTATTTGAAGAGTGACAAAAATTGGGGTTTAGATTTTTGCGAACCAAATCCCTGAAGAAAATATTGTGAAGATTTAGCATTTGTGAGTTAAGCAAGAAGATAATAGGTTAAAATACAACAAAAAAAGAGATATTAGTTTAAACGTTTATAAAATCTGTATCAAAGACTTTTATATTGGGTTTTTTTCCCAATCAATAAAAGAAAATAACATAATAAAATATTGTTACCTTTAATATTTGATTATATTCCTTAACATAGTTATAACTCCCTCCACATATTTTATACTTTTAAACGGTCCAAAAAACTTTTTGTAAGCTAAAGAAAGTTTTTTAGCTGCATGGAACAGTACAAAGCTGGTTAAGGTTTGTATAGAGCTAAAACCTTTCGTGAATGCATTGCTTTTTTAACACTAAAAAGTATCGAAGTATTATTAAATAAGTAAGTGTCAGTAAACAATTATCCAAAAGAATATATGTATATTATTGTACATCTGGCTGTACAAGCAGTTCCTTCTTGTTGCCACTGGCTGCGCTCATGTCGCCGACAAATAATGTTCCCCAAGTATAACACAGTATCGGTCACTCTCGCGTAGCTATTACTTTCTCTATGTCTACTACCTAATAATAGATGCACTAATAAAATAATACTGCCGACCGATTTTTTCAATTTCCGCTTTTCGGCAAAGATCACTACGCGGTACGGTGAGGTAAAGTATTGTTGTTTGACAACAATTAAAAAACATCATGCAAACATTACATAAAAAAATACAGTCTTCTATTCTTGTTGTTAGGATGCTAATGGTTGTTATTTGAAACAGAAAAGCGTTGTTTATTCGTCTGTGTTAGTTCGTCGATATCTGAAAAATGGAATTTTCTGAAAAAAAATCAAGATAATAATATGGAAGAAAAAGCGAAGCTTATCGTTCTGGATTTGCTATCCCAAAAATCAAGAGAAAGATATTTCAGAAATGGATGGGGGAAAATAATGTAAAAAAAGTGTCTGAAAATTCCGTTCTTGTGTGCTTCTCCATGCTGGCAGAAAAACTGAAGCCGTCATCATTATGGAGCAAATACAGCATGCCGCGGTCCTGCATTAGCTTTAAAGAAAATGTTGACATAAAATACCCCAAGCTTATTGCCTTTTTGAAGTGCCAATCTCATGGTTTTCATTCAAAGAAAGCTTCTACTTTCACAGGGGATGAAATCAACGCATTCATGAGCCAGGCTTCAGATGAAAATTTCTTGCACATGAAGGTAAGCTAGACTAGTTTTTATTTTCGTAAAATTTTGATCTATAAAATTGCATATTATCGGGAAACTAACTCAATGTTCTATTATTTTCAGGTGCCGTTACTTTTTGAAATAGCGGGAACCTGCCATTGCGATGAATTGATGAACATGATGGTTAGTGACATTGATGATCGGCGTGATATGTTGGTCATCAGAATACGGAATTCGAAAACCAAGGCAAAAGAAACGATCACGATCGCGGATGACACGTTGTAGGGGGTTCCTGTGTTGGATCTGTATAGGAAATACGCATCACTAAGTCCGAAAAATGTGCGTGAGTCACCAACGGTTTTTCTTTACCTATCAAATTGGGATTTGCTCATCCCAGGTTAAAGGAAAAAATACCATGGCACAAATACCTAGTAAAATAGCAGAATTTTTGAAACTGGAGAACAAGGAGAGCTATACTGATCCGGAATTTCGCAGAAATTCTGCCACCCTATTAGTGAATGCAGGTGGAGATTTACTTACACTCAAGCAACACCGAGGCAGGAATTCTTCTACAGTGGCCAAGGGATACATAAGCGAGTCTCTATCGAAAAAATGCGAGGTTGCCAGCCGCATAATATCAGGGAATATTCCTACCAATCCCACCTGCAGTGAGATATGGAAAAATGATAACCCGAAAACATCACAGCAATTGAATAACAAAGTTTTAATTAAATATTTATTCTCCTGCAGCATTCAACAGTGTCAATAACAAAACAATGTCAATAAAAACACTGTGACATTAATTTCAATATAATAAATAATTATTTGAGAAAAAACGACTATTCTTTGTTCTGGGCGGGAGGTAAAATATGTAAAACTCCCTAGTGAGGTAAAGTGAAATCCCTTATATGCGTGTCGAAAATGTCATTTTCTGATAAGGTAGTAGATAAAATATTTTAAATAAAAGTTATCCAAAATTATTTTCATTACCCATAAAGTAATATATTCTGCATCTTTTTTAATCAATTTTAAACATTCTTTTGATTGACAGAAGTAAATATTAACAAAATAAAGTTAACAAAAAAACTATGTAATTTTGGCGGTAATAATCACGCCTTATAGTTAATAGAGAATTTTTGTCAGCATACAAAAATAGCAAACTTTGTGGTTATTGTTATTTGACAAACCGTCAAGAATAAAATTATTTCGGTTTATTTTCCTAACTCTTTCTACGCTTACCCATAAAGCAATATATTCTGCATTTTATTTAATCAAAAACTAACAATTTTAAGCTTTCCTTTTGCAAAATTTGGTAAAAATATAAACCCTTTGACGGTGATTGACAGAAGTAAATATAAACAAAATAAAGGTAATTACAATAATTGTTGTCACTGGGAATTATTTGGTCAGCACTCAAAAATAACAACCTTTGTGGTTATCTCTATTTTAAGAAGCGGTCAAGAATAAAATTATTGTGGTTTATTTTCCTTACTATTTTTACGCTTACCGGTAAAGCCATACATTCTACATCGTCCTCAATCAAAGAGTAGTAGTTTTAAGCTTTTGGGCAAAAACACAAAAATTTTGACGTGGAGTGACAGAAGTAAATAAAAGGAAAATAAAAAGAACTGAAAATATTTATTATTAGCCAATAGGCGTGCTAATTACCGCCAAAATAAAGTTGTTTTTGTAGTCAACTTTATTTTGTTTTGTATTTTCTTCTGTCAATTGACGTTAAAGTTTTTTTCAAAAAAAAAGATCAAAAGGAATGTTTAAAATTTTTAGCTTGTGATTAGAAAAGGTGCGGACTATATTGCTTTAAGAGTAAGCATAAAAATAGGAAAATTAACCGAGATGTTTTTCTAGGTTCACGCCCGTATCCACCAAACCATAAATTCTCTGATTAGGCTTTACTCATGATTAGTCACTAATAAGAGTTTAGAATGTATTCTTTTACCTTTCAAGTTTATTTACCAAGATTCATTCCAAACTCCGATTGGTGTTATATTAGATTTTCTGATGTTTTAAATAAAATTTGTCCTCTGATGGAAATATGCAGTTTCACTCGATATATTCTCTATCAAAATATAACGCGTGCTTCTCAGATTTTCTTCTCGAAAATCTGACATGCGCTAGGTATATTACTACTGAAAATCATAACCAAAAAAATTGTTTTATTGTGAAATTGTATATTGTCGCCCACTTTTGGGATTGTTCTACAGTTAAGTATGTTAAGCCTCCTAAAGAGGTTTGTAACACCCGAGTCACATCTACAACTTTCTTGTGAGTGCTCACTCACGCGTCACATAATGTTAATATGAAATGTCATGACAGTCATGTGACACGTGAGCGGGCACGCAGGAAAAAGTCGTAGGAGTGAACCGGGGGTTACTTGTTTTGATGAAACATCATTCATAAGGTTTGTTTGAAAAACTGAGACAATGATGTGTTGTCAATTACTCTGTGTTTCGGAGTCCCATTGTCTATATTTTATTTACACATGACCTATTTTATAAACCTAAGCTCTGGCTATTGTATGTTAATGATACTTTTATTGTATGGACTGGGAATGACCAACAACTTTTAGAATTTCTTCATCACCTAAATAACATAAGACTCACCATTAAATTCACAATGGAGTTGGAGCCAAATCGTCAAATTCCTTTTCTTGATATAATTGTCAAACGAGTAGAAGGCGACATCAGAACAACTATCTATAGTAAACCCACTCACACAGGACAATATTTAAATCAAGGTTCAAATCATTCTGCTATAACCAAACGGGGTACAATAAGAACTTTGTATAACAGAGCCGTTCAAATTTGTAACAACTCTCATGACTTGGAAATCGAAATAAGAAAGATTAAGAAGGATCTGTAGCAAAATGGTTACAGCTTTACACTTATAACAGATACTATTTTTAAATTTTAGCAAACAGGACAGAGATTAAAAGGCAAACGCAATTCTTACAAATCCATACATTAAAAGAGCATTAGAGAAAATTCGAAGAGTAGCGAACAACTTTAATATTACAAAATCAAATAATACAATTCAAAGCCATTTAGTAAAACAAAAAATGCAATTACCAAGTGCCTTGTGAGTGTGGTGAATCACACATAGGCGTAGCAAAAGGACAACTATCTGTTATGGTTAAGGAACATCAGACGAATACCCAAAGAGTTGAAATAACGAAATCCGAAATCGACGAACATGCATGGTCAAAACAACACCGAATGAAGTAGACAGAAGCAAAGGTTTTGCACAGGGAGTCACACTGGAAGAAACGAAAGTTCCTTGAAGCTGTCTTTATTGGGCAAAATCAGAGTATTTCAGTAAACCAATTGTTGAAATTCCTAATATTTGGAAGCCCCTGCTTGGGTGGAGCCAACTTCTTAAACTTGTCGGTTGAGTGATTTCCCATAGTATGTAAGTACATACCCTTAGGAATAGATTGTAGTTTGCACCTGAAGGCGATTAGAGATTGTACTGATCGAAACGTGTATAAATAAAATATAGACAATGAAAGTCCGAAACACATCCATATTGCTCTCAGATCACCCCCAGCCAGCGCAGTGACAACAAAAATCCCAGGAGGTTGAGGTTGATTCCGAAACCAAATACTAGTTACTAATCAGAGTTTAGAATGTGGTTTTTTACCTTTCTAATTAGTTTACCAACTCATTCCAAAATCCGATAAGTGCTAATCATAAATAAAGCTTAATTGGACAATTTTCACGTCGGTGGATATGGACATTAATGTTTATAATCTTATTTAAAATGAAGTTATCAGGTATTTTACTTATCTAAATAGCAAATTTTTGGTTTAGAATTTTTTTTTTGATTATAAATCACCGTTTTTAATTCAAATTTTGTTTTTAAGAAGAGTTTCTTTGAATTCAATATGCCTTCATCCAACTCTAATTTTTAATTTCATAATATCTTCCTGTCGATAGTCAGTAAGTACAGCAAGTCGACAACATCTATTTCCGTAGTTAAGTTGGATCTTAACACAATTTCTGTTGTGTTCCATTACTTTAAAGTAGTTATTCAAAAGAAAATTTAAATTTTTTTAATAATTTAATTTACCTGATACTCCTGGTGGTTGGCCAGCAGTAAAATTGTAAACACTAAATTCATCGCCGTCGTATCATGTCCCTAAAAAGCATAAATTAAAAGAACATAAAAATTGAAAAAGTTAAAGGGACGATAGATTGATATGCAGTAAGTTCATTTGGGCTGCTTTGCTCTAACATTGTTTTACATTTTAGCATTTGGTGTTTAAAGGAAGCCTAGGTAAAATTTTCCAGTTTACCTCAAACAAAAACGTATTTACTTCATCCATAATTCCCTGATCATCGATAATACCTTCCTTAAATTTAGCATTTAAAAGCAAGTCCAAAAAAGCCAACTTCTTTCTGGCAGAGTAGGAATCACTTTGCAGATAATTGTTTCCAGAAACGTCAAATTTCTCGAAGGACACTTCCCTTTTTTTGATGATTTTCATTGTAAATTCATGCAGGGTCCGGACTGTATATCTTTCTTTAAAACCTTAAAATAATAAGTAAGTAAGCATAATAATTCATACAAATTAATCCCATAATACAGGCTGGAATTTTCGACACTTATGTTTACAGGTTTTTAGTAATTTGAACGGTGCCAATCTCAAATCTACTTTTAGCCAAGATTTAAACCGTTTGAAGTCTCTTAAATGTCCAAAATAGGAGATTACTTACCCCCTTGTCCCCTCCCCCACAAACCGGAGTTCGAACCTGTTACTTTCACACATGAAAAATGTGAAAAGTAACTGTTTTTCAATTTTTTTAAAAGTTTATAACTATTTTCATTGTATTACAACCTAACATAGGGTGGGCTTTAAAATTTTGGACTGTTTTAATTTTCTAATAATTTTTTTTTTCCTAATTGATTTTTATAAATGTTAGCTTTTTGGAAAGGTAAATACACAAATTTTAGAATTTTTTGACAAAAACCCTCATTTGTCAAAAGTTTAAGAAGGCGAAAAAATTCAAAATCATATTTTTTAAAAAAGAGCTGCAACTTTTTTTACCAACTTGTAAATTTTTTATAAAAGTGAGAAAGCAAATGCTATTTCACGTTTAACGAAGTATCACTCATAAAATTCGGTTTACTTATACAAAAGTTACGTGTGCTCAAATTTCCTCTAAGGAAACTTCCCTTTTTTTGATGATTTTTGTTGTAAGTTCATGCAATAAAATAAAATAAAACCTATTGTAAACACCAAGAATTTTTTTTTATAACCTTTAAATTTTTTATCCGATTTTTATAAAGTAAACCTTTTTGCAAAAACAATTGTTCAAAATTTACGATTTTTATATAAAAAATGTCAAATATCAAAAGTCCAAGATGGCGGAAATATTATAATACAAGATTTTCAAAAACAGATCTGCAACTTTCTTGTGAACACCCTGTTAACTTTTTTCATAAAAATAAGAAAGCCTTTACCGTTCGACGTTTAACGAAGTATTATTTATAAAATTTGGTTTATTTATGCAAAAGTTACGTTTACTCAAATTTCCTCTAAATACAGAACTTGTTCATAACACCAAAAAATGTTCTTTGAAATAACTTTTAAATTTTTTATCCGATTTTTATAGAGTAAGCCTTTTTGCAAGGCGGATATAATCTTCATGTATCAAAGCTATGTTAAATGGAAAAAGTAAACGTTTTGACATTATGATTAAGTTTTTGTTTCCATGACCTGCTTACTTTGTTTTTGTCTCCATGGCCTGCTTACTTTTTGCTTTTATTATAAACTTTCGAAATCGCGCAAAAAAATTATTATTTTTCTTTTTTAATAAAAAGATCATAAAAATATGTCTTCAGCTTTTGTGATTTTCATAAACCACCAAGCAACAACAATTAAATATTTTTTAATTAAACGTCAAACGACCAAACCTTTCTTATTTTTATTAGAAAAAAAATTGCAGATCTGTTTTTTAAAACATTTGACATGTTTGGTAAAAAAAATCGTAATTTGGAACAATTGTCTTTGCAAAAAAGCTTACTCTATAAAAATCTGATAAAAAATTTAAAAGTTTTTTCAAAAAACATTTTGTAGTGTTAAGAACAGGTTCTGTATTTTGAGGAAATTTGAGTCAACGTAACTTTTTCATAAATGAACCAAATTTTATGAGTGTTACATCGTGAAACGTCGAATGGTAGAGCCTTTCTAATTTTTATTAAAAAAGTTAACAGGGTGCTCAGAAAAATTTGCAGATCTGTTTTTGAAAATCTTGTTTTTATACTATATCCGTCTTCTTGGACTTTTTTGCAAAAAGGCTTACTCTATAAAATTCGCTAAAAAATTGGAAAGTTATTTAAAAAAAAACATTTTTGGTATTTAGAATAGGTTCTGTATTTAGAGGAAATTTGAACACACGTAACTTTTGTATAGGTAAACCGAAATTTATTAGTGGTACCTCGTTAAACCTGAAACACGCCAGCTTTCTAACTTTTATAAAAATAATAGAGGATGGTAAAAAAAAAATTTTTTAAATGTAATTTTTAATTTTTTCCGTTTAGTTACCTTTCCAAAAATCTAAAACTTATAAAAATCGGTTAACGAACAAAAAAGTTTTTAGAAAATCAAAACTCCAAAATGTTAAAGCCTAACCTATATTTTTATCCCTTTGCCTACTGACTATTTTCGACAAATATGTGAAACTGCGGTGCGGGCGAAGATTCTACGAAAATGTGTATACCTTTATACGCATTTTCGAAGTTTTACTTTTCTTATAACCCGATGTTTGCTGGGTAGCTTTCGCGCGTTCTCTTTTTCCCTTTTTGCAGCTGTTCTTACCACATTTTTTTAAATAATTTACAGAAAAACGCGAAAAGGTTAAAATTTGTACCTTAAGTTTATAATTTTACTTGCGTCGCGTCGCTATAAATTTGTTGATTGTTAGAATTTTATATTTTTTTGATAAAATTTAGTGACTAAGGAGTTTATTTTTTTCTCAAAACTTTGGTGGGTTCAGGTCAAAATAAAAAAACCATATTAATTCATTTCAAACTTTCGACCGCTTTATTGGGTCATCATCAGGGCTCTTTAATAATACAAAGAAAAAAAACGAGTCACAGAGGTCGCGGTTCTTCAAAAACCGTCAGAAAATCTAGCCCTTACATAAAATCTGACGATTTTTAAACACAAGTTTACACTATAATTTTTGTATGCTGTTTTTCTAAAGACCCTGTTTTTAATTTAAAAATGTATGTTATTAAGCCATTTTTTATGTGTAAAGTAACTTTTAAAACTTAGAACATACAAACGATAGATGGCCATGGAATATTTCGGTGTCACTGTTTAGAAAAGTCACACAAATTCTGTCTTTCCCTTTACATGGTGAGAATTTTCGACACTTTTTGACATTTATTGGTACGCGTAGTAACAATTTAGCTCCGCCATAAACTAGACCTGTAGCAGCGCCACCTAGAGGAGAAATTTTATTTTTGAACTAGCCTGGACACTTCCGTTTGACAGTAAATCCACACTTCACAGCTGATCGATGTCAAAATCAAAATCTAAACAATGCCAGTGTCAGTTCAACGTTTTCGTTTGGATTTTTTATTTAAAAATTAGCAATTTTTAAGAAATTTTTCGAGTTGGTTTTTGCCTCGTCCCTCGTATGTATCATAGCCGATGCTTCGGTGTTGAATAAGTGCTGTTGCATAAGGAAAACCATTTTAGTTTTGCAAATTATTGTTTATTACTTTATTCTAGGCTTGGTTCATGTCTGAAAAAGCCATGTATATACAATTAAATGTGTTTGATGCATGCTAAGGTCTTAAAAAGAAGAGATAGTAGAATGGGTTGTTGAACTTTCAAAAAAATCCCAACCTACGAACAGTAGCAGCCAGCGACAATAGATTTTTACATTTCGATGGATAATTACGTAGTTATTTAATGAAAACTATAGTTATGTTGAAGTCGGTCAAAGCCGTAGTTTTTAAGATATTCAAGTAAAATTAAAATATATTAATGAAAATCCTAACTAGCACGTAGCGACAAGCGGTTTTCACAATTAGATACATAAGTAATTTATTTTCAACAAAAAGTATACCAATGTTAAAGTCCGTCCGATCTGTAGTTTTTGAGATATTTACGAAAAAGTTGTATGTAGGGCTAAAGGTGCATGCTAGCGCCATTTTTTTTGATAGCTTATAACCTTTTGTATTTTTTCAAAAACTTAATAAATTATGATTGCAAATTGTACAGTTTTTGGAATAGCTTTTTTATCCCACTTCTTGATTTTTAAAAACCAAATAACTTGGAAACAAAAGGTTCTTACTTGACTATCACAACGTCATGAAGAAGTCGTTTCGACCTTATGTGTTCAAAACGTCGCTGCGCCTTACTGCTTATCTTATGAAACTCTTTTTAAGACATGAACCAAGCCTAAATTTCTAAAACTAAAATGGTTTTCCTTATGAAAAAGCACTTATTCAACAACGGAGCGTCGGAGAGGATACCTACACATAAAACAGGGCACAAACATTTTTGGAAAGAGACGAGGCAAAAAGCAGCTCGAAAAAGTTCTTAAAATTGCCGAAAAAACTAATTTTTAAATAAAAAATCCAAACGAAAACATTGAACTAACACTGACATTGTTTAGATTTTAATTTTCACATCGGTCAGCTGTGAAGAGTGGATTAACTGTCAAACGGGAGTTCCCAGGCTAGTTCAAGAGAAAAATTTCTCTTCTAGGTGGCGCTGCCTGTAGTATATAATTTTATGGAACCTACTGTGTTAGTTTTTGTGTCTTTTATTTTTAATGGCATCTTTTTGAAAAAATCTAGGTGCAAGAATGAGCTACCCGCTCGGAGAGCAAGCTACGGTCTTCCAAGGCAAGGTTGCAGCCATTATAATGGCATATACCTAGAAGAGGTTCGCAATGGTTCGGAGGAGCATGTGTACATATGCTCCGACAGCCAAGCGGTCCTAAAGGCACTCATTGCGCCAAAAATTGCCAATACTCTGGTGGAAGAGTGCGTAGAAGCACTGGAAGCCTTGAGTTAAGACAAGAGAGTTACAGTGATGTAAGTACCGAGACACACGGGAGTGTCGGGTAACGAAAAGGCGAATGAACTCGCTCGGATCGGGGCCAGCACTCAATACGTGGGGCCGGAACCACTCTGAGGTATAACAAGGAGACAGCTGAAAAGTCGACTCATTAACGATGCACTGGCAGACTCCTGGGAGAGCGAAATAGAATGCAGACAGTCCAAAAAATTCATCGACGGACCGGATGCGACCAGACTCAAATGGCTCCTGGAAAGGACACGAAAAGATATTGGACTACTGACAGGGATACTGACCGGCCACAACCGACTTGCATCGGGATCGGAAATGACTCTATCTGCCATGCCTGCGGGAGGGCGGAGGAGACATCCCGGCACCTCGTTGCGGAGTGCGAAGCATACCAAAGGATGAGGCATCAGGTACTCGGACAACCGAACCTGGATGCAGAGGACCTACGAGCTCTCAAGTGGACCAAAGTACTGGACTTCGTGAAGAGAAT
Source organism: Oxystoma pomonae (assembly GCA_963921995.1). NCBI lineage: Eukaryota > Metazoa > Arthropoda > Insecta > Coleoptera > Brentidae > Oxystoma > Oxystoma pomonae. The sequence continues at coordinate 99,976,324 of OY998165.1, forward strand.
AAGAAGGCCCGGAGAGCCTACTACCGTTCAAGCGGTACAGGTGGTGGATTAGGGGGCTGGGCTGGGGTAAGGTAAAAAGGGACCGATTGGGCTTACTTGCCAGGTCTTAGGCCACCCCCTAATTACTAATATTACTACTACTACTAGTGGAAAAGCTGCTTTTACTCAATTGGTCCCATATACTGCACTTTGTAAAAGAAGTGGGTGGACCATAAGGGATTGCAACGGAGCGCGAAGAGGCCTAGTGGAAAGATAAAGGTGGCTTGCAATTTATTATAACTTACCAGGCCACGTAAAATTATAATACATCCAGTTAGCTAGGTACCACGGCGACATTACCCTGTAGAAATACAAAAGGCCAATATTGTGGAGGGCTTTTATGTAATTTTTCCCTTTTTTGGTATTGGAGTCTAGCCGGCTGCCCATTGATGTTTCTAAAAATATAATATTTTAAATTTTCAAGAAATTAGTTGATTACTTTTTGAAATAACTGCAGCAACTTAAAATCCAATTTACGTAATAAATAAGTTTATGCCATAGTTTGCCCTAAATCAACTTGCAAACAACAATAAAAGTTAATTCACATGTGTTCAGGTTTGTAAGAATATTGAATTCCGATCTCTTATCATTATATTGCCGTCGCGCTGTTACCAACTTGGCTCTTTAGAGCAAGGTGTTAGTAGTTTTTAGATGTATTACTTGCTTATATTATTGTAGGTTATTAAGTCATGTATCATGAGAACAAAAATTTTCGATTTCAAATAAAATATTGTTTTTGTCGAATTAAAGAATCATAAAATCATATAGTTTTACCTATTTGTTTCCCATGTAAAAAAGGCCCCTATAACGACAGATTACCTAGGTCCTCTGTGCTATATAGGAGATTTTGCTTGAATGAGGAACATTTCACAAACACAATAACATAATCTTTAGATAGTGTAGATAATATTGAAGATAATATTATATTATTTTTTTTACTTGATCTTCCAGGTGCTGTGAACTGTGTTTATTTTAATGTTTGGCATAATTTGATTGTGTTGAAAATTGAAATTGCAATAAATCATATAGAAACTTTGTAATAAATTTACTTTTTATAAAATCACTACAAACGTTTATTATTAGGGAGCTTCCGAAGCCCAAATTGCCTGAATTATTTTTTGCGTGTTATTTTTTGCAGATTACATATTATAGTAAAATTTTAATTATATAATTTTTGCGTAAATTTATATTTAAGTAGGTACGCCACTGATGTATTTACTGTAAACAGCAGAAAGGTAAACATTGTTCCATATTATAATAAAACCAAAGTCTTCGTAAGTGTCAGGTATCTTGTCTCTTTTTAATCCAAGCGAAGCCACGAAGGCGGCTGATCGTTGTTGTGTGACAAAAAGAATTCGGTGTTCATCATGTATTTGCTTACGTTTCTCAAGAATCCTGGATTTTTGTATTTTTTTCGAAGAAAAAATATAAATGTATACCACTGAAAAAGAAAGAAAATCCGAAGGTATTGCTCCTCTTTCTTTGTATGCATTTCTCCATAAACAGAGCATCTCTATTCTAATTGTTACCAATGAAACAAAACGCTAGGAGGAGGCTAGGAGTTTTGTGACTATGTGTGATTGATAGCTCTTTAGCCACGCAGTCGAGTGTTACCAGGTGTATTGTTCGCATCTGTTTAGAAGGGGTTTATATGACGTCATCTTTCAAGATGGCGGCCAAAAATCATAAAAAATACAACTTTCGCAACTGGGGAAAGATTATACTCGATTCCGTATAACTCTAAAACTAAAAAAATCTTAATAGTTCAAGGTTTTGTCATTTCAACTTTAAATCTACCTTAAACTATTAGCTTGAAGCTTAGTGACCTTGAGAAATACCCCAGTAAAATTAACATATTGCAAAAATAGCATACTAAAGGGCGCTATTACTATTAAAGCGACCAAACTTGGTAAGAAGGATAAGAAGGTCAAGTCCAATAACACTGTTAAAGAAAATGACGCGTTTCAATATACCTATATAAAAATTGTTTTCTTTAAGTATATAGGACAAATTTATAGTGATATATTTTTCCTATTTACTAAGAAGCTCAAACGCTTTGATAGTTGGTGCGTAAATATTTTGTAGCTGTTGCCGTTGTCGGGATATGTTTATTTTATTTTAATGTGCAAAATATATAGACCTGTTTTAACGTTTTTGGTTTTGGTGGTGGTTGATGTGATATAATTTTCTTTCTTACTAAGGTGCCCAAACACTTTGACAGTTGGTATATACAGCAGAGTTTTAGCTATCGTTTGACGTATTAAAAAATTTTGTAGCTGCTGCCGTTCACGAGATATTTTTATTTTATTTTAATGGGCAAAATAAATACGCCAAAGGTACTATGTGGCATAATTTTCTTATTTACCAGGAAGCCCAGACACTTTAATGCTTGGTGTATAGAGCACAGCTTTAGCTATCATCTGACGTATTTAAACATTTTGTTGCTGTTGCCGTTTACGAGATACCATTTTTTTTGAGTGGGAAAAATATGTAGGCCAAATTTACTATGTGATATAATTTTACTATATACTAAAGATAGAGCACAGTTTTAGCTATTATCTCACGTATTTAAACATTTTGTTGCTGTTGCGTTTACGAGATATTTTTATTTCATTTTAATGACCAGGAGGCCCACACACTTTAATGCTTGGTGTATAGAGCACAGCTTTAGCTATCATCTGATATATTTAAACATTTTGTTGCTGTTTCCGTTTACGAGATATTTTTAATTCATTTTAATGGGCAAAAAATGTACTATGTGGTAAAATTTTCTTATTTACGAGGGGGCCCACACACTTTAATTCTGTTGCCGTTTACACGTTATTTTTATTTCATTCTAATGAGTAAAATATATAGACCAAAATTACTATGTGATATCATTTTCTTGTTTACTAAGGGGCCCAAAGCCTTTGATTCTTGGTGCATAGAGCACATTTTTAGATATCATCTGACGTATAAAACGTATAAAAATATATAAAATATATCACACATATGTTTTGCCTTTTAAAATAAAATAAAAATATCTCGTAAACGGCATTAGCTACAAAATATATAAATACTTCAGGTGGTAGCTAAAACTGTGCTCTATGCACCAACTATCAAAGTGTTTTAGACCTTTAATTAGTAAATAAGAAAATTATATCACCTAGTACATTTGGCCTATATATTTTGCACATGAAAATAAAATAAACATATCTGATCAACGGCAACAGCTACAAAATATTCAAATACGTCCAGTTATATCTAAAACTGTGCTCTGCGCACCAACCACCAAAGTGTTTGGGTCTTTTAGTAAATAAGAAAAATATATCGCATTAAATTTGTCCTAAATACTTAAACAAAAAAAAAACACGTTTTTTTTACCAAAAAAAAAATCTAGGAACATTTTGAAAACTTTTAATACATGATTTCCTCGACTAAGGCGAGCTACAAAATGTAGTGTTTAATTGAACTGTTTAGCTTTAACAGAACTAAACTTATATGGTGGCCCCTCAGCTTAACCATTAAGCTAGGGGGAGTCTGGTTTTCTTGGAAACGGCTACAGGTACAAAAATAGTTTGACCGTAACAAAATAGCTACAAAAAGCTGAAACCAATACCATTCAAAATAAAGCGCCACAACAAGTTAAACAGTGAGTAAAAACAAAAAAAAAACGGTTTATATGAAATTAGAAAAAATCTATGATTATTTTAAAAACTTTTAATATGTGATCCCCTCGAACAAGCCGAGCAACAAAATGTGGGGTTTATTAGAACTTTTTAGCTGTAGCAGAACAGAAGTTATGGAGTGGCCCCTCAGCTTAATGGTTAATCTAGGGGGGGTCGCGATTTATCGAAAACCGCTACAGCAACAAAATTAATTTCACTGTAACAAAATAGCAATAAAAAGGCTACAAAATGTACCATTGAAAATAATTGGACTCCTTATAATGATCCCCCCTCCCGGTTAACCGACGTGCTAACTTCAGCCACATTTTCTCGTCATTCCGGTATAATTAGATCAAGTCGACTGTAAATTGGACCACGAATCTTTATTTACCATTCATAGTATACAAAGTAAACTCCGAAATCAGCGACTTTAAATCGACATAAGGTTGATTGCCGGCCCTCATCAATTTCTTAACCATCACGTCCGTTTCTGTGTTAAAAACTTTCACAAACTGTTGCAGAATTGAAAAATGAAATGCTGGAGTTAGAATTTTCCTTCTTGTTTGCCACGTATAACCTAAAAAAAAAGTAAATTATCAACAATTCTACGATAGTAAGATAGTAGGGGTTCTAAGCCACAGAACGTAATACGACGTAGCGCATGTGCAGTAAACTCCAAACGTACGATACGCTTTACGCACGGTGTATCGGTACACCGCGTATCGTATGTAAATGCGTAACCCCAGATCAAAAGAAAGTTGTAGCGAGGCGAGGTAGGTGGTATTTTTCATACCTAAACAGCGTCAAACACTCTGGTTCCGCCACCTCAATCAAAGTTCAAACAGGCTGCTCTATTCCCAAGAGCAGCCACTTCACGGATAATTTTCTTCATCGTCGTCATCAAAAATAAAAACATTAAGAATGTCTTCCATTTTTGAAATATTAAAAAAAAAATAAAAAAAACTTGGCAAATTTTAGGTTATCTTATAAAAAACAAAGCAAATAAGGGCGCCCTCTGCTCGACTACTTAACCAATTTATAAGATACTCCAGAAGCGTTGCTTTAAGCCTTTTTTAGCTCGTCGTAACTAGGTGACGTATCCTCTCTGCGTAACGTACCTTGCGTTTACGCCATGCGCCGTGGCTTGTAACCCCTACTAGCCGTCGACCCGCGGCGTTGCCCGCGATATCCAAAAATAAAGTCATTTGACAGCTGTCATTGATCCAAATGTCGAAATAAAAAGTAGTCTATGTTTTAATCCGGACCCAACTATATCTGCATACCGAATTTTATCCAAATCGGTTAAGCCTTTTTTGCGTGATTAAGGAACAAACATACATACTTAGTACACTTTGTGGGGCAGTAGTTGATGCCAAAAGAAAACTTTTAAATCAAGAGCCATCTCTGAATCTGTGTAGAACACCAAAATCATCAAAGATGGCTGTTATTAGAGTTATAAGGAAATTTTCTATCTTTGCTTCTATTAGTCCGATTTCAATGATTTTTGTTGTTTGAAAGATCTTTTAAAAAGTTCATTGCCTGTTACTACTCATTTAGTTTGGCATCCATAGAACTATGGGTAATTTCAAAAATGAATTGTCAACATTCTTTTTTATTCATTTTCATTGAAAAATTAAATAAATGAATGAATGGTTTTTCATTTGAAAAGAAACTCAGAGGTCTAGTTAGGTAAGTTTGAATCAGACCTTAAGTGATTTAATTTGAGTCAGAAGAAAATCTAGTAGGTATTTATTAGACACGACATTAGAGACAGATCCTAAATTTAAGTGAAATTGTTGGTATTAAGCATTTACACCAACTTCCTTGAGTTTTTGACATAGGTTGATTGATAAGAATAATTTTAATTATTTGTTTTAGTTAAGAATCATCTTAGCACAACCTTATGTTGGATTTAAGATGAAAATTTCAACTTAAAAGATCTTTTTTTTAATCCTAGAGGCGGATCTTAATGGTAAACACTCGACTGAGCAAATTAAAATTGACGTTATAAGTCACTCTTATCAAAACTTACCCTTGTTTATTGATTTTTGCGATTAATACTCGCTGTCACAAAACCATTTCTATATGTAATCATAACATAAGGATTAGATTAACTTTGTGATTATTTAAAAGGGGTTTTTAATTATCTAAAGTACGAAAAAACTTTACAAGCACAAACTCATTGCAATAGCAAATGACAAATAAAAATATTTCATCAAAGGAGGTCATGTAAACAAATGCGGCTAAAAACAGACCCGAATCCAACTGTTGCGTTCACAGAAGAGTCATGTCGCCTGAACGAACTGGAGGATTATTACGGGAACAGTCTTCTCCCTGAAATCGACCAATAATAAGCTTTAAAGCGATCACGAGTTATTCGAAACATATCCGACCACGACCGAAGCTCACCCGATTGCCGTATATCGTAGGAACTTTCCTACCCTTTCATACACCTGCCCCCGGACCGTTCCCGTGTGATCTTTCCTACGAAATTCAAGAATCAGCCCCCTTGATGGTGCCCGGTTTTCTGGTAGAACATGAGAAAATGGCTATGCGAAGTACCGATAAAAACTGCAGCTTTGAGACATTTGAGTGTGATCTTTCAGTGGAAAGTTTTGTTTGATGATTAAGCTTTTAGATAAACCAATGTTTTAATTTCAGTTTGTAAATAAATTAATATAGTTGTTTTGGGTTTTTTTCTATGGAATATTTTTCGTGTTCAAAATATGGCGTTTTTCTGGATAAAATTGGAGGTGTTTTATTGATTAATTAACGACTTGGGTTACTAAATAAGGTAGCTAAATTAATTCTTGTAGAAACGGTTACTTAGTTATTACCAATTGTCACAAAACGATGCTTTCTGGGGGCTATAAATTTAAACCAGCCCCCGGAGGTGGTCTAAAAAATTACCAACTTTATAACCTATTATGTGTCTAATTTTTGGCGTATTCACCATTTGCGATTTTGAAACTTGTCTAAAAAAATTAGATTTAGGGCCTTTTCTCCTAAAATATGGTATATGTTCAAAAAAAAAAGCAGTTTTTCAGTGGTATTTTGCAATAACTATACAAAATAATCAATAACTTTGTGTGTTTTTTTTATGGGTAAATGTTTTTTGAAAATTGGTTTTAAAATGTAGTACCTTCCACAGGTGTAAATATTTACACGTGTGGGTGGTACTATTTTAGATCTTAGTAAATCTCACTGTTATAATTGGCAAGCTATTTTTGAAGCGTCCTTGAAAAAATAGTTAAAGTTGTGCTTATAACGTACGACCTAACCAAACCAATTCTTGTTCAGTGCTTGATGCACAGGTTTATTTCGTGCCGTTCACTTCTATTTCCTTTCTTGTCGAAAAAACTGAGAGGGCAATAGAATGGAAAATAGAAGGAGTGAAACAAAATGATTAGGATACACTAGCTGCGTGCGAATACTGCAAGGGTGGTCATAGAGATATGTGAGACGTAGTCGCTGCTGCACAATGTATTCGTTCTGAGCATGCGTACCGAGATACGATTACAATTAAGAACTCTCTATTTGTGCAACTTTACGTGTCTATTGTCATCAATGGAACATTGCTTGGCTTCGTGAAATGAAGCCCAGCGCTCACTGCGTCGTGCTACTGCCGTTGTCTAGGTACAAACCATATAACTATTAGGCAGCAACGGTCAAAATCTAGATTGCTATGACATGGCCAACGGGATAATGACGGCTCGATTTGAGCCTGCGCGAGTAGCTGACGCATGCGCATTAGAGCTCATCATTAATCCATTTTCGCAGGTGTTCCTTTGAAAAGTTTCACGGAAGCTTCCAAAACAATAGCTGTCAAACACAAAAATTCTTATAATGTAGTTTTTTGTCTCAATGATAATCAAGCTCTGTAACTTATTTTTGATGAAGGTAGACCATAGAGATCAAGAGTTCAAAATATTGTTTTTTTTATGAAGTGGTAATCTAACTAAACTTTACATTAAATTTTGAACTACTTGGTAGGTATTGTATAGAATTTGGATCAAGATATCTCAAAAAGTAGGTACCTACCAGCGGCGTAGCGTGATTTAAAGAGCGGGGTTGTTACCTCTCATACTTATCAAAAATGTATTAATACAGTTGTTATGAATAAGAATTTTTTTACATTTCATCTTAACTTTAATCTCAAAATTAGGTCTGCGAGTTTTTACTGAGTGTAGTCCAGTATCACATTGCAATCAATAGTATGGCTATATTCCCGCTCAATACGAATTATAGCAAACGCATTCAGGTTTTCTTCCTTGCTTCATTATTTTGTATAATTTAAACATATTTGAGAAGCTGTTTTTAAAACTGCTTTTTATCATAAATGGCAAAGTTTTTTCGGATTTCCCAATTTCATCTTTTAATTCGAATATCAAAAAATAAAACGATTTATATTCATCTATAGTAGTATTTTCTAGATCTGAACTACAAAATAAAATTAAGTCAGAGAGATATTTTAAATTATTTTTGAATCGTTTACATTAATTAAACAATCTAATTTTTGGTAAACATTTAAAAAATCTTGAAATCTTGTTTCATGCGTTTAGTCTTGATTTACATATAGCATAAACATTGGGAGTATTAATACTAGTAGATATCTACCTACCTATCCTAACAAAAATTCCTAATTTTTTTTCTTTTTTGACTTTCCACAATTAATTTTCAATTTTTTTTTGCTATAAATCACAGGAGGATAAACACTTTGCTGCCACTGTTTCAAATCATTGGGAAAACAAGAAAAACATCTTTTTTTTCACGATAAAATAAAAATGTTTTATTACTTTTTTTATATTATTTTAATGTTTACTGTTTTAATACATAGATGAGGGCACCCAAAGAGCCAGAGGGCGGAAAGGAACCACCCTGCCTCCCCCCCAACGCTACTCCGCTGGTATAAATTTAATTTATAATTGTTAGACGCTTCCTTGGAAAGAAACGATCAGGATGAAATCATAATACACATTTGATTTGATCCGCCATTGGTTTTAAAAAATGGCAGCCATTTTTTGAATCAATTAATAAAATCGTTCTTAAGCTGAAAAATCTGCCACTGTTTAAATTAATTCCGGGATTTTGTGACACCAGATATTTATTCGGTGGTCATCTTTATGAGATCCCCTGTAAAGACAAAAATATATTTTTTTCCTAAAAAGCTTTCGAACAAAAAAAAGCCATTGAAATCGGACCACTAGAAGGAAAGATAGAAATGTTGCTAAAGATTCTAATAGCAGCTATCTTCAATGGCAGCCATTTTGGTGTTCTACACGAATTCAGAAGTGGCTCGGGATATTAAGTTGTCTTTTGGCATCAACATTCATCACTGAGAGCAGCATTTCTCAATAAAAAATGCACGATTTTTCCAATATTAGATTAAATTTACGTATTTGGAGTCTGATTTTAAAAAAATCCGCAGGCACGTCGATTTTTTGTTCGAGGAGGACACATTTTGGTTCTTGAAATTTTTGTAGCTTCCTTCTCCTCTTCCAGGAGTAAACTTTACTTCTAAATTCTGAATAAGGAAATAATTTGTTTTGAAGGTCTCTCAAATGTTTTTACAGTCCTGTAAAAATTTTAAAAATCTGTTTGAGAACCGCTGTTTGAAGTTCTGTTTTCTATTTTGGGAAAGTAATTTTAATTTTACAAAATGAAGGGAAAATTTAGCGCCCTAATAAATATACAGAGAAGATTTGCGGCGTAGAGGGCAAAGGGTGAGGGAATAATTGCCCTCTACGCTACAAATCTTTTCTGTAATTTTAATTTTATTTTGTTGGTAATGAATTTTGACTACTTTTGTCACCTGATCAATAAAATTCAGGAAACCCGCGAAAATAAATCCACGCTTAGGCTTTATGCGCATATCGCGAAGAAAGAAGAAGTCATCCAATTTGCACGGAAATAGAAAAAATCCCGGCCGGGCTCCACGTTTTGTGACACAAATCGACAAATATTCGACTTATCCCTCCTGCTGATGTCTATCCAGGTAAGTCTGAGCGTGGATCCAATTTGTGTAAGTTTAGCCTTTTTTCTTGAAAATTTCAACCTAATTTTTTTTGTTGTGTCGATTCGTTTTTGAAATATACAATTTCAAAATAAACTTAGTAGTAATAGTAGTAGTAGAGTAGGGGCAGCGCAAAGCCTGGCAAGTAGGCCTCCCTGGGCCCTTTCTGCCTTGCCCCCGAGCCTGCTCCTAATCCGTTGCCTGCACCACTGGTCTGGCAGTCTGCTCATGTGGTGTTACTGTTCTTTTTGCAAAGTCCAGTATTTTATCCCATTTGAGCGTGTGCAAGTCCTCCTCATCCAGGGTCGAAGAATCGAATACCTGGTATCTCGTCCTCTGGTATGCCTCGCAGTTCGCTATAACATGTTGAGATGTCTCTTCTGCCGCCCGCAGGCCCGGCAGGTCAAGTCATTTTCCACCGCGATCCGGGTCATGTGCTTCATGAGTCGGTTGTGACCTGTTATGATTCCTGTCAGCAAACCAGCGTCCCATCATGATCTCCCCAGAAGCCATTTTTGTCTGGCTACATCCGGGCCCTTCACGAAGTCCCTGGTCTGTCTGCATCCTGTTCCTCCTCTCCAAGCGGTCGTCGTGGCATCGTTGGCCCATTTACTGAGTCAACTTTGCAATTCCCTCTTGGTTGTTCCTAGTAGTGGTTCCGGCCCTATATATTGGGTGCTTGCCCCGATCCTGGCGAGCTCGTCGGCATTCTCGTTCCCCGGCCCTCTCCCAAGGATTCTAGTGCATCCGCACATTCCTTGATCTTGGGCGTCCTTAGTGCCTTTAGGGCCGATTGGCTGTCGGAGCATATATAAACATGTTCCTCCGTACCGTTCTTTATTTCCTTCATGGTTGCAACCATTATTATGGCATACACCTCTGCCTGAAAGACCTTGGCTTGCTCTCCGAGCGAGTAGCTCTTTCGAACCTCCTAGTCTTCTACGTAAACCCCCGATCCTGTAGTTTGTTTCTCCGACAGTTTGGACCCGTCGGTGTAGCAAATCATGGCGTTCTCTTCGAACTGTTCGCAGAGGTTTTCACTCTGTCATAGTTCCCTGTCTGGGATGACTACTTTGTACCTCTTGTTGAATCTCCAGGGGTTTTTTAGCCTTTGTGTTTTGATCGATGCCATTGGAATTTTTCTCTCGGCGATTTGGGCAATCCTAAGATGCCCCGCAGCTTCCCCTCTTCCTCTCCATTGACCTGTATTTCTCAGCCGGAGGTGGGTCGCCATCGCTTCTTTTCTGATCCAGATCGAAAGCGGCGGCAGTCTCAGAATGGTTTCTGGTGCCAGTGTAGGTGCCGTCCTTATATCGCCAGTTATCCCTCTGCATATGGTTCCCTGTAGGCTCCTAAGCTGGAGGGCAGTAGTGACCTTCTCCACTGCTAGCCACCAGACTATGGATCCGTACTGGATCCTTGGTCTTAGTACTGCCGTGTACATCCAGTGGAGGTTTCTGGGGTGCCTGCACCTTATTGGCCAATTTCGCAACGTGTGGTGTCCAGGTGAGCCCCTTGTCTAGGGTGACCCCTAAGTACTTCAGTTCTGAAACCAAAGCCAGGGGTCTCCCGTACATCTTGGGTGCTCTCAGAATCATCTCCGTCTCTCCTGGATTGACAGAGAGACCGTTTTTTTTTGACACTAGTCTTCTATGATTCGTACCGCTCTTTGCATTCTGTTACAGATGGTGTCTAGGTGGTGGCCCACCACCTCCACGACACCGTCGTCGGCGTATGCGTGGGCGTCGAATCCTTCCTCTGTTAGGCGTTGTAGGAGAGTATCCATGATCAGACACCATAGGTGTGGAAATAAGCAGCTACAGTGTGGGCAGCTTCCCGTTGCCCCTATGTTAACCCTGGACTCCCCTAGATTGGCCTGGATCTTTCTCCCTGTTAAAACTTAAATTGTACAGGTAAATTTCACCCCTTGTAGGAATGTATCATAGAAGAAAAAATGCAACGATAAAATGTATCTTTAACAAAAACAAAGTCGACGTATCCCGGGAATTCGAAGATTTCGAGAAACGAATCTATGGATTTCCGAATTTTTTACGCGATTGTAAAGATATCCGAACGACAAAACAAGGTATCAATCGACCCACTTTCCCTATTAAAAATGTAGGAAAAAAGTTTACCCTTCGAATGGGTTGCATGCAACAAAAATTTCAGGATAGGCAAATGTATCCCGTTTCAATGAAAAATCGATGTGTCCGAGGATATTTCTCAAATCAGACTCTACATACTTAAATCTTGGGTGGGAAGTTTTAAAATGAACACCTTGTATACATACACATAAATAAACTTTCCAATTTATAATTTTCGTAGGATTTTGATTTTGTTGTTTACCTTAAATATTTCTTTGTTTGTTGACAGTTAACAGGCAGAATGGCCAGTATAAAATGACAGAAACGTTTTGAATGAAGCTGTTTTTTTTTTAATTAAACCAGTTAAACTATAAAGCCGTCATAAACAAAATTTTTGCAAAAAAAATAATGCTTTTTATGAAAAATTTGATTTTTCCGGAAATAAGCGGTTTTTATATCTTTTTTATTTTCGTTTTCCCAAAAATTAATTTTTTGAAATTAACATACCTGAGCTAATCAGAAGGCCTTCGCCTAGCCACAAGTTCATGAACTTGTAAAATTGTGCTTTTCCATTATGTTTAGTCGTTGACAGAATCGCCTATAAAAGCATGTTCACTTTATACTGTATATACTGGGGTACAGGGTATTACTGTTTGCATCTTTTAAGAGTTACCTGTCTAAATTTTGACACCAAGTTTGTTATTTTAAATGATACCCTGTATACTACCAAACACTCTATCTCTATCTAAAGTCGGATTGCTGTATGAAGTACGATATCGGATTAAATCTCCAAAAGATGTTATCGCTTTTGGAACAGTAAGTCAGTTAAGTTAGAATGCCCTCGCTGTACTTGATCGTACCAGACATCCCACTGGTTAACTGTAGTCGGCAAAATATGAATGGGCTAAATCCGCGGTCTTAAAACAAAATTATTTAAGAATTACGCATTATACTTATACCACGATAAATATTTCTATTTTATGTTATTTTTCACTTATACTTTTGAAAAACTTTTTGGGCCAATAAGGTAAAGATTTTGACAGGTATTATCTGGAGCTGTCGTCAATGCTAGTAATCACTATTTTCCAAGAAATAATTAAAATTTGCTCCAGTTGGGGATGGTATGTTTCATTTTGAATAAGTAGGTATGCTTTTATTTGATTTAAGTTTGTTTCTTATTGTGTGTGAATTACGGAATTTAAAGCAGTTATAAAGCAAAGGTGAACGCCGTTTGTTATTATAAGTGGAACGTTATTTTACGTTAGAAAAAAATAAATCGGGCCCGTTAGTGTCTGTTTTCGCAGTGCAAAAACGAACGTCTGATGCTTGCGCATTTAGACCTTAAGAAGACTTCGAAAAAAGAGTGAAGAGGAATTGGACAGACCATCTAAAAGAGTTCGACAGCATTCAAAAATATTTGATCTATCCCAAGGGATTAAACTATCGATTAGAAATATTGTTTATGATAAGTCAAAGGAAAATTTTACTCTCAAAGCTATTCTAGACAAGAGAAAGGAAAAACAACTTTGCGATATTGGAACTACCAGTTTGTCCAAAATTTTAAAAGAGATGGGCTTTAAATATAAAAAAAGAACAACAGAAAAGTGCTTTAAGAGCAATCCAATAGTGTGTCAAAAAGATGGAAATTTTTAGGAAATTACATAAAAACAAAAAATGGGTATTTGCGCACCGAACTTCAACAAAATCGTCTTGGCAGGTTGAATCGAAACATTGCTACTCCAGTACCTGCCAGTTTAATATTTTCATCAACAAAAAAAACTTACGATTATTACGGCAATATGGATACTGAAATTTTTGAGCATTGGTTTGAGGAATAACTTTTAAAAAGTTTAGAAAACCCTTCCTTAATTGTTTTGGACAATGAGTCTTACCATAAGAAACTTGAAGAGAAATTTCCTAAAAGCAGCTGGAAAAAAGAGGAAATAAGAGAGTGGTTGGCAAAGAAAAACATAAACCATGAAAATTTATTTTTAAAAAGTGATCTTTTAAGCAATTGACAAGAACAGCCATTTAAAAAAAAAATATGTTGTTGACGAATTAGCCCTTAAATATGGACACCAAATTTTGAGATTATCATTGTCATTACAACAACAAGCCTGCCTGTAAAAATATCGGTGAGCCTAGCGTTATAAAGTTGTGGGAGGAGGTACTTAGCAAAGTGAGCAAAGAAGAATGGCGGAAATGCATTAAACACACGAAAAAAATTATTTTTGAATCTTATGTGACACAACAGGTATAGACGAAGTAAGACCGTTAATTATTACGGATGATGATAATGATTCTAAAATCATGGATGATATTTCAGATGCAGAGGAAGGCCATTTTTAATATGCATTTATCATTGGTGCGTTCTTTTTAGAACCAAAACTTTATAAAAAAGAATTCGAAAAACTAATTTGCCTAAATACTATAAAATCTAGGAAATAATCTTTTTTTACATAATTATTTTTTATTAACTTTAAATGATTTAAGTACTGTTTACAAATGTCCAAACCACGACTTTCCTGCGCTTTTTATTTAAACCAATGCTTGTAAAAAAGCACTATTTTAGCCACTAGATGTAAAAACTACTATTATTGAGAAAATGTAATTCGTCATGTTCCAAAAATATAATTTATTGTTTGAAAACCACCGACTTACCTTCTCAAGAGGTTTTATTGCTTACAACGAATGCAATTTATATTAGTTTGCAGGGAAATGAAAAAATCCTCACCATAAGTATAATGTATTAGAGGGAGATTAAAGCTTAGATTATTTTCTCTCTAGCACATTGGCCTTATGGTAAGGATTTTGTCATTTTTCTCGCAAACTAGTATACCTAGATAGAAGTAATATATTTGGTATGTTTGGGATCAGAAAGGAACGGTCGATTCAAAAATTGTATAAGATACAAGGTGTTTCATTTAAAATAACAAACTTGGTGTTAAAATTTGACATTTGCAATAAAATTTAGCTATTTTAGACAGGTCACTCTTAAAGTATGCAAACAGTTATACAAGTTTTGCATTTAACCTTTTTTTTAACATAAATAATAACGGCGCCAACTGAGGGCTCAAAATATAGCGGGACACCCTGTACATGCAAAAATACTGATAGCAAGCAAGAAGATATGTTGCCCGCAACTTTGTTCATGTCGTTGGGGCGCCAACTATCCTAAAAATGCACGTGTATTTGCGCAGTCTATATGCAACACCGTCTCAAGGACAACAATAGTAGGCCGAAGGATACGAAAACGAAAATGAGTAACTCTCTTTTTAGTTGTGAACGGTGTTGCTCTATGATTTCTTAATTGGTTGTTGTATGTTTGTTTGTTGGGTATACTTGTTCCAACGACTGAAATTGACGACTATCAAAACGAATTTATGATTCAATCAACATACTACCCGAATATATCTTTTTCCATGTAGTTGAGACGTTTCATGTTACACATGCCGTAAGACTTATTAATGGAAATATTTCCCACACGTTTTAATTAAGCTCATAGGTACCGCATTAGTATTATAAATAACTTTTACTTACGACCAACCCATAATACTAATTTAACGAACGTCCCAGCATAACTGTAATGGACTATTTACGCTCTTAGTATAATAATGAAGCTTTATTTTATAACAGTACTAATTAACGCAAAAATGTCAATTATTTTTCTATATTTTTAAGACAATAAATATTTTTTGACCGTAAATAAATCCAATATAGTTTTAGTATCCAACCAAAAATAGGTCCCGCTAAATTGACATATTACGCATTTTTAAGAAAAAACCCTTGTTTTTAAAAAGACATATAAAAAGTTCCTTAGTAACCTTATTTTTTTTGACGCTTTAGAAAGAACGTCATTGAAACTTCAGGTTCTAAAGGTTGTTGACTTAAGAGTGTGCGGCGCGTTTGATATTTTTAATAATTTTTGATATTTATGATGACATTTTTATTGGTCGTAGGTAAAGTATAGTACACTAACTCGCATGTTATGGTCATTACAAACGTCATGACCATCATAACATGCTTGTTATGTAAACTGCTATTATGCATGCTATTTTTTTTTGTTGAAATAAGCAAACAATACCTTCTTTCATTGCTAATTTAATTTTTTTAATTGACTTGTATTAGAAATATTGCTTAGCGTTACTTACCTCGGCATCTACAGGATCGAATATCATAACATTTTTGACTGGTCCAAGACATAACACGTATAGTGGATATTGTAGCAGAGCAAAAGATCTTAACTTTACAAAAACTTTAGCTAAAAGGAATTAAAATACATTAACAAAAATATACATATGTAAGACCCTATATACTTTTCGGTCCTTCTAAGATCATTATTAGCTCGATTTATTTACACACGAATCGTCACAAAATAATCTCAAGCGAAGTTAATGGCTCTGTTTTGGTTTAATTAAGACACCCTGTGTATACCTAGTAGCTTAAATATACGCCCTTCCAATGCTTTTAACATGTACGAAGATATCCCCTTTAATCTTGGCTTAGTAACGCCGTTCTGCACATGCACCGCGCCAGCGTCATCGGCTAAGACCCGAAATCACGAAGACAGCCGATCTTTGTTGTTTGACAGGAAGAATTCGGTACTTAACATGTATTTGTTTACTTTTCCCAAATCCTCGATTTTTATATTTTTTTTCAAAGTGTGCTACTAAAGAAGAAACACAATCCCGTTGATGTTTAACTGCAGCTTTCTAAAATAAAAAAGCTACCAACCTGTGGTCCTTCTTCACTCGATTCCTTTAATGGTATCGCTCCTTTTTCATTGTTTGATGTTATCCATAAACACAGCCAGTGGGATTTACTAAGATCTAAAATAGTACCCCCCACAGGTCTAAATATTTACACCTGTGGGGGGTACTAAATTTTAAAACCAATTTTCAAAAAATACTTACCCATACAGAAAAGACACAAAGTTATTGATTATTTTGTATTATTATTGCAAAATATCAATGAAAAACTGCTTTTTTCTCAAAATATGCTATATTTTAGAAGAAACTTCCATAAAACTAATTTTTGTTGACAGGTTTCAATATGGGAAATGGTGAATGCGCCAAAAATTTGGCACATAATAGCTTCATTATCTGTGTTTGAGGTTAAGAAGTTGGTGATTTTGGTTTAAATTTATAGCCCCCAGAAAAGATTGTTTTGTGGCAATTGGTAATAAGTTCGTTTATAATTTCCCTAAGCAACCGTGTTTACAAGAACTAATTTACGTTATTTAATATCCCAAGTTGTTCATTAATCAATAAAAGACCTCCAATTTTATTCAGGAAAACGCCATATTTTGAACCCATTTTCAGCACAAAAAATATATTTATGAGGGCACTACGAGGCAAAACAAACATAAGTGAAAGTCACACAAGCACGAAAACTGTTTTCGATGAAGAAAATCCAAAACAACTGTACCTATTCATTTATTTACAAAATGAAATTAAAACATTACGTTTATCTAAAAGCATAATCATCAAACAAAACTTTCCACTTAAATATCACACTCAAAAGTTGTTGAGTCTACATGACTCTTTTGTGAACGCATCAGTGAATGATTGGATTCCAATCTGTTTTTAGCCGCATTTGTTTTCATAACCTCCTTTGATGAAATATTTTTATTTGTGGTTTACATACTTTCTAATCCTAATCTAGTCTTTGTTTTATGATTACATATCGAAATGGTTTTGTGACAGTGAGTATAATTCATGAAACTCAATAAACAAATTAAGTTTTGATAAGAGTGAGAGTAAATCGTACTGAGCATGTCTTTTCGATGCAACAGCCTGTTTTAGCTTACTTTTTTCTAATTTTTAACAGTTAAAAATATGCGCAGCACAAATAAAAACATCAAACAAATAAACAACAAAAATTTTTATTAAAAAAAACTTTTAAAGAACAAGCTTTTATTAAATGCACTCAAAAGTAGGAAATTATTTTTTATCTTTCTTATACCATAAAGGGATGGGCGCAAATTTAAAATTTTAACTTTAGGTATCGTATATCGGTCACACCGATGCTTTACATAAGAAACAGTTGTATTACTCTATAACCTAAGGACAATTTCAAAACCTTGGCAAGCACGGCAATCTCACCCGTTCTCAGCTTCTTTAGAAGAGAGCCTTATGTTTATCATTCAAATATAAGAAGAATTTAGTTTTTCCCTTGTAGTCCTCTCTTCGTCACCGTAAAGTTAAAATTTATTTTCTACTTTTGCCTGCAATTAATAAAAGCTTGTTCTTTAAAAGTTTTTTTTTAAATTTATTTTTTAATTTTTAGATTTGTAACCTAAATCGTCCATTTTGATTCCGCCATATTGAAATTTTCAAATCTGATCAAAAATTCATATCCCCTTTCCGAAAAACCCCTGTATGCCAATTTTTGATTTAAATCGAACAAACTAAATCTTTTCTCTCGCCACTTCCGTCGTTAGAGGGACCTAATAATACCATATTATAGTATTGTCGCCGGAATTATAAACGCATACCAAATTTGAACACACATTAGACCCTTAATCGTCCATTTTGAATCCACCAGATTGAAATTTTCAAATACGATCAAAAATTTATTATCACGCTCCTTAAAAACCTTGTTTGCCTATTTTGATTGAAATCGAACAAACTAAATCTTTTTCCTGCTCCACTTCCCTCGTTAGTGGGAGGTGGGTACCTAAGAATACCATATTATTGTATTTTCACCGGAACTATAAACGCATACCAAATGTGAACACAATCGGATGTGGATAAGTCAGTTAAAATTGGTTAACAAAAGATGATCAAAAATCGTCCATCTTGAATCCGCCATATTGAATTTTAAATTTAGGTATCGTATATCGGTCACACCGATGCTTTACATAAGAAACAGTTGTATTACTCTATAACCTAAGGACATTTTCAAAACCTTGGCAAGCACGGCAATCTCACCCGTTCTCAGCTTCTTTAGAAGAGAGCCTTATGTTTATCATTCAAATATAAGAAGAATTTAGTTTTTCCCTTGTAGTCCTCTCTTCGTCACCGTAAAGTTAAAATTTATTTTCTACTTTTGCCTGCAATTAATAAAAGCTTGTTCTTTAAAAGTTTTTTTTTAATTTATTTTTTAATTTTTAGATTTGTAACCTAAATCGTCCATTTTGATTCCGCCATATTGAAATTTTCAAATCTGATCAAAAATTCATATTCCCTTTCCGAAAAACCCCTGTATGCCAATTTTTGATTTAAATCGAACAAACTAAATCTTTTCTCTCGCCACTTCCCTCGTTAGAGGGACCTAATAATACCATATTATAGTATAGTCGCCGGAATTATAAACGCATACCAAATTTGAACACACATTAGACCCTTAATCGTCCATTTTGAATCCACCAGATTGAAATTTTCAAATACGATCAAAAATTTATTATCACGCTCCTTAAAAACCTTGTTTGCCTATTTTGATTGAAATCGAACAAACTAAATCTTTTTCCTGCTCCACTTCCCTCGTTAGTGGGAGGTGGGTACCTAAGAATACCATATTATTGTATTTTCACCGGAACTATAAACGCATACCAAATGTGAACACAATCGGATGTGGATAAGTCAGTTAAAATTGGTTAACAAAAGATGATCAAAAATCGTCCATCTTGAATCCGCCATATTGAATTTTAAAAATCTTATTAAAAAATCGTTATCTCTGGCCTAAGTGCCCCGACACACCAAATTTCAATAAAATCGGGCGTACTTCAACTGTACCCCCTACATTCTTGTGTTGTCACCGCAACTATATAAGCATGCCAAATTTCAAACTGATCGGATGTCGGGAAATTAAGTTACAAGATTCCACCCGAACAAACATACATAGATACATTGCAAGTTAAATAAAAGCTTTTAAAATGGCATCGTCTCAATTTAATTGAAGTAGTCCGCGAAGCCGGCTGAAACTGACCGAAACCCCTCAAACCGACAAATTTTTGCGCATGTGCAAAAGACCGGAGCTAAACCAATGTCTTGTTTTATAATTTTCTTACTGTCACATTTTTGATTAATAAGAGCCCATCAAAATTTAAATTTTAAAAATCTGTCAAAAAAATGCAAAAATCGTAATATTTTTATTTTTCATTTCCCAAAAATAATTGCATTGTCACGAAACTTGATGAATATATTCCTCTCTGTGTCCTTAATGCCTACAATTTTTTTTAGATAAAAAGGTTAAAAAATTTTTGAGATAGTCATTTTCTTCGGTCCAAATCACTTTTTGTTCAATCAAAAATTCTACTCAGGAAAATTCTCGTAGTATTTTTTGAAGCTGCTCATTTTTTTTAATGTGACGTATACTTTTTGGTGTATTAATAAAAAACTATAGTTACAATTAAAAAACATGCTCAGAAATGAAGAAAACAAATAATGCCATTACCAACATTTTATTTTTCAGTACTTGTTTTAAATTTATTTTAAAAAAATCAAGAATCGATTAGTCATTCAGTTGTACAGAAAAAATGCAAAAACGTTATTTATGTGTAGTATTGCTATAAGCTTAGAATGCACTTTCTTTAATCATTTTAGTAGATACATATATTTTTTATCTAAAGTGCTTTCCTTAAAAAAAATGATTTATTACCTTTTTTTGTAAACTCTTTTTAAATCAGGATAATACGAGAGGCGTATTTTTTTTATTTCTAACGAAATAATTGTTGGACGGAAATTGCTCAAAATTTTAGGTTCTTGTTGGAAATTAAAAATAAATAAATATGCTTTTGAAATTTCTTAATAAGCTCTAATAGATTACCTTACGATTTTTCGTGAGCAGGTAATATAATATACATCGTAAACATTTACAAAAATATACAATTTTTGAAAGCAAAAATCGGATTTATTTTTTTTTTTTTCATAAAAATTACATTCATATAAACAAGAAACTTAGATGCACCAATCGATTCTACGACAAACAATTTTTTTTATGTGTGACAGTTTATTAATCGAAATAAGATATTAATAGCAATAGTTCACAAAAATATTGTTTTAGATCAAACAATTACTTTGTTTATACGGTACTCTTAAAGCGCTTTTAAACAAAGGAAGGTTTGAAAATGCTTGTCCTAAACATACCATAAGAACAATTTTGAATACTAAATTAGTTTTATTTTCAACCGGAAATTTTTTTTTAACTTATTTGTTTTATTCGCGTTTTAATTTAAATGTAATATAAGGATTTTTTAATATAACAATATATATATTTTAATTTGTGAGAAACTGTAAGGTAAGAGGATTGACAGTGCATCGATCAGGTGTTAGAAAACGATTTTAATGAAGGAGGGAGCTACTTTATTTAAAACCGTTCTTATATAAAACCAGTTTTAGACGCGTATAAACGTAGTTAATTAAATAAGATCTCGTTTTTATTTTTTCCGTACAAATAGATGTTGTAATCAGTTGTTGTGTACAAGATAAAAAAAAACGCTGATAATTAGGCAGCGAACGGGGAGATATATTATTGTTTTTTTTTTGACGAGTCGGTGGTTGAGATTAAATCTTTTTTTAATTTTTTTTTTGATTGAAAATGCAATTATCTATCTTAATGTGAAAACCGCGTGTTGCTAGCTGCTACGGTTCGTGAGTTACAATTTTAATCCCCCCTCCTACCCTCTTCCTAACTCCTCACTCCCATCAAAAACTAATCAGCTCTGCGTCTCGTGCCAGAAAATTTTTGTGCCGAATTTGATAAAAATCGGTTAAGTTGTTTTTGAATAATCGTGTTACAGACAGACAGACAGACACCATAACAAAATTTTGTATTTAGGTCTGTTTTGACACAAATAAAATAAAACCTTTAAGGGGTACAGTGGGCCCGAAGAATCAGCCCTAGTATCCAAATTGAAGCACGGATCACCTACCAACGTAATGACTTATAGTTTGAAAGTGAATTTCAAGTTTAGTCGTGAAAGTGGTGGGGAAGTACCTTTTTTAATAAAAAAAAAACCAAGCTGAAACTCTCTTGAATCTAATATAAAAACAATTATGAAAATCGATTGAGCCGTTTAAAAGTTATGATAGAAATAAAACTCTTCATGTGGTACAATGGGCCCGGAAAAGCAACACAGGCATGAGCATAGGGAGAGGGACCATATCCCCCTGGGATTTGTAAAAGAAATACTTTTAAACAAATTAATATCTCACCGATAGAAAAGAGGTACAGAACTTGAAAAATGTCTTCATTTAAAATAGGTCGGTATTATTTAAAGTTTTATTATTTCCCAAAGAACAGCTTGGATCTAGTTATCCAAATTAAACTCAGCATGAGTCGTCGAATTAATTATATAATATTATAGTTAAAAGTGACGATTTCTTATATACGTTTTAGCCATCATAATGATTTTTCAAATATTGAACTGTGAAAGTGCAGGGAACCACACTAAAGGTCTCCTGAATCGATAAAAAAAAAGAATTATTAAAAAATAAAAAAACGTACGATCAAACTTATAACCAGTGTACTCTAAAAGATATGAGCAATCTATATAAAAATGAAAGCGGGTTTGTTCGATTCCTCCTTCACTGCGAGGACGCACGTGGTCGGCTATCGAAGCCACAGCCGAATTATTTTCACAGCCAACTAAAATATTTGTGCAGCAGGGGCAACGTCGCCGAATAAATCAGCAGTGGGTCGTAGACTTTCGCGCCACAGCAAAAGCCTGCGATCCTTTTTGGTTTCCCTGGGCTCCATAAGGTTTACTCCTCTGTTCCGTAGGTAGTTCCTGTGTGCTTGTATAATTGTATTGACATAATACCAAAGTATGGATAATAAGCACAACATTGGGGATACCGGAAGCTTTCTGTTATTTGGCTTTTCCATCTCCCTTACTATAAGCTGCGGTATTATGTATATTGTTGTGTTTTTGTAAAATCTGAATCTATTAAAAAAGTATTTTTCTTTATAAAATTCAGAGGGATTTTGTAAATTCCTGATATATTTTTCAGAGTCCACAAAATCTACTAAGTCTTCTACCTCCATTTGGAACACAAACAAAAACAAATAACTCGCAAAACCCTGTGTTTTAACCTCGCATACGAATATTAAGGAGCCTTTAAGGAAGGAAATTACCAACCTTATCAAAAGGTTACCTTAAGTCTCCCTTTTTGGACTATGAATACCAAGTTTAAAAAAGGCTAACGGTAGAAGGCAGCCTTAATGAACGACTATGAATTTGGCCCTTAATAATCATCATAACATGCTCATTATGTAAACTACATTTACTTACCTAAATAGTTTAGGAAACTTATAATAAAAAGAGTCAGAGTTACCTGGTGAACTAAGGGCGAACTCTAAGATGTTTCCAAGGAAAAATATTTTGTTAGGGGTGGTTGGAAGTTTTCCAATCATCCTCTTATACCTAACAAATTCGCAGACGTGTGGCCATAAAACTACACCAAGGTATAATAATATCACACCAGAGAAAAATAAAATAAACCAAAACATACTTGAAAAAACGGGACTACCTACAGTCTTAATGTTAAATGACTACAAAAATATTTGCAAACTGAAAAAAAAGATTAAATGCTTATTTTTAAAAGCAGACGAATATCGGCATAAACAAATTATCTTTGTGATAATTAATTTTTTATCAAACAATGATGAATAAGAACATAAGGTTAACCTTTTCGTAGAAGGAGTTGCAAAACCATAATAAATTAAATTTGTTTTTTATTATTGTTTGCCTGCATATGCAAATGCATATGCAGGCATAAATTTATAGCACCCAGAAAGGATTGTAAGTAAGGAACCTAACTAAGTAACCGTTTTTACAAGGATTAATTTACCTTATTTAATATCCCAAGTTGTTCATTAATCAACAAAACACCTCCAATTTTGTCTAAAAAAACGCCATATTTTGAACCTGTTTTCAGCACAAAAAATATATTTATGAGGGCACTACGAGCCAAAACAAACATAAGGGAAGGTCACTGATTATGCACGAAAAATATACCAAACAAAAAAATACAATTAATTTATTTTCAAACTGAAATTAAAACATTGAGATTATCTAAAAGCTCAGTCAAGAAAAATTTCGTTGCTCAAAGCCCACTCATTTCAAAGCTGTAGTTTTCATCAGTAGAGGTTGGTGCAAGCAGAGGTAAGAGATCCAAACTCGCTGTTGTGATTTAAACGCAGCTAATATTTTGAAATCAAGATTTCGACAGTGACAGAATTTAAAAAAAAATTGCATTGTTTCTTAATACATTTCGTAAATTAAAACACCTTTTAAATAAATACAAAATTAATCTACTTTTTATTTTATTATCACCCATCTAAATCGTAGTGTGACATCAAGTGTTAATTGGAAAAATTAATTAACAAGGGTAAGTTTTAATTAGAGTGATATATAACGCCAATTTTAATTTGTTCTACAAAGTGTTTACTACTTAAACCCCGCGTGGGTTTAAATTTTTTAATTTTCTTTTCTTCTAAACTGAAACTTTCTTCTTAAATCCAACAAAAATTTTTTTTCTGAACACTGTTTAAATTAGACACAAGTGCCGCTGGGCCTTAGGAGCTTCACAATCTCGATCCAAAGTTTGGATTTTGAAAATGTTTTGATGTCAAAGAATGGCAGAATTTGACTTCATTTATTTTTGGATAGCTGAGGACACTCATATTCTATTACCTCACTCTAGGTAATTCTGCCATAGAGTTACTGATATTTAAGGAAGAATTTGACCAAAGAGTGTGGCGATTTTACACAATACTTTGAATAAGTGTACCGGGTTTGTCTCCGTCGGTAGAGAAATAATTGAATTTAAAATAACTAGAAAATCTTTATAGGAAAGTGGCCTTAATCAAACTTCAAGAATAAGTCAAAGACTGTTTTTCAGACTTTGCTTTGTGATCACAAAGGATACTAAAGCAAAAATGAGTTAATTGGCCTTTTAGTTGAGAACGGTGTTGTGCCACGTACAAAGTTTTGGCGTGCCCTTGCTGTTAGTTCGTTCGTTCTTAGTAGTTTTCATGTTTTTAGTTAGTTTTATATAATTTAGTTTGTAGTCAGAACCGTATCTGTTACGAATATAAATATTTATTAGGCATGTTCAGGCAACTCCTTCAAAATGTTTAATGCAGAAGTAAATAAAAGAGATCCAATCATATCCATCTATTGTACATGCAAAGTGGGAGCAAGGGCATTAGGAGTAGTATGTGCACATGTTGCATCAATCCTGTGGTACCTAGGATATGCAAGGCACGAAGAGAATGAAGTACCGTATCCTTCATAGCGTCTTCTTACTAGGATACGGGATGCTGCTCGTCGTCATAAAAAACCAATTGACGAAGTCTAGACAACAATTGCAATAATATTTAGGGATTTTTCAAAGCAACCGCGGCGTTTATTCCACACACCAAATCAAAAGATACCGGGGTTCCCTAGTGTCGAGTGTCCAAGAAGGGAAGACCCGACAGATAGCAATGTGAAAACATAGATACCTAGCTATTTCTTCACAATCCCGCAACCTGACCTTTTAAAACTCATTTCGAAACCACTTGAAAATAATACTTACATTAGTATATAAAAAACACAAAAAACAACATTTGCAGAGGTTATAAATGACCGCCAATCAAAGCTTTCAAATGTACGTCGAAACTAGTCTGGGTAAAGTAAAAAAATCGTGGCGCAAAAACTTTGCTTACAAAGGAGGTAAAACATCACAATCATCCGCTGGTGAATTAGGTACCAAAAGTATGATTAGTACCCTTAACATTAAGTCTAACGATACAAAGTAAAAATATTCTTTAGCTATTTTTTGACCTCAAAACATTTTCAAAATCCAAACTTTGGATTGAAATTGTGAAGCTCCCACGACCCAGCGACACTTTTGTCCAATTTAAACACTGTTCAGAAAGAAGTTGTCTACAACATATGTAAGTGTCAATACATTCCACGGAAGCCCAGTATCTATGTTATTTGGCCCATGTCCTTTATTAAAATTCTTCTTATAGATCAAACCATGTCCAAAACTCAAGGAGTCTTGGCTTAAAATGCTTAAAATAAAAAATTTCACTTAAACCTAGGACCGTTCTAAAATAGACTAAACCCTTTTAGTAAATCCCATCGAAAAGGTTTATTTTGGACGTTTGTCTACAAGCTTGTATGAATAACGATAAAGGCCAACATTACTAAAAATTCATAAATTGCATATTTAAATGTGTTATCATCAAAAGATTACTTCAAATTTTGGATTTCTTGCGAGCACCAAACAAA
Organism: Oxystoma pomonae; assembly: GCA_963921995.1. Taxonomy (NCBI): domain Eukaryota; kingdom Metazoa; phylum Arthropoda; class Insecta; order Coleoptera; family Brentidae; genus Oxystoma; species Oxystoma pomonae. The sequence continues at coordinate 100,002,334 of OY998165.1, forward strand.
TCTCGGTCGCAAAAAAGCTTTACCTACTAAACCACAAATCATCTCTCAAAATACTGTTCATAATATGCATAGGCACAGTGTTTGTTCTAATGTTAGTGTTAGTTGTAATCATAATAAAGTTAAAAAGCACTGTTTAAAACACGAGTGTTCATAGAGAGATTTTCTCTTGTATTTGCAATTGAAATAAGCATTGCTATAAGAAAAGTTGAGAACTTTCAACTCTTATAACTGTCACTATTGTAGAAACGTAAATGCGCAAGCCTAAAAATATCGATTGCTTTGAATCCGAACCCACACACTCAAGGTAGTTTGGTCAGTTGAAGGATCTCAACAAACCAAAATTTTATTCAGTGATAGTTACACACAAATACTACGATGAATATGAACAGTGTACCACTAACTCTGTGTTTCAGACTTCCATTGTGTATATTTTATTTATACACGACGTTTCGATCAGTACAATCTCTGATCGTCTTCAGGTGCAAACTACAATCAATTCCTAAAAACGCATTTACACAGACAAACTTTCCTTTGATGTGGAAATGCCGACAAACATTTACACGAGCCTCTTGAGCAAAATGCTCAAAGAAATGTTCGAGCAAAATATCGTACAAAAAAACACACGTAAATTTTGGAGAGAATCTTGAGCAAAAAGTGTTTGAAGAATTGGGGCTATAAAAATTTCTTTACAAATTTAAAATATATATTGTTAACGGAATTCATTGAACTTAACTGAAAATAGAAAAACAAAGTTTTGAAATAAGGTACTTTTAATCAAGTGCTTTCCGACGGAAAAACGATTCGATGCCGAAATTCACATTTTACCTCATAAGCAACTTCGATTGATCTGATTTTTATAGGGGATATGCCAGTATCCTTGTAACTTTTTTGGGGTTGTAAAAAAAACGAGAATAAAAAAAATAATAATTGGCACTTATTTATTGCTGTTGCCTGTAAAATGTAATGATAAAAATTTACGTTTAAAAGAATATCCCTTTATTTTACTTCTTAGTTTAGTCTTTTACAATAATAATTAAGTCAAATTAAAAAACCTATATACATTTTATTAAATCTCAAATATATGAACAAAAGCACGTTCGGTTTAAATAATACCCACTTTTACAACCCTACGAACCCGACCCTTGTCTAAAAAATATAATATAGCAGTAATTTAGTAGACTGTGTCGCCGATCTATCATCTCGAGTTTTGGATTTCGCAGGTAGTAGGCCGGCCACTCTTTTGAATCGCAATGTTGCCCTTTGCATATTGTTGGTTCAGTGTCAGTAATCGACCTTGATTATTACATTAAATTGACAATAAATATCTATATCCTCAGCATTTTGCTTTTTTAAGCAACCCTTGGGACCTTAAACTAACTAGGTAAATCTGGTGTGAGGAATTAAAAAACAATAATAAAAGTAAAAGGTAAAGGAAAGCTACAAAAATCACCTCCCGAACACTCCTCATAGTCGTGAGGCGCGGATTACCGCTTAAAAGTGCAATTTTTGAGTTTTTCGCCGATATTTGAAAAACTCAAAATTTTTTTGGAAAAGAATAATTTTCCTGGATTTTTTTTTGACTTTAGGAAAAAAACCCTTGGAAATAAAAAAAAACTAATAAAGAAAATCCCAAAAAATCCACGGGCAAAAAAATCCGGGAAAAACCCTAAGAAAAAAATATTATAAGTAACCCTAATCCATGTGACAAAACTGATAGTAGAGGCAATAATAATGTTTCGCTTGCCGTCGGCTTTTTCTCACAAAAATTTTAAATAAAAGTTGGTGTTCCATTTTTTTAAAGAATTGAGATCACTGATCATTGATGTGAAATTTTATTTATTCTCATCTTTAAAAATATGTTTCCAAAATAGATAGCAATAATTTGCTCAAAAATTTACCCGAACAAAATGTTCAAAGAAAAGCTCACAAAAATGTTCACGCAAAAAATTTTAGATATTTTGCACGAGCTTTTATTTCAGCATGTTCGTCTGTGTAATTGCGCCTTTTGGCTACGTAATTATATACTGTGAGAAATCACTCAACCTTGAAGTTTAAGAAGTTGGCTCCGCCCAAGGAGGGGCTTCCAAATATTTGGGATTTCAACACTTGGTTTACTGAAAATACCCTGATTCTGCCCAATAAAGGCAGCTTCAAGGAATTTTCGTTTCTTCCAGTGTGACTCCTTGTGCAAAACCTTTGCTTCTGCCCACTTCATTCGGTGTTGTTTTGACCATGCATGTTCGGCAATTCCTGATTTCGTGGTTTCACCTTTTTGGGTATTCGTCTGATGTTCCTTAAGCCTAACAGATAGTGGTCTTTTAGTTTCACCTATGTATGATTCACCACACTCACAAGGAACTTGGTAAATGCATTCCTTATTTTGTTTATTCTCCGGTTTTGTTTTACTAAGAAGGCTTCGAATTGTATTACTACATTTAAAAGCTGTTTTAATACTAAAGTTTTTCGCTACTCTTCGAATTTTCTCTGATACTTCTTTAACGTATGGGATTGTAAGGAATGCATTTGCCTGGTTTTGATCTTGTAATCTCTGTCCTGTTTGTTGAAATTTAGAAATAGTATCTGTTATAAGTTTCAGGCTGTAACCATTCTGCTGCAGATCCTTGTTAATGTTTCTTATTTCGATTTCCAAGTCATGAGAATTGTTATAAATTTGAACGGCTCTATTATACAAAGTTTTTATTATGCCTCGTTTGGTTGTAGCAGAATGATTTGAACCTTGATTTAAATATTGTCCTGTGTGAGTGGGTTTACGATAGACTGTTGTTCTGATGTCGCTTTCTACTCGTGTGACAAGTACATCAAGAAAAGGAATTTGACAATTTTGCTCCAACTCCATTGTGAATTTAATGGTGGGTCTTATGTTATTTAGGTGGTGAAGAAATTCTGAAAGTTGTTGGTCATTCTCGGTCCAGACAATAAAAGTATCATCAACATATCTCAGCCAGAGCTTAGGTTTATATGTTGCGGTATCAACCACTGGCGAAAGCGATGAACCCATTGGAAGACCGTCATCCTGAGCATAAAACCTATCTTTCACTTGAAAATAAGAGTTATGTAGGCAGCACTCCAACAACTCCATCACTCCCTCCAGCGGTAGGCTGGTACGTTCATAAAGGGATTCGTCATCAACCAGTCTCTTTCTAATAATATCTAGCGATTCCTTTATTGGGACATTGGTGTATAGACTTTCGACATCAAAACTGACAATTCTATCCTCGGTTCCTAAAACAAAAGATTTAAGAATATTAACAAAATGGTTGGAATTTTCTACAAATGAAGCGGTCTTGCCTGCAAGAGGTTGAATAATTTTCAAAAGGAATTTAGACAGATTGCTTGTTGGAGAATTTCTGAAACTTGTAATTGGGCGTAAGGGCATTGCATCTTTGTGAATTTTGGGAAGTCCGTATAGATGAGGAGGCTTGCTATAATGTGGTGTAAGTTGAGATCTTATATTGTCCGGAATATATCTGGAATACTTTTTCAAAATTCTATAAACCTTACTTTCGATTGATTGCGTCGGATCTTTTGGGAGAAGTTTATAGTTTCCTTTAGCAAGTACCTCTTCAACTTTCTGGTCATAGGTTTCCGTGTCCAAAATCACTGTTGCATTGCCATTGTCTGTCGGTAAGATTTTAATTGATTTTTCCTTTTGAAGATTCTTCAACGCGATTTCCTCTGTTTTGCTTATATTAGAGGTATGCTTGTACCACTAATCAAGCGCCTATGATAATTCCGTCATCTTCTCCTTTGGGTGCGTTCGTGTAACCCGGAGGCCCACTTTTTCGTTCGAGTTAACGTTCAAAGCATTATACTTTTTTGTTAACATTCGAACGCGACGAATTACATCTACTGCACTTTGCAAGTAAACCCTTTTTTCGGCGAAAAACTAGCGGAAAACAGAATAGAAGATTGGCAAAAAAATGACATCAACTGGCGAATGCCGTTTCCGACAGACTTGAAGATGAGACGATAAAGTTTGTTCCAAATATTTGGTACCTACTTAATTCCATTGTAATTTTATGAGACACAAATATACCAAACTGAGTTTAAATCCTTAATGAGGCTTATCCTACCTTACTAAACTACTCAAAAATTGAAGTGAGTCACCCAATTTTTTTGGTCAATTTTAAAATTAATTTAATTCCAAACCAAAAGGTCACTTTCAAAAGTTGTTCTTTTATTATATAGCTTAATACATTCTCTTTTAATTTACAGGTTTTCTGTTGCCCGATATTTGACAGGTAGCTTGACAGAAAGCCTCGCAGAAAGCTGAAAACACACGTCTGACAAAACTGCGAACATTTGCACAGCCCCCATTTCCGAAATGATATTTTTTTAGTTTTAATGGCTCAAATTGACAGTCAGCTAATGCCAAACTAAATTCTCAAATATGTCTTTCAGAAAGATATGATTTTTTTTTCTATAAAATTATATAATTATTATAAATGTATCCTAAAAATTTTATTTCCTAGTAGGCATATATTGTCAGAAAATATGAAAATTAGGCTGTCGGATGCTTTGGTTCTTAGTCAGTTGAACTACTGTGATTCAGTGTACGGCCCTTGTCTAGATGCTAAAGATTGTCAAAGAATCGAAAAGGTACAAAAAACTTGCTTGAGATACATCTATGGAATCAGGAAGTATGAGACAATTAAATATAAAATGAAGGACGCAAAATGGATAAACATGAAACAACGGAAAAAACTACACTCGCTATGTCTTTTTCATAAAATAATTAATGATAAAAAGCCACGTTACCTGTACAAAAAAATTAAATTTAGAACTAGCCATTACTTCTTAAGTAGTCGTTTAAAAAATCTTATCCAAACGCCTCCTCATCGTACGACGTTTTTCAAGAGAAGTTTTAGCTACGAGATTTGTAAACTTTATAATTCCATTCCTAACAAAGCAAAGTCACTAAAAATTACACAATTTAAAAAGTTTTTGAAAACAAATATATTTATAAATTTATATTTACCATAATGGTAAAACCCATAAATGATGAACCAGTTAAAATCTGCAAATTTTTCTTCGCTTAACAGCTAGCTATCCTAATATTAGATTATATTATACTGTGGCTTAACCAAAACTTAATATTGTTTTTAGTTATCTAGGCAAGTATAATTTTTTTCTTGATTTGCCTACTGGCATTTGTATTTATATTTTTATTTTCTGTGTAAAAAAAATCATATACAAATTTTTTTTGTTTGTTAATTAATATAACATCATAATCTGATAAAACCTAAAATTTTGAACTTTTCAGTTATCTAGTCTAGTTTAAAAGGTTTGCTCTTTTCCTATCCCCACTTATAGTTATGTCTATATACTATCCTCGTAAAGTACAAAATTTGCTAGTGCTAAAATAATATTGTCCAACATTCCTTAATTTGTATTGTTATTTACTATTTATAATAATAAAATTAGTTTAAGATTATAGTTACCTAATATTTATAATTGAGAAGGGGGCTCGAACTCTGATCAGCGTAAGCTGTTTTCGACTCCTTTTTGCAGCATCATTTTGATCTTTATATGTATTTTTTAAATTCTGTTTATAACTGTTGCAAATAAATTGATTATTTATTTATTTATTTAAAAATGTATCTTTTCTGATTTTTTGTTTGACGTTTCTACCCTCGACCTCTTTAACTCATAACAACAAAAATTTACTAATAAGTAAGCCAAATGTTAGCTTTTTCAAACCTTGTACCCCAACCAACAGCGTTCTCAACTAAAAAGCATGTTAACTGCTACCGCTTGAGTGCCCTTTAGCCTAGAGTGGCTGCCATTTTTATAACCAAATTGACAAGTAAAAATGTTACCATTGGCGTCGGTATGATATTTTGAAAAAATGCACTTATGGGCAACAAAAAAATCAATTGCAAAACAATAAAACTTGCTTTTAATTTTCTCTCATTTCCAAAAAATAATCTTTTTTTTGGCAACATCATCTAACTGTAAACCGGCACACAAATTTTCCTACTTTTACAACAAATTAATTAATTTTTTCTTCGCCGAGATATTGACATGTGTGGTTAACGAACCCTGTTATTCAGATTTTTACCATGTTTATTCTTGGGTTTAATAATGTTATTGTTATACGAGTGTTGATTTTCAGGTACTTCACCTTTGGCGGAAGTTGTACAAAATCATGGCGGACAAGGCACGTTTTGCAACTTCAAGAAATCAACAATTATGGCTGAGAAGTAGGTGGGATTTAACAAATCATAACAATATGACCGCCTCCTATTTTACGTATGGCTACGGCGATAGGTAAAATAGGTGAAAATAGATAATAAAAATGGCGAAAGGCCGAATACGGGTGGCCCCTCTAAGATAATCAATTGATTAATTGGGTCCCAATAATAAACAAATATTGGTGACGATTTTGGAAAAGAGAAAGGTAGGAAAACGCTCGGAGGTTCTCGAGGTAGGAAAATTGGCAAGAGTGAGGATAGTCAAAAAGAGTCCGACAGAACGATCAGATTGGAAAAATCGGTCTTCTGCGAGTCTAACTTTGAACTTGTTCCAATTTCATCGATCGAAGAGATCCGATGAGCGGCGACCAGCCTAAAGAACATTAGACAGCACCCGGGTTGATTTCAGCGATTATTTAATGTAAGTACGTAATTTTGGTGTATCATCTGTCATTTGAGAAAGTGTGGCTGTAGTTTAATTCTGTATAATTTTTTAAATAAAATTATTGTGTTCCTAAAATCGCTTAGAATCTCTTAGACCCAAAAACAGGCCCAGGTCAAGAAATAAGCCCCTTCAAGGGTGTGGTGCGATCCCGCAAAGCCAAGCGAGTAGTTCTATAGAAGTAGGGTAGAGCCGTACTGTGACAATATTCCTGAGAAAAACAGAAACAATGATAGTCCTGTACGTAACTTTTTCCACTTGTCTTGTCGTAAGACTCTTTGAAAGTATTTTATTGCATCGTTTACAAAACTGGGTGAATAAATATCATCGTTTTAGAAAACATCAATAAGGTCACTATGCGAAAACTTAGGTACCGCTAGATACTTTTTTATTTCTTAATCGATTGTTGCATATGCCATCTCAAAATGATCTCGACGGTAAGCCCGATTCAGGTAGCATGTATTTTTCACTTTTAAAGTTTTTTGTTTTTGAGATAATACAAATTGGTTTCGATGACGCACGTTTGGCATGTACACTTCTCTGCACATAAAACTGGTACAGCAGAAGGTAGCTGCAAATACGATTTTTTATATTTTTCTATGTGCAACACTGACTTTTTCACTTTGTCATTTTAGGTTATATTTTTGGCATGTATAAACTTTTTATAAGGAGTTATACTTATATAGTTATACTTGTTTATATTTTATTACCAGCCCAAAACAATTAAAAGGTCAGATCAAGTTAATGAAATAAATTAAATTAAAAAAAAAATAACAAAATTAAAAATATTTTAAAAAATACTTATTTTTAATCGCGCGTCATTGCACCGTTGGCTGTAATAATGTTTTGAAATCCTCTGGGCATTGAATTGACTAAATTTTCAAATAATTTTGGATTGGATTGTACTTTTAAACTAATGGCGAATGCGTGATAGCTCCAGCTGATCTAATGCGTCAAAACATCATTTCGTATGCAGGGACGGTCGTAATTATACGTAATGTTACGACTTCCTTATTGTACCTAACGAGGTTTTCGTGCATTTAATCAGCTGGAGCTGTCATGTATTCGCCATAATTTTAAAAGTGCACTTGCTTGATTGATCGACTCGATAGAGATAAGGATACGACTGCTGGTAAAACTAAAAATTAACTTTAGGTGTCTAATAACTTCTTTATATGCCCTTACGATGAGTTCCATTGGATTCGCATCAGGAGTTTTTACAGGCCAAGGCAAAACTTCGATATTACTATCCTGGAGCCATCGCTGGGCAATTCTGGTCGTAGGAACTAGACAGTTTTCTTGTTGGAATAAAAAATGATCTGGATAAGGGACTCTCACATCTGGAAGCATTACATTTTCCAGCATATTAACGTAAACTTCGGTTGTAAATTGCCCATTAATTCTAAATGGAGCGCCATGTCCTCTAGCCAATATCCAGCTCCAAACATTTACCGCCCGGTCTTTATTGCTTTATCGCTTTTATCGCTGTTGGACTTGAAGATCTTCTCATCTGTGAAAACCACCTGCTGCTCCCAACTTGCTCACTTAGTTTAATTTTTTTGCCGCAATGCGACACCTTAGCCTCGAGCGTTTAATCCTGCCTAATTTTGATTCAATTTTTACTTCTTTCGCTTTGGCAAATGGATGATTTTCTAGAAAATTGATTGCTTCTTGGTCTTCCTCTGGGCTAGTAACTTTCGTTAAACCGGTGCTTTCCTTTCGGTGGATAGTTCCCTCCTCTTGAAATCGTTTTTTTTATGTTTACTATCGTAGACGTGCGTCTCCCAAAATGATCATCTACTTGCCGAATAGACCAACCACCATCTTGTTTTGCTAAGATTTGAGCTTTACCAAATTCGGAAAGATGCGGCGGAATTTTTTAAAATTTGGATGACACTGACATGCAAAACATAATGCTGTCTGTAACATTGTTACTTATAGGAAGACAATGCCGTACTATAAACATTTTAAAAATTAAACAGGCTGCTAACTTCTGCTGTACCAGTTTTATGTGGAGAGAAGTGTACATTATTCCATTATTTTTAATAGAGCAACAAAGATATCACGTATTATAGTGAGAAAATGCCCTAGAATCTATGGATGTTGCGATTTTTCCAATACATCATACCGACGCCAATGGTGACATTTTGACAAAAATTAAAAAACCGTATCGGCCTGAATGAACAAACTTCAGGAAAAAGTACTTTGGACTTACGTAGCGTCTATATCAGATGATGTAGAGTATTTAACACTAAAGTTTGACTAATAGACAATAAAATTTAAAAAAAAATCCGACGCCACTGATTGTCCCCATGCCTGTCTAAGACATGATGGGGTACAAGGTCTGAAAATCCAACATTTTGCTTACTTATCAGTAAATTTTGTTGCTATGAGTCAAAGAGGGTAGAAAAGTCAAACAAAAAATCAGAAAAGCTACTATTTTATTAAAAAAAATCATATCTCGTGAACTCAAGAAAAATTTAAAAAAATGAGAGTTAAGTTTTTTTGGCATCAGATGACTGTGAATTTGAGCCACAAAAACTACAAAAAAAATCGTGCCGATAATGGGAGCTGGGCAAATGTTCGCAGTTTTGTCTAAAGATAAATTGTTATATTATCGAATTTACGTGTCTATAGGCGTTAAATTCTGGCTCAATTTTATCGCATCGCATTTCGCAAAAAAAATGATCACATCGATAAAAAAACTAATAAATTTACAAACTCGCCATTCTAAAATATTGCTTTTTAGGTATACACAGTTTTTAAGGTTCCCAGTCATAATATTTCCAAATTACCGATGATAAAACACAGAGGTCTTACCCCGCGAGTAATCAAAATTTACTGCAAGTTGAACTATAAAACATGCAACCCACTTTGTTTACAAAATTCTTAGTGTCGCGGTTTTCATATTTTTTTGCGTCATGCTTTCCCTTAGACAATATATATTCTATTCGGTTTATCAGGGCTTACTTATGTGGTTTAAAAGTAAATAAAACATTTTGAAAATAAATTTAAGTTAACATTTTTTTAATCACGAGCAAAGCTTTTATAAAAGGCACTAAAGTTAATAGCTAAATAAGTCACGCGAGAAAAATTTATACCACGAGGCTGAGTGGCACAAATTCTGAAGTGACTTAGGAAACATAACACCCGAGTTGCATACAATGTTTTATCCAAAAAGTGGAAGAAGTCGTTTTTTTATGAGATAATAGGGACTTATATATAACCTGTCTTTAATAAAGACTGCACTATTTTTGACAATTCGTCACGAAGTTTAAAGGGATTCTGATATTGTTGTTGTCTAAATATGTAATCTTTTCTATCAAAATAATGTCGACTTTCACAATGTTTGTGCCTGCCTTTAATAGGGACTTATCGGTACATAAAGTCGGCATAGCCTGACTCGGCACTATTTCTGACAGTTTCGCACGAAGGTTGAAAGGTTTCTGACATTTCTGTCATGTAAACATGTCATCTAAACATGCTCATATTTATGCCATTCTTAAAGTTGACAAAAGGCAGGCACAAACATTATTTTGATAACAAAGATGACATATTTCGACAACAACAATGTCAGAATCCCCTTAAACTTCGTGCGGAATTGCCAAAAATAGTGCCGTCTTTATTAAAGACAGGCTATGCCGACTTTATGTATCGACAAGTCTCTAATAAAGGACGGTATTAACTTTAAGAATGGCAAAATATGAGCATGTTTAAATGACATGTTTATATGCACAAAATATGTACCTACGGGTATAGAAGGCGATCTGATGACTTAGGGCCCTGTTATAAGTTTTTTGCTACCGTTGCGCCTCTAGTGACTCGGTCTCGAAGCTTGAATTAGGGTAGCGGCGCCGGCGCCGGGAAATTTAAATTCGGTTTTTTTAAAAGTATTTCAGTTCATTAGAAACAACATCATTTTGGAAAACCTAATTCATCAATATAATTAATTAATTTTATTTTCCAAACTATTGTTGATTCTAATGACTATAAATTTAAGAAATAAACTAAATGCCTCGTATTTAATAATTATATTATTCTTTTAAGTACATATCATACATATCGAATTATTGTATTTATTATCAAACTATTTATTATGCTTCCCATGTCGGCCTCAATAGCAGCACTTGCGAGTTTTCTTCATTTTGAAAAAATTCGGTTTAACCGGTTACCCATCAGCGTTTTTGAACGGAATGGGCTAAAAAAAATGTAATTAACATATAGGCTAAATAAATGACCTATTAGAGCGTTAATAGACCATCAAAATTGGTGATACCGTAGGCAAAATCGGTTATTTTTTCCCGTACCCAAAAATAACCGAACCGAAATACGTTACTTAGGGAGGCTTAACGGTGCTCGCTTGTTTATTTTTTGCACCAACCAGATTTATTTCTGAGTAAAAGCTGCAGCTGGTAGGTAATAATTCATTTTTTTGTTAAGTAGGTTTTTAATTTTTTTGTGAAAGTGAATTTGCAAAAACAGGAATTGTTGTTTTCTTTTCTGTTCTATGTACATTGGCAATTAAGGCAGTTTGTATGCGGGCAAAAGAATACGGTTACGATAATTTGTGTTTGTGGTTTAAAAACTCTTTTTAGTATCTCAATTACTGTAATGCATTAAGCAAATAAGGTGACGATAAATTAGTGGTCTATTAACTCTCTATTGAATAGTCTGTTTTTCCTCTGGGTGCCGATTCTTAAATCTCGAGAAAATGGTCGCCTGGGAACGTTCACATCCTTCGTTTCGGCCAATAAGAAGGCTCAGAAGCTGCCAAGCTTGTACGGTGCACGCGCGATTATCATTTTTCAAGAGCAATCGTTCTCCTGCTCAGAGGCAGGTGTATGAAAGTGTAGGAAAGTTCCTTCGATATACGGAAATCGGGTGAGGTTCAACCGTGGTCGGATATGTTTCGGATAACTCGTGATAGCTTTAAGCCCGTTACTGGTCGATATAAAGGAGGTGGGCGTTCCTGTGCGACCTTTCCTACAAAATTCATGCATCGACACCCTGGTATGTAAAAACCTTGCCCGGTACTTATCATTAAAGGCTGTTTCAGACTCTGGCGGTAAACGCAAGGATGGAATTACATGCCGCATTAGAAGGCTTCGTCCACAGTTTTTTGAATAGTTTTCTGGTTTAAAATGTCGAGTGCATACTCTAAACCTATAAAGCGTTTCAGATGGCAAACCATTGTCTTTGGCGAGCTTGATCTCTAGGGTGTCGAAGCAGAGGATCACTGGGACGGGACACAACACTTGTACTTATTACAAAAATCCAAGAAATTACTCTAACAGTTCAAAAAGGCCAAAAATACACAAAACTAAAAAACTTTTATAAAAAGACCTCATGAAAAGAATGAAAAGACGATGACATTGATGGACATTGATTAAGATAGATGTCATCGGCGCAATTTGTCGCGTGAGCTTCGAGACCGAGTCCCCAGAGGCTCTGTAACTTGTTTTTTGCGATGCCTTTAGTAAGAGTTTTCTCTAAGTCCGTAGGTATATGCTTTGTGTTTACATGAAAAAAATATCAGAAACCTTTCAACCTTCGTACAGAACTGTTAGAAAGACTTTATGTACCGATAAGTCCCTATTAGTTATTAGGCTTTGTGATCAAATCAAAGCTACTTGCGTCTCCGTACGCTATAATTGTCAAAATGAATTCACAGTAACTTTTTAACATTTTGGTCAAAGTAGCAAATGTTTAAATAAATTTTGACATTTGTCAGTTTTCTGTGCAGAAAAGGGAAGCTTTTTTGAAAAAAAACAACAAATAGAAAAAGGAGGAAACCGATGAAAATTCTTGAGGATATCCTTACGGAAGCGGAGGAAGCAGCAATGCCAGAAAAGTCCCAAAATGCTTACGACAAGGAGTTCAAAATGTCTGAGTGATGAATTAATGGAAGATAAAAGGTATCGATGAAAATGTTCTATTGGCTTATTTTTGGACCAAATACTCGATGCTTCGCTCGACTAGTCACCTTTATAAAAAATCGGCATTTCAAAATATGGCAAACTAACAAGCTTTTTGAAAAGCACATCACAGGGATACAAACCAAAGAAGTCCAAGAAATTAGAACGACCTGAAATAGAGAAGTTTTTGAACGAAGGTCCGGAGAACGAGTACCTGTTCAAGAAAGTGATTAGCAGTGCTTGTAGATGCGATGAATTGTTCAATTTGAAAACAGAAAATATCCAAGACAAAGGGAAATAATTTCACGTAGTTTTGCCAGACACTAAAACCAAGAAATCTAAAAGTTTCACCATACTTTGTGTAAAAAATACATGTCTTTGAGGCCAAAGAATACTAGTTCTAGTTGCTTTTTTGTTTTTACAAAAATGGGAAGTGTACCAGCCACTCTGTGGGAATAAAGATGTTGTCGAAGATACCCTCAAGAATTGCAATGTTTTTAAAATTGGAAAAACCAGCGCTCTATACCGGTCACTGCCTGAGAAAATCTTCGTCGACTCTTTTGGCCAATGCAGGGGCTAACATGATTACTTTAAAGCGTCAAGGAGGATGGAAGTCCTCGACTGTAGCAGTCGGATACCTAGAAGAATCGGTGCATAACAAAATGAAAATTGCAGAAAAAGTATAAGGTTCTAATGCGTTTTTTACGAATTTTACAATGACTTTAAATTCAAATAAAACCCTAGCGTTTTTTTTTAATTTCAATATCAATGTGAATTCTGCTTATAATAGTAATAAATAAATAGAATACTACTTTAAGGCTATAGTTTCTCCCCAGATTTATAAGTAAAAAAAATACAACTGGCAACGCCTTGTTCTTTAATTGTTTTAATCTTTTGCCACAGGGAGAACTAAACAACAGAATTAGCTGAAATTTTGCAATATCTGAAGGATTTTTCAAAATTCCCAATTACTTTTTCTTCAAAATAAAAGCTCTGGTGCTGTCATCTATCCCAAAATCCTCAAAATAATTGCGGTTTAGAACGAAACCGATTTACAAAAAAAAATAGAGAAATACTCACAATTTGTTATGGATTACATTTTTCCTTTTTATATTTCCTTGCTCTAGCAAGTTTCCTTTTTTCTAAAAGCCTGTGCACTCCGGAATCAATCAATCACACTTCATTGAATTTGAGAGACACACGCAGTTCAAGTGTTTGCCGATAGACCGCAGAATTTATACGATTCCATGGTAACTGCAGGTGTTTTGTCAACAAATTTTAAATCGGGCCGCAGTGGGACAGAAGAGTATTTTTACGTTTTCTGACAGAATACCATTCGAGGTTATGATTATCTTTCAAAAATGTGTTTTCAAAAACATTGTTCTAAAACAAATATGAAACCACTCCGCGCGTGCGGTCGCCCGCTGAAAAAGGCCTAGGGCTGCGCGGGTATTACCCCGAGTCTATCAAAGAACCAGAAATAGAAACATTCGGCGCCCATAACCCCACATAATTTTGTTTTTATTTTAATTCAAACATTTTCAAACAATTACGCGGCATAGTTATGTATAATTTTACTAGTGAAATCTTGGATAGATTTCAGAACAGTAAAGCTCCATTTAGAGGTTGGAAATACTTTTGCTAGTCGTTGACGCTCCTGTTTAAAATAGAATACGATTATTTCGTCTAGCGCCAGTAGCCCATTTTTAAATCTGCATGCTTTTAAGTTAACCTGTTGTCGGTATCAGCTAGCGGGAGTATTTCAATTCAATTATAAATGCACCTGTAAATGCAACCTTAAACATTACACTCAGTTACTTTAATACGTAGTTGTTTAGCGCTTTTTTAGCAGGTAATTCTGCAATAAATGGTTTTCTTTTATTTTAGTATTTTAATTGGTTTTTTAGCGGCGCAGAACGCGAAAAGTCAAAATAAGTAACCTAACCTCAAATTGTTGACTCGGTAAAAAATCTCTGGTCTCCCACTGTGGATAAACATAAATAAAGTCTCCGCGTTGCCATGAACAACAAATTCGATGACGTAAAACTTTGCAAAAAATTCAGGACGTTCCCGTACAGTGTTGCTAACAACACTTCCCCAGATTGTCAGTCATAACTGTCATGTGTTGGATAAAAATAGTTTTATCTTTATTAGAATTTGGGTGCCTTTTACAAAATACAAATACAAAATTTGTGATGAGTGTTTTTTATTATACTTTACTCCACTTAAGAGTTAAAGTCATCGAGCTTCTAACTATAAACCGGGCGGTCCATTCATAAATCACTATTTGTTTTGACCCCAACAGTTACCACATGATCCGAAAAAGAAAGAGAGAGTTTCAGGGTATCTGTAGGAATACCGCAAAATGCAGCGGGCTTGCCCGATAACGTAGGTGTAGTTTTGGTCCAACTGAAAGCAGTGACGGCGGATATGATAAAATATGGATTTAATTTAAATTGAAAAAAATACAAAATCTGCATTACATCCATAATATGTATCTATCCATAGTTAAGAATTGCGCCCTTTTTAAAGGCATTATTTTAGTTTCAATTTTCATTTGAGGATTTTAGTCTCACGACAGAAGTGTTCTGCAAGATGTGCTTCATTCTTCTTGGGTGTCATGTGTATATTATTATAAAAAATAATCAAATAAAATTTTAAGTCTAGCACTTTTTCTCATATTTTTAAAATTTTGGCTTTTGTAATATTTTTGATCGCAATATTACATATTATTTCTTGTTGAATTTTACATACTTATTCATGTGCTACTAGCTAAAGACCCGCAGCTTTACCTGAGGTTTTACCAGTTTTTCCTCATTTTTCTTGCTTTAAATAATTATAACTTTTGTTCCCGTAAATCGATTTTGAAAAAATAAAGCCTATGTCCTGCCCAGGATTCCAAGAAATCCTGCGGTGAGTATAACATCAACATTTTTTCATTTTAGTTTTTGTTCGTTGCTGGAACAAACAAACCAACAAGAGATTTATTATATGTAGAACCATTTTCGTTCATAAACATGAGGGGCTTGAGTTGAAAATTATTTGAGTAGTAGATCTGCGACCGGCGGCATTATTTCCAACCTAAATGTTTTATAGTTGTTTACCTAAGAAGGGTGGAAAGTGATACTTTACCGCACGCGACGGAAGTTGACCAAACAAAGCAAGGCAAGTTCGATCAGCCGCCAAGGGCCAAGGCTTAAAAATCCACAAAAAAGAAATATACATATCTGTATTTTAATTTTCTGAAATAAACGTAGTCACTTTATCGCACTCAGTGTAGTTAAGTAATACGTTCCACACGCCAATGAGTGCGGTAAAGTGCGCATTAATGCTCGCGAGCAGATAATAGTTATTTATGTACAACCGGGCGTTAAAGTGAATTTTAATGCCCGCATTTTAAGGAGTAATAAAGCACTTTAACGCCCGTGAGCGTTAAGAAATACTTTACCGCCCGCGGGTGTTAAAACTTATTTTAGGGCCCGCATGTGTTAAATTTACCAGTCATTCTATAGTTTCTTGTGTCTTTTCTTGAATTTGTAGACGAAAATATGCAAATTTCTGTTTCAATAAGTTTTATTAAACGAACGCAACAATAAAATTACCTATAGTTAAAAAATAATAACTATGATAATAATAACTAACTAGAATAACTCCACGGGAAAGACGGCTTGTGTTTTTCACTTTTTCGTTGAAGTATCCAAGTAAGGCGTCTTTTTTTACGATTAGGTTGCTTTCCGGAATGTTTTTTTCGTATAGTTTTCTTGATTTGGCCGGCAAAAGATTCGTCTTTGCCTCTTCAGCAGCCTCCAGTATATCTCTAGCGATTACTTTTTCTTCAAATTCCATAATATTTTACAAGAAAAACGGTAAATATAGCGACTAAAACGCAACATTATTTGTAATTATCACTTTGTTGATATGGTTGTTAATGATAAGCAACTGTTTGTTTCTCAGATTGCTTGATTGGGAATGACAGAAATAGTCATACAACAGGCCACTTTCGAATACTTAACTATTTGTCAACTGGTGATTTATCTATTTTCAAAATATTAGGGAGATTTTGACACCAAAAAATAAATATTTTAAAATATTGTGCATAAAACATTGTATGTATCTCAGTCATAAAATGCGTTTAACATCCTCAGCGTGTAAAAACCCTCGCCTGGCGGCTCGTGTTTTTATTTCCTCGCCGCGGGCGTTAAACGCCTCCTTTGTGACCTAGATACATAAGTAGCTATTATATATCTTGGTCTTAAAGTCAGCGTTTAACGCCCGCGGCGTGAAAATAAAAACCCAAGCCGATAGGCGGGCTATTGACACGCTAAGGTCGTTAAACGCAATTTAGGAACGAGATACGTACAATTTTGTATGCGCAACCGTGTTTTTTAAGAGAAAAAAGACTTTATGAACTATTTTACAAAAAAAAATTGTTGGTATAAAGCTCTCTAATATTTTGACAACTCACGAATCGCTGTCAATAAGCGGGCGGCCAGTCTATTTATGTCACTTTTTATTCAAGAAATCTGACAATAATATTGAATAATGCTCCTATCAACACGTAGCAACCAAATAAACAAACTGAGCGTCACTTGAGAAGTTTCTTCTAAATTCCCCAGAGAAATCCTGGATGCCGCCAAAGAAAGACCTTTTGCCCGTGAAATCCAGAAAACTTTACAAAAAGGTGTATAAGAACTATTTTTTGTGATGTTCAGAGAAGAATATTGCTGAAAGTGGATGCCTAAACCTAAAAGAAAGTTGGCGTACTTCAGCGAAAAGGCAAAACGAAACAAGCCGTTTTCCCTTTGGAGTTGTTACATTGCAGTATGTTGAAGACCACTATTAGTTTTAACAACAATGTCGACATCAACTTCGAGAAAATGACCATCCCTATCCCCTTACGAATTTTTCAAACTGCAGCAACTGCATCTTTAACTTTAAGTTGGATTAATTTGTACCTATAATTATGTAATTTGTTTATTGTTGTTCTTGAAATAAAAATTAAAAAAATAATGAAAAAGCTTGCTTTTCATTGCTGTTACATCCATGAAAAAAATGAAAAAACAAATATCTAGGTAAAAAATCTCCAAACAGAAAAAGCAAAATTACTATCAAATTTCAGCAAAAATCACTTTAATGCTCGTGGGCGTTAAGTGAGCTCTAGAGCGTTAAAGTGCCACTTATCGCTCTAAAACACGGGCGGTAAAAGGCATTTTAACGCTCGGTTGTGCATAAAAAAATTTATATACCTTTGCTGTTTTTGTAACTAAGTGGGATTGATAACTCCTTGTCATAAAATCAAGTATTACCTAGTGTTTTGTTCGCATTCGTGTAGAAGGGGTTGATATGACGTCATATATCAAGATGACGGCCAAAAATTATCAAAAATGCAACTTTCGCGACCGGGACATGGTTATACTCGATTCCATATAATTAGAGGACGAGAATTCTAAAAAATGTATTGTCAAAGTCATCCGGCCTTAAATGACCTTGAAAATCTCAAAAAACAATATTTTTTGCATTTTCTTTTGAAAAAATCTTAATAATTCGACGTTTTATCAGACCAACTCCATACGTACTTTAACTATTAGGCATGTATGCCAAATTTAATCCTTAGATATTGATGAATTTGAAGCTTCAGGACCTTCAAAAATACACCAGTAAAATTAACTTGGTGCAAAAATAACATACTAAAGGCCGCTACACAACAACTATCAAAGCGAAGAGAATCAAATTTGCTAAGAAAGATAAGAAGATCAAGTACAACAATATTTTTAAACAAAATTTGGTTCAGCTATGATGCGTTTCAATATGGTGGCTGATATATCAAAATGGCGACCTAGAATCTTATTTCATTTTATTCAGTTTGGTAAAAACGCAAAAATGACAAGGTGGCTATGAATTCTTTTTTATTTATTGCCGCTTACTATGAAAAAAAAACCTTGAAAATACCATGTACAATTGAAAAACAATCTTTCTCCAATTTACCACTACGCAAAAACTTTTCAAACCGGCACGGTGATGAAATTAACATCTTAGCCATAGATAAAAACTTCATTTTAAACGTCTCCTTATCTTTCTTACGAAATTTGGTCATCTTCGCTTTAATAGTTGGTACTACTATAGTAACACAGGTCATATCATTATTTTTAATATGTAGATACCCTTCTAATATTAGAAAAAATATTCGGAAAGTCCTAACACGTACCGTTTTTCAGTAGCTTAATTAGACCATTTTACATTAGCAGGTAGTTAATTTGATTCGGGGAAGGTCAAAATAAATGCATTTTATAACAGGAAAATTACCTGAACTGTATTGTTTGAATATTATACATAAAATCAACATTAAATATTAATTTTCTGTTGAGTTTCAAAGTAAGTGGTTCTCTGTGAATAGATAAAAAAGTGTTTTTAAAAAAGAAAATGTCGAGTCAAACGCGCCGGAATTGCAAAACTTCTCCTGACAGATTTTGCTATATTTGTGCGAACCTTACTCCTTTTTAAGAGTCATGTTACAGTGACCTTATACTTTTACAGGTTTCTACTTTATGACCTGCTGAAAGGTACAGGATTCTGTATTTACGGTGTTCTGCATTTTTAAATTTGATGTTTTTGTTTCTCGGTTTATTCGAAGTGGCGCACACAGTTACTACGTCCCCACGGATTACAAACTTTTTGTTTTAAATTCGAGAGGTGTGCATGGTCACTGTGTAGCTTCAACTGCCAGGTACAATCCTATGACTCCCTGATGATTCCTAATAAGGATGAAACAGGTCTGTAGATGTCTGGATTCTCCATTAGACATTGGAGGCCTAGTCGTAATGAAGTGAAAAACAAAAACGCTTTGTCCGATATGCCACGAGTGATACTTTCATTTTTATTTACGGGCGCGGGATTCATTTTATTGCTATTTTTGCCTGACAAAGACTGAAGGTTATTCCAAAAAGGGAAAGCACAAGATTGACTATCCAAATTTGCAGTCTGCCATACGACCTGTTCCTCATAATGCAGATTTATCAGTGCCCATTGTACCTTTAGATCCACAAAATATTGTTTTGGAAGATATTGGACAAAAGTCATCATCAGGCAGCTCCGAGGAACAGTGTACCGACCCTATTTTTACTCCAGATCCCAGTTCTGGTGAGCCACATTTAATTTTAGCACGTGATGTAGGGTTATCAAAGCAACAGTCAAAACTTCTTGGTTCTCGTCTTAAGGAATGGGACTTGTTAGCCAAAGAAACCAAAATTACAACTTTCAGGAAAATAAATGCTACGTTTTCTGCATTCTACAGTACGGAAAATTCGTTGTGTGGGTGTAATGATATCGATGGTTTAATGCAAGAAATTGATATTTAGCATTCTCCCGGTGAGTGGCGCTTATTTATAGACTCGTCTAAATACAGTTTAAAAGCTGTGTTATTCCATAATGGAAATTTAAAACCCTCTATACCAGTTGCCTTGAAAGAAACTTATGAAACTATGCGCACACTTTCAAATAAAATAAAATAAAACAGGTATAACTGGCAGATATGTGGGGATCTAAAAGTTATAGAAATTTTAGTAGAACTTCAGGGAGGATTTACAAAATATTGCTGTTTTCTTTGTTTGTGGGGCAGTCGTGCAGTAGATCAGCATTATGTAATAAAAAATTGACCAGAGAGAAGTGAATTTTAACCGGGATCTCAAAATGTTAAATTTGAACCTCTTGTAGACCCCAAAAATGTTCTTCTGCCTCCTCTTCACATTAAACTTGGGTTGATGAAAAACTTTGCAATAGCAATGAATAACGACGGTGATGGATTCAAATACCTAAGGCAAGTCTTTTCCCAGTTAAGTGATGCGAAATTAAAGGAGGACCTTTTTATTGAGCCACAATTCAGAAAATTGCTAGACGATGTCAACTTTACAGAGAAGCTTACCAGACAGGAACTCAGAGCATGGAACTCATTTGTTAGTGTAGTAAGGGGATTTTTGGGCAACAAGATGGATGCAAACTACCAACAGTTAGATGATGATTGTTTGCACTTTTTGACACTGACATTCTATAACAAAATATATCGTTATTTTTGGCTAAACAAGGCTGGAAATGAGAACAAACATGTTGCATTGATGCGTTCATAAAAAAATGTACAAAAAAGTTTCATGAAAACTTTATAACAATAATATCGGCACACATGATAAGAGTTTTACCAATAGAGAACTATTGGATTTTGGGCTTCCTCCACCAACTCTACCACTGAATCGATAGCAAAAAAACGAAATTTACGAAATACACCTGAGTAACACAAGAATACATACCGGCTACGACTTGGAGAATTTCAGCCTTATTAGGGATCTTCAGTGCGACATAAGTTTTTATAGTCGAATAATATGAACGACCAAATCAACAAGTCATGGACAAATGCTCGGCAAAACAGTAGATAACTGAATGAGAAATAAATTCCCAATGTCCATAGTGGAGTTAAATATATATAAAAAAGAGAGTTTTACCAACAGAAAACTATTGGATTTTTGGCCTCCTCCACCAGTTCTACCACTGACTGGTTTCAGACACAGTCCATCCACCAGTCGGGCTTTTTACGATGACGAATCGATCCCAAAAAACGAACTTTACGAAATACACCGGAGTACCACAAGAATACATACCGAGTGCGACTTGGAGGCTAGATGCAGATACGTGTTTCAGCCTTGTTAGGGATCTTCATATTATTTGACTATAAAAACTTATGTCGCACTGGTGGATGGACTGTGTCTGAAACCAGTCAGTGTTAGAACTAGTGGAGGAGGCCAAAAATCCAATAGTTTTCTGTTGGTAAAACTCTCTTTTTTATTTATATTTAACTTCAATTTGGACATTGGGAATTTATCTATCATTCTGTTACCAGAAACAAGAAAATTCTCGCTGACATTAGAACAGAAAATATCCGAATTATCTTATTTATTTTTTTCCACTTGGTTGGTTTGTGACCCAATTAAAGTTTAACTGTTGGGGGATTGGTGGTTGTTTAAAAAAGGATTTCTTTCATTGAGAAAAGGATTTTTAGTTATTGTCCGATGTTTATGAATGATACCTCCTTATACACTAAAAAGACGTAGCTTTCCGGATCAATGATATCAGGTACATTATCTTACAAAAAAGTTTGGCAGGAAGGAGTGAAAAATATCTGAGCTTAGATAGCGTATACAGGCCAGAGCCTTAGCTTCCCCCAGAGCTCAAATAGTCTCCCCCTTACAAACAAAATCGATTTGCTTCAGAATTTTTTCCAATTCTTTACAGTCTTTGAAAAAATCCAGGTGAACCCTTTTAAATGGCCAATCCTGTATATCTAATATATAGGTATTTCTGCCAATGGCGAATAGAAAAAAATAAAAACTTAATTCTTGGCGAACGCAATCATCAACGGTAAGTATAAATAAGATATAACTGCTGGCGGATCGGTTGGATGGGTCAAATAAAACCACAGAAATCTGTTGTTTTCAATGCCGACGTTTCGACTTTTATAAAGTCATCCTCAGGGCACTACAATATTGAAATGGATACAGAGTTAGTTCGATTAAAAGGTTTAAATATTTTGATATCCTTTTTATATATAAATTATCCCAAACGTAGGTGTATGAGTTATTATGTTATCTAGTTAAAAAGAAAACAAAAAAATTGTAGGACAATAGAAAACAAACATGTATACAATAAAAAACAAAAACAACATTTGAGTTCAAATGTAAATTAAAGTACAGTTTTTTTGGATTTAATTGCAAACATTATAAACTATATTCTATTAATTGTTTTTATACAAGTATTATATAAAAGAAAAACCAACAATATACTTCGTTACTTGTAATTTTGGGTTTCTTTTAGA
The DNA here is from genome assembly GCA_963921995.1 of Oxystoma pomonae. Lineage (NCBI taxonomy): Eukaryota > Metazoa > Arthropoda > Insecta > Coleoptera > Brentidae > Oxystoma > Oxystoma pomonae. The sequence goes on from OY998165.1 coordinate 100,024,762, forward strand.
TAAAAGAAGAACCAACAAAATACGTTTTTTAAGTGTATAAGGAGGTATCATTCATAAACATCGGACAATAACTCAAAATCCTTTGCTCAATGAAAGAAATCCTTTTTTAAACCTTTGTAAAATGGATAAAACGGGAAAAATTTTTATTTTGCTCATTTTTTTTAACTTATCCGATTTTGTTATTTTATACAGAGTGTCTAAAAAACTAAAATTGTAATTGACGGATATCGTATATAGACCAAAAACTTAGCTTCCCGCGGAGCTCAAAATCTAACGAATTGAACGAGATTTAACAAATGCCTAGTAGAACAATAACTAGAGGTTTTTAGACCTTTGTTTTACAAAAGGTTAAAGCATCACATACTTCGTTAGCGTTGAGCTTTGTTACTTCTTGTCCGATATTTAAAAGTAATACTTCTCTGTGCACGACAAAGACGTAAGCTTTTCGCAAAAGCTAAAATCACAAAAATCAAACTAACGCAAGCATAACTACAGCCAAAAAAAATGTATCGTTTTTTTGGCCCGCCCTGTATATTTTATGCTCCTCAAGATTTAATAAAAAATTGTTTTATTCTGTGTGCAAAATTTAAGGTCAAGTACTTGTCCAGAGTTTTCGGAGGACATTGAGGCTTGGAAACCTAGAATGCATTAAAAATTCTTCTGCTTAGATGTCGGAAGATAACTCATAGTGTACTCGTTTTAGAGAAAATTAAGCGCCATCTTGCCTTTCTGAAAACCCAAGAGTCAAGATTTACGCTGCCTGCATGTGTAAGCAGATTTATAAAGATAATAGTGTCAAGTTTAGCTAATATCAGTTTTGACGCTTACATGTAAATTAAGAATAGAAAATTAAAGGTTTCAAAAAACCAATTATGTACATTTGTTTATTGTAAATAAAAAATAATTAATTTCTATAACCGTGGTTTTATACTAAAATACGTTATCTGCCGCATAGATAGCTAAAATATAAATACGTTTAAAAAGGAAGGAGAAGCCAATGAGGCAAAAAATCCCAAGTAGTAATTTTTATTCGTGCAAGTTGTTAAAATCAGAATTGCACCAACTTTAACCGTTGTCATATAGGTAAATAGTAGTTGTCTTGTAAACTAAAGGCGACGTCGACAAGTTTATGACGACTAAATGTTGATCGGAACTATAGTTACCGTCACAACTATTTATGACCGTCTAAGACACGTTAATTTGTAAAAAAATCTGAAAATAATAGACTAACATATAAAAATATAAAAACAGTGCTTAGTCCTCGTCGTATATCAGTGCGCATGCTCAAAACGCATAGGTCATTACATCTCACCTAGAGGCTCTGTATATTAGACACTTAAAATTAAATTTTGGGTCTATCGGCATTGGTATACTTATCTCTATCGAGTCTACCTATCGAGCAAGCGTACTTTTAAACTAATGGCGAATGCGGGGCAGCTCCAGCTGATCAAATGCGTATGCACGAACGGTCGTAATGTTACGACTCCCTTATCGTACCTAACGAGGTTTTCGCGCATTTAATCAGCTGGAGCTGTCACGCATTCACCATGATTTTAAAAGTGCACCTGCTTGATTGGTCGACTCGATAGAGATAAGGATACGATTACTGATAAAACTGAAAATTAACTTTAAGTGTTTATTGTTTTACCAGAGGTGAGTAACACGATTTGGCAGTTGTTAGGGAAATCTTGACAATTTTTTTGCTGACAGTTGGCAACCACTGAAAATAAATATTATTATATAAATATTGGGAAAGCCATGATCACATTTAAAATAATTTTCTTAAATACCTGTTAAATTATTTTTAGATGTGCTAAAATACACTTTATTTGGAAACGTTTTTTGGTAAATTTAAAGACTGTATCGAACTTTGATTAAAAATAATTAATACCACCTTATGTTTTAAGCACTTTACACTTCGAAAAATTACAATTTTTCCTGTTTTTTGGATAAAAATTGCAAATTAAAAATCATATGCACGACATCAATCAAGATGACAGACAGATGACATAAAAAAATTTTTAGTAAACATTTGCCTTAAATTATGTCCATCTTTCTCTAAAATATTTTTTTATAGCCTGCTGTCTCTCTTCGACAACCTTAGATATTTTTGCATATCACTAAAATATCTCTCCATCTACTTGTAAAAATGTGCCCTGTCTCTCTAAATATTTTTTATTTTAATAGAAAAAAAATGTGTTTTGGCAGTACTTTTTTGGAACTTTAAAAAAACAGTGAAAACTTGAAAAATTTGTGCGTTTTATTCTAGAAATCGAAAGCTTGGAAAAAAAGCTTTAAAATGTGTGCAAAATCATGGCATAAAAATGTGAAAAACATAGTAAAAATTGCTTAAATAAAAACGGTACCCCCTAAATTATACTAAATTATTTTAAGCCTTAAATTACCATCATGACTTGACCATAATAAACGCACATCCAATTTTAAATTTGACTATTTAAATGCAGTTTAAAAATCGAATATTGAGATATAAAATTAAAAATACTTGCGCCTACGACTTGGTATAGTGTAATAACAAAAACATTCATCAATAAGATCTTTTATATTTTACCTATTATATTAACTGTTTTTTTTTTGTCAAGGCCTGACATATTTTCATAACCAAAAAAATCAATCTTTCAAAAACTCTCTGGGCAGATTATAAAAAGAGACAACAAAACATCAGTCTATTTCATAAAATCGGTTTTATATGCAAATATAAAAAAACCTAGAAAGAGAGGTCAATATGAGTTGCTCACCTCTGGTAAAACAACAACTGTCAAATGTATAGAGGGCCTCTACTCTCACCCATACACACTTTAAGTTGCAAATAAAATGGTGCTTATTCGTTGTCGTATCGATACAATACGCTAATTGCTTGCGAATACCGTCATAGAAAGTAGACACTTAAAGTAAACATTTGAACGCATCGGTATCGGTATACGTAACGCGTTCGAAGTCAAGCCAAAATACACATATTTTTGACTTGTTTATGCGATGTTTCGAACGATGCCCGCTTTTTTGAAGGGTGCGATGACAGAACTGCTGATTGAAATCGTTGCGTATGTTCGTGGGTCCGTAACGATACGTACATCCTTTCATATGCAACGAGATTCTGTCATGTACAAGTCAAAAATGTAGTGTATGTGTTACAATATTTACTATAAGTGTCTAGTGTCTAGAGATAGGTGAGATGTAGTCGCTGTTGTACGGCATTCAGATAGGACAACTAATAAGCATCCTTTTTATGTAAAAATTTAAGTGTGTATGAAGGAACAAGCACTCTTTTCATATGTAACTTTAAGTGTCTAATGCTAATATTTACATTTTCAGAAAATTCGAAAATTTTGCATGTAAAGGCTGATATTTTGTCCTTAGGAAGCTTAAACAACATCTTTAGAGCTTTATTAAGCAATTTATTTTTTTTTTCTGTTTTATAAAATCATCTTAAATTGAAAGCGCACATGTTTCTTAGGACTAAGCGAGGGAATATAATTTGCAAATATCAACAAAATAAGTCATTTTTATTAGAAAAATTGGTAATGTTGATCTAAGAGATACAGTTTAATAGCTAAATAACATATTCTGGATAAAGATTTTTCCTTTTATAAAGTTCTTACCGATTACTCGCACTGCAGTTTTCTTACCTGAAACAGAATAAAGTAAATTCATAAATCTATTTTTTCTTGGTAATCAACATAAAAACTATTTTAAAATTTTTTTAGCAAATACAAAAAAGTTAAAGTTAAACATAAATAAAGATTATAAGTTATTTTATGAAGTACTTTATTTTTTTTAAATTGATTAATTACATTTTTTTTTAATATGCTTTTAAAACCAAATTTAAATAATGCAGAATAAAACATAGCGTGAAACGATTTAACCGTTTTTACATAGCACAAAATTTCAGATTAACAATTAAGTCTCATATTGATGAGAAAAATGATTTGGAGACATTTTTGGAAGAAAACCACGGCTCTCCAGAAGCTCCGGACAGGGTCAATCTTTCGAGGGATTTTCATTTGCAACTCCTAATTTGGATCAACTAAAAAATAGAGGTTCAACTAGCACACCTAACCCGGGCACTCCCAGGAAAACTAGATCACAAACGAGAACGTTACATACAAAGTCTGCGGAAATAAATAAAACATTAAAAAAAAAAGATTTTGAGGAATTTCTTATAGGCAATACTATAGTACAAATAAAAGAAATTAAGGAAAAGAATTTCGTAAAAGAAATCCTTAGTAAAATCACGGACAAAAAAGTAGCGAACGTTCTTCACATATAAATTCGTCAGCTAGAGACTCGGCAAGGAAATTATTCCCACTACCAAAACCAAGGAAATTAAGGAAAGAACAGACAGCGAATCGGAGACTTGGTACAACTTTTCGTTTCCCAGATATAAAAATTTACAGATTTATCCAGGAGCGTCAAACGCTAATAAACCTAACGCAGCAGTTCATTTTTACCTCCCAAGCTCTGGAGCCGAAGACGTTGTACAGGGCTAAACAGCCCCAAGAAAAAAGTAAACAAACATCAAATTTAGACGAATTAAATTTTTTTTATTTTACAGGGTGCCGCGCTTAAATCGTACAAATTATACGCCCAAAAGGAAGAAATTTTGGATAATAATTAAGAAAGAGTTAAAAAAGATTTTGGGGAAGGCAAAATAGCAAAATAGAGGCAAAAAAAATATAGAGAGCAGAAGACAAAGAAGAAGCGAGACCACCTTAGAATATTTTCATGAACTTTTATATTTATTCAGCATATATGACCCGCAGATGATTTTCAAAATTTTTTGGATTTTTTTGAAGACGGGTTATCTAAGGAGACAGCTAGACAGTATTATTATTTTACAAACCCAAATAGAGCACCGAGGGACTTTGAAGAAGTGAAAAATATCGCAAAAACAATTGACAGAGCTCCACAGACAGAAGTACAGAGAAGCCCCTCAACGAGGAACTTTTTTTGCCCCACGCACTTAGCACATCAAGCGAGAATAAATTATAAGAACAGACAACCGTTTACGATGAATGGTCAATCTTCATATAACAACACTAATAGACAACAGTTTAACACGAGTAGACATCATGTTAACCCTATTTAGACAAAATTTTACCCAGGATTGAATGGGGAAACTTTTAACGGATCTAGAAAGTACAACGGGGGAAACAACACCCCTAGAAACAAACAATACAACCCAAATCGGAATTTTAATAGAAACTTTAACCCAAACTTCACACCAAGGAGTTCGGCTGTGACGCAGCATCAAAACAGACAAAATGTCGGGGAAAATATGTTTGAATCTAGAGGAAATTTTATACCTGGGAATAAACCGATTATAAATAGGGATCAACAAAGCTTTACACCACAGACTAGCGGTGAAAATATCGCAAGACCAACAAGAGTTTTTGGAAATAGCGATTTACCAAATACACGCACGGCAAATAAATAATCGACCGAGGTGCTATGCGTGCGACAGAGTGGGACATTACGCGTCAGCGTGCCCAAATATGTCGGGGCGGCAAAATTAAGTCTCCCGATCGCCATGCCTAATGGGCGGGGGGCATAGCTCAGATGGTGGAGCCCTACTGTGACTATTTATAAATTTCTTTATTGGTTTGCGTGCATTGGTGATGTAAAATCTCTTACAGAAATAGTAATTTTTCAATTAAATAATTTATTTATCAGTTTAGGCAATAAATATTTGCACTCCAAAACCCACTTAACAAACACTTCAACAGATACCCGACTAGTCGCGATCGCATCGTTGACTCAACCAAAAAATCATCCGCCAAATTAGTACGGGCGAGTTTGTAAAATTAGTACATAAATTTTAGATGGATTTTACCGGTCCAACAATAGAGTTCCTAAATTTTTCGATGGATTTCACCAATCCAACAAATATTGGCACCGATCGCCACTGGTTTCGGGAGTAGGGGAAAATCGTCGTAGGATTAAACATAACCCTACCTTATGGTTATTTATTTTTTCCAGTTTTTTTTAAATTATTCAAACCAAGATATTTTTTATGCATTTCGGTTAATACAAGGTACAGTACGGGATGCTTAATAAAGTGGTGAAGCAGAGCCATTAAATTAATACAGGACAGTTCAAGTTAAGACTTTGATGATTAGCTAGACATCATACTAAATTTGAAGAAGTACAGCATGCGTGCAAGTGCCTTTAAGTCACATTTTCGATTTTTTCGAGCCGAAGTTGAGATGAATTTATTATTTTAATTTTGGTTATTGGCATTCAGCTCTTTACACCGCATCGCGTTCTTTTTGTATTCGATGGAGCAACGACATTTCATCTTCCATTTTATTTCAACCTCGATTTCAACTAAGCTATCGTCACTTCTAAAAATAGCCATTTTTATAATCCTAATAAGGTACTACACTACAAATTTATTTTCAGTGGTACCTAGTGCATGTCCGATTTCCAGAAATTTTTTTGATATTTGGTTAAAAAAATTGGCTGAAAACGAAATTTTCAAAAATTTCCAAGAAGGAAATCTGACATGTACGCGTTATATTATGATAGTGAATATACAGAGTGAAACTGCATATTTCCAACAGAGGACAATTTTTATTTAAAACATTAAAAAATCTAATATAATTTTATGCGACTTCCAAAAATTACCACTTATTAATACAGAAAAAAAAAATCCAGATATTAATATGCACAAGGTATATTCCCAATGGTAAAGTTATTAGGCCTGATGTGCCAATATTATGGCCATAGTTTCTCCCCAAATATTAAAGAAAAAATACTACAACTGGCAACGTCTTTTTTCATAAATTTTCCAGGGGGCCAGGAGAAAACCAAGCATCAGAATTGGCAGAAACAGCGCACAGGTTTATCATTAAATTATTAACAAAAATATCTGAAAGATTTCTCAAAATTTTCGATATATTTTTTTCATTAAAAGATGCCCTTGTGATCCCATCTCATCTTCGCAGGCTTTAAACCCTATTTAAACAAAAATTGGAGAGTTATTAACAATTTCCTCTTGATAACATTATTTCATTTTCTATTTCCCTGTCTGAGCACTCCGGCTAAGGAAATCCATGTTCGACAAATCTTGCTCTCTAAGCGTTTCTATTTCATTGAATTTGAGAGAGAAATGCGTAGTTCAAGAATTCGCATTAAGTTGTACGGTCACTTAATCGGGCCGGCCATCAACTACCTTCGAACCTCATACCAGGTATTTTTTTATCTAGTCTTTTTGTTTTTCAGTAGTCCACCGACTTGAGGAGTGAGTGACTAGGGCCGACTCTAAGGGATGCCGACCCCATCCGCCCTAGGTGCCGATTCTTGAAGTCATAGGAGGTGAACCTTCTATCGAGAGAAAAATGTTCCTGTGAGAGCATTCCCGATAGAAAGGTTTTCTCTCGGAGAAAGAAGGTCGTATTCTTGAACCCACCCGTTTCTCTTGAAATATTGCGAAGTTTCCGTGGTACATTTGAACTAAGTTTTCAGTGTTGAAAGATTCTATAGTTGTTTTTCTATGGATTTTTGACAGTCTAAAAAAACAAAGGCAATACTATACTAACCTAGTAAATTGGGGGTTTAAACTATGGGGGTGTCTAAAGAGCCGGCAATTCGGCTGAATAGCTGTGAGGCTAAAGAGCCGGCAATAATTATTTATTAAATATAAGTTTTTCATATTTTCGTTTTTTTTTTTAATTTTTTTAAACTAAATTAACCCAACCTAACCTAGACAAACTCAAACCAACTTATTAAAAGCCAAAACAACCCAAAAAACACACTTTAAACTAAATTAACCCAACCTGAACCTAAACAAGCCAAAAAAAAGTAGTGTAGTTGGAGTTGTAATAATATTAAATAGTACTGGGCTCAGAATATCTTCAATAGTTCTAATGATATTACTCGGTATTTGCCTGTCATACAGGAGATGCACTATATCTTCCAAACGTATACGGTCAGGCGCCTTTTCTAAATCTGTAAAACAGAAGAATGCTCGAACCAATCTTTCGCCACCATACTTAAAGAGTTCATTAGTAACGTCATCTTGACCTGGGCTTTTTTTATTTTTGAGCTTATATTATTTATTTATCTTAATAGAATTTTCAATTACGATACTGGGCTGTGTTTGTGATACTGCTGCTTTCACACCATTCTAATTAGCTGGTCCATGTTTACTTACCGATATCATTAACGGGTATTAGCTCACTTGTGTCTTTTTTTGGTTCCTTATAAATCGCCACATCCACCACGTCTCGTCGAGATAAATTATAGGACGATTTTCAGAGCGGTTTTTTTTATTGAAATTATATACTTATGGCGCCATTTTCTAATTCGGTGGGATTCCATAAGTACTTGCCTTTTGTTAATTGTGCGATACTCAAAGCACATTTTAGACAAGACTCTTCAAGGACTAGTGACGCTATCATCCATGAGCCGTTGCTTGAGAGGCCCTAATGTAGACTCACATACATGGTGTAGATTTTTAGCCTTATTAAGTCTTTGTCACTTTCGTCAAACCATTTGGCGCTTTCTTCTTGGGCTTTGAGACGATTCTTCTCACTGTAGTCAGAGTTACCTTAGTAAGAGCACATGTTTTAGTTACTGCAGCACCAGCAATAAATCGTCTGTCCAATAAAGAACTATATATACTTTTTACAATTTTTCTAGCATCGACAGCTTTTTCCTTACCGAAACACTAGAAGATGGTTTATTACTATTTTTCCACGGGCCCCTCATAATTCTGTTTTATAATTAAGTGAAATTTGACTGATAAAATATAATAATATTTAAAACACAACTGAATATTTCTTGACTCCCTGATATGATCAAATTTAATATCAAAATAATATCTGTTGTGCTTTTAAGTCTATTATAAATTATTCCAGTTCGGCCTTTCAACCTCATTAAGGAATTTTATGGCTGAGACAATAAGTTGAAACCAAATATCTTGAAAAGTACTTTTGAGACTAAAATTAAAAAATAAAAACATTATTTTATACCCTTTTGTCACTTATCCGACTAGACTAAAAATAATTGCTACAAATACAGGCTACAAAAATCTAAAAATAGGCAAAAGGAGAGTTGGAGAATAATAAATGAATTTCGTGGAAAATTATCTCAAAGAAATGAAGTCGGTATTTATGCTGATACACTGAACAAATGCTATTTCAGTATTGCTAGCACCTTGTCACAAAATCTTCCTTCAGACAGAGACCTTATAAATTACCTTTCTGATATATCTGTATCTGATTCTTTTTATTTTAAACATGTAGAATCCTGGGAGATATATGAGATCTTTGCTGAGACAAAAAAAAAAACAAAAAGTCTAGCGGAGAAGATGAAATATTTGCTGAGGTTTTATCAAACCCAGGATCGCATTGGCTAATGCAATAAATTTGATAGTGGTTAATTTCCCGCAAGTCTAAAGACTTCAGTAGTGATTCCTTTGCATAATCGGTTAATTTGCATTCAAACTTTCGTCCAATTTACCTTTTAGCAACTTTATCTAAACTCGTAGAAAAATGAGTCAGAAAGCGAATGTGGGACTACTTAACTAAGTTTAAACTGATAACTTTAAAACAGTATAGTTTTCAGGCCACAAAACGATTCTATTTTAGAATTTTTGGATAGAGTTTACACCAAGTGTAATAGGCGAGAGGCTGTAGCGGCAGTATTCTACGATTTGTCCAAAGCATTTGATTCTGTGGATCACAAAATATTCCTAAGAAAGTTGAAATGCTACGGATTTAGATGTAAAGTATTGGAATGGTTTAAGTCATATCTCAGTCATCAAAGCCAGTCTGTTGTAAGTGCAGGCTCACGTTCCTCTGCGTTAAATGTTACCTGCTCTTCTATTTCTCTTATATATTAACGATCTCGTTCGTTTAAAGATTACCGGGGAATTTACATTATTTGCTGATGACACATCTGTCATGCGGCATCATAAAAATATTGGAATCTTAAGAAGCCAAATTTTTCAAGATTTTCTGAAAATTCAGAGCTGGTGTAATGCCAAAAAACTTTGTTTGAATATTAATAAAACTAAGATCATAGGTTTTAAGTGTGACATGCAAGATATACATTTAGGAGATGATCTCTTGCAAAGCAAAGATGTCACAAAATTTTTGTGCTTGCATATTGACAATCAATTAAAATTTGATGAGAATATAGTTAAACTAAGCAAAAAAACTTTCGTCTGGATACTTCGCTTTTAGATCTGCAAATGCTGAATTAGGCCCTAAGATCGCTAGATCCGTTTATTTTGCCTTAGTCGAGTTCCATTTAAGATACGGGATTCCGTTCTGGGGTTCTGCCCATCAGTACTTTTCAAAACTTTTATTCATCTTACAAAGAAAAGCTGTCCGAACTATAACTAAGGTTCATCAGAGAGAATCTTACAAGCCACATTTTATATAACAAAAAATGCTAACACTTACATCTTTCTATATACTTGAGACTGCTGCACTTGTTTTTAGGAACTTTAAAAAAAATTCGTAGAACTGACCAACTTTTCACATGTGAATATTTTAAAGCACCCTTACCTATAACAAAAACTACTTTAAACCAAAAATCACATTGATGAAGGTAGGAAAGTCTTCAATCATTAGCATTTGTCAATAAGACTTGCCACATCTGTCAAACAATTCAGAAAAAAATTAAAAAAGCTCCTGATTAGGAGTGACTGAGTTTTATCAAAATCGGTTCTAATGTAACTAATTTTATAACTCTATTTATTTATTTTTTAATGTTGTGTTGTTATTACCTAAAAAAGTGTGGTTTGTAATATAATGTTTGTTGTAGCATTGTATTATTTATTTTCCCAATGTAATGTCTATCACTGTAAATTATAATTTTGACTAATTTTAAAATTTTATTTAGACTTGTTATAAAATTGTAATTTTTGCTTGGTTTTTCTTATTAGGTATGACTTTGTCATTATATTAGCTTTAGCCTGCTTTGTCAAATGACCTTGTTTTCATGACAATAAAGTATATTTTAATTTGATTAGATTTGGTCACGAACGTCTTTATATTTTATCTTAGTTTTGAGTTATTCTGGATAACATAGTCATCATAAAAAATGAAAAAAAGTCGTTGTTCCACAATTTTTCCAATATCCAAATTAATCATTTTTAAATAAGTATTAAAACGTACACTATTCGATAAGTACTTTGAAATTATTATAAAATTCTGAATAAAAATTAATAAACATCTCTATTTTTTCATCACAAACGTGTATAATTTGTTACGTCCCTACTTTGTTCAACTCCTTTTATACACAATGTGATAAATACGTAATAATAGTATCGTGTTTATAAAGTAATCTTTTTGGCCTTTTTAGGCGCAATAAAAATGCTGGTCACATTTTCCTGACACAACAGGCTTTAACAGACAAATAAGGGTTGTTTTGTAATTGCTTGTCCGGAAAACAGCAAAGAAAAAACACAAAAGGAATATGACAAAAGAAAATCTTGGATGTAAGAAGGAAGAATGTTAATATTTCCTTAAATTATTATTGGCATCATTTACTACAAAATGGCTTAAATTTTTCATAAAACATGAGTCCAGCAGAAAATGAATCACTTTTAACGATTTGATATATTGGTATACTAGGAAATAGGAAAAAACATTTATTTTTAATTTTAGCATTTTTCCATTTCAAATTTATAATCTTATCTAAAAAGGCAATCTAAACTCATTTTCAACACATCGATGACACACATAGTTACGAAACTCAAACTGCAGGGTTTGCACAATTGTATTAGCACGTACTCCGTGGTATTAGGTACCCAGATACTGAAAAAACTATTGGTGCCTCCAAACATCGACTTTCTCGAAACAATCATGTCAAGATCATGCGAATTTAATAGTAGGTAGAGAGTTATCCAATATAACTATTACCCCCTCTTTTCTCTGTTATTATGCATTTTACAAAAAATAGTCTTTAACAAAAGTTGCATAAATTTCAGTAAGCTATAAAATGATGCATGTCAAAACTGTCCAATATCATCACATATGTCAAATTTAGACACCAACTTTCTTATTTTAAACGAACACATATTTTTTAAAACTTCGATAGATCATTCCTTCTTGATTCCTAAAATATATCATATGTAGGGTTTATCTTTCGCGGTTCTCAAGTGAAATAAAAAATAATATGCCATAAGGGCATTATTAAAATTTTATTAATATAACAATAACTAAAAAGAAGGTAAACGGTTAAAATAAAATAAATAAATAAATAAATAATTACAAAACATAAAACATTTCTTTCATACCTGATCCAGGAGGGGCGGGCCCTATCACTGACGCCGCATTGCCTCGTTGAATATCAAGGCTAATTTTTTGTGTTATAAAACTTTTGCTCCTTTTTGAGGGAATCAAGCTACTCAAATCAGAAATAAATTTAAATGCTTCATCCCGCCAAGGACCAAAAGTCTCTACAGCGAAGAGAACAAAGACAAAGCGATCTTTCAACTCTTTATATTTTCGATGTTTTTCCTTTTTTGCTAAACGTGTAGCCATACCTGATTTTTTAGATGTTAATTTGACATATGAATCCGCTAAGGTATGCCAGCACGTGGCATCCCATATTAATTGTTTTCCGCCTCTCCAGGGAAACCATTTCATTCCATCGGCCCTTTTCCCATCGCTGCGATAAACATTAGACGGCTCCAAAACAGAGGCTCCTCCAAAAAAAAAAATAATATCATAAAAACTGAATGTGTAGGTAAAATTATTAGACTGAGTATCAAAAAAATTGAAGAGCCAGAGGAAATTTTAAATTTGTTTAGGCGCCGATTTTTACCTACTTCAGATTACCTACTTAGAAATTAACTATAAAATAGTAGTTTTAACAACTAGTGGCTAAAATAATGCTTTTTTACAAGCGTTGGTTTAAATAAAGAGCGCAGCGGGGTATTTAAAAACGCGACTAAAAAAAGCACAGTTTAGCCGCGATTTGTTAACACTATTTTTTTTTAATATCTTTATCATAAAATCCAAGAAAAACAGAAAAATACCTTTAAAAATCTCGAACCGTGAGAACTTCTCGCAACACACTATCTCTACACTATAAATCAATGCGGCTGGTAAATGAAATAACAATCGTTTCCATAGCGATGTGCCTTTTTACTCGGTGACGTTCATTGTTGCGACATTTTAATCTTTGACAGTTTGATTATTTGATGATATTTTTAAATTATTTTTTCGTAAATACCTGGTGAAAAATGGCGGAAATGGCTTAATTCTTAGGCAAGAAAAATTATATTTTTTCAATATTACTTTTTTCCGCTATTTCTCCTTACCTTTGGATAAAAAACGACAGAAATATTTTTTTGCACCCGTGATAAAAAAAAGGTTTTTTTCATGGGTAATCAAAAAAATCATGCTTTCGTTATCTGCAGACAGTTACTAAAATCTTGTTTTTGATGAAGGTAATATAAGATAATATATTTTTATATGGGTAACGTTAAAAAACGACCTTGTGTCTTGTTTTCGTATATGAAATAAACGTTTTTTTTTTCAGAATGCGTAGGAGACATTCACAATCAGTGACTACGAGTTTGACAAGGCTTCGTTGGATTTTTCCTGCTATGTAACACATGTAACAGATATATTAAAACTGTTTCCTGCTTTTTAGTTATAATTTTTTAAATTTATTTATTAATTTATTTTTTTAACTTCCAAATGCGATATGCTGTCAAAAATTATCTCTTAATATTTCCCAGGTAGGTATACTTATGTTCTATAATATTGTATAAGTTTATGTCGAGTGATCAAGCAAACCGGTTGATCCAATTTTATCAATCTCATGATATCCAAAGATATGTTTAAAATAGAAATATATAAAATTTTGTAAAAAGTTAAAAAAAAATTGTATAATTTTTATTTTTTACGAAATTATAATTAGGTATTTTTATTTTAAATATAGAATTTTTTTTTCTCATGATTTTTAAAATTGAATCAATAGAATTTCGTGAGTGTTCCTTGATAATTAAACAAATATACAATGTAGAAATTAAGTAAAAAAACGGTGAAGATTCATGTAAAAAAGGCGCAATATTAATGCGATTTTGATATTGAAAAAATTTGCCTAGAATTCACTGCTAAAAATAAATTAAAAACGTTGTTAATTTGATTTGATAATTGCGTTATTAAGACGCTTTTTTTAACAACGTTTTTTTTTATAACGCTAAAAAGCGACCTATTAAGCATGTTTTCATATATGAAATAAACGTTTTTTTCTAGCAACTTTCAAAATTAACGTTTTTTTTTCTCTCACGCAGTTTTTACGCAAAAAACGCCATTGTGCGATGTGGGATAAAGTAAACCATCAGCCAGTTCTGTGTAATGTAATGTAATCCAGGCGGAACTCTTCGCCATTGAAATGAGCGCACGTTGGATGATAGATCATAACTGGCGCAACAGATCAATAAAGATACTCTCCGACAGTCAAGCGGCCCTTAAGGCTCTTGAATCCTATAGGTGCTCATCGAGAAACATTAGGAGCTGCCAGAACACATTGAATACCCTAGGGCGAATAAACACTGTGTCGCTGGTATGGATTCCGGGACATTCTGGGCATCGGGGAAATGAGACTGCCGACCAGCTGGTGCGCGAAGCGGCCTCTGCCGTCTTTATTGGCCTCTTTAATGGCCTGAATATTCAGTAGCAGCAAAAAATGTTAAAAGTGAGCCACAGTAGACCCAATAGTGGTCGCAGTGGACAGTACCATACTGGAACTCTCACAAACGAGTTAATCAATAAAAAATGTAATGTAATAATCAACTTAACCCAAGAAAATTTTATCGAATTTACCATCAAAAGTATAAAATTTTATTTTCCTACGACCACACATGAAAGTAACCAAATCTGCACCCTATAACTTCTCAGAAAGTTTTATATTTCACACGCATATCAATTTTATTTTCGTCTCTAGAGACTTTCTTCTCTAGTGACGAAAATGAATGACAGCAAACCATTCAAACAATGTAGGTATTTAGTAGACTATGATTTGTAGAAGCGTCGAAAATAGACCGAAAATATTTTCGTTCCTAAAGAAGAAAATACTTTCTTCTTTTGAGATGAAAATAAAAACAATTTAATATTAGTAAAAAATAGTGTGCAAGAAAGTAACTTTCTCACATGCGCGTGTTGTTTGACTCGGCTAGCGGCTCGTTCACAACATTCACGCTTGTATGAAATATGTCACTTTCTTCTCTCGTTATGTAATTTACTATTTAATATCTTTATTCCAAATTCAATCGGACTAGTTTTTTGAGACTGACAATGACAGTTCCATTTAGTTTTTGTAAAATTGATCTGAAGAATTTGGAATTAACAATATTGTTTATTTAAATACTTGTAATTGTAATTACAATAATAAATAAATATTACCTTTAAAAAAACCGTAGTGTATAAACCATAACTCACTAGTAGGTTATGGTTTATAACACTCTGGTGTGTTACTTGAGAATTTCCTTGTCTAGAATTACAATTATAATGATATTATCAATATCAGGTTATGGATAAAATCACTAAACTACCTTTTTGCTAAAGCCTCACGCTAATAAATAAAATATTATCCTGTCATGTCATGTTTAATCTTATTATAAGAATAAACTTATATTGAATAGAATCAAAGAATACCCTTTTATTGAATGAAATCAATCTGTACTTGAATCGAGTAACAATCATCTTTTTTTTCAATATTGTGTAATTTTTATTTTGGAAATTTATTTTTGTATAAATAATTGCTTTTTTTTTAATTTTTTATAATTCACATTGTGTCAGCTTTACCCGCGCGCTCTATGTCCAACGCATACAAACTAAAAATAAGTGTATCAAATCAAATTCCTGAGTAACATTTGTCTCACCTGGTTCAATGGAAATTATCTATTTATACGAGTTAAATTTTTTATTAGATAGGTGTAAAGCTTGTGCGAGTGCTATTATATATAGGATAGGTGTGTTGTTTAAATTTAGTTTAAAACTTTATTATATGTTATATCGTGGAACAAAGTCTAAATTGAAGAATAAGCGGTAAAATAAGTTCTTCTGGGATGGTGTGAGGTTTTTTGCACTTCGCCAACCCATATACCACTTTGAAAGAGAACAGCAGTGCGTTGCTAGGCACTAAAGTTTGTTGAATAAACACGTTCTTTTGTTTTTGTAAATTCTGCAACTTTCTTGTGAAACATTCGCGTGACTTTCCAATCATCGTAAGATGAATGGTTTCGAGATGTCTTTTTAGCTTACTTGGGTGCATATTTTCGACCGCTAGAATTTTGAAACAGA
The DNA here is from genome assembly GCA_963921995.1 of Oxystoma pomonae. Taxonomy (NCBI): domain Eukaryota; kingdom Metazoa; phylum Arthropoda; class Insecta; order Coleoptera; family Brentidae; genus Oxystoma; species Oxystoma pomonae. The sequence goes on from OY998165.1 coordinate 100,041,051, forward strand.
GCACACACTACAGTCTTTCCTCATAATTTACTTATACTGAAGTAAAACCAAAGTTTAAACAGCTTTCATCGTATTTGCGATGTTTCCTTCTTTTTACTCCTCAGTCACTTGTCGATGCTTGATCACTCTGTCTCGATCTATCAATTTCCTTATTTAATAAAAATCTTTCCATCTTTTGACTAACTTTTTACGAAAAAAGGAAGCAACTGATCCGATATTGGAACGTTTATGTGTCCTGAGTTCGTAAATCACAACACTTTGTATCACTATTAAAACTCTCTATTACTACTTCTATTTATCATAACAGTTCAACCGCTTACAATTCCTCCTACGGTAAACTAACCTAGCAAAGTAGACTACGGCGAGTTAAATACTGTCAAAGAGCGCTCGCGAAAATTCTCATCGAGCGACGCGCAGGTCGAATACGTGCTTCTGGAAATTCTAGAAACTTGCTCTGCTCTCTTGGGCTCGAGGCTAGATTAATAGCGGATGCGGCGCCGGCGTTGCCAAACGTAAATAAAATTCTACCTTATCAGGAGCGCCTGGCGGCGCTCTTGGTTTCTTCTCGCGTCACTGATTAAATAATAGATCTAACAAAGAAAATCTTGGCGTTATTGCTTTGGGCTCACGGTCCCAGCCTAGCGATAGAGGGCCCTTATTGTCAAATGCTAAATAGCATTGAAAGCAGCTGCATTTTAATAAACATTGCATTAGGATACAACAAGTTAGGATACATAAAAAGTAAAGATTGAAACTATTTTGTTAGTTAAGTTTTAGCATATTTTTAGGTATAAGTTTTATACTTAAAAGTTGATTAGCTAGATGATATAACTATAGAACTTATTTTAAATGTAAATTAAGTAGTCAAACTAACTATTTTAAAGCAAAAGGAGGGCTATACTAACGTTCTTGCAGCATTGAATTGGCTGTCTATATTTTCGAAGCTGTGTTACTTGGGCTTTGTTTTTTATAGAGAGAAAGAAATATTTTACTATGTTTCACCTCTACGCGCATACGTTCTATGACGAACCTAAACTGCCTATTGGATTTTTTTACACAAGGAGGCACGTGAAAAATTAACCGACTTTTTAAACCATCTATAAATATCTTATTTTCTGCAAAACATGTACATCTTGCTGAATAAGCTCATTAGATAAGAGAATTCGCTATTATGCAGGTCATCTTTTCTGGATCAAGTCGCAGTACGTGCCTGCCTTAACAATGCGGTTATTTTAAATTCTAAACGTTCGCAGTTTTCGCGCTAAAATGAGTCCGAATTCTGACTTCCCGAAACGGCGTGGTTTTAAATGGGCCAGCGGACGTTTTTGATGTTTCGGGATTATTTTTAATATGTTTAACGCGAAAAGCCTGACTTAAGGTCCCCTCGGTACCTTAACTTTTTAACGTTCTTTTAACTCAATCTTTATACTTAATTATCCAGTGGCTTAGTTTTCATCATTTAATGAATATCGACTACCTACCTAATTTTTAATTAGGTAGGTACCCACGGCGTGCGGTCCATTGAAGCAAAGGAAGCAATGCTTCCCATAGAAAAAAATCATCCTCTTAAATGTAATTTTTTAAATAGGACGACACATTTGTTACTTTAGATTGAATTAAAAATACTAAAATTATTTTAAATATCAAGCCCATAACAAATACGGCCTGGAATTAAACCGAGTCAAATCAGAAAGTCTGCCAGCGTGTTGTGTGCGCACAGCTTTTCACTACTTTAGAAAAGTCCAATAGAAAGCTCAGCCAACTAACCAAGCTAACCCCCCCCCTCTCCACAAAACTCAATTTGGATATTGTAAAAGTTATGTACTAATTTTGTCCCTTTTAAAAAAATGTTTTACTTAATGAATAACTGAGTTATTTGCACTGAAAAGGGAAGGGATGTGGCTTGGCGCTAAGCTGCACCCCTCCCCATGCTTAGGAGATAGATTTAATGAAAGTTGATATGTCATAATTTTATACTAATTATGTACTCTTAAAGAAGGGTACTTTTAGTTTATAAAAAAAACATCGGTTCTTAAAATTTTTGTTTATTTGTTGATATCAAAGTTCACCCCGCTCTGCTTAGGCAAGAGACAAAAGTGACTATGCCAGAATTTGGTACTAATTATGTAAGATAATTTCATTTTTTTGTTTTTATGGAGTGTGTATCTTGATATCAAGCGCAGACCCCTCTGCCTAGGAAAAAGATTTAAAAAAAATAATTATGCCATAATTTGCTACCGATTATGTATTAATTCCGTCCCCTTCTAAAAAATTGCCTACTCTCAAGATAAGTTAATTTTTTTCGTTTTTATGGGGTGTGTAGCTAGATATCAAGGCACACCCCCCTCTGCCTACGAAATAGATTCCTTTGAAAAAAAATAATTATGCCATAATTTGCTACTAATTATGTGCTAATTTCGACCCCTTGTAGAAAATAGTCTACTCTCAAAATATATTAATTTTTTTAAAAGGGGATGAAATTAGTACATAATTAGTAGCAAATTATGGCATAATTATTTTTTTTTAAATCTTTTTCCCAGGCAGAGGACAAACAAACAAAAATCTTAGGAACCGATGGTTTTTGTAAACTAAAAGTACCCTTCTTTGAGAGTACATAACTCTCTCTAGCTCTTCGTAAGCCCTTTTGGATGCCCAGGGGGTTATCCATGTTCGGTCGCCAGAGCTTCGTTGCTTTGTTGTCAAAGACCGGGTGCACTACGTATAGGTGAGGTTGGCATTTGAATAGGAGAGGCTGTTTATTTGCATCCTACTCCTTTACAACCCTGAGCTCTAGAACTAAAGCAAGGGCGAATCTAGTCTCTAATGCAGATTATTTTCAAATAATTACACTAAAATTTAAATATTTTTGACAAGAAACTTGACTTAAAATTGAACAATTAATAATGTTATGGCGCCGCAGCAGGCGAAAATTTTGCCAAAAAACATAAAATTAATTAAAAAGTTTGATCTCTTATCTTTTGTAAAAATAGTAGATTCTAGTAAGATGTCAGAAAGGGGATCGCAGACGAAAATTTTAAGAAAATTATTCTTGACGTGTTGCTCTTGCATGATTAAGTTATTGTAGATTGGGCTGGACCCTCTAGAGGAGTTAACCCTAACCCCCGACCCCCTTGGCTATGCCGCTCTTAGAATGGTCTTGAAAAAAATCTCCTCTCCTGGTTTTTTCACCGAAATTTTTATTAAAACTTTTTCCTTTGAATGCTAAAAAAATCTAAAATCGATTTTGTTCTAGGCTATATTTCATATAATTTAAAACCTTATTAGTGGGATTTACTAAAACGATTTAGTCTATTTTAAAACGGTCCTAAATTTAAGTAAAATTTTTGATTTTCAGCATTTTAAACCAACCTTCCTTGAGTTTGGGACGTAGTTTGATTTATAAGAAGAATTTTGATAAATTTGTTTATTGTATAATCATCTTAACACAATCTTTTGTTGGATTTAACAGGAAATTTTCAATTTAGAAGAAAAGAAGATTAAAAAATTTAAATCCACGCGGGGTTTAAATGTCTGTAGAATAAATTAACATGCCATAATTTGCTACTAATTATGTAATATGTCACTCTAATTAAAACTTACCCTTGTTAATTAATTTTGCCAATTAATACTTGATGTGACAGAACGATTTAGATGAGTAATAATAAAATAAGGAGTAGATTAATTTTGTGTTTATGTAACAGGTGTTTTTATTTATGAACTTTATTAAAAAACTTAAATGAAAGTTTTCTACGTTTCTGTCACTGTCGAAATGTTAGTATAAAGATATTAGCGCTGCGTTCAATTACAAACACCGAGTTCGGATTTTTTACCTCTGCTGGCATCTTGGCTTGCACTAACCTCTACTGATGAAAGCTACAGCTTTAAAATGAGTGGAGTTTGAGTAAGGAAAGATTTTTTGACTGAGCTTTTAGATAACCTCAATGTTTTACTTTCAGTTTTTAAATAAATTAATATAGTTTCTTTGGGTTTTTTTATTTGGTATATTTTTCGTGCCACTTATGTTTGTTTGGCTCTTGTGCCCTCATAAATATATTTTGTGTTCTGAAAACGGGTTCAAAATATGGTGCTTTTCTTTACAAAATAGGAGGTGTTTTATTGGGTAATGAACAACTTGGGATATTAAATAAGGTAAATTAATCCTTGTAAAAGCGGTTACTTAGAGAAATTAAAAACGAACTTATTATTTAAACCACCCCCCCCCCCTGAGGTGGTCTAAAATATTACCAACTTTATAACCTTAAACACAAATAATGAAGCTATTATGTGGCAAATTTTTGGCGTATTCGCCATTTGCCATTTTGAAACCTGTCAAAAAAATTATTTTTAGGGCATTTTCTTCTAAAATATGGTGTTTTTGAGAAAAAAGCAGTTTTTCAGTGGTATTTTGCAATAACAATAAAAAGTAAATGTTTTTTGAAAATTGCTTTTAAAATTTAGTACCCCCCACAGGTGTAAATATTTAGACCTGTGGGGGGTACTATTTTAGATCTTAGGAAATCTCTAAATGGATGAGACGTAGCGCCGTAAGCACTCCTTTTATAAGTAACTTTAAGTGTCTAATCCAAATGCTCGGCTTAGTATATGGGTAATTTTCAATTTAAAAAAAAAACATGTCTCTAGCTTTTCCTGGCTTTACAATATAGTTTTTTAAATTAAAAAAAAATGAGTTTTAATGTTTAAGGTAAATTAAATTTAGAAACAATAATGCCTTTGTCAATGTCTTCCTTTAAATATTTTTTATTTTAATCCAAACATAAAGATGGCATCTCCTATCCCTGTCCCCAGCAACAAAACTGTTTATTTGAATTAATTTTGGCCGCAATAACGAGTAATTCTTTAAGTTCATATTTTTTATTCATAGTCCTCTATGAATTGCCATAAACAAAAATATATATATATATGAATATAGATATATATATATATATATATTTAAAAACAAAATGAAATATAAGTTTGTGTGTTCCCACAGTACTGTATTATTTTCTGTCCCCTAGGTTTGTACTTCATTTATTAATTGATAGGTAGCGCTACAAGTTGTCGTACTTGCTTAGAAATTGCAGTGCGTATCGATCGTTGTGATTTGTGTGATAAAAGTTAAAAAATCACCAAAAGGTATTTAATAGACGATTTTTTGTCATTACTGTCCCTTGGAAAAAAACTAAAAGATGTGTTCTTTAATGTTAGTTTAATATTTTAGTTAATAAAACCACAGATTCTTATAAAAATTATGCAAAAGCTCGTAAATTTTATAACCTCACTTTTCTAGCAATGAGATCTGGGGACAGAATTGACGACCTACGACCACATCGGAAAATAAGCAAGTTCGCAATTAATTTTCCTCTTTAGAGAGGAAAGTGTTGAAGGTGAAGGTAAAGGCAGGCATACAAAAATGACAGTGTACAGTCTAGCCTACTTGATTTACTTTCCTTTCTAGAGAGGAAAATACTTTCCTCTCTAGAAATGAGAAAATTGGTTTTTTGGCAAAAATATATTAAAATTGAGACAAAATATTCTGTGGTCGTAGGAAAAATAACCTACACAAATCGTTAAAAAGTGACTTTTCTACACTTTGTGTGATTTTCGCCAGTCGACTAATGCCTCGTGCGAAAACTACACAATCGCGTGAAATCGGTCACTTTGCACACACTTTGTTGTGTAATATACTATTCTTATAGCTATATGGGAATATTTTTCTTTTATTTCAGATGGCTTCCACGACCAAAATAAAGAAGTTTATTTTATCATTCGGTTTTTTATTATAGATTAATAAACGTTTTGATATTTCCGTCCCCAAAATGTCATTTCTGTCCCAAAACTTTTTTGTCCAAAAAACTACTGGAACTGGTTGATACATTTTTAAAAACTGTATTAGTTAAGCATGGTAATTTAAGTGAAAATACTAATTTAAAGGGTACAATGGATTTGGTTCGGAAAAAAAACCAGTGGAAAAATTGTAAACATATAGTTTTTCAAATAACCCATAAAGTTTTTTGTGTCTAAGAATCCTTTTAAAGCCATATTAACTAAATTTTTATTTCGGTAGGTCATATATTTAAATATATATATATAATATAAAATGTTCAAAATATTAAACACAAAAATAATATATTCGCAATATTGGGAGAAAAGCAGAGGGACAGGAATGACATTATAAATGTTAATAATGTTTTGCCACTGACTTCCCAATATTAATAATTTGAAATTTATGATAAAACTGGTTTCTCTTAAAAATACTATCTTTAAACTACTATTTCAATCTAGTTTGCCACCAAAAGAACAAAAAATTAAAAATCTTGCAAAATTTTCCATTTAAAAAAAAATTAAAATTACCCATACATATTTTATCCGCTACACCTACAACAAAGTTTAGCTAAAATCATGCACAGAGCATTAACCGGACATGGGAAACTCCTGTCTCGGAGTCCAATAGCTCTAATAATAAATTAATGTATGACAAGCTATTGTTCTAATTTCCTGCCTTCGGGGCATGCAAATTTCAATGTTGATAAATCGATATAATATTGTTATTGAGAGGCATGGATTAAGCGTTACGGGCTTAGTTAAACACACTTGGCAAAAAAGTATAGAGATTCTCAAGGAAGGACCTGGCTTTAAATCTAAGGGGGGTAGTCAGATTTCAAGTAATTTTTTGCCCTTATATTTGTTGGAAAAATAGCTCTAGTACGCCACAGGTGAATATTTCGAGAATGTTACACTGATAACCCATTTAGAAATGCAATTTCTTGATGGAATCGTTCTCCATGTTCGTCACTTACTGTAAAGGAATGTACAAAAACAAAAGAACGCGTTTACTCAACACTGCTGTCCTCTTTCAAAGTGGCATACAGGGTGGCGAACTACAAGAAACCTCACACCATCGCAGAAGAACTTATTTTACCGGCTGCTGTTGACATGGTTAACATTATGATAGGAGAATCGGCGGGAAAACTATTTTCAAAGGTACCTTTATCTAACAATACTATTAGTCGAAGAATCCATCATAATGATAAATTGATAAAGAAAATCAAAGGCAAGGAATTTGGTCTTTAACTTGATGAAGCTACTGCCGCTCGTTATCTCTCAAGACTTGTTGTCCCTTTAGACTTCACTAGAAGTCTTATTGAACTCTCTTGCGACAATAGCGTAAAATAAAAATTCGCTTCTTCTGATATGGTGGAGTTTTGGGTATCCGTCAAAAATGAATATCCGGCTCTAAGTTTAAAAGCTTTGAGGATTCTAATCCTCTTTGCAACATACTATTTATGCGAATCTGAATTTTCAGCTGTAGCTGTGATAAAGAGCAATAATGAGAATGGCAGAGTCAAGCCTTATTCCCCGCTTTGAAAAAATGTGTACAGATTTGGTGGAGTTTTGGGTATCCGTCAAAAATGAATATCCGGCTCTAAGTTTAAAAGCTTTGAGGATTCTAATCCTCTTTGCAACATACTATTTATGCGAACCTGAATTTTCAGCTGTAGCTGTGATAAAGAGCAATAATGAGAATGGCAGAGTAAAGCCTTATTCCCCGCTTTGAAAAAATGTGTACAGATTTTCAAGCTCACCCATCACACTGATTTTTTTCCTTCAATAATAATGTATTCTTGTGTGTTAGTTTAATAATAACCCTATATGAGCGTTAGATTGAAGTTGTTTTCATTCATGTGTTTTGTAACTAGTGCCAATATATTTACAATGGTGTTAAATAAAGTGTTGTACAACGATTGCGCTGTGCTAGTATACAGTAGGCAAGTTGCAAAGCACATATTTTATACATTATACATATGCAACCCTTTGTTGGACACAACTATATATGCATATTGCTAGTAGGGGCGCCCTGACAAAATACTAAACCTGTAAGTGCGCCGCAAACTGAAAAAATTTGGGAACCACTGTTTTAATAGGTAAAAAAATTAACATAACAAATACTATTATAAAAAAAATTACAAAATGGAAATAAAATAAACATTTAGGTACTAGATTAATTTAGTACGTCAATCAACTTACTCGAAAACGCAAGTTTATAAATTATTCCTTAATCTATTTTTAATATATTTTAAAAATGAAAAGCTCCGTTTACAAGATACTTGAGTCACTGGAAGGGTTCAAATATATTTATATATAACATATAAACAAGGATATGCATTTGGATACATGTTATATCTAACAACAGTCAACTACACAGAAAAAAAATTGGGTTCGGTCTGTCTGGCAAACCAGAATGTTATCTGCTGTACTGTGCTACGGAATTAATTATGACCTTGGCGCCCGACATAGAAATATTTCAGTGAAACACAAATAGATGGAGCACCACACATGATAACCACAAAAATTAATACTACAAAAGAATATTGATTTTTAAATAAAAAATCAATATTACTTTACAAATGTAATGTACTATTGATTTTTCTTGGCATAGCAAAAAGGACCACAATTGCTATGTTTTCATGGGTATTGAGTTCGTTTTCAAAACTCATTGTATCTTTTTCTTTTATATAGCGTGTTCTTTATCAAGACCAAGAACATGCTATATAAAAGAAAAAGATAGAATGAGTTTTGAAAACGAATTCAATACCCATGAAAACATAGCAATTATGCCCAAAAAACAAAAAAAGTTTAAAAGATAAATCAAAAGTTGATGTTTTTGTGAATTTTTTAAACTTTTTTTGTTTTTGGGTGCACTGAACTTAAAAGAGAATGTGTACTTTTGACCCAAATGAAATGTTATGAAAAATACATTTTGCCTTTTAATTTCATAGGTGAGGTCCTTTTACAAAATCCTTTATTGTAGTTTCATTGAGAATTCAACTTATAAAAGGTTGGGTAAAAAGATAAAGACAGATGATAAATAAGTATGTGTAATTTAAAAAAAAATTAAAGTACATTTCCCAAATACAGGTTTAAACACAAAACAAGGGTTCATTATATTTTTCACTGCCTTAACTCATTATTGGAGTGTTGAATACAACAACTTCTTTATTTTTTTTACAAAGTTAAATATTTGCTCTCCCTCCAATGCTAAGGGAGTAAAAAGGAGGTGAAAAATATAATGAATCATCTGGTAAAATAAGTAAAAACATAAAATATTACCTTATAGTAAAAATCAAGGTAAAAATTATTTAAAAAGAAGATAAGTGACCTAGAAATAGTTATTGTTAAAATTATTCCACAGATAATTGTGAGGATAATTGCCTTTAGTCATAATTTAGTACACAAAATTCAATATAAAGCCTCAAGAAAGGAAAAATAATTTTTTCCAAATCATTTTTGTTTGGCTTCATGAAATGCCGATTTTTTTTTATTTATCGCAATAATCTCCTCTTTTTAGACTATTAGAAAATCTTACAAATCTTATTAACTTGCTTACACTACCAGAACAAACCCCTAATAATTAACTTTATTATTGTGGTTGGTTAAGGGATTAAGAAATATAATAAAGTTTGTGTCTTGCCAAATAAAAAATTAAAGTATGTTCCTGGTTTGGTCAACTTACTGTTTTTATATTGCAAGGCATCAATAAGTTCATTGACAACATCATTATCATGACTTATAATTAAGTTTACTCCTGCAAACTTCACAAACAGTTTTTTACTTTTCTACTTGGCAAAGCAAAAATCTTAGACAATAGCCTGTACGTCTTACCAATTGATTTAAAAATACTGAGGGAGAAAATCTTTTCTTCTAAAGTAAGTCTTCTGGCTTTAAGTTTCTGCTGCTGTACTCTAATCTGGCATATAATAAGCCTTTTCTGCGAGTGCTAATTTTCTCTAGAATGATTGCAAATAACTGGTCATTTTATGCAATCGCTTACTACTATCAATAACTTTCCTATAGAAATGTCATGCTTTTGGTATGAGATTAGCTTGTCTGGGCACATTGACTTCATTAGGAATTAAAGAGCGCCTTCTTTTAACTGTAAAAAGAAATAAAACAAACATTAGCTAATTAGTTAAAATTATAACATTTATAAATATATTAAATTTGTAAAAATGTAACTAAATCAAACAAATTGATCATTCTCAGGGTAACCACCAGTTGGGGTGTAATTTTTTTTTATAAATTTGTGACCAAATTTTCAAAATTTTATGATTTTATGACTGGTGGTCACGGTGGTTTCTCCACTGAATTTATTTTAAACCCGACATGTTTTGGAAGCTCAGGCTGCCATCATCAGGGGTCCCTACCAAAGTTTTATTAAGGGAGTCTTCCATATTGGAAAAAGAAAGAGAGGCTAAATCCCATTGTGAGAAAAACTTTAAAATTTAAAAAACAAAATAAACATATAAATATGCAATACATTATAGTTATTTAATTATGCCATGGATAGACTTTTTGGGGTACTAAGAAAACTAAGCCTGACTTCTGTTTAAGCCTCAGTTTAAGGTAGGTACTGTAAACACTTTTAAGTACTGGGATAGTCACGTTGTTTTTAGGGAGTCTTTTTCAGCTGAATAGCCGTGAGGCTAAAGAGCCAGCAATAATTATTTATTATGTGTTTTTCATATTTTCTTTTTTTAATTTTTAACCTAACCTAAACAGACTCAAACCAACTTATTAAAAGACAAAACAATACAAAAAACACACTTTAAACTAAATTAACCCAACCTTAACCTAATCAAACAAGCCAAAAAAAGATGTAGGGGTTGTAGTGTGTTTTTCTTGGGTTGTTTTCGCTTTGAATAAGTTGGTTTGAGTCTGTTTAGGTTAGGTTGGATTAATTTACTTTAAAGTGTGTGTTTTTGGGTTGTTTTGGCTTTTAATAAGTTGGTTTGAGTCTGTCTAGGTTAGGTTGGGTTAATTTAGTTTAAAAAATTAAAAAAAAAACGAAAATATGAAAAACACATAATAAATAATTATTGCCGGCTCTTTAGCCTCACGTCTATTCAGCCGAATTGCCGGCTCTTTAGACACTTCCTTTTTTAATTTTATAAGATAAAATATGCTCACTTTATGATCAGCTTGTCATACATACAATGCTTTAATGTATAGGCAGGAGCACTAAAGACACAGAAGATTAGTCCCTCTTTACAGAGTAAAACAAAACTTCTCAATACTTTTTGACCAGGGCTTTAATATTTTTGTGAACAGTTTTGGTATCTACTAAAATTTAAAAAAAAACTTACCTGCCTTTCTTTTTGGGTTGCCCCATCATGGTGTCGTCTCTAATATTTTATAAAACATAGCTTAAATTTGATATACGATTGTACTAAACCTCATACTACACTTTATTTTACTCATCGTACACTATAAAAGCCTTTAGCTTGTAATAATTCCTTTCTTTTCAAAAAACCAAAAATTACCTCAACAAACGCCATTGCCATTGACAAATTTAGAATTTTTGTACTACTATCGCCATCTATTAAAAAAAAAATTACCAGACCCCGAAATAATTATACCTAGGCTTTTCCATAAGAGAAAAAGGTCTACAAACTACAGTTTGTCTATGGTCAACTAGCAACAGAGCAAGCAGTTTCGACAAAGATCAGTCTCTTTTTTACACTAATTTTGAAATTCAACTTGTTCATTCTCATCATGTGTTAAGATTGTGGGATCTTTTTCAAGAATATGTACGTGAATTTTTAAGTGACATTTTATAAAGATCCCAATTATTTATAAAATGTAGCAATTCATCTTTAATTCTTAAACATGAATCTGATTTAAACTTTAAACTTTTTTGTAAAATATACCGTAAACTTTGTTTCTGGAATACACCTATTTTTTTTAATTCCCCATACGACAAGGGATTAAACATTGATGTATCCGTAATTAAATTTAAATTTAAATGTTTTTTGTAACTCAGCAGCACTGTCCATTGTTATGTAAAAGGTGTTAATAATAAATTTTTCTCGAGGATTTTCAAAGCATCCATCTGAAAAATTTTCATCAAAAATTTATTTACTTTTCTTTTTGTAATTATTGGAAATTCTTCTTGTAGCTCAAAATCAAGATCTCTTTTTTCCAGTTTACCATTGATAGCTAATATAATTTTTTTTAATGAAGTTTCAATTATGTTAAAGTCACGCTGATTTTTTTTAAATTAACACACTGAGTTTTTAATCATAAAACTGGCCTTTATATATATTGGGTCCTCATTCGTTCGGCTTTTAAAAAAGTTTGGTTTTAAACAACACTCTCTTTCCTTGTCAATTTAAAAAGTGGACGGTAAAACTTCAATAATGTTTTGATTTGTTTGTGAGGTTTGTTGTATATACCCATGGGCATTGGTGTATTTTTTTTAAATATCAGTCTTATTAGATGTCGACGGCTGTGACTGTGTATATTCTTGCGGACAATTTGGCTTACAAAACGAAGACGTATCTAATGATCCGTATTTTGTCGCTTCTTCCAACAGTGTCATTTTTTTTGCGCTCCCTTTCCTTTTCTGCTCCTCCCTTCCGCTTAATTTGTTCCTTCTCTTGTCTATCCATATTGGTGAAGAATACACGAACACAAGGGGGGGTTAAGGATAAATAATAAAAAAAACTTTATTTGAAGTAAAAATTTGACCATAACCAGGCTTCTCGGAGGGGGTTCATCCTCAACCCAACCCCCTCGATTCGCCACTGGCTTAATAACTATATCTTACCAATTTCACTGGGATTTACTAAAAGGGAAATTGTTGGTTTTAAGCATTTTACACCAACTTTCTTGAGTTTTGGACATAGTTTGATTTATAAGAATAATTTTAATTATTTTGTTAGTGAATTTTGTTGGTTTTAAGAAGTAAATTTCAATTTAAAAGATGTTTTTTTTTTAAACCTAGCGGGGGATCTAAATGGTAAACACTCTGTTGAGAAAATTAAAATTGACGTTATATGTCACTCTTATCAAAACTTACCCTTGTTTATTGATTTTCGAGATTAATAGTCACTGCTACAAAACCTTTTCGATACGTAATCATAAAATAAGGATTAGATTAACTTTGTATTTAATTAAAAGGAGTTTTTCTCTATCGAAAGTATGAAAAACTTTGCAACACAGAAACCCATCGCAATCGCAAACCACAAATAAAAATATTTCATCAAAGGAGGCCATGGAAACAAATGCGGCTAAAAACAGACCTGAATCCAGAAATCATTCACTGATGCGTTCCCAAGAGTCATGTCGGCTCAACGAACTGGACGGTGCCCGGTTCTCTGGTAGAACATCAGCGAAGTACCCATGAAAACTGCAGCCTTGAGACTTTTGAGTGTGATCTTCCAGTGAAAGTTGATGATTAAGTTTTTAGATAAACTCAATGTTTCAATTTCAGTTTGTAAATAAATGAATAGGTACAATTGTTTTAAATTTTTTCATTGGAAACAGTTTTCGTGCATAATCAATGACCTTTAATTATGTTTGTTTTGCTTCGTAGTGCCGTTATAAATATATTTTTTGTGCTGAAAATGGGTTCAAAATATGGCATTTTCCTGGACAAAATTGGAGATGTTTTATTGATTAATGAACAACTTAGGATACTAATTAAGGTAAATTAATTCTTGTAAAAACGGTTACTTAGGGAAATTATAAACGAACTTATTACCAGTTGCCATAAAACAATCCTTTCTGGGGGCTATAAATTTAAACCACCCCCCAGAGGTGGTCTAAAAAATCACCAACTTTATAACCTCAAACACAGATGATGAAGTTATTTATGTGCCAAAATTTTGGCGTATTCACCATTTGCCATGTCCAAACCTGTCAGAAAAAATTTAGTTTTAGGGCATTTTCTCCTAAAATATGGTATATTTTGAGGAAAAAAGCACTTTTTCAGTGGTATTTTACAATAACAATAGAAAATAATCAATAACTTTGTGTCTTTTCTGGTATGGGTAGGTATTTTTTGAAAATTGGTTTTAAAATTTAGTACCCCTTACAGGTGTAAATATTTAGACCTGTGGGGGTACTAATTTAGATCTTACTAAATCCCACTATTATTTTCTATACCGGTTTGTTTAAAAATAATCTACAAAAGGTTATGTACAAGGAAGTTACTCATTGGAAATTACAGAGATCATGCAGAGACATCATGTGACAGATTGCAGAAATATTTAAACGACCGCGCCAGGCAGCAAGTAGGGCTGGACAGTATGCGGTGGGATTAAAAATTAGAGCTGGGCAAGTTGGTCAGGGCAACATAGGTTACACAGGCAGAGCAACCGACATTTTTAGATTACTTTTATCTATTTTTGACTACAGCTAAGTTGAAGGTTTTTAATATTATTGATACTTTCATTCACCCTGAGAGGGGCCCGGCCCAATTTTTTTAAAATATTTATATACTTAGGGGGCATACGTAGAAAATTTGTTTTCCGTGGGCCTTTTGATGAGAAATTTTCGAAACTTATTTTAATCGATTATTAATGGACCCACCAACACAGTCTAACCTGTTAACAGCCCTAAAAATACTGCACTCAAAAAGTAGGGTTGAGCTGTAATTTTTCTTAAATTCAGACGGTTTAACCTAAAGCCATTAAATTTGGTACATGTGTGGGCCTTTTGGCAGCATACCCTCGTGTGTCATAAAAAATTACATACTCACTATCACTAAAAATCTTGTCGATTTCAATTAAAAAATTATAAAAACTGATTTTTATGCAAACCTCTCTAACCTCTATAAAGGATTATTAAATTTTAAAAATAAGCCGCGTTTTATTTATTGTAAGTCTAAATAAAAACAAAAATTACCGAGAAAATTACCAAAATGACTTCAAAAGCTAATAACGATTTAAGCGGTAGGAAAAGCTGTAAGCAACGTAATATGACAATTATGACTTTGATTTTACCAATTTGAAGCATTTGAAATTCAAGTCTCTTTGAGAAAATGGACGACCCTTTTGAAAACATAATAACAAGACAAATTTTTCGAGCAAACAGGAACTCGTTATACACCAATAAATTGTTCTTTGAGGTACTTTTAGTTCGGTTACACTTCGTTTTCATTTTTTATGTGCAATCGCATATGACATTTTACTTTTAGATTTATGATATTTTCCTTTGCGTGTTGTCAACTGCATTTTTTTAATTTCATTTATGCAAAACACTTTCCAAATGGATATTTTACCTTTCCACGACGCCATGTCATATTTGCACATGGACATGTCATCTTTGCACAAGGATAGTTTTTTTTCCCCGCACGCTTCTTTCTTTCGTTTCGTTTTATTTTTGTTTGATAACAACGTCAAAAATAAACAAATTAAAAAATAACAAAAAATTCGATTTTATTTTTATTCGCGGTTGTAGTGGATGGATTCAAAAAGCTTGCTTGGCTCAGCTCAATAAGGCGTTTCGATCATGTGCAAAGACATTAATATTTTTTGGCAAAAAAGTAAAAATCCATATATTCAATTTAGACTATCTTTTTAGTCCGTCATACCAATATGGTATGGGGGACTATTAAAATCGTGAAATGTTTACTTTTCTTAATTTTATCAAAAAATTAGTTACTAAAGTTCCAAAACACAAAAACAAAAGTTGCCTGTCGGTCTGTTGTCTGTCTGTATACACGATAACTCAAGAACGCCTTAATCAATTTTAACGAAATTTGGTACAAAAATCTTCTATCAGCTGACCATGAACTGATTAACTTTTGGGTAGTGCGGTGAGGATTGAAGGGAAAAAAAGGGGGATAAAATATTTAAAAAAATTGTTACTTTTGAACAAAAGCAAGTACTGACACACGGTTTTCAGATTTAGGTTTCCATGAATATGGGCTACAAATTTTATTATAAAGTTCAAATTCGTGGCATCTTTAGTTTCCGAGTTATTTGAAAGAACGTTAAAATATATTAAAAAAATCATAACTTTAGAAGTAAAGCAGCTATTGATATGCGGTTTTCAGATTTTGGTTCTCGTAAAGATTACCCAAAAATTTTGTTATAAGGTTCACATCTTTCAAAGCTACAGTTTTCGAGATATTTTCATTTCCTTTCAACATAAAATAATTGATTGTATGGTGGACTATCCGTGCTTTCTAGCACCGATTTTTTAAATCTAGTGTGAAGTTTTTTTACCCAATTTAAATATAGTTGAGGTAGTTTGTAGGAAGAAGCCTCAAGAAAACCCAGAAATCTTTATGGTCTCTATGCCGACGTTTCGGTCCTTCATTGGTCCATCCTCAAGGCATGAAACTTTTTAGATTTCTTCTGTCCAAAAGATTTGTAGGTAGGAATCAAATGATGTAAAAAACGTATTCGGATTTCTTGGTAATTTGGCAATATTATTAAAAATAATGTTTTCTTAATTAAAATTTAAATGTAAAGAACACAATTGACGAACTTTAAATATTTTGAACCGGAGAAATCTAAAATGTTTCATGCTCTAAGGATGGACTAACAAAGGACCGAAACGTCGGCAAAGAGACCATAAAAATATCTGCGCTTTCTTGAGATCTCTTCCAACAAACTACCTCAACTATCTTTTTTTGTTTTATCCCTCTGCCGGTTTCTCAATAGCGGGTTACCAAAGAGTTAAATTAACTCGGGCTATAAATTCCAGTTTTTTGCTGTTTTAAGCCAATATTTTTTTAGGTTAACCCTAGGGTAAAATAACTTACCCTTACCTTGAAGCTAGGGTTACCCTAGAGTTAAGTTTAACCCGCATTGCAAATATTTATGTAAGGTTACGTTGCTCGAGTTAACGCTCGCTAATAATGAAACCGGCCCTAAGAGTGTGCGGGGTATCCAAAATTAAGTAGTGTTGGGGGTTTCGGGTATATCCAAAGGGTATGGAAAAAACTGACCCCCACTTGCGGGGATTAATTTTTAAGGGAAGTTTAACGCTGAAAACCGCAACTCGATATGTCAAACCATTTTCGAGCTACGGGAGCTTTTTGAAAGTCTGCATTTTGGGATGGGGTCTATAACTTTTTGATTTGTAAAAAGCTCTATTTGGTCAAATTGTGAAAATTGATTGGGTTTGGGACAGTGAGTTAAAGAAAAACTTTGTTCAAAATTGTCAACGTTTCGATTTACTTAAAATCGTCTTTTGGGCTCTAAAAACAATTGAAGATCCTAACTGGCATATTTTTATTTAGGCACCTTTCTTATAAAATATAAGCAAAATATATAAAAAAAAATATTCTTTGAAAATAATTTCATAAACATTTTTTAAAATTATGCAGAAACTTGTTGAAAAAAGTATATACACTAAACTTTTCTTTTATCTTTATATGTACTTTTTTTCTCTCTTTCAAACAAGTTTTTGCATAATTTAAAAAAATGTTTATGAAATATTTTTAAAAGAGTAATTTTTTTATATATATTGCTTATATTTTTCAAGAAAGGTGCTTGAATAAAAAATATGTCAGTTTAAAGTTTTAATTGCTTTTCGAGCCCTGAAGATGATTTTACATAAATCGAAACGTTGACAATTTTGAAGAAAGTTTTTTTTTTCCTCACTGGCCCAAGCTTAACCAATTTTCACAATTTATAACATTCAAGGGTCACCAACCTATTAAGTTCTGTTTGGTGTAAAAGAAATTTTTATAGACCCTTTAAAGCATAACTCGACTGTCAAAAAAGTTGGCATTTTTGTCATGGAATGACGCTCTTTTTGTAGGTTTTAAAACCAGCTTAGAATTCCTTCTAAAATGATATATCACACTTTGTATTTTATTTGATTTTTTTTTGTTTTTTTTATTTTCTATTATTATTTACTTTTTAAATATTTTTATTTTCTTTTTGAATTTTTTATTTCTCATTATTAGAAAAAGTGTCATTCAATAACTTTCTGTTATATCTCAAAAACTAAAAGTGACAGAAAAAATCCAGTTCCAAATAAAAAAACAAGTTATAGGCCCAATCCCAAAATGCAGACTTTTCAAAAAGCTCAAAAATAGCTTGACATATGATCAAGACGTGGTTTTGGGGGTCAGTTTTTCCCCATCTCTTCTGGAATTAGCCAAAACCCCCAAAACCTTACCTTGAACATGCATATAAAGATTTAAAAAAATAAATAATTAATGATCTAAAAATAATTTCTTATTGAGGACACCATGTTACACGAATCAATATTACGTTCTTGCAAATTTATATTTTCCCGTTTCATTGACTATAAAGTTCATAAAAGATACACGGAGAAAAATATACATGGTGTTCCAACCAAAACAAAACAGAGCCGTTTTTACGTATTTAGAGTCGATCTTTTATTCGAGGGGAACACCTTTTGTCTATCTTAAGGTTTTTGTAGCACGCACCCCCTTCGAGAGGTAAACCTTACCCCTGTATTTTGAATAAGAAAAGTGGGTCGAATAATAACTTGTTTTAAAGGTCTTTCAAGTTTCTTCACAAAAGTCTTCACAATTTTAAGAATTTTTTTTACGAAATAAAATTTTTGAGAAATCACGTAACACGTCGATTTTGTTTTCGTTAATAGTACACAAATTTGTACAGGGTGATCGGTTATAAATATTCCCTGGGTGAACAGCCGCAAAAGAATCAAACAAAAACTGGGTAAAAGGTAATCTTATGGGGATCTGAAAATCATTAACAAAAGTTAATCAGTTCAAATAGTATATAGGGTGTGCCAAAAAGTTTTTTTTACTAAGGAACAACCTATATATTTTGAAGTTTTTGAACTCTCCAGAAAATAAGCTTTTTGTTTTTTTTTTAATTTGAATTAGATAGTAATAGTATTATAATTGTATTATTATAAACCAAAGCAGGCCATACATAATAGTATGCATATTCCTAACAATCAAAAAGCTATTAGACTGAAACTTACTTAACTTTCCAAATAAAGGGTTGGCTGTGAAAAACAAAAATAGCGGCATTTTGACAACAACGCGTTATAAATTACTTAGGTTTTATTATACCTTCAAAAACCACACCCAATTTTTTTATTTAAATTATTCGGATAAAGTTTGTCTAGGCCCTCGAAGAGGCTGTGTGACACAATAATTTCAAGTAAGCCAAAAAGTGTCCCTTCGAATAAAAAATCACCAGAGGGTTTTACAAAATCAGACTCTAAATACGAGAAAACGCCTTCGTTTTATTTTCGTTTGAACACCTGTGAAGGACAAGTATTTCTTTAGTTAAGATTTGCTTATATTTTGTTTTAAAAAAATTTCCTTATATCAATTTTTGTGGTATTACTGATTTAAGTTTATTAACTTAAAAAATTGGTCCCAGAAAGCACGGATCATACACCATACAATCAGTTATTTTATATTGAAAGGAAATGAAAATATCTCGAAAACTGTAGCTTTGAAAGATTTGAACCTTATTACAAATTTTTTGAGTAATATTTACGAAAACCAAAATCTGAAAACCACATATCAATAGCGGCTTTACTTCTAAAGTTATGATTTTTTTATATATTTTAACGTTTTTTTAAATAACTTGGAAAATAAAGCTCCCATGAATTTGGACTTTATAACAATTTTAGTCCATATTCATGGAAACTTGCACCATCCTACTTGAAAGTTAATCAGTTCATGGTCAACCTATGGAGGACTTTAGTAACTGGAACCTTAGTAACTTATTTTTGATAAAATTAAGAAAAGTCAAAATTTAACGATTTTAAAAGTCCCCCATACATTGGTATAAATAATGGACTAAAAAGAGCCTTAGCTAATTAAAATAATATAGGGTCTTTTTGGTTCAAATGTTTGTCACTGGAATCATGGTTATCGTTAAATCATTGTCTAATAGGCAATGGTTATACGGAGCCAACAACAAAAATTTTTTAACCAGAAAGAACGTGGTTATTTACGGAGAAATAACGGTAACTTTATAAAATCTGCACCTAATCGAAATTGCTAAAATTTCATATTGACCTTGCTTTTTTGAATTACAATTTCAGTAATTTCTTCCATTATTTAGCAACTAAAAGCAAAACACACACAAACAAAATTTCAAGTATGTTTTGAAACTTAACCTAAAGTTCTAACAATTCTTTAAAACTCAGCTGCCTCAGATTGTTAAAATAAAGCTGATATTGGTGGCAAAAATAACAAAACAATTTCTGCAGGGCTGTTTCTTCGAAACAAGGTTCAACAAATGTGATCGATTTTGCGTTTGTCTGCCTACTTGTGATTTTGAAAACAATATTTGTTTTTATTAATAAATCATTGCAAAAAGAAATATTTGTGATTGAAAAAACTTCCCAGTTGTTAAAAGTAAGAACTAGTAGGAAAATGCTTTGTAGAAGAAATTTTAAATACTTTTCCAGAAAGTCATCGCAGAAAATTTTTGATGAAAATGCAGGAGAAGAATCCAGTAACAGAGTCTTAAAATTCAAGTCTATAAAGCATTTGATAATATAATAATAATGGATCCATCAATCCACCGACCGACTGCAGTGGGGGGGCGGTTTCGATACGAAAAAAAAAACTATAATAAAAGCACAGCTTTTATGAGGAACATATCAATATATGAAATCAAAACTTAGTAACTACAAGCGCGGATTTGGTCTCAAATCTCGGGGCGGGGGTACTAAAATTTTAAGTTGTTTGTTTCATACATTTATTATTTAAAAAAATGTTTAAATGCGCTGAAAATTTTTAAAAAATTTACATTACAAATGCTATTTTTTAAGCTAAAATCGTAAATATCAACGGTATCATAGCGCCTCAGGCGATAATTTGTAAGAAAATTCCACAAAAAGATGCATTTTTTGATATAAAATTAAACTAAAATTTTAAAGAAAATTACACTACAAATGCCATTTTTAACACAAAATTAAACTATATTAAAGGTCTTACAGCGCCGCAATTTATGCCCTACTTCTGATTTTCTAATTGTTTTCATAAAAAATGTCAAGCCAGGGTAGGGGGGCAACTACCCCCCTATTCCCCGAAATCAGTTATAAAAGGCATACATAACAAACAAATCACAAACA
This sequence comes from Oxystoma pomonae, assembly GCA_963921995.1. NCBI lineage: Eukaryota > Metazoa > Arthropoda > Insecta > Coleoptera > Brentidae > Oxystoma > Oxystoma pomonae. Next base: position 100,061,889 of record OY998165.1, read on the forward strand.
AATCCTAATAGCTAAATACTTTTTTTCTGAAGGTCTAAAAAGCTTTTTAAGTTGACAAATTACCTTTTATAATGCATATCTCAAACACAAGATGCCTATCTCAAAAAAGAGTTCGTTTCTAGTTTTTTTGGGCAAACCGATCAATGACTCGCTCTATGTAAATTTCAATATGTCTGTTGATATGCAGCAACGCTAAGGCCGTCAGACGAATTTCCGTCATAGCGTTTTTAAGTACCTATATTTTCAGTCTTCTGAGGCATTAGAAGCTTCATTCTGAGGAAGCATTACTTACTGGCAAACATCCAAGAATGTTTTTATCAACGGAAAAATATCGCCACACTTGTTCATTGCTTCGAAAACGTTATCAGGTATGTTTTGACTTAAGCTTTTGCCTCCTTCTGACCAATATTGTTTTCAAATACTGACTTCTCCCAATAAAAGTTCAAGAATTTTTGTTTTGGATTAATCAAACAGTTTAGAGTATTTAGAAACAACTTAGTTTATTTTGCCTTGATTTTGACTTCACGTTGCATAAACTTGGTATGAATATGTTCAGGTCAAAAATACTTTATTATATCCGAAATGATTTTGTCTAAAACTTGTTCATAAATAGAAATACTGTTCTGTATTTCCAATCGTTTTTGCGGTAAGTACGTCATGCATTTTTGTTTATTCTTGGTGTGACGAATTGAAGGTCAAACTGTCCCAAGAAATGTGAAGGGATTCTAGAATGTCTTTAAAGGAACTTTCTGCAATTTCTCGTTTTTCCTTCCAAGTAGCATCTTTGTTGTTTACTTTTTTCTGTGAAAAATAAATAAAAAGAAAGTTTCGGGCCATATCGGGCACACATTTTCCTTTTTAATTCATTACGACGAGCACTCCAAGATCTACAGGCCTGGTTCATCCTCGTTCGGAATCATCAGGGTAACATAGCTCTAGGACTGTCCCTGGCGTATGAAGAATAACATAAGCAACCACACCCAGCAAATTTAAACAACTTTCGTCGTTCAAATAACGTGGGATGTTGGTATGGCTATATACAGAGTCTACAAGAATCAGATTTTAAAAAACACACCGCTCTGTTATTAAATTTAATAACAGCTTTAAATTCGTTTTAAAGATAAACAAGACACACGGTTACAAAAGTGTTCTAAGTCGAAAGAGTAGAGGGTTGCAGATTGAAAGACTGCGCTACGTTGCTTTAATTTTTTTATTCTTTTGAAAAATGAATTTTGTTTTGAATTTATTTATTATTTATTAAATTAACAAGATATTTCGTGAGAACGCGAGACTGCTTCGATAAATTGTCTCGTAGAGTTGGGACTTCTCGTAACTGTTTATGGAAGGTCAGACCCAGACTTTTCGCAGCTTTATTGAAAGTGTAACGTCAATCGGTAAGACTTTGTGGCTAAATATGCATTTTAATTAATTTGTCGGATTCTAATTTTAAACTAAAATTAGAAAATACTCATAATCACTGTTTTACGCCCTTTGAACGCAACAGTTTTCATTAAATTTGACGGAGTTTTACTTGGGAATCTTTTAGTTCATTATTATCTCTTTCGCTCTCATTTAATAGCCCTTGCGCTTCTTTTTCAATACACGCTATTTCGGCACACCATTTTTTACAAATTACCTTAAGCAATATAAAATGTCTCATACTTAATGCGGACGAAAATCTGGAGAAAAGTGCACGCACTAAAAACAAAATTGCTATTTGCTTTAACTGAATACAGTTTCCAGATTACTTTTCTTCCTTAATGTGCTTCTCTCTACTTTCTATTGTAAGGCCATGAGAAAGTTGAAAATATTTTTACAACCCCTTTTTCTTTAGTACCTATACCTACCTACTTTTTAAAAACTTTAAAAAATTGTGAAAACTAAAAACGTCAGTTTTTTGTCACAAATTAAAATTAAATAAACAAAACTTTAACATCTGACTAAAATTCCAATTTAAAAATATGAAAATCAGGAAAAAAATCATAAATTAAAAAGGCCTCGCTTAAAATACGCTAAAATTCGTAAAATTTTTGATACCATCCATGCGCTTCTATAAAACTTTGTAGTCATTTTCAATTGTATTTTAATATGTCAGCACAATTTTTCGTACATTTCGCTAGGGTTGCTGTGTCGTCCACGTAGAAATAAATTAGTGTAAAGTAACATCCAACAAACAATAAAAATGATTTGCGTGAAAAGTGCCAGCTTTGTGTTTTTTCTTCTTTTTTTAGCAGGTAATTATTGCTGTTTTTCTTTTTTTTTCTACTTTCTAAATTTGCATGCTATTTTTAATGTTTTCTGAATTTTTTTGTTACAGGGTGATTTTATATACGCACACTCTTTTATTGATGGTCGTACAAATATGAGAATAAACAAATTTAATTTGTTTAGGTCTCCGTCTATATGTTAACGTAAACTTTTCACCCTTTTTTTATTTTTTATCACATGAAATTTTAGCGAGGAAGTATCCCCGAAATCGCGTAAAAAATTGGTTGCGAAATCGAGAAAATCCTTGCGAAATTCCTTTATAATAGCATTAGGAAGCCTTAAGAAAAATGCAAAATTATCAGAAAAAACGCGAAATCGCCAAAAAAGTGTGAAATCATTTAAAACAACTTTTCGCGCCAAATCATCGGAAAAATTTTAGACAATTTAACAACATTGGATAATCCCCATATTTTGGTATCTAAAAGGTTTTTGAAAAGATAAAAGAATTAATTTTGCATATATTCGAATATTTACTGTTTACAATTTTTTGAGCCAACATATATACTATCTTTTACTTTATTACATCAGCGATGTTCTTTTTGAATGGAATTAGGTATAAACTGCTAAAATTTATTAAGAAATATATTGCCGTTTTCTGTAATAAATTTCTAGATAAATGCACACTCCCTATTCTTGTATTAATTGTCGTAAAAACTTGACAGTAACCTAAAATTGAATTTAAATTTTTTTGTGTGGGGTAGATCAACAAAAAGAAGTTATAATTTGGATTTTATGTTTTTTAATATTATAATATATTTTAAGTTTTAAAAGATTTTTAAAAGGCTTTTTTGACTTGACATTAGCGATTTCCTTTTTGCCATTTTACGTATTGATTGTTCTACACATTAACGTACAATAACAACTCATTTATTATTTCTCGTATTGGGTGTATGGAGTATAAACCAATTTAATTTTCTATTTTATTTATTTTAGTCTTTTGATAAGCCAAAAGAATTACATTTGCATATATTCGAATATTCACCGTTTCTATTTCTTTGGGCCAACATATATAGTATATTTTACTTTATTACATGAGCGATATTCTTTTTGAGTAGAATTAGGTATCAACAGCTAAAATTAATTAAGAAATATATTGCGTATTCTGTAAAGTTCTAGAAAAACGCACACTCCCTAATCTTTTATTAATTGTCTTAGAAATATAACAATTACCTAAAATTTAGCGATATTCTTCTGTCATTTTGTGTATTAATTAGTTCTATAGATAAACGCACAATAACAACTCGTTTATTATTTCTCGTATACATTTAAGGGGATGGGGAATAAACAGAGTTGCCACATTCCTTGAAAACCGGAAAATCCGGGAAAATGTCGGGAATTCGGTGGGGTCGGAAAGTGTCCGGGAAAAAGTCGAGAAATTTGCTAAGAATCCTTAAATTTTTCACATATTTTTAACCTGGTTGAGATTTCCTTGTACCTCTATAAAATTTACATAAAACTTTTCTGGCCGGCCTCCGTAGCGCATTTTGTGTTTGTTTTTAACTCTACAAATATACTTTGCTACATTGGACATTGAATCTACTATGGATGAAAACTCCCAGTATAAAAAACTTATAAATTTCAATGAAATTTTCTCTTGCCTTTCGATTTATAAATAATACAAAATATATTTTTATCAAATATTTAAAATTTTACGGTTTTTTTTTTAAATTTAAATATAAAATATTACGCACTAATGTTTGTAAAATTTTACACTCCCCCCCCTTGTAACTCACCCAATCCAAAAGTTCCAAGAAAATTTGCTTTCGGCGCTCACTATATTGTCATTAATTTTTACAATTTTCGTTAACAGTTTTAAACACATATGTAAAACTGAGAATAGATCCCACCCCAACTCGGTGTCTCACAACCCAAATTTTTTAAAATAACTACTAAAAAATTGCAAGAGATCAAAATTTTTTTTAAATGTTCTGTTTATAAATAGGTACTGCAAAAATGTTTTTCTGCGCCACTATAACATTATTGATTCTTACAATTTTAGTTTAATTTAAAGAAAGCAGATCCCACACCAGCTCAGTATTTTCTGCTTAAACTGCAAAAAATTGCCTACAGTGTTATGTCAGCGGGATTTTTTTTTAAATAATTCTGGAAAAACCGGGAAAAAGTCGGGAATTTTATCTAGGGAATCTTGTTGCAACCCTGTATAAACCAATATTTTTTTTATTTTGTAGGGGCTAGCCCAAAAAAAAATCGGTTTAATATTTTGTCTTTTTTGTCTTTTATTGTATCGGATTTTATTGTTAAAAAGTCTTTTGGAAAGCAAAAAAATATGAGTTTTGAGTATATTCAAATAGCGTTGAAATTTTTTTTGGATAAGGTATATGATACGAGATATCCACCGCCAAAATTTATTAAGTAATAAGAAGTATATTGCCATTTGGTGTATTAACGAGATAAAAGAACACTCTCAACTCTTTTACTAATTAGTTATCGTACAGATATACAAGTAAACTAAAAAAATTATTTGTTAATTTTGGGGTCGCTCATATTTTGCCTTTTTTGTATAATATTCCATTTTAGCGTATAAATGGTTTCTAAAAAGATAAAAGAATAAGTTTTGCCCTCGGTTTTGTCTATGTTCCAATATCGTTGGCGTTTTTTTGGGCTAACGTACGTGCTATTGCTGACTTTATGAACTAAACAATATTCTCGTAGGGTTTTTGTTTGTTAAGAAGTTAAAACCTTGTATACTTTTGCAATAAAATATAAAAAAACAAATATGGCTAGGACCTCCAGTTTTTACGGATTTTAACATAGCACTCATATTTTTTAAAGCACCCTATATAATTCCATATTACCGCAATGGAAAAGTAAGATGCAATGTGAGTAAAATGATAAATCACTTACTAAAATTGAATGGGAAGTAGGGAGGTTATATTGTTGTACCTAACTGTATTGTCAAATCTGATGTTATCCGCATATCTGCATTTTAATTTAAACTTTGCAAAGTTTTTTAATAAATTATTTTTAATTAATTTAGTTTAAAATGAAAAATGCACTTCTCAAAAATAACAATCCCTTCCTCTTCTTCTTCTTGTGTGGCAGTAGTACGAGGGGTTTTTGATATTTTAAAAATAAAATATTCCTTCAAAAAATAACACATCTACATCATCCCAGCATCCCGCGAAAACTAAACCGAACCGCCACAAAGGCCTCTTCATTGATCTATACATATAAAAAATCTCTAAATAGACCATTTTTGTACATTAATTATTTTTTAAACATTTTTGGTATCGGCTTCTCATCAAACCATAGATATTAAAAATCCAATTTTTAGAATTTTTGTCTTTCTCTTTGTTTGTCTGCTTTTTGTACTGGCATCACGTAAAAACTACTGAACGGATTGTGATGGGAGTCCCGGGCAGGACGTGGCTTTATCTCATCAAAATCGGTTCCCGGGAACAAAACTTACGACTATTAAAAGCAAGGAAAACGGGGAAAAGCCGCTAAAACTGCAGAAACTGCAAATCTTCAGCTAGTTACATAATAAGGTAGTGTGGCTGTTTAAAAGTTTGAGACAATGATGTATTTGAAATTAACTCTGTGTTTCGGGCTTCCATTGTCTATATTTTATTTATACACGACGTTTCGATCAGTACAATATCTGATCGTTTTTAGGTATAAACTACAAAGGTAGTCTTTAAGTTAGAAGCAATGCGTTAATAGTTATTTACGTCACTAGACCGGAAAATTGGTCTTTACAGATCGACGCAGGAAATTTACAGGGCGAGCCGCAGGCGAGTCCTGTAAACCTGCGGAGACCTGTAAAGACACTTTCCGGTCGTGCATCGTACGTTCTTTTTTTTCAAACGATCAGAAAAAACATTTTAGTATCTATCACTTTCGTCGACGCCTAGCCGTGTTGCGTAACTCATGAACGGTCCCCTAATATTTTCTACTTCTTGTTGGCTAGATAGCCATTGCCGCTAAGGCCGGTAGTATTTAAGATGAAAACTAAGAAAAACAAGTAAAGTTTTGTGGTTAGGAATGATTTTCGTATTTTTAACTTGTGCAAAATTGTATAAAACATTAGAAAAATTATAGTGTAGTGCCTATTAGCTTCACACAGCTAAATCAGTGATGAGTAGCGACCAGTTATGGCCAACCATGGCCAATTTATCAAGCAAAATAATGATAAAAGAGCTCATAAAAGGCAGATTTCTAGGTTTGTTCCTTATTTACCTTTATTTATAGTATACTCTTACTTTGAGAATTAAAAATGTGTGGTCGATTTTTCGGTGTATGTGACTCTTGAAGCAGCTTTTGCTATTTCCCTCGGATTCAACTCATTTTCTAGATCAGAGTCCATTTTTGTAAACAAAACTTTTGAAACAAATTTAAAACTGCTTTTTTAGAAGTGTCAAAACTGCCTAAAAAAACAAGCTAAAAGTTGTCAACAAGAAGTCATAGCCAACTTGGCCAAAAACGGGACCGGAAAAGGATTAAGGGACCGGAAAATTGAACAAAAAGGTCCTTTCTGGAGAGTGGAAATATTTCGAAAGAACATGCCTTGTAATGTAGAACTTCCCGTATGAAAAATCGTACGGAAAGTGGCTATTTTCCGGTTGTTTGAAAAAAAAAGTATTTTTAAAGTGTTTATACCGACCCAAAATCAGTTTTAAAGCGATAAACTGCTTGCCTAAATCACTTTAAAATATAGGGTGGACCACACAAAACCGGACTGTTTTTTTCTAACTGCCAATTTTTTATTTAATGTAGGATTTTAACTCAAAAAAGGGTTTTGGAAAGATAATGAAATATGCTTTTTGCAGGTATGTCAAAAAAATTCAAAATGGCGGATGTCTAAAAGTTTTATGCATCTTAAAAAACCGTTGGGTTTTTTTAAAACACTTTGTATATTTTCTTTTGCTACTACAAAAAAATCTATCTATTGTCTGTAAACCGATGTGTCACTTGATAAGTTCTATTAAGAAATAAAAAAATATGGGTTTTTTCGTATACGAACTTTTTGCATAAAATAAAAATTCAAACTGAATTTAACTGAACCGGATTTCGTTGTCTTTGCGCCCATTTTGTTGACAAAGACACTTTACAGATTCTAACAATAAGGCTTCGTTTTCTAAATTTAAAAAAAAATAACATTTTGTAACAATCCAAGATGGCGGACGCCTTACAATTTTATGCATTTTAAAAAACGGTTGGCTTTTTTCTTAAACCACTTTTTATATTCTTTTGATATAGCAAAAAAGTACCAACTATTATCTGTTAACCTATTTATCACTTGTTAAAATCCATTAAGAAATAAGAGAAATATTGGGATTCTAGTACAACACCTTTTTTGCAAATTGGGTTAATTTTTTTCTTACGAGAAAATTTTTTATTTGCTATAATATTAATGAGTATATTTTTCACTTTTTATAATTTTTTTGTTTTTTTATTTATTCAATTTTTTTATTTTTTATTTTATTGCATAAAAGGTGTTACACTAGAATCTCAAAATTTTTCTTATTTAATAGATTTTAACAAATTATATATGGGTTAACAGATAATAGTTGGTACTTTTTTGTTATGGCAAAAAATATTCAAATTGTTTAAAAAAAGCCAACGGGTTTTTTAAAATGCATAAAATTATAATTGTCTCAAAATGTAATTTTTTGACATTTAGGAAAAGAAGCTTTATTGTTAGCATCTGTAGAGTGTCCTTGCCAACAAAATTGGCAAAAAGATAACGAAATCTGGTTAATTTAAATTATTAGCAGTGTTTATTTTATGCAAGTTAGTATAGGTACAAAAAAATCTTTGTTTTTATGTCTTATACATATATAGTTTATTTTCAAAAAATAATAATAGTACAATAACTTAATTTAGACATTTAGAAAATAAACAAACAAACAAAAGAGCACAGAAACAAATTGAAGTTGTTTGTTAATGTTGTTGTCTAATCTTACTACGTCACACAGCTGGGGTTTAATTGTCTCTATTATGTATAAAGGTCACAGAATAGAATTTATCAAATTATACATCTGTTTGCAGACAATAGATAGAAGTTTTTTGTAGTTGCAAAGAAAAAACAACGGTTTTTTAAATGCATAAAACTTTTAAACATCCGCCATTTTGAATTTTGGATAAATGTAATTTTTTGACATTTTTGCAAAAAGTCTATTTTATTACTTTTCCAATTTTTTTTGCGTGGAAATCCGACAATAAATAAAAAATTAGCAGTTTTAGTACTTAAAGCGGTTTCATTCATATTTTTATACGACAAAATTTTTAAGCGCTTTGTAAGGCCCGTATAAACAAATTAATTGACGATATAAGAAACTTTCTTTAGCTTTCAAAATACAAAAAAGTTAAACAAATCCGATTTTTTTGGGCCACCCTATATTTATTAGGGTAAATATTCCCAAATTGGATAAGGAGATGTTGTGCAAAATCTTATTCAAAACATTTATATAACAAACCGTGACTGAGCAAAACATTTTTTTTTTAATGTAATGTATATTCAGCCTTCTAGGCTTCTGACAAAATAAATGTGCTTGGCAATTTCCCCCATGTTAACCTATTATTTTATTTTACTTTGGGGCAAAAAATCAGGCACATACAGACAAGGTTGGGGCACACTGAGAATTTCCACGTTTTTCCACTTTTTCCACATCTCCGAGGTTTTTCCTTGAGCTTTCTCCATTAAATAATTCAACTTTCGTCCGCTTGTGTGCAGGGTGCAGGGTATATTTTATAACCTAGTCCATGCCGACCGAAATACATAGTGTAGTTGTATCTTAGATTACCTATACCTACCGAATAGATCCACAGAGATATCTTATGCACAAAAAAATGACTTAACAAAAAAACTAATCTATTTTTTTATACTAGAGACCAATTTATATATATATATATATATATATATATTAAAAGTCATTAAATGATGTGATTATGAGATAAGTTAAGATAACGTCGGGTAACTTTTGAGTTTAGTAAGTACCAAACTCCGTGCCAAAATGGTGATAAGCGCCTTTTTAATTGCTATTTGACTACTCCTTTAATAGTGAAATTCAAATACATTATTGTCTCAAACTTTCATATAAAGTAAATTACAAATACAAAATTATTTTCAACTCCTTAGTGCCTTTTATAAAAGCTTGTTATTAAAAAATATTTTTTAATTAAATTTATTTAGTTACAGGGATATTAACAGAAACGCATCCCGGCTCTTCTTTATAGTAAAAACAAAAAACTGAAGGACTTAACATAACATTCCCCAGTAATTTTGTGACCACTTTTTCCTAGTTTTTTTTCTTGACGGTATTAAGCCTTAACAAAATAAAAATTTAGTAACACCATAATTATATGCTAATTATGTGATAATTACGTCCCCAATCAAAAAGTTTTGTGCTCCTCTGGCTTCTGAGAAAATCGAAAAGGAAAATGGCGTAGCTAGGTTAATATTAATTTAGCAAACAAAACTTTTGGTTTTAAAATTATCTGCGCTCTACGAATATTTCTTTAAAGAAAAAGGGTGGGGTAGCTAGGTTAATATTAACTTAGTATTATCTGCATATTATGTGCTAATTTCGTCCATGATAAGAAAATGTGATACTTGTCTGGTTTCCGAAAAAATCCTCAAAAGAAAGTGGGTTAACTAGGTTAATATTAACTTAGCAACCCACCTTTAAAAAAAAAAAATTTAAATGAAGAATTCGATTTTTTCTTATATAAACGTAGAGCACGGTATATACTTTTTAAAATGTTATTACCGCAATTTCGGGTGGGGTCGCTAGGGTAATATTAAACTAACTACCCCACTAAGAAACTGCACTGAAAACAGAAAATTCGGATTTTTCCTGAACATATTCATAGAGCACATAATCTTTCGAATACTTTATTTCAAAAAAATCTGACGATTTTAGCACATAATATCTCGAAAACCTACAAAATTAAACTAAAGAAGCAAGAATTTTATGCTAAATATTGTTATTTTGTTTACTTTGCCATAAACGGAATCCGAAATAATCTCGAACAACTGAAAAATTGCCTTTTTATCAATATCTTAGGAACCAAAACAAAAAATTGGCGCAAATCTGGATGAAAGTTTTTCTAGAAGACCATAGACGTTTTACCATAGGAATAATATGCAACTACTTCAAAAAATTTTCAATAGTTTGACAAGGCACTTGTGGCTCGAATAAACTAATGTTTCATTGGCTCCATGTCCACAAAACAAAAATATATTGGGAATCTTTTCATAAATATATTTATATAAAGAATCTTTGTGGAAAAGGTGGAAAATTAAAAATAAAAAGACTAAGACTTGACGAGAAGTTAGCCACTTGACGTAACTAATGCCTAGTCTGCAGTCCTATGTCTTGCCACTAATTTCTATTTCTATCCTTCTCGAAAAAAGTGAGAAGCAATAGAAGCCGGGGCAAAAAGTTTCAATTTGGAGTCTAGGTGAAAGACGTATGCACTAGTACACAACAAACAAAAAAAAAGCTCCTTTCGAAACGATCCAAATTGGTGGAAAAGTGATGTCATTGATAACGAGCGGCCAAATTCATATTTAAACTAATTCTTTAAATAATTAAAAAACAAGACCAAGGATATAACTAAATTGTTGGGAAAAAATACAGAATTTACTGGGTTGTAAATGATTTGTAAGCATTAATAACACAAGATTTTAGAGTTATGATGTCACTTATCAATAACGTAAATATTGAAAAAAAAGTTTTTAAAAACTGGTTCAATGTGAGAAAACATCTCCAGGCGCTGCGTGCAAGCTCAAACTAACTACTGTTCTAGGGGACTCACGACCACAAAAGTCATTGTAGAATAAGTTTAAAATCACAAAATAAGGTAGTCCTCCAAAAAGAAAAAAAAATTCCATCACAAAACCGTACTACCCAATGCTAAAATTAATTTGCTACTCACTTGAGATAATTATTTTGGCTCCAAATTGCACCCCTTCTTTAAAATGTTGCATTCCTCCCAAAAAACCAAGTATGCGGTAATTGTTACATGATTTTACTCAAAAAAAAAAAAAAAAAAATGACCTTTAAAAAACGGGGCTGGCTCATTAAAATACCGAAAACAATGATAACAGTATATTACAAAAAGAACCAGACAAAATTAAACTAAAAATCAAAGAAGCAGCTTGCATCTATCTTAACGAAGATGAATGCATAGCTAGCATATCAGTTGATATAAATACAGTTTGGCTTCCAATTTTAAAACAAGATTTTCAAAAAGGTTTTTTTAAAATAAATTGAAAAATAACATTGATGTTCTTTGGGTTTCTAATGTATTTTTTCTTAAAGTCAGTCAAAAGATGATCTTTATACTTGATAATTTAAAATAAAAATTTTGTATTTTTATAATGTAATCTAAAATCGAAAACACTCAAACAAATATAATTTTGCTTTTAAATTTTACTAAATTCACCTAATACCTTGTTGGCTACTATCGACGCACCAAACTGTCAAGTTAATAGCGACATAAAGCTATTTTTAACTCATCGCCGTATACGTATCTAGCGAGAACCAAGCACATTAATTGGTCAGAAACTTGTACCATGTTCGAAAAGAGTAGATATATGCTAATCTAAGGTGTTCTTAAACGCGATAAGTGTTGAGATGCGTTAGGTATCACGTATCGTTACGACACACGTATCGTATCTCAGCACCTATTGTGTTTAGAAACACCTTAAATTAGCATATATCTGCTCTTTTTGAACGTGCTACAAATTTCTGACCAATCAATATGCTTGGTTCTCGCTAGATGCGGATACGTATACCGCGATGAGTTACAAATAGCTTTATGTCTCTATTATTTGAAATATATATCAGTCAAAGTCAGTCAGTTGTATGAAAACAGACAGATATTTTAAAAAAGAATCGAAAAAAGTTTTTGAAAATAATAAACTTCTTTGATAACGGCAGTAGAATTTCTGCCGAAACGTCAGATAAGTAATTAGATTCTAGTAAGGATTTGCGACGAAACGAACAAATTTTTTTCTTTAGGAATTTACGCAGTGGGTTTTAACATATTTTTGAAAAAATTTCCGTAACTTAGTGGCGAAAAAACCAAAAAAAGTAGTTTCGACATTATGAATCCGCCACAAACATATAGATTTTAATGATAACATTGACATTGACCTTCTATGGCGTAGCTTAGTTAATATAAGCTTTGTGTTTTACATGCTGCTGGCTTGTTCTGAGGTGTTTTTAGTAGTATTCGGTGGTTTTCTCAGCTCTCACTAAAACTAAAATCAAAGCAAATTATCCAGTTAGGTTAAAGTATAAATTACGTAAAATTGGTTTGCTAAAAACAGGACAGGTTGGTACCCTAAAAATAATGGCTTCGTATTATAGCACCACACCATCAAAAGTTCTTGACGTGATAGAAATGGGGTATATTTGTATATACAGGGTGGATTCTTTAAATTAAAAATCTCAGTTCAATCAAATTCTATTCTATTCTATTCTATTCAATCAAATTCTATCCCGCTAGAAGCACCATTCCATTTAAAGAATCCACGCTGTATATTTTTATGTAGCTTAATTTTGACCCTCTTCCACATATCCGATCAACACCGTTCTCAACTAAAAAGCCAGTTAACTCATTTTCGTTTCATTATCCTTTGGCCTATGATCGGTGCCATATTGACACCAAACTGACAGAAAATCCATGTTTTAATTGTCAATTTGGTTATAAAAATGGCAGCCACAATAGGCTAAATGGCACTGAGACGGTAGGAGTTAACTGGCTTTTTAGTTGAGAATGGTGTTGATCCGCTCGGCTTCAAATTTGTCATGAAATTGACAGTAAAGTGGAAGTACGCCCGATTTAGTTGAAATTTGGTGTGTAGGGGTATTTGTGGATGACGATAAGGAATTTTTTATCAGATTTTCAAAATTCAATATGCCGGGTTAAAAATGGCCGATTGTGTGTCAAATTTTTCAAGTCCATTTGGACGGACTTCTACTTGTCCGATTGTCCTCAAACTTGGTACGCGTTTATAGTTCGCATTACAATACACAACAGTGGTATTGGTAAGTTTGCGTGTCGACCCCTTTAAGGGTAGGGAAGGGAGAAATTAGCTAAAGTATGCTTGATTGCGTAGTAACTTCCACATAGCCGATCCGATTATATAGTTGCGGTGATAACACAATAATAGTAGACACCTAAAGTAAATATTTCAACGCATCCGTATCGGTATACGTAACGCGTTCGAAACAAAGTCAAGATACGCTACATTTTTGACTTGCTCATACCATGTTTCAAACGATGCCTGCTTCTTTGATGGGTGTGATGACAGAATCTCGTTGCATACGGAAGGATGTACGTATCGTTAGGGACCCACGAACGTACTCAACGATTTCAATCAGTAGTCCTGTCATCGCACCTTCAAAAAAGCGTGCATCGTTCGAAACATCGCATAAACAAGTCAAAATACGCTACATTTTTGACTTGCTCATGCCATGTTTCGAAAGATACCTGCTTCTTTGACGGGTGTGATGACAGGATCTCGTTGCGTACGGAAGGATGTACGTATCGTTGGGGACCCACGAACGTACCCAACGATTTCAATCAGTAGTCCTGTCATCGCCCCCTTCAAAAAAGCGTGCATCGTTCGAAACATCGCATAAATAAGTCAAAAATGTAGTGTATTTTGACTTTGTTTCGAACGCGTTAGGTACACCGATACGAAGTCGTTGAAATATTTACTTTAAGTGTCTATTTACTTTAAGTGTCTAGTGTCACGAAATTGACAGCCAAATTTCGTTCAAATTTGGTGTATGTAGGCATTTGGAGTTTAAACTGGCCGATTGTACGTCCATTTTTTCAAGTTAATTTTGACGGTTTCTACTTATCCGACTGACTTCAAACTAGGTGCGTTTGGAAGGACGTTTCATTGAAGAGCTAGATAGTTCAAAACTAACAGGAAAAATATCTTGTTATATCGGAGCATTATGCTTTATAAAGATCCAGATCTTACGGCTAATTTTGCTGACGATACTAACGTTTTAGTGCCCATTAACAAAAATGAAAGCGTTCAGGACAGATGTGTTCAAGTCTTAAACAAAACAAAAGACTGGTTAAATAAAAACCAACTAATACTCAACGAGGACAAAACTAAAATCTTATTAATAACTAACAATACACATATTACTGATACAAAAGTTTTATTTAATCAAAAAGAAATAGACTTTGTAAAAAACACCAAAATGTTAGGAGTCGTTATTGACAGTAAGCTCAACTATTCTCAACACATACAAGAACTTTGTACCAAATTAAGCAGAGCAAGCTATGCGATAAGAGTTATGTCAAAGGTACTTAGAACTTGTAGGGAGCTCAGGGTTATCTACTATGGAATATTCTATTCACACTTGAAGTATGGCATTTTATTATGGAGTGGTAGTAGTCAAGCACAGAGCGTTTTTATCCAACAAAAAAAGTAATGCGCATCATATTCGGACTTAGCTTTGGCCAAACTTGTAGAAACATATTTAGATCGAACAAGTATTTGACAGTTTTGGGTATCTACATCTTTGAATGTTTTATGTACTTGAGAAAAAACATTAAAGAATTTCAAAAACTTAAACCTGCTCACAACCATAAAACAAGGAATAATACTCAAATAGATTTCTTTAATTATCCAAAGCATATGCTGGCGATAACTGAGAAAGGTCCGCAATATGCTGCTGTAAAATACTTTAACAAATTGCCAAGTAGTATTAGAAGCATAAATGGTACAAAAGCTTTTAAAAAAGCATGTTTTAGTTATATCTGTGATATTGAGCCATATACTATAGACGAATATTTAGGGCATAAATATAATTAAGTCAAAATAACTAGTCAAAAAGCTTACCTAAGTGTGAGTGTTCGTTTTTTATCCAGTGCAATTTTTTTTCCGTTTAATCTTAGGAAATTACATATTTTATATTTTACGTATTGTGCATTCTAAATTTATATGGTTTTTTATATTGTATTTTTTATTGTTATTTCTTTTATTAACACTAGTGTCTCTTAATAAAGTAATACTTATAGTGTTGATACAGAGAGATCTCTATACAAGAGCATAATATTATATTTTAATGCATATTTGTTCGAGTTTTAAATTTTAAATTTTTAAAAATTATTTTTTTATTCTTTTATACTGAGATTTTTCTAGACGAGCATATTATATATTATATATTTGTGCGAATTTTTTTTACAGACATTTTTAAATATTTTTAAATCATTTAAATTATTGTAAATTGTTATTTTCAATTATTCAATTACTATACAATTATTTCTTTAATATTTAATGATTTTGTACAGTTTAGTTTAGTTAAAATATTGAAAAACCATATTTATAAAATACTATTTTATCGTATAATTAATATGGAAATAAAAATCTATCAGAAATGCATAGGCTACGACAAAACTAAAAATTTCTAAATAAATTTTTATTCCAAAAACTTTTAAAGAGCAAGCTTTTATTAAATGCACTAAAAAATTGAAAATATTTTTTTTTCTGATACCCTAATAGAAGCGATGTACGCAAAAAAAAATACTTTAGATATCCCAAAGTTAAGATTTTTAATTTACGCCCATCGTTTTTATTATGGTTTCAGAAAGAAAAAAAATATAATATATATTATTAATAATAAATATATATAATATATATTAATAATAAAGAATGTTCTTTAAATTTTTTTTATAAAAATGTATTTCTAATTAGGACCAATGGTAGGGCTGAAAGCTACCATAAGTTAACAGAAAGTGAATCGAACAGGAACAATTAATTGTGCGATTTGCCGAAATACTGAGAAGTTTGACTTTCGTACGACTCGTGTTCGTGGTCGAAATTAGGAACTTTATATCGATTCAAGAATTAGGTCCCTGGGTGCTTCTATTCGCAAAGCCACCCAAATTAATCACATTTGAATTTGAGCTTCTCTACTAGTATAAAATTATTAGGCTAGTCCAGATATCATGTTTCAGCTAGAAAATTAAAATCTAAAACACTACTGGCTTCTACCAGATCGTAATAGTTTCTAACCTTGTAATTGGTCGGAATCAGGAAGTGCTTCTGGGTGCTTATTCTTAAAAATGAAACAACATATCATACAGCAGAATTTTTAACAAAGAGAAAAAAAAATAAGCATTTTGTCTGCTCTGGGGACCTTAAGCCATACTGAGGACCCAGATTTTGAGAACTGATGCATTTTAAATAACCAATTGAAATTTTAAATATATCCATCTATTATATACATAAAACAAATAATTATATTTTTAAAATTATTGGTAGGCGCTTCTAACCAATCGATATAGATTACAAAATTACAAAAAAAACTGCTGTATTCCTAGAACTGCTGCGTGCCGTTTCTTGAATTGTCCATTGCCGTGTATTGAAGGGACCTTTCTACAATTTCGTACACCTGCCTCTGAGCAAGAGAAGGGGCGCGCGGGCGCTCTTGAAAAACTATAATTGAGTCAGGTTTGGGCGTTTACCGTACAAGCTTGGCAGTTTCTCAGCCTTCTTATTGGTCGAAATGAAGACTGTGAATGATTTCAGGTAACCATTCTCTGGAAATTCATGAATCGGCACCCTGAGGAGTACACAGGCTTTATTTATGACCATTTGAAGCAAATAAAGCGGGAAAAGCGGGTATAACCACAGATGAAGCTCCAGGGTGTTCAGCTAGTTTAACAATAAAATAAAAATAAAAAAGATCTTGGTAAATTTTAATAATATTATTTAATTTAAAATAGTTATTGAAAAAAATTTGCTTGAAATATTTTTATGTAAGTTTTAAATTCTAAAAGGCCATATATCCAATACGGTGTTGATAATATGCCCCTATATAAAAGTCGCATATCTTTAAGAAAACATGCTTGTAACTAGTAAAACGCATAAATAATGTAAAACAACTTACCTATTTAAGACAAAACATAAGGAAGAAAAAAAAAACTTCTTTCTATTGCATATTGCCAAATCTGGGCATCCAGCTGGCTTTTGCCAATTGCAAATTCTCAGACTACTACACGGCAATATGAATGCAACAGTCCTGAGCAACGATGGACCAGGAGAGTCATTCCAGATTACGACAGGCGTTAAACAAGGGTGTGTTATTGCGCCCACCCTATTCTCTATATTTTCAGGCGCTATGCTTCACCTTGTTGAGGAACATCTACCGCCGGGAGTGGAAATTCTATATATATTCGACGGTGGTCTACTTAACCTAGGCAGACTGCGAGCAAAAACTAAGGTCTCGACAACCTCGGTAATCGAACTGCAGTACGCCGATGACAACGTCGTTATGGCCGATACAGAGGAAGGTCTACAGCTGATAATCAACGCATTTAACCAAGCCTACAAAGGCATTGGCCTAGAGGTCAATCTTGCCAAAACACAAATTCTTCACCAACCAGAACCAGGTACGAATCCCCAAGCTCCAAACATTTTCATAAATGGCCATCCTCTACAGAATGTGGAAAATTGCCCATACCTTGGGAGCCACCTATCATCAAATGCAACTATTGACGCAGAAACACAGCATCGCCTAAAATGTGCTAGCGCTGCGTTCGGACGGCTTTCGGAGAGAGTCTTCAACAATCACGACATCAATGCGGAGACCAAACTTCGTATCTACAACACAGTTATAATACCAACTCTAACATACGGATACGAAACGTGAACCACCTACAGAAGACCTATCAAACGACTAGAAAAATATCACCAAAGTTGTTTAAGACGAATACTGAGAATCAAATGGCAAGACCGACGAACAAACATAAGTGTTTTAGAAGAAGCCAGAACAACTAGTATAGAAGCCCTTATCTTCAAGCACCAGCTTCGTTGGACTGGTCACATTATCCGCATACCCGAAACACGTCTCCCAAAGCAGATATTTTATGGACAACTGAAGGACGGAAAGAGAAATCAAGGAGGTCAACAAAAAAGGTACAAGGACGTTCTCAAAGGCAATATGATGAAGGGTCACATCGATATAAACAACGTCGAGACCACGGCAAACGATAGGGCTTTATGGCGCCGAACAGTCCATGAGAGAGCACAAACTTTTGAAGAGCAACGACGTAAACTAGAGACGGAAAAGAGAGAACGTAGAAAGGAGCGACAAAATGGAAGAATGGATGACCAACGACACCCGGCTGCTGCCGAAGACTGGGTGTGCCAGGCCAATGGAAGGGTGTGCGGCTCGAGAATTGGCTTACATAGCCATCAAAAAACGCACAACAAATAGCGACGATACAGAAAAGAGGAAAATCATACTCGGTGTCGAGTGATTGCCTATGATGATGATGATTGCCAACTCTGCATAGCAGCCATATTGCTACGCATAAAGAAAAATTGGGTTAGGTTATATTTTTGTCGGGGGTCTTGTAGTAAATCGTTCGTTTTTTCTCATAATCTAAGCTTTAATACCCATATGTGGATTACAAGATATTGCAATTTATTAACACTTTTATTTCACAATTCTACTTACAATATAACTGTATAATGGCGTCTTTAAAAACCAATTTTCACACATGGTACACGAAAGTAGAAACTTAACCAAACAATTAGAACTACTTCAAAAATCATAACTGATACTTAGCCACAAATAAAGACATCTTTGAACCGTTCAGGCATTTCTCTGTTCTGCGGCAATATTTTGCTTGCTTCCTAAAGTCATTTTTGTATTTAAAATAGTTTTTATTAAATTTATCATGCGAGTTTAACACGCCTAGAATACCAAAACTCGTAAATAACGCAAATAATAACGTTATTCAGTCCACAGGTTTGAAATGGAATTATCTTATCGCAGTTTTTTAGTTCTTTTTACAATGCCAGTGTTTGCACTTCTGGAGCAGCAAAATATGTTGTCCTGCAGTCAGGAGCGAGGACGTGTACATGGGTTGAATTTTTTATTAGCAGATCTATGTCTTAGAGATTTTAAATAACTGGCAGACATCTATATTTTTACCAGAAAAAACTCGGCCTAGTCCTTTGTAGCTAATCCAACAACATAACTTTTTTCTTTATATATTTCACGAAAAACTTGAAAAAAATTAAAATTTTTAATGAATTGTTTTTTTTTGCGGGGATGTAACATGCCTTACTTTATTTATACGGACCTCTTAAATCGTTTTTATATAAGGACGATTTGAAATTTTTTTCGTATAAACACGTTTTAAGCACTGATTTTGGCGTTGGTATAAATACTTCAAAAACGCTTTAGCACATTCCTTCCGACTTAAGGCTCCCTGGCTTTAACGAAAAATCTGTTGTTCACTTACTTGTTTTATTTGTTTTGTTTTTAAACAAAAGACATTTTAACATTTAAAAAATTCATACAAGAAATAAAGATTTAAAACTTCGTTATTTCTTGTCCGAATTTTTAAAATATTTCATTGGTGTGCTTGGCAAGGATGTGGCTTTGTAATTGATGTTTGAGATTGAATACAGTGTGATTGATTGAAAAGTTTTTTCCAGAGGGGGCAAAAATGCCTGTTTTTAAATAAGCCATCTTTAATTTTTAACAAATGTAATTTTTGACTGAAGTTCTATAAATTTTGAGGCCTGTGCCTTTTAAAAAATTTAAACTTATTAAAATCCATCAATTTTTGAAAAAGTTATAACTATTTAAACAAGCATACTTTTTCTTAATAAGCTTGATTTTGCAAACTTCCTTATTTTTTGTCGAAATCTTTAAAATATTACGTCGATATGCTTCAAATGGAAGAATGTGGCTTCGTAACCGATGTTTCAGGTTTATTACAGTGTTGCACACAAAAAAATATCTAGAGGGGTTAAAAATGCCTATTTTTAAAATAGGTCCGCCATCTTTGATTTTTAGAAAATGTCAAGTTTGGCATTGGTCTTTTACATTCTGAGGCTCTGGATTTCTAAGAAGCTTATTATTATTAAAATCGGACAATATCCTGCTAAGTTATAAACATTTAAGAAAGTGCGTTTTTTTTCACACCCTATAGATCCATGCTAATTATGAATAGATAATTGAGAATTTATATCCCACGCCAACCCAGTTTTTAAAAAATATTTTACAAAAATCGTGAAGAATCGGTGTCAATCAAGCTACATACCCCCCTCCCCCTCAACGAAACCCAATTTGGCTATTGTAAAATTTATGTACTAATTTAGTCCCCTTTAAAACATTGTACTTAATGAATAACGGAGTTATTTGAACTTAAAAAATGGGGGGTGTGGTTTGGCGCTAAGCTGCACCCCTCCCCCATACTTAGGAGACAGATTTAATGAGAGTTGATATATCATAATTTTGTACAAATTATGTACTCTTGAGGAAGAGTACTTTTAGTTCAAAAAAAGCATCGGTTTCTAAGATTTTTGTTTGTTTCCTATAGGATGTGTAGCTTGATATGAAGGTGCACCCCCCTCTGCCTAGAAAAGAGATTCGACCAAAAGTGACTATGTCAGCATTTGGTACTAATTATGTAGTAGTTTCGTCCCCTTCTAGAAAGCTGCCTACTCTCAAGATAACTTAATTTTTTTTGTTTTTATGGGGTGTGTAACTTGCTATCAGGGCACATCCCCCTCGGCCTAGGAAAGAGATTTGAATAAAGTAATTATGTTATAATTTGGTACTAATTATGTACCAATTTACTACTACTACTCTCAAGATAACCCCATAAAAACAAAGAAAAAATAAAGTTATCTCGAAAGTAGGCAATTTTATATTAAGGAACGAAATTAGTACATAATTAGTAGCAAATTACAGTATAATTACTTTTCTCTCTTTCCTAAGCAGAGGGGATGTGCCTTGATATCAAGCTACACACCCCATATAAACAAAAAAAAATTGGCAATTTTCTAGAAGGGGACCAAATTAGTACATAATTAGTGCCAAATTCTGGCATAGTCACGTTTGATCGAATCTCTTTTCTAAGCAGAGGGGAGCGTTCCTTGATATCAAGCTACGCAACAAACAAAAATCTTAGGAACCGAGGATTTTTGTAAACTAATTTTCCTTAAGAGTACATAATTAATACAAAATTATGACACATTAGCTTTCATTAAATCTGTCTTCTAACCATCGTGGGGTGCAGCTTAGCGCCAAGCCACATCCTCCCCCCCCCCTCTTAATTTTGAATAACTCCGGTATTCATTAAGTACAACATTTTTTAAATAAGTACTAAATTAGAACATAATTAGTACACAATTTTTACAATATCTAAATTGAGCTTCGTTGAAGAGGGGTGTAGCTTGATTGAGCCTGAACATCAACAATATTGAAAACGCGTTAAAAACAGCATTTTCCCAATAATTTTCTTAAAATTTTTAAACCACTCCAACCCTTCTCCAAAAAAAGCTTGACTCTCGTTTTAGTAGCGTTTTGTCCCCTGTGGATGACCAATTGACAATAGTTTGGTTAGCGTGAAAGCGCTGTCAACTTTTTCTAACCAAATGTCACTAATTGTTTACTAGGTTGTCAGAACAAAAATACTCAAAATAGCAGCATTTGGTACTAATTATGTAGTAGTTTCGTCCCCTTCTAGAAAGCTGCCTACTCTCAAGATAACTTAATTTTTTTTGTTTTTATGGGGTGTGTAACTTGCTATCAGGGCACATCCCTCTCGGCCTAGGAAAGAGATTTGAATAAAGTAATTATGTTATAATTTGGTACTAATTATGTACCAATTTCGTCACATTTTAAAAAAATTGCCTACTCTCAAGATAACCCCATAAAAGCAAAGAAAAAATAAAGTTATCTCGAAAGTAGGCAATTTTATAGAAAGGAACGAAATTAGTACATAATTAGTATCAAATTACAGTATAATTACTTTTCTCTCTTTCCTAGGCAGAGGGGATGTGCCTTGATATCAAGCTACACACCCCATATAAACAAAAAAAAATTGGCAATTTTCTAGAAGGGGACCAAATTAGTACATAATTAGTGCCAAATTCTGGCATAGTCACGTTTGATCGAATCTCTTTTCTAAGCAGAGGGGAGCGTTCCTTGATATCAAGCTACGCAACAAACAAAAATCTTAGGAACCGAGGATTTTTGTAAACTAATTTTCCTTAAGAGTACATAATTAATACAAAATTATGACACATTAGCTTTCATTAAATCTGTCTTCTAACCATCGTGGGGTGCAGCTTAGCGCCAAGCCACATCCTTCCCCCCTCTCTTAATTTTGAATAACTCCGTTATTCATTAAGTACAACATTTTCTAAATAAGTACTAAATACTAGATTAGAACATAATTAGTACACAATCTAAATTGAGCTTCGTTGAAGAGGGGTGTAGCTTGATTGAGCCTGAACATCAACAATATTGAAAACGCGTTAAAAACAGCATTTTCACTATAATTTTCTTAAAATTTTTAAAACACTCCAACCCTTCTCCAAAAAAAGCTTGACTCTCGTTTTAGTAGCGTTTTGTCCCCTGTGGATGACCAATTGACAATAGTTTGGTTAGCGTGAAAGCGCTGTCAACTTTTTCTAACCAAATTTCACTGTTTACTAGGTTGTCAGAACAAAAATACTCAAAATAGTTGACCTTTTTATTATTTTTGTACTGGCAACTTGGTAAACAGTTAGTGATATTTGGTAAGAAAAGATTGACAGCACTTTTACACTAACCAAAATGTGAGCCCAGAATATTGTCAACTCAAAAAAAAGTTGAAATTGACAGATAGATTTTTGTATTTCGACACCATAATATCCAAACTTTTTGAAACAAAATAAACCAAGAAATAAAAAAAGGGATTTTAACTTTCTTAAAAGGATTTTTGCAATTTAAAAACAACAAAGTATAATTGTGATGTCAAAGATCCACATTCCCAAAATTACACTTTACCTACAACTAATGAAAATGTCGTCATAAATTATTAAAAATATTAAACGCGAACACTTTTAAGTCAACAACTTTCATAACCTGAAGTTTCAATGACGTTCTACCTAAAACATCAAAACAAATAAGGTTACTAAGGGACTTTTTATACAGACCGCTTCAAGCTACTACGAACATAGGGGGAATCAAGTCCAATTTACTCTCCGTGCCGTACGACCGAGGTGGATTCGAAGCACCGCTGCAGTGTTATCTTTTGGAAATTCATTTTGTTTTTATTATTTTGTTTTATTTCTGCCTTGCTCGAGAAACAGATGGGTAAGTTCTTAATTGAAATAATACATTTTTAAAACTAAAAATGGATGTCTACGAAGTTGCCGAAAAAGTGCAGATGGTCAAATGGTCAAATCGTCATAACCCAACACACGTTCGATATTGGTCGAGGGAAAATTTGCATTTGTATTTTGACGTAAGAACACAGTATCCCCAAAAACTAAATGTTTGGGGGGGGGGGGTTATTGTAGGGGAACACGTAATTGGGCCATTTTTTATTAACGGCAATTGCAATTTGAATGGTCCTAGATACTTGGATCTACTGCAGCAGCACATTATTCCAACTGCTAGGCAGTTGTTAGATGTAAGATTTGGTGAAACATGGTTTCAACAAGATGGTTGTTCCGCTCACAATGTTGGCCTTGTTAGGGAATATCTTGATAATGTATTTCCTAATCGGGTTATAAGTACACGGGGAACTATTTTATGGCCAGCTCGATCTCCCGATCTTGCTCCTAATGACTTCTATCTGTTTTTGAAGAAGCTTTTCAAATTATCACCCCTAACATGCTTGGAAACGTTAGAAGGGGTTTTTATAGTAGGCTCGGATATTGTCTAGCCGAGCAAGGAGGACTTTTCGAACATTTGCTTTAATTTTTTTTTGACTGGGAGAATCTTTTTGGTTTTTAGAATGTATTATTTTACTTTGAGAACTTGCTTTTATTTTGTTTCTCCTTATTATTTTCATTGTAACACGTCGTCACTGATAAATCTGAGCAGTTGACAA
The DNA here is from genome assembly GCA_963921995.1 of Oxystoma pomonae. Lineage (NCBI taxonomy): Eukaryota > Metazoa > Arthropoda > Insecta > Coleoptera > Brentidae > Oxystoma > Oxystoma pomonae. The sequence continues at coordinate 100,086,015 of OY998165.1, forward strand.
TAAAACGCTCTTATTTATCAGTGACAAAAAATAAGAAAATTACGTTATAAAAATTTGCGTATTTATTGACCAAATTCCGGTTTCATTGACTACGCTCCACACAGCACCGTGGTTAGAGGCGTACTAAATACAAGGCGAAAGGCGGCGAACGGCAGCGAAGGGCGATCGGAAGCCTGAGTGTTGGTTGCTTCACTGATAGGCTTGCGTGTCTCTGCATGTAGGTACACTGGCAAATTAGACTTCTTCCGCCCTATGTTCGCAGTAGCTTGAAGCGGTCTGTTTATCAAGGTGTTTTTTGTTAAAAATGTGTAATATGTCAATTTAACGGGAATTTTTGGTTAGATACTAAAATTATATTGAATTTATTTCCATTTAATAAATATTTATTGTCTTAAAAATATAAAAAATTAATTTACGTTTTCGCGTCAATTAGTGCTCTTATAAAATAAAGTTTCATAGCTGGTCACGCCATCTTGTGGTTTACGTCTAAGCATTATTATTATTCTAGGACCGTAAATGAGTCATTAAAATCGCGTTGAGATCGTAAAATTAGTATTATTCGTTGGTCGTAGGCAAAAATTTATATTGCCCAGGAAAGCCTTAAAAACGACTATGAATACGGTTGTAAGTAATTGGCGTTCCGCAATGTAACAACAAAATATATATTAATTTCAAAATCAGAACTGCCAAAAGTCAAACGCAAAAATCTGCTTGTCAATTTTAACTTAGAGTTTAGTTTTAGTTTCGGAACCGGACCAAAATTCTTAGTTTTGGTCAACAAAAAAGCGTACAAACTGTCGTGTAAGGGAGATTCTTGTATCCCAAATAGTAATTTTCGGCATCATATCCAAACATTTTTGGTTTTAACTCACGAGACAAAGCAAACCGAGAAATATAGAGTAATTAAAAATAAAAAAGTTTTGTTATGATCTCAAAAATCAATATACTCAAATGTCAAACCCAAATTTGGTGGCATATAATTTCCTGGCTTGAATTCTTAGCTGAAAAATTTTCATCGATCACGCATATTTTTTTAATATCTTTCGCCTGCAAAAAGTTATAAATATCCAAGTTAAAAGTTTTTCTTAAGAATTCTACGTATACTAGATTAGGTCAACTCTTTGTTATTCCCGAGGGTAAAATGGAGAATAATAAAAAATAGGTGCATAAGAGAAAATGTTGTCAAAAAAATGTTAAAAGGAAGATAAGGCTGTAGCTTCTTCAGAAAAAATATTGCGTTTTTAGAAAGTATTATACTTGAACTGTTTTTGTTTTCTGAGTAGACATTTTAAGAATTTAATAAACAAAATATCGGTAAATGTTTGAATAGATCATTCTATAACGTTATATATTATAAAATATTAGATGATACTGCCTAAGCAAGGACTAATAGTATGCCTGGACGCAAATCAAACCCGTTAAATAAAAGGAAGTTCAATCATAAAATAATTCACTAGAGAAACTACAATTTGTTAAACCAATTTTTTATCCGAACCTTATTTCTCCAAACCCATTCAATAACAATTTCTAAATTCATTCGAACCATTGTTCATCAAACTCATTCAATATCAAACTTGTAATTTGATAAACCCATTTTTAATGAAACCCGGAATTTGTCAAACCATTATTTTTCAAAACCGGAATTCGTAGGAGCCGTTTTTTATCAGAAATTTCTGCTAAATTAGTTTCGCATTCGCCAATTATACATGAACGGGAGGCGTACACGCAGGTGGCGTGGCGGCGACGTAGCGTTTCGATGCATTTGTCGCTGCTACGCGCGCATACTTGTACATGTAGCGTTCAATAGTTTGTGTATAGATGTCACTTGCATTCCAGTTAAGAACAAATTTCTGATAAACAACGTATCTTACGAATTCCGGTTTTGAAAAATAATGGTTTGACAAATTCCTGGTTTGCTTAAAAATGGGTTTTACAAATTATGAGTTTGTTATTGAATGAGTTTGATGAACATTGGTTCGATTAAAAACGAGTCTTATAAATTTCGGATTTGTTATTGAGTGGGTGTGAAGAAATAAGGTTCGGCTATAAAATTGGTTTAATTACTTTAACTACTTTTAAGTTTTTATGGTATATCATCGGCCTGAGTCCCTATAAAAACATAAAACCAAATTTGGCAGAAACATAATTTGTCAGAATTTAAAAGAAAATAAATGGTCCGAAAAAAATCGTCTCGGAAATGAAATGATGGGAAAATCAAATCGTTAGAAAAATTAAATTTAAGCGAAACATATTTTTATACAAACGCAAAATATTTTTAACGAAAATAATTTGATAGAAACGTAAAAATGCCGAACCACAAAATTCAAGAAGTCCAATGTGGCCGAAAATGATTTGAACCGATAGCTACGAATTCAATTGCTAAGGGAAGAGTCGATTGCATTAATTTACATCCTTTGCCGTTTTCTTTTTATCGCGGTTACGGTTAACTTTAGTCCTAAAATTTCCCAGAAATATAAACAAAAGAAGGATCCATTGTGTAATATCTTTGAATATTGTTTAAATCTATAGATAATTGTTTATGTCTACATGTGTATATAATCAAAAGTTTGAATTTTGATGAATTTCCGGATTATACTTAAATTTTCATATCAAAAATGCTATGACGTCATGACATGAACAGAAAAAATCGATGTAGACAGAGCATCCTGTCATGTTCGATGCCTTGAGAATCGGAACCAGCCTATTTTGCCGGTTCAAAATAGTTGCGGTTCTCAACGTATGAATCTTCACAGGATGTGCTATCTACGTCCATTTGTTTTGTTCATGTCAGCTAATAGATAACGTCATAGCATTTTTGACGTGAAAATTTAGGTATAATCCAGAAATTTATAAAAATTAAAATCTTTTGATTATATACACATGTAAACATAAACAATTATCTGTAAATTTAAACAATAATTAAAGATATTACACAATGGAGGTCTCTTTCTTTTGCTTATACTTCTGAGAAATTTTTGAACTAAGGTTAACCGTAAACGCGACAAAAAGAAAACGGCACTTTACATTCTTCAACCACCTCCTACCTCCAATGTTCTTCATAATAATGTATTGTCATCGGATTTACATTACAAAAATGAATCGCAAGTAGTGTTGTAAACATTCGTTACTGTTAAATATTTGTACCGATCAACACCCTTCTCAACTAAAAAGCCAACTCATTTTCGTTTTAGTATCCTTTAGCCTATGATCGGCGCCATATTGACACCAAACTGACAGAAAATCCATGTTTTACTTGTTAATTTGGTTATAAAAATGGCAGCCACATTAGGCTAAAGGGCACTGAGGAGGTAGGAGTTAACAGGCTTTATAGTTTAGAACGGTGTTGTACCGATTCGTTACTTTTAATATCAATACCCGTTACCTTATATTCGGTACTAGGTAACTAGGCTTAAACGAATTGGTATTTAAAAGGTAAAGGTAATATTTTTCGGTATTTAGTTACTTATTATAATTCTTTCTAAAAACGTATCAGAGAACAGGTTTTATTAAACGTAAACCAAACTTCTTTATTATTACATCAAAGCAAAAGAAAAGAATATAAAATAAAATAATCGTTACATTTTGTCAAGACAATATTTTAAAATTTTGAGCACTATGTACATCCTGTAGTGCCTGTAGTCTAGAGGTATAAAAAAATTAACGAGTAACGAGTACTCTTTTATTAATGAAAATAAACGGTGGGTTTAATTTCAAAAATTTCTTGGCAAATTGCAACGAACTTAAGCGCTATAACAACTTTTTGTTGTTCCCCTTGGTAAACAGGGTGTGGCAACAAAACTAATTTTTTTAAATAGAATACACAGTATATTTTTGCATTTTTTAATTTTTCAAAAAATTAGCTTTACAAAAATACCAAACACTGTTGAAATATCTTTTTTAGTTTCTGAGATATTTTCGTTTAAAATTTTAATAAAATACTTTAGAAACGACCATCTGATCAAGCTACATTGCCTTCAATCGTTTCTATTTCAAGGCCACTAGATTTTTAAGTTTATAATATTAAAATAAAGAAATACTTTCATGACTCACTTTGTAGCTTGATGAGTCGGTCATTTCCAATATATTTTCATTTTGACAATTATTATACTCATACTCAGGAACCACAAAAAATATTGAAATTGTGTTTGATGTTTTTGTAAAGCTAATTTTTTAAAAAAATCAAAAATGCAAAAATAAAAAAAATGTATTTATTGCCACACACTGTATACCAAGGGTAACAAAAAAAAAGTTGTTATAGCGCTTAAGTTCGTTGCAATTTGCCAAGAAATTTTTGGATTTAGACGTACTCTTTATTTTCAATAATAAAAAATATACTGAGTGTTCCAGTTATAAACAAACACCCTGTGCTCGTTTTACATCACTAATCGCCAGATTTGATAGACAGTTAGACAGCCAAAAACTGTGAAGTTAAATACAATCGTTTAATAGAAAAAGAAATCCCCGTGTCATCCTCCAAATAGAGAAACTTGTCAACGCCGCAATCCAGGGCTATAGCGATTCGGCTGGATTGTGGTTCTGCTCATTTAAAGATCGTGTGGGTCGGGTGTTTTTTGTTTCTAGACCAATATTTTCGATACTTTTGTAATTCTGATATTTTAATGTTCGGGAAACTTATAATCGGTTAAATTATATTAGTATCTTTTAAGGATCGAGTAAATTGAAATTCTATAAAATTATATTTGTGTCCATTATTTTCTGGGTGTTTTGCTTTCGCACATAATTCGTTTCGGACATTTTATTTTCTGTTCAATTGTGTTTCGGTTTTTGTAAATTCGTCTGTTTTATCGGTCTTACAATGAAAATTTTTATTAAATACGGTCTGATAAATTCGTGGTCGTTCCTATACCTTAGTAAGAGAATGTCGTTAAATACCGTGAAAGCTCCCGTGAGAGGAAATCGAGGTATTGTAGGCTTATGAAGGTTGTCCGTTTATGAGACATAACATGAGCATTGGTAATTTGGTTCCAAAAATACTCACCGGTTATGAGAGTTGTCCGCTTATAAGAGCTGTCCGTAAACGAAGGGTTTACTGTATTTTATGCACTTTAGGGAATTAAATAAAAGTACATTATACCCTTAAGAACTAAAGTGTTAGTTTTTATCCCGAGGTGAAAAATTTGTAGCTTAACCGGAGTGAGGGATAAAATTCGCCAAAGGATAAAAAGACACTTTTGTGGCGTAGTTTATGTACTGTTTTTTGCGTTTTTAGAATTAGTTTTGCTTTTTTTTTTTAAAAAAAAAAGTCTCCTTCATTCACAAGATGCAATATTTTCTTCATGCCACCTTTATTGCACGCAATATTCCTGGATTTTATTTTTAGTCATAAGGAACTAAAATGTTCTTTTTAGTCCTCAGGGACGGAAAGTACTATTTTAGGCGCTAGCTCATTTAAGGAAATAAAAAAAGTGCAAAAAAAGTACTTTATAGAACCGCAATAATCCTTAAAAATAATGATTTAAAATATTTAGACGTTGTGTAAATAGAGTAACGCTAAGTGGGATTTAATTAGTAATTTTTCTTTAACTCAGTTATTTGTCACCTGAAAGTGCATGATAAAATACATAAACGACGTGACTAAAATGTGTTTTTGATCTTTGTTCCCTAGGTGTATAATGTACTATTAAAACAGCAGTAGAATGGTCCGTTTGTATCTTCCCGATCCCCCTAAAATAACAATTTCTAGAACGTCTTACAAGAACAACAAATTACGGACCAGGCACAATTTAAATGGAAACAGGATCTGGGTGAAATTTAGGTGTTTTAGTTTGTTATTAAGAACATCTTGTCTTTTGAAAATAGATGCCGATATAAACAGGGTGAGCCAATTCTGCTTTATTGTTATCATCCTTAAATGATCATCGATAAAAAAAAACAGTATTAGTTCTTACTAAAATGACCAATCTGAATACAATAAAAGACGTTTATTTTGAAATCTGTCAAATGGGTCGCGATTCTTCAAAAACCGTCAGAAAATCGCGCCCTTACAAAAAATCTGACGATTTTTAAAGACTAGTTTACAGTAACTGCTTTTTTATCCGGACTTATTGGCTGGGATTCCTTAAAATTTAGTTGTTTATAACTGTTCTAGTAAATAAAAAAGATGTCAATTTTAATTTTTCTAGGCAGTTTTTGTGAAAAACCCATTTTTTTATTTAAAAATTTATTTTATTAAGCATATTTTTCGTGTAAACAAACCTTTAAAACTTTTAACATACAAAACCATGGATAGCCATGGAATATGTCGCTGTCACTGTTCAGAAAAGTCACCCAAATTCTGTCTTTCCTTTTACATGGTGAGAATTTTTGACACTTTTTGACGTCTATTGATACGCGTAGTAGCAAATTAGCTCCGCCGTGAAAATAGTTCTGCAGAATATGTTTAAAATATAAAATTTACAAAATGTTATTAGAAAATGACGCAGTTTCTCTTACAACGTTCGGATAAATATTAAGGACGCTGTGTTTTTATTTTAAATGAAGCAAGAAGTAAAAATCTCCACTTTCCAGAATTCTGTCAAAATGACAAATTTATAAAATTTGACGTTTTTAAAACATATTTTCTTTTTACTTTGTTGGGGATATCGAATTGGAAACCATAAAAAAGTGAAAGTTAACTATCATCTACAGTCCAACACCGTTCTCAACTAAAAAGCCAGTTAACTCATTTTCGTTTTAGTATCCTTTGGCCTATGATCGGTGCCATATTGACACCAAACTGACAGAAAATCCATGTTTTACTTGTCAATTTGGTTATAAAAATGGCAGCCACATTAGGCTAAAGGGCACTGAGGCGGTAAGAGTTAACAGCCTTTTTAGTTAAGAACGGTGTTGTACAGTCATGAGAAAACTACTGGTGCGATGACACATATGTTGTAGAAGTGGGGACAAAAGCTTTACTAAATCGAGGTCATTGAATTTAAAACTATCATTTATTTTGACATCTGTCAAACCCAACTTTCTACAGACTTAAAACTGACAAATTATTTGTTCGCCATTTTGACGGGGTTTATCAAATTCAGTTCATAAAACAAAATGCTCACAGGGATAATACCAACAAACTTAATTTTTAAATAACGTTTTAATTGCTTATCTTTGTCGGGGTAGCTTTAATCCAGCCAACACCATTACGTAAATATCACGTAAAAGTTATCACACATGATTACTTTGTTACATAAATTTTAGATAAATTGGAAGTTACAACAAGGTAAAAAGTAACTTCCATGTTTTGCATAATTCCATGCACAAAGTTACGTAAATAATATGTAATTAAATTAAGGTAAATAATACATGACAACAAAAAAAAACGACAGATATCGACTAACTAGTAACTAGAAAGTAAATCGAAAGATAGAATTTAGTTTTAATTGGTTTGGTTTAATTAAATTGGTTTTACATAATAATTATATCTCTTACAATTAACATCAAGATAAACTTGACGTCGCATAAATAACAGGTTTTTTATGTAACTACTACATAAATTTATAACATAAATGTTAGATAAATATTCTTTATATACTTCTAATGTGACAACAAGGTAAAAATTAACTTCCAAGTTCTGCATAATGCCATGCACAAAGGTCTCTTCTTATTACGTAAATATAGTGTAATTAAAGAAAGATTTTATAAAAACTTTTTGATGTAAATTTCTTGACTTTAAATATACGTAAATACTATGTTAAAACAGGTGTGTTTGCTAGGAAGGCGCAAGTAAACTCTAAAGAGTTTAGAAAAAATATACTTCAGATAAAAAAAGGGAAAGAGGGGTTGGGAAAAGCAGTTTTGGATTTAGGGGGAAGATTAAATAAATATTTTCTATATAAATTTATCGTTCTAGAAAACTAAGAACTATTTTTTTTAGTGGTTACTATCAATGCAAGTTATTTGGAAGAGTCAAAGCACCACGTAAGTTCTTCAGTTGATACTTCCAATACGAAACATTTAAATAAACCACTTGATGTCAAACCCGAATTAAAATCTACAGCAAAGGAACTTATTGCCAGAAGAAGGAAGAAATTTAATGCTTCTAATCCAGACAAAGATGAATTTTTCAATGCTGGACCGAAAATTTCCAAAATTAATTTGAAAAATAGAAACAAACCTGATTTGCCTCTACACAAATTTGTTTTAAATGAACATCCAAGGTAAAACGCAAAAAGTAAAATAACAATTACTGGTTGTCTGTTGACACCAAAGTTTTCATTTGTTTAAAAAAAAATACTTCGAAAATTTTACATGTTTGGTTCCCATTTAGATATTCACTCTTACAAATCAATATTATTTTAAGGGAAAATCATTGAAAATAATAGTAGCAATTCCTAAGCTCATAAAAAAATTGATGAAGATAGCAAACTACAAATAAGAAATTGGTTTTTCTGTAATAATAAGGGTCCTTACAAGCAAAAATAAAGTTTATGACGGTAGCCGAAGGCCATGGGATGTCCTATTAAAATAATAATTATTTTGCAATGTATTGGTTCAAATGGTAACAAGTTTGAAAAACATTGTCCTATTGGTAATTATTTTGGAAGACATTAGTTCGTTGAGAAAATACATTGTTTTCTCTCTGTATGAATGCTGTTTCTCTGAACTAACACTGATATGGAAAAACGTAGATATTTTCTGGTATAAGTTGGTTTTCTACATATGGATGTGATTATGATTATACTTCTTTTTGTAACCAGAAAGTCGGGAAAAGGGAGCAGACAACTTTTTTCTTTTTCCATAGTGAATTTAAGGCAGTTTCGTATGCTGTTGTCAAGATTAAAGAATTGTTCTATTGTATTGTTGTCCATTTTTCCATGTATCCTAACCACAGTTTGGCCCTCTTCCATAATGTTCATAGTGCTTCTTCTTAAAAGAGTTCCATTTAAAATGTTGGTCACTACCGGCGAGTGTGTAGATCTCATGGGTTTATGAGAACTTAAAATAAAAATCAAATTACGCATTTTCTATAACAAATTTTTTGAACCAAAATCTATTCGAACCAATATTTTTCACAGTAATTTCTTTTCAAGTAATTACGATTCAATCCAATGTTTTTTGAATGAATTTTCCTTTGGTCGAACCGTTCGAACCAATGTTTTTCGAACTAATGCTTTTGAATAAATATTCTTAAACAATTGTGTTTTGAACAAACCTTTTCAAACCAAATTTCCCAACATTTTATCCCTATTCACTAATTTTTTACCAAAATAAGGGATAAATTCTCAATTTCGTTGATTAAATGAAATACATAAAAGGAAAACATTAATAAAAGCAAAAAATTTTGGCCCTGGTAGAACTATTGAAGTACCTAAGTCAAAAATCCAGAAGTTCTCTTTTGGTAAAATTCTTTGTTTTTTGACAAGTTTTTTATTTCTTTTAAGTGAACCAACCAAAACAAAGCATCAAAAATACGTTTGTTTACCACTTTCTCCCTGCCCAAACTAGGTTTTTAAAATATTGCGTAAACTTTCCTTTTCTATCAAATATTTTCCCTTTTTAGATTAAAAGAACTTGAAGATAAAATCAGAGCCTTTAGATCTCACATAAAAGCTCCAACTCTACAAGCCAGGCTTGCCTTTCCTGATCACGAAAATATAGTAGAAAAAATCAAAGAAAAACAGGAAGAAATCAAATCTAAACATAAGGAATTTGAAAACAAATTAAAAATGGCTCATTTAAAATTTCCAATTCTACAGGACCTAAAGGAAGATAAGGAAGAAAAAATTGTGGGTTCTAGAAACGCAATTCCTCTTAATACCGACACCCATGAAAAAAAGCATGTTGAACCTAAAAATGAAGCAAAACCAGCAAAACATCCCTATCACCATATGGACACTGATAATGCAACTGGTATAAAAAGTGAAAAGCCAGTTATTATTTTGGATCACAGGAATGGAGAGTCAAAGATCAAGTCAACGATGCACGCTAATGTTGTTAAAACAAATGATAAATTAGGTATGAGCAAAAGCAATCGCTTAGTTAGTTTTAGGTGATGACATATAAATTATATTTTATAGCGCCGAAAAATTTTTCCGTTAGGTTCACAAAAAATGTTTCAAAACTGTTATTTGTCAGACCTTAGCCCTAAAAGAAATTTAGAAAAACATTAAACATTCCTAAGCTGATACAATGTGATAATTTAATTTTCAAACAAAATCTACTCTTGTGCTTTAAATCTAATCAGAATATCCATAATTATAATATATTTAAACATTTTTTGACGCGTAGATTGCGAAAAGTCAAGAATAACATCTTTCGGTTTTTTAAGCCACCGGCACCGAAGGTTTTAAAAATCACCCCACTGTTTTCCAATTACCGACTAGTCGGTCAAAACTCCAACCTTTGATAGCTCATTTGATTAGAGCTTTAGAGTGGTATTCACGACTAGTGGCGAAAATAGTAGTAGTATTAGAAGTAGTAGATTTTTTTACAAGCGTTTGTTTAAATAATGAGGGCAACAAGGTATTTAGAAAAGCGAGTTAAAAAAAGGGCAGTTTTAGCCGCGAGTTGTTAACACTACTTTTTTTTAATACCTTTATCAAAAAATCCAAGAAAAACAGGAAAATACTTTTAAAAATCTCGAACGAAAGGCACTTCTCGCAACACACCATCTTTACACCAGAAATCAAGGCGGCTGGTGAATGAAATAACAATGGTTTTCATAGCGATGTGCCTTTTTACTCGGTGACGTTCATTGTTGCTGCATTTTAATCTTTGACATTTTGACGATGTTTTAAAATGATTTTTTCGTAAATTTCGGAAATGGCTTAATTTTTAGGCAAGAATAATTAGATTTTTTTTATATTACTATTTTCCGCTATTTGTCTTTAATTTTGAGTAAAAAACGGACAGAAATCTTTTTTTGCACCCGTGATCGAAAAAATCGGTAACCAAAAAAGCCATGCTTTAGTTATCAGCAAACAGTAACTAAAATCATGTTTTTGATGAAGGTATAAAAAAAAATTTTGTTGATACATTTCCCACGATACACTTAACACGGTATGCTACTATTTATGCCGAATTCCGTCGCCTTCCGCGTAGTTATAAACTGACGTCAACATTCGAAGTTTTAATAGCGTGCTCGATTGAGAGAATGGGTTCCCTGCGTTGATATATTTGTCTCATATTTTATTTGAAACCGTAAGGAATAGCAATATTCCCGATGTGCTTGTCCTCCCAAATGAATACGTCCATAATGGCCCCCTAAACAAAACTTGGATTCGTCGCTGAAGCTTATGGTATTCCATTCATCATTCCAGTTTTGCCGAGCTCTGCACTACTTCAAGAGGCGAGCCTTATGTTGTGGGGTCAAAGGTAGCACCAAAAGCGGACTGTAAGCCCCCAGCCCTATACCATTTCTGAGAGCAAGAAGTCTGAGATGACGTAAATCACGGCCTTGTAATAATCTAGGGCGTCCAGAACCCGCACGACGTCTATAAGTCTCATCATTGGACCACCTTCTTCAAACTGTTAACACTGTTGATGGATTGGCATTAACCCTTCTTGCAAAATGCGTAAACCAAAACCAGCCTCTTTCATGCCTACGATGCATCCTTTCTCGAAGTCGTTTAAATGATGAAATTGTTGGCGACCGCGAACTCTTGGCATTTTTATTTTTTAAAAGCAATCCAAAAACTACGAGAAAAATTATTTAAAATTTTCAGACAAGGTCTTTTATGTGTTGGTTGTTTTTGAAAATGAATAGAAAAAATCTGTGAAAAAAAGGAAAGATTAGAATACAAAAAATTTATCAAATATCTCTTTTGAGATAAGTAGTAGAGAAGGGGCGGCGCGAAGCCCAGCAAGTAGGCCTCCCTGGGCCCTTTCTGCCCTACCCCGAGCCTGCACCACTGGTCTGGCAGTTTGCTCATTTGGTCTAACTGTTCTTTTTGCAAAGTCCAGTATTTTGTCCCATTTGAGCGTGTGCAGGTCCTCCTCATCCAGGGTCGGGAAACCGAATATCTGGTATCTCGTCCTCTGGTATGCCTCGCAGTTCGCTATAACGTGTCGAGATGTCTCCTCTGCCCGTCCGCAGGCCCGGCAGGTCGAGTCATTCTCCACCGCGATCCGGGTCATGTGCTTCCTTAGTCGGTTGTGACCTGTTATGATTCCTGTCAGCAGCCCAGCGTCCCTTCGTGATCTCCCCAGAAGCCATTTTTGTCTGGCTACATCCGGGCCCTTCACGAAGTCTTTGGTCTGTCTGCATCCTGTTCCTGCTCTCCAAGCAGTCGTCATGGCATCGTTGGCCCATTTGTTGAGTCGACTTTGCAATTGCCTCTTGGTTGTTCCTAGGAGTGGTTCCGGCCCTACATACTGGGTGCTTGCCCCGATCCTGTCGAGCTCGTCGGCCATCTCGTTACCCAGCACCCCCATATGTCTCGGTACCCACATAAGTGTCACTTGTTTGCCCTCTCCCAAGGATTCCAGTGCATCCGCACATTCCTCCACCAGGGTCTTTTGAGATAAGGTATACACACAAAAAAAAAAAAAAAAAAAAAAAAAAAAAAAAAAAAAAAAAAAAAAATCTACTTTCAGATCATATTATTGGGCAAGAAGAGCGAATTGGCACTTTCTTCGGTCAAAATATTAAGTAAGAAGAGCGAATGACACACGTTCCCAAGCCACAAAATCAGTCGCGACGTGGTGGCCGTCTCCACGCCCTATCTCTAATAGAGTTGTGGCGTCATATCACGGCGACGGTTTTATTACTACTATACCTCGAGGTATTCACCGTTTTTAGGAATGCATTGGGACGGTTATACAACTACATCGCGACGGTAAAGATTACTCTTGATATAAGAATTATGTCGTCGTGGGTAGTAAACGGGCACGTTATCCCGATATCCTGTTTACCATATAAAGTAGTATTTCTGACTTTTTAAAGTTTTTATAGGTTCTCCCTTTCCCACATTATTAATTGAAAATATGTTGATCTTTTTCTAAACTACATCAGGACACAAACCATAAAATATGCCAAGACATGTCATAAAACAAAAATATTATCTATATCATAAAATTATACCTAATAATTACCATTTTATTAACCATTTTTCTGAAGTCACAACATCCTAAATTTATAAACGCATAGCACTTTACTGAGTAAAAATGCTGATTTTTTGATAAAAAGAACGCGCGGCCCACAGTTTTGACCTAGTTTCATCTAAAATGTCGATAAAAAATCGGAATTATTTGAGGTTGGAATTTCCAAATTAAATGTATTTCCACTTTTAATATGGTTTATTAATTAAATATTAAAATTTTTACTTTTATTGATACATGCAACTACTAATCAATGATTTAATGAGGTATTTTTAAATTTTGATTTGAATTCCATGTTTAGTAGAAGTAAATAACATGGCGGCGTCGCTCATCTAGTTGACGGTGCAGTAATTTACAATGTCAGTAAAGTAGCGATAACTCGTAGGTAACGTTTTTCCACTATATGCACATTTATTTCTTACTGCGTGGGAGATAGCCAACCTTGTAGACTCCATCACTTTGTAGTTTTGTATTGAGTAGGGGCTACTGAATTGCAACCAAATTAATATCAGTAGAGTCGTTACCTCGTAAAAGTAATATTAAAGAAATTAAATGTGACAACTATGAAGAAAGCCCCGCACTGTAAAGTTTTTTCGTGTTTCTAGTAATGGTATATAGTTATATAGTGGAATATATTACTTTCGCGTATAACTTTATATTTTTACGACAGTGTGGTAATTTTTTAACAGTAATAGTGACCACACTAGGTGAAAATAATTAAATTTTTCCTATAAATAGTTTTTCTTTTTCGTAGAAAATATTACTACGCTTTAACCCTTTTTTGGTGGCAATGATAGTGGCACCAGTGAAATTGACTATAATTGTTGCTTGGGGTTTTCTGCACATTCGCTGTTCTTTCTTAACAATGAATTTTTCCCTGTTTTCAAGTGCGCAAGCGAATGTGTGTGTGTGTGTGTGTGTGTATTCTTATTCTCTCTCGTTTTACGTTATAATAAAATATTATTTCTGAAACCAAAAAGTAGAGCAATTTATTCTCTATTTAGTGTTTAGCACAATTTTTGCATAGAAAGATTTTTTCATTTACTCCTACGCCTACCGCGCAATTTTTACGACTTTATAAAATTTTTGGTTTGCGCGCTGCGGTACAATTTAAAAATTGCTTCAAAATCTACTTTTTGTTTTTTATTATGTAAACCACACTAGTGAACAGTGATACTAAACTAACCTTATTTAACCAGTATACCAAAATTTCCCAAAACCAGTGCCTGGCTACGCCGCCGCTGTCTTATTCCTTATTGTTCTTCAATTATAAGATTATAATTTTTGTTCAACATTCGCTGATTTTGACAAAATGTTGTTTAAATTCTATATACAGGGTGGATTCTTTAAACGGAACAGTGCTTCTAGCGGGTTAGAATTTGGTTGGTTATTTTTTTTAAATAGGACACCTTTTATATTTTGCAATTTTTAAAATCTGCAAAAAATTCTCTCTTACCACACAGTAGGATCTATCTTTTACGATAGATAGAGTATTAGTGTGTGGTATTGTCAAAAAGATAATTTTTTTTAGAATTCTAAAATGTCAAACTATAAACGTTATCCTATTTAAAAAAAAATACTTTTTGCAATTCCTCGTAAACATAACGACATAAAAAAAATCCAAGATCGCAAGATTAAAGAAAATTAAAAATCTCAGTTGACGTGTTTTTGGATTTTTTTATAAAACCAAATTCTAACCCGCTAAAAGCACCGTTCCGTTTAAAGAATCCACCCTGTATAGTAATGTTAACAAAGAACGGCGACAGTGTCATAGCTGGAACATTCACTGTTCTTTCTTAACAAAATGCCTTAAATTTCAAAATCAGGGAACATTTGTTTTGATTTTATATTAATTTCTAATAGAAAAGGATAACCAAAATCAATAAATTTAAGAAGATACCAAGATTTTTTTACAGGAAAATTAAACAAAAAAAGATATGAATTTTTAAAGAAGAACTACTTTTAAGAAGTCAAAAACTTCAAATGCGTTTTTCTCAAAACTAGAAAATTGCACATTCGCTCACCGTGTTAATTGTATCGTGGTATTTCCTTATAGTGTAGGGACATATGTCGATAATTTCTATCCCGTGGGATTTTGAATGAAGGAGTTTTATAACTATGGGGGATTGATAGCTGTTTAGTCACACTATTAAGTGTTACTGGGTGTTTTGTTCGCATCCATGTAGAAGGGGTTTATATGACGTCATCTTTCAAGATGGCTGCCAAAAACCATAAAAAATGCAACTTTCGCAACCTGGGAATGGTTATTCTCAATTCAGTATAAATGAGGACGAAGATTTCAAAAAATTTACTTTCAAGGTCATCCGACTTTAAATAACCTTGAAAATCAAAAAATAAAAACAATATTTTTGCCATTTTCTCTTCCAAAAATCTTAATAATTCGGAGTTTTGTCAGGCCAGCTTCAACTGTACCTCAAACTATTAGGCATAAATGCCAAATTTTATCCTTAGAGTTTGATGCAGTTTGAAGCTTCATGATCTTGAAAAATACCCCAGTAAAATTAACGTATTGCAAAAATAACATACTAAAAGGCGCTATTCATCAACTGTTAAAGCGAAGATAACCAAATTTCGTGAGAAATATAAGAAGATCAAGTGCAAAAACATTGTTAAAAAAATTCGTACAGCTATGATGTGTCTGAATATGCCGGCTGATATATCAAAATGGCGACTATAACATTTTATTTTATCCAGTTTTGTAAAAGAGCAAAAATGCAAGGGGTCATCAATTCTTGTTTACTTGTTGCCTCTTACTATGAAAAAAAAAGTTAAGTTGATGTACCATTGAAAAACAAGCTTTTTTGAAGCGGTCTTCTCCAATTTACCACTACGCAAAAACTTTAAGTGTCGGTGATGAAATTAACATGTTAGCCATAGACAAAAACTTAATTTTAAACCTCCCTACTATTTTTTTTGATCTGGCGTCCCAGATGTTTATGCTATACCCCGGTAAAAATGACCTATATGACTATCATTTTTTTCGTTTTTTTCCATATACACGGATGCGAACAAAACACCTGGTGGCACATGAATGTGTGACTAAATATCTGTTAAATCTTTATCTTTGAATTTTATTATCAATGTTAATAAACAAGTATACTGCCGTCAGAAGGAAAAACCCCGTGAGCGACCTAAACTTGATTTGTGGAAAAATAGAAAAAAAGCTTTGAATTGTAATGAAGTCTCTAAAACGTTCTAGGTGTAATACAGACAAATGATTTTTTGACTAAATAAAACACAATAATTAATAAATGTGCGTTTTGCAGATTAAATAGGGCACATACGGTAAAATAACATATCCTATTCGGGTAGTCCTGCTGGGCAAAAGAGATAAATTATGATAAGAAAGATCCACGTAAATCCACAAACTTTACGTGTCTTTTTCTTAGCTCTTGCGATATACGTGGTTATAGCTTAGTAGAGATCATAAAAAAGTTCAAAATACGTGGTTTCAAATATTTTTTTTTTAAATCAAGAATAAAAAAATATACATTTTTTTCATTTCAACCGGTTTTAAAGCAACCAGTAAGTTCAAAAAATCAAAAAAGTCGATTTAAAAAAATTTGGGATGCGGGGTTTTTATCTTCTGGCGGCAGTATAGTCATCCCCTACTGGCATAATTAGAATTTTTTATGATTTTTCGACCGCCACTTTGGAAAATGGCATCTAGAAACCTGATCCAGTGTATGATAATATATATCTAACTTCTGGTAACTCCCTTATCGATAATTTAAATGACTCTGTTGGCTAGACAAGTGAGTAGAACATTAAATTCACAGTTCCGAAACTTAATAAAACCGACAGGCATATAAGTCATATTTACCGGGGTACAGAATAAACATCCGAGATGCCAGGTCAAAAAAATAGTAGGGAGGTTTAAAATGAAGCGTTGATATATGGCTAAGATGTTAATTATATCAACGGTTTTTGGATAGTGGTAAATTGGAAAAAACACTACAAAAAGCTGGTTTTTCAATTGTCTATGGTATTTTCAGGGTAAATCAAAGTCATACATCAAATTAACTGTCTTTTTCAAAGTAAGTGGCAATCAGTAAACAAGAATTGATTGTCACCTTGTCATTTTTGCTTTTTTACGAAACTGGATAATAGAAAATGTGGTTATAGGTCGCTATTTTGATATATCAGCCGCCATATTTAAACGAATCATAGCTGAACCAAAATTTTTTTAACAATACTATTAGACTTGATATTCCTATCTTTCTTACCAAATTTGGTCCTCTTTGCATTAATAGTTAAAGAATAGCGCCCTTTAGTATGTTGTTTTTGCAATATGTTAATTTTACTGGGGTATGAAGTTTTAAACTGCCTCAAACTCTAAGGGTTGAGTTTGGCGTATATACCTAATAGTTTGAGATACATATGAAGTTGGTGTAATAAAACGTCGAATTATTAAAAATTTTTGAAGAGAAAAAAAAAAATTTTTGCGATTTTCAAGGTCATTTAAGGTCGGATGATCTTGACAGTAAATTTTTTGGAATGCTCGTCCTCGAGATATATAGAATCCAGTATAACCATTCCCAAGTCGCAAAAGTTGTATTTTTTTTTATTCTGGTCCGCCACCTTGAAATATAGCTACACGGATGCGATCAAAACACCCGGTAACACTTGATTGTGTGACGAAAGAGCTATCAATCCCACATAGTCACAATAGTCTCTCATGTAAAATCCCACGGACTTACACATGCCCCTTCCTCTGCGCCAACAAAGTTTTTGTATATTTATATTAGAATGCAAAAAATTAGTTTATATTTTAATTTAACTTTCTTAATTTTCATAATAGGAGAGTCCGTGACATCAAAGTTTGAAGGAGCACTAGAAAAGCTAAAAGAAATACGATTGGATAAGAGTTCAAAGCTAAAAGAAAAAATAGATATGATGATGCCCAACTTAAACAAGACGGAAACTCTTGTACACAACAAAATTTAATATTTTTAATCAGTGTTTTGCATTATTATTATTTAAATTATATTAACTATGTATACTGCTTGTTTTAAATACCATAATCCTCTTCCCGAGACCATAAAATCTTGGTCAATACCCCTTGGCCTTGAAACAAATTCAAATTTTTGTCGGCCATTTTCAATTTAACGGTGAGGCATAAAATCCGGGATAAAATCTTGTAAATCTAAAATAGATGAAGCGTGTCGTCTTTTTCTAGTTTTTTTACTTCCAAACATAATAAATAAGGATTTCCTGGCATCAATATCTGATTAGTATTTGAAATGAAACCTCATATTTTTAAATACGTGGGTAAACTCAAACATACCACTACATTCAAAAGATCAAAAGATCTTGGGTGGAAATAACGAAAATTCAAACCTGGATGAGCATCCCACAAGGAACACGCAAAGGACCAAAGCGAAAAGAGAAATTATTAAATGATGTTTCGCCTTCGGCAAACAGCGTAGGCTCGTCAGTGGTGCCACTGGTCACCCTCCCCATATATCATTAAACACCATCATACACTTTGATTTCCAACTTTGAATCACTCACAAATAGGCATCGTTCCGCACTGGTACTTATCCAAGTTACCTGATACGGATTCGTCCTGGCGTGTTAATATTTCCAATAGGATAATGCTCCTAAGGCAATTAAAGACAAAAAAGAAGTTAAAAACCCTCCAAATCAGTTATATCAACCGAAAAGAATCTAAAAACAGAAGATCAAAAGATCTTGGCTGGAAAAAACGAAGGTTCAAACCTGGATGAGCATCCTACAAGGAACACACAAAGGACCAAAGCGAAAAGAGACATGATTAAATGATGTTTCGCCTTGGGCAGCCAGCGTAGGCTCGTCAGTGGTTCCACTGGTCACCCTCCTCATACATCATTAAATAAACATCATACACTTTGATTTCCAACTTTGAATCACTCACAAATAGCCATCGTTCCCCACCGGTACTTATCCAAGTTACCTGATACGGATTCGTCCTGGCGTGTTAATATTTCCAAAAGGATTATTCTCCCAAGGCAATTAAAAACAAAAAAGAAGTTAAAAAACCTCCAACTCAGTTACATCAACCGAAAATAATCTAAAAACAAAAGAGCAAAAGGTCTTTGGTTGAAATAATGAAAATTCAAACCTGGATGAGCATCCCACAAGGAACACACAAAGGACCAAAGCGAAAAGAGATATGATTAAATATTGTTTTGCCTTGGACAACCAGCGTAGGCTCGTCAGTGATTCCACTGGTCGCCCTCCCATACATCAATCATCGGAACACAGTGTATGATTGTGTTTAATGATGTATGCGGAGGGTGACCAGTGGAACCACTGACGAGCCTACGCTGGTTGCCGAAAGCGAAACATCATTTAATCATTTCTCTTTTCGCTTTGGTCCTTTGTATGTTCCTTGAGGAATGCTCATCCAGGTTTGAATTTTCATTATTTCCATCCAAGATCTTTTGATCTTTTGTTTTTAGATTCTTTTCGGTTGATGTAGCTGATTTGGAGGTTTTTTAACTTCTTTTTTGTTACCACTATACATTATTTAGGTATACCTATACCTATTTGTATTGACGTCATAATGGCGATGAAAAACGTATGTTCCCTAATATTTATACAAATGACTGATGGCTAATCAACAGTGATATTTTTATTATACTGTGATGGATATTATTAGGGTTGCCATCCGTTCGGATTTCCCTGGACATGTTCGGATTTTGGAGGCGTCCGGGGACGTCCGAATGGGTTTTTTAAAGTTGTCCGGAACAGTCTGCACTGTTAAATAAAATTCAATCAACAACAAAAAATTTTTTTTGTAGACTAAATTTTTCAGGTTACTGCATTTTTTTAAAAATTGCACAAAAAAAGGAAACATTTTTGAAGAATGGTATGGGAGACTATTAAAATCGTCAAATTTTGACTTTTCTTAATTTTATTAAAAATGAGTTACTGAGGGTCCAAAACACCTTAATTGACGAAAAAAAAAAGTTGTCTATCGGTCTGTCGATCTGTTGTCTGCCTCTATACATGTTAACTCAAGACCGCCATAATCGATTTTAACAAAATGTGGTACAAAAATCCTCTATCGGCTGGTCATGAACTGATTAACTTTTGGGTAAGGTGGTGGGGGGATTGAAGGGGGGAAAAGGGGGATAAATTATGTAAAGAAATTGTAAATTTGGAACAACAGCAAGTAGCGATATACGCTTTTAAGATTTAAGTTTCCATGAATACCGACTACAAATTTTGTTATAAAGTCTAAATTCATGGGAGCTTTAGTTTCCGGGTTATTTGAAAAAACTTTAAAATATATTAAAAAAATCATAACTTTAGAAGTAAAGCAGCTATTGATAGGCGGTTTTCAGATTTTGGTTTTCGTAAATATTACCCAAAAATTTTGTTATACGGTTCAAATCTTTCAAAGCTGCAGTTTTCGAGATATGTTCATTTCATTTTAACATAAAATAATTGATTGTATGGTGGACTATCCGTGCTTTCTAGCACACATTTTTTCAACATGTAAACTTTTGTATTCTGCTTATATTGCAGAAAAGAGATCCCATACATAGTTATTTAACCAACTTATTATTATACTAACCAAATTTTGTTTTTGTTACTAACTATTTAGCTGTACCTACATACTTTTATAATATGTTATTAAGTACAACTGAACCCTTGTTATATGTATTTTATACATTAGAAACACTAAATTAAATTAATTAATTAATTAAGTTACTTATATTGCAGAAAAATTGTAAAGTATTTATAGGTTCACAAGCTTGTGATTACGTTTTCTTTCAAACATTTACAGAACGTAGAAATTTAAATAAAAATGATTTTTTTAATGTGCTTATTGGAGCTTGTAAAATAAGCTGAATTTTTTAAATTTTGGTCAGGAAAAACCTGGCAAAGTCTGGAACCTGGAAAACCCTGTATAACATGTCATTAATTGTTGTAATTTTAGTTTAATTTTTGTCAAAAACACCACTCAAGAAGATATTACATTTTTTATAGGTACAGTGTTCTCAAAGTTTTCGCCCGTGGCATTTATAACGCGATTTGGCGACAAATCTATAATTGGAATCATATGTAAGTCAACCCACTTTTTAATAAAGATTTTATAAAAAATTTAAATTTTCTAAAACTACACATTTGTTTAAATTATAACATCATTGCTTGTTACAAATTTCTTGTCAAAAACATTTAAGTATCGTTTATAATCGGAATATTCATTGCAATAGTAGTATTTTTTTATAATGCACGTTCTGTCACTGTCTTGTTTATTAATAAGATAGTGACAGAGCGTGCGTTATAACAAAAATTGCTAGTATTGGATGACTATTCTAATTATGAACGATACTTTAAAACGCGTAAAAAGTTTAAACAAAATTGCATTAAAAATATAATTTTCTTAAAATTTTCGCCTGCGGCGGATCTAAACGTTATTTGATTGTACCATTAAGTTGGTTATTTTAAAAAATTCTAACTAAATTTTTGCAGCAATATCCAGATTTTTTCCCGGTTTTTAAGGGTTTTTGTAGACAACATTATAAAACAATTTCAGTGTAACTTTAAATATTTTAAGGTGTCTAAAACTGTCCTTGTTTAACTTATTTATTCGTGGCCTTTTAATTAAATTAACATTAAACTACACGAAGAAACATGATCTACCCACTAAGCAAAAACCTGTTAAATTTACATTACCTCAATGTATTTTTGTAACCTGTAACGCAACTTGTAACCTTAACGACGATATTACATTGCCAGTACATCAATTGTCCTAAACATTTACGTAATAGTGTTACATTCGATTTTTTTTAACAAGTATGTGACTGGCATCTAACATTTAATGTTACATGGCTTGGTATAATTTTTTTTTTTAATTTACCTCTAACTTGTTAAATATTGATTCAGACAAAATAAAAAATATATATTTATACTTTAAAATATTTGATATTTGCGGTTACATATTAAACAAACAAAAAAAATTATAATAAAAAAAAATCCGAACTCTTATTCCAAAGATGGTACAAGAAGGTTTCAGCGCCTTAGCCCTCTAGAGCATCTCGGTTTCTTTGATAATATGGAGTTGGTTTTTTTAATATTAATTTAATTAATTGTTTTTAATTAATAAAATGAATATAAAAAGGTTTCAGTTGCAATAAAAAAAAAATATATACAAATATTGAATCACAATTAATTGAATCATAATTTGGCGAAATTAGAAAAAACTTAAAATATATCATAATTTCCTCAAACCGTAAAAAAATCAAATCCTAAAATGATTGTGCGTTAATTACGGCGAATACATATAAATTTATACTTGTAGGTATATTTTCCCTTTTGTGGGAAGTTATCAAAAAAATGGTAGGATTTTCATAAAACAGTAAATTTTTTGATATCAATCCTTAATTTTTCAAAAATTTTCGCCATATTTGGGTTAAAAGTTTCATTCATTTTGGAACTTTTACATAAAACTTACAATTGTATTTAGTCATTTTCCAATAAGAAACCACGTATATAATTGTTTTAAAGTTGACATTAATTGAGCTCACAATACTGCTGCTTTCATGTGATCATTAGACTAAAACTTGTTTCACCTTTGATGTTTATTAACTTACAATATTGTATTTTGTCGTGTCACAATAAAGAACCAAATTTGTTTTGACAGTGACATTTATTAAACTTCAAATAATGTTATTTTTCAGTTACTTTATCGTTTAATTTCTTGTTAAATCCAAGATTAAATATTAACGTAAAATTAGTTCTTCTTTCGTGTATCAGCGATATTTTCACATAAAATGTTAATTTTGAACTTACATTTTACTTTTTTTAAACATTTTTCTTAACGTATTCAAAGTTACACCAATTTTACATTTTTTCAACGTTGAAAACCTGTAATGTAACAGACCTTGCTTAGTGGATATTTTTTTATTTAATTTAATTTTATTTTACCTAACAATATTCGTGCGTTGGAAAAGCTGAGTACATCCAGAGATCCAAGAGCAGCAAAATGCGACATTTTGCACACATAGTTTTGTCTGATTTTATGTCAAACACAATTTTGGTGCATCTGCTGCCTTTTTTAATACACTCTACACTTAAAGTGAGATTCAGGCTTGTTTCTTTTCCAATTGAAAAACTTGGACCTCTATAATTCGAATCTTTGTACCTCGAACTTTCTATGGATTGATTTTTGTGTGTTTTTCCTTAGGTTTGACCTCCCGTTAAGTTAGAATTTTAAAGTAGATGTTTGGCTCCATATTTAAAATTATTTGAGACGTTTGTTCAGATTATACTACACATTATATTTTTTTCGCGGTAACTTTGAAAAATAAGATTGACAACAAACAGTCCGTAGGTAGAACCTTTGTGCAACAAACTGACATATTTATGTTACTGATTGGCAGTGACCTATATATGCAACAATGTACAGGATGTTTATTTAGAAAATATGAACAATAATCAGATACTATCTTTTCCGAATAATTAGCTGTCACCGCTGTTTGAAATGTATAAAACAAAAATAGACAAAAATCACGTCATTACAAATAGGTGTAAGTTCGAATATAATTGGGCACTTTAGTATCGTTCATATAAGTCACAGGCATAGTCTTAATCATAACCACTGTTTCTTATGAAAGTGTTCATGCAATGTTTTTGATTATGTTTGTTGTAGGTTTAATCATAGTTTTAAGGAAAAGTTGCCAACTTTTAACTTTTATAACTAAATTTACGACTATTAATATATCAAATATAAGTTTGCATGCGCGAGTTCCAAATTTTAATGTTGACAGGAATAAAATGAACATTTTCAAAAATTTTATATAGGCAAATTAAAAAAAGGAACAAGTGTTTGTAGATTCTAAAAAAAATTACCTTTTTTGTTTAAAAACAAACTACAAAAAATAAAAGTAAATTAAACAAAACATCAAAAAAATGACGATAAGTAAACTTGCTTAGTGATTGTTATGACTATATCAAAGACAAATATAAACAGTAAACAATCTTTAAGACTAAAATTATAGCTATAGTCCAATTTTTCTATCGGCGGACTGAAGGCATTTTTGCCTCTGAAAACGTATTTCTTTGTCGTCAACAGTTTGCATGTCAAATAGTTTGTTGTTATCAGTTTGAAGTAAAAGTTGAAACAATCATCGACATGACTTTTTTTCGCGCTGTTTAACACAATGTATTAAATAGAGACTATAACATTATAACAAAACCAAAAACCAATCAAGTGACTAAGCCTTGTATGGACTATCCTTTTTTGAACATCGTCTGTGCTAAAAAAAATTTCACCAAATAAAAATAAAAATTTTAACAATAAGGTAGCAAGGTGGAAAATGTTCAATGATTTAGATAAGACGCCACGTACTCCACATAAATCTCCTACTATGCTTTTTCTTTCAAAGCTGTGTGTGTATATTTTTCAGAGACAAAAACATTAATAATTTTGCAAGGATTGTAACTGAAGGCATCGGTTAGTAATATAGAACCAGTTTTTATATCTAACGCGGTAGAACATTGGTGTCATAACTTTGACGAAATTAAAAAAAAAAACTTGGCTTATCGAAATCGTCTTTAAATTAAAGCGATTAGAGCCACAAACAGAGATCTCTTTTAACGAGATACGACAGTCAGCAAGCCGTTTTTTTATGCGCATGATCGGGACTGCGGGTCTAAGCTTCAAAACCTCCTGACCCGCTCGTTGATTTATTGGTCCGAGTAGGCCGAGAGATTTTCGCATTTTGTTGTTCTATTTTTGACATCGTTGTTGCCACATTTTGGTTTTGATTTATTTATCAGTATTTTGAATCATGCCGGGCACTTGGTGTGCTTATCGCAGCTGTGTGTCAAAAACTGTTATGGGCATCAGTTGTTTCTCTTTGCCTAGAGATACAAAAAGGTAAGTATAAGTACACATATTTTTTTAAGATCTTTTACATATTTAAATGCTTACCTACTTATAATAATATATCGTCGTTGACACTCTAAAACCTGCTATGTGCATTTTTATTAATTCTACAGGAACGAGAATTTTTTTTATTGCTCTGATGGATTGAAAAACTAATAACAAGTACATAAAATAAAGTTTAGGCAACCTAATTAGTACATTAAAGTAAGCAGTTGTAGGTTTTGACTGAAAATTATCTTAATAAGTTATTTGTTAGATTAAAAGAATTTTATACCGTTAAATATAAAAATAGAGATATTAAGTCAAATAACAAAAATAGGAAAATCAGAATTTTATCTCACCTGTAAAAAATGTATGTTTGGTATTTGTACAATTTATTTAAATTATTTTATATCAAAAAATATTTTTGATTAATATTTAAAATTACTTAATTATCGTTAAAAATACTTAATAATGATAATAATGTACCGAATTTAAAAAATTACTTGAAATTTATTTGATATATCTTTTTGTTACCCTTCTCCAAGAAATCCGTTTGCTTTTGTATCTACTTATAGCTAATTAATTATTAATACATCAAAAAATTAAACCGGCTTTTCGGCTCTGGCTCATGGACTAAATCTGACGAGCCCGTCGGAGCGGGTCTAACACTCATTTACAGGTCACGAAAAACGGGACCCCCAATTTCAAAGGTGCCGACGCCGACTGTCGCATCTCGTTGGATAATTTAATCACTGTAAAACAATAGTAGTTTTTCAAAAAAACAAAAAGAGCTACCAACCTCTGGACTTTCTTCACTCGATACCTCAGATGTTATCGCTCGTTGCCTGATGTTGTAGCGGGATCTTTTAACTTACTTTTTTCTAGTTTTTAACAGCAAAAAAAACGCGCGGTACAAATAAACACTCGGAATCAAAACAATTGAACAACAAAAATGGCGTCGCCTCAATTGAAGACGTACGACGTGGCCGCGAAGCAGTAAAACCCTCGGATCGAAAAATTTTCGCGCTTGTGCAAAAGGTCGGAGCTAAACCAATGTCTTTTGTTTTGATATTTCCATGACTGGCTAGATTTTAGATGTTGCTTTAGCTTTAGCTAAAAACCTTCGAGCAAACCGACTTACGTCTAACTGATCGAAGCTAAATTAGAGAACGGTTTGGATTTCCCTCCCCTACATCTTACTTAGAGGGCATAGCGTATTCCGTGGGACTTTTGATGAGGATTTTACGAAACTTGTTTTAATCGATTACTAATGGTGTTACCAACACTGCCTAACCTGTTAACCTGTTAGGGTGTCAATTTTTTTTTCTTAAATTTAGAAGGTTTAAGCTAGAGCAATGAAATTTGGCATATGTTGGCCTTCCGGCAACGTACCCTCGTGTATCATAAAAAGTTACATATGTGGCCCTTAGGGGGCAACAGAAGCCAAAATGTGTTTTTAAACTATCTCTCATACCTTCCGTACTAATGCACCTGCAGATCCGAATATCAGTCAGTTGCTAGTTCATACTATTACCTTAAAGCCTATCGAAAAAAAAATCGTGGTTGTTAACAAGGCCCCTAGGTTTGGGGCTAAAAATTTTGTCGATTTCAAATAAAAAATTATAGTACACTTTCGTGGGGCGCAATGGACCATTTCTCAATTTTACAAATCCCCAACTTTGTCCCAGCCCCTAGGGGCTGTAAAGAGGCGAGATCTAATTTTCACCATTTTCATATTCCAGAAAACACTCCATATGCATATTTAAAACTCATGAATTTGGTGTAAGAAATATTATGAAATATAAAAATGTCAAACCCTAGGGGCAACCCCTAATTTGGCAATTACAAGTTCGAGGATTTTTTACATTTTAGGAGCCTATATTTTACACATCGGAGAAAACCATTCAATATGCACATCTAAGCCTTATCAATAAATGTGCATATGAAGTGTTTTCTGGATTATGCAAATGGTGAAAATTAGATCGCGCCCCGTGAGAGCCCCTAGGGGCTGGAACAAAGTTGGGAGTATTCAAAATTGTGAAATGGTACGCACTGTGCCCCTAGTGGTGCATTTTTGTTGACATAGGATGAAATAGAAGTGAAATATAATTTTTAATTTTTTAGGGGACTTGTTAACAGTAACGAAATTATTCTTGGTATAGTAGACTTGTAAATAATAGTATAAACTACCAACTGGACTAAGATTCAGAAGTGCAGGTGCATTAGTATAGAAGGTATGAGAAATGGTTTAAAAACACATTTTGGCTCCTGTTGCGCCTTAGGTGCCACACATGCAATTTTTATGGCACAGAAGGGTACGTTTTTGGAAGATCAACATATCTGCCAAATTTCATTGTTCTAGCTCAAACCGTCTGAATTTAAGAAAAAAAATTGACAGACTAACCCTACATTTCGACTGCGGCATTTTTGGGGCTGTTAACTGGTTACGCAGTCTTGGTGGGTCCATTAGTACTCGATTAAAATAAGTTTCGTAAAATATTCACCAAAAGGCCCACGGAAGCCAAATTTTCTACGTATCTAGAAGTATCTCTAGAAGTAATTAACGAACTATTCAGATTAGAAAGATCAATCTGTCCGAACGCATATCTCAAAGTTATATGACTCAAGTTCTCGATCTAAGTCCTCTGAACTAACTGTCTTCCGATAGTTTAAGCTAACTTTTGATATTAAGGTGGTAGTTACAATCTGGGGAATTGTTTTTAGCAACACTGTACGGGAAATTAATTTAACTATGTCGACCTGATTTTTTTGCAAAATTTGATTTCATTGAATTTGTTTTCCATGGCAACGCGGAGACTTTATTTATGTTTATCAAAAATTTGGAGTTAGGTTACTTATTTTGACTTTTCGCGTTCTGCGCCGCTAAAAAACCAAGTCAAATACTAAAATAAAAGAAAACCATTTATTGGCGAATTACCCGCTAAAAAAAACGCTACACAACTACGTATTAAAGTAAATGGGTGTACTGTTTAAGGTTGCATTTACAAGTGCATTTATAATTGAATTGAAAACACTCCCGCTAGCTGATACCGACAACATGTTAACTTAAAATCATGCAGATTTAAAAATCGGCTACCGGCGTTAGACGAAATAATCGTATCCTATTTTAAACAGGAGCGTCAACGACTAGCAAGAGTCTTTCCAACCTCTAACTGGAGCTTTACTGACCTGTTTTGTTAGTACTCAAGTATCCGTGTGTTTTTGAAACTGAGGTTTTAAAATCTGTTCTTTGATCTACAAGATTTCAGTAGTACAATTGCACATAACTATGCCGCAATAATTTAAATTAAAAAAAAATGGCTGAATCAAAATAAAAACAAAAATATGTGGGGAATGGGCGCCGAATGAATTCCTAGTAATCCCAGCGAGCCAGTAAAGTTCTCTTGGTTCTTTGATAGACTCGGGGTAATGCTCGCATAGCACTAGGCCTTTTTCGGCGGGCGACTGCACACGCGGAGCGGTTCGTATTTGTTTTAGAACAATGTTTTTAAAAACACATTTTTGAAAGATAAACATAACCTCGAATGGTTTTCTGTCAGAAAACGTAAAAATACTCTTCTGTCCCTCTGCGGCCCGATTTAAAGTTTGTTTACAAAACACCTGCAGTTACCACGGAATCGTACAAATTCTGCTGTCTATCGGCCAACACTTGAACTGCGTGTGTTTCCCAAATTCAATGAAGTGTGATTGATTGATCGGTTTTCTTTTCTGGAGTACACAGGCTTTTAGGAAAAAGGAAACTTAGTTTATATTTTCGCCAAAGCAAGGAAATATAAAAAGTCAAAATGTAATCCAGAGGTAATTGTGAGTATTTCTCTATTTTTTTTGTAAATCGGGTTTGTTCTAAACCGCAATTATTTTGAGGCTTTTGGGATAGATGACAGCATCAGAGCTTTTATTTTGTAGAAAAAATAATTGGGAATTTTGAAAAATCGTTCAGATATTTTTGTTAAGCATTGAAAAATGATCACCCCTGCAAAATTTCAGTCTTCCCTGAGCAGTCTGGCAAAATATTAAAAAATTAAAGAACAAGGCGTTGCCAGTTGGATTTTTTTTACTTAAGATCTAGGAAGAAACTATAGCCTTAAATGTTTTTCTTAACCATAACAAGAAAGAGTTAATTAATGACATTGGTGACATTTAGCGAGAAGACTCACTAGCTCCCAGAGCATCAATGTCATATATAGGCCAAAAAAACCATACTTTTTTAAATGATTATAACTTAGCGGGAAATTGACCGATTTTAATAATATTTAACGTTTTAGAAAGCCAAAGCTTCAAAATTTATAGGACCAATGTCAAATTTGAAATTTCCTAAAAATCCAAGATGACGGACCAGAGTTTACCTGTCGAAACTACTTTTTTTGGGTTTTTTGCCACTGAAAAACGAACAAATTTTTTTCTTCAGAAATTTACGCAGTGAGATTTAACATATTTTTGAAAATATTTTCTTAACTTAGCGGCGTAAAACCCGTAACGTAAAATTTGTAGAACTAATGATACAACGGACATTTACTAAAAGTCCAAGCTGGCGTACCTATTTAAAAAATAGGCATTTTTGACCCGCCTAGAAAACACTTTCCCTGCAACACTGTATTTATTCTTAAATATCGGTTACAAAGCCACATCTTTTACAAGCAGATCAATGTAACATATTAAAAATTCGGATAGAAGATTAAAAAGTTTTAGATGTTTAAATAGATCAGAGTTTGTCTGCAAAAATCAGAGTTTGTCTGCAAAAATGTACGTCTTTAAATGCCTATAACTTTTTTAAAAATTGATCGATTTTGATAATTTTAAACTTTTTAAAAAGCGCAGGTCCCAAAATTTATAGAACATGTGTCAAAAATTACATTTGTTAAAAATTTAAGATAGCAGATTATTTAAAAAACAGGCAATCTTAAACATCAATTACAAAGCCACATCCTTGCTACATCTTTATTTTTGAAAAAGTTATTGCCGTCTTAAACAAGTAAATTTTTTCTTAATAAGCTTGACTTTGCAGGTAAACTCTGGTCTATTTAAAAATTGCAAGCTTCCTTATTTCTTGTCTGAATTTCTAAAATGATATATCGATGTGCTACTAAGGAATGTGGCTTCGTAGCCGATGTTTCAGATTTATTACAGTGTCGCACACAAAAAATATCTAGGGGGGTTATGGGCATGCAAACTCTAGTCTGTATAAAAATGTAAAACTTCTTCATTTTTTGTACGAATTTTGTTTGTTTCTAGGAGAAGTTTTTTATTTCTAGTACGAATTTTTAAAATTTTAAATCGGCGTGCTTCGAGAAGATGTGGCTTTGTAACCAATATTTAAGAATAAATACAGTGTCGCAGCGAAAGTTTTTTCTAGATGAGTCAAAAATTCCTATTTTCTAAGCCATTTTGGATTTTCAGTAAAAATCAGTTTTATCATTAGTTCTTTAAATTTTGAAGCTGGTGCCTTTTAGAAAGTTTAAATTTATTAAAATCGATCAATTTTTGAAAAAATTATTGCTATTTAAACAAGTAGTTTTTTTCTTAATAAGCTTGATTTTGCAGGTAAACTCTGGTCTATTTAAAAATTGCAAGCTTTCTTATTTCTTGTCTGAATTTTTAAAATGATATATCCATGTGCTACTAAAGAATGTGGCTTCGTAGCCGATGTTTCAGATTTATTACAGTGTCGCACACAAAAAAATATCTAGGGGTCGTTATAAAGTTTGAAATTAGATCTATAAATTTTAAAGCTTTGACTCTCTAAATAGGTAAATATATATATATAATCATATATATTAATAAATTTGTGAAGTGACTCAAATACTTTCGGTAAGCCAATCGGTGAAGTTACAAATAATCCATTATTAACTCTGTTATTGGTGCTGGTGGATTTACGAACTCGCCCATATAAAACCATGGTAAATGTCAGCGAATCTCATGCCGCGGCTAGCAAAGCTGTTCTCAGCTAACTTGATGAATTGCCCTAATCTGGGTTCATCGTTTAAATTATTAATTTTGGATGCCATAAATAAACTGAAGTTGAATCACCAGGGTGCAATAAATTTGAAATTAATGCACAGCTCCGAATAAGTTTGCACTTTCTGACCTTTTTAACTAGTTGAGAAATTGAAAATTTACTCGCCCTGCTATGAGCGCGAACGAAAGTTATTACTGAAAATTAAGTTTTTGTTATACAACAACTTTTAATAGTTTCATTATTTAGTATCAGAATTACTATTACATTCGTATATTTTCTGAGCAAAACTGCGAAGTCAATTTAAAACATTAAAAACGCCATGGTATTTTTTCGTTGCACCCTGTTGACTACTGTATATCACAATATTCTCTAGGTAATCAATCAGTTTAACTCATTTCAAGAAATCTATTCAGAAAATAATTTGAAAAAGGGTAGTTCATAAAATAGCACATCTTGGCATTTCTTCCCAAAGGATTTTTATTATGGCTAAGAGAAATATACAAGCAGTGGCGCACCCAGAAATTGACTTCGGGGGGGGGGGGGTAGGGGTTAGGGATAAATAAAAAAAACCTTGTTAAAGTAAAAATGTGACCATAACCAGGCTTCTCGGGGGGGAGAGTGGGTTAACCCCAACCCAGCTCCTCCTCGGTGCGCCAGTGATAAAGGGCAACTTAAAAAAACGTATTTTTTTTAAAATATCGAATACGAAAACCGGTAAAATGTGATGTGCTGCTTTTATTAACATTCCTTTCGGGTTTTGAAAGTGGCATGTTCACCAAAAATCAAGAATGAAAAGAACTCCCAGGAATAATTTTTACGAATGCCACGAAAGTAGATAGAGAAATATTTTAGATTTACGGGCTATAAATTAAGAAAAATATTTACCATAATTTCGTCCAGTTTACCGATCTACGCATATAACGAGGGGAAGTATAACATACTATTCTTTCTTTTAGCTATCTCTATCTACGCCAATAGGACCACAAATTACCTAAGTACCTCAACAAACATCTTGCAAACAACAATCAAAATTATACAAGGCTGCAATAAAAAAATATTAATATATAATTTGATTTGTCAAGGTTTAAACTAAAGCGTCACTTAAATTTATAACAATTTTTTTTTGCAAGAGTCTTTTTTACTAACTTGCCAACGAACCCGTTTGTGTGATTTTTTTTGGATTAGAACCACACACCAGAAAAGGACACAGCAAAATTTGGTATTCTGTATTTAATAATAGACCAATACTTAAAATATTCAAACATTTGGAGCGGAGAACATAGAAATTAATTTTAGCTTGTGTGTGTGTCTTAGTTTTTACAAAATGTAATATTTATTTGACCTTAAAAATTATGGAGTCGTTTTGGACGTTACTTCGATATTTCCTGAGCTAGGGTCACTGACAGAAAAAAAAAAGAATCTCTGCTTTTAATACAAGAATATTATTCGTCTATAAATATTTTTAGATACTTCTTACAACTATTTGCTTTTTCCTTAATTCCAAGAATGAGTGTTCCTAAATTAGTTCTTAATAAAACTAAATCAAAAAAGTGCTCCGAGTCGTGCCTTAATTTTTATTTTCATTGCACCGTATTTTAAAACCGGATTTAATGGTCAGTCAAGTCAAACCGGGTTTGGTTAACACCTCATTCAGCAAGGCTTCAAAATTCCTAAATCTACCTTAAAATTTGTTTCCTATTGGTTATATTTTTGACGGAAAATGTCAAATTCAATCAGCTGTTGTTTTGTTTTCATATTTGTTGAGTGCGTTAGTGAAGATAATGAATTTTAAAATAGAAGGGCCCAATGACCTATCACGATCATGTTTTGTGGAGGGCAAACAAACGATTTTTCAAAAGACGCAACGTTAATTTGAGGGCAGTGTAGCTAAAGTTACGACAGTCCTATCTAGAGTTACGACAGTCGTTTTTGGGATTGGGTTGCTTTTTCTGTGTTGTGTAGGGTTTACTGGGTTTGTGTTGTGTTGAGTGGGGTTAGTTTTCGTGTCAAGGTCTTAGCCACGATGTAATTTAAAGTGATTTTCCTATTGATGAAAACGGTTTTTTGTTGTAGTTTGTTCGTTTTTTAAAGTGGATAAAAGCAGTTTGTTCACTGATTTTTGGAAGAAAGTAAAAAACTGGTAAAAAAATATGTTTTGTTTTTTAGTTTTCCAAAAAGTTGTAAGAAAGAAATATAAATGGAAAATGTAAATGAAAAGATACAAGAATTCTGCTGAAATAACTAAATAAAGTATTATTTTTTTTTCACCATAAATGGGCTTTAAGTTGAGGCGAATAACTATGCATTCACAGCAGCTTCCAGTGTTGCCAGAGTTTCTGCGTCTTAAAGTTAAATCTGCCACACAGACGGTTCCGGGTTGGAATCCCGGCTAGGTGCATGGATATTTTCTGTTTGTCTTTAACTTTGCAGAAACTTGGCTGAAACTGTACCTGTGTAGAGTACAGGTATAAAAAACAAGAAAAAAAAGAAAGGATTTAGCCAAATCTAGATTTAAGGAGTTTGCGGTGTAATTGTACAAATTATGGATAACACATAACCCGTTTTGGACGTCACTTCGACATTTTCTGAGCTGAGGTCACTGACAGAAAAAAAAAGAATCTCTACTCTTAATGCAAGAATATTATTCTTCTATAAACATTAGTAAATAGGTACTTGACTTAAGAAAACTTGCACAATTAAATAAATACAACCAAATCTTAAGTTAAGAAATGCTTATCACCAACGAGTCTGTGCTCTTAAATTTAGCCTAATTATTATCCAAATAAGTTTAAGCACTGGCGCACCCAGAAATTTTGATTTTGAAGTAAAAATGTGACCATAACCCCCCCCCCCTTGGAGCGCCAGTGGTTTAAGCATCCTTGCTAAAAAAAAACCGCATTAAATCTTATAAAGTAACATCTCTCCCACAGACTCTGGTAACAAATAAGTACGAGAACAATTTTCTATTAGATATGTAAAGCTTGTGCGGTACCGAGGTATTATAATATTAGTCTTAGCAGTTTATTTTGGGTTGTATTTTATGCAAATCAATTTTAGGTTGTATTTTATAGTTTAGGTTAGGTTGTAGTTAAAAAAAACCAGCTGAAGTAAAAGTAACTGATTCGGAGATTTCTCTTTTTATCTCACTTTTTTCCTAGGTTATATTTTAGTTTAATTTGTTGCTTTAAGAGTAAAATCTGTTTGAATCAAAGGTTAGGATTCCTTATTGCGTGTTTGAGTTTGAGTAATATCTCTTTTATTGCAGTAATTATTTTCATGGTTGGAGTATAAATTATGTGTTAATTTACTAAGTCTCTTTAGTAGTTCCTAAGTATTACTTGGATTTGCTTTAAATAACTTATGTGTTCTTGTTCACACGACTTAAACTACGCATTTCTCTCAAAATTATTGAAGTAGAAATGCTTAGAGAGCAACTACCGATCTGTGTCTTTTTTTGCCAGAGCATCAGACTTTTAGAAGAAAGAATTCCTGCTTTTTTGGCTAAACTATAAAATAAATAATAATGTCTCAAAACCTTCAAGAGACACAACAGTAGATAC
Organism: Oxystoma pomonae; assembly: GCA_963921995.1. NCBI lineage: Eukaryota > Metazoa > Arthropoda > Insecta > Coleoptera > Brentidae > Oxystoma > Oxystoma pomonae. The sequence goes on from OY998165.1 coordinate 100,120,483, forward strand.
CAGAGCTTCTTCTCCATAAAAAAATAGAAATATAAAAAAGTTCTTCAAATATTTTTGTAAGGAAGTTTATAGTTAACAACCGTACAAAATTTCAGAAAAGTCTGATGTTTAGGCACCCTGGGAAATATTTAACACTAACTGCTATGTGCGTCATTTCGGCCCACACATACTCTCTCCACGAAACCCAAATAATCCTCATATTGACGCATTCTTATAAAAGTTTTATAGGAATTGTGTGTCTACAGCATTCACAGTTCTCGTGTGAGGTTTTAAATAGTCCTTAGATTAGGAGTCCGTACCCAGCAAACACGGTTCACTCGAGCCTTCGTCGGCCCGATGTCGATTGCAGAATTTGCCGTCATTGGCATGACATCGATTTACGACATCGGACCAGCAGCAGGCCCAATGTATGTTTGCCGACGCCACGTTAGACTGTAGCCCGCCGTCGGACCAATGATAAATTTAACTTTTTGCTGACATCGGCATACCGCCGCCGTACGATTAAGGTCCGATATGGTTTAACCACATGGTACCGACCTTCCGCCCATCAAGCTGCTTAATTTAGTCAGTGTAACGTAGGCAAGCTGGTCTCGGCCCGACACCGGTAAACTATTCAAGTCCGACAATGGTTTCCTAAAGCAGTCCAATATCGGCGATTGACGAATGTCCGTCGGTGGTTGCTTGACACGATCCGACATTGGCAAACTACAAAGTTGTGATAATGCAGGTGCTTAACCAGTCGGGGTAGTTTAAGTGGCAGAAGAGGTGATTTTTTTAGAGAAGTACCAGCATCTTGTCAAGTCCGCATTCTAGTTTATTATATTATATATATAATATTATCTGTCACTGTACAGGGGACATAGTGACATTAGCGCCATCTTTACATACAAGCTATTAAGCAGTCTAAAAATTTTAATGTGACGTACCATCGTCTGTTGCCGGTTATCGACCAATAAAACAAAGTTCCAATCGAACCATCGTCGGCCCTAAAGCAGATAAAGTGGTCGTCGTCATAAAGTCGACTATAGTAAATCGAGCCATCAATAGTTGCCGATTCTCGACCGATTAAACAAAGTTCCAATCGGACCATCATCGGCCCTAAAGCAGATAAGGTTTGCGTTAACATAATGTCGACTATAGTAAATTGGGCCATCGTCAGTTGCCGATTCTCGTCCGATTAAACAAAGTTCCAATCGGACCATCATCGACCCTAAAGCAGATAACGTGGGCGTCGGCATAAAGTCGAATATAGTAAATCGGGCCATCGTCAGTTGCCGATTTTCGACCGATTAAACAAAGTTTCAATCCGACCATCGTCAGTCCTAAAGTGGTGTCGGCATAAAGTCGACTGTAGTAATGTGGACCTTCGTCAGTTGCCGATTATAGACCGAAAACTGAAAATCGCAATCAGTCCAACATCGGACAAGCGTTTAGTCGCCGATGCCGATACACTGCCGACGTTGTCGATATTGGCCCGATTCAATGCCGACGATTTGTGTTTGCTGGGTAAGAGAACTTTTACCAGTAATGGCCGAAACATTCTAGATTATGCGTTGATAGCTAAAGTGTTAAAATCTTATGGAAAAGGGGGTTCCCACCTGTAGCTTTTTTTCTAAAACTCTTAAATTTGACTATATTTTTGGTAGACCTGAAATTTTAAGTTTAATTATCTTAAAAACGAAATATATGGACATATATATTTTTGCTCTATTTATGCTTCATTGATGCCTTCACCATTCTTTTAATCAGTTATAGTTTTTAAATCAGCAAACTGAATTACCACAATGGCATATGTAGCAATAGTTGAGACAATCAATCCTAAAATGTAACAGAAAAATTACTATTAACCATGATTTTACAATAAAAATACAAATAAATTGATGCGTGAAAATAAAGTGCGTCATCATCAAATCCCCCTTACGAAAGCAAAATAAAGTAAGAGCATAGATTAAGGAACTATAGATCCGTCACTTCACCCTTCCCGCCAATAATTATTTTTCGCGAAAAGTGCGGTTATGTTTCCGCGTGCAAAGGAACTGCCAACATAATAATATTTAGGTTGGCAATATTCTTTCTAGAAATCTGCAGCTCCTCCTCTTACCTCTTCTAGGGTTGTCCGTCAGAGGGCACATTATGACAAAAGTGACAGAATGTCGATTATGACTCATAACTTATGAGTTCCATTTTGAAAACTGAGGTTTGCCAAGGTTTTTAGAAAGTGATTTTGTGATTATTCCTGTTCAAAAAATTGTGATTTTATCCGTCGATTACAATGGCTTTGAAACAAAGAGTTAGAGTGTGTTGTATGCAAAGCTGCGGAGACCGTGCCATGATCCCAATAAAAAAACGGGGAGACATCGTTTCCCTAAAGGCAATCCTGCAATTTTTCAGAAGTATAGTGAAGCCGTTAAACGCGAATAAACTAAGTGCTGATGAACAGATTTTACGTGTGTGATAAATATTTTGCTCCAGAGGACATTTTGCAGACTGGACGCAGAGGTCTTAGAGAGTGATGTCCCACACTTGCATTTGGACTACATTTAACTATTTATATATAGTGTTAAAACACCCTTTCCTTATTTCATCAAGTTTAGTATGGCTAATTTTTGTGGATATCAATAATAAGTTAGAAAATGCGACACTTGTGTATTCCAAACCAGGGGTATTAATATTATTTACACCAAGAATTTTTCTAATGTGTGGGTTTACCATAAATTGCCCCACATATACATACATTGGGATTAAAATTATTTTTTTCGGTTTCACAAATTTAGTTTGGAATACAAAAGATGGCATTTATTGTTTTTTATGTACTAAAAACAAGATATAAACATTTTAAAGAAAATTATTTAATATTTAAAAAAGCACAGACAAGATCATATTGTAATATTTTCTTTATGGTGAAAAATATAAGCTAACATATTTCGAAATATGCCATAATCTTTTATAATAAAACAACCAGAGGTTTTGTACTACACGTGCATTATTATGGGTAATTTGTATTTATTTCTTAAAAATATGCTTTTTTATTTTAACTTAACATAAGTAAAAATTTTGTCTTGTGTCTAGTCTAAAAACTAAACACAAATTGCTTGCAAAGAAAGAACCCTACACAAATTACATTGGAAATGGCTGTTGGCTAAATGTCATAATTTTTTTATATGTTGTAGTATTCAATAAACAAAGCACAAAAATAAAAAACCGAGATACGGAGCAGCTTTCTGAGATATGGGGCTTCAAAGTTGACGTGATTTAAGGCTATATCTTTGGTCATATTCTAATTTTTTTTTCACAACTTTGTTGATTACCGCCAAAATAAAATAATTCGTTTCTGTATTTGTCCTGAATGAAACACCCTTTCCATCCAAGTAAAAATGTTCTTATATGGGTCATTTGGTACCACCAACCAACCGGCGGTAATCAACAAAGTTGTGAAAAAAAAACTTGTACCATGTCCAAAAATATAGCCTAAAAACACGTCAACTTTAAAGCTATATATCTCAGAAAGTAATCCTGCTCCCTATCTCGTTTTTTTTTTATTTTTGTTCTTTGTTGATCGAGTACTACAAAATATAAAAAAAATATGACATTTAGCCGACAGCCATTTTCAATGTAATTTGTGCAGGGTCCTTAAAAAAAAAGCGAAAATTTAAACGAGCACCATCTAGTGGTCATATTACAAACTAACAAAAAATCGATAGTACGGTTATCGCGAATTTAACCGTGAGTCATCTAGTGGTCGTATTACAAATTAAAAAAGAAAAATCAATATAAAAGTATGGTTATTGGTCGCGTGCATATCTGCGCAGACTCGCCAAACTCCAAATAGTTCCGAACCGTTTAACACGTAACTGTCGTATCTATTGTAGCTCCTTAACCTATGAGTAAGAGCTACTTGAATTATTGTAGGAAACGACAGGTGGGGGATACAAAGGCAAAATTAAGTAAAGTTTATACGAATCAATCTAGAGAAGGAGAGGGGGAGGGGTAAAAGGGATTCATGCACCTCCTCCTGGAGTTTATACTAAGTACTGCTTTTGTTTGTTAATTGTACATTTTCGAGAAATTTTCTCGCCCCGCCCCCATGTGATAGCTGATCCAACCCACTATTTTCTAAATAAACTTAAGATTAATTTTTCTAAAGATTCTTACACCCAAATTGAAAAAAAAATTGTGATATTTTTTTTACCATCATTTACAGAACTAAAATCGCATTTTACTCATTCAGAACTTAAACTAAAAAAGTTTTCGGGAGTAAAATTAAATTAAGTGAAAAACTTGCAAATTTTAACAAATCGACTAAAAACGGCATGTTTGATCCTTTTTGGTGAAAATTATTAGGTGAATAATTGTCTTTTTATCTCTTAAAATATAGGCATTGCTTTGCTTAGGTTACAAATTTTTGGCCTGGGAAAAAAGTGCCACTTTAGTCTCTAATAAGGCGGTTAAAAAGGCCATGTATAAGCCTAAAAAAATCAGCACTGCACCAACTCAAAAGCACTTCTTATCAGCAATCTGTAATTTATCCATTTTTGACACACCTAATATATTTAAATCCATAGGAAAAACGGTCCCGGCACAGATCATAGGTTTCCTAGCAAATAGCTCATCTCTTAAGAGCATAACTTGTCTTCTGATAAGCCGTTCTTTTTTGTCCTTAGTATTTCTGGGCAGTTGATTTAAAAAGTTGTAGCAAATCGACATAGTCCGACGCTTTTCGCTTGATAATTTATGGCCCATACGTGCGAGTAGGCAACATTCCATCTAAAAGGAAATAGATCAGATATCAAATATATTGTTAAAAGTAAAAAATACATTCACCTTAACAAATACGCAATCCCACTACAAATTCCTCAAGTAACACAGCGTACTGTAAATAAGCTGAGATAACCTTTTCGCAGCAAAAAAGATAACAATATTGCTTTTGCTGTCTTCTGCCACGACCTTTTGACAACGTCATGAAAATGTTGTCACAGCTATTTTGAGGAACATTTTTTGCCTGTGACAACGTCTACGCAATGTTGTTTAAAATTTAACTTTTCTGACAAAAAATGCATTTAAAAATAGCAATTATATCAAAATTCTCCGCCAACATAAAACACTGAAGATGGAAGAGTACTAAAATAAATACTACTGATGTTTAACAAATTTTCAATCAAAAATACGCATTTTGTGGAGTAAACTGCACGCGGTTTTTTTAATCATAAAATTTTTACGTTTTTTTAATTTTAATCCAGAATTAATGGAAAAACATTATGTCTCGCATATTTAGTCAATTTTGAAAGATTTTCAGAGTTAGATTTCAGCATATTTATGTAAAAAAAATAATTTTTTACAAATTTTTGATAATATAAAATATGGCCACTGCAACAGTAAATCTAAAAACAAAGCAAATCTTGGCGATATTGCTGTGGGCTCACGGTCCCAGCCTAGCGCTAGAGGGCGCTTATTCTCAAATGCTAAATAGCATTGAAAGCAGCTGCATTTTAATACAAATTGCAATAGGATACAACAGTATAATAATACGATATACAGGGTTGATTCTTTAAACGGAATGGTGCTACTGGCGGGTTAGAATTTGGTTGAATAAAAATATCCAAAAACATGTCGACTGAGATTTTTAATTTCCTTTAATCGTTCTATCTTGGATTTTGTCCATGTCATTTAGTTTACGAGGTATGGCAATTTTTTATTTTTTTTTAAATAGGACACCCTGTATATTTTGCAATTTTTTAAATCTGCAAAAAATTCCCTTTTCAGCAATACCACACAGTAGGATCTATCTTTTACGATAATCAAGATATTTTTATATAAATCTCTATGGAAAACTTCGATATTCATTCAAATATCCCCCGTAAAGCAGGGCATAGACAACAATTCCATGCAAGTTTAAATGCCTCTATCTTGGAAACCATAAGAGATAGAGTATTTTCAAAAAGATAATTTTTTTTAGAATTAAAAAATGTCAAACTATACAGGGTTTCTTATTTTTTTAACATTTTTTTTGCCATTCCTCGTATACAAAACGATATTAAAAAAATCCAAGACAGCACGATTAAGGAAAATTAAAAGTCTCAGTTGACTTTTTTTTGGACTTTTTTATAAAACCAAATTCTAACCTGCTAGAAGCACCGTTCCGTTTAAAGAATCTACCCTGTATGTTAAGAAGCAAGTTTGGTTTAAAAAAAGAGCAGATCGCACGAAAAAAAATTAGAATTGCCCTTAAAAATGACCGCCGATCATATATTTTTATTTTTATCAAGAAAAAGTTAAAAAACTTCTAAATCAGTTACTTCAACCGAAAAGAACCTAAAAACCAAAAGATCAAAAGATCTTGGGTGAAAAAAACGAAAACTCAAACTTGGATGAGCATCCCACAAGGAACACATAAAGGACCAAAGCGAAAAATGAAATTTATTAAACGATTTTTCGCCCTGGGCAACCAGCGTGGGCTCATCAGTGGTTTCACTGGTCATCCTATTCAAACATAATTAAACACCATCATACATTTTGATTTCCAACTTTGGATTACTCACAAATCACAGTTGGTCCCAACACTGATTTCAATGAAAAAAATATACCATTTTTAAAACATACATTTTTGGAAAGGTGGTTAAATACTTGTCTAAAAAAAGTTAAAATTAAAATCTTTCATGTAGCCCTTTTTGAGAACTACCTAAAAAAATCCTATTTCTTGATAAAAAATCTACACCACTGTGCATTGACCCGTTTTCATACCTCTTAACTCCTAAAAATATATAATATTTCATTTAATACGAAACCAAAGTTGCACTTTTATATCAAAATTAAAAAATTGTGGCCTAAGCCTAGTGAGAGTTTGTTTGCGGCATATAATAAAAACTAAGTCAAAAAAATATATCCTCATGTTACAAATATGTTACAAACATATAATCATATTATTTTTTATTATACGCACTCTATGCCACAAAACTAACTTTAGTTAGTTTAGTACTTTCATAGGCGTAGACCGTATTTTGAATTAGGGGGGCCATAGCACGCACAATAACAGTAACCGAGCGCAGAACTCTAAAGTCAGTTTCCGTAGGAGTCAGTGTCACATTTTGAAATATGGTTAGTTTACTTAACGGTAGTAATAAATGATTTGGTACTTATTATTAGGTATAGAAATATTATAATAAATCAATAAACATAATAATTTACAAATTAGGTACTTACTCTACATTACATAAAGTATTTTTTTAAACGTGTTGGTGAATTTGTTCAGAAGATTGTTCTGAAAAAAAAACCAAGAGAATCCTCTAACCTATCTAGCTCACATTAAAAGACAATTGCAATTTTAGGTAATTTTAAGAAAAACCATATTGCGCTTAGGAGTTTCTTAAGGCGCAATTACACAGACGAACATGCTCTAAACAAAAGCTCGTGCAAAAGATCTAAAATTTTTTGTGTGAACATTTTTGTGAGCCTTTCTTTGAACATTTTGTTCGGGTAAATTTTTGAGCAAATTATTGCTATCTGATTTGGAAACATATTTTTAAAGATGAGAATAAATAAAATTTCACATCAGTGATCAGTGATCTCAAATCTTTAAAAAAATGGAACCCCAACTTTTATTTAAAATTTTTGTGAAAAAAAGCCGACGGCAAGCGAAAAATTATTCTTGGTTTTGTCACATGGATTAGGGTTACTTATAATATTTTTTTCTTAGGGTCTTTCCCGAATTTTTTTGCCCGGCGGTTTTTTTGAGATTTTCTTGCGAGTTTCTTTATTTCCAAGGGTTTTTTCCTAAATTCAAAAAACAACCCAGGAAAATTTTTCTTTTCCAAAAAAATTTTGAGTTTTTCAAATATTGGCAAAAAACTCAAAAATTGCACTTTTAAGCGGTAATCCGCGCCTCACGACTATGAGGAGTGGTGGGGAGGGGATTTCTTTTTAAACATATTTTTGTAACTTTACTTTACCCTTAGCTTTGATTGTTATTTTTTCATTCCTCACACCAGATTTACCTAGTTAGTTTAAGGCCCCAACGGTTGCTTAAAAAAACAAAAGGTTCATGAAAATGCTGAAGATAGATATTTACTGTCAATTTAATGTAATAATCAAGGGCGATTACTGACACTGAACAAACAATATGCAAAGGAGCAATATTCCGATTCAGAAGTCTAGTCTATTACAGCTAAATTATATTTTTTTAGACAAGGGTCGGGATCGTAGGGTTGTAAAAGTGGGTAATAAACGGGTATTATTTAGACCGCACGTGCTTTTGTTCATATATTTGAGATTTAATAAAATGTATATAGGTTTTTTAATTTGACTTAATTATTATAAATTATAAAGTAAAATAAAGAGATATTCTTTTAGACGTAAATTTTTATCATTACATTTACAGGCAACAGCAATAAATAAGTGCCAATTATTATTTTTTTATTCCCGTTTTTTTACAACCCCAAATAAGTTACAAGTATACTGGCATATCCCCTATAAAAATCAGGTCAATCGAAGTTGTTTATGAGGTAAAATGTGAATTTCGACATCAAATCTTTTTTCCGTCGGAAAGCATTTAATTAAAAATACCTTGTTTTAAAACTTAGTCTTTCTATTTTCAGTTAAGTTCAATGAATTCCAATAAAACTATAAAATTTAAATTTGTAAGAAATTTCTATGCCAACATTTCTTCAAACAAATTTTGCTTAACATTCTCTCCAAAATTTCCGTGAGTCTTTTTGTACGAGATTTTGCTCGAACTTTTTTTTGAACATTTTGCTCAAGAGGCTCGTGTAAATGTTTGTCGGCATTTGAACATCAAAGGAAAGTTTGTCTGTGTAAATGCGCCTTTACACTCCAAAAATCCATACCCTCATACACCATGTGCCGCAATTTATTGATCACCTTTTCTTTCAATAGGATTTCTAAAAGATCAACAAGTTTAAAAAAAACTTTAAGTAACGTAAACTAAGCGCCTAATTTTTAAATTAGATATTGTGTTTAATTGTAAGTTAATATATTATCTCTATACCTAATAATAAATACCAAATAATTTATTACTATCGTTAAGTAAACTAACCGCTGGCGTGCGCAGGGGGACCAGGGGGGTCCTGCCCCCCCTAATATTTCAAGAAAGTCAGGAACTGACACTGAATCCTATGCAAATTGACTTTAGAGTTCTGCGCTTGGTTACTATTATTGTGCTATGGCCCCCCTAATCCAAAATACTGCTGTGCACGCCTATGAAAGTACTAAACTAACTAAAGTTAGTTTTGTGGCATAGAGTGCGTATAATAATAAACTTGCAAAAATGTTCTATCTAGTAACATGTTTGTAACATGAGAATATATTTGGTTGATTTATTTTTTATTATATGCCACAAACAAACTCTCACTACGCGTAGGCCACAATTTTTTAATTTGAGATAAAAGTGCAACTTTGGTCTCTAAGTATAAAATTATATATTTTAAATTTTTAGCAATTAAGAGGTAAAAAAACGGGTCAACGCACAGTGGTGTAGATTTTGTATCAAGAAATTGGATTCTTTATGTATTTCTCAAAAAGGGCTATATAAAAGATTTTAATTTTAACTTTTTTTAGAGAAGTAATTAACCAGCTTTCCAAAAATGTAGGTTTGAAATCGGTGTTGGGACCAACTGTGACATAGGCATCGTTTATTCATTTCCTTTTTTCGCTTTGGTCCTTTGTGTGTTCCTTGTGGGATGGTCATCCGAGTTTGAATTTGCGTTTTTTCCACCCAAGATCTTTTGATCAAGATTTTTTTCGGTTAAAGTAACTGATTTGGAGCTTTTTTAACTTCTTTTTTGTTTTAATTGCCTTAAGAGCATAATCCTATTGAAAATATTAACACGCCAGGATGAACCCGTATCAGGTGACTTAGATAAGTACCAGTGCGGAACTATGCCTATTTGTGAGTAATTCAAAGTTGGAAATCAAAATGTATGATGGTGTTTGGGGAGGATGACCAGTGAAACCACTGGTTGCCCAGGGCGAAACATCGTTTAATCATTTCCTTTTTTGGCTTTGGTCCTTTCTGTGTCCCTTGTGGGATGCTCATTCAAGGTTAAATTTTCGTTTTTTCCACCCAAGATCTTTTGATCTTTTGGTTTTTAGATTCTTTTCGGTTGAAGTTACTGATTTGGAGGTTTTTTAACTTTATTTTTGTTTTAACTGCCTTAGGAGCATAATCCTATTGGAAATCTTAATACGCCAGGACGAACCCGTATCAGGTGACTTAGATAACTACCAGTGTAAAACGATGCCTATTTGTGGGCCGTGAAATCACTGATGAGCCCACGCTGATTACCCAGGGCGAAACATCGTTTAATCATTTCTTTTCTGCTTTGGTCCTTTGTGTGTTCCTTGTGGAATTCTCATCCAAGTTTGAATTTTCGTTTTCTCCACCCAAGATCTTTTGGGCTCTAATTTTTTTATTTAAATAAAGCTAAGAGTATCTCAGAATTGTGGCCAAGGACCCGGTACACTACCGTAAAGGTTATCCCCCGCATTAAAGAGAGGAAAAATGCACATCCCAAAAAAAATGGTGTGTATTCGAATTAGTATGCAGAGTTTACCTAAGCTACATATTCAGTAAAAAATATATAGGGTGGGCCACAAAATTCTGCACTTTTTGGATTGGCTAAAGCTTTTGAAAAAATGCTCGATTTTTAAAGATATTGTTTTTTTAGAAAGATAAAACGTGATATTTTTTCGATCCAGTTTAAAACTTTTACTACAAACGCTCATTGTTTATGTATATATTAACGTATCATTTAATTAAATCGGTTGACAAATGAAAAAATTATAAGCTTTGAGATTATGAGTGTTTGGGCTTAACATTGGAAAAAAAATCACAAAATTAGGTACATATTTTTTAAATTACTATAACTTAAAAATATTGTTTTAAAGAGACAAAACATGAGAGTTGCATCCGTTTGTTCAAAATTTCACATTAAAAAAATTCAGGATGGCGGATAGTTTTAAAGAGAGTTAGGTTTTACACGCCTTATTTTGTTTCAGTAACGCACTCGACAAACTATAAATTAGTATTTCCAAATCTCCATTTTTTCTTCGTATATCGAGGTATCACCTAATTAAATCGGGATAAAAAATAAAAAAGTAATGTCTATTTAGATTCTTAGTGTTTTTCTTAATTAAATATTTAGGTTAAAAGATATAGCAAATGGAAAATGTATGTAATTTTGTGATTTTTTTCAATGCGAAGCCAAAACACTCGTGGTCAAAAATCTTTATAACTTTTTTATTTCCTAACTGATTTAATTAAATGATGCTTCAATTTACACAGAAATAATGAGCGTTTGTATTGAAGGTTTTAGAGTTTGTTCAGAGTCGCACATAAATTTTTTTCAGGGGGGGGTGAAAATTACACATTCTTTAAAACTGTCCGCCATCTTGAATTTTTTATAAGTTTTAAATTTTTAACCGATTCGAAAAACTCTCACATTTTATCTATCCAAAAAGCCAATATATTTTAAAATCGAGTAATCAAGTCAAAAGTTATAGCCAATCCAAAAAGTGCGGAATTTTGTGGCCCACCCTATATTTCTGAGATAGAGATACCGCCAGCCGTAATTAAATAGGAAAACTAAATTCTTGACGTAGGTATTTTTTAAGGGGCCATTTTTGGGAACAATCGTCAAATTTGATATACTGCACGGAAGCACGTTGACGTCACCCATATAACTATGAGTGTCGCAAAATGTGTAACGAAAATAACTTTGGGCCAGGCCAAAGGCGAAAGAACTACTGCGCATGCCTGACGCAGTCTGCTCGCGTCCAAAAAATTTTTAGACTCTGCATATTTTCCAGGCTAACTTGATTAGGATCGTTATCATCGCTATAACTTTTTTTAGGAAAATGCAATATAAATCTATATATCAAGGTTATGGTTTACATTATTTTCTTTGTTTTTCTAAGTTATTATTGTTACACATTTTGGCATACTTGGGCCATTATTTTAGCTCATATTTATATGTTTTATCCCAACAAACACAAAAGTGGCGGGAAACACTCGGACGCTACGAGAAACTGGCGGATTAGTGACGGCTCGTATAAGGGCCGGTGATAAGCGGTCAATACGAAGGCGACAGCGCACCAGCTTGAGTTCGCCGACGGTTGTGACTCCAAAAGAAAGCAACGAGGCACCCGCCAAAGTGGACGGGTGCTCATGCCTCCAAAAGAGGGCAATAAACCACCAGCGGATGTGGACCGGCGGATATGCTTCCAAAAGTGGTCATCATTTAGCTCAGTCCAGCCACCCCCCTCCCCCCGAAAAATATTCAAGTTTTGATATGCTTATAATTTCGAACAAATATCGAACTAATTTTGAACCACAGTCCTTCCTGTTTTTTTTTTAATATTCAAAATGGGAGGTGCAGCCGGAAGTCAACCCAACAAACACAAAAGTGGCGGTAAACACTCGGCCACTACAAGAAACTGGCGGATTAGTGACGGGTCGTATAAGGGGCCGGCGATAAGCGGTCGATACGATGGCGCCAAGGCACCGACTTAAGTTGGCCGACGGCTGTGACTCCAAAAGAGAGAACAAGGCACCAGCCAAAGTGGATGGGCGGTAATGCCTCCAAAAGAGGACAACAAAGAACCAGCGGAAGTGGACCGGCGGATACGCCTCCAAAGTCGGTCGTACAATAGTATATCACAATGTTAGCAGAAACATTTGATATGCAGGTCTTGTCCTAGTGTTAGAGTACTTGTCTCTCACCCGGGAGGTTTTGGTTCGATCCTCAGTGCGTCCACTACTTTCTTTTAATTACCGGTGGAATAACCCCAGCTAACCCAGGTGTCGGCCGATACAAGCCCCTTCGGACCTCGAGGCATAGTAAACCGTGGCACCCATAGCCCTCTATCCACTGGAGGAGCTGGAGGGCTCTGTGTTTATTGGGATCCCCTTCCTCATCACTGCAGTGTTGTTTTTAACCTCTTTAAAAGGGGTAACTAAAACTCGAATCGAATTTCTACTTTCAAGCCCCACTGAGAAAATGTCATAACCTTCAGAGCTATTTTTTTCTTTTCTTATAAAATATTTCACTCGCGTCACAATCTTCTCCAGTAACACTACATTTTTCTGAAATTTTCACCTGACAATTTTGAAGTAGTTTTTATTAATAAATATCTTTTCTTTCCAAGTATTAATTTACGTAACGAGTATTAAAGGCGTCTTTTCGCGACCGATGATTTCGAAACCGCTTTGAAAACATGCGTAAAATGTTATTTTGGCGACGAAACGGTGGCGTCACGGTTCAAAACATTTCAAAGGATTTCGAAAGCGCCTCGGCCACCGTTTTGAACACGGTTCAATATTGCGGTACTTGCGGTACTACAATTTTTAGCAATAATGAAAATAGGCCAAGGTTATTTAGCGGCGAAAAAAAAAGGCTCACTTGTGGATCTAGGACATCCATTTCGAAAAATCACAAAAATACTTCCAAATTCAAAAAACGAAAAGCCACACAAACATGTCATTCAATAATTGTCATTTTGGCGATCAGTGGCGATGGTTCGAAATGGTGACGTTGCGGTTGAAACGGTGACGTATGTTTTCAAAATGTGCTTTCGAAAACATCGGTCACGAAAAGACGTCTTAATTAATTTACGTAAACTGACGCGACCCTGAAAGGAAATGCCTGTCTAGTAAACAGATTCCACAGTAACTACAATTTACAGCATACAGTCGAGGGTCGGGTATCTCCCCGATCGTTGCCGCCCCGAACGCTTATTCTTGACCGACCGTGAGGTGAGGTGAGCGAAATTCCCCGTGGAAAAAGGTGGTGAAAAAAGCTCACCTCACCTCACGGTCGTTCAAGAATAAGCGTTCTGGACACATATCTTAACTTTAGGTCCATTTCTGCGAGATTAACATAGTTAGTATTGTTCTCTTTTTTGTAAATGCACGCGGCTGAGAGAGATCCAGCATACCACTCATACCAGAAAAAATACTGGCCTGCACACCCTTCAACTCCGCATGTCAAACCATCTTCTGGAGATAAGTTGTCCCTGACAGATATGCGGGGGTCAAAGGGTGTACAGGCGGGTATTTTCCTGGTATGGTTTAGTATGCTGGATCTCTATCAGACGAATAAATTTAGAAAGAAAAAACAATAGTAACTATGTTAAGATCGCAAAAACGAACCTTTTGATTTATGCTCACAATGCAAGAGTGCCGACAATATTTTTCTCATGGAAGTAGTCCGGTGATAATAAAAGACTGGCGGTATTGCTCAATACACCTGTTTCTTTTGTGCGTGCAGAACTTTACATACCATTTCTGTTTGATTTATTAAAATCCTACCCCTAAATCCCTAGAAACCCTGGGTGACCATTTTCAATTTTCAAAAAAAAAGTATGTGTCCAAATGTTTTACATGTTTGATTTCTGAAATATACGACTTAACTTATACTGATTCAGATACTTACTAAACATAAAATAATCCATGCAGATGCCGTATACATCACAGTTGTTTTTATATTAATCTGGTACATTTTTCTCGCCCTTACGTGAAATATCATGACTGCAGTTAACTGGTATAAAATCGCAACACAGTTTGTAACAATTGTCATTAACAGACTCGTGCCGAATAGATCGTTAAATGTGTCAATTAAGTTACAAAATTGATTTTGTTGGTTTTTCAATAGTTTCATCTGATTTAAACTGCTTTTTGACCTTGGCAGAATCAGCCATTTTTTTTTTGCCAACTTTGTCTCGGACTTGTATAGGTTAATAATATTTACAAACCTTTGGTTTATATTTTTGCATTTTTCTGCAGTTGCATTCCCAAACTTGACAAAATAGAGACCGGTAACGTAAAACGCGTAAAGATTGATCTGTTTAAAATAAGTATGAAGTCTTAGCATAGTTTCAAATGCGGCCGCAGAAAACCCTACAAAATACACAATATGCCCGCAAAGAACTATCACAGAAATATGAAGAAAAAAAACGGTACTTAAAAAACTACATCTCCTTCGACAGTAAAACAAGTTTTCCATTTTTGAACATTCGACTTCTAATCTAAACAATTTATGAAGTTTATCAACATTTAAACAACTTTTGATTGTTACTGTGAGGGTAAATGGGATCGTAGTTATGAGAGCAAAGTCCATAATTTGAAAAATTAACTTTCCCTCTCTAATCAGTTCCTTCATTTGAACTTTTTTTATGTAGATGGAATATGCATAGCTACCCCACACAAAAATCAGGAATAAAGATAGAAAACATATCACTAGTTTCTTTATTTCTAGCAACCGTAACCACCACATAATTACCAATGGTTTTTATCTTATTTAATGTTTAGAAAATTTCAGTTATTTTTTTCTATAAATAATATAATAGCCGCAAGGAAAATGGGTGAAATTTAATTTGTTAGTCAACACCATAGACTTTATAAAAACAAGAGACGTAGTATACACATTGCAACTATACAGACCGCTTTAAGCTACTGCGAACATAGGGCGAAAGAAGTCTAATTTGCCAGTGTACGTACATGCAGAGACACCGCACGCCTATCAGTGAAGCAACCAACACTCAGGTTTCCGATCGCCATTCTCTGCCGTTCGCCACCGTTCGCCTTGTATTTAGTACGCCTCTAACCAGGGTGCTGTGTGGAGCGTAGTCAATGAAACCGGAATTTGGTCAATAAATACGCAAATTTTTATAACGTAATTTTCTTATTTTTTGTCACTGATAAATAAGAGCGTTTTATTGTCAACTGCTCAGATTTATCAGTGACGACGTGTTACAAAGAAAATAATAAGGAGAAACAAAATAAAAGCAAGTTCTCAAAATAAAATAATACATTCTAAACACCAAAAAGATTCTCCCAGTCAAAAAAAAATTAAAGCAAATGTTCGAAAAGTCCTCCTAGCTCGGCTAGACAATATCCGAGCCTACTATAAAAAACCCTTCCAACGTTTCCAAGCATGTTAGGGGTGATAATTTGAAAAGCTTCTTCAAAAACAGATAGAAGTCATTAAGAGCAAGATCGGGAGATCGAGCTGGCCATAAAATAGTTCCCTGTGTACTTATAACCCGATTAGGAAATACATTATCAAAATATTCCCTAACAAGGCCAACATTGTGAGCGGAACAACCATCTTGTTGAAACCATGTTTCACCAAATCTTACACCTAACAACTGCCTAGCAGTTGGAATAATGTGCTGCTGCAGTAGATCCAAGTATCTAGGACCATTCAAATTGCAATTGCCGTTAATAAAAAATGGCCCAATTACGTGTTCCCCTATAATACCCCCCCCCCCAAACATTTAGTTTTTGGGGATACGGTGTTCTTACGTCAAAATACAAATGCAAATTTTCCCTCGACCAATATCGAACGTGTGTTGGGTTATGACGATTTGACCATTCGACCATCTGCACTTTTTCGGCAACTTCGTAGACATCCATTTTTAGTTTTAAAAATGTATTATTTCAATTAAGAACTTACCCATCTGTTTCTCGAGCAAGGCAGAAATAAAACACAATAATAAAAACAAAATGAATTTCCAAAAGATAAAACTGCAGCGTGCTTCGAATCTACCTCGGTCGTACGGCACGGACAGTAAATTGGACTTGATTCCCCCTATGTTCGCAGTAGCTTGAAGCGGTCTGTATAAGTTGAATGCCGTGGTGTTTTCGAAATTTATAATAAATTTAACGTTGATAACACAAAATTTTATTGGAGAGGTTAACTCTGTGTTCCGGACTTCCATTGTCTATATTTTATTTATACACGACGTTTCGATCAGTACAATCTCTGATCGAAACGTCGTGTATAAATAAAATATAAACAATGGAAGTCCGGAACACAGAGTTAATTTCAAACACATCATTGTCTCAAACTTTCAAACAAACATTTATTGGAGAGCTTAAGTCAATCAATATGGCAGAGTTGCCGCTCTGTACAAAAGTATAATATATTATGTTTGAAGTTAGTAACACCTTAAGAGTTAAAAGCAGATTGAAATTTAAGGCGCTGATATTCATTGCACTGTATTTTAAAACCGGATTTAAGAGTGAAAATGTCAAATACTATTAGCTGTTGTTTTGTTTGCATATTTTTTGAGTGCGTTTTTGAAAATAGCTATTTTCCTAACAAGTGCGGAAAATCGATTTTTCCGCACGCAACTGCCGTTGATGGAACGACGTACAGCGAAGTTTTGTCAAACAGTTAAGTGCGGAAAAAAAGGTTTTCGCACGTGTTAGGAACAATTGTTTTTCTGCGAGCGTGAGGAAAATACACTGAAAATAGTTTTTTAACATTTTTACTTAAAATAATATTTATTCACTTATTTATATTATAGTTAGTGGTAAATGTTCAATAATTGGCACTATTCAAGCTTATAGCAGATGCCAGTTGGTTGCGGTTGCCCAATAAAGATTGTGGGTCCTGTTGAACAGGGATAATTACTTCAGTAGAGCAGCTCGTTTACGGATTCTTGATGCCCAGTTTGCTTGTGTTGTATAAGTGCACTTATTTCAGCATCTGAATCAGAAAAGGCTACACAACTGGTGGAAGCATTGGCTGGAGAAGATTTCAATATTTTCCTTGTGGTGAATTTTTGATTTTCCAGGGATTCATCCAGGTAACCTTCGGCTACTTTTTTGAATTGCCATCCTCCATGGCGCTTCAAGTTCGTTATGCCCACTCCAGCATCTGCAAGGGCAGTGCCAGAAGTCCTTCGATAGCAATGTCCAGTAAACTCTTCTGGATTCGGAAGACGTAAATATGCCGCTAACTCAGATGGCATTTTTCCAAATTTATTTATACCGACGCACGGGATACTACATTCCCTTTTGCGATATTGGACAAAAAACCTTTGGTGTCTTGTATGTTTTGGTCTAAGTAGTGCATATTTTCTTACCAAGTTCAAATTTTTCTCTCCATTGATCACAAAACTTCGGCTTGTGTGCGTTTTGCTGTCGGCTACTTTAACAACAATCATAGATTTTTCCAGCTGCACGTTTTCAAGTAACAAGTTCGTTAATTCTTCTCGTCTGCATGCCCCTGCTAGGCCGAAAATTGTTGCCACTTTAATAAGGAGGTAAATGTCATCGGGAGCGCTGCCAATAAATTTCCTTACGTCATTTGTGATCAAAATTTTTGATTTTTTTGATCTAAAGGCAACCATTTTTTTCTTGAGAGAAGCAACATACTTTTTAACATTAAGTACCTTGACCGAGGTATGGATGGTTGACACGATGTCGATAATTCGTGAAAAAGGGCTAGAAAAACTTCTTCCTTTTGAAAATTCGTGTTTTTCTTGTCCAAACTCCATTTACAAAAAGCGTTGTACTCTTTCTCATACCTTTTTCTGGATTTACCTGGCATCAAATCCTCTTTTGCAAATTCAGCCGCCAAAAGAATCTCGTCAGTTATCTCTTCTACCGCATTTTCAGTAATTTCTTCATTGGAAGTCATTTAAATTTTATTGTCATTGACAAATAAATGCATGAACAACTGGTTAGTCACACCATCCAAGGCATTTCATCAGTACAGGTTTTTCGAAATGTGACATATCGGTGCGGAAAAATAGTGTGGAAAATGAGATTTTCCGCACGCTCGTAGAAAAAATTAATTTTGCAATTGAAAATAGGAAGGCCCAACGATTATGTGTCGTAGAGGGCAAACAAACGGTTTTCCGAAGAGACCAGGAAATGTTTTTGGGGTTGGGTGGCGTTTTTTAGTGCTTTTTTTGTGTACCATTGGTAATTATGTGGCTTTTGCTGGGGTTGTGTGATTTTCTTATCGGTGACAAAATAATAATGTAAGAAATAAAATGCAGTAAAGATAAAAAGTAAATACATCAAGTGAATAACCAAAAAATAAAAATACAAACATACAAACAATAATAATAACACATAAATTGTAAAAATAAAATGTAAAAACATTAAAACAGATATTATAAAAACACAAAAACAATAATAATGGCGTTCGGTAAAAAATTTTTCATAGGAACACTACTATTTTTCTATATATATTCTTTTTATTTCGTTTTCGAAAGTATTGTCATCTAACGGTTTTAAACTATTTTAAAATTTTATTTTAGGTTTTTATTGCAACGCAGACTGGACTGTTCATACAAACATATACGGTGTGTCTGCATGACGTATAGGTTTCATAAAAATGGGCAAAAAAAGTAACTTTACTTTTGGAAATTGTTAACTGTATTAACAAAATCGCAGAAATTCGCAACTGAATTTATGAAATTTTGCACGCTTAGTGGGAACAATTTTGTTCAACCGATTTTGATCACAATTTTTTGCTTGTGGTAGACCTTCTCATATTTACAAAGTGACCAAGAAATAAAAAATTATAAAATGGTATTTCTAAATTTAAAAAAGTTAAATACGAGGGTGAATAAATAACAAAATCAGTTTATAGCGAATTTTCCTCCTCACTTGTGGTGCTCATCAGTACGGTGCTAGGAATTAGGAGATGAAATGATGATGAAAAAATCTGACACATGATTCACGTAAAAGACAACTATCTGTCAAAATTCAGAATCGATACATGTACCTTCAATTTGAGGGAAAATTAAGCGTCTCTACAATATAAAAATATAACACAATATAACTCGACAAATATAATTATCTTACAGATAACCTAAGCTCCGGAGTTGATAAATTTAAAAAAGGATTTAGCGAGGGTGAATAAATAACAAAATCAGTGAATAGCGAGCTTTCCCTCAAAAAAGGTAATCATCAGTAATTGCCTTTTATGTACCGAAGTGCGAAATCCGGATCTACGGTTACCATTACCTTTTTTGAGGGAAAGCTCGCTATTTACTGATTTTGTTATTTATTCACCCTCGCTAAATACTTTTTAAAATTTTTCAACTCCAGAGCTTAGGATATCTGTAAAGTTAATTATATCTGTCTCCGTAGAGACGCTTAATTTTCCCTCAAATTGAAGGTACATGTACCGATTCTGCATTTTGACAGATAGTTGTCTTTTACGTGAATCATGTGTCAGATTTTTTCATCATCATTTCATCTCCTAATTTCTAGCACCGTACTGATGAGCACCACAAGTGAGGAGGAAAACTCGCTATAAACTGATTTTGTTATTTATTCACCCTCGCTAAATACTTTTTTAAATTTAGAAATACCATTTTATAAACTTTTATCATGATTTTTTGGTCACTTTGTAAATATGAGAAAATCTACCACAAGCAAAAAACTGTGATCAAAATCGGTTGAACAGGATTGTTCCCACTAAGCGTGCAAAATTTCACAAATTCAGTTCAAGTTACTTTTTTTGTCCATTTTTATGAAACTTATACGTCATTCAAACACACCGTATATGTTTGTATGAACACAGTCCAGTCTACGTTGCAATAAAAAACTAAAATAAAATTTTAAAATAGTTTAAAACCGTTAGATGACAATACTTTCGAAAACGATATAAAAAGAATATATATAGAAAAGTAGTAGTGTTCCTATGAAAATTTTTTACCGAACGTCATTATTATTGTTTTTGTATTTTTATAATATCTGTTTTAATGTTTTTACATTTTATTTTTACAATTTATGTGTTATTATAATTTTTTGTATGTTTGTATTTTTATTTTCCTTTTTTAAATTTATCAACTCCGGAGCTTAGGTTATCTGTAAGATAATTATATTTGTCGAGTTATATTGTGTTATATTGTTATATTGTAGAGACGCTTAATTTTCCTTCAAATTGAAGGTACATCTACCGATTCTGCAATTTCACAGATGGTTGTCTTTTACATGAATCCTGTGTCAGATTTTTTCATCATGATTTCATATCCTAATTCCTAGCACCGTACTGATGAGCACCACAAGTGCGAAATTCGGATCTACGGTTACCATTACCTTTTTTGAGGGAATACTTTTGCAAAACGACTTATCATACATACAGGTCTGGAGAGGACAAACTTTTGCAACTTTTAGTTTTTGAGGAACTTTTAGTTTTTATGAAATATAACGTTATAATATGATAAATTTTCTTGAATATATGCCAGATACATTTATTTAGTAAATTATTTTAAATTTCGTCAGGTCCAGTGACTCTTGAGTTTTTAGTTCCTTTACAACTTTAGTGATGTATTTTTTTTATTACCTAAAAATAAAAGTTTCCTAGCATATAATTAACATAATTCAAATTGGGTTTGTTTTCACTCAGTAGTTTATCTGGATTATCCACAAATTATTTATTAAAGGCAACTTCTTTTTATCCATAAATAACTGTCTTCAATTTTTAGAGATATATTGCTGGTTTGCTTTTTTTACTAAAATTAATGATGCTGCTTTAGCCTTATTTTTTTAAATAGATTCATTAAATATATTTCTAAATTTCCTGGTCTTCTGTATGTATATAGACTGATAATGTTTTTAGTATAATTTAAGAATTTCAAAGGACGCGAATGCTGGCGAAGACCTTTTATTTTTTACCCCAGTTTCACTTCTTCAAGCACACTTCTATTCCCTCTTTTCGATAAAGAAAGAAATAGAAGTAGCGGCTAGAAGTGAAGCTGTGGATCAGGCGAAAGGCATCTCGTCATCCACCTATTTAGACTCAGGGCAGGAAAAGCACGGTGACGCCATAAAGGTTATGGCAGGGTTCAGGTGTCTCATTAATAAGCATCAATATTCCTATCTTGGTAGGTTATATTATCAAAGGTTTTACGCAGTACTTTTTACGAGACATGAAAGCGATAATATATTTACGATAATTTTTATGTAAATAATAGATAAATAACAACATGTTTTACTATTTACCTTCATTTAACGTGGAACATGCATTAAATAAAGGAGACTGGTGCTAAAAACGCTAATTTTCATCCGAAATTGCAAAACTTTCAAAACCAAAAAATACCACAATTTCAGCAGGTCCATGGCAAAAAAAGGCTCCAATAAAATAAGAGCTAAACTATGAGGGCATGCCAAAAAAATCATTTGTGTGAATATTTCTAATCGTTTTTTCATGTAAATATTTTTTTTTATTCCCTATTGAGAAGGACGCACACAATACATGGGAAATTTCGCATAAGTGAAAGTGCTTAAAATTTTTATATGTTGTAGATATTGAAATTTCCAACAATGTTTAAATTAGCCTAAATCTTGTAGGTCTTAAAGTTTTCGAGATATGATTTTATAAAGTTGCGCTTTTCGGGCTTTTTTTTACTAAAAAATAAACCATACATAGCTTATAAGAATACATTTGCATTTTTGAGATATTGGGCAGATTAAAGATTTTAATTTGACATGACTGTCCGCCCTTTTATCAACCTCAAAACATGACAAATAACTGCTAACGTAGGACCCAACCACCAAAATATTCTTTTTGGAAACTAGATAAATGGGATAAATAGTAGTTTAGCGTTGAGTACAGTGGTGAGGCTATACACAATGGCATAAATAGAACACAATACAGACTTTTCATTCGTACCTCTTTTTGGTGACTGACAAGATTTATCATACTTTGGACTTTGGTGTACGAGTTGACTCGTAATAATTAAGCGCGCCTAAAGTGAGTGCGACCGTGGTACCGATTCTTGAATTTTGTAGGAAAGGTCGCACAGAAACGGTCACCTGCTTGATATCGACCAATAACGGGCTTTAAAGCTATCACGAGTTCTCCGAAACCTATCCGACCACGGCCGAACTTTACCCGATCGCCATGTATCAAAGGAACTTTCCTCAACTTTCATACACCTGCCTTTCTACAGGAGAACGGACGCTCTTGAAAAACGATAATCGAGTTACCTTTGCGCGTGCACCGTACAAGCTTGGTAGCTTCTGAGCCTTCTTACTGGCGGAAACGAAGGATGTGAACGTTCCCAGGCCACCATTCCCTAGGAGCACGGAATGTTAACACGATTGGTAAGGTTTGTTGAGGTGAATGAGTGCGGGATGATTAAACACAAGACTATTGCGTTAAAGCGAAACTTTGACTTTGGTCGACAAGGTTAACCGATCATGGATATAGATGTAAAGCGCTTATGGATTTCCAACCGCTTATAGCTTGCCTTTATCGTCATCTGGCGCGAAAAGCTCTGTAAAAAGGGGGGGGGCAAGAACGCAAAAAACTTATAAGATCTAAAACAATCAAAATATTACTACTTTATAAATATAACCTTAGAGGCACTAATAAACCACGAAAATGACCAAATGAGTAAATGTTTTATTATTACTTGACTCTAATAATTTAATATTAAGAATAGCTTAATCTTGATTCAAGTTAAGTAACCAATTCCCTTTTTATGTGCTGTATATAGACTGAGACGAAAATAAAGTAAAAAATCTGTCAAAAGCTTATATACCTTCATCATAACATCCATCTATAAGATGATCCTGGCAGGATCTCGAATTTTAAGAAAGAAACAAGATTTTCTTTATGAAAAATTGAACTTTCGCATCAAAGCGAGAAATAATTAATAATTAATCAATACGTTTCTATGTTCGGTTAAAAATCTTGCAACTCAATTTTGACTAAGTTGTAGTCCGATTGAATTCAAACTTGATATACGATTTCCGGTGACAATAAAATAATATGGTAATGTTAAGCATTCCCTGTAGAGAAGAAAACGCCTAAGTTTGTCCGATGTCACCCAAAATTGTTATACGTGGGTTTTTTGGGATAAGGAATACGAATTTTTATCAGATTTTAAAAAGTCAATATGGCGGATTCAAGAAAGACAATTTTTGGTCATGTTTTGCTTACCAATTTTAACTGACTTATACCCATCCGATTATCTTTAAATTTGGTATGCGTGTATAGTTCCAATGACAATACAATAATATGGTATTCTAAGGTACCCACCTCGCCCTAACGAGGAAACTGGAGGAGGAAAAATATTTAGCTTTGTCCGACTTCAACCAAAATTGGCATACGGAGGTTTTTGGGGATAAAGTATACGAATTTATGATCAGATTTTGAAAATTTAATATGGCGAATTCAAGATGGACAATTTTTGCTTATGTTTTGCTAATCAATTTTAACTGACTTATACACATCCGATTGTTTCCAAATTTGGTATGCGTTTATACTTCCGGTGACAATACAATAATATGGTATTACCAGGTATCCACCTCCCCTAACGAGGGAAGTGGAGAGGGAAAAAGATTTAGTTTGTTCGATTTCAATCAAAATTGGCATACAGGGGTTTTTAGAGAAGAGGATTATGAGTTTTTCATTAAATTTGAAAATTTCAATATGGCGGATTTAAAATGGACGATTTAGGGTACAAATCTAAATATTAACAAATAATTACATATAAATAAATGCTGTTCAAATACAAGCTTTTATATAATATAAAGTTCACTAAAAAGTAGAAAATAATTTTTAGCATTCTGATATCATAATAGTAAAAGCGATGGCCGTAAATTAGGTCGAGTTGGGTTGAATTTACCTACCCTTGCATTTCTCTGCATTATAGTGAATTCAGATTCTTGCTAACAATCAATTATTATTATGATAGTGAACTTTATATTTTTGTATAAAAGCTTGGATTTGAAAAGCTTTTTTTTATATAAAATTATTTTTTAATTTTTAGATTTGTACTCTAAATCGTCCATTTTGAACCCATATTGATATTTTCAAATCTGATCAAAAACTCATAATCCCCTTTTCTAAATACCCCTCTATCCGTTTATCTTGAATCCGCCATATTAAATTTTCAAAATTTGATCAAAAATTCGTATTCCTTATCCCCAAAATAAACCCGTGTACCAATTTTGGTTGAAATTGGACAAACTTAGGTGTTTTCCACCCGCCACTCCTCCCGCAGGGGGGGAGGGGTGCCTAAAATACCAAGTTATTGTATTGGTACTGGAGTTTTAAATGCATACCAAATTTGAAGACAGTCGGATGTATATAATTGGTTAGCAAAACTTGACTAAAAATCGTTCATCTTCAAAATCTGATCAAAAAATTTGTATTCCTTATCCCCAAAAACCTTCGTATACCAATTTTGTTTAAAATCGAAAAAACTTATTATACCATATTATTGTATTGTGACCGGAACTATAATCGCATACCAAATTTGAATTCAATCGGACATGTAGAGGTTAGTCAAAATTGAGTTGCAATATTTGACCCGAACATATAAACATACAATTCATAGAGGTAAAGTTAAATAAAAGCTTGTAATAAAAAATACGGAAAATATAAAGCCGGTCCAGAATTTTTGAAGCGTCCAAATTGAATTTGAATTCATTAATTTTTGGGTGACTTCGCTCACCAGTCTGGGTCTCTCTCAGCATCGCGTTTTCTTTGTTATGTTCGGTATACAAATAGAAACGAATATCATGGCCGCCTTACCAGGCATGTTACATAATAATATATTTTTCATCCATAAAGTATCTCTGACATTTTGCTGTTTCACTCTGGTGCATTTGATTGATGTGAAAGCGTAATATAAGGGGTTATTCGGAGTGATTTAAAGTGAGCAGTGTACTTATAAGGCCGTGGTGGCGTTTTATTTTGGTAACTTAAAAATCTGGTTATTGTTCTATGAAAAGTGAGGTTATGTTTTGTCTAAATAAAAATGGAATGGACTCTGTAACATGACATTACAAACTTGTCGTTCGCGTTTAGTTGGCAGTTTACGCATCCGTAAGAAAGAAAAAGACAAAAATGCGTGAACTGCAAACTGAACGCAAACGTAGAGTTTATTTTTACATCTTTAAAGTTTAAAGAGATGATAAAAAGCCAATAAAAAAAATGAAGCTAAACGAAAGCATGAGATTTTTAAAACTAGTCTCCATCTTCCCCTTCACTCTCGAATGAAAAGATTTTACGTATTCTTTGAGGCTTCTTAGTTTTAAAAATTTGATGGTTCAAGACAAAGTGATCACATCAATTTAAGTTATTGCCTTAAGTTATAATTTATTTTATTGTTTAGTCTTAATCAGCTTACATATAATTTCTTAAAATAATTTTAAATGTTAAACAAAGACTTAACAAAAATAGATACGTTCTGATTTAGTTTTGGAGACTTCTACCTCCCAAAAGCGCTGAATTTTTATTATTTTCATTTTGTCCCAAATTTATTAAATAAATTCAGCATTTCTCTATTTTCAACTGGAAACTCAGGCTCATTTTGTTATCTGCAGATATTATATGCAAAACAGCACAAACCACGATGAGAATTATTTTCAATTTGTTCGTTCGAAAAAAAAAACTAAAATTACTAAAGTATCTCTATTTTGCATTTTGACAGTTTACCCAGGACTTTGAGTAAATACAAATAATCATTCCAGAAATCGTCTTCAAACATTTTTTTCCAAAAAGAGACACTATTTACCATCTTTTAAATGGTAACACAAACAAAACAAATTTCAAAAAATATTACCCTACGAAATTATTTAGTTAAACTCTAAATTAAACGGCCGAAATTAAGCGTTTAAATAGTGGCGGTCCCAGCCATTTGAAAAGGGGGGGGGGCGGTTCCGATATGCAAAAAAAACTAGGATAAAAGCATAGCTTTTATGAGGAATATATCAATATATGCAAACAAAACTTAGTAACGACAAGTGCGAATTTGGCCTCAAATCTAGGGGGGGGGTTACTCAGATTTGAAGTTCTTTATTTTATATATTTTTTATTTTAAATGTGTCAAAAATTTTTGAGAAAACTACATTAAAAATGCAATTTTTGAGTTAAATTAAACTAAAATCGTGAATATCAACGGTATCATAGCGCCGCAGGCGAAAGTTTTTAAGAAAATTGCACTAAAAATGCATTTTTTTATTTAAAATTAAACTAAATTTGTAAATATATCAATGGTTTCAAAACGCAGCAGGCGAAATTTTTTTAGGAAAATGACACCACAAATGCCACGTTTAACACAAAATTAAACTAATATCAAAAATGTCAAAGTAATGGCGCGCAATTTATGTCCTGCTTTTGAAAAATATCGCCACACTTGTTTTAAGCTTTTGCCTACTTCTGAACAATATTGTTTCCAAATACTGACTTCTCCCAATAAAAGTTCAAGAATTTATGTTTTGGTTCAATCAAACAGTTTATAGTATTTGCAATTTGGAAACGACTTCAGCTAATTTTGCCTTGATTTTCACTTCACGTTGTATAAAACTTGGTATGAATATGTTCAGGTGAAAAGTACTTTTTTATGTCCGAAATGACTTTGTCTAAAACTTGTTTATAAAAAAAAGAAACTTTATAATACTGTTGTGTATTTCCAATCTCGTCCCAAAATACTGTGGAGAGATTCTAGAATGTCTTTAAGGGATGGTTGGATGCCCAGTGAGTAACCCACCCACATAAAAAAACCCGTAAGGCTTTTTTAAAAGTGGGTTTTTTCATTATTAATAAAATAAATAAACTTAAAAAAAGTATATTATTAACACTCGTTTGAATCTGATCGTAAGATTCGATAAACTTTGACCAGTTGCATAGCGTTTTCCGATCTCAAACAATTTCCTATTTTATTATTCCAAATAAGACCGTAAGTTGAAAAATATCTTTCAATGGATGCTGCACTAGCTGAGCAACAATTCATATTATAAAAAAAAACGACACTGGTTGAATATTTCTACATTCTACCGCTACTCTTAGGTATTTTCCTATTCAAAAAATGGTTTAGAGTAAATAACCTCGAAAAAAAACGAAAACTTGAATCGTATAGTATCAAATCATACTAATTAAGCAGGTACTTACAGTGTAGTAAATACACAAACTCCAAAAATAATTTTCTTTAAGTTTGTTTACATTAAGAAAAGATGATACGAACATCAAACAAATATACAAACTGTCGATATCTGTATTCCACCTATTTGTATGTCGTATTTTATAGTTGATAAACGATCGCAAGAATAAGTCCTAATTTTAAAGAAGACCTACAATTTGTATATAACTTAAAAAGAAAACCATAAACCCCATTTATAAAACCCAAAAAAGCCGAGTGGGGTGGGTTTTTATATAAAAAAAACTCGGGTTGTTTTCCAACCCTGCTTTAAAGGAACGTCCTGCAATTTCTCGTTTTTTCTCCAAAGACTTCACCAGCATCTTGGTTGCCTACTTTTTTCTGGAGCAAAGAGGGGGGGGCGATCGCCCTCCCCCCCCTTGGAGCGCCACTGGTTTAAATTAAACGTCGGTTAAGACGGCTTAAACTCCTGTTTAAAAATGGTGCAAAGGGAATTTTCCATTTAACCGGAGTTTAACGTTAAACTCCGAGTAAAACTGAATGTTGTAACAAGCGGCTAATGTCCTTTTCCACTAGATACACACTCTAATTAGGGCGAATTGGATTAACTTTCTAAGCGTAGTTTAGCAATTACATAATTTTCTATGGATGCCTTCCATGCAATTTTCTTTTTATGATACAAACACTCTTAATTTACAAATCATAACAATCGAAAAAAACATCAACAACAGAACACCGTACTTGACGGCATCCCTCTCAGTATCGATACGTTAATCGCCTTAAGCCTCCAATTGGCCAAAAAATCTCTAAATTCTTAGTTAGCTAGGTCTTGAAGGCGATGCTTATAATTCCATACATCAAAGAAATAAGAAGAATAGGCAAATAATACGATCTCCGGACTGTTTTTAAAACGACCACAACAATAAGAAGTCCATTAACAAAAACTAAACTATAACGCCACTACACGACACCAAGAACTGCATCTCCCAGGTACCATGCGAGTGTGGGTATATCTACATCGGAGAAACCAACCGACCCATGGAAGTTCGCCTTACAGAACACAAACGCAAAACCCGACAAGGGGACACAACTAGATCAAAAATTGCTCAACACTGCTGGGCAATCAACATCATATGGAATGGAAAGAGGCAACGATCGTCGCCAAGGAGGAAAATCTGTTCAAGCTGAAATTCAAAGAAACAGCATTTATACAAAATATCTCAACAGAGCGTCATCATCAAGGATATTTGGAAACCCACACTTTTCGGAGGTAACAGATTTCAACTGCGAAAGGGCGGAGCGGAGCGGTTCACTAAATACATACTAGTATATAAGATTAGGTAGTCTTAGTTTTTGTTAGTATTCACCTGATGACGATTACAGATACATAAGCATTCGAAACGTTGTGAAAAATAAAGATAATGGAAGTTCGATACTCTTAGGTTGAAATGAAGTCTGTGTTTCGGACTTCCATTGTCTATATTTTATTTATACCCGAGATTTCGATCAGTACAATTCCTAAGGCTACGTACTTATACACTATGGGAAATCACTCAACCGTGAAGTTTAAGAAGTTGGCTTCGCCCAAGGAGGGGCTTTCAAATATTTGAAATTTCAACACTTGGTTTACTGAAACGAATTTTCGTTTCTTCCAGTGTGACTCCCTGTGCAAGACTTTTGCTTATGTCCACTTCATTCGGTGTTGTTTTGACCATGCGTGTTCGGCAATTCCTGATTTCGTTATTTCACCACTTTGGGTATTCGTCTGATCTTCTTTAAGCCTAACAGATAGTGGTCTTTTTGTTTCCCCTATGTTTGATTCACCACACTCACAAAGTAGGGAGTTCTGTTGTTCCCTGTGTCTGCTTAATTACCTACTCTACTTGGGATCTTGAGTTTACCAACGCATTCACCAGAATTCTAATACACGTACTGGTGTTGTGATTTAAAACAATTGGATTCAAAACGGTTTGAAGTTCTCGGCCTTAGATTTAAAAAAAATCTACAACTGCTCCTATTACTATTGAGTCGAAAATTTTGATATTTTTTGGGTTTATTGCAAATAACCTTTCCCCTACAACTTCTCAATACCTATAAAATAATTGCGAGCATATAACAAGTGGGAAAAGGTTGAGTACCATTTTCAAAAAACAATAAAAAAGGAAACATTTTCTGGTGAGAATTGAACCAACGACCTCCTGCTCCTAAGGCAAGCACACCTTTCACCACACCACCATGACATTTAAAAGTAAATTATGGGTATTGTACTTCAGCGAGACACCATGGCCAGTAGATACATATGTTAATTAATTCTTTAGATATTAGCTGAGTTCTCCACAGCACAGTTTAAAGTTGTTTTAAAATACACCTTGCACAAAGAGATTATAATTTTAGATTTAAAATATATAACCTACAAAACTACACCAATGACTATGCTAAAATGACACAGTCTCTTACCTACGAAATAATAATTCTAGGCACACATATTCTGGTTTTCTTTTCATACAACGCATTGTGCTGATCCTCAAAAAGACTTCACACAGTTCTTTTTTTTTTAATAGTCAAAATAAGAAAATACCAAAAACCAGCAACATCCATTAAAAATACTGCCTAGTCAGATCTGAACGAAGAAGACTTGTCATAGTTTATTTGCTGGTTATCTTTGCTTCAACGTTGCTGGCTTGTATTTGTTAAAGCCTTAGACTAATATTTTTTATTCTAAATTTAATTAATTAAAAAATTTACTTATTAGTCTGAGGCTAATTAACTTGTATAAGAATTCGTATATAATTAAAAAATTGATTCAAAAATTATATTTAGTTTTGTTCTTACCAAAACCCGCGGCAAATTGATAATCGTGCATTTTATGGAAAAGTGAACCTTATGGATAGTTGATCAGGGTAATATTGTTTACTGTTATATCTTTTTTTTATCTGAGCTTCAAACCTACTCCTAAAACGGATTTCAAATTAAAATAGGGTTTATTAATAAATTAAAAGTATGTGTTTGTACTTTTTATAAATTAAAAAATATTAATCCGGCTCTGTACCTGCCTATTTCTTGCTTAGGTAGGATGGGTGTTGAATTATTTATGCTTAAATTCGTTTAGACTAAAAATACGTTTCGAGTAATTTGGAACGTGATATTGTTTGTAACCTTAATATCTCAGGATTGGAATTTCATTTTTTTTTGTTAAAAATTAATGCCAAAATTGGCAAATTGCAGTTTACATGGTGTTGTTTTTAACAAAAATAAATACTACTAATTGTTTTTAGTGCGGACCTAAAATTTTCTTTTTTCATACATTTGATATGTGTTGTGGTTTGGTAATGGTTTCCAAA
Source organism: Oxystoma pomonae (assembly GCA_963921995.1). Taxonomy (NCBI): domain Eukaryota; kingdom Metazoa; phylum Arthropoda; class Insecta; order Coleoptera; family Brentidae; genus Oxystoma; species Oxystoma pomonae. The sequence continues at coordinate 100,151,478 of OY998165.1, forward strand.
ATATGTTTGTTTTTATTTTTGCAATATTTTCGTATGTTTGACAAAAAGACTAAAAAAAAATTGTAACATTGGATATGAGTTGTCCTTGGCCTGTAATACTTACCAATAAAATATTTGCATTTCGGCGTAAATCACCCTGTATGTTGGAACCTGGTAATTTCATTAATTTTATTATTATAAATCTTACAAGTTAAACAAAAAAAATAACTACAACGGAAGGGATACGGCTCAAGCTAAATGGAACTATCATTAGACATTACACACTTAAAGTAAATATTTCAACGCATCCGTATCGGTATACGTAATGCGTTCGAAACAAAGTCAAAATACGCTACATTTTTGACTTGCTCATACCATGTTTCGAACGATGCCTGCTTCTTTGACGGGTGTGATGACAGAATCTCGTTGCGTATGGAAGGATGTACGTATCGTTAGGGACCCACGAACGTACGCAATGATTTCAATCAGCAGTCCTGTCATCGAACCTTTCAAAAAAGCGGGCATTGTTCGAAACATCGCATAAACAAGTCAAAAATGTAGCGCTGAAATATTTACTTTAAGTGTCTATTTAAAGTAAATATTTCAAGGCATCAGTATCCGTATACGTAACGCGTTCGAAACGAAGTCAAAATACACTACATTTTTGACTGGTTTATGCGATGTTTCGAACGATATCAAAATACCACTGTCCGATTTTGTTGTTGTCATACGCTTATATTTAAAAATGCCTCAACTAAACGAATTTTGGCAAAATAAGACGGTGGTTGGTCGGTTCGAAGAGTAGTGGCTATGGACGAAACAAGGCTTCAATTGTAAGAATAAGAAGAAAGTATCACGAAGAAGGAACTGTTCGACGACTGCGAGGCACTGGGTTGACCTAAGTCAGTACGCCTCAGCAGGATCAGCAACTGATCAACTTTCTTGAAGACCACCCATTTGCAATAGCCCCAGATGCGAAAATTGAGGCACATTTTCCTGAATCCATAAAAAACGCGCGGATGGATAAGAAGAAGAAAATCGTACTAAGTGAGGAAAAGAAGCAAGCCAGGTTAATTTTTGCACTAAACTATTCACTACAAGAAGAAGAATTTTGGCAACAAGTGGTCTTCACGGATAAAAAAATCTTTCGGTCCCACAATGACAGCACACAAATTTTGGTATATCGCCCGCCACGAACACGCTATCTCGAAAAATATATTGCTGGGAACGAAGACCGGGCTGGAAGGTTTTCCGTGAATGTGTGGAATTGGATATCGGCGAGAGGACATGGGGCTCTTTTTAGAATCCATAGAAGATTTACGGGTGAGGTTTATGTTGATATGATGAGAAATATTATGCTTCCAGAAGCAACCATTTTTCATCCAGAAGATTTTGTGTATCAACATGATAACTGTCCTATCCATATTGCACGCATTTCTAAACAGTGGTTATAGCAAAACAACATCGAGGTTTTGCCATGGTCGGCAAAAACTCCTGACGCCAATCCCATAGAAAATGTGTGGGACCTTATAGCAAAAAAGTTAACACGAATGAATATTGTTCCCAGAAATTCCAACCACTTAATGAAGCTCATATTTCAGAATTTAGCAGATTCCATGCCACGAAGACTGGCAAACATTATCGAGGCTGACAGGGCAATGAGACGCTACTGAAGAAACGTTTTCTTGCTTTTTTTTTAATATACGTAGTGTTTTAATAATTTCTTTTTGATTTTTGGCTGTCTGCAAAGACTTACTACTCAAATTTACTGATCCTGCAGAGGTGCGCTGACTATGATTAAGTTATTGCTTTCCTTTCATCAAACAGTTCCTTCTTCTAAGAATAATTTTTTATAATAAAACAAAACTGAAATTTTGAAAAATTATAAAAAATTGTTTTATTAATTAGTATATTAGTGTTTTAGTAAAGTGTGGCCAGGCTCCTTATGTTTGTGTTTACAATATCAAAAGATCAAACCTGTAATTCGAAAACGTCAAAGTCAGTTACAATAAGCAACGCAATTAGCAAAACTTAAACTCAACAGACCTACAGCTAACTTCTGCTGAACGCATTTTATGTGGCCGGAAGTTTACATCCTTCCGTACGAAACGAGATTCTGTCGTCACACCCATCAAATCAGGCATCATTCGAATCATGGCATGAGCAAGTCAAAAATGTAACGTATTTTGACTTTATTTCGAATGCGTTACGTATACCGATACCGATGCGTTGAAATATTTACTTTAAGTGTATGTGTCAAAAAATGGTAAGATTGGATTTTAAATGAAGTGTAGTGGTTTGCAGTCCGTTCCATTTCAGAAAATATGAATTGCAGCTGGAAACGCCGGTGAGCGAGATTGCAAAAATTTTGAAGGATTGGACATATTGGAAACGGTAAGGCGTATGAAGCAAAATTAATCATGGACGAATATTATGAAAAATATGGCATAAAGCTTGACCCATTTCAAGATATAATTTTAAAATCTGCAAGAGAAGCAAAACGACGGGGTCTGCAGTCCCAAGAGGACAAGAAAAAACTAAGGCCAACAACTGCCTTGAAATTTGATGAAATGCAGAAACTAGTGAGTAGATGTGATGAAGGAACACCAGATACGCTGCGAAAGAAACTGTTCTTTGTGTTATCCTATTAACTAGCCCGGAGAAGAGAAGAAGGCTGCAGGGCCAAATGGCAGCTTTTTAAAGAAGAAGTGGACAATGCAGGTAAAAAGACTGACAGAATCGAGTACAATCCAATTTTTGGAAAAACCACTTAGGGTGGATCTAAGTCATGCTTTGATCATCCAAATGGCTGATATTGAATAAAACTCACTCCAATTTCTATCCGGTTCGACTTTTTCATGCACTGAAATCAAAGAGATAGCGTTGAAAATGATCGCCTGTTTCTAGCAATCAATCCGTTCTGGACATTGGGATGTCAATGGTTAAAGAACATACCCGTGGGCAAGAGCGAGATGGCGAAGTGGACTAAGGCTGCACAGGTGGGACTAGACGTGAAGAAAAAAAAGCGCAAAAAATACTTGTGTCTATATTACCTACAATAAAGAGTCTAATTTCTATATTCTTCAAATTTTCTACCGAATTCCATTTCTGCTTTGAGAATTCATTTTGAAGAAAACGTTTTTTTGTTGAAAATCGCACTCGGTTATTTTTTTCCGTTGTATCAAAAAATTGCCCGCCTCCTGCGGAGTCGAACAATTTCTGCTTTGACACAACGGAAAAAATAGTCGTGCAGTTTTCAAAAAACAGGTTTTTCCAGAATTATCGATAATTCTCAAAGCACTAATGGTATTGCCCCTGATGGGCAGACAATATATTTAATAACAAAAAGTTTGTTATAATGGAAACCGAAAATCGAAAAGTTTTATGAAACCTTGAGTCGATACCATGTAGCGCAACATGTTTCATAATGTGTGAGCAACTTTAATATAAGTTGGTATCTCAAGTTGCATCTTCATTCACTCAAGTAAGTTTTTAAACTAACAAACCGAACAAAAGATATATTTATAAAACTCACTCAAAGGGTTTTGTACAAAAGTAGGTATACAGGGTGCACCAGTCACACACAACAGCATTTGACGGATTTATGCGTCGAAAAAAATTAAAGCAAATAAAATTAAAAAAAAGTTAAACAACCAGTAAATCAGTTACTTCAACCGAAATGAAACTAAAAAACAAAAGATCTTACCTTAGGAGCATAATCCTATTGGAAATATTAATACGCCAGGACGAATCCGTATCAGGTAACTTGGATAAGTGCCAGTGCGGAACGATGCCTATTTGTGAGTAATTCAAAGTTGGAAATCAAAGTGTATGATGGTGTTTAATCATGTATGGGGAGGGTGAACAGTAAAACCACTGATGAGCCCACGCTGGTTACCCAGGGCGAAACATCATTTAATTATTTATCTTGTCACTTTGGTCCTTTGTGAGTCCTTGTGGGATGCTCATCTAAGTTTGAATTTTCGTTATTTCCACCCAAGATATTTTAATCTTTTATTTTTTAACAAGCCTTCTATTTAAGAATAATACGTTTTTGTAATATGAGCTTACAAAATAAACAGTATTCTATGTTTTAATATTTACTGCAAGTCCAATGCAATCCATGCTGAAAATCGCTTATAGAACAACTCAGTCAAGCATTAGCAAAGCGATCATAAAGCTGCTTTGATGCATTGAATTGCCAAAAAGCTGGGTTTCTGTTACAGATTTTTTGTTCAGTAATGTTAAAATTTTTTCCAGCGAACACCTCAACCACAACTTTCAGTTGAAATGATTCTGGCATGGCGTAGCGTGGCGTCGAATCCAGCGAGTTGAGCTTGGGCTTGGAGCATTGGATTTTGTCCTATTTTTTGCAGAGTTATATTTTCTTATACGCGCAACATATTCTGAAACCTTCCGACCAAATTTTTGTGCGCTTTTGTGAAAAAAACAGAAGAACCAATTCTTTCGTCTTGATCGTTATCCGAACTTTCGTCAATTTTATAATTGCCTAATAACCACTTTATTTACCTTTTTATTCAAAGAAAAGATCGAAAAAAATATAAAAATGGATAACACACGTTTTTTTGAAATTATGTTAATCCACCAAAAAGTGGTATTTTAATTGAATACCCTGTATATTTTATAAAATTTCGATAGATATTTTCTTCCTGATTCCAAAAATATATCAATTTCAATTTTCAATTTCAATTTATTTCGATAAATACAAAGTTAAACTTAAAGTAAATACAGTTCTGGTCTTACTGCTAGACCTATAAAAAGTGCTTTAAAGTTGGCTTAAGGTCAGATAGTCCTTGTCTGTCTTCTTTAAAGCACTTACTGGAAGTACTCATATAAATTTAAGTATTGAAAAAAGGTTAGGAATGGTAATATCTGGTTACTGTGAGAAAAAAATAATACTAATAAATAACCTTAAAAATTAATTTATCTATTTATTTATTAGGCTTGTGAAGTTTGAGCAGATAAAAAGATAAGTAATTAGCTGAATATGAAATTTGATTATATTATTTTTACTGTAGGTAATGTATTATAAAACCAAGACAAAATTTGATTCGAGGAACCATTTTGAAATAAGTTTTTTGAAACCTTTGAAACGTATTTTGTTTTTTAGAACTAAGGGCAGTTTATTGAAGACAATCTCTCCAATAATTTGAGAATTTTGTTGTCCAAAGTATGTACTTTTATAGACGATATATTTTCATTTAATTTAAATTTAGTTAAGTAATGCTGTTCTGTTTGAAAAGTACATACAGTTTTTTATATTTAATTGTTTAGTGACCTTTAGAATTAGTTTCTATTCAGTTTTGTGGGTTTAAGGTCAGGAGAATGAAAAACAAATTCAAATTTACCGACGTTTCGATGTATTTTACATCAACTTCAGGATTTATCTTGGTTGTTTTCCAGTGGTCTCTTTAGGTTTTAACAAATATTTAAAAAAATAAACAGTATGTTTTTTGGACTTTACAGTTAAAAAATATTTAAACAAGAACAAAACAAGTTAAAAACCAAAAATGTTCAAAATAAATTATTTTATACTGTTAACAAAGGTACTCTCTTTCGTACTGTATGTTTAAATTTATTTTGAGCATTTTTGGTATTTACTGTAAATTGTTTAAAATATTAACGGTTTTTGAAAAATTAAAAAATGCTAAGTTTGAGAACTTTTAAATGTCTCTGATAATAATTGTTTTAAATCATAAACACTAATGGCGCTATGTTGCCGCAGGAAAAAATTTTTGCAATTAAAGCAGGAGGTTCTTGTAGCTTTTGTGCTTAAACTTGAGTCTAAAAAACTGGTTAAATTAAAACTGAATTCTTCTAAAATTCTAAAAATATGGGTTCAATTAAACTAACCTAATTTAAAATGAAAAACCTATCCAAGTCCCGCCTTATAATTTTTTAAAAACAATTGGATTAAATTGCATGCAAAACCAATTTTGTCGCCTCTAAATGGATTGCTTTTTGTAATTTTGCCGAGCCTGGATCTTTGCGCCCTGCCGCCTAATTCTTGAATCTCAGAGAAGGAACGATCCCTTGAGAGAAAAGAACAATCCGGGGAAAGATCCCATCTAAAAACAAGATGCTTTTTCTTAAAACGTCTCCGAAATTTTAAATTGAAAAATACACATTGTATGCCTATGAAATGGGACCGATCCTTGGCTTTGGACGAGGTGAGCACAACACCGTATTTTTGATAGAATAGATTGAGCGATCACCTCTCAAGAATACGAATTGCGTTCGACGTTTGATCATTCGACACAAGTCTGTGTCGTTCCTTGCGCCCGTATTCTTGACGGCCTGTGAGGTGAGTAGTCACCAGTAAGTATTTGCCTCTTTCACTTTTCACATGGTTCAAAGCAGGTGAGAAGTGAGAAGTTTGTTCACACTCACGGGCACGGGTGTAATACAGCCCCTGGTATCCCCGTCCTTGTAATCAGAGTTATGTTGAAGTATATTGACTTATGGTTCGTTTAATAACATAAAAGTTATAATTTTTAAAATATTTTGTACATTAATTCTTATTCGACAGTAAGTAAACATTAAATCGAAATCGAAATATGTTATCAAAAAAAAAAAAACTGAAAATTCTAGGTAGGGACACAATAATGCTCAAAAGCTTCTCTATAAGAATCAGGTATGCAGCGCTTGCAAACATTCATGGTTCTTTTAATAACAAAAATATGGAGAACCGTCTGGGATAAGTCAACATCAGTGCTTTCTGGAACTGGCACAAACCCATAGACTTATCTCTGGCAATATTTTTCTACACAAATTTAAAGAGATAATTTTTTAGAGGTATTTAACCTAGATTTTTTTCAATATTATTTCATGGAGGTGATTTAACCCCAAAACCTTCCTCCACCTGGCTAGGCCAGTAAAGAATCCCATTATTTGAAAAAAAATTAAGGGCTTCAAACGTGTTTACAAGAGCCAATTTTTTGCGTGTTAAATCTTGTATTATTTGAGGTTGATGAAACCTTGTGGTATCCACCATGTACAAAAATAACCAAAGAATAAAAGCGTGCGCTTTCACATGCAAGCAAAGCTTTTAGTGGGCCGCTCGACTAAATATGATAAAATAACACGAAAACTTAGTTTTACAGCTCTAAAATAGAGCTCTTTGCTATTCAAGTAGCCTTTACAAACTGCACTTTACCAGATAAAGGCGACTTGTGAAAGGAAGGTGTTGATAAAGTAAAACTGTAAAACAAGCTTTTATTTCTTTGCTACTATGCGGAAGTTACTTTTGTTGGGGAGACCTTAAAAATAGGCAAGTCTAAAAAGTTTCATACTTAATATCATAATATCAAAACAAATTTTAAATTTGTAATATTTTACTGTTAATATTTGTAAACTTTAATTGCTTCAAATAAAAACCGATACCAGTTTTTGGTAGAAATGGGTAAAGTTTGCTGGGCCCTGGCCATTTATATTTTATAAAATGAAGTTAATTTTCTTTTTACTTATAATAACCGAAAAATATTAGACGCCTCCGTTGAAATGTTGGAGTAACATTGGGCACAAAATTTTGTGATGTTTGTTACATTATGTATTTGTGTTAGACGTGGCAACGCAGCGCTCTTGTTGTTGAGTTTATTCAGTCAGAGCTAGGCAGGCGGGCATCGCGTATTAGATGACTTATTATTCAGTGTTTACTATACGTAATAAATAAAACCATCGCTAGTGAAATAACGCCTTATTAATATCAAAGTTTAAAACATAATTATGTTAATGCCAATATTTAATATCTTATTTCTTTTTACTATTTTTTATTTTCTTGTTTAATTCACTTCAAAATCCACGTACAGAAGTGGTCACTTCTCAGGGTATGATCGTTCTATTACGCCCAGAATCGAGCCCCTGGTCGCTCAGTATTACCAATTTTAGCATTAGGGCGTGAGTTCAGATTTGGTAAAATTCAAAATAAATAAGGCGCCATGTTGCCAGAGAAGCAAGCAAAGAAAGTCTCAAGTCTATTTTAAGTATCTTCAAAGAATGAACTAATAGGCTCTGTTTATTTTGGCCTTTTATAAAAATGAAGCAAGGTAATTAAATAATAAATTAATTTATTTTAAAAGCATAAACTAATGATATAATTTACAAGATATTTCCAAGCTTACACAGGGTTCTTCTAAAATAATAAAATAACAAAGATTATAAAATACCTATTATTTGAATGGACAAAAATTACAAATATTTATACAAGGAACTAACCTGGAATTAAGTTTGACATATGTCAAAATTAAAAATTACAAATATTCACACAAGGAACTATCAGGGAATTAAGTTTGACTTATACCGAAAGTAAGAGAAAGCTCGGCTAGTAAGACTTGAGACTTTACTTAAATCATTACACAAGTACCATTTTGGTATAGTAATGCTTCCTGTATTCTCGCCTCGGGAATATCTAATAAAGAATTAAAATCTAAACTTATTCGCATAGCGCCATAAATATCGTAGTCGTAATTTGCAGACAAAAAAATAGCTAAACTAAGTCGCAAAGCAATCAAAATATAATACAACTTAACTTTTAAAATAAGGCCTCACGGCCAACCAATAAACAATACTAACACGAGTACGTACACCAAAATATGTAACATGAGATATTGCCCATAAATGAGTCTATAAACTATGATCCTTAGATCTGATATCAGCAAAAGCCTACAGTATAAATGAGTCTATAAAAAATGATCCTTATATCTCATGTTCAGCAAAATCCTACTTCTATCGGATTATTTGTGTTTTAAAAGCCATAAAAAAACCACCTACCCCTTTAAAATAACCTCGATAGTATATAACAGTGATTCCCAAAGTGTGCGGCCAGGCACTCCTGATAAGATAGAATTTGAGTTACGTTTGTAAACGCCGGCGCCGCATCCGGTATTAATCGAGCCTCGAGCCCGAGAGCGCAGAGCAAGTTTCTAAAATTTCCAGAAGCCTGTATTCGACCTGCGCGTCGCTCGACGAGAATTTTCGCAAGCGCTCTTTGACAGTATTTAAGTCGCCGTAGTCCGCTTTGCTAGGTTAGTTTACCGTAAGAGGAATTGTAAGTTGTTGAACTGTTATGATAAATAGAAGTAGTTAGAAATAGTAATAGCGAGTTTTAGTAGTGATACAAACTGTTGTGATTTAACAACTCACGACACATAAGCGTTCCAATATCGCATCGGTTGCTTCGTTTTTTCGTAAAGTTAGTCACAAGATGAAAAGATTTTTATTAAATAAGGAAATTGATAGATCGAGACAGAATGACCATGCATCGAGAAGTGACGGAAGAGTAAAAAGAAAGAAACATCGCAAAAACGAAGATAGCTATTTAAACTTTGGTTTTCCTTCAGTAGAAGTAAATCATGAGGAAAGACCGCAGTGTGTGCTCTGTTTGAAAATTCTAGCGGCGAAAATATGCTGCTATGATGGTTAGAAAGTCACGCGAATTTTTCACAAGAAAGTACAGAATGCAGAATGTACAAAAACGAAAGAACGTGTTTACACAACAAACTCCAGTACCTAGCAACGCACTGCTGTCCTCTTTCAAAGTGGCATACAGGGCGGCGAAGTGCAAGAAACCTCACACTATCGCAGAAGAACTTATTTTACCGGCTGCTGTCAACATGGTTAACATTATGATAGGAGAATCGGCGGAAAAACTAATTTCAAAGGTACCTTTATCTAACAACACTATTAGTCGAAGAATCCATCATATAACTAAGGATCTTAATGATCAATTGATAGAGAAAATGAAAGGCAAGGAATTTGGTCTGCAACTTGATGAGGCTACTGACAGTAATAAACATGCACACCTTATTTGGTACGTACGCTTCCTGAATGATAATATTATTGTTGAAGACCTTCTTTTCTGCAAAAGTGTCGATGAAAGCGGAAAGGCTCAAGACTTGTTTAAAATTCTTGACAAGTTTATAACAGAGAATAATTTAGATTGGGACAAGTAAGTGTATTGGAGTTTGTACGGATGGCGCTCGATCAATGTCTGGCCGTTATGATAGATTGCAAGCACTTATTCGCAGTAAAGCTCCATATACCATGTGGACCCATTGCACCATTCATAGGGAAGCACTTGCATCGAAGTCGTTGGGGTTGTGAATTGAACTTGGTTATGGAACGTATCATAGACCTAGTTAACTACATAAAAACTAGGCCGCTAAAAACCAGACTATTCAAAATTCTTTATATGGATATGGGAGCTGAACACACTGCGCTGCTATATTACTCCAGTGCACGATGGCTTTCACGTGGAAACGTCTTATCCCGTACATTCGAGCTACATCAAGAAATCCACATTTCCATGGAAGAGGAGGTCACGCAAGCTCCAAATACTTTAAGGATTCCGACTTTTTGCTAAAACTGGCATATTTGTGCGATATATTTGACAAACTGAATGCCTTAAGTTTGTCTCTCCAAGGTAATAACATGCGTATCTTGAAACTATCAGAGAAAATTGCAGCATTTAGGAAAAAACTGCAGATGTGGATAAGAAAAATTAATGAAGATGGCGGTCAAGATGGTTTTCCAGAATTGCATAAATTCTCAGCCTCTAATGAGCTCGTTATCTCTCAAGACTTGTTGTCACTTTTCACCGGGCACCTTTCGAAACTCTCGGAATTGTTTGCAAAATACTTTACACAAGAATATGTCGAAAAATTTGCATGGATTCAAGATCCTTTCCATGCACAATCTCCACCAGAATTCACTTCACTAGAAGAAGAGAGTCTTATTGAACTCTCTTGCGACCACAGCCTAAAATCAAAATTGGCTTCTTCTGATTTGAGTTTAAAATATTTGAGGATTCTAATCCCCTTTGCAACATCTTATTTATGCAAAGCTGGATTTTCAGCTGTAGCTGTGATAAAAAGCAAATATCGTTCAACGATAAACGTGGAGCAAGAAATGAGAGTAGCATTGTCAAGCCTTATTCCCCGCTTTTAAAAAATGTGTGCAGATCACCAAGCTCACCCACCACACTGATTTTTTTTCCCTCAATAATAATGTATTCTTGTGTGTTAGTTTCATTAAGTTAATTTAATAAAGTGTTGTACAACGCTTGCGCTTTGCTACTATACAGTAGGCAAGTTACAAAGCACATATTTTATACATTATATATATGCAACACTTTTTCGGACACAACTATATATGCATATTGCGAGTAGGGGCGCCCTGACAGAATACTAAACCTGTATGTGCGCCGCAAACTGAAAAAGTTTGGGTACCACTGCACTTTGCAATATACTGGGCAGTAAAACCCTCTTCCACTTGATTTGTCAGTGCCCACTCTATGCCATACCAAACAGAATCGTAACTCTTAACGAACTCGGTTTAACTCTTAACAATAATAATCACAATTCAGCTACACTTATCGCTTTACAAACTAAATTATTTTTCTACTACGATCTGACAAAATAAACGAATAATCCATGCATAACATATTATCTTTTGTTTTTAATTCTCAAACAACTAAAGCAAGCAAGGTGAGCATATTTCTTTTTTTTCAAGCAATGCTGTTTCTTAAGCAAATTTAGTATTACCATTTATTGAATAACTAGGTTATTTTATAGTCAAAGATATCACGCATGCAGCGTGTGTTACATATAATAGTTACCTACTTTATTTTAGGATTGTATTTTGCATACCGTTGCTAAATATTCTTCCATTTTTCTTTTTTGATATTATATTCTTCTTCGACCTCTTTAATTTTTTTAATTATTATTTCTTTTAAAATAAATAAATATTGAAAAATTCTAAAACCCATTTATATCAGAATACTCACCTTACTTTTGTATGTTTGTATCTTAAAGAAAAGTTCACATTTAAGCGATTTTTTTCTTTTTAAGGGTATAGTCTCTCCAGATTTTAAGTAAAAAAAGTACAGCTGGCAACGCCTTGTTCTTTAATTTTTTAATCTTTTGCTAGAGTGCACAGGGAAAACTGAACATCAGAATTAGCTGAAATTTTGCAGAGGTGATCATTTAAAAATAATTAACAAAAATATCTGGATGATTTTTCAAAATTCTCAATTATTTTTTATTCAAAATAAAAGCTCTGGTGCTGTCATTTATCCCAAAAGCCTCGAAATAATTGCGGTTTAGAACAAACCCGATTTACAAAAAAAAATAGAGAAATACTTACAATTTCCTCTGGATTATATTTTTCCTTTTTATATTTCCTTGCTTTAGCGAAAATAAAAACTACGGTTCCTTTTTTCTAAAAGCCTGTGCACTCCGGAAAAGAAAACCGATCCATCAATCACACTTCATTGAATTTGTGGACACACGCAGTTCAAGTGTTGGCCGATAGACCGCAGAATTTATACGATTCCATGGTAACCGCAGGTGTTTTGTCAACAAACTTTAAATCGGGCCGCAGTGGGACAGAAGAGTATCTTTACATTTTCTGACCGAAAAACCACTCGAGGTTATGTTTATCTTTCAAAAATGTGTTTTCAAAAATATTGTTTTAAAACAAATATTAAACCACTCCGCGTGTGCGGTCGCCCGCCGAAAAAAATCTACCGCTACCGGGCATTACCCCGAGTCTATCAAACAACCAAGAGATCTTTACTGGCTCGCTGGGATTACTAGGAATTCGCATAGAAACATTCGGCGCCCATAACCGCACATAATTTTGTTTTTATTCTGATTCAACAATTTTTTTTTTAATTTAAATTATTGCGGCATCGTTATGTGCAATTGTACTAGTGACATCTTGGAGTGCAAAGGATAGATTTTAGAACGTCCGTTTCAAAAACACACGGATACTTGAGTTCTAACAAAACAGCTCAGTAAAGCTCCATTTAGAGGTTGGAAAGACTCTTGCTAGTCGTTGACTCTCCTGTTTAAAATAGGATACGATTATTTCGTCTAGCGCCAGTAGCCGATTTTTAAATCTGCATGCTTTTAAGTTAAAGTGTTGTCGGTATCAGCTAGCGGGAAACATTACACCCAGTTACTTTAATACGTAGTTGGGTAGCGTTTTTTTAGCAGGTAATTCTGCAATAAATGGTTTTCTTTTATTTTGGTATTTTACTTGGTTTTTTAGCGGCGCAAAACGCGAAAAGTCAAAATAAGTAACCTAACCCCAAATTTTTGACCCGGTGCTGAAAAATCTCTGGTGTCCCGCTGTGGATAAACATAAATAAAGTCTCCGCATTGCCATGGAAAACAAATTCAATAACGTAAAATTTTGCAAAAAAATCAGGTCGACATAGTTAAGTTGATTTCCCGTACAGTGTTGCTAAAAACAATTCCCCAGATTGTAACTACGACCTTAATCTGTTTATGATCGCTACTATTATTTAGTTTATTTACACTCATCTGTAATACACAATAATAGTGTTTTTAGCTTTTAAGTTGAGCTCACTTGTTAGAAACCTAAGGTTTTATAAACAATAGAAAGAACAAAATAAAATACATTACGTTTGGTACTAGGCTATTTAGTTTTAAGTGTTCTTTTGTTACAAATTATTTATTCATTTTGAAATGAATTTACTTAGCGTTAAGTGTTGTGCTCGATGTTGTGTCAACTTGTTAAATACTGTAGGGGTTTAACACCTTCGCCAGATTTAGCAGCTTCTTTAATAGTGTTTTCAGGGAAACTCTCCCTCCTAATCGTGGAAAAATATTGAGAGATAACTTAGAATTGCGTATTTAAGTTCGAATTTAAAGCAATTCTTTAAATTCTTACTTTTTTGATCAATTCTGTTTATACAAGTTCTACAGCAAATAAAGGAAAATATTTTTTACTTGCAGCTTTTTATTAAATTTATTGTTACCCCTGGCGTTGGAAAATTGCAAATTGGAAGATGTCTATAAAAGCGGCGCGATTGTTGAATTATGTATGAATAAAAACATGGTTTTTCTGTTGTCACCAAATTTAAACCACTAAACTTATCTCTTCGAAAAATTTAACTTTGGAAATTTTGTAACTTAAAAAATACTTGAACTACTGGAAGATGCTTATGGGGGTTTTAGTTATATTATTAGAGACCTATCGGTACACAAAGTTGGCGTAGTTGGGTACTGTTTTTGTCAGTTGCGCACGAAGGCAAAACAACTACTACATATTTTTAGGCACAACCCGTCTGCTATGAAATTCCCGTATCGTTCAGGAAAGTTTTACTTAAATTTTCACGTCAGAACTGATTTTATTGTGACAAAATTGAAGGTACCCTAAATTTAAGGTCACTCAGCGGTCACCATAAGGTAAAATTTAAGTCACATTCAGGTGCGAAAACTCTGCATTATGCCATGCGCAGAGCCCACCTAATTCTTACATAAATGTGATATAAATAAAATTGCATACAATTGACATAAATATTACATACATGTTACGTGAGGGTTAAGTAAAAACTATGTATATTTTACAGAACAGGTTTACCTTGGTATGTAAATTTGGGGTCACAATAAGCTATTAATGAGGTAAAATTTTAAGTCACGTGAATCTGCATGACATGCGCAAAGCGTCAACTATCTAGGTCCGACATGAGCATGCAGCTTGAGGCAGGCCAACGTCGGTGAATAACGAAGGTCCATCGGTAGTTGCTTGACACGGTCCGATATTGTCAAACTGCAATGGGCTGGTTTAAGTGGAGGAAGAGGTGATTCTTATAGAGAAGTACCACCATCTTGTCAATACCTCAAAATCCGCATTCTAATTTTGAAATATTTTTGCTTTATATATATATACCATATTATCACCCACTGTACAGGGAATATAGTGACATTAGTGCCATCTCTACCTACTAGGAAGAAACTATTAAGCAGTGGTAATTTCTCTCATTTTCATGATATTTTTGTAAATTTTATTGTGACGTAAATCGCGTTATAGAGCGTTATACATATACGACGATATAAATATTACATAAAATCTTTTATATAACATTTATGTAACATTTGAAATGTAAAGTTAAGGTTTACACAGTTTTATAATATTTATGTAAATTTCAAAATTTTAATGTGACGTAAATCATGCTGAAGAGCGTTTACGTAATTTAGATGATATAAATATTACACGACATGTTTTGTATAATAGTTGTGTAACATTTTAAATGTAAACGCAATGTCTAAATTGTTACATAAGAGTTACGTAAATTTTATTACTTTCATTTAAAGTAAATCGTTTTGTAACGTTTACATAAATTAGATTTCTATATATATATATAATAATTAATATATATATTATATATATATTAAATATTATAGAACTCTCAAAAATAATGCCGAATTTATTAAATTCAGCCTATAATGTCCGCTAAGTCCCTATTAAAGGTTGGCACAAATATTATGAAAATCGACATTATTTTGATAGCATAGATGACATGTTTAGAGAATAACAATGTCAGAATCATTCTAAACATCGTGCGGATTAATAAAAAATAGTGCCTTCTTTATTAGACCTAGGCTATGTCGACTTTATGTTCCGATAAGTCCCTATTTATTAACATGTATATACAAAAATATCAGAAGTAGTAGTAAGAAAAAACATAAGGTTACTAAATTCGAGGCTATCCATAAATTACGTAACGCATCAAGGTGGAGGGAGAAGGATAGGTGTAAGTATAATAAAGTGTTACAAGGGGGGATTCACATATAAAATGCGTAATTAATTTTATAGTGTAAAATGCCTAAAAATTCGTAGTGGTTGCGTGCTAACTGTCAAAAATAGTGTCGACATCATTACAGTTAGGCTATGCCGACTTCATGTACCGATAAGTCCCTAATATCTGGAAACATATATAATTTCCTTTGACAGTAATATAGTATAAATGCATGTACACAGTTCAAGAATCCATCCCCGACAAAGATTGACGCGGCTACCACTCACTTTCTTGTTCATTCCAGGTCACTTAAGCATCGTTTCGGCAACCCCGGGTCACACCAAACTGTTTCCGTCCCTTTCTCGCTCCAAAGTTTAGAACGCTATGAAACTTATACCAGCTTATTCTCTTAGTTTTCTCAAGTGTTAGCAAATTTTATAGTAAATAAACGGTCGTCATGATTTGGCACGCAGATTTGCAATAAAAAATTATATTTTTTTTACGTGTGGTAAAGTTCAGTTCAGTTCAGTTTTTGCTGGATCGGGTGGGGTAATTCGCCATTTGTATCTCTGGTAAAAAAAAAGCATAGAATGGTGAGTTTTATGCTGTTTTATAGGCAAGGCAAAAATTCAACTCAACTCATAAACAAACTGGTTTTCGAAAATTTTGTAAAAATATTGTAATAACGCATTTGTAACACGTAAATGTCGTTAATAAAAATACCTAAAATTAAACTAAAATTGTAGCAATCAAGGGATTATAGCGCCGCAGGTAAAATTTTTTGCAGTTTAAGCAAGAATTTTTTTAAATATTGTGATATTTTTTACATTTTTTATCTAATAAAATAAAAACCGGGTTGAGATCTGAAGCCCAATTCTGGAATCACTCGAATTTCAGCCGTATACGGATCACATTTTCACAAAAATTTTACGAAAAAAGGGTTAATTTTCATCGATTAAGATACCAAACACAAAAAGAAAGGAGGAGGCACTAAATACATTGTTTACCGGGTTGCGTCGGATGAGCTGAATTTGAGATATGTTAGAGCTCTGACCTCCCTGATATTTTTTCCAAAAGAAATGGGGGGGGGGACATCGGTCTTGTTTTCGAGCAATATTTATTCGAAAAGGCGCCACTGGAATCTTGATAATAGAACTTTTTAAAGTTTTTCTATAATACCTTCGTACAAAAAAGAGATAGAAAAACTAAAACTAGTTTTATTTTGTAGATAAGGAACACGTTTCAAGAAGGTAGTGAGATTTATAAAAATATTTTGCATTACCTACCTACAGGGTAGACTCAAAAATACATATCATATTAACAGAAAAGTTGTCTCGGAACTTGCGATTATTCTACAGAAAAATAAAAATCCGTATTAAAAATTAGTTCAAACATATTTACTATTAGTCCAACTAAATATGTTATTACGACTTATGCAGATTGGGTCGCGTCAAAAACTTACAGAGTGACTTAAATATTTTTCAAAATATATCAAATAAGTAGCGAAATGCTTATCCTTATATATGTTACAGCCTTAACGTTTCTTATATATTCGACGAAAAAAATTGGAGGGGTAATCGGTTTCGTTTTCGAGAAATAATTATTAAAAGGAGATCCAATGGAATCTTAATAATGGAACGTTTTCCAGTTTAATTCTTCTAAAGTCATAGTTAAAATCTAGTACCTATATTACAATAGGTTTGGTACTTATATTAAATATATTTAGATTAATTTTCATAACAAT
The DNA here is from genome assembly GCA_963921995.1 of Oxystoma pomonae. Taxonomy (NCBI): domain Eukaryota; kingdom Metazoa; phylum Arthropoda; class Insecta; order Coleoptera; family Brentidae; genus Oxystoma; species Oxystoma pomonae. Next base: position 100,168,769 of record OY998165.1, read on the forward strand.
TGCTTAGTTTATTTAATAATTGCCTATAATCGCAGTTTCCCAGTTAACTTTTCTGTATAATATATGATATACTTTTTGGCTCTACCCTGTAGGTGGGTAACGCGAGTAATACTAACCCTAATCCACAAAATAAAACATTCTATTTCTATTTTATAAAAAAGGTATTGGAGAAAGACTGTAATAAGTCATATAATTACAGAGCCAATGCCGTCCCTTCAAAGAAATAATGATCGAAAACAAGCCCACTTTCTCAATTTTTTCTGGAAAAATAGCAGGAAGGCCAGGATATCTCAAATTCAGCTTCACTAGCTCATCCCTGTATAGGCATTTAATATACCTATTTTAAAATATATTTGAGTTTTTGACGTGCCCAATTCATTCAAATCGTCATAATATATTCATTACGCGTTGTCAACTTTCATTACCCATTGTAAACTTTGTAGTATATTCGCATATCATATAATGTACTTTTTGAGAGCACCATGTAGATAGGTAATGCCAAATATTTTATAAAAATCACAGTTCCATCTGGAAACGTGTTCATTATCTGTAAAATAAAACTAGGTTTAGCTTCCTATCTCTTTGTTGTGCGAAGTTAAAATAGAAAAACTATAAAACGCTCCATTATTAAGATTCCAGTGGATCTCATTTTAATTTTTTCTTCAACTATATAAGGAAGGTTAAGGCTCTAACATATCTCAAATTCAGCTTTTGTAGGGCATCCCTATATTGGGAGTATATAAGGCTAAGCATTACGGTACTTATTTAATATATTTTGAAAAATATTTGAGTCACTCTGTAAGTGTTACCAGATTTACACGGACTAATAGTAAATATGTTTGAACTGATTTTTAATACGGATTTTGAGTTTTCTGTACAATAATCGCAAGTTCTGAGACAACATTTCTGTTTACATGATATTTATTTTTGAGTCTAGTCTGTAGGTAGGTAATGCAAAATATTTTAAACTATCACTAACTTCTTGAAACGTGTTACAAAATAAAACTAGTTTTGGCTTTCTATCTCTTTTTGTACGAAGTTATTATAGAAAAACTGAAAATAGTTCTATTATCTAGGTTCCAGTGGCGCCCTTTCGAATAAATATTGCTCGAAAACGCGACCGATGACCCCCCCCCAATTTTTTTTGGAAAAAATATCAGGAAGGTTAGGGCTCTAACATATCCTAAATTTAGCTCATCCGACGCATCCCGGTAAACAATGTATTTAGTGCCTCCTCCTTTGAAATTGTATGCACATTGCACAATATTCAATTAAAAAAGGTGCAAAATTAAAATTTTGCGTTTCTGACAGGCAAAATAGAACGATTGTTGAACGCTGAAGGCGCAATTACACAGACGAACATGCTCAAATAAAAGCTCGTGCAAAAGATCTAAAATTTTTTGCGTGAACATTTTTGTGAGCTTTTCTTTGAACATTTTGTGATCTCAATTCTTTAAAAAAATGGAACACCAACTTTTATTTAAAATTTTTGTGAAAAAAAGCCGACGGCAAGCGAAACATTATTGGCTCTACTATCAGTTTTGTCACATAGATTAGGGTTGCTTATAATATTTTTTCTTAGGGTTTTTCCCGGATTTTTTTGCCTGGGGTTTTTTTTGGGATTTTCTTGTGAGTTTTTTTTATTTCCAATGGTTTTTTTCCTAAAGTCAAAAAAAAAGCCAGGAAAATTTTTCTTTTCCAAAAAAATTTGTAGTTTTTCAAATATCGGCAAAAAACTCAAAAATGGCACTTTTAAGCGGTAATCCGCGCCTAAATACTATGAGGAGTGGTGGGCAGGGGGATTTTTTTAAACATATTTTTGTAGCTTTACTTTACCTTTAGCTTTTATTGTTGTTTTTTATTTCCTCACACCAGATTTACCTAGTTAGTTTAAGGTCCCAATGTAATAATCAAGGTCGATTACTGACACTGAACCAACAATATGCAAAGGGCAACATTGCGATTCAAAAGAGTGGCCGGCCTACTACCTGCGAAATCCAAAACGCAGGATGATAGATCGGCGACACAGTCTACTAAATTACTGCTAAATTATATTTTTTAGACAAGGGTCGGGTTCGTAGGGTTGTAAAAGTGGGTAATAAACGGGTATTATTTAAACCGCACGTGCTTTTGTTCATATATTTCAGATTTAATAAAATGTATATAGGTTTTTTAATTTGACTTAATTATTATTGTAAAAGACTAAACTAGCAAGCAAAATAAAGGGATATTCTTTTAAACGTAAATTTTTATCATTACATTTTACAGGCAACAGCAATAAATAAGTGCCAATTATTATTTTTTTTATTCTCGTTTTTTTTACAACCCCAAAAAAGTTACAAGTATACTGGCATATTCCCTATAAAAATCAGATCAATCGAAGTTGCTTATGAGGTAAAATGTGAATTTCGGCATCAAATCGTTTTTCCGTCGGAAAGCACTTGATTAAAAGTACCTTATTTCTAAACTTTGTTTTTCTATTTTCAGTTAAGTTCAATGAATTCCGATAACAATATATATTTTGAATTTGTAAAGAAATTTTTATACCCCCAATTCTTCAAACAAATTTTGCTCAAGATTCTCGCCAAAATTTACGTGTGTTTTTTTGTACGAGATTTTGCTTGAACATTTCTTTGAGCATTTTGCTCAAGAGGCTCGTGTAAATGTTTGTCGGCATTTCCACATCAAAGGAAAGTTTGTATAAATGCGCCTTTAGATGTCATTTCTACTCGACTTTGCATCGAAATTGCAAAATTGTTTGCAGTTTAAGGAGAAAAATCTTCAAAAGTTTTGATTTTTTAAAGTGTTTTATGAAATAAAAAAAAAACTGGATTAGGAATAATAACTAATGACTAATCCTAGATTTGTTGCTAAAATAATCAATCAATCCTTGTGTCTTATTGGCAGGCAAAATTTGCTGTGAAACCGGAGATAAACTAATATCCTAACATTCAACGACAGGCCGCAAACAATTTTTTTTTATACTTAAGGTAGAAATTGTAATTTTTCTTTCGTTTTTTTGTAAATTATTAAAAAAAATATGGTTTGGCTCAGCTACAAAGAGGGAAAAACAGAACGCGCGAAAGCTACCCAGCAAACATCGGGTTACAGGAAAAGTAAAACATCGAAATGGTTGAAAATAGTCAAAGGCAACGGGATACAAATATTAGTATATGGTTCCAATAGAATGAAAATAGTTACAAACTTTTAGAAAAGTTGAAAAAACATTTTTTATATGTGAGAGTAACGGGTACAGACACCGCTTTGAAGAGGGGACATTACCCCCTTGACCGTCCCTTTTATCTACGCCCTTGTTTATAGAGTTTTATAAGATTCTACGAACCATTCTGTTTTGCCCGTAAAAACTAATGCAAAAAATCAGTACTTCACGGGATTTTTCTTACTTTTAGCAAGTTTGTTTAACATATTGCATGGAAAACATATAGAACCTCATAAAACATTATAAAATCTGGTCAAACTTTTCTATAAGATTCGACCCGGTTTTTTGGCAGGGATACCTCTACAAAAAGCAGTGACTTATGCAAGAGATGGGGGAGCTTGATCCCCCACAATAAGGTAGATCGGTAGTATCTGTTGTTGGGAATATGTGGTCATAAAATATACCATATTGGCGCGTCGTTCTAAACAGAGCAAAACATTTTAAAAATTATGCTGAATTGCATCACACTATTAGTGTCAGGAATTACATAATATTAGGGACTTATCGGACATTATAGGATGACTTTAATAAAGTCGGCACTATTTTTGACAGTTTCACACAAAGATAAACAATTACTACATATCGAGCCAGGGCTTTTTTGATGGCGATGCTGCGCTGTCAAAATAATGTTGACTTAACATAATGTTTGTGGCTGCCTTTAATAAAGGACGGTATTAACATTAATTTGTCAACAATATGAGCATGTTTAGATGAAATGATTTATGTGACAAAAATTTCAGAAACCTTTCAACCTTCATACGGAACAGTCAAAAATAGTGCCGAGTTAGGCTATGCCGACTTTATGTACCGATAAGTCCCTAATAAAAGAAGGCATTAACTTTAATTTGTCAACTTTATGGATAGCACAATATGAGCATGTTTAGATGACATGTTTATATGGAAAAAATGTCCTTGAAACCTTTTAAACTTTGTGCAGAACTGTCAAAAATAATTGCGAATTTATTAAGGTCAGGCTATGCCGACTTTGTGTGCCGATAATTCCCTAATGCCAAATATTCCAAAAATTAAAAGTCACATTAATATCGTTCGCAAATTAAGATGACAGCGATTTAAAAAAAAATAGTAGTTTTAACAACTAATGACTAAAATAATGCATTTTTTACAAGCGTTGGTTTAAATATCGAGCGCAGCGAGGTATTTAAAAACGCGAGTAAAAAAATCACAGTTTAGCCGCGAGTTGTTAACACTATTTTTTAATACCTTTATCAAAAAATCCAAGAAAAATAGGAAAATACTTTAAAAAATCTCGAACGAAGAGAACTTCTCACAACATCCCCAAGTGCCCCAACACACCAAATTTCAACGAAATCGGATGTACTTCAACTTTACCACCCTCCACCCCCTTCGAGTAGGGGGGAGCTGTCAATTTCATCATACTATATCCTTATGTTGTCAAAGTAACTATATAAACATGCCAAATTTGAAGCCGATCGGATGTCGGGAAGTTAGTCAAAATTAAGATGCAAGATTCCACCCGAACAAACATACATATACATAGATACGTTGCAAGTTAAATAAAAAATCAGTAAACAGAAGTATATCAAGTGTTTTAAAAATTTGTTTATCTATTAATAAATTACATTTTATTAATATTTATTATTATCCAGCATAAATTGTTAAATAAAAGTTTTAAATAAAAAAAATCAAAACATATACAGATCAGTGTTTCCAAAACGCCGCCATCCCTCGGGAACGTTTGGCATTCCGAATATACCGGGACTCGTTGGTCAAAGCAATCGGAATTGGTATTGGCTTCCGGCCATTCCGCTAGTTGTGTGTTCTGATGAAATAAATTTGACACCGGGACCCCTTTTAGCAGTTATTTTTAGTTCGAAAAGGGTGTCTGCGACAAATTGATTTTCAATACGTATAGGTGTTGTATATTGATCACTCTGTTTACCTGTTATGTTTATCTATTTCATATGTCTATTTATGTTGTTATGTCAGTCATTGTCAAAAATATATGTACTGGAATTTTTAGTTTATTAAATCCTTAATTCCAAAGGTTTCTTTCATTACAATTTAATAAACTAAATAAAACTAAAGAACCTATGGATATACTACTCAAGCCCGATCGTCTAGAAATCAACACACATTGAAATGGAAAAATTTTTGAAACCTGCGAAGGTTTCGGAAGACAAAGACAAGTTGAATCTTTGTGAAAGTGAAATTTTTGCACGTCACACGCTATCTACTAGAAAACAACAAGTGGAAGTGTCCATTGATCACTATTTAAAAATTTTAAAACAATTAAGTAAACACTGTAATTTTAAAGGAGTCACTGCTGAACAAAATAAAGATGACTACATTAGAGATTCTTTTATAGGTGGTATTACAACATTACACATAAGGCAACGACTACTAAAACATACAACTCTATCTCTTGAAAAAGCACATGGAACAGCTGGATCTTTAGAAATGGCTCAAGATCAGTCAGAGTATTACATGTCAAATTCATTTGTAAATTCAACAGTTTTAAATCAATCATCTGCTCATGATCAACAACCAAATGAAGAAAAGCCAACGACACTCGCCGTTTCTACAACACAATAATATTTTTGTGGAAGAAACAGACACTCTAGAAACAAGTGTTCAGCCAAAGATGTCATCTGTCATAGATCTGGTAAAACAGGACATTAGATACAGGTATGCAGGTCAAAGCTTCAAAAACAAAACCTCGGCTGCTTTATTTGGCGTAATTTCTGAGGCATCACCATCTTGACTATGAAAACCTATTATCAACGTTAGAATTAACCATATTTTAACAGATGCTTAAGTAGACATTGGAAGTTCAGACAGTTACATCTCAAAAACAATTGTAATAAAAAGACAAATTAATTTTTTTCCGACAAGTTTAAATGTCACAAAGGCTGCTTTATCCTTGAAATCTCCAGTTTATGGATACTGTATTGTGGAGATAAAAATATATGATTATGTATATAAAATTATTAAACTCTATGTCTTTGAAAATCGTTAATCTGACGTTATAATTGGATATGCCATTCTAACAAATCACTCAAAAGTTGTATTATATTTTAGTGGAAATCAAACGAAACTTTCCATATACAATTTAGCTAAAGTAAACGTTCAACCCTATCCTCTATTTACAAATTGCTATCAAATCGAGACGTATGCTTCTAATGACGATTACAAATTTATTGAAGCAGAAATTCAAAAATTGTTAGAAGAAAATATCATTAAACCCAGTGATTCACCATGGACAGCACAAGTCTTGGTGACAAGTAATACAAATCATAAAAAACACATGGTTGTTGACTACTCCTTGACTGTAAACAGATTTACATTGCTAGATGCGTACCCATTACCTAATATTGATTATGTGATCAATCAAATTTCGTAATATGAATATTTTAGTTCAATAGACTTGCGTAGTGCATATCATCAGATTCCTATTTTAGAATGCGAACGAATTTATACTGGTTTTGAAACATGTGGTAATTTATACCAGTCTACAAGAATAACTTTTGGAGTCACAAATGATAAAATTCAAAATAAAAAGCTAACTGACATATACGCATTTTTAGATGACGTTACAATTTGTGGAAAGAGTAGAGAAGAACACGATAAAAACTTCACAAAATTCATGGGCATCGTAAGGGCGTCCAATCTAACACTAAATGACGAGAAGTGTAAATTTTTAATAAGAAGTATCAATATTCTAGGATATACAATAGAAGGAAACACTATTAAACTAGATGCTGATAGACTAAGACCACTTTAGGTCAATTTAGAAACTCATAAAAATGTTGCGTCTCTTCGAAGAATACAGGGCATGTTTGCACTTTACTCTAAGTTCATACATAAATTTTTCGAGAAAATTCATCGCATTATTGCTGTCAAAGAATTTCCCATGAATAGGGAACAAATTCAAGCATTTGAAATGCTAAAATAAAACATTGTTAATGCAGTTGTAACTTTCGTCGATGAAAAAGCTCCATTTACAGTCGAAACCAATGCTTCCTATTTTGCTATTGGTGCCCAGTTGAAACAACTGGGCAAGCCAGTAGCATTTTTTTCAAGAACACTATCCAAAACAGAACAAAAACATTTTAGTGTAGAGAGAGAAGCTTACGCAATAGTAGAAGCTATAAGAAAATGGAGACACTATTTAATAGGACGACATTTTAGTTTAATCACTGACCTTGCTTTTATGTTTGTATGTTTTTTTATAAATTTGATATCATATATAGACCAGATAATCAAAACATTTTAGCAGACACACTTTCAAGAATAACAGCTGCAATACGACCGATAAAAATTTATACAATTTACAAATTGCTAACAATGTGTCATCCTGGAATCACAAGATTTTATCACTGGGTTAGATGCTAAAATTTATCATATTCACTGGAAGACATAAAAAGAGTTGTATCTGCTTGTCCGGTTTGTGCAGAGATCAAACCAAGATTTCACAAAAACAAAGGGACCCTAATAAAAGCCACTGTCCCATTTGAAAAATTATATATTGATTTTAAAGGACCGTTGCCTTCTAACAATCGAAACAAATATTTACTTGACATTGTATCCTCTTCAACAGTGATCAGTTGTTTTACTCGACTTTTTTCAATATTTGGTACTCCAGGATATGTTTATAGTTATAGAGGAGCCTCTTTTCTATATGCTGATACCAATTCTTTTCTAATTAATCACGGTGTTGCTTTAAGTCGTACGACTCTCCTTTGTTTTTCAAAGTTATTTTCGTTACACATTTTGGAGCATTTAGACCATTATAGTATCGCAGAGTTATATGGTTCAAGCTACACCCATCTTTCAACGGAACTCAATTTGGATAGTGTACAAATTATATACTAATTTAGTCCCCTTAAAAAATTTTGCACTTAATGAATAACAGAGTTATTCGCACTTAAAAGGGGGGAGGTGTGACTCGGCGCTATGCTGTGGTGCCCCATGCTTAGGAGATTGTTTTAATCCCTTTTTAAATTTATTAACTCCAGAGCTTAGGATATCTGTAAAGATAATTATATCTGCCTCCGTAGAGACGCTTAATTGTCCTTCAAAATGAAGGTACATCTGCCGATTATGCAATTTGACAGATGGTTGTCTTTTACATGAATCCTGTGTCATATTTTTCTATCATCATTTTATCTCCTAATTCCTAGCACCGTACTGATGAGCACCACAAGTGCGAAATCCGGATCTACGGTTACCATTACCTTTTTGAGGGAAAGCTCGCTATTCATTGATTTTGTTATTTATTCACCCTCACTAAATCCCTTTTTAAATTAATTAACTCCAGAGCTTAGGATATCTGTAAAGATAATTATATCTTTCTCCGTTGAGACGCTTAATTTGACAGAGGGTTGTTTTTTACATGAATCCTGTGTCATATTTTTCCATCATCATTTATCTCCTAATTCCTAGCACCGTACTGATGAGCGCCACAAGTGCGAAATCTGGATCTACGGTTACCATTACCTTTTTGAGGGAAAGCTCGCTATTCATTGATTTTGTTATTTACTCACCCTCACTAAATCCCTTTTTAAATTTATTAACTCCAGAGCTTAGGATATCTGTAAAGATAATTATATCTTTCTCCGTAGAGACGCTTAATTTTCCTTCAAAATCAAGGTACATCTGCCGATTCTGCAATTTGACAGAGGGTTGTCTTTTACATGAATCCTGTGACATATTTTTCCATCATCATTTCATCTCCTAATTCCTAGCACCGAACTGATGAGCACCACAAGTGCGAAATCCGGATCTACGGTTACCATTACCTTTTTGCGGGAAAGCTCGCTATTCATTGATTTTGTTATTTATTCACCCTCACTAAATCTCTTTTTAAATTTATTAACTCCAGAGCTTAGGATATCTTTAAAGAAAATTATATCTTTCTCCGTAGAGACGCTTAATTTTCCTTTAAAATGAAGGTACAATCCTGTGTCATATTGTCATACTGATGAGCACCACAAGTGCGAAATCCGGATCTACGGTTACCATTACCTTTTTGAGGGAAAGCTCGCTATTCAATGATTTTGATATAATTTTAGTTTGATTCTAAGGAATTTTTATCACCAGCATTCAAAACGTGTAATAAATGGCATTCTTAGTATGAATTTTCTTAAAATTTTCATCTTCGGCGTATTTATAATTTAGCAACTAATCTATATCTATACCACCGCAAACAACACCCTTTCTTGGCATCTAATCCAATCTAATTTTTGAAAAATATTTTACAAAAAAAAATCCTAAGGGATCAAAAGTTTTAAAGAATTTTTGTTTTTTTTTGTTAAAATTTTCGCCTGCGGCGCCAATCTTGTTTAATTTTAAGCAATTTTTTTGTCAACTATATTTGAAACGTGTAAAAAATAGCATTTTAGTGTTATTTTTTTAAAACTTTAGATAAGACTTGCTTTTAAAAATAAGTATTTTTGTTTCATATACACTAACTCAACACCTATTAAACCGCCCTTCTCCCCTCCTTACAGTTCAAGAGCTCAAGCAATAGACACATACCTAATTTTTAAAAATTTGCCATAGGTAGGTAGTTGATTTTTATTAAATGATGAAACCCCCCCAAAGTCGATTTCTGGCTACGTCACTGTACCTATTTAAGTATTTGGGGCGGGTTTTTAATTTATATTTATGTAAATATTTTTTTCAAAAAGACATACCGTTCTTTTAAGACCAGTTTTAATTAATAGATATAGATAGATAATAGACGGTTAAAGCAATCTTTAAATATATCTTCGGATCTTTGTATCGTTGAATGCAAAAAAACTTTTGAAAAAATTGATCATGCTTAGGTAGTATCACGTTGTGTAACCCTACTTCCTCTTTTATAATACTTAATAGTCAATAGTGCCCAAGTAACACGGCGTACTGTAAAAAAACTGGTCTAACGTTTCCGCAGCAAAAACAATAACAATAATGCGTTTGATGGCAATGACATTTTTAAAAAAGACATGAAAATGTCCTCACAACTATTTTGAGGAATATTTTTTGCCTGTGACAACGTCTACCGCAGTTTTTTAAAATAATCGGTAATTTTTACCGTGAATTAAACATTTTTACGATGCGTAAAATTATGTAAAAAACTTAAAATTATGCAAAATCCGTTTAATCCAGAATTGAAGGAAAAAATGGATGATTTTCAGACTATCTAAGATTTGAGTATATTTATGTAAAATCAGACTCTTTTCGCAAATTTTAGGGGGTTTATTTTTTACCAAAATGCCAAGAAATCTAAACAAAAACATTCACAGCAGCAGCTAACCTCTAGCTGTAAAAACGTTGTGGCAACTACGTTATTGTTGTAAAGTAGCGAGCCAAATTTAAGCTAAATTTTTTGCTGTCACAATGTTATGGCAACTTATTTTTGTATCTAAATTTCCACCCATGCAAAATTGTATAGTAATCTGTTATTTAAATCTTTGTCTTGTATTAAAATAAAAAGGTCAGTCAAGCCACACCACCCCCCCCCCCCCACGAAAGATATTCTAGTTTTGATATGCTTATAATTTCGAACCGATTTTAAACTAATTTTAAACCACTTTTAGACATTTTGAACCACACTCCTTCCTGGTTTTTTTTAATATTCAAAATAGGGGATGCAGCCGGACGTCAAGATACACCCCCCTCATTTAAAGCGTAGAGAAAAATGAAAAGCAACTATGCCAAAATTAAGAACTAATTTAGAACTTTCATAGGCTAATAATTTTGAACTAATTTCGAACTAATTTTGATCAACTTTAAAAAAATTTTAACCGCCGTAATTTCTGTGAATTTTTATATTAATTCAAAATGGAGGGCTTAGCCAATTGAAATCCAGTCAATTTGAAAGGCATAGAAATATACTATAAACGACTAGAAATTACGTAAGAAAAACTATTTCCATCTTTGTTGGACCTTGGGTACCTAAAGGCGCATTTACACAGACAAACTTTCCTTTGATGTTGAAATGCCGACAAACATTTACACGAGCCTCTTGAGCAAAATGTTCAAAAAAAAGTTCGAGCAAAATCTCGTACAAAAAGACGGAAATTTTGGAGAGAATGTTAAGCAAAATTTGTTTGAAGAAATGTTGGTATAGAAATTTCTTAAAAATTTAAATTTTATAGTTTTATGGGAATTCAATGAACTTAACTGAAAATAGAAAGACTAAGTTTTAAAACAAAGTATTTTTAATTAAGTGCTTTCCGACGGAAAAACGATTTGATGTCGAAATTCACATTTTACCTCATAAGCAACTTCGATTAACCTGATTTTTATAGGGGATATGCCAGCATACTTGTAACTTTTTTGGGGTTGTAAAAAAACGAGAATAAAAAATAATAATGTTATGATAAAAATTTACGTTTAAAATAATATCTCTTTATTTTACTTCCTAGTTTAAAACACAATACAATAATAATTAAGTCAAATTAAAAATCCTATATACATTTTATTAAATTCCAAATATATGAACAAAAGCACGTTCGGTCTAAATAATACCCGTTTATTACCCACTTTTACAACCCTTCGATCCCGACCCTTGTCTAAAGAAATATAATTTAGCAGTAATAGACTGGACTTCTGAATAGGAATGTTGCTCCTTTGCATACTGTTTGTTCAGTGTCAGTAATCGACCTTGATTATTACATTTAATTGACAATAAATATCTATCTTCAGCATTTTCATGAACCTTTTGCTTTTTTAAGCAACCGTTGGGGCCTTAAACTAACTAGGTAAATCTGGTGTGAGGAATTAAAAAAAAAACAATCAAAGCTAAGGGTAAAGTAAAGTTAAAAAATATGTTTAAAAAAAAATCTCCTCCCCATCACTCCTCATAGTCGTGAGGCGCGGATTACCGCTTAAAAGTGCAATTTTTGAGTTTTTTGGCGATATTTGAAAAACTCAAATTTTTTGGAAAAGAAAAATTTTCCTGGGTTGTTTTTTGAATTTAGGAAAAAACCCTTGGAAATAAAAAAAAACTCACAAGAAAATCCCAAAAAATCCCCGGGCAAAAAAATCCGGGAAAACCCTAAGAAGAAAATATTATAAGTAACCCTAATCCATGTGATAAAACTGATAACCAAGAATCATGTTTCGCTTGCCGTCGGCTCTTTTTCACAAAAATTTAAAATAAAAGTTGGTGTTCCATTTTTTTAAAGAATTGAGATCACTGATCACTGATGTGAAATTTTATTTATTCTCATCTTTAAAAATATGTTTCCAAAACAGATAGCAATAATTTACTCAAAAATTTACCCGAACAAAATGTTCAAATAAAAGCTCACAAAACTGTTCCCGCAAAAAATTTTAGATCTTTTGCACGAGCTTTTGTTTGAGCATATTCGTCTGTGTAATTGCGCCTTAATATCTACATGTATAAAGCACCTGATTTTGCCAATGGTGCTTCTTAGCTGATGCGGACTATATGACCAGAGAGATCTGTATTGCTGGATGGATAGTGGATTTTTAGAAATTTTTTATGGTGATATTAGGAGTTCGAAATTAGTTCTTAATTTTGGGATAGTTGCTTTTCATTTTTCTCTACGATTTAAATGAGAGAGGTGTAGCTTGACATCTGACTGCATCCCCATTTTAAATATAAAAAACCAGGAAGCAGTGTAGTTCAAAACCTTTAAAAGTGTATATCTGTCGGGTTGTGGAGGGGGGTGACTTGACTGACCTAAATAACAGCTTAATCTCAGACGAATAAAATGGCCACAATTTTAGCAACAAAGAAGCCATTACGTTTGCAGTTTCGATCACGATTAGACTCCATGATTTTACTTCCTAATTCCAACTTTATTTTGATTTCTAAATAAGAATTAATTTTTTGGGTTTAACTACACCCAAGTAACGACAAAATAACAATTAAATTAAAGATTTGAGTTGGTTCGCAAAAAAAATATTTTATATGTAATTGTAATGTAATGTAAATTTCTCACTTAGTATATGTACGTTTCGGTTTCATTTAAAACCATCCTCAGCACTACAAAATAAAAACGAAAAACTTATAGTTTTAAAATTTATATGAATTAAATCAAATGAAAGTGATCAAAATGAATTTTACAAAAATAAAAACAAGTATTGGAAATATCAAAAATAAAGTTAAATTATTACAAAATTAACATATTGAAGAAATATACCATACCGCAATAAACTGTACGCATTTTCTTGTCAAACTTAAATAGACGAAAAGAGATTTAAAAAAAAAATATTAAAAAGAGGGAAAAAAACAGGAGCAAAATTACGCAGTTTTCAAATTTACAAAAATATAAAAGACATTAGAAACACTAAACGATTAAAAAAATATTGAAAAAAAGGTGACAAACACACTTACCTAGCGAGGTTTTCCTACCTAAAGTCTACTACACATGGTAGTTGTTCAATATTCTATGAAAAACAAAAGACACATTGAGCATTGAGAGAAAATGAGCTGTAAACTGCAACATATAAACAACTGTTTTTTTAAAAATCATTATTTTCGTTAAAACCACATACGTACCTGTGGCACCCTTATTGTTTAACTGTCTAAACGATTCGCCTGGTACCGATACCAATATCCAGTTTGTCTGTAGTAAAAGAAAGAAAAGTAAAAGATAAAAATAAAAATAAAAATAATAATTATTATATTATTGTAACATTTTCTTTCGGTTATGTCTTGTTCTTTTTTCAAAAGAAAAATATAAAATCGTATGTGAGGAAAATTGTATATTTTGTATACTTTATAAGATTTTACAACTCATGCAAATAGACCGACACACAGACAGACAGGCAGACGCATCAATAATACTTATGTTTTTGTATGTACATTCCTAGCAATAAGGTTATAGTAAATATCACTTAAATTATCCAAATCTATTTCTTTGTTTATTGAAGATTCATGAAGCTGAATGTAAGCCATCTCACTAAAAAGCCGTTTTGTAATATGTTTTTCGCTATCCAACATTTTGCCCCTGTGCTTTTCCTGACAGGAGTTTTTTGTGTTCTGCCAACCTTTTATTTAAACATGTTTTTGTTTGGCTGAGGTAAACACCAGCACACTGTAAGAAAATTTATCACATAAACTAAATTTGATTTATGTTTCAACGAAAGCTTGTTTTTAATAGAGCTGTAAAAGTTTTCTATTGTTTTGGGATGATAAAAAACGATTTTAAGATTTTCATTAGTGAGTGCTGATTCTAAGCTGTGAGATAAACCTTTTATGTACGGTAGTTTATAGTACTTTATATTTGTAGATAATTGAGTATTTTTTTGTTCTAAATTTGTGTTGAGTACCATGTTACAAAAGCTTGCGGGGTAGTTATTTTTAATTAGGTTTTTAATTATTATTGGATTCAGTTTGTAAATTGTAGTGTTTTAAAAGGAAGGGTTTTAAAAATTTCACTAATTGCATATTCCTTAACTATATTAGCAAAAATTGGACTGCTGGGCTGTCCCATAGCTGTGCCATCTTTTTGTTTATAAAAAGTACTATTAAAAAAGAAATAGATTGTGTCAAAGCACCTTTTAACTATTTCTAAAAATATATCTAGCCGAATATCAGTGTAATCGTTAATTCTGTGCCATTCTTGTAAATAAACTATTGACATCTAAACTAACCCAAACATAGTTCTCTGGAAGTGTGATTTGTTTAACAAAGTTGACCAATTCATATGAGTCTTTTAAGGAATATGGAAATGAAGAACTTAAATTGGAGAGAATTTGAGTTAGAAATTTGGAAAGTTGGTATCTTGGAGACTGTATACAAGGTACAACAGGCCTGAGTTTATTATTTTATTTTATGGATTTTAATCAATCCATAGATCCTTGGGGGTTGAGAATTGTAAGTTTTTATTTGTTCAGCTGACTTTTTGTCCAAATAATAAAGGTCTACAAGTTTGTTTATCATATTGTTACATTTTGTTTGATAACTATTAGTAGGATCTTTCCGTAGTACCTCATATACATTCGTGTTGCTTATAGTTTTTAAATTTGAAAAATGCGTAATTTTACCCCCGTTTTTTTCCCTCTTTTTAATATTTTTAACGTTTTTTATATTTTAAAATCTATTTTTGTCTATTTTATATATTTTTTTTAAGTTTGACAAAAAAATGCATACAGTTTATTGCGGTATGGTATATTTCTTCAATATTTTAATTTTGTAATAATTTGACATTTCCAATACTCATTTTATTTTTGTAAAATTAATTTTGATCACTTTCATTTGATTTAATTAATATAAATTTTAAAATTCTAGGTTTGCCGTTTTTTGTTTTATCGTGCTGAGGATGGTTTTAAATAAAACCGAAACGTACACTAAGTGAAAAATTCCGACTTTAATTTATCCTAATATCCCGAAGAACCAAGAAAATTATAAATAACTCCAATGACACCAAAAACCCCCTTCAAATATATTATTTGTTAAAAAATTTATAGATATACAATGTTTTTAATTTAACAAAAGCAATTAAATAGCACACTTTTATTATTAAATCTAAAATTTAGACACTCACTACGTACTGCCATTTGAAAGTAGCCTCTGGAGTGTCTCTCGTAATAATCCAGCAGTAGTCGGGTTACATCTCACAGTTCCATTTTCCCTGATACCTTATTTCAATGTTTAAAATATCTTGGTGTCACTTACAGCACCACACTATAAAGACCTAGTTGCCAAAATTTATTTGGGCAACTAGGTCTTTATAGTTTTCTGATGTAGTGTTGACCACAAAATTAATTACAACCATTTTAAGTGCATCCCAAGCATCTTTTTCCTTGCTTTGAAGTATGGAATTGAATTGCGCATTTCCGAAAACTTTCCTAATCTAGGGACGTTTTCTGTAACTGACTAAAAGCATGACGAATATTACATAAAATTGTAACTAACGACTTAGGATTTATATTATAAGTATTTAAACACCTTATAAAGTCCAATCGCTATAATAGGGACTTATTGGCCGTTACTCCATAACCATATAAAGGAAAACCGTATTTTATTTAGGTTGAACCTTAACCACACTTTTAAAAAAAGTGTTATAGGGATTTTCCCTGATAAATTCTCGCAAAAGTGTAGCTGAACCTCAACCTTGTAAGTTCCTCCAATTTATTAATTTTTTCACATAAATTTTAAAAATTTACAAGACTGATTTTGTTTACAAACAAAAAACTAAAAATGCAAAGAATATTAAAAAGTCGTGTCGAAAAACAAACCAAACATCACTATTATCCGTGCTAATTGAGGTTATGTTTAGAGATAAGGGACGTACGGTATCTGTACCGAATTAAGGGAACACCCTATTTATCACTTAAAACCAAATCACAACTATTCCACCCAACACAAAGCTAATAATTTTAATTATCCTAAACATAGGCTAATTACTACAGAAAAGGGGCATCTCTATAATGCAATTAAGTTTTATAAACACTTACCAAACAGCGTCAAAGAGATTGAGAATTTCAAGCTGTTTAAAAAAGTATCTTTTGCGCTGATCTGTCGACTTGAACCGTACACAATAAAATAATTTTTAGAGGCCTAATAAAATTTTAACCTGTAAATTAATGTTTAGATAATGTTAAATAATTTGTATGCTGCGATATTTTCTATTTTTTACATATACTTCTTAACTCTTTTTGTAATCAAATAAATATTTATATTTTTTACTTAATTTTGTGCACGTTAATAAATAGAATTATTGTATTTTACAACTATGGGGTATTTATATGTTTTATAACAATTTCTTAATGACATACCCTGTAAAAATGTTTTGTTACTGTTCTGTTTTATATTTGTTTTATTCATGTCTTGATAGGCTTATAGTATAATGTTTTTTTGTATTTTAAACCTTAATTTATAATTTTATAAGAGAAAAGATAAAATTTCCAATTAAATTTAGTACTGTTCAAAGGTTTAAAATTAGTCTTTATTGTTTTATTTATTTTAAAATTATTTTCTAAAAACACTCTAGTTTAAGCATGACGAAACATGTATATATTTACTCTTGTGAATAAATACGTTGTAATAAAGAACTAACTAACTAACTGTTACGGTTCACTTAATAAAAATACAGGTCACGCGCTTGCTCAGATGTCAAATGTCAATTTTACTTAATAAAGGAACGAGAAAATGTACGCACAATAAGTCCCTAATAAATGTAGGTATTTCCATACATTAAGGGCAGATAGGTAACTATCATAATTGAATTTATTAAACCGCAGATAACTGAACCTTTTGCAGACAGATTGGTAATTAGTATAATAAAATAAGTAGGCTTTTATTATTGTCGTATAGGAAACATTTTAGCTGTTCCTAGTGTTATTATAAGTAAACAAATTTTCGAATACATAATTAATTGATTGATTTAATTTGTTTTAATACCTTTCGGACAAATCCATTGAAAAATGCTAATATAACTTTAAAAAATAAACAAATAAAAACAGCTATATGCCGATTTTTTGAAACTCCTGTGTTTTAGTGAGTTACTTTTTTTGATAATAGTTTTGTCAGTAAAAAGGCCGTAGCACAAAAATTTATTCGTTTGAAGTGGTTTTTTTCAACTATTTATGATGTCCAGTAAATATAAAATCCACATAGGTATATTTATTTATGTGAATTTTGATCCCTATTTTATAATTTATTTAGTTACCCACAACACTGTGACATACAAAATATAAGGGGTAAAGGGATAAAACCAGCTGCTAAAACGTTTCTATAATACTGCACAAGTATGGCTATAGATAACATCAGACCATATTGCTAAAGATTTAGCTGGGGCAACATTTCTACAACTGATTTTCAGCACCCCGTTCTACTTGAGATATCTTGGCGTTATTGCTGTGAGCTCACGGTCCCAGCCCAGCGGTAGAGGGCGCTTATGCTCAGAAGCTAAATAGCATTAAAAATAGTTGAATTTTCATAAAAATAGAACTAGGATACTAAAAATAACTGCCGTTGCCATCTTGCATTTTTTTCATTTGTATTTTAAGAAAAACAGTGAAGATTGCAACTATTTTTAGCTTTAAGCAAATTTTTAGGCATAAGTTTTACCTTTAGAAATGGATTAGCTAGATTATATAAATATAGGAGTTATTTCCACCCCCCCCAAAAAAACGCAATTCTTCACCAACCAGAACCAGGTACGAATCCCCAAGCTCCAAACATTTCCATAAATGGCCATCCTCTGCAGAACGTGGAACATTACCCATACCTTGGGAGCCACCTATCATCAAATGCAACTATTGAAGCAGAAACACAGCATTGCCTAAAACGTGCTAGCGCAGCATTCGGACGGCTTTCGGAGAGAGTCTTCAACAATCACGACATCAATGCGGAGACCAAGCTTCATGTCTACAACACAGGTATAATACCAACTCTAACATACGGATGCGAAACGTGGACTACCTACAGAAGGTATATCAAACGACTAGAAAAATATCATTAAAGTTATTTAAGACAAACACACTGAGAATCAAATGGCAAGACCGACGAACAAACATAAGTGTTTTAAAAGAAGCCAGAACAACTAGTATAGAAGCCCTTATCTTCAAGCACCAGCTTCGTTGGACTGGTCACATTATCCGCATGCCCGAAACACGACTCCCAAAGCAGATATTTTATGGACAACTGAAGGAGGGAAAGAGAAATCAAGGAGGCAAGAAAAAAGGTACAAGGACGTTCTCAAAGGCAATATAATGAAGGGTCACATCGATTTAAACAACTTCGAGATCAGGGCAAACGATAGGGCTTCATGGCGCCGAACAGTCCATGAGGGCGCACAAACTTTTGAAAAGCAACGACGTAGACTAGAGACGGAAAAGAGAGAACGTAGAAAGGAGCGACCAAATGGAAGAATGAATGACCAACAACACCCGGCTGCTGCCGGAGAGTGGTTGTGCCAGGACTGTGGAAGGGTGTACGGCTCGAGAATTGGCTTACATGGCCATAAAAAACGCACAACAAATAGCGACGATACAGAATAGAGGAAAATCATACTCGGTATCGAGTGATTGCCTATGATGATGATGAGGAGTTATTTACTTATTTTCAATGAAAAACTAGTAGTCAAACAATGTTAAGAGCCAAAGTTAGTGGTGAAATAAAGCTAGCTAGCTATTTTAAAGCAAAATAAGAGCTGTACCAAAGTTTTTGCAGCATGCCTTTAAAGTCTATTATGAAAATTTTAGCGATCCTTTTTTTAATAAACTGTTTTTGATGATGTTGGGTTACTGAATCTGTTTCTAAAAGAAACTACTTTTTTAAAGTTCCCAGCGTTTCGAAAAATATATTTTCTTTCTCAAGGGTTATTCAAGAAAAAATATGTAATGTATGTTTTTAATATGTATGTAAAAAAAGTCTTAGCTTATTTTTTTAAACTGTTACTTATTTATATTTTGTAGAGCTTTTATATAAAAAAGATGGATGTAGAAACGTAACTATTTACACAAAATATATTAATTATTTATTTAAGACCGCAACCCAGGAAAACATTTTCAAAAAAAAAATACATAACGGCCAGCAAAATTTTATAAAAAAAATGGTAATTACCGGCATACAAAAACTTGGCTAAGACTGGGCATTAATCCTATAATGGATGGAAAGTCTCAGTACATTTAAAAAAAAAACCCGGCAAGCATGCAGTGTTGCCAAAAACTATTTTCTCAGATCTTAACTATGACCTTTTTAGGTAACCACACCGTCCGAGCCGCCGCGCCGTCAATCTTATGTAGTACTTACCCTCATTGAATCTAGCATAATAATCGGGTATCTAATTAAGGAGATGCAACAATGACGGAGCTGTCGCCCAGTGCAAAAATTCTTAAAATGCAAACCAGCGAGTACTCCCCGAAATTTGTGAGAGAGAGGTGAAGATATAAAAAAGTACGCAAGATCGACATGGATGCTTCCTTGGCGAATACTCCCTTCTCACACTTTCAAGAATCCTGGCACCGGGTCACTAAGTTGTGCTTACTGCGTGTTGGCGTTAAAATAAAAAAACAATTCATTTATGAAAATTTCTTTCGAGAATCAAACATAAAAGGTGGCAATTGCCCATTCCCTGTATTTACCCAATGCATCAATCTTTAAAGGACACGCCATTGTTCAAATTTAAAATGAATCGGATTCTCCCTTTAAATTAGTATTCTTTACGTGCCCGCCATCTTAAGTTTATCCGATAGACAGGCAGTTTGTTTTACTTTTCCCACGAGTAATTTTTATCCTCAGACCGTAATTTGCCAACTCAAATAGTTTGGTTCAAGCAATTTTTACTTCTTTAATGACGCTTAAGAGAGTTTTAGAGTGACCAAAAACGCGGTTGCAAATGCACAACGTTGTTGTTGATTAAGCAAAAAAATGTAAGAGAAGTGACATTTGGATGTTAAATTGCTATATACGGTTTGAGTAAAATTTTTTGGACTTTTCGGTAAATATTCTCTTAAGGTCGTAGTTACAATCTGGGGAATTGTTTCTAGCAAGACCTAATTTTTTTGCAAAATTTTATGTCATTGAATTTATTTTCCATGGCAACGCGGAGACTTTATTTTTTTTTATCAACAGTGGGACACCAGAGATTTTTTAGCACCGGGTCAAAAATTTGGGGTTAGGTTACTTATTTTGACTTTTCGCGTCCTGCGCCGCTAAAAAACCAAGTAAAATACTAAAATAAAAGAAAACCATCTATTTCAGAATTACCTGCTAAAAAAACGCTACCCAACTACGTAGTAAAGTAACTGGGTGTAATTTTTAAGTCTTTCCAACCTCTAAATGGAGCTTTACTGACCTGTTTTGTTAGTACTCAAGCATCCGTGTGTTTTTGAAACTTAGGTTCTAAAATCTATCCTTTTTTACCCCAAGATTTCAATAGTACACTTTCACATAATTATGGCGCAATAATTTAAATTAACAAAAAAATTGTTGAATCAAAACAAAAACAAAATTATGTGAGGTTATGGGCGCCGAATGTTTCTGTGCGAATTCCTAGTAAAGTTCTCTTGGTTCCTTGATAGACTTGGGGTAATGCCCGCGCAGCGCTAGGCCTTTTTCGGCAGGCCACCGCACACGCGGAGTGGGTTCCATTTGTTTTAGAATAATATTTTTGAAAACACGTTTTTGAAAGATAAACATAACCTCGAATGGTTTTCTGTCAGAAAATGTAAAAATACTCTTCTGCCCCACTGTGGCCCGATTTAAAGTTTGTTTACAAAACACCTGCAGTTACTATGGAATCGTATATATTTTGCGATCTATCGGCCAACACTTGAACTGCGTGTGTCTCCCAAATTCAATGAAGTGTGATTGACAGATCGGTTTTCTTTTCCGGAATGCACAGGCTTTTAGAAAAAATGAAACTTAGTTTTTATTTTCGCTAAAGCAAGAAAATATAAAGAGGAAAAATGTAATCGAGAGGAAATTGTGAGTATTTCTCTATTTTTTTTTGTAAATCGGATTTGTTCTAAACCGCAATTATTTTGAGGCTTTTGGGATAGATGACAGCACCAGAGCTTTTATTTTGAAGAAAAAATAATTGAGAATTTTGAAAAATCCTTTAGATATTTTTGTTAAGCATTTAAAAATAATTACCCCTGCAAAATTTCAGCTAATTCTGATTTTTAGTTTTCCCTGTGCACTCTGGCAAAAGACTAAAAAATTAAAGAACAAGGTGTTGCCAGTTGTACTTTTTTTTAACTTAAAATCTGGGGAGAAACTATAGACTTAAGAGTAAACTAGAGTTTCGAATTTCCCTTGTTTCTATTTTCTACCTTCTCAAAACTTTTTGCTCGGACTGAGACAAGTGGACGCGGCCCACTTGACTATACCTGTTTTCCATTGCTTAAATAGAGTAAAATAGAATGTACAAGAAGTCAGCAGCGCATCTTCCGTTTTTTTTATTAGAACCTATATAACTAATTAGAGCTAATTTATTGCTATTTTGTTTCGCAAAAAAAATATATAGAGCTTGCGTTTTTTAAAAGTTAGCACTCGTGCTGCTAGGTTCCGTGAGAAGCCATCAGCGCATGCGATTGCAGCCTAATTCAGAGAGAAGAGAATTCAGAAAACAAAGGATATCTACAGTATTTTCCACCCGAAGTTTATCCATATAGATTGACGTCAACTGTGAACGAGAATTTTTAGTCTGACGTTTATTTTTTTTTGTTTTTCCCTAGATTATCATTATCAGTGTACTAGCGTTGATCCAATACATAAACCTAAATAGTGCGAACTGTACATCATAGTTTGCACCTGAAGACGATCAAAGATTGTACCGATTAAAACGTCGCGCATAAATAAAATATAGACAATGGCAGTCCGAAATGCAGAGATAAAAAATGCAGAGATAATAAATTTTCACATATATCAACACCCCCTCAACCACACAACAAATTATTTTGTTCTCAAAATTAGAAAACATTAATTATTACAAGGTTTTTGACTAACTTCTACATGTCCGATTGAATTCCAATTTGGTATGCGATTATAGTTTCGGTGACAATACAATAATATGGTATTATTATACACCCCCTGGAAAGGAGAAAACACCTAAGTTTGTCCCAGGTCAACCAAAACTAATATACGGGGTTTTTGGGAATAAGGAATACGAGTTTTTGATCATTGATTTTCTTTAAAATTGGTATAGTTCCGGTGACACTACAATAATATGGCATTATCAGGTAACCCACCTCCTCCTAACGAAGAAAGTGGAGGGGGAAAAATTGGCATACAGGGGTTTTTAGAAAAGGGGATTATAAATTTTTGGTTAGATTTGAAAATTTCAATATAGCGGAATCAAAGTGGACGATTTAAGGTACTAAAAATTAAAAAATAGTGTGGTGGGGAGTGGTTTGAAGGATAATATAATAATGTCTTTGAAAATTCACAACTTTTAAACCAAAGCTGCTACGATTATGCAGTTTCAGATCTATATTGTTTCCGAGCTTTGGAATAAAAAATAATTTGTTGGGGTTTGGTGGAGGGGCTGAGAGTGTTTTGATATATCTGTAAATGCAAAACTTTTGAACCAAAGCCGCTCGCTATAATTATGTCATTTTCAGATTTACCTTCAACTTAATATTTTCTAGTTTTTTAGAGGCATATCATACGTTGGTGAGGATAGTTAAAAAGGCTAATATATTTGGAAATTCATGACCAAATCTTCCACGAATATGCAGTTGACAAATTTAAATAATTTTATATAATAAAAAGGCTTGCAAATACAAGCTTTTATAAAATATAAAGTGCACTACAAAGTAGAAAAAAATTGTTATCATTTTTGTATCATAATAAAAAAAGCGATGGGCAAATTTTGGGAAGTTTGGCAATGTTGACTTGATAAGTTTATGTTGTTAATTATATTATAATTGTTCTCAAGAATCTGACTCTGACTATAAAGCAGAGAAATGCAAGGGTAAGCAAATCCAACCCAACTCAACCCAAGGTATCTTTACATTTCTCTAACATATGACTGGACATTGTTAGTTTTAATTTGCTTCCATATGATATCAAAAGGCTAAAAATTATTTTCTACTTTTTAGTGCACTTTATATTCTATAAAAGCTTGTATTTGTACCCTAAATCGTCCATTTTGAATCCGCCATATTGAAAGTTTCAAATCTGAAACTCCTGTATGCCAATTTTGATTGTAATCGAACAAACTAAATCTTTCCCTCCTCCACTTAAGTTAATTAAAATTGGTTAGCAAAACATGACCAATAATCGCGCATCTTGAATCCGCCATATTGAATTTTCAAAATCTGATCAAAAATTCGTATTCCTTATCCCCAAAAACCACCGTATACCAATTTTGGTTGAAATCGGACAAACTTAGGCGTCCCCCCCCCTCCAGGAGGTACCTAACATCAAGAGGTTAGTTAAAATTGAGGTGCAAGATTTGGCCCGAACATACGTACAAAGAAGTGAAGGTAAACAAAAGCTTGTAATAAAAAATACGCAAAATTAAAAGCCGGTCATGGATTTCTAAACGTCTAAATTGAATAATCCATTATTTTTTGGGTGGCTTCACTCATCAGTCTGGGTCTCTCTCAGGCATATTGGGTCTGAATCGCGTTTTCTTTGTTATGTTCGGTATACAAATAAAAACGATTATCATAAGCGCTTTAATAGGCATATTCTTTTTTTTATTCAGAAAGTATCCCTGGCATCATTTTGTTTCATTCTGGTGCATTTGATTCATATCAAAATGCTAATATAAAGGGTTATTCGGAGTGTATTAAGGTTAAAAGTGTAGTTTATTGATAATATTGATTGATAAGATATTGGCAACTTAAAAATCTGGTTTTTGTTCTGTGGAAAATGAGACTAGGTTTTATCTAAATAAAAATGGAATGGGCTGTAGATAATTAGAGCTAATTTAGTGCTTCATGGTTTCATATATTTTTTTAAAATATATATTACGAAAATTATACTACAAATATTATAATCTGATATAGGCAAACTTTTATGAGAAGTAGTTTTTTTTGGTAAAAGTGATGTAACTCTATAGTTCTAAATGGGTTCTAATGATTCATGTGACTGTGACTTTTGGTATCAAACCTCTTTTGGTTTACCGTCATCATTTGAGCTGCTATCTGCCATAAAAGCAGCAGTTAGCAAATTAGTACCTGAACGTATCTAAATAGTTCTTATAGTTTTAATTTAATAAATTGGATATTAAGAATTTGGGGATAACTATATAAATGAGATAGACCTAAAATCTAATGCCTATAAAAAAAAAATTTCCCAAAATAGTTTTTTTTTGGTAAAAATGATATAACTCTGTAGCACTAAATCGGTCGTATTGATTCATGTGACTTTTGGAGTTAAATTACGTTTCGTTTGCCTACAATCACTTGCAGTGCTAGCTTCCGCAGAAGATAGCAGCGCACGCGCTCTTTGTTTTAAAAAATGAGTTCTACCTTTTTTTATGAGTAGTATATGACATAACGAGAGAAGAAAGTAACATATTTCACACGAGCGTGAATGTTGTGAACGAGGCGCTAGCCGAGTGAAACAACACGCGAGTGTAAGACAGTTACTTTTTATCGAGTTGTGTACGCTATTTTTCAAGAGAAAAAAGTATTTGGATTGTTTGCTGTCATTCATTTTCGTCACTAGAGAAGAAACATTTGATATGCGTGTGAAATATAAAACTTTCATTATATAGTGCAAGTTTGATTACGTTTGTGTGTGGTCGTAGGAAAATATAAATTTAGTAGTTTACCCGGTTTTAATAGTACTTTATGTTAGTGCTAAGTAACCTTATTAATTCACTGTAAAATAAAAACGATTTATTTTTTTTATAAGTAAATGACATCAGAATATATTATTTGTAGTATAATTCTCGTATTATATATTAAAAAAAATATATATATGAAACTATGGAGCTCTAAATTAGCTCTATTTAGGGTGGGTGTACCGGTTGCGGCCATTTCACCGGTTCCGTCCAATATCATGTAGTTTCCTAGGCAATAAGCATTTACAACCTTGAAATTGAGTTGACAATAGTTCCCAGTGTGAGTCGCCAGTAGTATAATAATGGCGCTTCCTTGAAACAGGCGCATACTGTGTTATCCAATTTCATTAACAAATAGAGATAAGTATAAATTCGTTTTTTTAGGCATATTTATATGTTTTTATTAGTTTTTAGATTTTTAGGGGAAGTAATATACTTAAAGAATTTATTTAAAGTAAAAAAACATTGAAAAAGTAAGGTTTTCTTTAAAATTTTACGGTGGCCGGAAACGGTACATTGAAAACATCTAAAGATTCACATGCGGCCATGTACTGGCCGCAAATGATGTAGGATTTTACCATTTGCGACCACTGTAGCCAGAGTTAGCGGATTCTTATTGATAAGTTTCTTGCCATATTTTTCATACAAACATTTTCTAGAAACGTTCGCTCATAGTTTGTGATTGACTACCCCTATCTATTCATCATGGATGGTAGCAACTTTACAAAAACTAAACAATACAGGCAACTGATGATGATGTAGAAAATATATTATAAATATGAACGAATACATGAAGATAATAAAAAAGATCAAAACAAATGTGATAATGTAATAGCCAGCGACATAATTATAACTAAAGAGAAAAGTGTTACAACAAGCAAGGCGATTAAAATACTAAGCGATATATATGTATACCCTGAAGCAAAAAACAAGGTCAATATAAAAAAGAGAGAACATTTGTCAAGTGTTTTAACTAGCGCACTTTGAATAACATCAGCAGAAAAAAAGGGCATGAAAAATTAGATATAATTAAAAAGAAAGAAGAGAATTAAAAGAAAAGACCAAATAATAAAAAGAGCGTCGGGAGCTACAAGAAAATAAACAAAGACCAGCCAAAATATCGACAGAATAATAAAGGATAGAAAATGAATCAAAAACTGACACGGAACAAGAAAAAATGGCTGACAAAGAAATACAAAATTTAAATTAAGAGAAAGAAAACAATAATCAAAATGAAAAAAAAATTAATGAGATCCAGGTACATGAAATTATTCAAAAATAACGCATTTTTAGTAAGGAAAGAGAAGACCTAGTTAAACAAAAAGCAAACGTCAAAGAAAATGACGAGAATGATCATGAATTCGAAATTAATACAGCGAAAAAGAATTTAAAAAAAAATGATGAGAGGGAACTAAGTGAAAGTTTTTTGTTATTGTCCACTATTCGGCTCTCACAAATTAATAATTGGAAGTGGTCAGAAAAAGTCAACGAAATAATTTATAAAAAAGACGATACTGTAGAAATTATTTCTGCTCTAAAAAAATTACTTCCAGAGGAACTTTTGCTGTACCCGAAATCGATTTGTACACAGTCAATTAGATTTAGTTTTCCTTTTTTTTTAAATTTAAATATATGTTTAGTTTTATATTTATTTTATACCAAAATATCCCATTTTGGTTATAATAATTAAAGTACTTTGTATAACATGTGTATTCTTTATTTGTGGCCGGAAACGATACGGAATCTGACCGCTAAGGGTTTTTTGATGGCCGGAAGTGGCCAAATCGGCTTTTTGAAAGTTATTTTTAGTATACATTATGTTTTTTGTTCTTATTATCTTGAAGCTTTCTTTCCAACTAGAGTAAGTATTCTGCAACATAATGTGCTGACTAAAAATAATATGATTTAAATAACGTTTCAAACGCATAACACAAGTTAAAGTTAGACTAAAAGTGGCCGCAACCGGTACACCTACCCTATGTAGGTATATTTTTTATAGCCCTAAATTAGCCCTAATTAGTTATATAGGTTCTAATAAAAAAATCGCAAGTTGCGCTGCTAGCTTCTTGTACATAAAATAGAAAATACTATAGGGAATGAATATCCCAACCGAACAATCTAAGAAATTAGATTTAACGATTTGATTGACAGTTTGATAGCTAAAACGGCATAATGGTTGGGAAAACACAAGAGGTTAATAATGGCTTTTCGTATTTTATTGTTGTTTTCATGGCAATAATTATCTTTCATTTTTTTTTTAATTTTATTCGTTTATTATGACAAAAAGGCAGGAATTAAAGCTACAAATTAACCTTTAGGATACCTACCTCATTTGCTCTTTGTAGAAAATACTTACTTTTTGTGAAATTTTTATACAAACCGCGAAGCAGGACTACTCTAGAAGTTGCAATGAAGCAATTTATTAATGCTGGTATGCACCATCAAACATTTCCTCTGATTAACACTTTAGCCGCGGTTAACTAACATTTTTGTTATAGACCAATCATTTTTTTTACCTAGAATTTAGGGCAAGATAACCGCGGTTAGGTAACAAGTTAGGTTATTTGAAAGTTTGAGACAATGATGTATTTGAAATTAACTCTGTGTTTCGGACTTCCATTGCCTATATTTTATTTATACACGCCGTTTCGATCAGTACAATCTCTGATCGTCTTCAGGTGCACCTCGCAAATCGGGTTTGTTCTAAACCGCAACTATTTTGAGGCTTTTGGGATAGATGACAGCACCAGAGCTTTTATTTTGAAGAAAAAATAATTGAGAATTTTGAAAAATCCTTTAGATATTTTTGTTAAGCATTTAAAAATGATTACCCCTGCAAATTTTCAGCTAATTCTGATGTTTAGTTTTTTCTGTGCAATCTGGCAAAAGCTTAAAAAATTAAAGAACAAGGTGTTGCCAGTTGTACTTTTTTTAACTTAAAATCTGGGGAGAAACTATAGACTTAAGAGTAAACTAGAGTTTCGAATTTCTCTTGTTTCTATTTTCTACCTTCTCAAAACTTTTTGCTCGGACTGAGACAAGTGGACGCGGCCCACTTGACTATACCTGTTTTCCATTGCTTAAATAGAGTAAAATAGAATGTACAAGAAGTCAGCAGCGCATCTTCCGTTTTTTTTATTAGAACCTATATAACTAATTAGAGCTAATTTATTGCTATTTTGTTTCGCAAAAAAAATATATAGAGCTTGCGTTTTTTAAAAGTTAGCACTTGTGCTGCTAGGTTCCGTGAGAAGCCATCAGCGCATGCGATTGCAGCCTAATTCAGAGAGAAGAGAATTCAGAAAACAAAGGATATCTACAGTATTTTCCACCCGAAGTTTATCCATATAGATTGACGTCAACTGTGAACGAGAATTTTTAGTCTGACGTTTATTTTTTTTTGTTTTTCCCTAGATTCCTGACCATATGAACAGGGCCTCATCATTATCAGTGTACTAGCGTTGATCCAATACATAAACCTAAATAGTGCGAACTGTACATCATAGTTTGCACCTGAAGACGATCAAAGATTGTACCGATTAAAACGTCGCGCATAAATAAAATATAGACAATGGCAGTCCGAAATGCAGAGATAAAAACTTATAAATTTTCACATATATCAACACCCCCTCAACCACACACCAAATTATTTTGTTCTCAAAATTAGAAAACATTAATTATTATAAGGTTTTTGACTAACTTCTACATGTCCGATTGAATTCCAATTTGGTATGCGATTATAGTTTCGGTGACTATACAATAATATGGTATTATTATACACCCCCTGGAAAGGAGAAAACACCTAAGTTTGTCCCAGGTCAACCAAAACTAATATACGGGGTTTTTGGGAATAAGGAATACGAGTTTTTGATCATTGATTTTCTTTAAAATTGGTATAGTTCCGGTGACACTACAATAATGTGGCATTATCAGGTAACCCACCTCCTCCTAACGAAGAAAGTGGAGGGGGAGAAATTGGCATACAGGGGTTTTTAGAAAAGGGGATTATAAATTTTTGGTTAGATTTGAAAATTTCAATATAGCGGAATCAAAGTGGACGATTTAAGGTACTAAAAATTAAAAAATAGTGTGGTGGGGAGTGGTTTGAAGGATAATATAATAACGTCTTTGAAAATTCACAACTTTTAAACCAAAGCTGCTACGATTATGCAGTTTCAGATCTATATTGTTTCCGAGCTTTGGAATAAAAAATAATTTGTTGGGGTTTGGTGGAGGGGCTGAGAGTGTTTTGATATATCTGTAAATGCAAAACTTTTGAACCAAAGCCGCTCGCTATAATTATGTCATTTTCAGATTTACCTTCAACTTAATATTTTCTAGTTTTTTAGAGGCATATCATACGTTGCCAGTTGTACTTTCCTTTACTTAAAATCTAGGGAGAAACTATAGCCTTAAAAAAGTAACGAAAATAATTGTCTAGAAACGAAAAACACCCGAACAACAAATTGATAGAAAATAATATGCCCGATCCTTAAATCCATCCGAATCGCTATTGAGCATACGTCAAATTTAAATCTCTAGAGCGCCATAAGCCCTGGATT
Organism: Oxystoma pomonae; assembly: GCA_963921995.1. Lineage (NCBI taxonomy): Eukaryota > Metazoa > Arthropoda > Insecta > Coleoptera > Brentidae > Oxystoma > Oxystoma pomonae. The sequence continues at coordinate 100,198,744 of OY998165.1, forward strand.
GCAGCGTTGACATGTTTCTCTATTTGGAAGATGACACGGGGATTTTTTTTATTAAACGATTTTATTTAACTTGACAGTTTCTGTGTGTCTAACGTCTATCAAATCTAGCGATTCAGTTTTGTCACACCTCTCGTAAACCGATTTTAGTACTATGAAAAAATTTGGGGGTACGGTTGGTTAAGGGATGTAAAAGGGGTAAATTAATAAAATATTCCAACTTACTTCGACTCTTCCCTGCCGTAAGCCTGGCAACGTAGCAATTGAATTCGTGGCTATCGGTTCAAATCATTTTCGGATAGATTGGGGTTCTTGAATTTTATGGTTCGGCATTATTATGTTTCTATTAAATTATTTTCGTTAAAAAAATTTTCTGACATTTTTTTTTTTCATAAAAATATGTTTCGTTTAAATTTAATTCTATACATATATTTTGTAGCGAATTGATTTTCTCGTCATTTCATTTTCGAGACAATTTTTTTTCGGAGCAATCATTATATTTTCTTTTAAATGTTTGTATAGGAACCCCTTTATTGCAAAATTATATTCCGTTGAAACTCCCCTAGGGCAGCTTTTTATCAGGCCTAAACTTCCTACCAACATTAGATAAAAATGTGACTAATAATTTAGGATTTATTTTATCAGTATTTAACACCTTATAAAGTACAATTGGTATAATAAATCCAAGTACCTTTTATTTAATAGTCGAACTTTTCCATACATTAAGGGCAGATAGGTAATTATCATAAATAGCATGGATCTACAAAACCGAAACGAACTAAGACTTTTGCGAGAAAGATTGTTAATTAGTACAATAAAATAAGCAAGTTTTTGCTATATTGGTCTGGGCAGCATTTTTGCTGTTCTACAGTGAAACTATTTCCAAATATTAAAAGACATCAATCGCATTTCAACTTTTTACCATCCACAAATTACACTGTTCTGCACAAAAATCGTGTCCGCCAATCAAATACGTTATTTCGATGAATCCTACCTAGTTAACCCCTAAATCGTCCTTTAAATTATCTTGTCACGTAACACAGCGGCGTACTAAAGGGGGGGGGCGGGAGGGATGGTCCGCCCCGGGCCCCGGGTTACGGAGGCCTCGCTGGGGTCCCACATGTACACAAATTATCTTAATACCTACTCTAAGTTATAAGATAAAAGCATAAAGTATACGCACACATGGGTGGCCGCTTTCTGCGAGGTTATTCTTGAATCGAGAGAAAATTTGCTCCCAGAGAGTCGAATTCTCTCGCTACTATGCATCTCATTGGTCCAAATATTCGGTTAAAATCGGTTTCTCTCACTTTTGCCCGATATTGATGGAAAGTAATTCTCTTAGTCAAGACCAATAGAATTACTTTCGATCAATATCGGGCAAAAAAGAAACCGATTTAAACCGGAGATTTGGATCAATGAGATGCATAGTAGGGAGAGAATTTAACTCCCTGGGAGCAAATTTTCTCCCGATTCAAGAATAACCCCCCTGGAAAACCGGTAAAAGTCAAAACTCATCATAATTCATGCATAAATAGGTATAAGACATCTTAAGGCGCATTTACACAGAAAAACTTTCCTTTGATGTTGAAATGCCGACAAACATTTATACGAGACTCTTGAGCAAAATGTTCAAAGAAATGTTCGAGCAAAATCTCGTACCAAAAAACACACGTAAATTTTGGAGAGAATGTTGAGCAAAATTTGTTTGAAGAATTGGGGGTATAAAAATTTCTTTACAAATTCAAAATATATATTGTTATCGGAATTCATTGAACTTAAGTGAAAATAGAAAAACAAAGTTTTCAAATAAGATATTTTTAATCAAGTGCTTTCCGACGGAAAAACGATTTGATGCCGAAAATCACATTTTACCTCATAAGCAACTTCGATTGATCTGTTTTTTTATAGGGGATATGACAGTATACTTGTAGTTTTTTTGGGGTTGTAAAAAAAACGAGAATACAAAAAATAATAATTGGCACTTATTTATTGTTGTTGCCTGTAAAACATAATGATAAAAATTTACGTTTAAAAGAATATCTCTTATTTTACTTCCTAGTTTAGTCTTTTACAATAATAATTAAGTCAAATTAAAAAACCTATATACATTTTATTAAATCTCAAATATATGAACAAAAGCACGTTCGGTTTAAATAATACTCGTTTATTACCCACTTCTACAAACCTACGAACACCACCCTTGTCTAAAAAATATAATTTAGCAGTAATTTAGTAGACTGTGTTGCCGATCATCATCCCGCGTTTTGGATTTCGCAGGTAGTAGGCAGGCCACCCTTTTGAATCGCAATGTTGCCCTTTGCATATTGTTGGTTCAGTATCAGTAATCGACCTTGATTATTACATTAAATTGATAGTAAATATCTATATCTTCAGCATTTTCATGAACCTATTGCTTTTTTAAGCAACCCTTGGGGCCTTAAACTAACTAGGTAAATCTGGTGTGAGGAATTAAAAAACAACAATAAAAGCTAAAGGTAAAGTAAAGTTACAAAAATATGTTTAAAAAAAATCTCCCTCCCCACCACTCCCCATAGTCGTGAGGCGCGGATTACCGCTTAAAAGTGCAATTTTTGAGTTATTTGCTGATATTTGAAAAACTCAAAATTTTTTTGGAAATGAAAAATTTTCCTGGATTTTTTTTAAGAAAAAAACCCTTGGAAATAAAAAAAACTAGCAAGAAAATCCCAAAAAAAAACCCTGGCAAAAAAATCCGGGAAAAACCCTAAGAAAAAAATATTATAAGTAAACCTAATCCATGTGACAAAACTGATAGTAGAGCCAATAATAATGTTTCGCTTGCCGTCGGCTTTTTTTCACAAAAATTTTAAATAAAAGTTGGTGTTCCATTTTTTTAAAGGATTGAGATCACTGATCACTGATGTGAAATTTTATTTATTCTCATCTTTAAAAATATGTTTCCAAAATAGATAGCAATAATTTGCTCAAAAATTTACCCGAACAAAATGTTCAAAGAAAAGCTCACAAAAATGTTCACGCCTTTAAGGCGCAATTACACAGACGAACATGCTCAAATAAAAGCTCGTGCAAAGGATCTAAAATTTTTTGCATGAACATTTTTGTGAGCTTTTCTTTGAACATTTTGTTTGGGTAAATTTTTGAGCAAATTATTGCTATCTGTTTTGGAAACATATTTTTAAAGATGAGAATAAATAAAAATTTCACATTAGTGATCAGTGATCTCAATTCTTTAAAAAAATGCAACACCAACTTTTATTTAAAATTTTTGTGAAAAAAAGCCGACGGAATGCGAAACATTATTCTTGGCTATCAGTTTTGTCACATGGATTAAGGTTACTTATAATATTGTTTTCTTAGGGTTTTTCCCGGATTTTGTTGCCCGGGGGTTTTTTGGGATTTTCTTGTGAGTTTTTTTATTTTCAAGGGTTTTTTCTTTTCCAAAAAATTTTTCAAATATCGGCAAAAAACTTAAAAATTGCACTTTTAAGCGGTAATCCGCGCCTCACTACTATGAGGAGTGGTGGGGAGGAGATTTTTTTTTAAACATATTTTTGTAACTTGAGTTTACCCTTAGCTTTGATTGTTTTTTTTAATTCCTCACACCAGATTTACCTAGTTAGTTTAAGGCCCCAACGGTTGCTTAAAGAAGAAAAAGGTTCATGAAAATGCTGAAGATAGATATTTACTGTCAATTTAATGTAATAATCAAGGTCGATTACTGACACTGATCATTCCGATTCGGAAGTCTAGTCTATTACTGCTAAATTTTATTTTTTTAGACAAGGGTCGGGATCGAAGGGTTGTAAAAGTGGGTAATAAACGGGTATTATTTAGACCCAACGTGCTTTTGTTCATATATTTGAGACATAATAAAATGTAAATAGGCTTTTTAATTTGACTTAATTATGTATTGTGTTTTAAAATAGGAAGTAAAATAAAGAGATATTCTTTTAAACGTAAATTTTTATCATTACATTTTACAGGCAACAGCAATAAATAAGTGCCAATTATTACTTTTTATTCTCGTTTTTTTACAACCCCAAAAAAGTTACAAGTATACTGGCATATCCCCTATAAAAATCAGGTCAATCGCAGTTGCTTATGAGGTAAAATGTGAATTTCGACATCAAATCGTTTTTTCCGTCGGAAAGCACTTAATTAAAAATACCTTGTTTTAAAACTTAGTCTTTCTATTTTCAGTTAAGTTCAGTGAATTCCCATAAAACTATAAAATTTAAATTTGTAAGAAATTTCTATACCAACATTTCTTCAAACAAATTTTGCTTAACATTCTCTCCAAAATTTCAGTGAGTCTTTTTGTACGAGATTTTGCTCAAGAGGCTCGTGTAAATGTTTGTCGGCATTTCAACATCAAAGGAAAGTTTGTCTGTGTAAATGCGCCTTAAAATGATGGAAAAAGACATAAGTCTAGGAAAGAAGTGCTTCAACCATAGACTTCTTATTTCAAAAATAGATCAAAGTTATAGTATAATTTTTGTTTAAAAATTTGAAACAATATGTGCCGTAAAAAAACCGACAAAATAGTCGAAAGGCGCAATTACACAGACGAACATGCTCAAATAAAAGCTCGTGCAAAAGATCTAAAATTTTTTGCGTGAACATTTTTGTGAGCTTTTCTTGAACATTTTGTTCGGGTAAATTTTTGAGCAAATTATTGCTATCTATTTTGGAAACATATTTTTAAAGATGAGAATAAATAAAATTTACATCAGTGATCAGTGATCTCAATTTTTTAAAAGAATGGAACAGCAACTTTTATTTAAAATTTTTGTGAAAAAAAGCAAGCGAAACATTATTATTGGCTCTACTATCAGTTTTGTCACATGGATTACGGTTACTTATAATATTTTTTTCTTAGGGTTTTTCTCGGATTTTTTTGCCCGGGGTTTTTTTGGGATTTTCTTGCGAGTTTTTTTTTATTTCCAAGGGTTTTTTTCCTAAAGTCAAAAAAAACTTTTCTTTTCCAAAAAAAAATTGAGTTTTTCAAATATCGGCAAAAGACTCAAAAATTGCACTTTTAAGCGGTAATCCGCGCTTCACGACTATGAGGAGTGGTGGGGAGGGGGATCTTTTTTAAACATATTTTTTACCTTTAGCTTTTATTGTTGTTTTTTAATTCCTCACACCAGATTTACCTAGTTAGTTTAAGGTCCCAAGGGTTGCTTAAGAAAGCAAAAGGTTCATGAAAATGCTGAAGATATAGATATTTACAGTCAATTTAATGTAATAATCAAGGTCGATTACTGACACTGCACCAACAATATGCAAAGGGCAACATTGCGATTCAAAAATGTGGCCGGCCTACTACCTGCGAAATCCAAAACGCGGGATGATAGATCGGCGACACAGTCTACTAAATTACTGCTAAATTATATTTTTTAGACGAGGGTCGGGTTGGTAGGGTTGTAAAATTGGATAATAAACGGGTATTATTTAAACCGAACGTGCTTTTGTTCATATATTTGAGATTTAATAAAATGTATATAGGTTCTTTAATTTGACTTAATTATTATTGTAAAAGACTAAACTAGGAAGTAAAATAAAGGGATATTCTTTTAAACGTAAATTTTTATCATTATATTTTACAGGCAACAACAATAAATAAGTGCCAATTATTATTTTTTTTTATTCTCGTTTTTTTTACAACCCCAAAAAAGTTACAAGTATACTGGCTATCCCCTATAAAATCAGATCAATCGAAGTTGCTTATGAAGTAAAATGTGAATTTCATCAAATCGTTTTTCCGTCGGAAAGCACTTGATTAAAAATACCTTATTTAAAAACTTTGTTTTTCTATTTTCAGTTAAGTTCAATGAATTCCGATAACAATATATATTTTGAATTTGTAAAGAAATTTTTATACCCCCAATTCTTCAAACGAATTTTGCTCAACATTTTCTCCAAAATTTACGTGTGTTTTTTTGTACGAGATTTTGCTCGAACATTTCTTTGAACATTTTGCTCAAGAGGCTCGTGTAAATGTTTGTCGGCATTCAACATCAAAGGAAAGTTTGTCTGTGTAAATGCGCTTGAAGATATAAAAATCTTACACTTGGTTATTTCATTACTCGAACAACGTTATTGTTTCCTAGGTTGAACCACCCCTTTGTTTAAATCGACCATATTTCTGAATATATTAATTTGGTTCTTTGGTAATAAAAATTAAAAAAAAAAGTTTTTCATAAAAATTTTAAATTTTCATTTTCTTTTATCCTTTAAGTATAAAAAAATCAGGGGGGAGGGTATATGAAGATACGCCCCGGGCCCCATTTTTTATCAGTACGCCGGCTGATGAAACAGAGTCCAGAGAGTACCAACAAAACGTTTTAAGCAGGTATAAGAATGTGCCTGTGCGATATTTATCTTTCAATATCATAAAAGGGTGCGATATAGCTAAGTATACGTTTGTGCACAATCTGGCAACATCGAAATAAGGGTTGTCTGGAGATGTAGCCCCAAATTGGTTGTATTAATCCTTTTTTCGAGACAATATGAAGTATACGAAAAAAGAAGTTAAAAACCTCCAAATCGGTTACATCAACCGAAAAGAATCTAAAAACAAAAGAGAGAAGAAGTTAGAAAACCTACAAATCAGTTACTTCAACCGAAAAGAAACTAAAAAACAAAAGATCTTGGGTGGAAATAACGACCATTCAAACTTGGATGAGCATCCCACAAGGAACACACAAAAGATCAAAGCGAAAAGAGAAATGATAAAACGATGTTTCGCCCTGGGTAACCAGCGTGGGCTCATCAGTAGTTTCACTGGTCACCCTTCACTATACATCATTAAACACCATCATACATACACTTTGATTTCCAACCTTGAACCACTCACAAATAGGCATCGTTCCGCACTGGTACTTACTTATCGAAGGTACCTGGATGGCGATTCAAGTGGCGGCTATTTTTTATAACGACCAGATTTTCCGGTATCTAGGCGTGAACGCTGGCAACATCGCATCTTGTGTGGTTTGTAAGGTCACCTCATCTCTCGATAAATTTTGACTTCCACAGTTGACTTCTGTCATTTTTGTTTACTTTTTCCGTTCGTAAAATTGTTTCTTTTTATAAAAGTGCCGTTTTTTAGTTTAATGCATTAAAAAAAGACTGGGAATTTAAATTTTATTATCGAAGAACGATTCAGAGCTTTTGCGCTTGAGACCCACCTTCTCCACAGAGTACGAAATTCAATGCCGGCACTCATTTGCAAACAAAAAAGAAGAGAAACTTGACCAAATTTTACAACAGCCCTAAAAAGAAGGTAAGCATATAGTTCAAAAGACGGATTTGGCATCTGCAAAAAATCTGAGGTAATTATGCAGTATACGGTTTTCTGCCATTTTTGATTTTTTTTGAAAAATTCTTTATGGGGGCACCTTCTAGGGTCCCTAGGACCCCAAATTCGTCTGCGCCGGTTGTTTTTTTTTTATTTTTTTTTTGGTTTTTTTTTAAATTTTTTTTCACTAAAACAAACCAAACCAACACAGTCCAACCCAACCTAATCCAAACCAACCCAAAACAATTAAAAAAACACTTTACAACCCCCCCTGGGCACCCTTTTTTCTCGTTAAAAAAAAATCGGGCGCAGGCGGATTTGGGGTCCTAGGGACCCTAGAAGGTGCCCCCATAAAAAAATTTTCAAAAAAAATCAAAAATGGCAGAAAACCGTATACTGCATAATTACCAAATCTGATTTTAGGATTTACCAATATTACCATTATAGCAGTCGTCCCTATCTTTTTTTCAAGTGTTTTACACCCATAGTCGCAAAAAACTGTTTTTACGAGAAGGGTAACAAAATTAATAGATTTGAGGTTTATTATGCAGTATACGGTTTTTTGCCAGTTTTGATTTTTTATGACAAATTATTTATGGGGGCACCTACTAGGGTCCCTAGGACCCCAAATCCGTCTGCGCCGGTTGATTTTTTTTTCAATTTCCAATCCAATTTCCAATCCAATCCAACATAGCCCAACCCAAACTATTCCAAGCCAAACCCAAAACAATCAAAAAAACACATTACAACGGCGCAGGAGGATTTGGGGTCCTAGGGACCCTAGTAGGTACCTCTATAAAGAATTTTTCATAAAAAATCAAAAATGGCAGAAAACCCGGTAATTATGCAGTATACGGTTTTCTGCCATTTTTAATTTTTTTTGAAAAATTCTTTATGGGGGCACCTTCTAGGGTCCCTAGGACCCCAAATCCGTCTGTGTCGTTTGGTTTTTTTTTTTTTGATTTTTTTTAATTTTTTTTCACTAAAACAAACCAAACCAACACAGTCCAACCCAACCTAATCCAAACCAACCCAAAACAATTAAAAAAACACTTTACAACCCTCCCTGGGCACCCTTTTTTCTCGTTAAAAAAAAAAATCGGGCGCAGGCGGATTTGGGGTCCTATGGACCCTAGAAGGTGCCCCCATAAAGAATTTTTCAAAAATGGCAGAAAACCGTATACTACATAATTACCGAAAACCCTATACTGCATAATTATCGTTACCGGTTTAATAAATAATAATTATAATTTGCAGCATGCATGTTCATCCTTACCTCTTTATGGGTTATTTCTCTGAAATCCAGCAGGCGTTTTCTGGCTTGTTTTTATAGATTCTTTCTTTTTTAACTTATCACTAGTTATTAGATGTTAACTCTAGGTAAGTTTGTTTTTTTAAGCACTCCACACGTTGAGTATAAATTAGACTTAAGTTTTTATCTTTTTTCTTTCAATTTTCACTATTTACATGAAAGATGAGGCATTTTTATTTACCTCTTGATACAGCAAAAGTTAACATCGAACTTCTGATGAGAATATTTTTAAAAAGCCGCGCAGAGAAAAATGAAAACTAACAAAATAAATAACAACTTTTGAGGTTATATTCAGTTATATTTCAAATTGAAGTCAGCCACAGTTAGTTTACTGTGAAGTCAGCAAAGCGAGCCGAGATGACGGTGTTCTTACCAGCGATATATATTGTGGTATATATAATTGGTTGCCTATCCTTGGCAATGATTTTTAGTAAATATTATAATTTAAATCAAAATATTATACTATTCTATTGGTATTATGCCTCATAAGTCCTAAAATATCCCTCAATTTTTTTTTCTCATAAGTTGTAAGGCGTAAAATGCCTGCAAAAAGATAACGATTTTCAAACCGACCTCTCTTTGGGTCGGACCACTGGCAACAGTGCATCAGCAAATTTGTTCTTAAAAATTCGATGGCACGTTTGTATAGTTGCTTTAAGAAAACTTTAGAAATGTTTATTGGTGCTAAAACAAAGACAAAGGTTGTTTTATCACATTTCGATAGCATACTTGCATTGAAAGATCACAAAACTCATAAAAAAATCAATTTATATTTATTTCAAGTCCTAAGTAGGTAACTAAAGTAAACTTCAGTTTCCTTTTACAACCGTACGTGTAAACTCGGTTTGAAAGTCGGGTCGCTATTTAAAATAGCCGGCACTTGAATCGGGGTCCTGATACGAATTCGTCCTGGCCTGTTAATATTTCCAGTAGAATTATGCTCCTAAGGCAGTTAGATCAAAGAAGAAGTTAAAAAAACCTCCAAATCAGTTACTTCAACCGAAAAGAAACTAAAAAACAAAAGATCTTGGGTGGAAATAACGAAAATTCAAACTTGGATGAGCATCCCACAAGGAACACACAAAAAATCAAAGCGAAAAAAGAAATGATAAAACGATGTTTTGCCCTGGGTAACCAGCGTGGGCTCATCAGTAGTTTCACTGGTCACCCTCCACTATACATCATTAAACATCATCATACATACACTTTGATTTCCAACCTTGAACCACTCACAAATAGGCATCGTTCCGCACTGGTACTTACTTATCGAAGGTACCTGATACGAATTCGTCCTGGCCTGTTAATATTTCCAGTAGAATTATGCTCCTAAGGCAATTAGATCAAAGAAGAACTTAAAAAACCTCCAAATCAGTTACTTCAACCGAAAAGAAACTAAAAAACAAAAGATCTTGGGTGGAAATAACGAAAATTCAAACTTGGATGAGCATCGCACAAGGAACACACAAAAGATCAAAGCGAAAAGAGAAATTATAAAACGATGTTTCGCCCTGGGTAACGTGGTAAGCGTGGGCTCATCAGTAGTTGTTGGAAAGGTTGGAAATCAAGATGTATGTATGATGGTGTTTAATGATGTATAGTGGAGGGTGACCAGTGAAACTACTGATGAGCTCACGCTGGTTACCCAGGGCGAAACATCGTTTTATCATTTGTCTTTTCGCTTTGATCTTTTGTGTGTTCCTTGTGGGATGCTCATCCAAGTTTGAATTTTCGTTATTTCCACCCAAGATCTTTAGATCAAAAAATCTTGGATGGAAATAACGAAAATGCAATCCTGGATGAGCATCCCACAAGGAACACACAAAAGATCTGGTCCTGGTCCTGAAAAAAAGTGGTTTAGCTTTTTTCTAATTTCTACTGGACCAGGACCAGGTCCTTTGTGTGTTCCTTGTTTTTTCCACCCAAGATCTTTTAATATGAAGTAAATTTTGAAAAAAAGTGGTTTAGCTTTTTTCTAATTTCTACTGGACCAGGACCAGGTCCTTTGTGTGTTCCTTGTGGGATGCTCATCCAGGTTTGCATTTTCGTTATTTCCACCCAAGATCTTTTAGTATGAAGTAAATTTTGAAAAAAAGTGGTTTAGCTTTTTTCTAATTTCTAAAAATTCTCCACTAGAATACTTATAAATTGAGATATTCTCCCTTCTCTAAAAACTTTTGGGTAATAGGGAGAAACCTAGTGCATATTAGAATTCAGTACATCACAATAGACAGAAAAAACCCGAAAAAATATCGGAGAGTGACAAAAAGTTTCATAACGCAGAACAGTAGTTATTATTATTTATAATTATTAATAATTTATATTTTTGCCCATAACAACGTCAAATTTAATTTTCATTATTAACTTTTAGTCAATTATAAACGCTTTTAAGTTCAAAAAGAATTTTAACAGCAACATTAAACTGATTATTATGGAGTACATCAATTAATAACTACGTTTTCATGTAGAACCGAATATGTTTTAAATACGATTCTCTTTCAAACGTTTCATGAAAACGCGGTGAATGGAACCTTTTTTTTCGTTGGCCCCAGGGATAGAACTGCATGAAAACGGGTATCATTGTAAGCATTTTAAATATTTTTGCAAAAAGCTCCACGTGATTTGCATTTGCATTTAACCTATTGTTTTAAAATTAATACAGTTTCTGTAGTTACCTTTCGCTGTCTTTGGTTCGAGAATAACAAATCAACTACCAAGCTTTTAACCCTAGGTTAGTCAAGGGGGTAACTTGCACGGTTCAAACAAATTATAAAATTCAACAACAACAAATTTTTATTGATTTTTACTATACGGAAAAAAGGTATTTTAAAAATAAATATGAATACATTAAAATATAATAAAATATTAATCAATATGAGTTACAAAATCCAAGATTTTGTAAAGTATTATTATGATAAGTTATTAACTGCTAAAATTCAGTTTATTACATATAAAAATCAATCGTATTTTAATGATGAAAATATACTTTATTAAAAGTTAAAAAACCATTTTATTTAATTTAATATTTCTTATTCTAATATTAAATATATATTTTATTAAGATACTTTTCAAATATATAAAATATATTCAAAATTAATATTTTATTTATTAATATATTATGCTACAAAAATCCAATATTTTAAAGGGTGGCATACAATTATACCAAAGTTAGATATTATGGATATTATATAGACATAACATTAAATTGTTACGAAGGCGGCTCTCTTTCTTTATTCTGTTAAATCCCTTTCCAACATCTCTTAATTTAGTTTTTGCCCTCTTTGAGGTTTTTCTTTCTTCGCGTTTGCGCTTTTCTCTGTATTTTTGTTCTTTTAGCCAAACATTCCTCTTCTTCTTTCCTGGAAAAGAATACCAAATTTAGTAAAAGAAATACATATAAAATCTAGCGATTAATTCATAAAAACGTAATTCTTTAAAATTTACAAAATTAAATGAATTAAATGTTAAAACACCGTTACTATAACTAAACTAACATAAAATAAAATTAGATAAAACCAAGTCAGGGTTGGATTTTGTCTTAAAAAAATACTCTGACAGAACAATATAATTCCTGTATATAGAATTATTTTAATTGCTTTTTAAAATAAGTGTTACCTATGTAAAACGTCTTTAAATTTTTTATTAAAAAAAATAATTTGTTTAGGTATTTTATATCCCTATATTTAAAAAAAATATCACCCAACTAACTAACGCAACACAAAAAAGATAACCACATATTTTAACCCCGAAAGTTTCTCACTGTCAATGTTGTCAAACGGTACGACTGTGCGGTAAATTTTATACAGTATAAATAATTTTTTATAAATTTTTTATATAAGGCAAAAATAAAAAAAAATATATTTGTGCCTCGACCACTTTCAAAACTTACCTTGAAATAGACCTAGGATCCAATATGGATCCATCGTCTGGTAGCCGGCGGTGGAGAGGACCACCATATCCCAAAAGCTCAGAAGCCTGCAAGGGCTAATGTGCAGGGAAATAACCGGCGCCATGAGGACGACACCAATCCAAGCACTCGAGACCATTCTGGGACTGCCTCCGCTACCGACTTGGATCAAGAAGGAAGCGATGGCGATCCATTTGCGTCTGAGAGACTCTGGTCAGTGAAGAGGAAGAGGGGAAGCCATTGGACACCTAGGGGTCGCCCAAATGGCCACCAGGGAGATGCCACTTGCGTCCTTTGAGATCAAGGCAACCCAAGTTCCCTGGAGATTCAATAAGAGGTACAAACTCGAAATTCCCGATAGGGAATTCTGGCAGAAGAAGAACCTCCACCAACAGTTCGAGAGGAACGCTGTGATATGCTACACCGATAGCTCCAAGCTATCGGAGAGGCAGACAACAGGGGCGGGGTTCTACGTGCAAGACCGAGAAGAAGTTAAGATGAGCTACCCGCTCGGAGAGCAAGCTACGGTCTTTCAAGCCGAGGTATACGCCATTATAATGGCGGCAACACTAGAAGAGGTTCGCAATGGTCCGGAGGAGCATGTGTAGATATGCTCCGACAGCCAAGCAGCCCTAAAGCAGCCAAAAATTGTAAATACTCTGGTGAAAGAGTGCGTAGAAGCACTGGAAGCCTTGAGTCAAGACAAAAAAGTCACAGTGATGTGGGTACCGGGACACAGGGGAGTGTCGAGCAACGAAAAGGCGGATGAACTCGCTCGGATCGGGGCCAGCACTCAATACGTGGGGCGGGAACCGCTCGTAGGTATAACAAGGAGACAGCTGCAAAGTCGACTCATTAAGTGGGCTAACGATGCACTGGCGGACTCCTGGGGAGAACAAATTAGGATGCAAACAGACTCAAATGACTCCTGGGAAGGACACGAAAAGATATTGGACTACTGACAGGGATACTGACCGGCCACAACTGACTCAGAAAGCATCTGACTCGCATCGGGGTCGGGAATGACTCCATCTGCCGTGCTTGCGGGAGGGCGGAGGAGACATCCCGGCACCTCGTTGCAGAGTGCGATGCATACCTAACGATGAGGCATCAGGTACTTGGACAACCGAGAATCTTGTTTTAAAATTGGAAGCCAAACTGTATTTATATCAACTGATATGCTAGCTATGCATTCATCTTCAGATAAGTACTTAGATTCTAGTTAGAATTTGCGTGTGTGTAGGCAAAAAATTTTTATCTTATTTAAAAACCACTGACAAACGAACAAATTTTTTTCTTTAGGAATTTACGCAGTGGTTTTTAACATATTTTTGAAAAAATTTTCTTAACTTAGTGGCGAAAAACCCAAAAAAAGTTTCGACACTACTACTACTACCTTCAAATTCCGCAATCTTCTAAAAGTTTTTGCAAATCATTCACAACTTCTTGAACTGTTATTTTAAACTACTGTAGACCGGGTATCATGAAACATTTTTTCAAGTTTTGTTTTGTTTTGTAATATTTATACATATATACAAATACTTTTTATTATATTGTTTTTTAAAATTTAATAAAAGATTGTAATAAATTTTAACATATTCACATTGTAAAATATGTATATTTACTATTAAAACACATGAAATTTAACTGAAAAATTGTAATAAATCTAATTTTAGTTTCGAATATCTGGAAATATTTCAAATCTAATATAAAAATATACTTGAAAGATATATTCCCTCGTTTTTAAATTTAATAAAATTATATTTGAAATAAATGCATTTTCTTTAAAACACACTTTATTTAAAAATACCAAGGTTTTTTTTGTGTACACTGAGAAAATGGGTTCACAATTTTTTCATCACCCATTTTATAATGGGAAAGGAAATCGATGTGAATTTATAAATTTTAATCCTTGGAGGGTATCCATGTGGATTTTTTTGAATAGGAACTCTTAGAGGAATGAAACAACAAAATGGCTTCTGGGGTCTTTTTCCCAGAGTATTTATTTCAACGGTAGACCGCTTTCGCCTAAAGGGGCATCTTAGGTACCAAATACGACAAGTGAAAAAGGTGAATTTTTGGAAAAACTTTAGAAACAATCTAAGAAAATGTCAAAAATATAAAATATTAAAAAAAAATATATACAAAAATAAGTAAAATCATATGGAATCTGTCATTGGCTAGAGTCTTACCTTAAAAAATCAACAGCAATTAGTCCAATGTAGGGCGTTTGTTGAATGCATGTTTATCTTAGGAAGAAAGACAAATTAATATTTTCAAGTGTGGTTGCACTATTTTTAAAAAATTCAGATTTAAAAAAGGAAATTTATTTTTATTTTAGAAAAATCACGAAAGAGGTGTAATTCTTCTTGTCATCGCTTATATTATATCGTTTTGTTTGATTAAGTGTTGTGTAGCGTCATCCTGGATGAATATTGTTAAACATTAATTATGCCTACCTACTTCTGATTTTATTTTATTTATTTAATCAAAGCTGTCGCGAACTATTACTCAAAACCACAAGACCTATTTGTGAATTGAGGATTGTCCAACCAATTATCAATCCTACAAATATTTTATTTATAGGTACATGCAGACGTTCTTAAAAATTATTTTAGATTTTTTAAAAAAAGTCAAAAGATTGATTTTACAAAATTGCTAAAAAATATATATAGGGTGGATTCTTTAAATAGAACGGTGCTTCTAGCGGCTTCAGAGAAGAGATTTTGAAAAAGGCTAAAAGCAAATCTTTAATGATTTTTTACGGACTTTCTGTCCATGATAACAAAAAACTTTTGGGGCTCCCAAGTCGAGGCCCAGTGCCCACCAACTATTTTTTTTTAATAAGAAGGTATCACTTGTGGTACCTTTTTGGAAATCTTGTTACGAAAGAAAATTAACGCACTAGTTTTTTTGATATCTGGCAACCAAAGTGAAAAATTTTAAAAAAAATTTTTTTTTGTTGTTTTAGCTTCAAACTAAACTACATATTTCTCTATTTACTATGCAACCTGTATATTTCCATAGTATGAAACGCAAAAATCCTCTTCTCTATTTAGGCGGATATCTCTAAAATGTTCCTGAAATTTAATTTTAAAGTTTCTTATGATCCTACCCACATAAGCGGACTGACAATTACTACATGTTAACACGTAGACTCCTGTGCCCTGAAGTTTGTCCAATTTATCTTTGTTATTTAAAACCATATTGCCAAGTGTATCTTTTGAATGGGATGCCATTGTATGTTTATTCCTAGGTTTTTAGGCAATTGACACAGTTCGCCTGTTAAAATATTTTTTCCCCTCCCCCTTTTGTATTAACTACTTTTATATTTTTTATATTTTCTTACATTCTTTCTAAATTTTTTCCAAAAATTCCATTCTTTTCAGTTGTAGTATTTGGTACTGAAGATGCATCTTTAGGCGAAACAAGTCTACCGTTGAAATAAATACTGTGGGAAAAAGACTCCAGAAGCAACTTTGTTCTTTCATTCCTCTAAAAGTTCCTATTCATAAATTTTAGTAAATTCACAGTATTTTGTGAAATCTATACATATAATAAATCTCTAGATAAACCATTTCTGTTATACTGAATATGTTTCTTTAATTTTTAGTGTCGGCTAATCGATATGAATACCAATAATCCAATGTTACAATTTTTATCCATTTGTTTGTTCCAGCATCACGCAAAAACAACTTAACGTATTTATTTCATTAAAATCGGTTCACGGAAACAAAAGTTACGACTATTTAAAGCAAAAAAACCTGTAAAAATTCGCAGGCAAAGCAGGCATTCAACTGGTAGGAAGGGTTTGTATAGCACAGAGTGGGACACAAGCACAAAGACGCGGGCGATAGCTAGTAGTTTACACATTCGAGACGTTGTGTACCACCGGTGGTACACGGCAGCTAATCTCAGCAGCCGTCGTGTACCACATATGGTACACGTTGACCTGCATATCTAATCTATTTAAAAACGCGTCGGCTGCATGGATGGCTTTAAATTTAAGTTACGGCTGTACATAAAGGTGGTACACGATCCGTGGAACATGCGTTTCTGAATCGGACATATTTTACTCTATTTTCTTTCTATTAAAAACAGCCTTAAAGTATTTGTTTGATAATTGACAATTGTCAAAAACTCACCCGACCAACGGTGGGCTAGAATAAATAAAAACAGAAATTATGTTTTGCCACCGGAAAAAAGCAATATACTTCCTGTACACCTATACCGCCACAAAATTACTATTTTCATCAGGTGGTCTCTTTCGCGGAATTACCCAAAAAATGGTACCCTCGTTTATGCTTAGCCATAAAAATATCATGGCACAGGTCCTTCCCGCTAGTAATAACTGGAAACCAAAACTGTAAAGTTTATAAAAACGTGACAAACGACCCTTTTCATTGACAACTTTAGGGTGCTTATTGAACATCATAAGACGTCAGTTACCTCAGAGGAAGAGGCAATGAATATTTTTAGGCCATGTTGGACAATAAATTTAATAAAATTAGAAAATGAATAGACTATTAGGCGCCATACTTTAAAGGCGCATTTACACAGACAAACTTTCCTTTGATGTTGAAATGCCGACAAACATTTACACGAGCCTCTTGAGCAAAATGTTCAAAGAAATGTTCGAACAAAATCGCGTACAAAAAAACACACGTAAATTTTGGAGAGAATGTTGAGCAAAATTTGTTTGAAGAAATGTTGGTAATAAAAATTTCTTACAAATTTAAATATTATAGTTTTATGGGAATTCATTGAACTTAACTGAAAATAGAAAGACTAAGTTTTAAAACAAGGTATTTTTAATCAAGTGCTTTCCGACGGAAAAACGATTTGATGTCGAAATTGATATTTTACCTCATAAGCAACTTCGATTGACCTTATTTTTATAGGGGATATGCCAGTATACTTGTAACTTTTTTGTGGTTGTAAAAAAACGAGAATAAAAAAATAATTGGCACTAATTTATTGCTGTCGCCTGTAAAATGTAATGATAAAAATTTACGTTTAAAAGAATATCTCTTTATTTTACTTCCTAGTTTAAAACACAATACAATAATAATTAAGTCAAATTAAAAAACCTATATACATTTTATTAAATCTCAATTATATGAACAAAAGCACGTTCGGTCTAAATAATACCCGTTTATTACCCCCTTTTACAACCCTAAGATCTCAGACCCTTGTCTAAAAAAATATAATTTAGCAGTAATAGACTAGATTTCTGAATCGGAATGTTGCTCCTTTGCATATTGTTTGTTCAGTGTCAGTAATCGACCTTGATTATTACATTAAGTTGACAGTAAATATCTATCTTCAGCATTTTCATGAACCTTTTGCTTTTTTAAGCAACCGTTGGGGCCTTAAACTAACTAGGTAAATCTGGTGTGAGGAATAAAAAAAAACAATCAAAGCTAAGGGTAAAGTAAAGTTACAAAAATATGTTTAAAAAAAATGCCCTCCCCACCACTCCTCATAGTCGTGAGGCGTGGATTACCGCTTAAAAGTGCAACTTTTGAGTTTTTTGTCGATATTTGAAAAACTCAAAATTTTTTTGGAAAATAAAAATTTTCCTGGGTTATTTTTTGAATTTAGGAAAAAACCCTTGGAAATAAAAAAAACTCGCAAGAAAATCTAAAAAAAACCGGGCAAAAAAATCTGGGAAAAACCCTAAGAAAAAAATATTATAAGTAACCCTAATCCATGTGACAAAACTGATAGTCAAGAACAATGTTTCGCTTGCCGTCGGCTTTTTTTCACAAAAATTTAAAATAAAAGTTGGTGTTCCATTTTTTTAAAGAATTGAGATCACTGATCACTGATGTGAAAGTTTATTTATTCTCATCTTTAAAAATATGTTTCCAAAACAGATAGTAATAATTTGCTCAAAAATTTACCCGAACAAAATGTTCAAAGAAAAGCTCACAAAAATGTTCACGCAAAAAATTTTAGATCTTTTGCACGAGCTTTTATTTGAGCATGTTCGTCTGTGTAATTGCGCCTTAAGAATTTACAGTCAGTATATCCAGGGTTGGCTTAAGAGCGAGGGCCTGGAACGGGTGCATTGGGAATGGGAGGGTCGCTCTTTTGCTATTGATCCTACAAAAAATCTTTTAAAAAAAATTGTTGCTATAAAGCACGTATAGTCCTCCATAAAATCAATTATTTTATGATGAAAGGAAATGAAAATATCTCGAAAATTGTAGCTTTGAAAGATTTGAATCTTGTAACAAAATTTTTGGGTAATATTTACGAAAACCAAAACCCGAAAACATCATATCAATGGCTGCTTTACTTCTAAAGTTATGATTTTTTTTATATATTTTAACGTTTAGTCCATATTCATGGAAACTTAAATCTGAAAACCATATATCGCTACTTGCTTATGTTCCAAAGTTACAATTTTTTTAAATATTTTATCTCCCTTTTCCCCCCTTCAACCCCCCACCACCCTACCTAGAAGTTAACCAGTTCATGGTCAGCCGATAGAGGATTGTTGTACGAAATTTCGTAAAAATCGATTAAGGCATTCTGGAGTTATCGTGTATACAGATAGACAACACACACCAGACCGACAGAAAACTTTTTTTTTTCATCGATTAAGGTGTTTTGGAACCTTAGTAACTCAGTTTTAATAAAATTAAGAAAAGTCAAACTTCCACGATTTTAATAGTCCCAAATCCCATTTTGGTATGGTGGATCAAAAACTGGTATTCGGCTAAAGTATATTAGGGACTTATCGGTATATAAGGCCGACACAGCATGACATTAAGAAAGCCGGCACTATTTTTGACAGTTTAAACAACCACTACGTATTTTTAGTATATAAAATCACTGGAATAAATCCTCGCATTTTTCGTGTGAATCACCCCTTCCCTTGTAACAATATCAGCAAACCTTCTCCCTCCACCTTGCTGCGTTACTTAAGTTGGGTACCTAACGACATTAGGGACTTATCGGTACATAAAGTCAGCATAGCCTGACTCGCCACTATTTCTGACAGTTTCGCACGAAGGTTGAAAGGTTTCTGACATTTTTGTCATGTAAACACATCATCTAAACATGCTCATATTGTGCCATTCCTAAAGTTAACAAATTAAAGTTAATGCCGTCCTTTATTAAAGGCAGGCATAAACATTATGAAAGTCGACATTATTTTGATAGCAAAGATGACATATTTAGACAACAATGTCATAATCCCTTTAAACTTCGTGCAGAATTGTCAAAAATAGTGCCATCTTTATTAAAGACAGGCTATGCCGACTCTATGTACCGATAAGTCCCTAATAATAGAGTCGGCACTATTTTTGAAAGTTCCGCATTAAGTTTAAAAGGTTTCTGACATTTTTGTCATATGAACATGTCATCTAAACAAGCTCATATTGTGCCGTTCATAAAGTTGACAAATTAAAGTTCATGCCGTCCTTTATTAGTGACTTCGGAAATTATAGGCTGTTTAATAAAGTCGGCACTATTTTTGACAGTTCCACATAAAGGTAAACAATTACTGCATGTTTTTAGGTACTTACACATCTCTTATGGGACGGCGTGGTGCGGTGTTCTTGGTTACTGGGGCTATTCAAAACCTACGTTTGGGCTATCCAGCAAGAGCTTCTTCAATCGCGGCGCTATCAAAATAAAGTTGACTTAATATAATGTTTGTGCAGTACCCCCTCCATACAGGCCGATCAACTCCTACCGATTTAGTGTCCTTTAATCCACCTTTGCCGCCATTTTCACCCAAAAGTGACAGAAAATCCATTATTAGAAAAGAACACTAAAACGGTAGGACTTGCTTGGCCTATGTGAAGAGACGGTATTGGTTTGTGCCTGCCTTTAATAAAGAACGGCATTAACTTTAATTTGTCAACTTTATAGATGGCACAATATATTTGTTTATATTTTAAATAAAAAAATAATAGAAGTTGGCACAAACATTATGAAAGTCGACATTATTTTGATAGCAGACATGTTTAGATAACATCAATATCAGAATTATTTTAAACTTCATGCGGAATTGCTATGCCGACTTTATGTCGCACCCTGTTAAAGGTCTGCATGCAAAGAGCACTTATACGTGAAAATTTAAGTAAAACTTTCCTGAAAAATCTGATGAGGATTTGTTACAGTCATTTCATAACAGATGGGAAAAATGCCTAAAAATATATAGTAATTGATCAACCTACGTGCGGACCTGTCAAAACTAGTGCTGACTCTATTAAATTCAGGCTAGCCCAAATTGTGTACCGATAAGTCCATGATAAGTCTTTTTTCTAAATAGTTATTAACCTAAAGGCGCAATTACACAGACGAACATGCTCAAATAAAAGCTCGTGTAAAAGATCTGAAATTTTTTGCGCGAACATTTTTGTGAGCTTTTCTTTGAACATTTTGTTCGAGTAAATTTTTGAGCAAGTTATTGCTATCTATTTTGGAAAAATATTTTTAAAGATGAGAATAAATATAATTTTACATCATTGATCAGTGATCTCAATTCTTTAAAAAAATGGAACACCAACTTTTATTTTAAACTTTTGTGAAAAAAAGGCGACGCCAAGCGAAACATTATTATTGGCTATCAGTTTTATCATATGCAATGTTAAAATAGTTAATGATGGAGGTAATAACATTTAATTCTTTTCTTTATCTTTTTTGGTTTTCTTTCATTATAAAAAGAAAACGGAAATGTCTTCGAAGTAATTACTTTTTAAAATGCAGTTGGATATTTTTAGAGAACTGTTCTAGAGAGTAGTTAGTTGTTCCCTGGGGGGGGGATAGGGAGGTTTAGACAGTCGGAAGCGCTGTCAAACACTGCTGTAATTTTGTGTGTCAATGTTCATTTGACCAAAACTCCCTCTCACTAGTCTACGGTTTTTACCTTCTCCTAACCCAGCAACAGCAATAAATAAGTGCCAATTTTTATTTTTTTTGATTCTCGTTTTTTTTTTACAACCCCAAAAAAGTTACAAGTACTGGCATATCTCCTATTAAAATCAGATCAATCGAAGTTGCTTATGAGGTAAAACGTGAATTTCGACATCAAATCGTTTTTCCGTCGGAAAGCACTTAGCATTAAAAATACCTTGTTTTAAAACTTAGTCTTTCTATTTTCAGTTAAGTTCAATGAATTCCCATAAACCTATAAAATTTAAATTTGTAAGAAATTTTTATTACCAACATTTCTTCAAACAAATTTTGCTCAACATTCTCTACAAAATTTACGTGTGTTTTTTTGTACGCGATTTGCTCGAACATTTCTTTGAACATTTTGCTGAAGAGGCTCGTTGTCGGCATTTCAACATCAAAGGAAAGTTTGTCTGTGTAAATGCGCTTTAACAAGTGCATAAAATGGTACTTTTCGGCACGCGACGGCACGAACGACGCAGAGCGGAGTTCGGGCAAGCCGTCAAGGGTGGAAAAGGCATTTTCCGCAAGATTTAGGTACAACGTTTTTCCTACGAGTGTTTTTGGCCATATTATTTATTAAAAAAAATGTTTTTAATACGCAAATATTTTATAATAATGCTACAAAATGATACGTAAGATAGAATAGTTACATAAATTATTTAAGTAGTCCTAAATATTTTCATTTTTAACTACTGTGCGGAAAAATAACTCCTCAGCACTAGTGCGGAAAAGTTCCTTTTTTGCACGATATTACTTTTCCGAATAATTTTTTTAGTAAAGTGCCTGCATCTGACTTTTTATGTTAGTGGTTAAGGGTATATGAATTTTCTGACTGAAAAATATTAACCATAGATAGTAATTTGATTTAAAGTATATCTTGAATTAAAATATTGCCCTTTGACGTCAAAAATCGTGCGTTACATTAAAAATCGTGCGGAAAAGTAACTTTTTCGCACGCTCGTAGAAAATAGTTATTTACCTAACAAGTGCGAAATTTATACTTTTCCGCAAGCATCGCCGTTTGCACCGCAGCGGAGTTCGGGCAAGCCGTAATTGCGGAAAATACTCATTATTTTAGTTGAACCGAGCAGACTAAGAATGAAAAAATAGTCAAAACTATGAATTTATGTTTTATTCAAAACTAAAGTTTAACAAGCTTAAAAAATTAATTTTTATGGTAATTAATAATTACGATAACATTGAAAGTACCTTAATGCCATCGTTGACTTCAAGTCTTCCTGATTCATCACTGAGCAACAGCGTGCTCAAAAACAAGCGTGCTTAACAGCGTGCGTGAAAATTTTTTTTTGCTCAACAGCGTAATTTTTTTTATGCCCGGCGGGCGGAAAAGTGGAACATTCCACACGGAAATGAGTGCATGAAAAGCGTTTTTCCGCACGCTTGTAGGAAAAATTTATTTACGTAACAAGTGCAGAAATTGGTACATTTCCACACGCAACGGCAGTTGCACGAACGACGTGGATTGAAGTTTGGGTAAGGTACAATGTTTTTCCTACAAATGGTTTTCTCCATCTTATTTATTAAAAAAATGTTTTTAATACGCATAGATTTTATAATAATGCTACAAAATTACACACAAGATAGAATAGTTACATAAATCATTTAATTAGTCCTAAAGAACTTCATATTTAACAATAAAAAATCGTGCGGAAAAGTAACTTTTTAGCACTAATGCGGAAAAGTAACTTTTTAGCATTAATGCGGAAAATTTACTTCTTCGCACGGTTTACTTTTCTGCACGATTTTTTAGTACGGTGCCTGAATGTGACTTATTAAGTTTAATGGTTAAGTCTATTAATTTTCTGAATGAAAAATAGTACCCATAAATAGGAATTTGTCGTTTAAAGTGAAAATAGTGCCTTACATTAAAAGTCGTGCGGAAGAGTAAAAATCATGCGAAAACGTAATTTTTCGCCCGCTCATAGGAAAAGTAACTTTTTCGCACGCTCGTAGGAAAAGTATTTCTTTTTATTTTTTTCTTGGTTTTCGGTCAGTTAAGTGAAATTAAGCAGGTTAAAAGTAGCAATTAAAGGAACAGAAGAAAGAAAAACATATAAATTTCGATGGCTAATAATCTACAAAATAATTTCGAAAACTAAGAAGGCGACTTATTAGAATTCAAGTAACTATCTGCTACCTTGAAGTGCTTTTGCCCATTACCATATCAAATTTTATCTTCACGGATTAAAAATTCTTAACTATTCTTAACTATTCCGGTGATACCGTGAGAAATGAGTTAAAATTACAGTTCCAAAAGTTTTTAAAATTCTATTTTCCGTAAGACAAGTGTCGCCTTGGTCGCCATTCTTCAGAAACGATAGAAAATCTGACCCGTCACAATTCTGGAAAGTAGCGATTTTTACTTATTGCCTCACTATAAATAAAAACACAGCGTCTCTAATATTTATCCTAACGTTTTAAGAGAGACCGCATCATTTTGTTAATAACATTTTGTAAATTTAATATTTTAAAGATATTCTGTAGGGCTAGTTTTACGGCGGAGCAAGATTGCTACTATGCGTCCAAATAAACCTCAAAAAGTGTCGAAAATTCTTACCATGTCAAAGGAAAGACAGAATTTATGTGACTTTTCTGAACACTGTCAGCGACATATTCCATGGCTACCTATGGTTTTGTATGTTAAAAGTTTTAAAGGTTTGTTTAGACATAAAAATAAGCTTAATAAAACACATTTTTAAATTAAAAAAGGGTTTTGCACAAAAACTGCTTACAAAAATTAAAATTGACATTTTACCGGAACGGTATTAAGAAACTAAATTTTAAGGAATATTAGCAAATAAGTCCTGACAAACAATTAGTTACTATAAACTTGTGTTTAAAAATAGTCAGATTTTTGTAAGGGCGAGATTTTCTGACGGTTTTTGAAGAATCGCGACCCTTATAACAAAAAGCATTTTAAATATCTTAAATGTGTACCTTTATCTCCATCTGCTTTTCATGTTTCAAGCTGCTCTGTAAATTTTTCCATAGTTTCCATTGCCATTTTCTCCTCACATGAAAAATCAATAAGACTTTTCTTAAAATGTAGGTTACTTTTACAACATGATACCAGAGGGAGCTGCAGTTGCTATAGTAGAAAAGAATATATTAATCTGCGGTAAGTTATTTTGTTACTTTAAATTTTTCTAAAGTGTGACTGTTAGAATTCTGGCCACTTGCAATTAGGCAGCTTACCAAAACTTATTAATTATAACACGTAAATTCCTGTTCTCACTATGCTTCAAACTAATGCAACTTTTTACATACATTTTTTTTTGAAGCATGAAGCTGTGATCAAAAATTCGTATTCCTTTTCCCCAAAAGCTCCCGTGTACCAATTTTGGTTGAAATCGGACAAGCCTAGGTGGTTTCCCTCCTCTAATCCTCTCGTAGGGGGGAGGGTGCCTAATAATGACATATTATTTTTTTATAAGAGCCCTAATTGACGCAAACGTGTTAATTATACTTCGATTGGGCACATCCTATTAGATACACCAGGTACTGCTAGGTACTTCAGTATACTTCTTGCGCTCATGCGACAAGTGAAGACGGTATCGCGCGCGCGAATTCTGAAAATACGCGTTTAAAGAAAAAATGTAACAAAAGAAAACGTGAGAAGTAAATAGATTACCGAAAGAAGATAATGAGGAACCTGAAAAAGGACATGAAAAGGTATCATCATATTCAAGATATAGGCAAACTGTCAGTTTGTAAACAATGGAGTGAGACAAATATTATGCTTTTGGCTAATATTTTTTGGCATGGGTTTGTTTATTCTGTAAACACACATTTGTTTTTATTACGCATAAAAACTTAAACCCTGCATAGTTCCTGACTTATGCCCGCTAAATTAGTCTCAATAAAAAACTCCATATGTTTACTTACTAGCACGTCGTTTTTCATATTTTATATGTGACGACGAATCTGACAAAACGAATAAAATGCCGAAAAAATTTAACAAAAGAAAACGTGAAAAGCAAATGGATTACCCAAAAAAGAAAATGAGGAAATTGGAAAAGGAAGGGAAAAGGAAGCGTCGTGATTCAAGTAAGTAAGGCGCATTGTCAGTTTTAAACAGTAGAGTGAGACAAATATTAGGCTATTGGCTAATGTTTTTTGGCATGGGTTTGTTTATTCTGTAAACACACATTGGTTTTTATGACTCATAAAAACTTAAACCTTGCATAGTTTTTGACTTATGCGCGCCATATTAGTCTCAATAAAAAACTCCATAATGTTAATAAAATCCGTTTCCAAAATATTACATTTTAATTTCCAGAATAACTATTAGAACAAAAACCCTTCACCCGTCGTAATTTAACAAAAATTCTCAACCGAATTTTCCATGTAGACGGAGCATGACTCAGAATTTTTTTGCCTAGCACGCTATATCCTATATGCTACACGTAAAAACAAATACTATCATATTTTACTTTACCGGGTGTTCAATTTTCTAAGAAGATTATAATATATTTACTTAAAAAAGTATTATTAGCACATCGTTTTTCATATTATTATATGTGACGACGAATCTGACAGTTCCTCAACTCGTCAGACACTAGTATTTCCTCCAACTCTAGCATAGAGAGGCACCCCTTAGAAAGTATATTAGGGGGACAGATGATAGTACATTGAGTCCAGATATATCAGCAGAGCTTGCTTGCAGATGGAAGAAGCATCTTTCTATGGGAATATATAGATAAGGAAACTAAAAATAATCTCCTCGAGAAATACAAAATTCCCGGAAAAATTTCCAAATTCTTCAAGGACCCAAATTAAATCCAGGATGCTAGCATCCACAGAGCAAAAAACAGATACGTAATTCTTGAAATTGTAAACCATTTTGGGAAAAGGTTTGACAGCCTTAGAGCGGATTTTCTCTAATTTGGCCTAAACAGAAAAGGGAGAGACGAAGCACTTGATGAAGATCTTTTGAGTCTTGCCGAATCGGCGCAGTTGTTTTGCATTGGCCACAATATTGTTTCATGCAAAAATATAATAAATTGCTATTGCGCAAAATCCAGATATTTTCTTTTTTAGCGACGGTTTTGCCGAAAATTGCAAAAATATAAAAAACGCGCCGAGAGGAAATATTAGAGCTAAACAGTGAAAGAACGTATTTTCAGAAAAGTAGAATCAAATAACTCAAAAATAAATTAGCTTTGAGTTGGACAAAGGTTACAAAATTCCCTTTGTGGACAAACCTTCTCAAGTTTTCACCCCCAAAACCTCAAAATTTAGCAAAAATGAGTTAAAAATTTATTCGAAAAGCATACAACATTTATAAATAGCAGCAGATAAAACTGTTAATAACTGTCAAGACCAGTTTTTGTTAAGCTATTTTTTAAGACAGAACGATAACAGAGGATTTTAGGTTTATCTTTAATCCTAGAAAGCTACATAAAGTTCTTTCGCCCACCTGATTTTCATCTGGAAAATATTAGAGAACTTAATTACTAAAAACTGTTTCCTTGCGACATTAGATCTTAAAGCTGCATATGTTTTAGTTCCAATGTTTGATGAATATAAAAAATATTTAAGATTTTTTTTCAAAATAAAAGTTGAGTTCCAATGTTTACCATTCGGTCTAGACACTGCACTTTTTTGTTTTACCCTTTCAGGCCTTTTTCTCTTATCTAAAAGAATAGGTTTTCTATTAACAATTAAAAAACCATACACAACCGACTCAAGAGATAAAATTTTTAGCATTTATCCTTAATGCAAAAAAGATGTGGATATATATCGCACAAAAAATAATAACAAAAACAGCCATTAAGACTATTCAAAGAAAAAATAAATAATAAAATAACAATTAAAGAGGTTTCGCAAATTATAGAAAGGCTAGCCTTGTTGTACGTAAAAACCCTTGAGCGAGAAAAATATCGTGCCTTAAAGGCTAACAGGAACAACTATAACAAAAAGATGCTTGTTAGGTTCTTAGTTAAAAATGAACTTGTGTGGTGGTTAAAGCACATACTATTTTGCAGCCTAATTATAACATTAAAATTTTCTCCGATGCATACAAATCGGGATGGGGGCATGTTGCAATGGAAAGGAAGCAAAAGGGGTTTTTTTTGGCAACAAGGTGAACAGGAGAAACACATAAACATTCTTGAAATGAAGGTAGCTTTTTATGGCTTAACAAGCTTTGTAAAAGACTTTAAAAAAATTCATATTTTACTAAGAATTGATCGCTATTGGGAGAATAATGTGGCAGTAAGCTTAGGTATATTTTTTGTATTTGCCACGTACATAAATACGTTGGATAATCATATAGCGGACAAGAAATCTGGTTAAAAAAAAGTGAATGCACTCACAATAAATTAGAAAAACCTTAATTCTTATATATTTCCTCCTTCTTCACTGTTTCCAAAAATGTAAAAAAAAGGAAAAAAAAGAAAAAATTGAAAATGATAATGCTATATGTTTATTCTATCTGGAGAACTCAAGCATGGTATTTATTTAAATCCGAAAGGTGATTTACTCTTATCCTCGTTTAGGTAACCCCATCTACTATGAAAGAATCTTTCCCTGGGGGTAGCAATCTTATCAAGGTGGCCTATAGTCAAAGGGGCGTTTGGGAGGATGCAATTTATTTTTTCCAAATGATGGAAGTTTTGCGACAATAATATTGAGACCATCTTGCAGCCTAATGTAAATCAAGTTGTATCCGTTTTAGAAACAGAATCTCAAAATACTATGAAATATTGAACTCTTAACACACATAGGTCTGCCTTAAATTTAATTTGCGAGCATAAAAATCAGAAAAGGTAGATAGGTTTATTAGACGCATTTTTAAGCTGCGCCCTCGGTTTCCGAAATATAAACTTGGTATCCGGAACCAGTGTTACCTTATATAGGTAACTTGTACCCTTTGGTAAATTTAACATTCGGGTTACTAACTATAAAAATGATACTTCTTTTGACTCTTTGTTCTGCTCAAAGAGTTCAGACATTTTCTATAAGTTAAGGAACATCAAGGCTAACGAAGAGGGCACTGAAATAATTCTTAAAGATATTTTTAAAATATCTGGACCCAGAAGAATTCAGCCTTGGCTTAAGTACCCTATTTCAAAGAAAATTTACAGTTCTATTTTTGTTTTACCATTATATATTGCATACAGAAAACAAAACTATTTCGATGAACAGATGATACACTTATTTTAACAAAGCCTCATAAGCCCGCTACATCCCAAAACATTAGCAGGTGGATTTAAAAAGGTCTAAAAAACGCAGAAATAGAATCAAATTTTAAAGGACATAGCACAGGACATGGGGTGTCTTCCGCAGCATTAAGGGTTGGTGCATCAATCAAAAGTATTAGAAAGGCTGCGGCATGTTCCGAAAACAGGAAAACGTTCAATCGATTTTATAATAAACCTTTAAGTTCAAAATATTTCTTAGCTAACTATATTAAGAAATATATTTTAAACACATTTAAATTTTAAAACTTGTGGTTTCATTATTATTATTTAACTTTTTAACTAATATCGCCATATTCTCTAAACATTTACCTGGGGTATCTAATAGGATGTGCACAATTGAAGTATAATTAAGGATTAAACGACTAACCTGTAAGGAAGTTCAATCCAAAGTATTCATGTATTTTTCATGCAATTGACATAAGTACTAGTCAACCCACCCTTGACGATCTTAGTATTTCAGGAAAGTTTTAGAAGTACCTAGCAGAGATCAGTCAGGCTGCCATGGCGGTATGCTTTTCTTATCTCTAAAACTTGCGTATGACGTACTACGAAGTATCACTACCTGATGTATCTAATAGGATGTGACCAATCTCGTATAATTTGGATTGAACTTCCTTACAGGTAAGTCGTTTAATCCTTAATTATTTTCCTATATTTTTAAGGCAATAAATATTTATTAAACGTAATTAAGTCTAATATAATTTTAGTACCTAAACAAAAATTAGTCCTATTAAGCATTTTTAAGAAAAAAAAAAACCTTGTTTTTAAAAAGATATATGAAAAGTCGGTTAGAACCCTTATTTGTCTTGACCTTTTATTCATTGAAATTTCAGGTTATGAAGGTTGTTGACTTAAGAGTGTTTGAGTTTGATATTATTATGATTTATTTATGATGAAATTTTCATTGGTCGTAGGTAAAGTATAGTACACTAATTCACCTTTTATGGTCATTACACGCTCAGATAAATCAAGACACTCGTCTGCGGCTCGCGTCTCAAACTCTTCTTCGCGTTCAATGACCATCGTAACATGATTGTTATGTAAACTACTATTACATACATTGCAAGTTAAATAAAAGTTTGTAAAAAATAACGCTAAATTTTTGACTACTCTGTTTACTTTTTTCCTATACCTAACCTTAATTTTTAATTTTGTGTTTCGCCTTATTTTTTTTGGCAAAATGGAAGAGAAGTGGAATATTTGTCGGAAAATTCGTAAATAAAACTCTTCATTTCTAGATTTCTATTATATTTTTCCATTATTTTTCGACGAATTTAATAGTACTAACACCCAAGATGCATTCAACTTTCCCAGGAGCATAAAAAAGTTGCATAGTGACAACAGGTCTTAAGTATTTCGTTTTTTCTAATAAGTGCTTATACAAGGTGTCCGAAAAATAACGATACCCCTAAATATCTAGAAAGCCGAAACTAATGCAACTTTTACATGCATCTTTTTTTTGAAGCATGGGGGATATTCAAACTATGCATTTTTTTTTTAGAGAAAATGTTATTTTGAGCTAACATAAAAAAATCACTAGTCAAAAGAATCGAAACTTTGTTTACTTTTTTATATTAGATACGTAGAAAATTTGGCTTCTGTGGGCCTTTGATGAAGATTTTACGAAACTTATTTTAATCGATTACTAATGGACCCACTAACACTGTGTCGATTTTTTTCTTAAATTCAGATGGTTTGAGCTAGAGAAATGAAATTGGGCACATATGTTGGCATTACAAAATTACAAATGTGGCCCCTGCATTTTTTTGGACATTGGCTGAAAGATAAGTGAAATGTAATTTTTTAATTAAAATCAATAAAATTTTAAGACCCTGACCTAGGAGCGTTCTTAACAGCAACGAAATTTTTGTTGGGATAATAGAGTTGTAATGTCGAAACTACTTTTTTTGGGTTTTTCGCCACTAAAACCAACACATACCAATAGATATCTAAATTTTAACTCAAATCATTGCTTATCGGTTAAAGAAGCAGTAACAAAATGTCTATACGATAGAGCTAAAGTAATTTGTTCGGACAATAACACATTTTATTAAAATTAAAAATTCGTATCCAAATAACTTCATCGAGAATTCTTTTAGACAAATCGAATTTCCAAGACAACGCGAACGTAGACATAATAATGCACAAGCAACAAATTTACTAATTCCATTTATACCAGGTATTTCGGAAAAAATTAAACGAATCGCTAATAATTATAATATTAGAACAATTTTTAAATAATCATTTACTCTTACATTAATTCTAACCAAAACAAAATCATTAAATGCTGAGCAAAACTCAAAAAATATCGTTTATAAAATTCCTTGCGAGTGTGCTAAATTTTATATTGGAGAAACTTCAGGGCCTCTTAAAGTTAGAATAAATGACCATAAGGGGTACCTCAGAAGGGGAGACTGGGAGAGGTCTAAAATTTGCCAACATTCTTTTGAAAATGATCATAGAGTAATGTGGGGAGAAACCAGTATATTACAAAAAGAACCAGACAAAATTAAACGAAAAATCAAAGAAGCAGCTTGAATCTATCTTAATGAACATGAATGCATAGCTAGCATATCAGTTGATATAAATACAGTTTGGCTTCCAATTTTAAAATATGGTCCGTACACCAATGTACATAAAAATTGTGTGTCGTCCCAAACAAAATTTCTCAATAATATTAATTATAATTATTCTTAGTTTATTTATAATTTTCTAAAAAAAATAAAATTTCAATTATCTTTGACTCAAATATTTAGTTCCTACGACTATCTATTTCTTTTTTAATTTTCTTCAACCACGCGAGATAAATATGACTTTTTTTGCCTCAACAAAAATCGCCGTGTGTCGACGTAAAAAACAGAATGCAAATATCAATTTCCAAAATAAGAGCAATTTTTATCTCGATTAAAAATGTTAGCTGTGCTACTGTGTGGTGAACTCAATTATTCAAAACAAAATTAATTTGACTTTAAAACAGCGATTAAACTCAATAACTCAATTATAAACTAATTTAAGTGCTCTATCTGGTCATCTTCAATCGACAAGCTGCAGTCAGTGGAGTGGTAGGCCTACACTGGATTTATGGACACTAGAAGCCGGTAAGTTGGGGTAAAAAAGGGCTCGATATTATTTCTCTAATCATTTTTTAAAAAAGGGGAAAACCCGTAGAAGTCTATTTTGAAGCTCGACCTAGCTGTCGAAGGAACTAACAACTTTTTTATTTAGAAGAAAAAACTAAAAACCATTTTTGGTCACATCGAGCCGGATGTGGACCTACGGGAACATCTCTTAGATAAAATAAAATAATTTTCAAAAAAGAAAGCTAGTAGTAGGTAGTCACCTAAACAAAAAAAGTTTACGTAGTTTTATTTAATATAATAAAATCATAGGTACTTAGCTATAAAACTAAGCACATAAAAAAGGTATACATAGTTTTATATTATTATAATAAAATTATAGACACCTACCTAATCAATTTAATAACCCGATTTTGTCTCTAAGCAAACATTTTTTTGTAAAAACACACACAGTTTTTTGCCAACTATTTTAACTAAATTTGGATATGTGCATTTATTCATTAAAAAGAAATATTTATACAAATAAATTTTATTTTTCTTGCTCAATTTATCAAAATAAAAAGTTACATTGCTACTAAAAGTCGTGTATATCTAATAGGTACATTCAAAATTGATTTTTTCTATTTTAAATAAAAAAAAATATTCAATTTTTATTTTCAATTTTTTCGATTTATTTTGATTGCTACTCGAAGCGATTTTTTTGTTCATACCGATAAAAGTCTCGAAAATTTTGTACATTTTTCAAGTTACGTACCTGATTACTATTTATTAACTTTTTGTTTTTGGTAAAAAATGGCTGAAGAACTTAAAAAATATCAAAATTTGCGCCAAAGTGAGTATCAAAAACTTACCGAAATTCACATTATGGCAAATAAACTCAGCAACGGCGACGAAAAGAGCACACCGCTTTTTAGGTGCATGTATTCGAGCGTCCAGAAAATCTATGATCAATTTTACGAGCATCACAACTAGGTTATCATATTGATCTCTGATGGTGAGGATGCAGCCTTTAAAACTGAAGATAGTGTTCGGAAAATTTTTGATTTAATGTACTACCAATGTAAAGCTTGTTATTTCAAGTTGCCACTAGAAAAGTCTAATTAAAATCAACACTTGCCAACAAATCAATCCCCTACTCATTCTCAACCATTTTTTCAACCCAAATTAGATTTGGAAATCCCTATTTGTACAGGAGACATCGAATCATCTCAATCCTTTATTGATATTTTTGACGCCCTAGTGCACAAAAATCAAAATATTCCAAAAATACTCAAATTTTCAACCCTCAAATCTCATGTAACTGGCTCTGCGGCTTCAGTTATAGCAAATTTAATGTTATCTGATAGCAATTATGATATTGCTTATGTAGCATTACGTAATCGCTTTATTAATCCACGATTCCTGGCAATTAATTTATGGGACAATTGGACACTTTTTCTAAAAATATTACTAGTTTAAAAAAAATTTAGGTTTACCCACTGATTATTGGGATTTCGTCTTGGTGAGAATGATCCAGAAACGCTTACCTGTTTCCGTAGTCAGTCGTTTAACAGATTTTTTGAACAAAAATTGCATGGCATTAGGTAACATTCAAACTGCGTCTACCTCTAACTCAACACCTCAATATTCGCAAACACCTCAATTTAACAAACAAGGTTTGTCTAAACCACCTCAAGTTTCAAGTACTTATATGGCTCAAACTCAACCTCAAATTCAAAATACTAATCCTGTCTCAACCGCTACTAAAAATAATGGCTCAACCTGCTCAATTTGTAGCTCTAATTCGCAAAATATATTTAAATGTCAAGAATTTTTATCAAAAAATCTTCAAGATTGATTTCGACTGGCCAAAACTAAAAAATTATGCATTAATTTTTTATCTAAAGCACACAAGACATCTTTATGTCAATCTAGCTCTAAATGTCATAAATGCCAATCCTCTCATCACACATTTTTATGCTTCTCAACTCGTGGAAACCCCAATGCTACCACTGAATCCACTCAAAATTCAAACAATCAAAATTCTGATCAACATTTTTCTGGTCTAACCAATGTAAAAAGAGGTACATTGCTTTCTACTGCTCGCATAGAGGTTTTAGATAGCAATGGAACTTATCAACCCCTGCGTTGCCTTCTAGATAACGGCAGTATGACATCATTTATAACCTCAAAATGCCCCAATCGCTTAGGGCTCAAATCATCTCCCTCTTCTGTTCAATTGACTGGTCTAGGTAATATGTAGATCAAGAAGTGGCATTGGCTATCCGCCCTTTTCTAAGATCCGATCCTGTTTTTACAGTAGATGCACTAGTTGTGTCAAAAGTAAGTGAAAACTTACCTCCTTATAAGATCTCAACCGATAATCTGTATCAACTTGCTAATATAAGATTAGCTGACGAGCAATTCCATAGCCCTGGACAAGTTGATATCTTGTTAGGTGCTGACATTTATGGAAAGCTTCTGCTCAATGGACATATCCGTGGTGGTCCTGATCAACCTGATGCAGTCAATACTGTATTTGGTTATGTGTTAATGGGCAAAGTTCCTGCTAAATCTCCTCCAATCGTCACTGCTATGTGCTGTCATATCAAAGACTCAACTTCTCTCGATACCCAAATTCAAAGATTCTGGGAGATTGAGGATGTTCCTTAAGTCAAGTGTCTTTCTGAAGATGATCGAAAGTGTGAGAACATATTTCAGGAAAGTTTTCAAAGGGATGCAACAGGAAGATTTATTGTAAAACTGCCCTTCAAGGATAATATTGACCCTTGCTTTCCAGGAATACGATCTCTAGCACTAAATAGATTTTACTCGCTCGAACGTTCCTTAACTAAAAAGCCTCAACTTTTCTCTCAATATTGCGACTTCATTCAAGAGTTTCTCGATCTTGATCATATGGAGTTATCTACTGAAGTTAGACCCAATTCTTTTTACCTGCCACATCATTGCGTTATTCGGCCATCAAGTCTGACGACTAAACTTCGAGTAGTGTTCAATGGATCTTTGCACTTGCCAAACCAACCCTCTCTCAATTCGACATTGTATGCCGGACCCAAACTTCAAAGCGATATCTTCACAATTCTGCTAAATTTCGCACCTTTGCTTATACACTTACCGCAGATATATCAAAAATGTTCAGACTGGTCATTGTTCATCCTAATCACCAAAATTATCAAAACATTTTATGGAGATTTTCTTCTTCACAACCCATTCAAGAATATCGCTTTAAACGACTTGTTTATGGTCTAACCTCATCTTCATACCTTGCTATTCGAGTCCTTCATCTATTAGCTGAAGAACATTGTTCTACTTATCCTTTAGCTGCTGAAGCTTTACGCACAGTAACCTACGTCGATGACCTAGTTACTGGAAGCTCAAATCTCGAGTCTGCGCAGTTGCTGCGACAACAACTTATTGATTTATTAAGACAAGGAGGTTTTGAACTACAAAAATGGTCCAGTAACTGTCCTCAGCTCCTTAATCAGCTAAATCCCTCTCAAATATCTATTAATCCTGGAAGTTTTGAGTCAGCTTCAGCTGCTGAATCCTCTTTCAAAGTCCTCGGCTTAGAATGGAACGCTTCTACCGACAGTTTCCGATTTTCTGTCAAATTTCCGAATAAACCTTGTACTAAACGCAATCTTCTCTCAAACCTGGCTCAAATTTTTGATCCGCTTGGTATGCTTTCTCCAGTAACTTTCCTTATCAAGCATTTAATTCAACAGCTCTGGAAGCTAAAGTTAACTTGGGACTGTATTCCTCCTCAAGAAATTACTCAACTCTGGAACAAATATGTTCAAGATATACCAAGACTTCAAGAACTCCAACTCCCTCGAATCATTATCCCCCCTTCGACTCAACGTATCGAGCTCCATTGTTTTGGAGATGCAAGTCAAAAAGGCCACTGTAGTGTCTTGTATTTCCGATGCTTTCTAAATTCTGGAGAAATTTCTGTAACTTTTATTTGTGCTAAAGCAAAAGTAGCTCCATTGAAAATTGTATCTCTTCCTCGACTTGAACTAAATGCAGCAGTTGTATGCGCTCGATTAGCTTCTTTTGTTTCAAAGTGCTTTCACAATCAACTGCAAATCAATAAAATCCATTGCTATTCCGATTCTATTCCGAACTTTGAGGTGGATCAAATTTCACCTCATGAGTGGCGAACTTATGTTAGCAATCGTGTTTCTTTCATACAGGACAAAGTCCCCGCCTTTTCGTGATTCTATATTCCTTCTAAGCAAAACCCAGCAGATATAGGGTCCAGAGGAATGCTGGCTTCCGATTTAATC
The DNA here is from genome assembly GCA_963921995.1 of Oxystoma pomonae. Lineage (NCBI taxonomy): Eukaryota > Metazoa > Arthropoda > Insecta > Coleoptera > Brentidae > Oxystoma > Oxystoma pomonae. Next base: position 100,234,768 of record OY998165.1, read on the forward strand.
AAATCTGCCTTATGGTGGGCAGCTCCAGTTTTAGCTGACCTTGATTTTCCTCGTCATGAACCTTTCAAATTTTGTGAAACAACTGACAGTTCTCTAGAACAACGTTCTGTAGTTCAAGATAATTCTGCTACTATCACTCCAAACTTTCTCGATTCTCTGCTTTAAGATAAGTCTTCTTTAGATGAATCTACCCGCATTCTTGCTTATTCTTTACGATTTATTAATAATTGTCGATCCCTGAAACTCAACAAGTCCAAATTTTCAGGAAGTTTGTCTTCATTCGAAATATATAACTCAACTTTATGTTTTATCAAACGTACTCAATCTCTCTATTTTTCGAAAGAAATGGAACTTATTCAGAACAAACAAATAGTTCCAAAAGCTTTACTCAAACTTTCTCTATTTTTTGATCATCAAAATGTTCTACGAGTAGGAGGTAGACTTAAAAATGCTCCTATTTCATTTTCCAGCAAATTTCCAGCCCTCCTTCCAAGTCGTTGTATTCTGACAACTCGAATTATTGAGGCAACTCATTTAAAGTATTTACATAGTGGAGTACAAACTACCCATTTCCTAGTCCTACATTGGATTTATGATGCTAAACGTTCTATTCGAAGAGTTCCAGCTCAATGAATAAAATGTTGGAAAACTAAACCTACTTCTACTATACCTGTCATGGGAAATTTACCGCTAAACCGTGTTTCGTCTCACAAACCCTTTCTTCATGTTGGTGTAGATTACGCAGGCCTTTTTGAAATTTTCATGTCTAGAGCTCGAGGTACTATTAAACTTAAATCTTATTATATTTGTGTGCCTTTCTATTAAGGCAGTCCACTTAGAACTTGTGAGTGACCTCACTGCCAATGCTTTTCTAGCTGCTTTCAAAAGCTGCAGCTAAGGAAAATATTAGTTGGCATTTCAACCCTCCTTCAGCGCCCCACATTGACGGCCTGTGGGAGTCCAACATTAAATCTGTCAAGACACATTTGGTGCGTGTTCTAGGAGATCAAGTTCTAAGTTACGAGGAGCTTACACCATCTTCACTCAAATTGAAGCAATTTTCAATTCTCGACCCCTTACTCCAATCAGCAATAATCCCAATGATTTCAATGCTCTAACTTCTGATCATTTTCTGACCATGGAGGCTTTAACTGCTCCTATTGAGCCTAGCTATCACTCAACCCCCATGAATAGACTTTCTCGATGGAAATTATCTCTAAAATTCAGCAACATTTTTGGACCCGCTGGTCCAAAGAATACCTGCATACTTTACACCAAAAGGTGAAATGGAGTAAACCCACCTCACAGCTCAAGCCTGGTACTCTGGTTGTGATAAAGTAGGATAATGTAGCTCCTTTAAACTGGCCTTTAGGTCGAATTATCGAGATTTTTCCAGGTTCCAACGGAATTGTTCGGGTAGCAACCGTAAAAACACTTGATGAGTTATTTAAGCGACCAATTGTTAAGTTGTGCCCATTACCAATAGAAGAACAACACTAAAATGCTTCGCATTTTGGTGGGCGGGAAATGGTCCGTACACCAATGTACATAAAAATTGTGTGTCGTCCCAAACAAAAATTCTCAGTAATATTAATTATAATTATTCTTAGTTTATTTATAATTTTCTTAAAAAAATAAAATTTCAATTATCTTTGACTCAAATATTTAGTTCCGACGACTATCTATTGCTTTTTTAATTTTCTTCAACCACGCGAGATAAATATGCCTTTTTTTGCCTCAACAAGAATCGCCGACGTAAAAAACAGAATGCAAATATCAATTGCCAAAATAAGAGCAATTTTGATGTCGATTAAGAACGTTAGCTGTGCTACTGTGTGGTGAACTCAATTATTCAAAACAAAAATTAACTTGACTTTAAAATGGTGATTAAACTCAACTTTTGAAAAAATTTCCTTAACTTAGTGGCGAAAAACCCAAAAAAAGTAGTTTCGACATTATGAATCCGCCACAAATATATAGATTTTATTTATAATAGAGTTGTAGGTTATATTATCAACTACCAGCTGACTGAGATTCAGATGTGCAGGTACATATGTCATTTTTTATGATATACGAAGGGAAGCTGTCGGAAGACCAAAATATGTGCCAAATTTCATTGCTCTAGCTTAAACCGTCTGAATTTAAGAAAAAAGATTGACACCCTAACCCTACTTTTTGACTGCAGCATTTTTGGGTTTGTCAAAAGGTTAGACAGTGTTGGTGTATCCATTAGTAATCGATTAAAACAGGTTTCGTAAAATCTTCATCAAAATTTCTACGGAATACCCTCCCAAGTAACAATTTGTCGACGCAACAACGTTTCCAAACGCAACCACAACGTTGCGATGTGACGTTGTAGGAAACGTTTTACCAACGCTATTTTACATCAATTTGGTAAATACTTTTCGAGTTGTCTCAACGTTGCTCGCAACCTTTGGTATGCACCCATTCAAGAAATGACCAAGATCACAACCTTGTGTGCAGCGCCACCTACAATAAGTTATTTGTTAAAAGTATGCCAGACGTGTTTATTATGGCCCAAAATATAACGTGTAGTCATATCATATCATCATATTTTTTCTCCACCAAAAATCATCTATCATAAGATTCAGAGTAATAATAATCAATATTTCCCAAATTAATAATCATGAACAAGATGTACGTTTTAAAGGCTTTCTGTACACTATAATCGGAAACGCAACTTAGTGTACTGTGAAATATGATATTTTTAGGGCCAAAAAAAACGCGTGACTGAAATATATGGCAGATTTAGAAAAAAAGTTATTTTTTTTTAAATTTTATAATCAAGACAAAAAATTGTTGCAGAACTACTGTTACGTCTGTGTACAACTAAATTAGTAATTTAACAGTAATAACAGCTACGAATTGCTAGGAAAAACTCCTTACGCGTTTGTTTACATTCTGTTTGGCAATATGGCTTCAAATTAAAAAGGTAATTGCAAAAAGCAACATGGCGCTTATCCGTCGTTTCGTACTTATCGTTTGCCAACCAAAAAACGTCCTTTGGTAACAGATTCAGCAGCTGCTTCACCAAAATGCGCCTAATGTCAACGTACCAAAATCTTTTCCTTGGGTGACAGCTGACAGACTGCCAAGTCAATTTCATCTATCCGCGATTTAAAAAAAAAATTGTTTTTTGCTGCTCGGTGGTTTTTGCCAAATACAAAAATAGACCGGAGCTAGTTTAAAGTGGTCCATATTTTGGAAATTGACAAAGTGGAGCCTGTTCCACATTCATGGGAAACGAGGGTCACCTCTATTCGCCGCCACCTTTGAGGTTGTTGAGAAGAATTCAGTCTGATGGTACCGGAGCTCTGCTCATAAAACCAGTACCTACCCGTGTGTTTTAAAGGAAGAGTTTTACTTACAGCTGTAAAACCTCAACAAATAGGGCAGTTACAGACGCTTTCGGTGTGAATAAAGTTATAAAATCCTAATCTAGACCATCAAAGCAATAGCTGCAAGAAAATCAGATTCATTCCCAGAAAAAGTTTGGAAAAACTGTTGCATTATGCAAAGTTAATGGTCAATAAGAAGAAAGTTCAGAAACACTACATAATGAAGTCCCACCCACACACCTGATGATCGTAAGAAAAGTCCAGATGTTCTTGAGAAGCTTAACGAACTTTGCAACCTCATAGATGCATGTAAGTACTACAACTTTACTCGTTTTCTTTTATTTTTAGTCAACACCCAGTATCCATACGTTTGATTTTTATTGACAATTGTCAAGACTTAAATGACAGATATATATGGAAACAGTCACATTCAATTTTGAAGGTTAATTTTCTTTAACACAATAACTTCTCTAATGTCCATATCTCCCAACATGAAAATTCTTCGATAAAGCTTTGATCATGATTAACACTAATTGGGGTTTGAAATGGCTCTTCACAAATAAAGTTTCAATATAAAACATCACATTTGAAACCCCGATTAGTATCTAATCATGATTAATGCATAATCTCAGAATTTTTACTTTATGACCATTAAAAGCATAGCTAAGCAGAGCTCGTTCAGTCATGGAAGTTTTATTTTTAATTAATTTAATTTAAAAATTCTCTGAGTACTGCTTTTTTGTTTAATTTTTCTTAAATTTTTTAATTTTCTTAGGTGCAAAGAAATTGACAATATGGATGTAAAACTGGACCACCTTAAAGACCTAAATAAAGAAAGTTATACCGAAGGCTAATGAAATATTGGATCTAAAGAGGAAAACAATACTTTGGATGAAGAACTTGAAAAGGGGGATAATCCTTTGATCATTTAAGTAGATACTAGTAGTTTTTACATACCTATTTAAGATTTCTAAATAATAAATAGGTACACAACCCAAATAAATACTTGTGTGCAGAGCTAAAATTTCATCCCAGGGCCGGCTCACAATGGGGGCTATCAGTCTCTTAGTGCTGAATATTGAAGCTATGTCAGTATTTAGGTATTTGTGTGAGTACCTATACTTACATACTAAAAAAGCTTGTAATATTTTTTCAAATTAAAAAAAAATATATTCTTTATTTTTGTTTGGGTTTGTTTTATAATTAGATAGATTCAGCAGAAAACAAGGTTTTTCTTTCTGCTAGTTTACTCGTTAAAATGTTGTCCTTATTAGTTGTGTTCTGTACTTTTAAAGAAGCTACAATCTAAGTGCCTACTTTGTGTTTTGTATTATGTTTTGTAGTGTTTCTGTAATGTGTATTTTGTATTAAAATTAGTCAAAAGAAAGGTTTTATTTTTCCTTATTGTTCCAAAAAAACATACATAATTTTTAAAAGTTTGACACAAATACACAGTGACAAAAATCACAAAGAAATATAGTTTTTCTTTAACTGTTCAAGGATTCGTAAGTAAGGACCCATTTACTCAAGTTTTAATGTATATATTTCTATTTCTGTCTATTTCCCTTCAAAAAGTATAGAGAGAAAAAAAAATTACGAGTTGAGGATTAGCCATTAAAACTTGAATAAATAGGCCTTACGAAACAAATAAAATTTAAAATAAAAAATGAAATGAAAAATAAAAAAGTGAGGTTCTGTGTTGATAACAAGATTTGAAATACCAAACCAAACGACTCCCGTGCTCTTACCACATAATGACCAAAAAACGTAAATTTGACGAAGAATAACGTAGGATGCGCGACGTGTACCCTTTAACGTTTTGTGGTCGTTATTTTGACACCAAAATAATCACGAAATCTCATTAGTCATACGAAAACATTAACAAAACGTTGCAGTTTAACTAAAGGATAAAATTAACGTTTAGGCGTCGGTAATTATTTCGTTAACGAAGGTCGTCCCGAAAATAACCAATTTCTCCACCAAATACAACGTTAATATTGGTTAAGTTTTTAGTCATCACAACCAGTAGGTCATACAATTGTTACTTGGGCTATGCCCCTCAAGTAACACAGTTTCGACAATATACAGGGTGGACTCTTTAAATGAAACGGTGCTTCTAGCGGCTTTAGGGAAGAGGTTTTAAAAAAAATCTAAAAGCGAATTTTTAATGATTTTTACGGACTTTCAACACATGATAAAAAAAAATTGGGGCCCCCGACCCGAGGCCCAGTGAGAAGGTACCACTAGTGACACCTTTTCGGAAATCTTGTTAAAAAAGCAGATTTAGCGAACTAGTTTTTTTGGACATGTGTCAACCAATGTGTCAAAAATTAAAAAAAAAATTGTCAATTTTTTTGGCTTCAAAATAAACTACATATTTCTCTATTTCCTAAGCGGAATAAAGAAAATATCACACAAGGACATTATGGGGGGGCCCTCACTGAAGGCCCAGGGCCTGAAAACATTTTTTTCATGAGGACGTACCACTTGTGGCACCTTTTAGGAAAGCTTGTTAAAAAAGAAATCTGATTAAAAAACTTTTTTTGACATCAGTCAATCCGTGTGTTAAAAATGTTAAAAACATCAATTTTTTGTTAACTGTTTTAGCTATGAAAAAATAAAATAAAATAAATAAACTACATATTTCTTTATTTACTAAGCTGATTTAAATAAACCACCACATAAAGATATTATTGGCGCCCTATTTGAGGGCGCAGTCTAATTACCCGTTTTTAAATTTACTAGTTATTAGATAAAAGAAAAAGAAGCTATTTAATCGAATTTCTTTTTTAACAAGATTTCCAAAAAAGTGCCACAAGTGGTACCTCCTCATGAAAAAAATGTTGGTAGGCCCTGGGTTTTCAGTGAGGGCCCCCAAATGGGCCGCCAATAATAAATGTCCTTGTGTGGTATTTTCTTTATTCCGCTTAGTAAATAGAGAAATATTTAATGTATTTTGAAGCTAAAACAATTATCAAAAAAAATATTTTTTAAAAATATTTCGCATATTGGTTGACAGATTGATGAAATTAAATTTCTTTTTTAACAAGCTTTCCAAAAAGGTACCACAAGTGTTACCTTCTTATTTTTAGAAAAATAGTTGGTGGGCCCTGGATCTCTAGTTGGGAGCCCCAAAAGTTTTTTTTATCATGGACGGAAAGTTCGGAAAAAATCATTAAAGATTCGCTTTAAGATTTTTTCAAGACCTCTTCCCTAAAACCGTTAGAAGCACCGTTCCATTTAAAGAATCCACCCTGTATACTTTAAAGTCAAGTCAATGCTGCAAAAACGTTAGCACAACTCTCCCTTTACTTTTAAATAGCTACCTTTATTTGATCTGATATTTATATTATCTAGCTAACCAACTTTTAAAGGTAAAACTTATACCTAAAAATATGCTAAAACTTAACTAACAATCTGAATTTTTTTCTTAAAATACAACTGAAAAAAATGCGAAGATCGCCACGGCAGTTATTTGTTGTATGCTTAGTGCAATTTTGATTAAAATGCGGCTGCTTTTAATGCTATTTAGTATTTGAGAATAAGCGCCCTCTACCGCGCTCGGCTGGGACCGTGAGCTCACAGCAATAACGCCAAGATTTGCTTTTGTTTAAAAAAATGCAAGGTTGCTTGATTGCACTGGCGAGCAAGCGGCCATGTTTTATATTATGGTAAAACATAACCTCTCTAAAATTTGTCAAAAAATAATATTTTTTACATAAATATTCTCAAATCTAAGTCTGAAAATAGTTCAAAACTAATAGTCTGGAGGAAATCAAAAAAAGGTGGATATGATGCTTTTAAGAATTAGATTGATGCCACTCTGGCACCCTTGGGCATTCTGAAAAATCCAAGATGGCAGCCATTTTTAAGTGAAAAAATAGAGAAAAAAATGTCTGAACATAATATAGGTAAGTGGCACATTATTTTGGTCGAACTTGAGTCGCCTAAATCCAAATCCGGTATTATTTTTGTTCTCGGAGTACTCCAACGGAGGGGGGGTTGATTTTATGAAAAAATTGACCTACTAACATAGACATGTAATACATGAATTTTAGGGTTTTTGGGTTCGCTAAATTCAAATATGTGGTTAAGAAAATTTTTGGGGGTATTTATGGCGCAAACAGTAAAACTGTTTATGTGGAGACTTAATGAACAAACTTTATTTAAGTTTTTTTACAGATTTCGACAGCTCTGCTCTGTAAGTCTCCATTTCCTGTTTAACCCATAAATTACGCCCCACTTCTCCAAGTTACAGCCAAATATTCTTTTAACAACAGATTTGGATTCAGCCGACCCAAAAACCCCATAATTAATGTATCTCATGCATATATGCTTCTCTTTTGATTTTTATACCACGGCCCGTCACGGTCGTCATCTTGAATATGTTAAAATGGGGGATGATGCCCAAAAGTAATTAATTAGTTTTATAACAGGGTTGGCCGGATCTGTCGAAATCTTCAACAAAACTTGAATAAAGTAAGTTAGTTAAGTCTCCAAACAGTTTTACTGTTTACCGCATAAATACCCCCCCCCCAGCAAACATCGGATTACCAAAAATATAAAATATTCACTGTACAAAAGAAGTACAAATTTGAAACCTGGCATTTTACTATTTTTGTACATTTAATGCAGCACTTTGCGGTGCCATTACAAATAAAGAAAAAATTTAGTACTCTAATTAAAGTACTTTATGCCAGTGCAATTTTGCACGCATTGCAGCACAAATTGCACAAATATTGTAAAATGCCTTGTTCCAGATTAGTGTTATTTTTGTACTTGCGATATGTTTGCTGGGCCCCCACTCCTTCAAATTACCACCAATGTTTTTTTAAATACAGATTTGTATTCAGTGGAGCAAAAAAACCCTAGAATTGATGTATTACATGCCTATGTTAGTAGGTCGATTTTTTTTCTTTCGTTGAGGTACCCCCCAGAATAAAAATAATACCGAATTTGGATTTAGACGACTCAAATCCAACTGAAATGATATTCCACACACCAATATCTTGTTCAGATATATTTTTCTGTAGTTTTTTCACTTGAAAATGGCGGCCATCTTGGATTTTTCAAAATGCATAAGGGTGCCAGAGAGGCATTAATCGGATTCTTAAAACAGAGCATCTTGGCTAACAAAATCAGCAAAAAAAAGTTCTTGTACCATTCAGTTCCCACTTGAGGCAAAAATCGTGATTTGGCAACCAGACTATAACTAAATATGCAAGACATGATGTTTTTCCTTTATTTCTGGACTAAAATTTAAAAAATAATCAAAGTTTTATGATTGAGAAAATACCTATTATCTCAAATTTTTGAAGCGCATGCAGTTTAATGAGGTATCATAACAGGTTTATGTTGGCGAACAATTTAACTACTATTTTTAAATACATTTTTTGTTAGGGAAGTTAAATTTTAAACAACATTGCGTAGACGTTGTCACAGGAAAAAAATATTCCTCAAAATAGCTGTTGACAACAATTTCATGACGTTTTCAAAACGTTGTGGCAGAAAACAGCAAAAGCATTATTGTTATCTTTCTTTGCTGCGGAAACGTTATCCCAGCTTATTTACAGCACGCTGTGTTACTTGGGTCCCTAAGTAATACCAAACTTTTAATTATGGGTAAAAAGCGGATAGAAAACTTTTTGCACCCGTGATCAAAAAAAAAGTTTTTTTGCATCGATAACCAAAAAAGCCATGCTTTAGTTATCTGCAGACATGTTACTAAAATCATGGTTTTGATGAAGGTATAAAAAAAAGTTTTTTTTTAATAAAAATTTATTTGTGGTATATATCGGCTCGGTTTCTGCGTTGGCTACTGATAGACCGACATGCCGAATCTACAGAAGATTAAAAATCTGAAAAGTTCTTTTTATTTTTCTTGGCGCCTAGAACATAATATACTCTCGACAATGATGGGAATTTCCCAGATCCATTGTAAAATGATGTGAAGCCATTAAAGTTGTTAGATAAAATAAAATGTTGGTAAACATTGGGATTAGGAGATTATTTGAAATTAGCATAATTAATATTGCCTCAGTCTTAAAACAGGTACCTAATTTATACTTAAGGTGTGAATAAGTATACCCAGCTGACATTAAGGGTTTACAATATATTTTTTTTAGTACCCGTTAGCGGACGTTTTGCTAGCTGTGTATTTTTTTGCATTTTATTCACTACATAAAAAATGCGCTTCTTACAATTACTTTTAAAAGTTTAAAGCATTATCCGGGGACCATTCCAGTGATTTTGCATAATTTTAAGTTTTGTTTAATTCACGCTAAGAATTATTGATCATTTAAAAAAAACTAAATAAAAACAAAATATATATATATTAGAGACATAAAGCTATTTGTAACTCATCGCGGTATACGCATCCGTATCTAGCGAGAATCAAGCACATTGATTGGTCAGAAACTTGTTGCACGTTCGAAAAGAGCAGATATATGCTAATTTAAGGTGTTTCTGAACGCAATAGGTGCTGAGATACGATACGTGTGCCATAAAGATACGTGATACCTAACGCATCTCAACACCTATCGCGTTCAAGAACACCTTCGATTAGCATATATCTGCTTTTTTCGAACGTGGTACAAGTTTCTGACCAATTAATGTGCTTGGTTCTCTCTAGATGCGGATACGTATACGGCGATGAGTTAAAAATAGCTTTATGTCGCTATTTTTTTGAAAATCCACGCGAATGGTCTGTGGGGGATACCAGTAAGGTTTATCTGTTTAACCCTTTTTATACTTTTACTAAAACGCGGATAAATACTCGTATTATCTGATCTCAAATCCAGAGAGTGCATGAATGGTTTTAGGTCGAGTAGTATATAGGTTTACTAAACACCACAACGGCGGCCGGACTGTGGACAGTAGTAGTTTGCTAAGCTAAGCTAATTTACGAACTATTGATCAGAAAAATTTGTCAACTAGTTAGTCATTTTTGAGGTAATATATTGCAAAAAAATGAGTTGTTTTTTTAATTACGAGATATTTGTTGTTTTGCCTTATATGGCACGCTAGTGAACTACTGAAAAATATGCAGAAAAAAAAGTTAAAATTTATAATTTTTTTTAGTGTGACGGTGCAATAAATTGCCGATATGCTGGAGACAGAAGAATTTTGGTGGGACCTCCATAATGATTAAGTTGACCGCGTTTATATAGAACCTCCTGCAAACAGACAAGACTTCGATGAAGACTCAGGGGATGAATCTGGTGGCTTTTTGGAAAATCTTACAGGTAGGCAGCTTCAGGCGCATGCAGAAATAGTTCTGACTAGTGGACAACGTATTGGCAATAAACAATTGGCCAAAGAAGAAAGAAATCAAGACCTTAACATAGGAGGTGACAGTGATAAATTCGAAAGCTGGTCTGATGATGATGATATGCCGTATCTTCGTGAGGACAAAAAATGCATTTCTTGTTTCTCCGTTTTTACTTGAAAAAAAAAAGGAATGACGCAACTAGTACCATCACGGAGAACCAACTGCCGAAGAATTGTCTTCTCCGCTCTGTCGAAACTATGAACAAGAGCAAGCGGAGTACATATGATTTTGCCCTAACTGTAGATCATAATATAGTAGTGACACGATGGATGGATAATTCGGTGATAACGAATGCGCATAGATATTCATCCAGTGAAGAAAAGAAAATTGGTATCTCTAGACCACACTGTGTTAAAAAGCATAATGAGTTCATGGGAGGCACTGATCAGATGGACTCAAATATAAATGTGTATAGAATGATCATACGAGGTAAAAAGCGGTGGTGGTCAATATTTACATGGCTTATCGATACTTGCCTACAAAATGCTTGGATTACTTACAAAAAACACAACCCATCAATTTTTCAGTTGGATTTTCGCCGTCAAGTTGCTCAAGTCTACTGTAAAAAAATATCAAAATCTCTTTCTTCTGGGAGGCCCATGACACTCATACTGATCATTTTGTTAAATATATGTCCAATAACAAGTGAAGAAGATGTGCTGGAAATCACACTCAACTAAAGGCTGTACGAACACAATGCAGCAAATGCAACGTAGGCTTTTGTATTGGATGCTTTGCGAATTACCACACTCAAAATTAAATTTATTAAGTTTTTTGATTAAGGGTTCTGAAGTCGCTAAACGAAATAAATAGGGAGCAGATCGCTTAGTGGCACGCTGACCGACGACTTTTCGTATTCGTTTTGCCGAACGCGCTACCTGCGAGCCGACAGAATCGAATTCGCTTAGCACATCTTGGCATCATCGCATTTTGCATTTTTATTTCTTGTTAGCTTCGTCGTTCCTTTTTTTTCTATGTGTAAGAACTGGCCCTTCTTTTTTGATACGAAGTTCAGAAAGGGTAAAACTGTAAAACAAATGGTGGTTAAACTAATAGGCAGAAATGATGATTTTCGATGGATTAAGTTTTCTTTTACTTTACAACAGCTACCAAATGGTAGGTGTTTCGCAAACGGTCGCCGCGCGCTGAGAGAACCCGCTACGCATTGTGTTCAATATACGTGAATTAAAATGAAAAACGTTTCAGCTTTTTCGGACAATTATTTTTATTTAAACTTTTACATCAAGTGCCGACGTTTTGATCCTAATCCGGATCATATTCAGGGCAAGATGCTTCAAGATTTAAAAGAGTAAAAATGGTTTTTACGTTGTTGCATGGCAGGATAGACACAGACAATTTGGTCAGCGGAACCGAGCGTAGTTAAAATTCTACTTGTGTTTTAAAAGTTTTTAGATTATAATCATACTAATCCTAAAAGTCTCGTACTAATTACGTACGCCGTGCAGCGGGATGGAAAAGTATTATAGCTTCTATCCGCTTATTTTATTGTAAACCTTCTGAAAATAAACATTTATAAAAGAAACGGCAACATTTTTCTTTGAAATTTTTGATCACCCCCTATACACAGCACATGACATTTTGTATATGTTACAGCGTTTTATTAATATTGTTTGTTTTGAAAAGGTTTGTAGTAAGAATAAAATTAATTTTTCGGTACAAACCTATCAACCCAAACTTTCCCTCACCCCTAGCAACACTTCCTCTACTTCCCCACGCCGCGTTACGTAATTTATGGATGCCATCAATAAGTTGCAATTTACAGGCATAAGGCAAGGTCTGGAAGAAATGACTTCTGTAAAAAAACTCCGAATTTTCATATAAACAACCTTGCACAAACCACATTGGAAATGGCTTTCGGCTAAATGTCATAATTTTTTTATGTGTTATAGTACTTGATCACCAAAGCACAAAACTTAAAATAACAAGATAAGGTGCAGGATTACTTTCTGAGATATGGACCTTTAAAGTTGACGTGTTTTAAGGCAATATTTTTGATATGATCCAAATTTTTTTTCCCCAACTTTGTTGATAACCGCGAAAATAAAATTATTTTTTTCTCTATTTGTCCTGAATGGAACACCCTTTCCATCCATGTAAAAATGTTTCTATATGAGTTCTTTGGTACCATCAGAAAAGTCACTGATTTGTAAGTTTTAAAAAAGAAAGAAGACAACTGTTTTTAAAAAATTACAATTTTCATAGCTTTTAAATATGTTAATAAAAATAATATCAGTAAGGTAAAAAACATTTTTGGCTTGAGTGGTACCATTAATTGCAAAAATGGTAGGTATAATTTAATGATATATTTTGGACAAATTCAATTCATAAGCTTGATACGAATATGTTGGTACCAATAGGTATCCATTGGTACCTGTATTTCACCAATCAAATTGCGCGTTTGGTATATGCCTTTAGGCTAACTTAACTTAACAATAAAATGCCTAAAATTATCCGGCAGCAAATGACGCCGTTTCTTAAGCAAGGCAAGGCGTTGGCGTTCTGAAGGTCAAGGTGCTATAGCCTAACTTGATTTTAAAAAAAATAAAAAGCCGCCGCATGCCGCCAAATTAAACATATCTTAAGAGTTTTGACTGTAACTTTTTGCGCGCAAATGCATAAGTAAAAACCACTTTCCGCACTTAAGTAGGAAAAACACTTTACCGTATTTTTTTTATACTGGGACTTTTCCATCCATTCTAGGATCAATGCCCAGTGTTGCCAAAGTGTAAAGTTTCTAGTTTTCTAGCCGGGAGTCGAACCCGAAACCTTCCGTGCGGCAGGCAGATACGCTGCCTACTGCGCTACGACAGTATTCTCCTAGAAAAACAGTAATAGTAACCGAAAAAAAATTATCAAATTCGTTGCCCGGCGATCACAAGTTAGCCTAAAAGCATATATCCCACGAGGAATTTTGATTGTTCAAATACAGGTACCAATGGGTACTAATTGTTACCAATATATTGGTATTAAGCTTTTGGATTAGATTTGTCCATAAAAAGTATGTATAGCCTACCTATAAGTTATTTAAATTCATTTTTGGTATTTCTCCAATATTTCAAAAATATTAAAAAATTTTAGAGGTGCATACCATTTTCGAAATTCATGGTACCATTCAAGCTAAAAATATTTTTCACATATGTAAAAATTTTAAAAATTGGCCGTTCGTTTTAAAGAAAATCAGAATTCTAATTTTTTAACAAACGGTCGTTTTTTTTTTCTTTTTTAAAACTTACAAATCATTGACTTTCTTGGTGGTACCAAAGAAAGAACATAAAACATTTTTATTTGGAAGGGGTGTGTTTCATTCCAGACAAATAGAGACTCGAATCATTTTATTGCGGCGGTAAACAACAAAAGTGTAGGAAAAAACTTGGACCGTGTCCAAAAATATAGCCTAAAAACACGTCAACTTTAAAGCTCCATATCTCAGAAAGCAATCATGCTCCCTATATCGCTTTTGCTATTTTTGTGTTTCGTTGATCGAGTACTACAACATATAAAAAATTATGGTATTTAGCCGAAAGACATTTCCAATGTAATTTGTGCAGGGTTCCTTAGGAATCCTTATGTACGCTACACTGAACCAGAAAAGGCACCGTTTCCTAAAAAAGAATACATTGAGTAAATGTATCTTGTATATGATTTTTGCTTCGATGTAAAGTTTTATTAATATCATAAACAAGTTTACATAAATTTTATAGCCAAAGCGAGTTATTGATTTTATTGCTGCAACACACAGTTTCAAAAAAAAGTTGTTACAATATCAAGAGTCTTTAAGAACTATTTTTATGAAGGCTTTTATGAAATGAAGGATTAAGACACATGTTTTTATATCTTTTAGTTACACCTAAGAATGAATTTAGTAAAAGACGGTTACGTACATAAATTTCATAACCTTAATTATGTATTTTCTATGCCCGGTTCATAACTTTTCTACTCTTGTCCATACATTCCATAACAACTTTTAAACGACAGTCAATGATCGCCATTTCTTAATTTTGCTTCTTGTAATTACGTAAAATTAATTTTATACTTATGTGTAAAAATATTTTTTATTGATTTAAAACGGTCATGATCTGTTTGATTCAACTTAAAAGAATATGCTTAAAAGGCCAATTAATGCAGAAAATATCTGGAACTTGATTTCTTTCTAAATACAATTACTTCAAAATTTACATTTTTTTACTCGAAATACGACATCCCCTGTGACCTTTGACAGTTTTAAGATTTATTGTTTACCCAGACTTTATTCATTTTTACGGACTCTTTAAAACGATTTTAGAAAAAATGGCCTTACGCGTCTCATTCCAGTGCCTAAAATCAATTTTTAAATACCCCATGTATAACCCTCAAACCAAACTTTCCTTAATCTAGTCCTTAGTAAATATCACATCTAAAGTCTAGTAATAGTACAGAAGGGGCGCCGCGAAGCCTGGCCTTCCTGGGCCCTTTCTGCCTTACCCCGAGCCTGCCCCTAATCCGCCGCCTGCACCACTGGTCTGGCAGTCTGCTCTTCTGGTTTTATTGTTCTTTTTGCAAAGTCCAGTATTTTATCCCATTTGAGCGCGTGCTGGTCCTCCTCATCCAGGGTCGGGGAACCGAATACCTGGTATCTCGTCCTCTGGTATGCCTCGCAGTTCGCTATAACATGTCGAGATGTCTCGCGATCTGGGTCATGTACTTCCTTAGTCGGTTGTGACCTGTCACGATTCCTGTCAGCAGACCAGCGTCCCTTCGTGATCTCCCCAGAAACCATTTTTGTCTGGCTACATCCGGGTCATTCACGAAGTCCCTGGTCTGTTTGCATCCTGTTCCTCCTCTCCAAGCGATCGTCATGGTATCGTTGGCCCATTTATTGAGTCGACTTTGCAATTGCCTCATGGTTGTTTCTAGCGGTGGTTTCGGCCCTACATACTGGATGCTTGCCCCGATCCTGGCGAGCTCGTCGGCCTTGTTCCCTGGCACCCCCATATATCCCGGTACCCACATAATTGTCACTTGTTTGCCCTCTCCCAGGGATTCTAGTGCATTCCTCCACCAGGGTGTTGTTGATCTTGGGCGCCCTTAGTGCCTTTAGGGCCGATTCGCTGTCGGAGCATATATAAACATGCTCCTCCGTACCGTTCTTTATTTCCTCCATGGTTGCAGCCATTATTATGGCATACACCTCTGCCTGACAGACCGTGCCTTGCTCTCCGAGCGGGTAACTCTTTCGAACCTCTTGGTCTTCTACATAAACCCCCGATCCTGTGGTTTACTTCTCCGGCAGTTTGGACCCGTCGATGTAGCAAATCACAGCATTCTCCTCGAACTGCTCGCGGAGGTTTTCACTCTGCCATAGTTCCCTGTCTGGGATGAATACTTTGTACCTCTTGCTGAATCTCCGGGGGTTTTTGGTCTTTGTGTTTTGATCGACGCCATTGGAATTTCTATCCCAGCGATTTGGGCAATCCTAAGATGCCCCGTAGCTTCCCCTCTTCATCCCCATTGACCTGTATCTCTCAGCCGGAGGTGGGTCGCCATTGCTTCTTTTCTGATCCAGATCGGAAGCGGCGGCACTCCCAGAATGGTTTCAAGTGCCTGTATAGGTGCCGTCCTCATAGCGACGGATATCCCTCTGCATATGGTTCCCTGTAGGCTCCTAAGCTTGAGGGTAGTAGTGACCTTCTCCACTGCTGGCCACCAGACTATGGATCCGTACTGGATCCTTGATCTTAGTACTGCCGTGTACATCCAGTGGAGGTTTCTGGGGCTAAAACCCCAAGTGCGGCCATAAAGTCTATTAATGCGCACTACTGATTTCTTAATTTATTTTGTAGTTTGGTAGCTGCCGAAATTTTTTTTGTTTTTCTTTCTTCAGTGCGTTTAATTAGTATTTTCTGCTACTTTTAACTTAACTACATTTAATATTTAAATCAAAGATAAAAGTAGAAAAATACTTTCCAATTAATGTTAAAAATCCGACTTATTGAACTTTATGCAACCAGACCCACGTCCAGTTCCCTACCAAGATCCTATTTCAGCAAGTAAAGAGAAAAGGACTGAGAATGCAGTAGAAGGAGAGACATACCTCAACCTTCGATAATTGCACTAAGGGCACTTTCAGAGGTGACGACCGTTTCGAAACATCCGATAATTTTTCACGACTGCTTGATTATTTAATTTGAAAAGTCGGCAGGACAAAATGAAG
This sequence comes from Oxystoma pomonae, assembly GCA_963921995.1. Taxonomy (NCBI): domain Eukaryota; kingdom Metazoa; phylum Arthropoda; class Insecta; order Coleoptera; family Brentidae; genus Oxystoma; species Oxystoma pomonae. The sequence continues at coordinate 100,251,668 of OY998165.1, forward strand.
AAAAAAATTACACAATTAGACGACTTACCATGAAAAGGAAGAGATAACGATAGTTATAAAAAGCAGTAAGCTCTAGGAAGAATGTTTTTTAATGTTGAAGATACATTATTCGGTTTGATGTAGCATATTTTCTACAACACGTAACAAATGTTCCTGTTTTCCCCTGATGTGGTTTATTAGGGTGTTATTAGAAGAACCTCGTCTCCAGGCCGCTGGAAGGGCTATTCATGACTGCGGCTTCCTCTTTTTCGGTGTACATCCATGCTTGCATGTTGCGCCTATAGCACGATTTTGGCGGGGAATATCAAGCGGTGTCTACGTAATGTATGTAGATTTACCATAAACGACGGCCTCGAAAGTGTTGAGTCTTTAAGAAAAATGCCCTTGCGTTAACTGAATCACTAGCCAAAATGCCAACACATTGGTGGTAGGTTGTCACCCATGAGTAAAACAGCTCATCTAAGCTACACGCCCCCTTTAGCGAAACTCAATTTGAGTATTGTAAAAATTATGTAATCATTATGTAGTAATTTAGCCATCTTTTAAAAAAATTTGTACGTAATGAATAAGTGAGTTATTCGCACTTAAAAGAGGGGCGGTGTGTCTTGGCGTTAAGCTGCACCCTCTCCCATGCTTAAGAGACAGATTTAATGAAAGTTCTATCTCTTAAGCATGGGGGCTGCAGCTTACCGCTAAGCCACACCCCCCCCCCCCTTTTAGGTGCAAATAACTCCGTTTGTTATTAAGTCCAAAATTTCTTAAAATGGGACTAAATCAGTATATAACTAGTACATAATTTTTACAATATTCAAATTGATGTTCGTTGAGGGGGGTGTAGCTTGACTCATCTGCGTAAAACCCTAGAGCCGAGTTTTATTGAGCTGAAGGTTTTTACCTGCCATTTATTACGTCTTTACAAATGTAACAAGTGGTTACGTGACCAGTATGTCCAAAACATTTGGGTTATCCCAAGCACACATCTGTTACATTAACATAGTATTTACGTAAATCTAAAGTCAAAAAATTTACATAAAAAAAGTTTTCATAAAATTTACGTAATATTTACATAACTTAGCTTATGTTTGTTTAATTACATTATATTTACGTAATTAGAAGGGCACTTTGTGCTTGGCATTATGCAGAACATGGAAGTTACTTTTTATCTTGTTGTGACATTAGAAGTGTATAATTTTTCATAAATGTTATATTCCAATACTTAATATTTATATAACCTTGAGACATTTCTTACCCGAGCCTTGTTAAATTATCAAAAACACCACTGTCCAGGTGTTGCTTTTATACATTAAAAAGTGTCCCAAGTCCCCACGTTTTGTTTGTTTTTTTTTATCTTTTCTTTTACTGTTCTAAACAGTTTGACCTCCTATCAGAGATCAAATAAAAGCACTCCATTAAAATACAAACAATTTTTCTTTTATTCAAAAAAAAAAATACATAAAAATTAAGGAAAAATCAAGAAAATTCATTTAACCATATTACCCAAAATATATACACAAAATATACCAAAAATCTTTACAAAATAAATAAGAGTACTGTCCTTAGAGAAGACCAATATTTATTAATCGACAGAGAGATTTCTTCATATTCCCCTGAATCAAATTATACCTGTCTACGTCTGCTTTGAGATCCAATAGAGGGGAGTATCGAGCTGCTTGTTTGAACCGCCTAGGCAAATGACAGGTTAGGCCACCCTAGAACGATTCAATGGATTTGGATATTATAAATGGACGAATATAACAAGCCCTAGCCGTGGCAAAGTTACAAGGTCATGTTAAGAATATGTTATCATGGAATAAAAACTACCCGTTTAGCAATCCGCACTGTCGCCCGCCCATTGCATTACACGACAGCCGACCATAGCTTTATCAGTGACAAGCTTTATTATATTTGTATAGGTACAATATACAACAACCAAAGCACGACCTCCACCAACTTACACATTATATCTTAATGAGGTTAGTTTCTGGCCACATCATTACACCCACTGTTGACAAAGCTCGATTTTCTCCCTCTCTCTAATCCATCAAAAAAAATCGGTCAACTCACTCTACAGTTCCTATGATCCCTAATCTAAATCTTTATAGAGAATATAAATATTTTACCCCTGCATAATTTATATAAAACAATAACCAAGATACGGACAATCATAAACTACCCTGGAAATGGGTACAGAATTAGGTTAATCAAGGATCTTATTCCCCTATGCCTTCCCCCCTTGAAATTTGCTTAGCTAAAAATGATTTTCGACCTGATTGTCGGGGCAGCATTGTTTCTAGTTCTTATTGAGGTCAGGTTGATTTAAAACTTGGAATGCCTTAAGAAAATAATTTGTACTTCTTAGTGCTCTCTATTGGTGCTGCCGGTAAATATAATTATATATCCCCTTCCCTTTTAATTATCTTGTTTTTCTCGAACTTCGGGTAGCCCGTTCGCAAAACAAGATCAACGCATCTCGGATTTGGGGTAACCCGTTGGAGCGTCGGTTAACGGAATTTCCGATATTTAAGTTTAACAACAAAACAACTATATCTTGTCTTTCTCGGACTTGGGGTAGCCCGTTGGAAAAAGAAGACCAACGCATCTGGGATTTGGAATAACCTGTTGGAGCGTCGGCTAACAAAATTTCCCATTTTTAACTTTAACAACAAAACACCTATATCTTGTCTTTCTCGGACTTCGGATAGCCCGTTGGAAAAAGAAGACCAACGTATCTCGAAATTGGGATAACCAGTTGGAGCGTCGGTTAACGGAATTTCCCATATTTAAGTTTAACAATAAAACAACTATATCTTGTCTTTCTCGGACTTGGGGTAGCCCGTTGGAAAAACAAGATCAACGCATCTGGGATTTGGGGTAACCCGTTAGAGCGTCGGTTAACAAAATTTCCCATTTTTAAGTTTAACAATTAAACAACTATATCTTGTCTTTCTCGGAATTGGGGTAGCCCGTTGGAAAAAGAAGACCAACGCATCTCGGACTTGGGATAACCCGTTGGAGCGTCGGTTAGCGGAATTTCCCATATTTAGTTTTCACAATGAAACAACTATAGCTTGTCTTTCTCGGACTTGAGGTAGCCCGTTGAAAAAACAAGATCAACGCATCTGGAATTTGGGGTAACCCGTTGGATCGTCGGTTAACAAAATTTCCCATTTTTAAGTTTAACAACAAAACAACTATATCTTGTCTTTCTCGGACTTGGGGTAGCCCGTTGGAAAAAGAAGGCCAACGCATCTCGGACTTGGGATAACCCGTTGGAGCATCGGTTAACGGAATTTCCCATATTTAGTTTTAACAATAAAACAACTATAGCTTATCTTTCTCGGACTTGAGGTAGCCCGTTAAAAAAACAAGATCAACGCATCTGGAATTTGGGGTAACCCGTTGGAGCGTCGGTTAACAAAATTTCCCATTTTTAAGTTTAACAACAAAACAACTATATCTTGTCTTTCTAGGGCTTAGGGTAGCCCGTTGGAAAAATAAGATCAACGTATCTGGGATTTGGAGTAACCCGTTGGAGCGTCGGTTAACAAAATTTCCCATTTTTAAGTTTAACAACAAAACACCTATATCTTGTCTATCTCGGACTTGGAGTAGCCCGTTGGAAAAAGAAGACTAACGCATCTCGGACTTGGGATAACCCTTTGGAGCGTCGGACTTGGGATAACCCTTTGGAGCGTCGGTTAACCCATTGGAAAAACAAGATCAACGCATCTGGGATTTGGGGTAACCCGTTGGAGCGTCGGTTAACGGAATTTCCCATATTTCAGTTTAACAATAAAACAACTATATCTTGTCTTTCTCGGACTTAGGGTAGCCTGTTGGAAAAAGAAGACCAACGCATCTCGGACTTGGGATAACCCGTTGGAGCGTCGGTCAACGGAATTTCCCATATTTAAGTTTAACAATAAAACAACTATATCTTGTCTTTCTCGGACTTGGGGTAGCCCGTTGGAAAAACAAGATCAACGCATCTAGGATTTGGGGTAACCCGTTGGAGCGTCGGTTAACAAAATTTCCCATTTTTAAGTTTAACAACAAAACACCTATATCTTGTCTTTCTCGGACTTGGGGTAGCCCGTTGGAAAAGGAAGACCAACGCATCTCGGACTTGGGATAACCCTTTGGAGCGTCGGTTAACCCATTGGAAAAAGAAGATCAGCGCATCTGGGATTTGAGATAACCCATTGGAGCGTCGTGTAACGGAATTTCCCATATTTAAGTTTAACAATAAAACAACTATATCTTGTCTTTCTCGGACTTGGGGTAGCCCGTTGGAAAAAGAAGACCAACACATCTCGGACTTGGGATAACCCTTTGGAACGTCGGTTAACCCATTGAAAAAACAAGATCAACGCATCTGGGATTTGGGGTAACCCGTTGGAGCGTCGGTTAACAAAATTTTCCGTTTTTAAGTTTAACAAAACAACTATATCTTGTCTTTCTCGGACTTGGGGTAGCTCCCCCTGTTTACCCTTTTCCCTTAAAAGAAAAAACTAAAAAATTTAAAAAAACATAGCACTAAGAAGAATAATGATCGGTTGGCGTCTACTCTCGTTGTTGTTCCTCCGCACATGTGAGCTCTAATTTTTATAGAAAAATGAAGATTCTATCTTCATGCAAAGTTTACCCTTATGTTTTCTTTTAGTTGTTTGACATTTGTATGAAACCCAAAAGGAAGCCACATGTGTTGTTAGAAAAGCTCTTGCATTTACTAAGACGATTTCGATGTACCTGCCCATGGTAACTTTCTATTTTAAGTAGCTTTAGGTTTCGTTCAAAAAATATGTGAAAGATTTTGTTTTATTTTTAAATGTTTAGAAAAAATTTTTCTTTATAACAAGCCCCGGTTTGAATTGTTTCAACCTTTATTTTATAAATTTATACAGTAGTTACATAAAAAGTACGTTATTTACGTGACGTCGAGTTTACCTTGATGTTACTTGTAATAGTAAAAAAGTTTACCCTTTTACCTTTCGATTTACTTTCTAGTAATCAGTTAATCAATATCTGCCGTTTCCAAATTTTTTGTTGCCATGTATTATTTACGTCATTTTAATTACATATTATTTACGTTACCTTGTTGTGACTTCCAGTTTACTTGGAATTTATGTAACAAACTAATCATGTGTTTTACTGATTAACAAATGCAACAAAAAAGGATAACTTAATAATTGAAATAGTCCAGCGAAGAATGATCGCCCTGTAGCAAATTAATAATAATTTCTCTCTTTCTCTCTAAGAAAACTCTTTCTAAGAAACTTTCTTAGAAGAAATGTTTTCCACTAACTTACTATTTTTTACTTACTACTTGTTTTTGCATACCCTGCCACGAGTACGTGTGAATACTTTTCTATGGGAGGGGGGCGAACTTGATTGTAGCAGTTGTTCAAAAACCCTTCTTCAAGCTTTCTGAGAGATGTATGAAATTTTAAAATAGGTGTAAAGAATTTCACCATTCGACTGAAATAAAAATTTTGAAAAATATCGAAAATGGCCGCCCCTCAATAATGGCTGCTAGGGTCAGCCGCCTTGTACTACCGGTGGTACACAACGTCGCGAACTTGTTATAAAAAAAGGAACACAACTACTCGTAACTGTGTGCAAAATTTAATTTTTAAAGTAAAAAGTTATTTAAAATAATGATTAAGGTTGATCAATCAATCAATCGTTTATTGGTTTCTAAAAAATTTACATTTTTGTAACAAAGAAATTGGTTCGCAGAAATTTTTTTTTGCCTTTCCTTTTAACAAAAAGTAGTATTTCTAAAATCAAGAAAAGTATATAATTCTAACTATGAAAAAAAAAACAGTTTGCAGTAAAGGTAAGAATAGTATTAAGTTAAATGGAAAACAATAATAGACACTTAAAGTTAATTTTCGGCCTTATCAGCACTCACATCCCTATCCCTATCGAGTCGACCTATCGAGCAAGTGTACTTGCAAACTAATGGCTGAATTTTAATAAAAAATGCGCTTCTTCCAATTACTTAATCTAAAAAAACTGTTAATCAAATTGGTATCAAATTTTGTACGGTGAAAGTTTAAAGCATTTTTTTTACATAATTTTACGTATCCTAAAAAGCTTTAATTCACGGTAAAAATTATCGATTGTTTGAAAAAACTAAATAAAAACAAGATATATTTATTTCTTTTTGAAAAACGACACGAATTGTCCGTGGGGGATACCAGAAGCCTCCTCTGTGCATTTTTTTTAAATTCACTCTTAACGCGGCTTTTGTTATTTATTTAGTAGTTTCAGATTAAGCTTATTAAAAAATGTGCAAAAAATTTTAAGGCCCTCTTGTTCAAATAATAATAATTATTATTAAATTACCGCATTTATAAAGTTTATTAATTCGTACTTTAGCACATTCTCTCGCTTTTAGAGCATTTTTATAACTATGTTGACGCCTGTCGCTCTATGTTTTAATTATTTTATTGCTTTGCTTGAACCCTCAAATGATGGATACTTTGTCATGCCGTTGGTATTGAAATAAAGCCCTTTTATGTTTTAACAATAAAAGGTTTTACAACATTTTCCTACCACTTTTATTATGTTATTGGGATAGCAAAATTTTAAATTGGATTATAAAAATATTACACCTTTACGAAAATTTTTCATTCAACTCTTGAAGTGCTAAGAAAGATTACTAACTTCTAGCTTAGTTTTTAATGAATCTTGTCCAAACATGAAGGTTTTAAAGTTTATTGTGTTCTTTGTAAATTTGTGTGTGGTCGGGTTAGGTTTTCCAGTTCCCAAACGTGCTAGTGTCTTACCTGCAAGGAGTGCTGTTCAAACTTCTGTAAGTGATCAAAAAAATGTTTTATGCGAGTGGGTTCCAGATCCTGTTTATGTTTATGGAAACCTTGCTTTCTATACCATTATTGTAAAAATATCTCGTCAAATCTCAGAATATATTAAGTTTTTAACAGACCCATGAGATTTTTAGAGACAAGTTTTCCGTTAAAGGAAGTTCCAAAAAATTAATATAAGTTGTGTTTATTTTGTAGTAGAAATGATGCTAAGACTAATGGTGTAACTGATTCTAGTAACTGTCTGCAGATAACTGAATCATTGCATTTTTATTTACCGATGAAAAAAAACTTTTTTTTTATCACGGGTGCAAAAAAAGATTTCTGTCAGTTTTCACCGAGTATTTACGAGAAAATCATTTAAAAACATAGTCAAAATATCAAACTGTCAAAGATTAAAATGTCGCAGCAATGAACGTCACCGAGTTAAAAGGCACATCGCTATGGAAACCATTGTTATTTCATTTACCAGCCTCCTTGATTTATAGTGTAAAGATGGTGTGTTGCCAGAAGTGCTCTTCGTTCGAGATTTTTAAAAGTATTTTCCTGTTTTTCATGGATTTCTTGATAAAGGTATTAAAAAAAAAGTGTTAGCAAATCGCGGCTAAACTGTGCTTTTCTTTACTCGCGTTTTCAAATACCTCGCTGCTCCCGTTATTTAGGCCAACGCTTGTAAAAAAGCACTATTTTAGCCAATAATTTTGAAAACTACTATTTTATATCACTTTAAATAACCGGGATTTTTCATTTCAAAAATTAAATCGGGTAAATATTTTCTAGGAGCCTGGAATGAATGTACCTTCTGTATTTACCGCGGTTAGTCTTTCGGTTGACAACTTTGAAAGTGTGACGTCATAACCCCGACCACTCAATAAATGAATGAAATGGGCCGCTGAAATGCATCAGTTAAAGATTAAGCGAATTTAGGGATATGTTTTTGTTTTTTTGTGACTTGTAATAAATATTAAAACATTGAGTAGACTCTATTTTAAAGTTTTAACAAAAACCTAAAAAGCTATAACCAAAAGATGAAGCTGCCTAAGTGGAGAATCTGGCTATAAATTGTACACAGAGAAAAATATCATACATAGTATTTATAACAGGCGTTTATTAATTTTATATAGATATTTGTACATCAATAACACGTAACTGTTCGGAGAAAAGTTATAAAAATTGTCATATACAGTAATCCCAACAAGCATTTGGACGTTATATTACGTTATGGTCACGGAGGGCAAGTGGGGAATAAAAATTCGAGTCGTTTCAACGTCGGGTGCTGCACAGTGTTTTGGTCAAATATTACGTCAAATTACGTAGACCCACGACCCAAAGTTTTACTGTGCACACCAAGTTTAAACTTATTAGGTAAAACTTTTATATGTCTAAACAAACACATCTCAATGAACTGTGGATGACAATAATTATTATCTTAGTTATTGTAGGTAACTGAAAAAAGTTAGTTTTACACATTTTATGGATCCAAATCTTCCAACGAAGGTCAGTTTACTGATAAATATAATTGAAATAGACATTAAAAAACAGAAACCCACAAAAATAATTAAAAAATATTAAGAAATTAATTTTGAAAAAAATTGACCTAAAAATAAAATCTTTATAAGGATGCCCGTTTCTTATAGTAAAACATTATAGGCATTTAAAAAATGCGTTTTAGTTGCCAACAAATGGGTTAATTTACATATCAAGCCTTTAAAATGAAAAAATAAAATGTACTGTTGTAATGGCTCATCGATGTTAAACGTTTAAAATGGCGTTTCGGGCGCCGACCAAATTTGTAATGATTATTTACCTATTCGGACAAGAACACCTCCTGCGACGTCGCCTTGTAGAACGACCCGACCTAGAATATTGTAGTTTAATTGTAGGTCACGCACCTACGTCGGTGGACCTCGGAATAGTCAATTTTATTACAATTCTACTTTAAAACTCATACTAAATATTACGTCTCAAGAATTGGACGTTATACCGGGTGTCCCGAGGTGAGTCGCCTAGAAGATTATTTTGTAAACTATACAACAGAAACTTTTAAACTTTCTATTCAAGCATAAGTCCATGTAAACTATATTTATAAAATACTTTCCTATTTGCAGTGTTGTCATTTACAGGAAATCTTGGCAACAACTAAATTTATTGACGTCCGTTTTCACTTTGGCGCGACCTTGAATTTTATTCTAAAAATTACGTCGCCGTAATTAACGTTAATTTACGTCGCTGATAAGTAGCGAGTATCACCAACATTTGGCTACGTCAGTTTTGGTAAGTATCGACGTCACAACTGATGTACTAATTGTTGTAAATTGTAAACCAACTGCCGACCTAAATTTGAGCCAAAACCGATGTCATGTTAGGTTGTAATTAGTAATAAATGGAGGTTAAGAAATCAATAAAAATGTTTCTTGACATTTTATAGAGAGTTGTTATTAATAGTATGTATAGGTTATGAAGATAATAAAAGAGCATATGAAATAAATAAAACTTGTTAACGATTTTAATCAATGCCCTAAATAAATTTAATAAATGGCGATCATCATAGGTGTAATTAAAAGTTATCAAAACATGTCTCTTAATCCTTTATTTCATAACAGACTTTATAATAATCATTCTTAAAGACTCTTTATATTGTAACAACTTTTTCTTGAAACTGTGCAATAAAATTATTCATTAGTTTTGGCTATAAAATTTATGTAAACTTGATTATGATATCAATAAAACTTTACATCGGAGCAAAAATCATATAGAAAATACATTGGCTCAATATATTTTTTTAGAAAATGTTGCTTTTTTTGGTTCAGTGTAAAAAAATCAAATCAGCTAGTTCATAACGTCACAATTATCCCTACATCTGTAGCCTAAAAATCATTTCTACTACAAAATAAACACAACTTGTGTTTTTGCTGTTGAACCGCCCGTTTAAAAACTAATGAATTCTCGTACACCCTTTACTTTAAAAAATATGAGAGATTTTACCTGATTTTTTGAAATGATGCAAATACATCCCATTAGAAAAACCACAGGATTTTAGGAGATTTTTTTACAGGGTACCTTATTAATTAGTTTTGAATTTTTTAAAAATTTTTCTGGTTCTTTCTGAAATTTATAAATAATTTTTTAGGAAAACAATGATCCGTTACTAATGGAAACAATATCAGGCGGAACAATGTTAGCTTTGGAGCACTGTCAGAGCCTCTTTAAGTGGGACAAATGGAACTGCCCACAGGACGTGTTTAAAAGGTAAAAATTTTCTCTAAAAAATATTGAATTCTTCTTCCCGTCAAAGAAAATGTAACGACAAATTTTAAAAATTGCTTTTAAACACTAAAAAAGTGTATCCACCACTTGGAAAATCAAGGAAGAAAAATCCAAAGTGATCAGGGTAAGGCAGAGAAAGTTTAGTTTGGTCAAGAATATCTTCAATTAATATTTTTCTCCGAGAAAAAGCAAATATGAATATTTTACAAAAACCAATAATCATTGTGGATATCCTAAGCTCTGAAGTTCATGAATCCTGTTTTAGAATAATTTCTAGCACCGTGATGAGCACCACAAGTGCGAATCTCGGGTCTACAGGTAACATTACCTTTTTTGAGACAAAGCTTCCTATTTTTTTTTGGTTATTTATTTACCTTCCATAAATCCTTTTTAAATGAATATTTTAATTTGTGAATTATTTGTATTTTACACTGCATAAGCTCAAGGTAAAAAAATTTGTGCCATTGGTTGGCCACCAAATTTTTAATTCGTTCAGGGAGAAGTCAGCGATGTTTGTAAAAGAAAATAGTTCGAATTCGAACTTCTACATTTTAGAATGTGGGGACATATTTTCGCATTTTACAAAAAATATCTTATAAATATGAGATAATATAACGGCCCTGCCCTTGCATTTCGTGAGAAAAATGAATAACGATAATAACTCTCCCTATCGAGTTACTCTGGAAATAATCCAGAAACGACGAATTAGTAATAAATGGAGGTTAAGAAATCAATAAAATTGTTTCTTGACATTTTATAGAGAGTTGTTATTAATAGTATGTATAGGTTATGAAGATAATAAAAGAGCATATGAAATAAATAAAACTTGTTAACGATTTTAATCAATGCCCTAAATAAATATAATAAATGGCGATCATCATAGGTGTAATTAAAAGTTATCAAAACATGTCTCTTAATCCTTTATTTCATAACAGACTTCATAATAATCATTCTTAAAGACTATTTATATTGTAACAACTTTTTCTTGAAACTGTGCAATGTGGGGACATATTTTCGCATTTAAAAAAAAATATCTTATAAATATGAGATGATATAACGGCCCTGCCCTTGCATTCCGTGAGAAAAATGAATAACGATAATAACTCTCCCTATCGAGTTACTCTGGAAATAATCCAGAAACGACGAGTCTAGCGACCAAGCGCAACTGACAACCATCTGACAGCGAAAATTTAAGTTTATCTTTACTTTTTTTAAATTTATTAAGAGTGGGCACAACCGTAAAAAAATAAAAATTGAGTTAGTGTTTCCCTTAATTTCGTATCAATAGGAAATTGGATTCCTCTAGATTTAAACATGGACAAAACAGGAACAAAACACAAAAATCAGAGAGATTGAGAGAGGTCTACGATGCAATTTAAATAATGCACGTAATTACACAAACTACCGCCACAGAATTTTAAAACACGAAAACACCACATTAACATAAACAAAATGGCAAAACCACACCTCGTCAAAAATGTAAACTTTTCAGCAATGCTGAGTTTTCTCAGGAAGTGGGTTCGGCACTTGGGCGCCATGTCCTCATGTAACGGGTTCACCTTATGGATTTAAACCTCCTAGTAAGGTTAAACTTGCGGTTGGAGATGTTTTATCCATAATATAACAAATAAATGTAATTTAATAAAATCAAAGTTTTCGGACAGATGATGTCGTAGTCATTCAAAACAATACCTTTTCATTAAATTATCGTAAGGTCACTATGAAAATGACATGGCTTTATTAGTGCATGCGCAGTAGATTTTTTTCCTACAGCCTAACGGCCCAAACAGTGCCAAAGTCAACCGCAATTTTGAATTTTCTTCATTGTTTTCCAAAGTTATTTTTGTTACAAATTTTGCAACACTTGGCCCGTTATATGGTTTTGACATATCTTTTGTTATTTATTTATAGGCATTCCAAACAATCTCCAAACAAAGAGACAGCTTTTACAAAAGCAATTATAGCTGCCGGGATTGCCTATTCGATAACTAAGAAGTGCTCCAAGGGTGATATTAACAGCTGTGGATGTGACCCTGGATTTAATATCAATAATTTGCAAAATGTACCTACCAAAGAACTATATAAGAAAATGCAGAATTATCAAGGTAGGTTTATTTGTTTCATAAACTTGAGCTCCTTTGGTTTGCTGCAGTTCATTATTTGAAATATAGGGAATATCTTATAGCCCGAAAAATTTTAGTCTTATAGGTCAAAAAAACATAACTTTGAAACTTTGTTTCTTGAAAACAAATGATATTTCACCACTATAGGATCTTCAGCTTTTATTAATGTTATTTCACTTTTCCTGTCAATTTTTTCCGTGTCTAATAATAAGGTAAGAGTTACTTTCTATAACCGTATTAATTAAGCCTCTTCAAACTTTATTTATTTTGTCATACAACTTGCTTAAATGTTACATGTCTGACAAACCATAATGATTTTTCTTAAATTTTACAATTGTTATTTTTACTACATTTAATCTACTTCTTTTTAAATTTTAACTTCAACGAAAATAGTTTTACATTAATAAATTTTTAGCTTCGGTCTTCCCCCAAAATTCGACTGTAATCAACGCCAACGTTCTACTAGACAAGAAAAAAAATGCCACCGATTTTGACTGGTCGTGGGGTGGATGTTCCGAAGATCCTACCTTTGCTACAAAAGTTACCAAAGACTTGCTTAACAATATAGACAACATTGGAATTGGCGATGCGAAAGAACATGTCGGCATACACAATTATAATGTTGGAGTCGAGGTATAAAAACAGATAATAAGTCGTTTTATGGCGTAGAACAAGGTGCTTGCGTGATTTCGAAATGCGACGTCACCGATTCAACCCTAACGTCTTCGGTTCTTGCTGTCGCCAAAATGCACTTCCCAGTGACAGTATTACAAAACCTAACCTAACTTATTGCTGTAAAATATTTGTTAGCGTTTTGTTTTTTTTTCCTATCCCCGGATTCTACATCAGGGGTTATTTTGTTATTGTTTTGTAGTGTCCGAACCTACTTCATTTCCAAATCAGACTCTCATTTTATTATTGAAAAAACAAAAAAAAATAGCCGGTGCTCCATAACCCGCGTATTTTGACAAATGACAACTTCCACCATATCGCAGAGTCGTGATTAAAGTATCCGAGGGGCGGTTTTGAAATCGTTCTAAATGTGTTGAAATGTGACGTCACCACTTCAACGCCAAAATGACATTACTTGCATGATTTCGAAACAGTTTCGAAATCTTCTCACGCCAAAAGACGACTATGGTATAATTATTCAAAAATTTTCGCAGAATAACAAAATTATCTGTTGAAGACAGATGTTGTTATAAAATACTCTACACTAATATAAATACTTGTTTGACAGAAACGAATGCATATTTGGATATTGCTAAACGATTAGGTGCTTATTTCGTTTATTTTACTGTGGTACAAATTTCAGTTTTATTTTTCTTAAAAAAAGGAAATTTATGTTAAATTAATTTTATAAAGTGAAAAATATATTTTTTTTCCAAATAAATATTTGTTTAGCTAGATCTCAATAAAAATTTGTTTTTGTGAAACAATTTTTTATATTGTAAATCCCTTTTCTCACTATGCATATTTTCCGTTCATCTTGCACTGTGCATTAAAAAATGTTGAAAAAGCACGGCTCCTTGTTATTGATGCTTTAAACCACGTTACCTAATTTTTGAATTTAATTTTTTTATTTTCAATTGATTAAAATGTCAGAAGAACGCCAATCAAATATGGTCTGGTTTTTGTTTATGTAAACCAAAACAAATTTGTGGTTAAAATGATTTTCTTTTTCAAAAAAAAGTGGTCTTTTGATATGGAAAACGTACTAAAAATGAGAAGACTCTCTTTTTATAATTATCTATTTGCTTTAAAGCGAAATGACAATATTCCAGATCTTTAGAATTAATTTTGGAACATAACTTATTTGCTTTTTGAGGTGCAAAAATATAAGTCTCCTCAAGATCCTAGAGGATTGTTTGTAAAGGGTTTTGTGAATCATTTTATAGTTAACAAATTATGAGAAAATTATTAAAATATTTTTTTGAAGTTTTTGAAACTTTGGACATACTTTCTTATTTTTGGAAGAACAAAAATACCAAACCCCTTATTTTGGTTTCCTGATTCTAAATGATTGTATGTAAAGAGTTTTGGGAATTGTTGTGTAGTTAACAAACTATGAGAAAATTTTTAAAATCTTTCTGACAACTAAACATTTCAATGTTTATATGATTTGTTCGATAGCGGCATTACACTGTATTGAAATTTTGTTAGAGATATATTGACGCTGCTAAGAAGATTTCAACGATTTTTTTTATCTAAAATTAGCTTTTTGAAACTTTGAAAATTTATTTAGGTATCTTAATTATTTTTGGTTATAATTTTCTTATTTTTTAAAGTGCAAAAATATCAAGCGCATCATTTAGAATCTGGAAACATTCAAAAAGAGCCGATGACATACAGTGTAAAGCAGCTGCCATATAACGACATAGAAACAGTGAAATGCTTAGTCATCGGACAAAACTCTTTACACACAATCATCTAGAAACCTAAAACCTTCAAAATTTCATACTTTTGCACCGGAAAGAAAACAAAAAACATGTCGAAAAATAATTTTTAAATGACTACCTACTTAAAAGTTCATTTCGCTTTAAAGCAAACAGGTATCCACTAAGCAGTAACCTGTTACATTTACATTACCTTAACGTATTTTCGTGACCTGTTACTTAACACAGCTTGTAACCTTAACGAGGATATTAAATTGCCAGTACATCAATTGTCCTAAAAATTTACGTAACAGCGTTACAGTCGATTTTTTTAACAAGTATGTGACTTTCATGCAACATTTGATGTTATGTCTAGGTAAAATAATTTTTTTTTTTAATTTAACTTTAACTTAAATATTGGTTTAAACAACATAAAAAATTTGTATTTGGCCATTTTCAAATAAACAACCAAGTTTGTCTTAAAGTTGACATTAACTGAGCTCACAATAATGCTGCTTTCATGCGATCATTAATAAACTAAACTTATTTCAACTTTGATGTTTATTACACTCACAATAGTGTATTTTGTCATGTCACAATGAAGAACCAAATTTGTTTTAAATTTGACATTTAATAAACTTACAATATTGTGTAAATATTAACGTAAAATTAGCGCTTCTTTCGTGTATCACTGATTCTTTCATATACAGACCGCTTCAAGCTACTGCGAACATAGGGCGGAAGAAGTCTAATTTGCCAGTGTACGTACATGCAGAGACACCGCACGCCTATCAGTGAAGCAACCAATACTCAGGCTTGGTTGGCTTTGGTATTTAGTACGCCTCTAACTACGGTGCTGTGTGGAGAGTAGTCAATGAAACCGGAATTTGGTCAATAAATACGCAAATTTTTATAACGTAATTTTCTTATTTTTTGTCACTGATAAATAAGAGCGTTTTATTGTCAACTGCTCAGATTTATCAGTGACGACGTGTTACAATGAAAATAATAAGGAGAAACAAAATAAAAGCAAGTTCTCAAAATAAAATAATACATTCTAAAAACCAAAAAGATTCTCCCAGTCCTCCTTGCCGGCTAGACAATATCCGAGCCTACTATAAAAACCCCTTCTAACGTTTCCAAGCATGTTAGGGGTGATAATTTGAAAAGCTTCTTCAAAAACAGATAGAGATAGTCATTAGGAGCACGATCGGGAGATCGAGCTGGCCATAAAATAGTTCCCCGTGTACTTATAACCCGATTAGGAAATACATTATCAAGATATTCGCTAACAAGGCCAACATTGTGAGCGGAACAACCATCTTGGTGAAACCATGTTTCACCAAATCTTACACCTAATAACTGCCTAGCAGTTGGAATAATGTGCTGCTGCAGTAGATCCAAGTATCTAGGACCATTCAAATTGCAATTGCCGTTAATAAAAAATGGCCCAATTACGTGTTCCCCTATAATACCCCCCCCCCCAAACATTTAGTTTTTGGGGATACTGTGTTCTTACGTCAAAATACAAATGCAAATTTTCCCTCGACCAATATCGAACGTGTGTTGGGTTATGACGATTTGACCATTTGACCATCTGCACTTTTTCGGCAACTTTGTAGACATCCATTTTTGGTTTTAAAAATGTATTATTTCAATTAAGAACTTACCCATCTGTTTCTCGAGCAAGGCAGAAATAAAACAAAATAATAAAAACAAAATGAATTTCCAAAAGATAACACTGCAGCGTGCTTCGAATCCACCTCGGTCGTACGGCACGGAGAGTAAATTGGACTTGATTCCCCCTATGTTCGCAGTAGCTTGAAGCGGTCTGTAGAATGTTTCGGTGTCGTTTCTCATTTTCTGTACGTTTGCAATACAAAAAGAAAAAGTTTGCGAAAAAATTTTCGAAACTTACAATTTCATTTTAACCTCAAACTTGGATTGGTTTACAGAAACAAAACTCAGCCGGACAGTCAATGACGTCAAAAAAAATGGCGACGATGTTACGGCCATCCGAAAACCGTCACAAACATCGACTACAAGTCACTGTAAAGGATATCGCCCTTTTACAAATTACTAAAATAGGACGCAAAATTGACATATGTCAGTAGCCATCAGGCGTCGGCCATATTGAATTTCGTTGGTTTTTGTCCGATTTGAACAAAACCTTTTTGCACCTAAAGCGTTTCTAACAATATCCAATTTTGACCCAAAATTTTCGTATGCCAGTAGCCATTTTACGTTGGCCCTATTCAACTTTTATATGCTAGTAGCCATCTTGCGTCGGCCATATTGAACTTCGTTGTTTTTTGACCGATTTAAGAAAAACTGTTTTGCACTGCGTTTTTAACAATATCTAATTTTGATCCAAAATTGACATGTCTGTAGCCATCTTGCATCGGCCATTCTACGTCTTTAAGTGTAACATGGGAAGGTCTAGATACCGACTGACAAAAATTCACTGCCGTATTTCAATTTTATGACGTTTAAAATAGACGTAAAATGGCCGACGCAAGATGGCTACAGACATGTCAATTTTGAGTCAAAATTAGATAATGTTATAAACGCTTTAAGTGTAAAAAATTTTGGCTGAAATCGGTCAAAAACCAAAGAAATTCAATATGGCCGACGCAAAATGGCTACTGACATATGTCAATTTTGGATAAAAATTGGACATTGTTGAAAACGCTTTAGGTAGAAAAAAGTTTTGTTCAAATCGGACAAAAACCAAACTGATATATTTCAATTTCGCGTCTTATTTCAGTAATATTAGAAAACCTTAATATAGAAAGTTATGTTTATACGAGTGCTTTAACATATAAAAAAATCAGGCAAATCTACCGAATACAAATTTCCATTTAAAAAGGGCGATATCCTTTCAGAATCCACGGCACCTTAGCTCACGTAGTCGATAAGGCGATATTTCGAGGTCGGTAATATGACTGTAGTTGGACGTGACGTTGTTTTAGAAAACATATTGACGTTAGTCACATTAGTCGCGGTACGATTGAATTTTGCCAGTATGTGACTTCGTTTTTGGTGTATTTTTGAGTCACAATGACTAGTCGTGCATAAATTTGCTACTTGGCAAGGAGTACAAATTGATTTTAACCAACCTTTAAACAAAAGGTAGTAGGTACTTCAATTACCTCTAAAAATATGTTTTGGTCCTTTCAATGATTTGTGTATGTTTGTCTTGTTATCTGGTGTGCATTTTTTCATGTTTAAATTACTTGCTGACCTCGCGTTATTTTAACAACAGCTAGTAAAAAATCACCATTTAAGCCACTACTAAACTAATGTTTTTAATTGTGCCTAATATCGTTTTAGATTATTCGTCACACAATGGTAAAAAAATGTCGCTGTCACGGAGTGTCCGGCAGCTGTTCAGTCCAAACTTGTTGGTTGCAAACATCCCCTTTTCAACACATTGCTAAAAAACTTAAGGAAAAGTACAACAGAGCTGCCAGATTATCTATGGAGGTCCTCGAAAAGTCAATGTCTTTGGCAAATACAATACAGAAGAGAGAAGACGTGGAAAAAAGAAAAATTCCCGCTTCCGAGCACAGTTTGGTCTATTTGGAGCAGAGCCCAGATTATTGCATTGCAAATAGTAGTCAAGGTAAAAGATACTGGCATTCTCTATCTACGTTATAAATTTAACACCTTTTTTTTTAAAGGAGTGCAGTAATTCAAGTCTGAGTTAAAATTATATTATTAATTATTTTAAAAAAAGTTATACTAAAGTAGCAATCAAGCTACAGGCCAAAATTTTTACAATTTTAGCAAAAATTTCTTTAAAAAATGTGATCTCCTTCAAGTCGTTTGTGAAATATTGCTTTTTACCAAAAAAAAACTCTCAAAAAAATTCTGGTGCTGACCGGTGTAAACTAAGCGGCCAGAGTTAGCAGCCAAAATGCCGGAAACAGCCGAATGACCAGTGGCGACTCGTCACATAAAATAAATAAAAATTACCTATCATTACTAAAAAAATGCATAAATTCAGACCTCCCCCCCAGAAAGCGTCGCCTATTAGAAGAAGATATAATAGAATAACTAAAATATTCACAATCTTTCTACTATAAAAATTTAAATCTGTTAGTAAGGGTTGCTTTTCTGATAGCGTTTTTTATACAGTTCAGTCCTTATTTGCCACTCCCGTAAGGCTGAGTGAGGGATGCGGCTTATCTTAATAAAATGTCTATTACTATATCATTCTACTCCTGAAATTTATATCTTATACATACTTATATTTCAGCCCTTATTTTGCACCCCCCAAAAGGCTCACTGGGGTACTATTAGTAGCATATTTTATTTTATTAAATAATAGGTGGATCTTTTCCCAATAGGCAACGCTTTCTGGGGGCGATGGCTTAGAAATTAAATTTATCCAAGGTTTTATGATGAAAATGGTCATTCGGCTATTTCCGGCATTTTGGGTGCTAACTCTGGCCGCTTATTTCACACCGGTCTGGTGCTGATGCTGTCCTCTTTTTCTATGATTTTAAATGGTTAGGCATATCTATCGTCGTTTCATTGTAATCGCCATGTTGGTAAAAACCTTTATATCGTAACTATGACCTTAGGTTTTTTAGCTTGTTGTTTTTGTTGTTCTCTTTTGTTGATCGTCACTTTTTTAAGTCCCATGGGCAGTAATAACTTACTTGGACGGGTCATCAACTACCTTCGAATCTCAAAGATATTGTTTTGTCTGGTCTTTTTATCCTTCAGTAATTTACCGACTTGGAGAGTGTGTAACAGAGCCGCCTCCACAGGATACCGACCCCATGCGGCCTGGTTTTTACACTGGTTTCTGTTTTTTTTAGTCTATTAAGATTTATGCAAGTGTGAACACTTTAGAAATAGTAGTTTTCACAACTACTGGCTAAAATAGTGCTTTTTTTACAAGCGGTGGATTAAATAACAAGCGCAGCGAGGAATTTAAAAACGCGAGTAAAAAAAGCACAGTTTAGCCGCGAGTTGTTAACACTATTTTTTTTAATACCTTTATCAAAAAATCCAAGAAAAACAGGAAAATGCTTTTAAAAATCTCGCAACACACCATCTTTACTCTATAAATCAACGCGGCTGGTAAATGAAATAACAGTGGTCTTCATAGCGATGTGCCTTTTTGTTCGGTGACGTTCATTGTTGCGACATTTTAATCTTTGACAGTTTGATATTTCGACGTTGTTTTTAAATGATTTTTTTGCAAATACTTGGTGAAAACTGGTGGAAATGGCTTAATTTTTTGGCAAGAGTAATTAGATTTTTTTCAATATTATTATTTTCCGCTATTTCTCATCAATTTTGGGTAAAAAACGGACAGAAATCTTTTTTTCCACCCGTGATCGAAAAAAATCTTTTTTTTCATCGGTATTCAAAAAAGCCATGCTTTAGTTATCTGCACACATGTTTTTGATGAAGGTCAGGGTGGCAAGGCCAAATTAATCCCAAGTGCGGCGGATCAGTTGGTCACGTGATCTTATTCGGGTATAAAGCGACAAGATCATGTGACTGATTTTATTTCGGAAAGTAGTTTATCTCACTCTTTAACATTAGTATTTGTCGTTTTTAGATTGGTCGGGCACAAAAGGTAGATCTTGCTCTAGAAATCAACTGAACACCACGACACCGGCGGAAAAAAGAAGTTGCAAAAATTTGTGCCGGCAGTGCGGCCATAAAGTGAAAAAACAAACCAGAACCGTCAATACCAGGTGCAATTGCAAGTTCAGTTGGTGTTGTTCAGTGCAGTGCGATACCTGTGTTGAGACCGTTAAGGAATATTATTGTCAATGATATTACATACAAAATTATTATCGGTTTCCAGTAGCGTGGTAACGGGAAGGGAAGGAGGGGTTGGTGACAACCCCCCCCCCCCTCCCGAAACTTATTACTAACTTTTCCGTTTCTTGACTTTGGAGCCGTTATGTTTAGAATACCTACATTAAACCTATCCCCCCCTGACAATTTTTTCACCACACCTCTGTTACTATATTAGATCAAAGTCTTATTAGACAATATCAAACCCTTCTCCCGTCTTCGTCGGAATTTTCGGCACAGTATATATTTTATTTATGCTATAAGCGTCCAGTTTAAGGTGTTACCAGCATACACCTAGGACGGACCCCCCCCCCTCGTTCACAGTTCACTTTTTGATTGACTTTAAGAAAAAAATATACTCTTTTCGAAAGTTGTATTTTTGTGTTGGTGCCGTCCCTAAATAGTTATTCTGATAAAAATTAAAATCTTCTATATACGCCCTACTGTCAAAACCTATCAAAAATATGTAATTTTTAAAAATAAAAATTATGGTTTATATAGCATTCTAGACATATTTTTGTAGTACTAACCGTTTTTTATAAACGTCATTTAAATGTTTGAAAAATGGAAAAAATTGTCACATTTTAAATTTTAATGCTGTTAATTAAAAAAATATATTTTCTGAAAAAGCGATGTGAAACCTAAAAGAGCTAAAAAAACGTTACAATGTTTTTTAAGTCTATATCAAAATAAAATTAGTTGAAGAAAATGCTAAAATCATGTTAATTGTATTGAACTTTTTGCACCAAGATTATTCTACAAACCTAAACTTCTAAAAAAATACAATTATGTGCTAAGTAGGCAGTCTTATTACCTATCAAACGACAGTAAAAAGTTTTGACTTTCTTATGTTTATTAAGTAAAAATAAGAAATAACCAAATTTCTGCAACATAAGAAAAATAATTTTTTGAATGTCCGTAATTCTGACTAGTACATGGTGCTTTGTGCTCTGATATTTTTTTAAATGTTCTATAACACCCTTCGAACTCGCCGAGTTTAAGAGGGTAAGATAGAAGCAGGAATAAGGGAAGTACCTTATATAGTCAATATTTGTTGTCAGAGAGCTCCTCTTATTTAATTCCGCCAGAGGTTACCTTTCCAAATCTAGTCTCATTTTTTATACTGTCGTTTGATAGGTAATAAGATTAACTATTTAGCAAATAATTGTTTTTTGAGAGTTTAGTTTCATAGAAAAATCTTGGTGCAAAAAAGTTCAATACATTCGACATGATTTTTCCATTTTTTTCAACTTATTTTATTTTTGTATAGAAACTATTTGCACAAAAGAAGTTATAACGTTTTCTTATCGGAAATATGTTCTCTCTCAGGTTCCCCATCGCTTTTTCGGAAAATATATTTTTTTAACTGACAGCATTCAAATTCATAATGTGAAAATAAACATTTAAATTACGTTTATAAAAAATGGTTAGTACTACAAAAATGCTTATGTGACTTTTT
This sequence comes from Oxystoma pomonae, assembly GCA_963921995.1. Classification (NCBI taxonomy): domain Eukaryota; kingdom Metazoa; phylum Arthropoda; class Insecta; order Coleoptera; family Brentidae; genus Oxystoma; species Oxystoma pomonae. Next base: position 100,273,548 of record OY998165.1, read on the forward strand.
TTGTCCAGAATTGAATGCTCTATAAGCCCAAATTTTTTGTTTTTTAAAAATTGTGAAATTCTGACAGTAGGACGTATATGGAAGATTTTAATTTTTATCAGAATAACTATTTAGGGACGTCATCTACACAAAAATATACCTTTCGAAAAGAGTATATTTTTTTTTTGCGTTGTCACCACAGAAACTTATAAAATAGTACTTTTTTTAATTCACTTATAGGAACCAATATGTTTATGAGTTAAAATTTCACTCTATAAGTTTCAGTAGTATCTTTTTTACTTTGACAATTTTTGTCTGGGGCACTTCGACCCCCCTGGGTATACGTTGTAGTTGACCCGTGGCAAACTACTAAAATTTAAAACTAGATTCTTACCTCTAGCAACAAAAAATATGTGTCCTCTTTTTTCTCTTATAATATTTTTAAAATTTCAAGGAAACTTTTCTATACATATAGATATGTTTTATGAGAATAAACAATTACTCTATTAATATTTTTAACCCAATTTGGTACATACCAGTAATTATTCGTTCTATATTTTTTTAATGGTACTTATTTATTAACATGAGCAAGAATGCTGTGTATAAAATTTGTAAATAGTGTTTTTGGTATTTATTATTACTGTAAATATGATGTTTGCTTGTACTAATTATGTTTATTTATTTTTTAGATTTAGGGTTTGTTTTGTAAATATACTACTTACGTATGTATAATATTAATACTTACTATACCACTTATAAAATAAAATTGTCTTTATGTAAATTAAACATTAAAATCTTTTAAATTAGTGACGTTGTTTTATTATTTTTCAAACGTAATAAAACATATTTCCGGGACTTTTACGACTAACATATAATTTTTCCTTTGCCAAACCGGATATCAGGTGTATTATTTCTCTATGCAGAAAAAAAGACAAATAAACCACAAAGAGAAGTTTCTTTCTACCACTTGCGTGCCACTGCAGTTTAAAGTATTTTCTTATATCTAAAATACAGTGACAAACAAAACCTTGTTTATCTTCATAAGATCTAATAATCAACTTTGGTTAAGCTTATGTATAAACTTATGCAGGGAGTACAGCTTTCAAAATCTTCTTTTTTTCTCAATAGTTTTTAAAATTTATATTAAGTAACTACACCATTCTATAGTAACGTGTCGCGTCCGTTACTCAAACAAAAATATATTACGTGCGAATCGGGAGACTTAAACCAAATAACTTTGAAACCACTTCCGTTTGCTTTTTTAAAAGACGTGTGTTTTAAAAGTAGGTCCAGGGTAACCGAGGCGACATTTGTTTTTAATTTTCATGGAATGGCTGAAATAATAGTTGCTTGAATAATTGGGAGATATCAAACTTAATTGCACACAAGTTTCGGCTATGCTCAGCTGTGTTTGATTATAGAATATTTAACCACCAAAAGAGTTAAAACATAACGTTTTAGTAATACGTTTTAAAGTTTATAATTTACACCAGACCAGTATATATGTTACCAAACTAATCAATTTTTTCCTGTTTTTGAAAAGCTTAGAGGTTTTCTTACATTTAAACATGTCAAACACAAAACAAAAAGACATTTTTCTCGCCCCAATGATATCCATTATGCTGGCTGGTCTTTGGCGATTGGAGTTACCCAAGTCATCAAAACTACTAAACCGTCTATACAAAGGGTACATGATTTTTATGCAAACGTTTATGTACACGTACTTGATAAGAATAGTCGCATCCACTTATATTGTGTGGGAAGTTGATCCAAATGCAGGTAACTTTATTTAACGTTAAGTTTTCTTGTCGTTTAAAACAAAGTTATGAGTGTTTTCCACAAACCAAAACTACACTTTTTTGCACTTGACGTGCGTTTCACTAACAATGTTAGCATCATCAAGAGACGACAAACAATAAACTAAATTAACCTACACTCTATCTTATATAATATTGAATAAGAATAAGAATAAGACTAATAATTTGTGATAGATCACGCTTTATAATCCTATCTCCCCTCAACTAAAGAATAAAGTGTACTAAACGAAACGGGGCCTCTATCTTTATTTAAACTATTTCTGGATTAAAAAAATAACAAAAAAAAATAAATAACAAATTTCCCACAATTAACTTTACTTATGAAACAGAAAACAACGGTACACTGCCATTTCTATACACTTGAGTTATAAGAAATAAAAATAAATTAGAATTTTACCTATTTAGAAAAGGCATGGCCACAAACAGGTATATTCCAAATTACTCTTTTCATTACTTACCACATAAACTTGCAAGCTTGCACTTTTTAACACATATATTAGTAAATTTCCCCTTAAACAAAGAAAGATTTGAAGCAGAAAAGAATAGGATTAGGAATATAGCTGGCAAAAACGGTAACGACGAAGGCTTAATAATAAATAAGCTGATAAATAGACATTCTTTTCAAAAGACCTTTCGGAATTCCACTTTTTTCAGACAAAAAGATAATTAGTATAAGGATAAAACTACAGTTCTAGAAAAAAGTGGAATTTACGAAATTAGTTGCACGTATTGTGACAAAATATATGTTGGCCAAACGAGACGATCTATTCAAACACGATTCGAAGAACACTTAGCACACTTAAAATACGGAAGAAACACTCATAGATTCACATTAGATAACCTAAAACTCCTAAAAAGTGTACCAAACACAAGACTTTTGAATGCATATGAAAGTATGCAAATCATTATATCCAGAAATAGTTTAAATAAAGATAGAGGACCCGTTCCGTTTAGTACACTTTATTCTTTAGTTGAGGGGAGATAGGATTATAAAGCGTGACCTACCACAAATAATTAGTCTTAGCCCCGTCCACTAAAAGATAGTATATAAGATAGAGTGTAGGTTAATTTAGTTTATTGTTTATCGTCTCCTGATGATGCTAACATTGTTAGCGAAACGCGCGTCGAGTGCAAAAAAGTGTAGTTTTTATTTGTGGAAAAGAATCATACCTTTGTTATAATGCAACCAAAGGTTCCAAATTCCTAATATAGATGTCGTTTAAAGTTATTAAAATATTTGACCCAAACCAACAGAAACGTTACAGTCCCACAGTAGGAAGACAATCCCTCACCAGTAGGGTGACAAGGTAATTTAAGATCTAATAATATAACTACCACGAATGTAACTCATACCAAAATTCATAATTCAAAAAAAACTCAGTGGTCAGTTCTCCGGACTAATTTTAATATAACAACAAAAAAACATAGAAACTATCAATATCATTGACAAAAAAGTGGCCGAATCTGATGTAGGAACAACTGTTAAAATGAGCTACAGACAAACCAACTAAAAGAATGAACACAATCAATGTGATGGTATAAACCCCAAAGGCCTCCCCCGCCCTTTCTCGGATAATAAAAGTAAAATTTTAATTAATAGGGACTTATCGGTACATAAAGTCGTCATAGACAGTTCTTCACGAAGGTTAAAAAGTTTCTGACATTTTTTCTTTATGCTCATATTGTGCTATCCATTAAGGTCAAGCCATGATGAACCTTAAAATAATTTTCTTAAATACCTGTTAAATTATTTTTAGATGTGCTAAAATGCACTTTAATAGGACACGTTTTTTGATAAAATTAAAGACTGTAAAGAACTTTGATTGAAAAAAATTAATACCACCTTATGTTTTACACCCTTTACACTTTGAAAAATTATAATTTTTGCTGTTTATTATATAAAAATTGCAAAATAAAAATAATATGCACGACACCACTCAAGATAACAGACAGATGACATAACAGAAATTTTTAGTAAATATTTGCCCTAAATTATGTCCATCTTTCTCTAAAATACTTTTTTTATATTTTTATTATATATTTTTTATATTAGCTGCCTTTCTCCAACAACCTTAAATATTTTTAATTTTAACAGAAAAAAAATGCTTTTTGGCAGTGCTTTTTTTGAACGCTAAAAAAACAGTGAACATTTGAGTGTTTTATTCTAGAAGTCGAAAGTTTGAAAAGAAAGCTTTAAAATGTGAACAATATCATGGCATAAAAAATTTTAAAAACATAGTAAAAAATTGCTTCATCAAAAACATTACCCCTTAAATTATGCCAAAATATTTTAAGCCTTAAATTACCATCATGGCTTGACCATAAAGTTGACAAAATTAAAGCTAATGCCGTCCTTTATTAAAGGTAGGTACAAACATTATGTTAGTCAACATTATTTTGACAGCGCCGCGATGAAAAAAGCTCTGGTTGAACAGGTCAAAGGAAGGTTTTGGATAACCCCAGCAACCCAGAAGAGCGTCGCGTCGCGCCGTCCGCTTGTATTCTCGATTTTTTCTTTGCATTGTTTTTGTTTTTTTCTGAGTAGGTATAAAGAAATTAAAACATTTTTACTTTTGAGCTTCGATCAGTCCAATAGTTAATCTTTTTCAAAGTTTTTTTTACCAAGAATAAGATACGCATATACAAGTTTTGTTATTTTTCAAGTTCTGAACAAATTTGACTTCAAAAATGTTTTTTAAATGTATTGCAATTCTATGTTTTTCTTAACTTATCCATAGAAATTTATTTCAGTAAATTGAAAATTAACCTGTATTTATTTTACAGCATTCCTCGACTTTGCTAAAATTCTTATGGAAACTCAACTCTGTGTCAAAGCCATTATCTATCAACTCAAGCCCTTCACTAAACTGATTGAAAAAGTCAGAACTGATGTTGCTATGCTCTATAAAACTGGCACAATCGAGCACATTAGGATTTACGAAGAGCATGTCACCTCTGTTAACAGAGTTGCCAAAATGATTTGCGTTACTATGGGAATTATTACTGGTGGAATTACTCAAGCAGGTAAAACAATTACCAGCAAACTATACATATGCCTTTGCATAAATTTTCGCGAGACCATCTTTCACAATAGCTTGTTAGAAATGATGTCAAAAATGACGTCGTAAATAACTTGGTGGTACTTTTAGTTGCTCCTATACCTAAATGTGTGCAAGAAAGATATGAAATCAATTCAAGTTCAATAAACTTGAAACGATATCGATATTTTCTGTGAACAGGAAAGGGTTGAAAAATATGATAAAGAAAGCACAATTTGATATATTCTTATGGAGGGATGGATTATCTTAAAATAGGGAGCAGATTTCATTAAAAAATAACGAATCAGATATAGTTATATAAGTAAAGTCTATCTATCCAAAATCTTCTAATGTTGCGGCACTTTCGATCAGAGCAAGTAAAATGTAGGATAAATTCACATATTATGCAACGCATTTGCTACATTTTAACTAAAGCAAAGAATATCATTTTTGTTATGCAAAAATACACAATGTAATGTTACTTTTAAACTACGGACGCCATCTTTAAGGGGTTAGTTAAGTGTGATATCATGGTAAGAAAACCCATTTGCTACAATAACATAGTTTAGGCACAGAGTGTTAGCTGATCGATGGTTTAAGTTTAAGCAAAGTATGACATCATCAGGTCGCTTGATATGGAGCAACAGAACGAGAATTTCATGCAAGTCGCAAGAAAGCTTGCCTATTTCGCCTATCAGAGGCATAAGCAGTTGAAACTAATCTGATCGATTACTCAAGAGACATGCATGTAAAATTTATCGGTTTTGGGCCAATAAACTTAGTTACATTCTTGTTTTATTAATCCATTTAATGTCAATAATATCAATCCGATCACCTTTTTTCAATTATTGATCAATTTTTCCTATTCATGTTTTTAAAAATCTTCAGCTTTAAAAGGATATAAAAGTTCACTGGAAAAAACGATCCTGACTCTAAATAAAGGAATATAAGGATGTTGGCCCGTTTTGTGTTTAGACAAGAGCTCTTTTTTTCCAGCGTTGTAAAGTACATAATAATTAGTATTTTTTCACAACGCACTCAATACGTATTGAAAAGATTGTCTTCTTTTTCTTGTATAGAGTTCTCTGTTTCGACAAATAGCGTGATATATGAAAGATTAAGATAATTGATTTTCGATACCTATTAAATACGATGTGAAAGCATACTAATTTAAAGTTGGAAAATGTTTTTTAATATTTTTTATCAAGAGCTCCTTTTTTCCAGCGTTGTAAAGTACATAATAATTAGTATGTTTTCACAACGCACTCAATAGGTATTGATAAGATTATCTTCTTTTTCTTTCATAGAGCATGTTCTCTGTTTCGACAAAGAGCGTGATATATAAAAGAACGGGATAATTGATTTTGTATACGTATTAAATACGATGTGAAAGCAAACTAGTTTAAAGTTGGAAAGTGCTTTTTAATTTTACACATTTTTTGAATTTTTCATTTCCGGTTATTATTGTTTGTTGAGCCTTCATTGTAGGAATCCTGCAGGTTTCGTAAGAAATTCCGCTGGCATCCCTGACAACCTTTACCAAAATGTTTTAAATAATCCCCTTCACGCGGATTCTTACGCTACTCCGTCCTTGCGTCCCCCGACGTCTACAGGATATTGGTTGAGAAACCGAACCGCGTAGTCAGCCGGTTGGAACGGGAACGGAAATACAGCAGCCTCGTCAGAGTGGTGGTCGCGGACACTTTAGTGAACCTTCGTTTCAGTCGCAAAATGCCCATGTTATGTTAACTTCCCAAGTCGGACAATCGTCCATTAATCCGCTACCACTACAAAGACATCAGCATGATGATGACCATGACCGTAGTAGTCGAGGAGGACGACATGGCATCGTTAATGCTGATCGGCGATACGAGCAAAGACGAAATGGCAATTTTTTGATCTTGAAATGATAACCTTCTGCAATGATAACATGACTTGCAAGTTTTATCGCACCATATCAAGCAGATCTAGAATTGGAAAAATGTGAGTGAATAAGTTTTTAAAATTTTTCTTTTATCCTTTTTTGAAGGACTTGCTATGAATCACGAATACAATGAAATTCTAAGAAACGGTACTATTCCTGACGATGACGTACCCATTTTTTCGTTTTACGCTTGGTATCCTTTTCCAGTAAGTATGAAACTTTCAATACATAGTTGCCAACTTTCCTGGCCCAAGAAATTTGGATTGTCAATTTTAGAATTTGGATTTGCAGATTTAATAGGAGAAAATAACATCATGTCAGTTTCCGGGAACTTTCAAGCAATTGTCATGGATGTTATAAAATGTTTCCTAATTAACAATTAATTTTTATGTAAATATAAATAATTTAATTTTTTTAGGATAGTCAACGCCATCTTCATCAACCTTTAATCCTTTTGGATTCCTCGGTTCACGTCTACGTAATGTCATTTCTGGTAACCACTTCAAATTTAGCTTCTAACTCTTTGCTGATTTTCATGAGAGCCCAGTTAAAGGTCTTGCAAAAAAGATTTCAAGATTTCTGCGATGTGGATCCAGAGAGAACTCGCAAAAATTTAAAGGAAATATGCGAAAGACATCAACAAGTTATAAAGTACAAGAAATTTGTTTAACTAATTGATTTGTTGTTTTTTTGAAATTATTAAGCCGGGAAAAAACTTACGGCATTTATATTATCCTTGATAGAGAAATTTCTTTGTTACAAAAGAAGGCATTTTGAGATGTGAATTAACGAATATTGCATGAACGAAGCAAATAAATCCAAATGTGTGCCAAATTAATGCATTGCCCCTTGTTGTGCCTGTCTTTGTTAATGGACTTCTGGTTTCTTAACAAAATAAGTCTATTTGTTGTTACTAAGGTGGCTCAAAAAAACGGAACTTTTTTGACTGTCCAAAACTCAAAAAGTTTTTGTCCAATTTCAAATTTTTAACCGTTTTGAAATACTTTAAAATTTAATAATTTGATGCCAAATTTGAAAATTTGCGAAAAGCCGAGATATCGGACAAAAATAGGTATTTTTGACCCCCCCTAGAACGGTTAAAATTTTTGAAAACGGACAAAAACTTTTTAAGTAATAGGCAGTCAAAAAGGTCTCGTTTTTTTCGGACCATCCTATATAGATAGTATTGGCAAAATAATTTGTGAGTATACAGGGTTCAACAGTTGTGTAAGGTGCCACGTGTATTGAAAAAGAAGCGCAATGGCTAGTAAATGAAAGCGAAAGAGATAATAAACTTTCCGTTAAATTTAAAAGGGCGTAACACAGTGATTATGAGTATTTTCTTGTTTTAGTTTAAAATTAGAATCCGCTAAATGAATTAAAATGCCCATTTATTAAAAAACTTTTACTACAGATTGACGTTGCTCTTTCAATAAAGCTGAGAATGGTCTGAGTATGATCTTCCATAACCAATTACGCTAAAGTTCCGATCCTACGAGACAATTTATCATAGCAGTCTCGTGTTCTCACCAAATATCTTGAAATATATTTAAAACAAAATTATACTTTTCTAAAGGAATTAAAAAAAAATAAAACAACAACAACGTAGCGTACTTAGTCTTTTAATCTGCAACCCTCTACTTTTTCTACTTAGAACATTTGTTGTAACCGTGTTCACGTTTTGTTTAACTTTAAAATGAATTCAAAGGTGTTGTTAGACTTAATAACGAAGTTTTAAAAATTCTGATTCTTGTACACTCCTTTATTTTACAAAAATTGTGGAGGAAATTGCATTGCCTAGCCAACATCTCTTTTCAGTGCCTCTGAATTGAATAGCGTTTCTCTAGACGGGAACTGTCGAACCCTGTATACATGTACCTTTAAACCGATTTTGGAGGCGGCAATCCGCTTTTTTAAAACGGTTTTAGATAAAAACTTCTTAAATAGTTTTATGTAAAATGGAGTGTTGTGAAAACGGTTTATAATTAAAATTTTAAGGGCACCGTATAAACTAGGAGAATTTGTGGGTGCGTTCGCATAGAAACCCCAAGCGCCCGAAGGCCCCACGCTCTGTTGCGATCGAGATGACACCCGATCCGGGAACTGATTCTTGAATTTCGTAGGAAAGATCGCACGGGAACGGTCCTCTCCCTGGGAACCGATTCTGGAAATCATAGGAAGTGATCGTTCGCCTGAGAGAAAAAAAGTAGTTTCAACCAATAAACGCGCTTAAAGGCAGTGACGAGACGATCGAATAATCACCAAACTATTATGGGCACGTGTAGAGCTTCCTGGAATAACGATTTTTGAGCGAAGCCGTTCTCTCGATTAGACTCAGTATGGGACTTGTAGGAAAGCTCGTGTGAAAAACGTCACTCAGGTGATTTTTGGCTCTGCTTGTCCGAGCGTCAGATATCTTGTACACTCCTTTATTTTACAAAAATTGCCGAGGAAATTGCATTGCCTGGCCAACATCTCTTTTCAGTGCCTCTGAATTGAATAGCGATTCTATAGACGGAAACTGTCGAACCCTGTATACAAGTACCTTTAAACCGATTTTGGAGGCGGCAATCCGCTTTTTTAAAACGGTTTTAGATAAAAACTTCTTAAATAGTTTTATGTAAAATGGAGTGTTGGAAAAACGGTTTATAATTAAAACTTTAAGGGCACCGTATAAACTAGGAGAATTTATGGGTGCGTTCGCATAGAAACCCCAAGCGCCCAGAGGCCCACGCTCTGTTGCGATAGAGATGACACCCGATCCGGGAACTGATTCTTGAATTTCGTAGGAAAGATCGCACGGGAACGGTCCTCTCCCTGGGAACCGATTCTGGAAATCATAGGAAGTGATCGTTCGCCTGAGAGAAAAAAAGTAGTTTCAACCAATAAACGCGCTTAAAGGCAGTGACGAGACGATCGAATAATCACCAAACTATTATGGGCACGTGTAGAGCTTCCTGGAACAACGATTTTTGAGCGAAGCCGTTCTCTAGATTGGACTCAGTATGGGACTTGTAGGAAAGCTCGTGTGAAAAACGTCACTCGGGTGATTTTTGGCTCTGCTTGTCCGAGCGTCAGATATCTTGTACACTCCTTTATTTTACAAAAATTGCCGAGGAAATTGCATTGCCTAGCCAACATCTCTTTTCAGTGCCTCTGAATTGAATAGCGATTCTATAGACGGAAACTGTCGAACCCTGTATACAAGTACCTTTAAACCGATTTTGGAGGCGGCAATCCGCTTTTTTAAAACGGTTTTAGATAAAAACTTCTTAAATAGTTTTATGTAAAATGGAGTGTTGGAAAAACGGTTTATAATTAAAACTTTAAGGGCACCGTATAAACTAGGAGAATTTATGGGTGCGTTCGCATAGAAACCCCAAGCGCCCAGAGGCCCACGCTCTGTTGCGATAGAGATGACACCCGATCCGGGAACTGATTCTTGAATTTCGTAGGAAAGATCGCACGGGAACGGTCCTCTCCCTGGGAACCAATTCTGGAAATCATAGGAAGTGATCGTTCGCCTGAGAGAAAAAAGTAGTTTCAACCAATAAACGCGCTTAAAGGTAGTGACGAGACGATCGAATAATCACCAAACTATTATGGGCACGCGTAGAGCTGCCTGGAACTCTCTCTCTCTCTCTCTCTCTCTCTCTAGACTCAGTATGGGACTTGTAGGAAAGCTCGTGTGAAAAACGTCACTCGGGTGATTTTTGGCTCTGCTTGTCCGAGCGTCAGATATCTTCGTATTATTTCAGAGTACGCTATTGGACGAAACCATCACGTGACCAATCGATATTTTACTCGCTAATGCGCATGTTACGGCAAACTCACGGTCCCTTGAATAAACATGGTCTAGTAATTTTTTTGCTTCGCCCACCTGATGAGGACACAAAGATATCAGCCTGCTTTCTTTATTGATTATTGTTGTTGACATTTGGGGTTATGTTAATTTTGCAAAAGTTTTTGTCATAAAAATTGTATTTGTTCATCTTTTATTTTATTTATTTAATCCAAATTAAACCCAACGATACCATTTACATTATTTTTATAGTACAAAGCTACATTTTTGCATTTTTTTAATAAAAAGGCTCATCATCAATGAAAAAATAAAAAAAAGGTACCTTATAATTTTAAATTTGCAATCAGATTTTGTCCTGTAGTATTCACAACAAGTCTAGCCTCTGGAATATTAAAAAAATAGCTTCCAAAACAGGAAAAATAACAATTACATCACCTAACTTCTGAACGACGAGTTCGAACTAACCTATTCGATGAGTTTCTTGATAGAATCGATTTACTGCAAGATCAACTTAGACAGGCCCAAAATAAATTTCGTTTACTTGTACACAAAAAGTTATTATACAAGATAAAAGCAAAAAATAGCCCTGGCATCAATCATTTAAACAGAAAAAAAAAATTTAAAATTTAATTTGTTAATCCTTACGATTTTTAAATGGCAGACAAAAATCAGCTGCTATCTTTGTGTCGACATCAGGTCGGAAAGTGGCGCAAAGTTACTAGTCCGTATCTATTCGAGGGACCGTGCGGAAAACCGAACCGTCTTTCAGAGTAGGACGTCCCCGTCGTTTGAATGACTTTTGTGCGATGGGCCGGTCGCAGAATACAAAATTTTCTATTTTAATAGAAGTGTTCAATTCTCAGGGTATGATCGTTCTATTACGCCCAGGGGCTCTATTCTTGAATCGAGAGAAAACTTGCTCCCAGTGAGTACATTCTCTCGTTACTATGCATCTCATTGGTCCAAATCTTCGGTTTAAATCGGTTTCTCTCACTTTTGCCAGATATTGATCGAAAGTAATTCTATTGGTCTTGACTAAGAGAATTACTTTTTTTTTGAAGGTAGTTAACGTCCTATTAGTCAGATTGTGTAGAGATAATTGGGAATAAGGACACCTTGTTATTGTTGTATACGATTAATTCATAAGGAACGTTTCGACAATTGTTTTTGTCTTCCTCATGCTAAAAAAATAGAGTTTTTTTATAAATATTTGCACGTAACGAATAAACAAAAAGAACTTATATAATTAATAAGGAATAAAAGGTAGTTAACATATTGTTTCATATAATACCGTTTTTTTTTTTGTAATGTTCAATTCCAAAATTGTATATGATTATAATTTTATTTATATATGCAAGTTGATTTGAATTTAAAACAAGAATAAAACAAATTAACAAAACAATTAAAACAAACAAATTAAAAATTATTTCTTTGGCTTACTAGGATACGGAAAGATGTTTAGGTTGTTTTTTTATTGTTATTAATAAAAGAAAGAAATAATTTAAGTATGTGTACAATTAAGAAATATTATGAATTTTAAACTACCTAGTTTGGATTTTAATTGTTTTGTTAATTTGTTTTATTCTTGTTTTAAATTCAAATCAACTTGCATATATAAATAAAATTATAATCATATACAATTTTGGAATTGAACATTACAAAAAAAAAACGGTATTATATGAAACAATATGTTAACTACCTTTTATTCCTTATTAATTATATAAGTTCTCAAATATTTATTAAAAAAATTCTATTTTTTAGCCTGAGGAAGACAAAAACTATTGTCGAAACGTTGCTTATGAATTAAACGTATACAACAATAACAAGGTGTCCTTATTCCCAATAATCTCTACACAAAGAGAATTACTTTCAATCAATATCGGGCAAAAGTGAGAGAAACCGATTTAAACTGAAGATTTGGACCAATGAGAGCAAATTTTCTCTCGGTTCAAGAATAGGCCCACAGAATCGAGCTCCTGTAATTTTGATTAGCTGGATTGAACGCACCTGGTTGATTGGTCGACGCGACCATGCCAACCAACGATCAAATTGTGGCTAATTGGTAGTTTGTAACGTAGAAATTTTAAACCTTAATTCTTGATTATTTTAGGCACATCTTAGATGGATTTAACACCCTTAAACATGTTATATTTTTGGAATTTTATACTTGTGCTCTAATTATGGCATGTGCTGCAATTATATTAATTCAAGTAAGCTAATTTATCGATATAGCCTTAAAACCGAGGATGAATGGAATACAAGAGGATAAAATTTAAAGTCCAAAATATAAGCGCCTAAGAATTATTTGAAGAAAGAAAAAAATTTTATATTTTTTATAACAAAAAAAAAATAAATATTTTTAAGGATAGCGGTAAAATAGTTACAATAGACTACATTTACACTAATAACGGTTTCCATTGGAAAATTTGATACGCAGGTCACGATTCTTCAGAAACGACAGAAAATCTCACCCGTTACGATTCTGAAAAGTGGCGACTTTTACTTATTGCTTTATTTAAAATAAAAACACTACATCCTTAATATTTATCCTAACATTGTAAGAGAAATTTTTTTAATAACAATTTGTAAATCAAATCTTTTAAAGATGACTTTTACGTCGGACCTGAATTGCTAGCACGCGTACTAATAAACGTCAAAAGTGTCGAAAATTCTCACCATCTAAAACAAAATACAAAATTTCTCTGAATTTTCTTAACAGTAACAGCGACATATTTCATGGCTATCTATGGTTTTGTATGTTAAAAGTTTTAAAGGTTTGTTTACACACAAAAATTGATATTGACATATTTTTTATTTACTGAAACAGTATTAAGACGGTGAGTGTAAACTTGTGTTTAAAAATTTTCAGATTTTTGTAACGGCGAGATTTTCTGACGGTTTTTGAAGAATCGCGACCGCAGTGACACAAAATTCGTGTCGTCAGAAACATGCGATAGAGTAGTCTTTGTGGAATATGACCAACTAAGTATGGTTAAGAATTTGTTTTATTTTGATCATTGTAAAGTGGAATTTTTAAACTTCTTGTAATTGAATTCGTAGACTACCTTTTTAAAAAGGTTTTTTCTTTATTTCTGGAGTATCTTTTACACCATTAAGATCACAAAATTTTTCCTCCTCGCGTTAATACCTACTACTTATTTTAAAATTTGACGGCATTCTTAGTTCGATACAACATCATGGAACTCATCCAGAAAAGAAATGAGAGAGAAACTTAAAAACCACAGGAAACCGCTCTTCCGTTTAATTGCAAAGGCTGGTAACTCGAGTTACTAGATTTTTTGAATTCCTAACTTCAAGAGCTTTAAATCTCTAGTAGTGTAATTTTCTTGGCGAAGAAATAGCTATTTTCCTAACAAGTACGGAAAGAAAATTCTTCTCGCAAGTATTTCAACGAGCGTAATCGATAAGATTTTTTTTTAATGAAATGCAAGTAACCAAAATGCAAAGTTAACAATTTTTAAACAATTTTTTTAAAACTATTTCCGCATATCAAACAGTGCGGTAAGAGGCATTTACCATGCGGTCTAACTTCACGTTAGACCATCCAGATTTTTTAATTGCACAAAAATGTATTATATAATTTTTGTGTTTTTTCTAGGGAGAAAGTATTGAGTTCCATATCGGAATTATCTACTTAGTTTGGAGTGGGTTACTTCTTTCCGCTTGGAATGCTAACGAAGTCACAGTAGAGGTAAATTTCAATATTTTAATACTCTACGTTCAATTTTTTCGAGAATATTTTATTAAAAAATTCTGCAAATACAGGGCTTGTAAACGTCAAAACATTATTTCCTATTTGCAAGCACAGTTGGTCTAGAGAAAGGTTTTAAGAAAAAAATTATATATTTACCGTAAAAAGTAAAATCCCCCATGTAGCCCTTTTCTGGGGGGCTATTTTTGGAAAATATTTTGGGAACCTTAAATAGCAACCCCCTATTTTGACTCCATATTTGAATTCTTGCTGATATTCTCTTTCCAATGGTATCCCATATCATCCGGTTTACTTTACTAATTTTCGAGATATTGACTTTCAAAATGTCAAAAATTCAATTTTCAAACGCCCATATTTTAGGAACTAAACAAAATATCTCTAATGTGTTTATTATCGATTTTAGGGGTTTTTACGAGGAAATAAAAAATGACAACAGTTTGACAATCTGACCTTCTACTTCATATTTTTGGAATAATATCGTCAAAATCACTGAAAATTAATGAACTGTAAATAGGAATGTGCAAACGTCAAACTATTGTCATTTTTTATTTGCTCTTGTAAAACCCTCAAAATCGATTATAAACGCAATAGGCCATTTTGTTTAGTTTCTAAGAGACCTTTAAAAATTGAATTTTTGACATTTTGAAAGCCAATATCTCGACAATTAGTAAAGCAAACCTTATGATATAGGGTACTATTGGAAAGAGAATTTTAGCGAGAATTCAAATATGAAGTCAGAATAGGGAGTTAGTATTTAAGGTTTTTAGAATATTTTCCAAAAATAGCCCCCAGAAAAGGGCTACATAGGGAATTTTACTTTTCACGATAAATAGTAGTTGGCGATGTATCAAAAACAAAAATATATGTTTTAAAGATTATATTTTTTTTTTCTTAAAACCCCTCTCTAGACCAATTGTGCAATATTTTACAAAAACGAGATTTTCGAAATTTAAATCCCCATCCTCCCAATTTATCCACATTGATTGACGTCAACTGTCAACGAGAATTTTAGTCTTTTTTTTTTGTTTCTTCCTAGATTTTTGGCCACACTGATCACAGTATGGACAGGGCCTCATTCAGAAAATTTTCGACTTCGTTTAGTTTAAATTTTATCATGAGTCGATTGTAATAGAGGATTTTTGAACCATTGTTTTGCCATTTTGTTATTGTTATCGTAAGACAGTTGATCACAGTGTACTAGATATATGGCTGGGGCCGTAAGTGTTGATCCAATACCTAAACGTAAATAGTGCGAATCATCATCATAAAAGGGGTCTGGTTATGAAATCTCAAATGAATCAAGCCTGGGGCACAGGCATGGGGGACGAACCCACCCATTCGTCATTTTCAGAAGCACATTATTGTTTCGTCACAATTCCCTCTAATATATTATTATTTTAAATCTAAAAACTGCAAATTCGTAGCAGCCTTATGAAGTTTTTAGATGGTTGTTATGAATTTACAGCTCTGGATCAAAACTTAACTTAACTATAATCGCATACCAAATTTGAATTCAAGCGGATATCTAGAAGTTAGTTAAAATTGAGTTGCAAGATTTACCCCGAACATATAAACATACGTACATAGAGGTGAAGTTAAATAAAAGCTTGTAATAAAAAATAAGCAAAATTAGAAGCCAGTGCTGCATTTTGAAGCGTCTAAATTTAATTTGAATTCATTATTTTTTGGGTGACTTCGCTCATCAGGTTATGTCTCTCTCAGGCATATTATTAGTATAAATAAAAACGAATATCATAGCTGCTTTAACAGTCATATCCATTTTTCATCCTTAAAGTATATCTGGCATCATATTGTTTCTCTCTGGTGCATTTGATTGATATAAAAGCGTAATATAAGGCGTTATTCGAAGTGATTTCAGGTTTATAATATAATATAACCTAGGGAGTTTGGTTTTGGCAACTTAAAAATCTGTTTTTTGTTCTATGGAAAGTAAAGTTGTGTTTTATCTAAATAAAAATGGAATGGACTGTACAACACACAATATCTTCAGCTAAAAACAGAAAAGCGGTAGGGCAAGACGAGGTATACACAGAGGTTTTAAAGCTAATAAAAATTCGCTAAATATGCTACTCAAACTTACAAACTGACTGGCTAAAATCAACCTTTGTTACACTGCCCAAAAAACATTCAATAAAGAGGTCTAGTGATTACCGCCTAATCAGCCTAATGAGCCATGTGTTAAACATATTTCACGCAGTTTGAATTTCATTTTGCGAATGATTATTTAATAGTGCTGATGTATTGGCAAATTTATGTTATTTTGCCAATAACTGAAAAACGTGTTTTACATACCAAGTGAAACGCCACCACCACCTTTCTGGTCCGATCAAACGCATTGCCGGATATCGTGTCTTTTGAACACCGCATTTTTTAAATTTCACGCGCGATTGACATCTGTCGTGCGGTTGACAACTTGACGTATTTGCCGACGCATTTTAATAATATTCTGCAGATTCTTTCTATGTGGGTTCCTTTTGGTGGTTTGTTTTTTGTGTTTTGCAAGTTTTCTTTTAAAATTGGTTAAGTTTCAAGTCACCATGGATGTAGAAGCCGATACTGCGTAAGTACTCATATTCTTTTGTTCTTAAATAAGGTCGGCCTAGAGTGGACTTAAAAATGTTCAGAACTACCAGTAAAGCGACCAAAAATCGTCATTTTTGCTGGGTTTATACAGGCATATAAAAATAACTTGAACCGAACAGCACACAGCTTCTGCACATGTATACAAAATTGAATGACACCAATAGTTGAAATAATTAAACTAATCTCCATCATGCTGTTTTCCTGCAAAAAACCCCCATTTAAATTACAAAAACAAATGAAAGTGAGGTTATGTGCGTCAAAGGGGCATGCTCAAATCCGTTTTAAGATAAAAATAAATGTTAAAAGTTACTTATCTTTTTATTTATGCTGTATAAATGCCTACACTGTTCCCCATAAGCTCATTCAACTTTTATTTTAATTTTAATTATTATTTTTTTTTAATTTTTATTTTGATTTGCTTGTATGAACCCAGCATTAAATCGTGATCTAGACGCCACTTTACAAGAAAATCAAAGGTCACATCATGATCTACAATGCTTAAGCGATACTGACACTAATAATTTACAAGTTTCTTTTGTAATCGAGCAAAACCGTTCTCAACTAAAAAGCCAGTTAACTCCTGCCTGTGTTCAGCCTTCAGTGCCATTTGCCGCCATTTTTATAACCAAATTGACAGGTAAAACATAAATTTTCTCTCAGTTTGGTGTCACTATGGCCTCTATAGTAGGCTAAAGGATACTATATCAAAAAAGAGTTAACTGGCTTTTTAGTTGAAGTGTTATATCGAGCCATCTAAAGATTCATCAATTCAGTCTACGTCCAAGTCATTTTCTAACACTGAAATTTCTCTTGCTGACCCAGAGAATGATGACCTTTAAATTTCTTGTGAAACCGAGCTGTCTTTAGTTAATATCTTAAAATATTTTTTAAAATTAATTTGAAAAAACTCGTCTGTGGTACTATTTTTTTATTTTAACGTAAATTTGCCAATAAAAAGTTTTTAATTATTTTTTTTGAGAAACCGATATTTTGTCACTTTTTAAGCAAAAAGGGCTACTTTTTCCTAAAACAAAATACTGGTTTATCCAAAAAAAATAATTTACAGCTATACTTACCACAATTTAAACTTTTTTAGATTCTGTAAAAAATCATTTAAGAAGTCAACCAACTTTTCCTCATTCTGTCGTTGAAGATGCTACTAAGGCTTGGTTACGGGGTGCCTGTGACTGGAAAGGGGGCAGAACATCCAGGAAAAAAGATGCTGAATAAATCTTCATCTTATCTTATAACAAGAAGAAGGAAGTACTAAGTTTTTAAATTTTTGGCCAAGGAATTTTTATATAAAGCAACTGAAGCAAACCTTATTTTTTTGATTCACAATCAAAGAGATTCTAAATAAAATTTTCCCTGTTGCAATTTACTGTTGTATGAAAAACCTCCTCTTAATAAATATTTAAATCAATTTATGAAATAATTTTCCTCTATCTTTTGCATGACCAAGACGACAAATATTATTCATATGGTTTCCATTCCTGTCTTCATGTTAGGATATAAATATAAGTGTATAAGTGTTTGTTTATAGTAACATTTATTTATTTATTACATATTGGTTTTTCTAGGAATTTTTGTTCGTTTAAGGATAAAATAAAATAAATGTGCATTCGTAAATTATATGCATTATTTTATTTTTAATCCACAATCATTACAATTTTTATTTTATGCATAAATACTTTTGCATCTGTATCCCTATTGAACCGACCCATCAAGGAGGTGCACTTTTAAACTTTTAATTTTTGCGTGGGTTTGGCACTTAGTGGTAATATTTTCCCAACTACATAACTCATTTATTCTTAAAGATAGAATAAAATTAATACATTTGTTGCTTAGTTTTTCACAAATTTTAAGAAAATTTAACCAAACTTTCTTATTTCAAATGGAACACCCTGTATATTTTTCAAGAAAAACGTTGTCTTAAGAGCAATGTGTTGAACAAAGAACCACCTAGACTCTTTTTCCTTGGCTAACACATCGCCCTTATGGCAAATTATTTTTTATTTCACTCGAGAACTGCTAAAGATAAACCCTACCATACTACCGAAATTTTAAAAAATATACAGGGTGTTCAATTTAAAATAAGAAAGTTGATGTCTAAGTCTAAATTTGACATTTTGAAAATTGTTATTGAATTTTCTTAAAATTTGTGAAGAACTAATCAACTTTTGTATTTAAACTATTTTTCTATCTCTAATAATAAATGAGCTATGTAGTGGGAAAAATATGGTGAATCACCCCTTACATTTTTTGCCAATATTGCCTGCAATGCTGGTATTTAGTATGCAGTGCTCCTTTACATTTACACCATGCTAAGTGTGTATTTGCCATCATTTTAAACGGATTCGTTGCCGTCGCTCGGCCGGTGGCTCACACAGGAGTTTTTAAGGTATTTATAACGCACAGATTGCCGTGCGTCAAATTCTCATTGCCAATAGATGCCAATATTTGTAAGGCACTTTGCCATGCCGGCATTGTTTGTGGAGTCAGTTGCTTTGGCTGTCTACGTAGTTTTTCTGTCTTTGAGTCTGTATTTGACGCGTTCTAAATGCTTTTCGGTTTTTAACTATTTTTAATTGAAAATTATTTATTATTTGAAAATTTCGCACGTTTCGAAGCTCTCAGAATTGTCAAAATTATATTTTCAGCCAATCTTATCGCTAACTGCGAACTATGTTAGTAAATCTAAAATTGACCAAGAAAAAAATGGAAACAACGCGAACACAGAATGAACTGCAAACTGAACGCGAGCGTAGAGTTTATAATTCCAGCCTTTCGTGTTGACCAGACAGCATAAAAATATTTTACGTGCTATCTGTTTAAACTGAAATTAACATAAAAAACAAAAACACATCAGCAAGCCAAAAAATTAATTGTAACTGTTACCAGAGACAGATAGATATCAGTCCCCTGGTACCTGAAATGTTCCAAGATCTATTAAGTTTACTTTTTAAGATGGCTTGATTACTAAGGTAACCGTTTAAAACACTTTTTTTTGTGGTGAACCTTTTCCTCCTTTTTGCAGAGTGTTGAACTGTCTGATGCTTTGTACAAAAGCAATTGGTACGTGCAAGAGCCCAAAGTAAAATCTACAATAAAAACAATGATGCTAAGATGTCAATCTCCATTGAAGTTGCCAATTGGCCCTTTTAGGCCGATTTCCTTGGATGATCCTATTGCTGTGAGTACGAAAATAGTTCTCAAAGCTGCTATATTTAGTTAAACGAAAACATCAAATACTAGGTTCATGAACAGTCATTTTGAAATAAGTCATGTTTTTCAAAAACCTTTTGACTAGACTGGAAAGCTCGACCTTAATCAGAAGTTTAATACAATGTCGATTTGAATATTTTTCTACTCCTTACCTGGGTGTAGATTGTAAAACGCCGCACGGCAAAAGGTCACTATTAGCAGTGGCGGTCTCAGGCGGGTCCAGAAAAAAGTAGACAATAATAACAAAGATGCTGGTGGTCATAACCCTGAAGAAGAAAAAAACGAGAAATTGCAGAAAGTTCCTTTAAATACTTTCTAGAATCTCTCCACAATATTTTGGGACAGTTTGACCTTTAATCCGTCAGACCAAGAATATACAAACGCATGACGAACTTACCGCGAAAACCATTGAAAATACAGAACAGTATTATAGAGTTTCTATTTATAAACAAGTTTTAGACAACATCAATTCGGACATAAAAAAGTATTTTTGACCTGAACATATTCATACCAAGTTTAACATGAAGGCAAAATCAAGCCAAAATTAACTAAAGTGGTTTCTAAATACTATAAAATGTTTTGTTAATCCAAAATACAAATTCTTGGACTTTTATTGAGAGAAGTCCGTATTTGGAAACAATATTGGTCAGAAGTAGACAAACGCTTAAATCAAAACATACCTGATAACGTTTTCGGGGCAATGAACAAGTGTGGCAATATTTTTCCGTGGATTAAAACATTCTTGGATGTTTGCCAGTAAGTAATGCCTCGTCAGAAAGAAGCTTCTCATGCCTCAGAAGATTGAAAACATAAGTACTTAAAAGCACTATGACGGAAATTCGTCTGATGGGATTCGTCAGACCAAGAATATACAAACGCATGACGAACTTACCGCGAAAACCATTGAAAATACAGAACAGTATTATAGAGTTTCTATTTATAAACAAGTTTTAGACAACATCAATTCGGACATAAAAAAGTATTTTTGACCTAAACATATTCATACCAAGTTTAACATGAAGGCAAAATCAAGGCAAAATTAACTAAAGTAGTTTATAAATACTATAAAATGTTTTGTAAATCCAAAATACAAATTCTTGGACTTTTATTGAGAGAAGTCCGTATTTGGAAACAATATTGGTCAGAAGTAGACAAACGCTTAAATCAAAACATACCTGATAACGTTTTCGGGGCAAAGAACAAGTGTGGCAATATTTTTCCGTGGATTAAAATATTCTTGGATGTTTGCCAGTAAGTAATGCCTCGTCAGAAAGAAGCTTCTCATGCCTCAGAAGATTGAAAACATAAGTACTTAAAAGCACTATGACGGAAATTCGTCTGATGGGATTCGTCAGACCAAGAATATACAAACGCATGACGAACTTACCGCGAAAACCATTGAAAATACAGAACAGTATTATAGAGTTTCTATTTATAAACAAGTTTTAGACAACATCAATTCGGACATAAAAAAGTATTTTTGACCTGAACATATTCATAGCAAGTTTAACATGAAGGCAAAATCAAGGCAAAATTAACTAAAGTGGTTTCTAAATACTATAAAATGTTTTGTTAATCCAAAATACAAATTCTTGGACTTTTATTGAGAGAAGTCCGTATTTGGAAACAATATTGGTCAGAAGTAGACAAACGCTTAAATCAAAACATACCTGATAACGTTTTCGGGGCAATGAACAAGTGTGGCAATATTTTTCCGTGGATTAAAACATTCTTGGATGTTTGCCAGTAAGTAATGCCTCGTCAGAAAGAAGCTTCTCATGCCTCAGAAGATTGAAAACATAAGTACTTAAAAGCACTATGACGGAAATTCGTCTGATGGGATTCGTCAGACCAAGAATATACAAACGCATGACGAACTTACCGCGAAAACCATTGAAAATACAGAACAGTATTATAGAGTTTCTATTTATAAACAAGTTTTAGACAACATCAATTCGGACATAAAAAAGTATTTTTGACCTGAACATATTCATACCAAGTTTAACATGAAGGCAAAATCAAGGCAAAATTAACTAAAGTGGTTTCTAAATACTATAAAATGTTTTGTTAATCCAAAATACAAATTCTTGGACTTTTATTGAGAGAAGTCCGTATTTGGAAACAATATTGGTCAGAAGTAGACAAACGCTTAAATCAAAACATACCTGATAACGTTTTCGGGGCAAAGAACAAGTGTGGCAATATTTTTCCGTGGATTAAAACATTCTTGGATGTTTGCCAGTAAGTAATGCCTCGTCAGAAAGAAGCTTTTCATGCCTCAGAAGATTGAAAACATAAGTACTTAAAAGCACTATGACGGAAATTCGTCTGATGGGATTCGTCAGACCAAGAATATACAAACGCATGACGAACTTACCGCGAAAACCATTGAAAATACAGAACAGTATTATAGAGTTTCTATTTATAAACAAGTTTTAGACAACATCAATTCGGACATAAAAAAGTATTTTTGACCTGAACATATTCATAGCAAGTTTAACATGAAGGCAAAATCAAGGCAAAATTAACTAAAGTGGTTTCTAAATACTATAAAATGTTTTGTAAATCCAAAAATACAAATTCTTGGACTTTTATTGAGAGAAGTCCGTATTTGGAAACAATATTGGTCAGAAGTAGACAAACGCTTAAATCAAAACATACCTGATAACGTTTTCGGGGCAATGAACAAGTGTGGCAATATTTTTCCGTGGATTAAAACATTCTTGGATGTTTGCCAGTAAGTAATGCCTCGTCAGAAAGAAGCTTCTCATGCCTCAGAAGATTGAAAACATAAGTACTTAAAAGTAATATGACGGAAATTCGTCTGATGGGCTTAGCGTTGCTGCATATCAACAGACATATTGAAATTGACATTGAGCGAGTCATTGACCGGTTTGCCCAAAAAACTGGAAATTAGTTTTTTTTTTGAGATGTGCATCTTATGTTTGAGATATGCGATATAAAATTAATGTTTCAATAAAAAGCTTTTTAGACCTCAAGAAAAAAGTATTTAGCTATTAGGCTTTGTTTGTGGTTTTTGTGTTATCTATATTTTTTATAAATGAAAAAATTATACATAGTTACTTAATGCGGATTTCAGGAGGATAGGAGGGTCGTTTTATGAAAACATTTAGAAAATCAAAAGTGGGGCATACATTCTGGCGCTACAACACCTTTGATATTACGGTATTAGTTCTCGCCTGCTGCGCTTTGAAACCATTGATATATTTACCATTGATATATTTACAATTTTAGTTTAATTTCAGATCAAATAACGCATTTTTTAGCGAAATTTTCTTAAAAATTTTCACCTGCGGCGCTATAATACCGTTGGTATTTACGATTTTAGTTTATTTTGACTCAAAAATTACAGTTTTAATGAAATTTTCTCAAAAATTTTCTTAAACATTTTTTAAAATAAAAAATGTATGAAATAAACGACTTCAAATCTGAGTACCCCCTCCTTAGATTTGAGACCAAATCCTCGCTTGTAGTTACTAAGTTTTGTTTGCATATATTGATATGTTTCTCATGAAAGCTATGCCGCCCCCCCCCTTTTCAAAGGCTGAGACCGCCACTGCTATTAGGGGAACAAAATTACTTTTTTCACGTTTTAAATTTATGAATACTTGTTGTTTTTATAATTAGAAATAACTAGAATATACAAATATTTTTTCTATTCAAGAATAGACCCCCAGGGTGCTTATTCTTGAAAGTGAGAGATGGGAGAATCCCCGGAAGCTCCTGGGGATTGATCCCTAGCTAACGGTCCCCCGGAGAAGATATTCGCATTCTTGAGATATGGGACGTGGGCGGGTCAGTCGAGTCTCTGGGAACACTGTTGCCGGTTTGTGCGACCAATCAAAACGCAACACATTTTGACCAACAAACCAACCAAAAATTTTTCTCAATGTACATAATCTGTTTTTCGTTTGTTGTTATTTTTTACAAAAGAAAACGTGGACAAATCCAGGCCTTTATCAAGCCAACAAAAAGATCTGCTTATAGAATTTGTCTACACTAGACCGAATATGTACAGAGGAACTTTCTCTGCTACATTCACGTATCCGGTAAGCAGTATTTTATGGAAAGAAATATCTGAGTAATCGCACATATTTATGTTCTGTTAAATGAAAGGGATTTATTTTGTCAAAAACATCTCTTGGAACCCCTAGTTGTTCCACTGCATCTTCCACGTCTTCCCGAGTGTCTTCCACTACCATATCATTTAAAATTATGTTGTTGAAGTCTTCAACATTCATTTTACCCATGTATGATTATGCTTTTGCTCATACAAAACAAAAACAGACAAAATCAATATAAAAATTAGGTTAGAAAACCCGGGGATCGTCCTCTACTACTGGGTCTTACTAAAGGCGCGTTTCTTCGAGCATAACATAGTTACTATTGTTTTCTCTTTCTAAATGCATTCGTCTAAGAGAGATCCAGTATACTACACCATCACAAAAAATACCCGCCTGTACACCCTTCGACCCCGCATATCTGTCAGAGAATAACTATCTCAAAAAGGTAGTTAGACAGCGGGGTTGAAGGGTGTACAGGCGGTATTTCTTTGGTATGCTGGGTCTCTCTCAGACGAATGCATTTAGAAAAAGAGAATATTAGTAACTATGTTAAGTTCGCAGAAACGCGCCTTAAGAGAACATGGCTGCTTTTTCGGGAGCAGCTCCCTCTATTAACTTTTTTTCAAGAATACAGTGTCGCCAAATTTTTAGTAAACCCCGCCTACTTCTCTCGCCTCTTCTACTCCCTACCCGTCAAGAATAAGCACCCAGAAGTGTTTTCGACTTTGCATTTTTTACAGACTTGAGTGCAAGAGTTCTATCGCTATGGCTTTTTTTCCGAAAATGCAAGGGCAGGGCCGTTATAATATCTCATATTTATATGGCTACAAACGTGTATTGATTATGTAACCTTTTTACATAAAAACATCCGAAGTAAAACCAATAACACAATTGGTATCAAAACCCCTAATAAAGTCGATCGTTTTTTCATTCTTTTTTTATATGTACAAGAAAATAATTCTACATAATATTATATATTTAAAATTTGTTTCCTTTTAGACAATTAAGCTAACATATTCCTTTACTAGTCTCATAATGGCCCAAGAATTTACCACATAAAATCAGAAAAGTTATTACGGAATTTGAATAAAGATAACAAATTTATATTTACAATAATTCTTAATAGTAGTTTTTACCACCCTTTAAATAAGGCAAGTAAAAAAGCACAGTTTAGCTGCAAGCTATAAGCACATTTTTTTTATATCTTTATCAAAAAACGACACGCTATTTTTATCTTGTAAATCAATGGCAGCTGATGAGTGATCGATGGTACAATAGTTTCAATGGCGATCTTATTTTGTTTGTTTGGTTTTTTTCCCCTATCTTTAAAAATGATTATTTAGTAAATTTGGGTAAGAAATGGATGACAATTTTTTTGCACCCGTTATCAAAAACAGGGTTTTTTGTATCACTTGGTTTGGTTATTTGCGGAACGTTACTAAAATCGTGTTTTTAATAAAGGTATAAAAAATTATTATTGGGTATTTTCTAGTTCCTGTGATGTAATATTCCACCACATTCATTAATAGTTCTAATAAAGATTGCACCAATAAAAGTATTTTATTTATTTTACAAGGATATGCGATACCCTGTCATAAAGCTGTCTAGTAAACACAAACGGAATATACAATGAGCTTCAGGCTACTGCGAACATAGGGAGAATCAAGTCCAATTTACTCTCCGTGCCGTACGACCGAGGTGGGGTCGAAGCACGCTGCAGTGTTATCTTTTTGAAATTTATGTTGTTTTTATTATTTTGTTTTATTATTGCCTTGCTCGAGAAACAGATTGGTAAGTTCATTTAAAAATGGATGTCTATGGTATGATATGATACTATCAAGGTAGACCATTGAGACTTATTGAAGAACTTTATTTGGAGAATTTTGTAAATCGTCCAGAATCTAGTTTATCAACGATTCATAGGTTTGTGCAGAATTTTGAAAAGATTGGTTGTGTAGTGCCAAGAAATCATAAAAAACCCACTGTTTTGAATGACGAGCAGGAAGTACGAGATGTGATGATTTGCGCCGCAGTGGAGGAAAATCGAAAGCCACCAAATTGCCGAAGCAGTTACGTTACGTGTTCTCAAAAAGAATGGTTATCATTCTTACAAAGCGTCCAAAACAACAACAACTATCGTTGCATGGACTTTTGCGAAACAATGATGGAGAGGGTGATGAAAACTTTCTGAGATCTATTCTTTTCACAGGTGAAAGCACTTTTCCATTATTGAATCGCCATAACCCAACACACGTTTGATATTGGTCGAGGGAAAATTTGCATTTGAATTTTGACGTAAGAACACAGTATCCCCAAAAACTAAATGTTTGGAGTCGTATTGTAGGGGGACACGTAATTGAGCCATTTTTTATTGACGGCAATTTGAATGGTTCTAGATACGTGGATCTACTGCAGCAGCATATTATTCCAATTACTAGGCAGTTGTTAGTTGTGAGATTTGGTGAACATGGTTTTAAGAAGATAGTTGTCCCGCTCACAAGGTTGACCTTGTTAGAGAATATCTTGATAATCTATATCCTAATCGGGTTATAAGTACACGGGGAACTATTTTATGGCCAGCTCGATCACCCGATCTTGTTCCTAATGACTTCTATCTATGGAGTTATATCAAAAATAAAGTTTACGGGCATGAAAGGGCTCATAATTTGGAAGAACTTTGAATTAAAATTGAAGAAGCTTTTTAAACTATCACCCCTAACATGCTTGGAAACGATAGTAGGGGTTTTTATAATAGGCTTAGATATTGTCTAGCCGGGCAAGAAGGACTTTTTGAATATTTGCTCTCATTTTTTTTGACTGGGAGCATCTTTTTGGTTTTTAGAATGTATTATTTTATTTTGAGAACTTGCTTTAATTTTGTTTCTCCTTATTATTTTCATTGTAACACATTGTTAATGATAAATCTGAGCAGTTGAAAATAAAACGCTCTAATTTATCAGTGACAAAAAACAAGAAATTTACGTTATCAAAATTTGCGTATTTATTGACCAAATTCCGGTTCCATGGACTACACTTCACATTGCACCGTGGTTAGAGGCGTACTAAACGCAAGCCGCGAACGGTGATCGCAAGTCTGAGTGTTGGTTGCTCCACTGATAGGTGTGCGGTGTCCCTGCGTGTACGTACACTGGCAAATTGGACTTCTTGCGGCCTATGTTCGCAGTAGAATGAAGCGCTCTGTATATATTCTAAGACCCACATAACAATTAAACATTCCTGTAATTTTACCATTGGGAATATTACTAACGCATTCCGGCAATAACCTACGTTCTAGCGCATACAGGTGATATAAATGTGATGGAAACGTGACGTAAAACATGACTTTAATACGACCAGATCGTTTTTTTTTTAAAATACGACCAGATCGTTTTTTTAAAAAATACGATAGATCGTTTTTTTAAAAGAATTATAGTAAGTAATATATGTGGGCACTGACTATAATGTCCCACATAGCGAACATATATTCCTATGAAATGTGGATGGATATGATTTGGTGATCCAAGATCCTAAGATATGCAGTGTAGATATATATCTACATGAATATCCACCAAATATGCATTAGTCTTCCACTTCCACAGAACCTTTACAGACTATACTAAGAATGTTCCAATCTTCCTCAGGAATATTGTTAGTATCTGCTATGTATAAATTTGAGTTTACTGGGTGGGTTTAATTTTTATTTGGTTCGTATCTCAAATGACACTACAAAATCTTAAGACATATGTTTTATGGCAACATTCTTAGTTAGGGTCACCGGCGATCTGGACTTCTACCAAATAGGTTGGGAAAAAATATTATTGATTTTTGCTTTTTCTTAAGTTTACCGAATAACGGATTAGTTGAACAAACATTCTCAAAGCTAACAAAATTTGTTGTTGTATTACAAAGAAAAAACATTTAAAAATGGTTATTCGAGATAGTAACCATTGATTTAAATTTGTAGATATATATTTGGGATTGTCATCAAACTCGGATACACATTTTTACTCTTTAATAAGATATTTAGTCGAACCCGGGCACAAAATTTGGATAAATATATAAATAAATATATTTTGTTATTTTCACCAATTTACCAAAATGTTTAGCAAGTGCTGACTTTATTAAAACTGGTTGTGTGTTTGGCTTTTCCTTCGAGTTCACCAAATAACAGATTCAATAAACAAATATTCTAAACCAACCAGGATTTGTTTTAATAGAAAAAAAATATTAATTTTACCTTGTCATCAAAGTCAAGCACACAGTTTCTTGATAGTTTTGCTATTTTTACCAATAGGTTTGGCAGGACATGTTTTTCTTTTAAACCGACTAAAGATAAAAAACTAATAGTAGTTTTCGCAACTAATGGCTAAAATAGTGCTTTTTACAAGCGTTGGATTAAGTAATGAGCACAGCGAGGTATTTAGAAACGCGAGTAAAGAAAAGGACAGTTTAGCTGTGAGTTGTTAACACTATTTTTTTATACCTTTATCAAAAAATCCAAGAAAAACAGGAAAATAATTTTACAAATCTCGAACGAAGAGCACTTATTGCAACACACCATCTTTACATTATAAATCAAGGCGGCTGGTAAATAAAACAAAAATGGTTTCCATAGCAATATGCCTTTTTACTCGTTGACTGACCTTTTTACTGTTGCGTTATTTTAATCTTTGACACTTTGATATTTTGACGATGTTTTTAAAGGACTTTTTCGTAAATAATTGGTGAAAACTGGCGGAAATGGCTTAATTTTTAGGCAAGAATAATTAGGTTTTTTCAATATTACTATTTTCCGCTATTTCTCTTCAATTTTGTGTAAAAAACAAACGGAAATCTTTTTTTGAACCCGTGATCAAAAATAGTAGTTTTAACAACTAGTGGCTAAAATAGTGCTTTTTTTACAAGCGTTGGTTTATATAACGAGCGCAGTCTAGCCAAGAGTTGTTAACACTATTTCTTTTAATACCTTTATCAAAAAATCCAAGAAAAACACACTTAGGAACATATGGCACTTAAAACACTGAACACAGTATGTGCCTTATGCCTCAAAAGAACTTTACCGGAAAAATCGAGGTAAAACGGTATTAAAGCATTTTTAACTCGATTTTTATAATTGTTAATTTTTTTTATATTTTGTTTCTACCCCAAGTAGCATTTTTGGTCATAACTTGTGTATTATATCCTTCCAACCAAGGAAAGAACTCTTTACCTATACAAATTAAATAGGGACTAAATTACGTAGAAAATCCCACTCTTCCATGTAAGTGAGAACAGAACTGACTTAAATTTTTCCTTCAAAATAGATCACCGTAGTTCACAGTTCATTATAAAAATAAAAAATAGGGCAACGCTGTTTTAAAGTAATCTTGTAAAGAATAATGGCTAACATATATATGTAATTTGATAACATAATAATTATAAAATGGTTTTGAAAGGAATCTAGTCACAAAATGCAGCCGAAATCCTCTTGGCAAACATAATTTTTTGATAAACTCCAATAATTTGTCTTTAAAAAACACAGGCGCTCTTAAAACACGTACGTTGAAAAAAAATCAGTATTTAAAAAAAACACAAATACAGTTTTTTTGGAACTTAAACATTGTAACAGACTTTGAGATATTTTTAACAGTAAAACCCCAGTGGCGCACCCAGGAATTGACTAGAAGTTCTCCCAAATTTTTAGATATAAATTCTAACTTGTTTAACCGATGTTAATGAGCAATATGTCGATCACCTCGGCGGAGACTATGCTTCTGAATAGTCTTATTCTCTTTACTTGAGTGGGTTCCATAAAAATGAACGAGATCAATTATGATTATCTCATATAAGATCCGACATCTTGAATTCAAAAATGATTGACAATTTTTTTTTGCCGTCACAGGAAAATTGGTTTTTTTTTGATCAAGCTATTACTCAGTAAAATCGGCTAAGAAATAAAAAAGTTGCGGCGATATGAATATATTCATTATCTACATATAGAGCACTGGAACTTCTCCTAAGTTTTTGCGTATAAATCCTAAAGTGATTCAACGATTTTAATAAGCAGTATGTCAATCGCCTTGGTAGAAACTAGGCTTTCGAATAGTGTTAATTACTTAATTTTATTTAAATAAATTCCTTAAAAACAAACGAGTTGAAATAGATGCTTCATTTTGACAATGTTCATCATCTTTAATTTTAAGATGGCCGCCAACTTTTTTAAATCCATCGGAGAAGAATTAAAATCGGTAAAGAACTAACAAAAATAAAAAAAATAGCGGCCGATCGATGTTTGACCTGACTAGAAGAAATTGACATATTCCTTACATCAAAAGCTTGAACTTGAACATCCAAAATGTAGGTCAAAATAGGTAATTTGTGACTACCGCGGATATCCAAATTGCATCTAACTATAAAGGCAAACTAGTTGGCAAAGTAAAGCTAGATTAAAGCTTCCAATTGGTCCCTGAATCTAAGTAAAAACGGCACAAATTTTATTGCCAAATTAGCCAATGTGTAACGCATTTTCGGTCCAGCATAGTGCTTTTAAAGAATTCGTAAAAGGTAACGAAAAGTATGTATGTATGTATGTATGTATTTATGTATGTATGTATGTATTCAAAACTGGTGGTTAGCTCTCTACGAAGGGCTGAACCATGCATTGCGACCTTAAATGAGCCTATTGTGCCCAGGTATCTACTAAAACTAAAAAATTCTGCAGACTACAGAACTTGATTTAGGCTTGATACTTTGTCTTCAACTTATGCTAGTTGAAGCTTTAATGAAAGCCACAACGAAGAGTAACACTTTACCTAATTAAGTTCGGATTCCTTTGGTACGTAAAGGTTTACTGAACCTGAAGTGCTGCTTGGTATTTTACGTGCATCCCTCTTTCTTACTTTTCATTCTCCCTTTATCACAGTTTTCAAATGCCTCTGCTGGACTTACGGAACTCGCTTTATCGAAATAAAAAACGTCTTCATTTTTAACACTTTCTTATATTTTTTTGGGTCAGTTATTAATTTACAATTTGAAATTGGTCATTCAAATTACAATTAGTACCAGAACATTCCTTGCATTCAAAGGGGACACTTGGGCCTGGATTATAAAATTTCAATGCATCTGCGCAACCATCCGCGCAACCCTTGACGTATACTGGTCCTGTTTGATGCCTTGGATTATTCCAATACATGCTAGCAGTTATGCATTTTTTTCCTCCTATAGTTTTAATTGAGTTTAATGTTATGCACTAAAAGGAGAATCCACACAGAACGATCAGGCTCGTACAGAAAATCAGGCAAAAAATTGAAATTTTTTGCGTGACATTTTTGCGAGTTTTTCTTTGAACCTTGTTTTTGGCTAAATGTTCGAGCAACTGTTCGGGCAAATGTTTGCAATATACGATTTGCATCCTTAAGGCGCATTTACACAGAAAAACTTTCCTTTGATGTTGAAATGCCGACAAACATTTACACGAACCTCTTGAGCAAAATGTTCAAAGAAATGTTCGAGCAAAATCGCGTACAAAAAAACACACGTAAATTTTGGAGAGAATGTTGAGCAAAATTTGTTTGAAGAAATGTTGGTAATAAAAATTTCTTACAAATTTAAATTTTATAGTTTTATGGGAATTCATTGAACTTAACTGAAAATAGAAAGACTAAGTTTTAAAACAAGGTATTTTTAATTAAGTGCTTTCCGACGGAAAAACGATTTGATGTCGAAATTCACGTTTTACCTCATAAGCAACTTCGATTGATCTGATTTTTATAGGGGATATGCCAGTATACTTGTAACTTTTTTGCGGTTGTAAAAAAAAACGAGAATCAAAAAAAATAAAAATTGGCACTTGTTTATTGCTGTTGCTGGGTTAGGAAAAGATAAAAACCGTAGACTAGTGAGAGGGAGTTTTGGTCAAATGAACATTGACACACAAAATTACAGCAGTGTTTGACAGCGCTCCGTTCCGACTGTCTAAACCTCCCTATCCCCCCCCCCCAAGGGAACAACTAACTACTCTCCAGAACAGTTCTCTAAAAATATCCACCTGCATTTTAAAAAGTAA
Organism: Oxystoma pomonae; assembly: GCA_963921995.1. Taxonomy (NCBI): domain Eukaryota; kingdom Metazoa; phylum Arthropoda; class Insecta; order Coleoptera; family Brentidae; genus Oxystoma; species Oxystoma pomonae. The sequence continues at coordinate 100,305,799 of OY998165.1, forward strand.
TTACTTCGAAGACATTTCCGTTTTCTTTTTATAATGAAAGAAAACCAAAAAAGTTAAAGAAAAGAATTAAATGTTATTACCTCCATCATTAACTATTTTAACATTGCATATGACAAAACTGATAGCCAATAATAATGTTTCGCTTGCCGTCGCCTTTTTTTCACAAAAGTTTAAAATAAAAGTTGGTGTTCCATTTTTTTAAATAATTGAGATCACTGATCAATGATGTAAAATTATATTTATTCTCATCTTTAAAAATATTTTTCCAAAATAGATAGCAATAACTTGCTCAAAAATTTACCCGAACAAAATGTTCAAAGAAAAGCTCACAAAAATGTTCGCGCAAAAAATTTCAGATCTTTTGCACGAGCTTTTATTTAAGCATGTTCGTCTATGTAATTGCGCCTTTAGAAAACGTTAAATTTCACCCGTGTTCAGAAATTTTTCCGCACGTGTGTGGAAAAGTGTACGACGACGTTAAGTGTCATCATACTTTTTCGCAACATGTGTTGCAAATCACTTTTCTACACATGTGCGGAAAAGCAGTTTCATTTGATTTGTGCAAAATGAAAAAAAAATAGCGCACACAACTCGATAGAAAATAACTTTCTTACATTCTCATGTTGTTTCACTTAGCTACCGCCTCTTTCACAATTTCATGCTCATGTAAAATTTGCCACTTTCTTCCCTTGTTATGTAATATACAGTGCGGACGTAAAAAGTCTCCCCCCTCCTGTTAATTTTTGAACGGATTGAGGTATCGACTTCAAATGAAAACCATGTTTAATGATAACACTTTTGATACTTTTTGACGTATTTTTTATAAGCGTCATATTGACGTAAGTCTATAAGGTAACTAACTACTTTAAAATTTTAAATAGAAAGAGGGGTCGAGCGATACCTTGTTTAAAAGGCATTTTTAATTCCCTATTTAAAATTTTAATACTTTTGAAAATCGGTTTACGACTCACAGAGTTATGATTTTTTTTTACTATAGTTTACCCACCTCACCTTACTTTTGTTTGAACGAATTGAGATATCGACTTTAAATCAAAAACATGTGTAATGATAACAATTTTAACATTTTTTGAGGTATTTTTTACAAGCGTTATATTGACGTAAGTTTGTAAGGTCACTAACTACTTTAAAATTTTAAATAGAAAGATGGGTCAGTTGATACCTTGTTGAAGAGGTATTTTAATTCTTCATTTAAAATTGTATTTCTTTTAAAAATCGGTGTACGACTTACAGAGTTATGAGTTGTTTTGACTATAGTTTACGTATTACGTATAGTATTACTCAACAATAATAAAAACTTTAAGTTACTAGTAACCTTATGTTCTTACATCAAAAAATTTGTTTGAAGTCAACTGAATTCGTTCAAAAGTAAAAGGAGACGTGCTCAAACTATAGATACAAATGCTCATAAATCTATAAATAATATACCGATTTTTAAAAAATTAAAATTTTAAATAGGGAATTAAAAAACCTTTTAAACAAGGTATAACTTAACCCCCCTTTCTATTTAAAATTTTAAAGTAGTTAGTGACCTTATAATCTTAAGTCATTATGAGGCGAATATAAAATACGTCAAAAAGTGGTAAAATTGTTATCATTACGCATGTTTTATATTTAAAGTCGATATCTCAATTCGTTCAAAGTAAGGTGAGGTGCGTAAACTATAGTCGAAAAAACTAATAAGTCTGTAAGTCGTAAACAGATTCTTAAATAAAGTAAAATTTTAAATAGGGAATTAAAATACCTTTTAAACAAGGTATCGCTCGACTTTTTATTTAAAATTTTAAAGTAGTTAGTGACCTTATAGATTTACGTCAATATGACGCTTATAAAAAATACGTCAAAAAGTAGCAAAACTTTTATCAAAAAAAGCTGACTGCAAGCGAAAAATTATTACTGACTGTCGGTGGCACTAAATAAGTTTGTAGTTTACCATGGAAGTAATAACATTTTATTCTCTTCTCTCACTTTTGGGTTTTGTTTCAGTAAAAAAAGCAAACGCAGAAATCCTGCGAAGTAATTTATTTTTAAAATGCAGGTGGATATTTTAGGGGACTGTTTTGGAGAGCAGTTTGTTTAGTGACCTGGGAGGGGGGGGAAGGTTTAAAAAAGTCGGAACGTAGCATTGTCAAACGCTGCGTAAACCAATTTAAATCTGCTATAAGGAAATTTTTAATTATTTTTTAACTACCAACAATATTTCATGGGAATTTTGTTGCTCGGTATTTTATTAAAAACTCAAAAAAACTAGGATTGTGTCGATTTCCGTCTATTTTTTAGTTTCGTTTCGGTGCTATATAACGTCGTTGATGGCGTTTACTTATAAGCAATTTTGGTAGAAAAATGTAAAAATGGCATTTTAAAATCTATACATTTTAGGGAAAGGGGTCCGTTAAAAAAATGTGTTTTTACGTTATTAGACAAAGCTCTGTAATTCGGAGACGAAAAATTGGGTCGTTTTTTTATAATTTTTATAAAATAAAAAAATCTAAATAAATTAAAGCGTACCAAGGCATATTTGTTTGCTTTGCTTTAAAGAGCACTTTATGAAAAGCTTTGGGGTAAAACTTTGATAAAAAAAAAACCTACGTTGACCTTGTAAATCTTGACCAAAACCCCTCTCTCATTACTCTACGGTTTTTATCTTCTCCTCACTTTAAGCATCAGTGTACTCTTTTTACATTTTTGACAACCCCAGAAAAGTTACAAACAAACGGACATATCTCCTATAGAAATCCGATCAATCGCAATTGCTTATGAGGTAAAAGATAAATTTCGACATCAAATCGTTTTTTCCGTCTGACAGCACTTTATTAAAAATACCTTGTTTTAAAACGTAAAATTTAATTTATGGTTTTTCTATTTTTAGTTAAGTTCAATGAATTCCGATAACAATATAATTATATTTTGAATTATTTTTAATAAATTTCTATACCAAATTTTCTTCAAACAAATTTTGCCCGAACATTCTCGAGATCTTTTCGACGAGCTTTTTCACGAGCTTTTGTGCGAGTTTTTCGAGTAAAGTTTGTCAGCATTTCGAACATCCAAGGAAAGCTCGTCTGTGTAAATGCCCCTTAATATACCGGCTGTTGTAAAGTAAGTGTCCTAGCAGAATAATTTGAAAAACAATTTAGGAAAAAAATTTAAAATGTGTATAATAAATGGTGTTAACAATAGAAATGGTCTCTAATATTTGCGCGATTATACTTTTGCCCACGCTATTTATTTTCAAAATTTTACTATTTCTCGATTCTCCTTAAAATATCCTTTAAACGACACACAGGGTTTTTTATTTATTTTGTGAGATAATAGCTTTTTAAATTTAAAATTTTTACACTTTGATTGCAGAAGTCAAACCCTATGACACCGGTTACTTTTAAAAACAAATTTTATAGGCCTGGTTGTTCAATAGCGGTTTAAACTTGGTTTGGAGTTAAGTTTTTTTGCTCCATCTTGGTTGAGCCTTAAACTGAGTTTGGAGGCAGGTTTAATACAGTGGCGGTCCCAGGCGAGGGGTGGGGGGCGATCGCCCTCCCCCTTTTCTCCAGAAAAAAGTAGACATAAAGATGCTGGTGGTAAACTTGAAGCCTTTGGGGAAAAAACGAGAAATTGTAGAACGTTCCTTTAAAGTAGGGTTGGGAAAAACCTGGGTTTTTTATATAAAACAAAACCCACTGGGCTTTTTTTGGGTTTTACAAATGAGTTTTATTGGGGTTTTTATGGTTTTCTTTTTAAATTATATACATATTGTAGTTCTTCTTTAAAATTAGGACTTATTCTCGCGATCGTTTATCAACTATAAAATACGACATAAAAATAGGTGGAATACAGAAATCGACATATTTTTTGTTTGTTAATAAATCACAGCAGTTTTGGTTCAGTTTGACTAGCTCCTTTTTTATATACTTAATATAAACAAATCTCAAGAAAATCATTGTTGGAGTTTGTGTATTTACTACACTGTAAGTACCATTTTATTTTAAGGAAAATGCCTAAGAGTAGCGCTAGAAAGAGTGCTTCAGAATGGACTGAGGTTGTAGAATCCAGTAATAAGAGTTTGCAAATACTGAACCAGAATCGTTTTCTTTTATAATTTGCATTGTTGCTCAGCTAGTGCAGCATCCATTGAAGGACATTTTGGGTCAGTGGGCTTTTTCGGTTATCCACTGGGCAGCCAACTCTGCTTTAAAGACATTCTATAATCCCTCCACAGTATTTTGGGATAGTTTGACCTTCACCAAGAATAAACAAACGCATGAAGTACTTACCACGAAAACCACGATATTGCAAATACAGAACAATATTATAGAGTTTCTATGCAATTCATAAACAAGTTTAAGACAAAATCATGTCGGACACAAAAAAGTATTTTTGACCTGAACATATTCATACCAAGTTTTGTACAACGTGAAGCCAAAATTAAGGCAAAATTATCTAGTCGTTTCTAAATATGATAAACTGTTTGATTAGTTCAAAACACAAATTCTTGAACTTTTATTGGAAGAAGCCAGTAGGTATTTGGAAACAGTATTGTTCAAAAGTAGGGCATAAATTGCGGCACTATAACACCTTTGATATTTACGGTGTTAGAGTTTACGTTTGTGATAAAAGTGGCATTTTAGCCAGCTGCACTTAAAAACCATTGATATATTTACAATTTTAGTTTAATTTTAAATCAATAAATGCATTTTTAGTGCAATTTTCTTAAAAAGTTTCCCCTGCGGCGCTGTGCTACCGTTGACACTTACGATTTTAGTTTAATTTAACTCAAAAATTGCATTTTTAATGTAATTTTCTCAAAAATTTTCGGCGCATTTGAACATTTTTTAAAATAAAAAATGTTTGAAATAAACAACTTAAAATCCCCCCTCCCCTAGATTTGAGGTCAAATCCGCGCTTGTAGTTACTTAATCTAGTTTGCATATATTGATATGGTCCTCATAAAAGCTATGCTTTTATCCTAGTATTTTTGTCGTATCGAAACCGCCCCCCTTTTCAAATGGATGGGACCGCCACTAGTTTAATATCAGTTTTCACAAACGCCAAATTTTGTCTAAATGTAAAATTTTGTCAAAATTTTTGAGTTTTACATATATTTTTTTTAAACAAAACCAAACCCTGGTTCGATTTTGCGCAATTATAAGAAAATGGTTATCAAGTTCAACACCTTGACCCTATTCTGGTTTATGCCCGTATCCACCAAAGATCAATTTAAACAATTAACTAATCTGCTGTTTTAACTAATCGTCCGAATTTGGCCAGTTAACAAAAGATAAATGACGATTATCTAACAAGTGAGGTTATGTGCGAATGATTGTTATTAAAAAAGTAAAAGAACCGACGAAAAATCCATGGAGGTTGAGGATATATTGCTGGATGATGACCTGGACATTCAGAATATCATCCTTGAAGGCTTTCCAAGGCGTTGGAAAGAAAGGTATCAGCGGTTTTTTTCTTAGTTAAAAAAAGTTTGCGCAGATTTTTTACTCTATAAAAACTTGCACACGTTGACATATGTTGATCCAAGGTACGAGCATGAATTGACCTTAAATGAGCCAAATTCGAAGCCAAATAAGTTTTGCTAAGTTGATAATAATATTTTAGATAATATGGTTGAATGTATAACTAGCAAGTTGATGGAGATGTACAAAATCTTGGTCAGAAAGGCAAAGCCGCCCACAACCACTACACAGAAAATCAAACGGAATAAAAATGTGCAATGTGACTCCTTGCACTGAGGGCTTTTAGAAGACAGAAATAATAAACTGCTTGAGCAACTACCTGTATTGGGGAATTAATGTAAAAAGACAAGTGAAAATTAAACCTTAATTTAAAAAAATTGTATTCCTAGTGATGAGATGTTTGAAAAAAAGCTCTTAATTTGGGGGTCGTTGAGTGCCATGCCTGAGGATATATTTTTCATTGATCTTCATAATTACCTTTTCTGTTCCTAAAATATTTTAGCATAAAACTCTTTTCATAAATCTGTTATGCAAACTTGTGTTTTCTGCCAGTGAATCATTTATTATGTAAAAATTTTAAATGTTTAGCTTATGAAAGAGAGATACCTATAGGTCCAAAAATATTTATAATTTGTTAATAAAAGATCCTTTAACTAAAACATTAATTACCAATGTCCCCCACAATTTACTTAAAAAATGCATAAGAGAAGGTTGCGGCAAAGATGGGGTTGTAGAAATACTTGCGCTTTTTTGGTTTTAAGTGAACATTTAGTAAAGCCCTCCTTGCTAGTTCTAAAAAAAACGTTGTAACTTAATTAGACAAACATTTTTCTCTATTTTTTTTTATTTTCAGATTTTGGAATGTAGGCAAGAAAACTACTGAACAATACAATTTCATTTTAGTTATTCACAGAACAATAACAACTACTCTCCATTCCAAATTGCTGCAGACTAGTTTTTTGACAATGACATTTCCATTTAGCTTCTCTATTTAAAGGTCAGCCACCATATTGGACTATAGCATTTTTCTGTGGTAGAAATATTTGTAGCAATTTTAATTAACACTAATTTAATAAAATTTTAAAAAATATGCAGAAAAATTAATTTTGTTTACACCTAGAGCCTCTAAAATTGAAAATACATGTAACATATATTTATATTTCAACTTATATAGCGTTATGACACCTTACTGTTAACATGTTGAGCCCGACATGCCCACAGACAGGCATTTCTTTTTTATGTCTCAGGAGCGTGTGCCTACGATGGTCATGAAACAGCGGAGGATCATTTTTCACCGGTGAGCATTCGGTCCTTGGAAGTAAAACAGAAATGCCCAGATGGCTCAACGAGTTGAGTTGACTATGGCATTGTAAACACCTATAGGCAATTTAATGAATGAACTTATTTTAAAAATACTTATTACTAATCATTTAAAATAAAAATAACATAAAATTATGCATTATTTATTCCGTCTTTGGTACCGCAAACTAGTAGCAGCATGTAGTTTCAAATGTTAGGCTTCACGTGGTTAGGTTCTAAAATAAAAAAAACAAAAGTATAGGTTTATGAATGTTTTTCATTAAAGCTGTGAAAAAAAAATTTTTCTTTAAGAGAAAACAACAAAATTGAAGAGAGTTGATAACAGAGATTTTTTGAATGATTTTGGTAGCTAAGCAAACCGTCCTTTAATAAGGTATAAGTTTAAAAAAAGGTTTATATTTTTTATTTGATTTTAATTGGTAAATATGTACATTTTATGAATCCGATTGATGCGACTCTGACACCCCCGTAAAACTCAAAATATTCAAGATGGGACACAAATACAGACTTATGATATATAAACTTGAGGGTTTTCGGATCCACTTATATCATTTTTCCAACATAGTATGGTAGAAAAAGAGAGAGATAAAAAATTAGGCCCTAAATTTAGGAACTGTGCATTATGTTGCTGGGTAAACCAGGCCTTCAGGCCTCATATTCAAGATATATCTTGATATAAATAATATCCTTACCTGTATCTTTTGGGTTCTGTTTCAAATCTTCAGTTTATGATAGTAGCATCCATGGGTGGGAAATTATGATCATCGGATTGCTAGGATAAACCTATCTCTCCAAGAACTAGGTATAGCAGTTTTATGATGTAAATTATATTTTTCCACACAGGTTCAATTTATGGCGATGTCCGGTCACCCCCGGCCCATACAGGCGTCAAGAAAGTAAACCGCCACTGATCGCCTTTATTTATACTCATGTGTTCAGATAAACGTCGAGTGCGCTCAAAAAGTATTGCAGTCTTTGTTTGCTTTTATTACTAAAGACCTCCGGCGTGCAGTTTGAACGTAACCGTCGAACGCGCTGCTTTGCCAGTCTACAACGTTGCCAATCCTTTTTTCGAGTAAAGCCTGTTTCTCTCTTCAGCCTCGCTCAATTAACTAATTGTTGCTCACAATATTTTGGTGGATACCAAAATATCATTGTCTTGATTAACTAGCTAATCGACAATTAGTTAATTACAAAAAAAACGTTTAAATTGGTGGATACGGACATAATGGTTTGAACCAAACTTGGTTTACATTTGAATTGAACCACCGCTTAGTGAAAATAAACTTATGAAAACATGAACAGGTAAGTTTAAGTTAAACTAACTGTAAGCCACTATTAGACAACCGACCATAATAGGATTTCAAAAGAAGGAAGACTCCAAAATTGACCCGCCAAAAAAGTCAAAGGTTTTATTTTTTGTATTTAATTCAAGTTAGAAATATGACTATTTTTAAAATATGTAGTTTATAGTTTATTTCTTGAATATGTAGTTTTTACTAACTGTGTCAGGGGAAAGAAAACCCATCCCATATAACGACCATGTAAACGCAAGGTGACGGTGTGATAATTTGGTGTTTAAAAATGAAAATGAGTATTGATTCAATTGAGTGCATGTCAATATGCTTCATAGAGATTAATTTTGAAATGGAACAAAATTGGAAGCAGCATTAGGTATCTACTTACGTGATTCGCTACAATTATGACTCTGGGTTTTTCCACAAAATCGGCCCACGTAATCCAACTCATAGTGTTTAAGAGCACATAAAATGCAAGTGCTTGCTGAAAAATAATTAAGAAAATATAAGGGTATCCGAAAAGTCTTAGTCTTTTCTTAGTCGATAATTAAATACTCTCTCCGCCTTTCTCGTATTGCGCTCCAAAAATAATAAATTAATTTAAAGTCTTTGATCAAAATAATATTTCTTTTCAGTGGTTTAAGAAAAGCCTAAAAAAACATCTTCTCGAAAGTCAACAATAAAATAGGTGAAAGAGCCAAAAATTAGTTGTTTATTTATGGTTTTTTTTGTAGTAATTTTATAAATAGTTTTTATGATATTATTGTATATTTAAACCATATTTCATTATTATTTATTTATTTTTCTAATACAAGTGTTAGCTGCTACAGCTTTATAATGGTAATTTTATTACTTTTATCCATGGAAGTAAAAATAAAGGTGGAATGATAATACCTCCTCAGAAATTTCACAAAAATGACCGCCTTATGTAGGTGACAGTTATGAGCCTAAAAGAACGTAGTCCCATTAATCGAATAAACTTCACATTATTTTTTTTATGTCTTTTCCACAATCAGTAAATGGTATTTTTATCATGATTTTTCATAATATATAAAAATTTTGATTTTTTTTTTAATTTTTGTTAAAAGAAAAAGTAAAGTTATATCATTTTTAGATAGGTTTCAAGTCACTCTGTAAACATAATATATATTTGGCTGCTTTTTTTATTAGCCACACACTTCAAACCAAAAGTTACTAAAGTCTGTTCATAAAGAAGAGAGAGTAATAAAAATGCAAATTTGGATAAATTTTGTACTGAGTGATCAATCACTTTTCTTCTCTTTTAAAAATTTTCTAATGTACCTCAGGTAAAAATCCTTTATTTTTTATATACCTCACCCTCTTCGACCGGAGAATACAATAGAACCCAAAACCGAGAACAATAGAAGGCAAGCGATAAGCTATTCTCATAGGCGCCGCAAATCGGGGAAACTTACATTTTAAGTACCGTGCTATATAGGTATTAGTGAAGAAAATAGTAAATATGTTGTTCGCGCCACTGTATCTGCGATCCTGTCAGTCATACCTACTATATGGTTCCCTAAATATTCGAAGAAAAGTTTGCCTCAAAAAGCTGCAGGTGCGCGGCTTTGCCAGAGAACAGACGCTCTCAGACCGCGAGCATTGAAACAATAAAAAGTTATTAAATCGCTAGGCCGATATATATTGTATTTCGACTATTTTGTATTAAAATCTTATTCTTAAATAAACCGTACATTTGTTGAAGCTGTCGATTATGAGTATACAGTCCATTTAATAAAAAATTAATTAAAATTTACGACGAAGAAGAAACATTGGTCATTCGAACCACATAAAGCAAGCATTGCTCCATCCAGCCACATGAAGTAAGAATTACGCCGTTTGGACAGTTACCAGTGTGCGGCAAAGAATTTAAAAAAATACTAATAAAACTTTAGTGATTTACAAGATCAGTCATAATAAATAATAAAAAGCGGTTACAAAAACAATAACTTAAACTAAGGGTAAAATAGACAGTTATGGACAGCAACAATAATTAAATTAAAATAAATACAGTGCAGCGCGTATAGACTCGAAATCAATGGATATCAAGCACCAATAAAGTGTCTAAAGGATTCCTTGGTTCCCTATACCCATGTAAGTCTGTTCCATATCATTTTAATTAATTCCGTTTACCTCTTAAAGTTTCTTTAATTAAGTCAAAATTAGTTTACACGTAAACTATTTGGAAATAAACATGAGTAGCGCAAGTAGTGAGGAAGACCTCGCTTCCCTTTTAAATAGGCGCAGAATTATTTTCGAAAAACTTGAAAGGTTTGAAACCTATTTTAATTCCCTCACGCAGGAAAATTTAAACGACGAAAAATATGTCTTTAGGTTAGTAGCACGCCTAGAGAAGGTAGATCCTCTCTGGTATGAATGGAACGATTTGCAAAATAGCATTGAGTTAATGCAGCCAGACGAGAGAGTCGAAAACTGTCAGATGCGGGATGATTTTGAAAATAAATATGGCGACTTGATGGCTGATGTTAAAAGAGTCATTAATTTAACAAATAAATCGAGTAGTGACTCTGGCAGCATAGTGGGGGGCTTAAACACAAGTTCTCATCAAAATACGCAAAATGACTCGGAATTTGAGTTACCGCGAATCAAATTAACCAATTTTGATGGCAACTACAGCAATTGGCTGGAATATAAAGAGATGTTTACTGCTCTTGTGCACGAAAATCCAAAATTAGGTAATATTAAAAAATTCTAATATTTAAGGAATAGTTTAGAGAAGGACGCTGCTAAACTTTTGAAATCAATGGAAGTTTCTTCTCAAAATTATTCTGAAGCTTGGTCTATGTTGGTAGACCGGTTTGAAAATAAAAATCTTATGATTCATAATCATATTAAAGCATTATTTGAATATCGTAATATGACAAAAGAATCCTTTACTGAGCTCAGGAGCCTTAATGATGAATTTAACAAACATCTCAGGGCTTTGAAATCCTTAGGTGAAAAAACTGATGGGTGGGATCGGTTAATCATTTATTTGATGTCAATCAAATTTGACCAGACAACGCGAAGAGATTGGGAAAGTTATAAGTTTGAGGGCGAATTACCCGGTTTAAGAGATGAATGATTTTTTAAAGCAAAAATGTGAACTACTTGAGAAAATACATGCAACAAAGTCGAGTGATAAAACCAGCTCTAATAAACCAACAAATCAAAAACCAAAAAATTTCTCATCTAACGGTCTCGTGGTTGTATCTCCCCGATGTTTTCATTGCAAGGACGATCATCTGATAAACTCTTGTTCAAGTTTTCTAAGCTTAAGCATTGAAGATAGGATAAAAATAATAAAATCCCTCAAACTATGCTTAAACTGTCTCCGCGATAATCACCCGTCTTGGAGGTGCAAGGCTGCAAAATGCCCAAAATGTCGAAAATTGCATAATGACCTGTTACATATTGAGAACTATAATAGTCCTAGGTCAGTGCCGCAACAACAACCGCCAGTAGTTCAGGGAAATCCGAGCGCGCCGCAAAATAAACCGTCGCCAGGCAGTCAAGGCTCGTTGCTAGGCGACACTAGCACAGGCGCCGCCGCAATTGTTTCGGCGAACTCTATAATAAACACGGACCAAAAATTAGATATAGCGGTCGCGTCAAATAAAAAGATTTCTCAAATATTGTTGAGCACAGCAAATATAAAAATTAAATTCCGAGAAAAAGAAGTTGTTTGTCGGGCGCTATTGGATAGCGGATCTGAATCTAACTTTTTAACAGAAAACGTATGCAAAAAATTAAATTTGAATTGTAAACCGGTAAATCATGTTGTCAGGGGGGTTGGTGAAAGCACGTCAAAAATAAAAAGTCAGGTAGACATTTCGTTTGAGTCCTGCATGAATACATACAAGTGCAATACGGTTTCTTGTTTGGTTCTCCCTAGAATTACCGGCAAACTGCCTGCGATTACGTTTGATCAAAACTTAATAAAAATACCACCTGGACTACAATTAGCAGATCCTAATTACCACATTAATGGGGAGATTGATTGCTTATTGGGTTCCGAAGTATTCTGGTCTATCATGTGCCCAGGTCATATAAAATTAGAACCGCACTTACCCGCGTTGCATGAAACCAAACTAGGTTGGGTTATAGTGGGAAATATGAAAATGCCTGAGGCAATGGGCCAGTATACGGGGTACAATAATTGCTGCCTTTCAATTTTGGATCAAACTAATCAAAACATTATAAAATTTTGGGAAATTGAGACAATAAATTATCCGGAAAAGGTGTTATCGCAAAGTGATCGATATTGCCAAAAGTATTTTGAAAAAACTACAAAGCGCGATGATACAGGAAAATTTATTGTGAGCATTCCATTCAAACAAAACTTGCATGAGCTGGGAAATTCTAGGGAACAAGCGTTAAAAAGATTTTACTCCCTTGAAAATAGGTTAAATAAAAATCCCGAATTAAAGTTAGAGTATGTGAAGTTTATGAATGAGTACGAAAAAATGGGTCACATGAATGAAACTTGTGAGACTGACTTAACCAAAAATGAAGGCTATTTTATTCCACACCACGCCGTAATAAAATCGGACTCATTGACTACTAAATGTCGCGTAGTCTTTGACGCGTCGGCAAAAACGGATACGGGCCTTAGTTTAAATATGGTTCAACATACAGGGCCTACTTTGCAACGAGACCTTTTCTCGATTTTAATAAATTTTAGAATCTATAAATACGCTATAACAGCTGACATCTCAAAGATGTATCGTTGCATTTTAATAAACGACCAAGATAAAATATATCAAAAAATATTTTGGCGATCGAATCCTGACCAAGAATTAAAATGTTACACGTTACAAACAGTTTCGTACGGTACCGGGAGTGCACCATACCTAGCCGTTAGGTGTTTATTCGAATTGGCCTATATGCACGAAAACAGTCATCCAAAAGAAAGCAAGGTCATAAAAGATAATTTTTATATAGACGACTTGCTAACAGGAGCACAGACAAAAAAAAGCGCACGAGAATTGCAAAAAGGGGTTTCGCGAATATTAGAAAGTGCGGGATTTTATTTGCGCAAATGGCTTAGCAACGATCGCGATTTATTAAACCAATTTGAAGTTGACAAAACCTTGGAGGTCAGTATTTTACAATTGGGCCAAGACGAATCCAATAAAACCCTTGGCGTTTATTGGGATGCTTCTAAGGATAAAATTAAATATTCAATAAGCTACTCCGAGTATGCTAGCAAAATAACAAAACGCATAATGCTCTCCATGGTATGCCAAATATTCGATCCGTTGGGATTATTGGGACCTATCCTTGTCGCGAAATTGTTTATTCAAAAATTATGGATTTTAAAAATTGGATGGGATGAAGCGGTGCCTGATGGGTTAGTAAAGGAGTGGGAAGAATTTGTAAATGAGTTGCCCGAAATTAATAAATTTGAATTTCCTCGGCATGTTTTACCCTCAGAATATGTGACCATACAATTTCATGGATTTTGCGACAGCTCGGAGCGCGCGTACGGGGCGGTAATTTATATTAGGTGCGTGACGTCATCGGGGCAAGTAGTTACAAATATACTATGCAGTAAATCGCGCGTTGCGCCTATTAAACAAATAAGTTTGCCCAAATTAGAGTTGCGTGGTGCAGTGCTGCTGAGCAACTTAGCACGAAAAACCGTTAAGGCTATGCAAATAGATTTTCACCAGACTTACTTTTGGACGGATTCGACAATAGTCTTATCGTGGCTAAATAAAGATGCAACTAATTGGCGTACATTTGTTGCAAACCGCGTAAGCGAAATCCAAATGTTGACAAATATATCGGATTGGCACCACATTAACTCAGCTGAGAATGCTGCCGATATATTATCGCGAGGTTGCCTACCAAATTTGTTAAAAAATAATGATATGTGGTGGCACGGGCCAACATTTTTGAGCGAATTAAATTTTGACAAAAACATAAAAGATATCTCATCTATTCAAATTTCAGATTCTGAGATTCCCGAACAGAAATCAATAGCCCATATTGTACTTGCGAGAAACTGTATTATTTTAGATATTTTAAATAGGTATCAAGACCTAAACAAACTTGTGCGTGTTACAGCATTAATTCTGAGAATTATAGATTATTTTTTGTCAAAGAAAAATCCGAAGGTTAAACCAAGTGGGCCATTGACTCCTATGGAACTAGATAAGTCCTTAAAGTTAATAATAAAAGTGTGTTAAATGGAAAACTTTTCAAATGAGTACCAAAAATTAAAAGATAGACAACCAATGGCTAATAGCAAAATTTCGGGCTTAAATCCATTTTATCACGAAGGTTTAATTAGAGTTGGGGGAAGAATAAAAAATTCTAAGGAAAATTTCGATAAAAAACACCCGATTTTGTTGCCGAAAAATAGTGTTTTAACTACCCTGATATTAAGAAACGAACACAAACGATTGTTTCACTGTGGAGCTCAGCAACTTTTGAGCTCAGTAAGAGATAAATTTTGGCCGATATCTGGTAGAGATCTCTGTCGCAAAATTACAAAAAATTGTGTAACCTGTGTAAAGGCGAGGCCAACAATTAAACCTTATTTTATGGGGGATTTACCTGATTGCAGGGTGAATAATTATATTCCATTTTTTAACGTTGGCTGTGATTACGGCGGACCTCTAAATTTAAGAGACCGCAAGGGCAGGAATTTTAAAGTTTTAAAATGTTATTTTTGTTTGTTTATGTGCATGAGCAGTAAGGCAGTACACATAGAACTCGTGACTGAGCTCACCACAGATGCATTTTTGTCAACCTTTAGGAGATTTATCAGCCGAAGGGGAAAGCCAGCTAATGTGTACTCAGACAACGGAACAAATTTTCTAGGTAGTAACAACGAGTTATTACGAATCTATGAATTCTTAGAACGAGACTCCAATAATATCGCCAATGAACTCGCCACTCAACGCATAAAATGGCATTTCATACCAGCGCGGTCGCCTTCTTTTGGCGGACTATGGGAAGCGGGCATCAAAAGCTCAAAATACCATATAAAACGAGTAATTGGTGATAAACCTCAAACTTTTGAGGATTTTTTAACTATTTTGACGCAGATTGAAGGAATTTTAAATAGCCGTCCCCTCTGTCCTATGTCCTCAGATCCTGAAGACTTATCAGCGTTGACGCCTGCACATTTGCTGATAGGGAAAAGTATAACAGCATTGCCAGATTATAACTATACTGAAGTTAATGAATCCCGACTTAATAAGTACGAAAAACTTCAAAATATTGTCCAGCACTATTGGAAGCGCTGGCAAAAAGAGTATGTTTCCGAATTACAACTACGCACAAAATGGACAATAAAATCTCCAGAACTTGTTCGTATTGGCACCCTAGTTTTAGTAAAAAATGACAATCCTGTCGTGTGTAAATGGCAGTTGGGGAGAATAACCGCTTTATACCCGGGTAGTGACAATTAAAAACTTAAAACGGCGCATAAAAATAAGTGCTTAGTAGCAATTAAGTAAGCACTTGCTATCATTTGAAAGAGCTAAAACCTTTCAAGGCGGGCGGGATGTTCGCGCCACTGTATCTGCGATCCTGTCAGTCATACCTACTATATGGTTCCCTAAATATTCGAAGAAAAGTTTGCCTCAAAAAGCTGCAGGTGCGCGGCTTTGCCAGAGAACAGACGCTCTCAGACCGCGAGCATTGAAACAATAAAAAGTTATTAAATCGCTAGGCCGATATATATTGTATTTCGACTATTTTGTATTAAAATCTTATTCTTAAATAAACCGTACATTTGTTTAAACTGTCGATTATGAGTATACAGTCCATTTAATAAAAAATTAATTAAAATTTACGACGAAGAAGAAACATATGTCATAAGTTCTATGAAATTTAATAAAACAAATTACTTTATTAGAAAAAATTTATAAGTTAAATGATAAAAATATATTTTAGGAATAAAAATAATATTATAATATATATATATATATATATATATATAAATAAAAACGGATTGGCGTTTTAACTATAATTAATAAGCACACCTTCAAATTAAATTAAGGCTAAACAAATGGTTGCTACCTAAAAAAATGTTACAGTTGTCAATCGCTATAACTACAAAAATAATTAACATGAAATGGAGGTAGATACATTTCTTTAAAACCAGTCAAAAATAAAATAGAAATAAAGTACTCAGATTCAGAAGAACAGTAAATGCTCTCATCATCACTCTCATTTTCTTCCAAAGAAATAATTAACGGTTCCACAGTTTCTTCGATTAAACAGTCAAGTTTTCACATTTTTTCTTCTACTTTTAAAACATGTTGTACACATTTATGCCAATTATTTGGAGTAATTTTTTTAACTGATTCTTGAAAATGCACTTCCACATCCTTTAATTTATAGGTAGTATTATTTCTTGCTACATAACTTTTCATTTGAGCCCATATTAATTCTATTGGATTAAGTTCACAATGGTAAGGCGGCAGTTTTAATACTGATAGTAGTTTTTTTTTACCATATCTGCCTAAAAATTTATGTTTTTTTCTGTAAGCCACTTACAAATATCAGCTTTTCTCCATGCTGTGGTTGGTACCTTTTCAAGGTTTCTGGAATGGTAACTGGCGTTGTCCATTACTATTACTGAACCAGGAGGTATTAGGTCTAACATTTGCTGAAAGTATTCTACAAATGTATCGCCATTCATGTCCTCGTGATAATCGCCACTAAAATTCTTAAAATCCTAAAATTATATTATTACTCAAACTTAGTCCCTTTATTATTAAATATAATATATAATTTTAACTGCTGTCTTTTTCTATTTTTTTTAAATTTAAATGTTGGCAAAACACCTACGTCAATGGTACGCTCGAGAAAATGGGTTTTAAATCGTTTCATTACTCTGTCTTCTTTATGAATGGACTATAGGATGTTCCTCCGTTGTTTTTTTAGTCAAAATAAAGTAATATTTCGTTTTTTTGCGTGTTTTTGCTAAATTTACAGTGTTTTGATTTGTTCAGTGCTGTTATACATCCGGAATAACTAGTTTTTTCCCTTTCATAAGTGCTATGCGATAACCCTTTTTATTATTAGCCTCAGAGTTAGGGGAATTTTGTCAATACCAACTGATTAATTTTTCCTTCCATGCTTTTACCACGAACACTTAATACGGTATGACGCATCTCTGGTTTACCCGATAGCAACACAGGTGCATAGAAAAGGTATTAATTTTCCTTAATGTAATTTTGGGCCGCCGCCGCGCCGCACGTTTAATGTATTTTTTTGTTGGCATGGGTTGACTTGCATTTGTTTAAGTTAGGTTTGGTTGATTTAGTTTAAAAAATTAAAAAAAGGCGGATGCGAATTTGGGGATTGAAGGTCCCTAGAAAGAATTTTTTATAAAAAATCAAAAATGGCAGAAAACCGTATACTCAATAATTACCAAATATAATTATAATAAAATGTGTTAAGTGTATTTTTTATATACTGAGTCTTTTTAACCATGTACCTAGTGTAGCCAAGTGGTTTGCAAAGTTAAATAAAAAGAGATTTTGCAATTCTCAGTTTGGTTGATGTGGAATGGTTTGATTTGAAGTTTAAACAAACAAAACTAAACCATATCGCCACAACACTAGGAACCGCATCTACTGGTACAGGATGTTTGTTTATAACTGGAACACTCAGTATGTTTTTTATTGATGAAAATAAAGGGTAGGTGTGAATCCAAAAATTCCTTGGAAAATTGCAACGAACTTAACCGCTATAAAAACTTTTTTTTATTCCCCTTGGTATACAGGATGTGGCAGTAAAGCTAATTTTTTTAAATAGAATACCCAGTATATTTTTGCATTTTTAAGTTTTTCAAAAAATTAGCTTTACAAACATATGATACAATATTGAAATATCTTTTGTAGTTTCTGAGATATTTGCGTTTAAAATTTTAATAAAATACATTAGAAAAGACCATCTGATCAAGCTACATTGCCTTCAATCGTTTTTTGTTTGAAGGCCACTAGATTTTTAAGTTTATATTGTTAAAATAAAGAAATACATTCATGACCCACTTGGTAGTTTAATCCGTTGGTCATTTCCAATATATTTTCATTTTGACGTTTATTTAAACTTAAACGCAAATATCTCAGCAAGTACAAAAGATATTGAAATAGTATTTAATATTTTTGTAATGCTAATTTTTAAAAAAATGCAAAAATGCAAAAATATACTATTTAAAAAAATAGCTCTTAAGTTCGTTGTAATTTGCCAAGAAATTTTTGAATTTAGACCTACCCTTTATTTTCAATAATAAAAAAGTTATTCAGTTATAAACAAACACCCTATATCATGCGAGTGTGGGGATATATCCATCGGAGAAACCAGCCGTCCCATGAAAGTTTGCCTCACAGAACACAAACGCAAAACTTGACAAGGGGACACAACACACAATCATATGGAATGGAAAGAAGCAAAGATCGTCGCCAAGGAGGAAAATCTATTCAAGCCGAAGTTCAAAGAATCAGGATTCATACAAAGGAAACATAATGTATTTTCTCAATAAACACAAACCTAGGCGTTCAGTTTTCCTCGTCCAGCCTCTTCAGACAAATGACTGTCAATTCATCTGAGAAAGCCAAACAAGCTGCTGGCGATATACTATCTATAATCTCTAGATCAAAAATGGACTCATAGGCTTCAAAAACCCACCTCCTAGATTATCTTGTCTTAAGTACTCTGTCAAACTGTCTTCCCGTTTGGGGACACACCTATCCCGATATCTTAGAAAGTGTGCAAACTAACTTTTTCTGAAGATTGCTTCACCTGCCAAGAAATACACCCGATTGAGTCGTTAGAGTGGACGCCAACAGGGTCAAACTTGTATATAACGTTTTTAAATGCACTCTTAATTGGCTTATTAAATTACTTAAAATGGATGATTACCGCCTCACAAAAATCTGCTTTATCAGACAACTCCAATTAAGCAATGATGATTCAAAATACAACTGGGTCAGTCAGGTAAAAAAACTATTTGCATTCCTCGAATTCGAAATTCCTTGGTCTACAAATATCTCAAGTACTTTTAAAAAAAAAAAAAACAAGAAAAATTATCTTTTGATTTTTTTCAATAAACTGAAAGCTGCAGACGCTAATCAAGTAGCAGCCTCCAACTTTCTGACACATTATTCTTTTCTAAGTCCTTCTAACGGTGTACGAACCATAGGTGAGCTGTGAGTGTCCAGCAAATATATCATTAAGTTTACTTACAGGGGCTCAATATATCGAATAAATCCTGATCTACAGTGTACAATCTGCAACATGCACGTGAAAGAAACGTTAAACCATATCCTTTTCGAGTGTCCATTATATGTTGGAAACAGGGACATCGCACAAAACCACCTAATATCAATTGATGACCTATTACTAAGACTCGACAATATTACTCATGAAAGTGCAATAACTTTATCCAAACAAATAAGGAACATAATGATGAACCGATCGTTTTGCATGGGGGAATACCAAAACAAATTATTTTGCTCTTCTTAAAAAAATGATTATATTATTTGAATATGATTGCATTAATACAATTTTCCACAATGTTATAAATAATAAAATCTCAATAAAAAATGAGAAGTAAAAGAGGGAAAAATACGATTGCTCACTGAAACTTTCCACTTACTTGGTATTTGATTATCGCAGGTGGAGACCGGCCATTTTCCAAGCACAGGTTGCTAATTGCTGGGATGTTGTTTCTTCAACGATCTTTGGGCAAATAGGACCCCCGTCGGGTGGGGAGCGCGCGTGTCAAGTCATAAGTGAGCAAAAAACACGCGGACAACAAAAATAAAATTTTATGGGCATCAATTCATGAAATAAAAATATTGGGGAAAATCAATCAATCATAAACATTACCGCCCACTAAAAAATACAATATTTTTTCCAAGAATAAAAAAAAAATAAACAAAAATAATTCTTGTGAGACCACACCAAATTTGGACTTCCATTCAACAAAGGAAAGGGAAAAAAAAACAAAAAATAATTCTGGTTTAAACATATACGCACGAAAAAATCGATTTGGCAGTTATTGTGAGGGTAGTAAACATACTTTAACCAAAGGCCGATCTAAGAACCCTTTGGAAGTTCTTATTTTAACCACACGGGGAACTTGGTCAGGGCTGGGATATATTTTCTCCAGGCGCCCAATGACCCAACGGAGGGGGGGTTGGTTGTTATCTTTAATGACAACAAGGGATCCAACCTTAGGGGGGGTGGATTCAACATTCCATTTGTTTCGTTGGTGGAGAGTATTCAAATATTCTATTGACCACCTCCTCCAGAAATGCTGGTGCATTTGTTGGATCATCTGCCAACGCTTCAGGCGATTGGCAGGTACCTCAACTAAATCCTCGTCTGGAGGGGCGGTCAGAGCCTCAAGAGTCAGGAAATGGCCTGGAGTAAGGCACTCTAAGTCATTTGGATCGGGACTCATTTCACACAACGGTCTGGAATTAAGAGCAGCTTCACACTGAGATAAAACTGTCAAAATTTCTTCAAAAGACAGAACTTGCTGTCCAATGACACGGTAAAGATGGGATTTAACTGCTTTTACCCCAGACTCCCAGAGACCCCCAAAATGTGGGGCGGAGGGTGGGTTAAAATGCCAAAGAATGGATAGCTGTTCAGCAGCAGATTTACAATAGGACATGATTAGTTTCTTTGCGCCAATAAAATTTGTTCCTTGGTCACTATATAGGTGACTACATCTTCCACGGCGGGCTACAAAGCGTCTGAAGGCGGCAAGGAATGCCTCTGAAGTTAAGTCTGACACAGGCTCTAAATGTAATGCCTTGGTTGACATGCAAATGAAAATACAAATATAACCTTTCTGGCTTTGTACACCTCGACGTCTCGATATAGTTACAGCTATTGGACCCATGTAATCTACACCAGAGTGTGAGAAAGGTTTAACTTGGAAAACACGCACCTTTGGAAGATCTCCCATCAAGGGATACACAGGGTTTGGTTTGACACGAGCGCATCTGAAGCATTTGCTCAATACAGAGTGAATGGCTCGATTTATGGAGATAATCCAGACTTGCTGTCTTAGCAAATACTGAAGTAGCCGGGGACCAGGATGACCATTTTCATTATGGACAGATTCTATGATTAACTGAGTTAGTCTATGATCTTTTGGGAGTAGCATGGGGTGTTTGGCATCATAGGATAAATCGGAGTGGCGCAATCTGCCGCCCACCCTGACAACACCCTCTGCATCAATAAACGGAGAAAGTTTGCGAAACGGTTTGGAACAAGGTTTCCCAGTTTGAAGATTTTTAATCTCCTCAGAAAAACACTCCAATTGGATAGATCTGACCATCACACATAAAGCTCTATATAACTCACTAGCACTCAGGGCAGTTGATTTTGGAGCCTCCTTTTTCTTGAAATACACAGCCAAAAACCGAATGCAATATGACACAATATGTTGGATGATTTTAAGCGAGGAAAATCTCAAAAGCAAGGATGTAAGTACTGGATTGGAAAAGGTTGTCAGATTACATATGACTTTACGCTCTTCTTGGAGAAAAGCAGGATTAGTTTGGGGATCAAATTCTAAAGGAACTGGCCATAATTCCTCAGATGATTTCAGCCATGATGGGCCAGTGAACCACAAGGGATGATTTGGTAGCTGGCCAGGCAACAAACTTCTGGAAAGACAATCGGCAGGATTTTCAGTTCCACTAACATGGAACCATCGATTGGGAGGAATTTTGTCCTGTATCTGTTGCACTCTATGTGCAACAAAAGATTTGCAATTGGAGGGATGATTTTTGATCCAATATAATGCAACACTGGAGTCAGACCATGCATATATTTGGTCGAATTTCATTGGGGAGTTGGAAAGAACAAAATGCATCAAATTGGTTAGCAACAAAGCAGCACAAATTTCTAGCCTTGGCACCGAAACTATTTTCAGGGGACAAACCTTACTTTTAGCACACAGTAAGTTTACAAATACTTCACCACTGTCATTAACTTGTCTAACATATACAACGCCACCATAGGCTAACAACGAAGCATCACTATAGCCATGTAGCTCGGTCCATACCGCGTCAGGTATGGTAACACAACGGGGAATAGAAATAGATGACAACATGGGAAGTTGGGACACATATAATTTCCATTGGTTGACAATATCCTGGGAAGGAATGTCATCCCAACCTAATCCTTGGATCCATAAACGCTGGATTAAACATTTTGCACCCAATACCACAGGCGCTATGAATCCCAAAGGATCATAGATTTTGGCTATTTCTGACAAAATTACTCTCTTGGTACAATCACAATCAATGGGTTTGACCGAGTAGGAGAACCTATCCGATATAGGATTCCACTCAAGACCCAATATTTTCAGGATGGAATGGTCTTTGTCAGAAAAGGAAACATTTTGCTGGTGTACTTCTGGAATAGAAGAAAGCAAATCTGGACAATTGGAGGTCCACTTTCGCAGTTCAAAACCACCACAACGAAGTAACCTTATTAATTGGTTTTGTAGATCCAAAGCTTGATCAATACAACAAGAAAATCCGATTATATCATCAACGTAGGTTGAATTCATAAGGGTATCTGATGCTAAAGGATAATCATGACCATGGTCAAGAGCCAATTGGTGCAATGTTCTGATTGCTAGATAGGGGCTACAGTTCAGACCATATGTGACGGTACATAGATTGTAGTCCTGAATGGGTTCGGACGGATTAAATCTCCATAATATTTTTTGATATTTGACATCTTCTTTATGAACAACAATATTCCGATACATTTGGCGGATATCTGAACTGAAAACTATTGGGAAAAATCTAAAAGCTAGAAAAATTCTTACAATATCATTTTGTAATTTAGGACCAACAAGGAGGACGTCATTTAGGCTGCAGTTATTTGAGGATTTTGAAGAGCCATCAAAAACCACACGGATTTTTGGAGATCCATTGTCGTCTTTCACAACACAGTGATGTGGGAAATAATACGATGGTGATTCTGGGTAAGGACAAGGTACCATATGACCTTGGTTCAAATAATCCTTCATGAAGTCGCAATATAATTTATGAAGAGTAGGGTTTTGTTTCAAACGGTTTTCTAACAGAGTAAAACGTCGCAATGCTTGACCTCTAGACTCGCCTAGTTCGGGACAAGAGTCTTTAAATGGAAGGCGCACAATGTAGCGACCACTAGGTTCTCTGGAATGGGTTGAAACAAAAAAATCTTCACACATCTGTTCTTCCGGACTTAGATAGACCTTTTGTGGAACATTTTCAAGTTCCCAGAACCTTTGCAAATTGGAATCGACAGAAGTAACACAAGGGACAGATGTGCATAATGAGACAAACTCATTGGGTAGTGAATTTTCTCCACCTATCAGGACCCATCCAAATATGGTCTTTATGGCACAAGGACCGCCATTGGTACCCTTTTTTAATCCAGGAGTAACAATTTCAGAGAACAATGGGATACCTAACAACAAATCTACACAATGGGGTTGTCCATAATGCGTGTCAGCTAAATCAAGATTTTTTAGGTACTTCCACTTGGTAGAATTCACTGGAGAAATGGGAGTGGACTCACAAATAGAGTTAACAATAATAGCTGTAAATTCCAGGCATGGAAAATGGGACTTCTTTGGACATAATTTTATAGTCACAGTACCAATAGAAGAAAAAGTGGACATATTGTTTATGCCTTGGATGGGAATAGTATTTGGAAGAATAGGCAGATTTAGCCGTTTCACACATGACAATGTTACAAAATTAGTCATACTGGCACAGTCCAGCATGGCACGGCAAGTCAACAAGTCATTATTGGAACTATACACAGAGACTTCGGCTGTGGCAAATAGGGCAGCATTTTCAATTGGGGATACACTAGCATAACATTGAGTACCAGTCGAAGTTTGATTACTATTGGAATTACTAGAAGGTGTGGAATCTGTAGGTGATTCTTGTAACCTTTTTTCTGGGAAATGAAGCAAACTATTATGTTTAGATGAACACACTTTACAAGATTTGGTATTTGGACACGATGGGACACTATGGGACTTTGAAAAACAATTGAAACACATGTGGTGTTGTTTAACAAAGGAATGTCGAACAGTTACCTCGGCTTCTAAGAATTTTGCACATTTGAATAACGGATGTGATCCAGATTTACAAAATAAACAAGGACTATACTGCTCGGTTGATGTCATATAGACTGGTCTGACTGGCTGAACCTTTTTTGGTTTATTTTCAATTGGTTTGGGGCTACTATTGGTTTTTTGGTCAAGAAACAAAGTGCTATTTTCTAAAGCTCTACAAGTTTTATTTAAAAATTTAGTTAAATCTAAATATTTTGGGATAGTTTTGTCGCTATGTTCAATTTCAAAACGCGTTTTCAGCGAAGGGTCAATTTTTTGTAGCATTAAATTTAATTTGGTAAAATCCCAGAGATCAATACCCTTTATAGATGACAAGGCATCCATGTTTTGGGAAAAGTTTGAAATAAGTTTTCTTAAATCAGATGCACAATTGTTTTTGGCAGGTAAAGCATTGTAAATTGAGAGCCAATAATCCGTGGCTAATGCCCTCTTATTGTCATACCGTTCAATCAATGCATTGTATGCAAGTGCATAATTGTCATCGGTCAATGCAATATTTTTTATAACTTCGGCTGCCTCACCTTTTACTGCCATTTGCAAGTGCTGAAATCTTTGTATATCGGTAAGAGATCTTTTTTCATGTACTAATGTGCGGAATAAATCAAAAAAGGTAGGCCAGTCTCGCCTATTGCCAGAAAATGTAGGAACATTAATGCGAGGCAGGTCCAACTCTTCAGAGTGACTATGGTAAAAGGAAGTATTGGCACCGGGAGTGCCACTTTTAGGCAAAACATTAGCAGGGGTAAGTAGGTCTTTCCCTATGGAACTAACACAATATTTCATGTCATCAAATTTATTACCTATTTTATGCTCCTTTTCAACATTCTCCTCCTTGCACATACACACTATATCCAAATGCAAGGACTCAAATGAAGAGCAAACTACACTAAAATCGTCTAAACGTGATGAAAACTGTCCTAATTTGGAAGGGTCAGTTTGGCAGTCAACAGCTAAAGTGTACATAGATTCCATACGATTGAAAAAGCTTTGACGCTTTCTCGTCAGTTTAACAAGTAATTGATCGTCGTTAGACATTATGATAAGGTTCTAAACAATTTGGAAATAAAACACTACTAAAGTATTTTGCACTGGGAAAAAACACCTTGAAAAACGGGAAACTAATAGCAAATACGCACACAGGTGGTAGCGCACAACTAATATTCCTAATATGGGACCGATTCTAACTCAATTTTGGGCAATTGCACAACAATTCTGGTAAAAATTCTCGAAAAATAAATGTTTATTTTTATTTTAATTTTTTAAATTTCATTTTCGCGAAAAATCACAAAATCGCGTAAAATTCTAGGGTTATGTCCACGTTGACGGGACACAGAACAACTATTTTGGTTTGGTTGGTTCGATCAGCTGTTTATCTGTCGGCAAAGAACAAAATTTGGTTGGAAAATGACACGGCTAACAAAAAGGCTTGGTTACAGTATGGTTACTATATTCACACACAATTTTCGAACACCCTTGGACAACAAAACAAAACCGACTTTTTTTTTTTTTTTGCGCGTTTGAACGACTGGCTGAAGGTCAAACTCACAAATCAACAAAAAAACCGGGTCGGATACTCGAAAAGTTTTCACTGAAAGAAAATCAAATTAAATGATGTGGTTTTTATGGAATAAAATATCACGATATTATTTTTAATGAAATTAAATAACTGAAAATCCATGGGCTATTTCCTATTCGGGTCTGAAGGACCAATTAATGAATATGATTGCATTAATACAATTTTCCACAATGTTATAAATAATAAAATCTCAATAAAAAATGAGAAGTAAAAGAGGGAAAAATACGATTGCTCACTGAAACTTTCCACTTACTTGGTATTTGATTATCGCAGGTGGAGACCGGCCATTTTCCAAGCACAGGTTGCTAATTGCTGGGATGTTGTTTCTTCAACGATCTTTGGGCAAATAGGACCCCCGTCGGGTGGGGAGCGCGCGTGTCAAGTCATAAGTGAGCAAAAAACACGCGGACAACAAAAATAAAATTTTATGGGCATCAATTCATGAAATAAAAATATTGGGGAAAATCAATCAATCATAAACATTATTGTTATCGCTTTTTAGAGTGGGTCATTGAGGTTGCCTTTTTTTTATTGTTTTTTTTTAATTTAAGATTTCATTTTTCTTTAATTTTTTCTGCATATGTAACATTGTTAACTTTTGTTGTGTAGAAATATCCAAGTAGTTACTACCTATATAGTATATTAGTCTTATATTATGTTGTAGATAAATAAAGAATTATTTTGTATTAGTTAAGGCCAAACTTATTGTTATAGAACGAAATGTTTTTAGAGACAATAAAGTCTGAATCTGAATCTGAATAAAGCTTCACCTTCAAGGATATTTGAAAACCCATATTTTTCGAAGGTCACAGATTTCAACTGTAAAAGGGCGGAGCCAGCCAAGTGTAAACTTCATGGTTCACTGAACACAGGTTAGTTTTTGTGGTTCACTGAACCCACGCTAGTATATAAGATCAGGTAGTCATAGTTTTTGTTAGTATTCACCTGAGGACGATTGCATATACATAAGAATTCGAAACGTTGTGAACAAGTAAAATATGAAGACAATGGAGGTTCGGAACACTAGTTTGCTCTTAAGTTCAACATTGTCTTACAAATATTAGTTCTATACAATATTTTTTACTACACTGTCTAAAAATAACGACCTATTAACGAAGAAGAAAAGTGGTACTTTACCTCCCTAGGGAGTTTTGCTTACTTTTTTTCGACCGGAAATTTTGCTGAAGATCTTTTTCAAATCGAAAATATCTTAAAAATTTTAAAGCTGTTTCTCATTTCATTACGACCAGACCTCCAATGTCTAATGGAGAATCCAGACACCTACAGGCCTGTCTCATACTTATTAGGAATCATCAGGGAGTCATAGGATTGTACCTGGCAGCTGAAGCTACACAGGCAACCATGCACACTTCCCGAATTTAAAATAAAAAGTTTGTAATCCGCGGAGACGTGGTACCTCTGTGCGCCACCTGTCGAATAAACTGAGAAACGAAAACATCAAAAAAATACAGAATCCTAACTTTCAGCAGGTTATAGCAAGAAACCTGTAAAAATAGGTAACGTTCGCATCAGCACCACCCCCAATTGGAGCTTCATACTACGTGGCCCTAATTTTAAGGCATTAGCAAGCAATCGCTCCGGAGGTGGCTTGTTGCGCAGAACTAAAAAGCTAAAATATTTAAAAAACAACAAAGTGAATCTCGTGTCCACAAATGAAAATTAAAGTAACACTCGTGGCATATCCGAGGATCCTGTATTTACGGTCTCCTGCACTTTTCAATTTTGATGTTTTTGTTTCTCAGTTTATTCGACAGGTGGCGCACACAGGTCCGTTCGGGAAGTGTGCATGGTGTCCTGTGTAGCTTCAACTGCCATGTACAATCCTATGACTCCCTGATGATGATGATGAAACAGGTCTGTAGGTGCCTGGATTCTCCATTAGACATTGGAGGCCTGGTCATAATAAAGTGAAAAACAAAAACGCTTTGTCCGATATGCAACGAGTGTTACTTTAATTTTTATTTGCGGACACGAG
This sequence comes from Oxystoma pomonae, assembly GCA_963921995.1. Classification (NCBI taxonomy): domain Eukaryota; kingdom Metazoa; phylum Arthropoda; class Insecta; order Coleoptera; family Brentidae; genus Oxystoma; species Oxystoma pomonae. The sequence continues at coordinate 100,333,631 of OY998165.1, forward strand.
ATTCACTTTTTTGTTTTTTAAATATCTTAAAAATACCCGGCTTAATGGTTTGGCTGCTCTCTCAAGATATTAACATATGTTTCGAAGAAATACTCAATGAGATGGCAAAATCGAAACCTATTAGGATCTAGATTTTAATTTTTTGTTTTAGTTTTTAAAAACTATTTTATAATAATATAACATATAAGTACAGGCTCTAAATTTAGTTTTTTAATTTTATAGACCAAATATATAACAAAGACTACAACTAAATATGTCCTAACCAAGCCTAAGTACCTACCTATGTTTTAGTGGTGGTCCCAGGGGGGAGGGAACGGGAGGAATCGCCCCCCCCCCTTTGCTCCAGAAAAAAGTAGACAACAAAGATACTAGTGGTAATCCTGAAATATTTGGAGAAAAAACGAGAAATTCTAGAATCGCTCCACAGTATTTTGGGACAGTTTGACCATCAATTCGTCACACCAAGAATAAAACAAATGCATGACGTACTTACCACGGAAACCACGATATTGGAAATACAAAAGTGAAGAACAGTATTACCGAGTTTCTATTTATAAACAAGTTTTAGAAAAAATCTTTTCGGACATAAAATCAAGTTTCAATAACGAGACTAAGTATTTTTGATCTGAGCATATTCATACCAAGTTTTATACAACGTGAAGCCAAAATCAAGGCAAAATTAACTAATTCCGTTTCCAAATACTATAAGCTGTTTGAATAATCCAAAACACAAATTCTTGAACCTTCAATGAGAGAAGTCAATATTTGGAAACAATATTGGTCAGAAGTAGGCAAAAGCTTAAATGAAAACATATATGATAACGTTATTGAGGCAATGAACAAGTGTGGCGTTATTTTTTCGTTGATAAAAATATTCTGTGATGTTTGCCAGTAAGTAATGGTTCGTCAGAAAGAAGCTTCTCCTACCACAGAAAATTAAAAACAAAAGTACTTAAAAACACTATGACGGAAATTTGAGATATATTGAAATTGACATTGAGCGGGCCATTGACCGGTGTGCTCAAAAAAACCGGAAACATCCTTTTTTTGAGGTATCTTGCAATATAAAAGGTAATGTTTCACATTAAAAAGCTTTTCTTATATCTTCATCAGAAACATGAGTTTAGTAACTGTCTGCAGAGAAATAGTGGGAAATAAAATATTCTTGCTTAAAAATTAAGCCATTTCCGCCAGTTTTCACCAAGTATTTACGAAAAAATCATTTAAAAATATCGTAAAAATATCAAACAGTCAAAGATTAAAATTTCTCAGCAATGAACGTCACTGTTATTTCATTTACCAGCCCGCCTTGATTTATAGTTTAAAGATGGAATGTTGACAGAAGTGCTCTTCGTTCAAGATTTTTAAAAGTATTTTCCTGTTTTTCTTGCTTCGCTCGTTACTTAAACTAACGCTCAAAAAAAAAATATTTTGCTACTAGGTTTTGTTTGTGGTTTTTTTGTTATCTATATTTTTTATAACTGAAAAAATTATACGAAGTTACTCAAGCACGGATTTCAGAGGGTAGGGGACACTTAGAAAATCAAAAGTGGGGTATAAATTGCGGCGCTGTAACACCTGGTATTAGTTTAATTTTGTGTTAAAAATGGCATTTGTAGTGTCATTTTCTTAAAAATTTTCGCCTGCTGCGCTTTGAAACCATTGATATATTTACACTTTTAGTTGAGCTGTATGATACCGTTCATATTTACGATTTTAGTTTAATCTAATTTTCTCAAAAATTTTCGCCGCATTTAAACTTTTTTTAAAATAAAAAATATATGAAATAAACAACTTAAAATCTGAGTACTCCCCCCCACCTAGATTTAAGGCCAAATCCGCACTAGTAGTTACTAAGTTTTTTTTGCATATATTGATATTTTTCTCATAAAAGCTATGCTTTTATTCTAGTTTTTTTTTTCGTATCTAAACCGCCCCCCCTCTTTTGAAGTGGCTGAAACCACCTCTGTATGTTTTAATGATTTTCGTATAATATTGAATTAATTCAAGCCCCCCAAAATATTTTTCTGGGTTACGCCACTGCATATAACAACTTTGAAATGCTATAACGGCCCTGCACTTGCATTTTTCGAAAAAAAAAGCCGTAAGTTCTGCTATAGAAACCCAGTAAACACACTTGTGAATTTAATCTAATTGATATATAATTCTAAAGTTCATATATTTATGTAAAATATGTTACATCATATTTACGTAAATCTGACATACTTGTGATAGCGTGCGAGTGAAAATAAACATCATTGTTTGACCTGCTGCGAAATTTTTGAAAAATGCCGGTTTTTTAAAAGCAATAATAAGATATTTTGCTACGAGTTTGTTACTGAAGTATCGGTCCAGCGATCAACTAGTAAAAAAGTGATAAAAGTTTTCAGTTGTGTAAATATTGGTGATAAAGTACCAACAACGTTATAAACAAAGCCGCCATAATGGGATTTTCGTCAGCCGATATGAGGGAAATAAAGTCTGCTATCATTACACTACATTACAAGTTCCTCCAAGATATAGCTACAAAAGTAATGGACATGATGGAAAAAACTATGGAGGAAAAGTATAAAGAACAGGAGCAACAGATCACAACACTACAAGAACATGTAAACAAACTCCAGCACGAAAATAAACAGTTAATGGCCGACATGGACAACCAAGAGCAAACGACAAGAAGTTTAAATAAACACTTGATTTAAAAAAAAAAACGCATACACGCAGTCACAAAATTTACCTTTCTAAAAGTGTATAATATATACAGACTACCAGCTAAAATGCCAAAAAACTTCAGAAGTACGACAATTTGTAATATTGTTTAAAAAAGGTCTCTTAAACTGAAAATATTTTTTTACTTAAATTAAAGGCAACCTTATTTTTATATTAAATTTTGGATAATACTAAAAAATCAGCAAAAATAATGATTTAGTAAAGTCTTTATTGAACAATATCAAATTTTCACTCGACTAACGGACGAAGGCTGTTCTATAAAGAGGGCGGTAACCCCATTTTGGAGTTAATAAAATAACAATAATACGATGGAAACAGCGCTGCATTAAACACAATTCGAGGAATAGGAAACTTGAATTAGGACAAAAACGATAGTAAACTTAATACTAATTATTTTATCTTAGAAAAGAACTAAAATAATAGGATCACTATTTTTCTCTATTACAAGCTACAATCGTTTGGGCATTGAAAAAGTTAAATTTTGAAAATACTTATAGTCTTCTGAGAGTTGATCCAATGCGCGATAAATAGCCTCGCTTAACTCTTCAGCACTGCGTGGTCTCCAATTCCTTTGGTATATTATTTTAAAGATTCGACCCCATATATTTTCCATTGGGTTAAGGTCAGGGCTGTTGGATGGCCAAGGAAGTGTTTCTATATTATTATTCTGAAACCATTGGCTAACAACATTAGCCGTGTGTACTGGGCAGTTGTTCTGCTGATAAACGAAGTCACCATTTTCATGTAAAGCCTGTACAGATGACAGCATAACGTTTTCAAGAATCTCAATATATCGTTCAGCATTGAATTTTCCTCGATTCTCCAAAAAAAACACAAACCTCTAGCAGTAAACCAGCCCCACATGTTTAAAGAAAAATGTCCAGCGTTTTTAATTTGGTTTGTATATTGAAAAATGATTGAAATATGCTTATAGTGAAAACCACCCTCTCCCAGAAGTTATTATCCGAAGAACGTTGTTCAGTGCAAAAATCACTCTGGCCTGTTTTTGTTCTTCTGTTAGAAAAGGCTTCTTTGCATCACCTGGACAAGAGACTTCTGAGTTCGTTACTCTTCTATTTACTGTTGCTTAACAACCCGGAAATAATGTTACATTAGCTGCTTCAACCGACCTTGAAAAATAATTTTGTCTGAGATGGTCAATAAGTTTCTCATCTTGCACTTTGAAACCTACTTTTGGTCGTCCTGATCCATCTTTCCTATCCGTAGAATTATTTTCAATCTAGCGCTTTTTCTATCGCATTATCGTCATTTTATCAACTCCAAAATGGGTGGCCGCTTTTCTTATAGACCAGCCGTCTTCTATAACTCGAGTGATAATTTGAACTTTTGTAAATGTTGATATCTCTGGCATTTTTAAGGATGTCACACTGAATTTTGAGCTGTCAGGCATACTAAGCTGGTGGTGTCTTTTAATAGTATACACTAATGGAAAGCTAAATTTTGTGTCATAGGAAAAAATGCATTTTTTTGAAATCAATTGTACGTATTTTTGGTGTAAAAATGAGAGAAAATGAAAATTTAATGTCGAGGGTCAGTGATTTACTTAAAACCAAATTAAATGTAAACATACAAAAACATGATTTAGTAAAGTGCCACCGTGCTGGTGAGATTTTCTTCAAACAACGTTCGCGTCTCGGTTTAAAAAAACCGAAAAGAATTGAAAAGTACGGGCATTCAACTAAAGGAAGATCTTACTAGGTTTTGTCTCGGATTATTCAAAAAAGCTGTGGAAATGTTCTCAAAAAATTCTGCTTGGGTTTTCAACGGAAATATTTACGTAAAAGTTGACGAACAAGTGCACCGTATACATAAGCAGACTGATATAAACAATCTTAAAAAATAAATAAAATTTATATAGGGTCGCGCATTGGTTTAAAAAAATTAAAACATCATTAAAATAAATCGTTAAAAAAAACAATTACATATAATTTAAATTTAAATTTTAAGTACATTATCTAACACTCTATATTCACTAATTGTTTTTGTTAGTTTGATTGGGGTTTTAAACGAAATTCCCGCGATTGATAATGGTTTTGGGTATAATGAGACAAATTTTGAAACACAGGTATTTTTCTTTATTATTATTTTTTACGTATCATAGAAACAGTTCAGACAGGGTGTAGTAGCTTACAAGGGGAAAGTTTTGTCTTTTTTTGATTTTTAAATATTTCATTTGTATATTGTTAAACTTTTCAACACAGGTATTTTTCTTTATTATTATTTTTTATATATCATAAGAACAGGTCAGACAGGGTGTAATAGTTGCTATTTTTCGCTTACAAGGCGGAAGTTTTCTCTTTTTTCGTAATTTTTAAATATTTAATTGAGCGCCTAGTTACAGTTTTCGCTGTTTTTGTTTTGTTTTTTTTTTTAAGTTTTGGAGGTTTAATTGGTCTAATGATATTTGAGATTTTGTTAATTTTTGCTAATTGGCTGATGAGACGGAGCCCGAGGCGGATGGGGGAGCAATTATGGGAAAATGTCTAATTTAGCTGAAAATCGGCGTGTGAAGGAAAATAAGTTTTGATTAAATATAGATGAGATTTATAATAATGATATCTTTTCTGTAGGCCTTTTAAACGTCCGTTCGTTAAATACAGGCTTCGACGAACTGTTAAACTATATTTCTAATAATAATTTTGACCTGTTTTGTTCAAATGAAACCTGGCTAAATGAAAGCATGTCCAGCAATATTTTTAATGTACCTGGTTATAACTTTATAAGAACAGATAGAAAAGATCTGGGGGACGGGGTCGGATTTTATCTAAAAAAATACTTTCATTTTAAAAAAGAAAGCTTAGAAGTAGAGAATATTGAGTACGCTGCAGTATCCTATAACTTTAAAAAAAATCGTGTTATCTTATGACCATACTTTTCTAGACACTCTAGAAGAAGTTCTTGGTTTTATTTCAATTAGATATAATCATATTATTATTACCGGAGACTTCAATATAAATTATTTAGCTAACAACACACATTCACAAAGACTTAAAAATATCGTAGACAGTTTTAATTTGGTGCAAAATAGAGTCAACTAGACTAAATTTTTCTACCAACCAACATAGTTTATTAGACCTAGTTATATCCAGTCCCAATCTCTCTCCAATCAAATCGGGTTCCATTTTAGTTTCTCAAAACATTACCGATCACAATCTCGTTTACACAATTTTTCAACAACCCAGCATCCCCAAATTAAAAAAAAATAGAGACTACAAAAGTATAAATTTAAATCAGTTCTTACTTGAAGAAGCATCACTGGATTGGGAAAGTATTTATGCAGCATCGGACTATTCTAAATATGCACCCATTTATAGTGAATATTCTATTCTAAATATGCACCCACAAAGTCCCAAATTATAACGGAAAAGCCTTATACTCCTTGGATCACAGATAACATTCGTCTTCTAATGAAATTAAGAGACAAAGCCCATAAAAAATATTCTTGCACATCGGCTATTCAAGATCTTAGTTACTATAAAATATTACGAAAATGTACAAAACACGCTATAATTAGAGAGAAAATAACTTATTTCAATTTATTATTACAAAAAAAGGGAAAATAATTCTGGACCAAGACAAAAATATTAAATATTTGTCAAAACAATCTCCAAAATTGCACCGAAATTCATAATTTTTTTCAAGAGACTGATAATTTACCGGACACCACATCTCATCAACTATTGAATTTTTACAACAACAATAAGAGAACCGAAAAAACGTTTATTTTAGGTGAATTAACAAGGAAGCTTTTGAAAAATAATTGCGAACATTAACTCAAACGCAATTGGAGAGGATGGAATTTCAATCAGAGACAAAAAACTTTGCTTATCTTTCTGCGCAGGTGCATTAATGAACATATTAAATTCTTGTATTTTCGATGAAAAATATCCAATAATTTGAAAAAAAGCAATTGTAAAACCCATTGCAAAGGTTTCGAACCCTACAGAATTAAAAGATCTAAGGCCTGTTAGTATCCTTCCTGCTGTTTACAAAATATTTGAAAAACATATATGTCAACAAATAACCGAGTTTCTAGAAAATAACAACCTTATACCTGATTGCTAATCAGCATTTAGGAAATATTTTAGTACCACAACAGCTCTGGTCAGTATAGTAAATGATGTCAGACACAACGAAGAACAAGGGAACGGAACTTGTATGGCAATGCTGGATTTTAGTAAGGCGTTTGACACCTTAAGTCATAATTTGCTAATTGCAAAACTGAACTATTTCAAATTTTCAAATAGTTCTTTAATTCTAATGAAGGATATTTTAACAGAAAGATACAATCGAGTTGTAATTACAAAGAACACAATAACAGAGTTTTCTGTACAGAGTTCTAATTTCAAATTAATAAGGCAGGGTGTTCCACAGGGTTCGGTACTTTCACCGATTCGTTTCTCTTTATATGTTTCTAATATGCATAGCTGAAACAGTTTGCTGAAGACTTTGAACTTCATCTTCCAAAAAATAGTCGATCCATCCAACAAGTTAAATAATTCATAAAAAAAAAATCCGAGATAACATTGAGCAAAGTCTGCACATTCATATTGAAAACAATCCAATTCCAGTGGTTCATAAAGCCAAAAATCTAGGTCTAACCTTTGATAACTCTCTTTCCTTCGACTTTCATGTTAAAATTAAACTCATAGCTGGTTATCTGCGTCCAAAGGGTATTTACAGATTAAAACAATTTTTAAGTCCCAAACAAAAATATTTCCTTTGCAACACTTTAATTCATTCACTATTTGACTACGCAGATGTAGTGTATGGAAACTGTCTTTCTTGGCAAACTAAAAAGTCGATTCAAAAATTATAAAACTCTTGCATGCGTTTAGCCTACAATATACCTTACCAAAATCATATAACGCACTTCTTAAATAATCACAAAGTTTTAAACATGTTTAACAGAAGGAAATTGCATACGTATAGATTTGTTTGTAGAACGATAAAAACTGGGAAAACATTTTATTTAAATAATAAGTTCCATTTTCTGACACATAATGAAAGAACAAGAAATAATTTAAGCTACGTTGTGCCTTGTTATAGAACTTCGGCATTTCAAAAGTCGTTCACATTTGTTGCGATCACGATTTGGAATAGTCTAACAAATTAAATAAAAAATTCAACCATCTCTGTTTACACCAAATTCATAAAATCTAAATTGCTCACAGAACAAAGTTTGTTATAGTAAATTTATTTTATTTTATAAATTATGCACAATTATGATTATTTAGTTTTGTTCACTTTACTGCTTCTCCTATATTGATTCCACCGTCGATTCTGTGTTTACACATTTTTCTCCCGATTGACACTTCAGGGCGAGGTCCCATCCAGTCAGGCAATAGGAATACAAACAAATGACCACTCTAAAGGCTAGGCTATGGCAAGTTTTGCTAGTTGATTATAATAGTAGAAAATTAGAATTTAATCAGTAATGTAACAAGGAATTAACAACAAGTAACAACAAGTAACTATAGGAACGGATAATAAATGATTATTTTATAGTTTAAATTTACTCGCGCGCTTTTCACTTGCGAATAGGTGTTTCTTTTACAGACATTATTTTTTTGGGTCTTCTCGCAAGAATTCTTTTCTTATGAAAAGAGTTCATTGTTAGCGGTTTTTTATAATCGAGATTGGATCATTTTTGTCAATTAAAGCTATTCTTAACATTGTAATGAAAAATGTATTTTGGTTTCTGGCAATAAAGTTATTGTATTATATTGTATAAAAATATTTTTATAAAAATAATTATGTAAATATTACGTCAAAACTTTGACTGTAAATTTAAGTCATCCTAAGAAATGTTAATTATACGTAATTTATAAATAAATTCTTAAAATTTACGTTAATAATATTTTACATAAAAAATATGACATACCTATTATATAAAAAATTATATGTAATATTTAAGTAATCTAATTGACGTAAACGTTATATAAAATGATTTACTTTAAATGAGAGTAATACAATTAACATAACTATTATGTAACAATTTAGACATTAAATTTACATTTAAAATGTTACATAACTATTATACAAAACATTTTATGAAATATTTATATCATCTAAATTACGTAAATGCTCTATAACATGATTTACGTCATATTAGAATTTTGAAATTTACATAAATATTATGAAACAGTGTGAACCTTAAGTTTATATTTCAAATTTTACATAATTCTTACATTAAATTATGTCATCTAAGTTATGTAATTTACCTGTAAAATTATTTATGTCAAATTAAAGTCCTAAATTTTACATAACTGTTATATAATCAATTGAACCGTAGGTTTACAATTAAAGTGTTAAACAACCATTATATAAAACATTCTACGTAGGATTTATATCATCCAAATTACGTAAACGCTCTATAACATGATTTACGTCACTTTAAAATTTTGGAATTTACATAAATAATATGAAACAGTTTGAACCTTAACTTTACATTTACAATTTTACATATTTGTTACATAATATGTTTTATGTATTACTTATTTCATTCAAATTATGTAAATTTCCTGTAAAATAATTTACGTCAAATTAAAGCCCTAAATTTTAGATAGTTATTATATAGTCAACTGAACCGTAAGTTTACATTTCAAATGTTACATAACTATTATATAAAACATTTTATGTAATATTTATATCATCTAAATGATATAAACGCCCTATAACGCGATTCACGTCACATTAAAATTGAACAAAAATATTATGAAAATGAAAGAAATTACCACTGCTTAATAGTTTCTTCCTAGTCGGTAGAGATGGCACTAATGTCACTATGTACCCTGTACAGTGGATGATAATATTATATATATAAAGAGCAAAGATATTTCAAAATTAGAATGCGGACTTTGAGGTATTAGTACTTAAACCAGCTCGTCTGGTTAACTTTGTAGTTTGCCAATGTCGGACCGTGTCAAGCAACCACCGACGGACCTTCGGACCATCGACGTTGGCCCGCCTTAAGCTGCATGCATAGAGAAAGTTATTAGGTTGTCTCTGGCTGCATGCTCATGTCGGACTTAAAGAAATAGTTGACAACGATGTGACTTAAATTTTACCTTATTAATAACTTATTGTGATCTTAAATTTACATGGCATGGCATGACATTATGCAGTGTTTACGCAGATTAATGTGAACGAAATTTTACCTTATTAATTGTGACCTCTATGCGACCTTAAATTTACATAACAAGGTAAACCTGCTATGTGAAATTTACGTAGTTTTTATCTAACTCTTACGTAACATGGATGTCATATTTATGTAAAAGGTATGTAATTTCGTAAATTTACGTAAAAAAGTAAATCTGTTCTTCTGGGAAGTTCAAATAAACACCACGTTTTTTAGCTCGGCTTTTTTATAATAATTTTTTATTTACAAAATTCCATTTTTTTTTACATAATGTTTAAATTGTTTTGGGTTTTTTAAAAATTAAACTGGCAGCAAAAAATAGACGGAAATGCAAATTTTGGTCCCAACCCAACCCAACCCAACCAAAGTTATAGAGTGGCCCCTCAGCTAACCGTTCAGCTAGGGGGAGCCTGGTTTTCTTCGAAACGGCTGCAGCTACAAAAATAGTTAAACCGTAACAAAATAGCTACAAAAGAGCTGAAACCAATACCATTCAAAATAAAGCCCCACAACAATTACATCACTATGTAAAAAATAAAAAAATCGTTTTTTTAAATTAAAAAGCCCTAGAAATATTTTTAGAACTTTTAATATGTGATCCCCTTGAACAAGCGGAGCGAAAAAATGTGGTGTTTATTTGATCTTTCTAGCTTCAGCGGAGTTGAAGTTATGGGATGGCATCTCAGCTTAACTGTTAAGCTAGGGGGGGTCCCGTTTTCTCGAAAGCGGCTACAGCTACAAAATTAATTTAACCGTAACAAAATAGCTGCAAAAATGCTACAAAATGTAGCACTGAAAATATTTGGGCCCCTTATGATGGTCCCTCCAGGTTAACCGAGTTCAAACTCTCCTGGGTGCGAGTAGACTGCCTCGGGCATATATTCTTTCCTTTTAAAAGTTATTATTATTACAGATTTTGCGATTCTTGAGTCTTTATAGTATCTCATAGTTATATGGTTTTACCAAACTCCGTAAAAAGTGGTATATTTTTATGATTTGGTTGATTGTTTGCAAGAACCCTGTAACTTCTTGAAATATCTTCTGACTTAAGGTGCTAACTATACATTTTTTTCTTTTATCCCATCTGTTGGGGAAAACGTGTCAATGTAACTAATTATAACATAGCACCTTTATTTAAAAATTCGAGTCGAAAACGCTAAAATTGTTTTTTCTTGAAATAATACTTTGTTCACTGCCAATTGTCTTCGTTTATTTAAAAAATTATAGCAATTTTTCTTATTTCAATTAGCAATTCTTTATTTTCGACAGTAGTAGTAGTAGTATAGGGGCGGCCCGTGGGTCTGGCAATTAGGCCTCTTCATGGGCCCTTTCTGCCATACCCCGTTCCTTACCCCTATGCCCCTACTTCCGCTGCACCTCTCTCTTCGGGCCTCCCTGTCTTCTTTACGAAGTTCAGTATGTCGGCCCATTTGAGCGGATGCAGCTCTTCTTCCTCTATCGTCGGAAATCTCCACCTCAGCTGCCTTAATCTGGCATATGCATCACACTATCAAGTGCTGCGCCGATTCCTCTTCGAGCCCGCAAGCGGGACACACGGGATCTCCTGCTACTCTTATTTGCGTCAGATGTTTGTTCAGCCGATTGTGCCCAGTCAGCATCCCTGTCAGCAGTTCAATGTCCTTTCGAGTCTTGCCTAAGAACTATTTAGTTCTAGCTACATTCGGACCATCCACGAATAGCTTGGACTGTCTGCACTTTGACTCTTGCCTCCAGAACGTCTTTATTTCATTGTTCGCCCATTTGTTGCGCTCACTCTGTATCTGTTTCCTTGTTATTCCCAGAAGAGGTTCCGGTCCAATGTATTGGGTTTCGGCTCCTAGTCTGACAAGTTCGTCCGCTTTCTTGTTCCCTGGTGTACCTTCATGACCTGGAACCCACATCAGTGTCACCCTTTTGTCTTAAGCCAGTGTTTGCAGTGCTTCGGCACACTCCTCCACCAGACTACTGACTATTTTGGGTGCACTTAGAGCCTTGAGGGCAGCCTAGCTGTCGGAACATATGTATATGTCCCTTCTGCCATTTCTGACCACGGGTAAGGTTGCTTCCATGATAATCGCATACACCTCCGCCTGAAACACCGTAGCGTGTTCTCCAAGTGGATAAGTCTTCTGACCTGAATTTTCGACAACATATTTCTATTATATTATTAAGATTTTGGACTTTCAAATTAAATCGTTACAATAATTGTGCAGCTTTTGGATAATTAAATGAATAAATACTTACCATAAGAGATATGGATAAAAGCTAATAAGCTAAAGTATGTCAAAATAATTTGCTGTAACAATTTTGTCTTCATGGTTTAATTGATCTAGCTACCTGAGTTATTTTGCAAACCAAGCTCAAAAATATATTTGTTGTAATAGTTAGTTTTCTTTAAAATAATGACCATGAATAAGATAAGAAATATTAATTTGCAAAACATTATTAAAGTTTATTTTTTTTTAAATCATTAAAACATTTATTTAAGTAGGTAATTTGTGAAATAATAAGCATTTAAAATTCACAGCCAGTCTTGCGTCATAGACTAAAACAATAAGCGACAATTTTTTCCAAAAACTAAAGTTTTGGAGTTCTTGGACTACTCCAATAACCATTTTTTTTTATATATTTCACAAAAAACGTGAAAGAGATATTTAATATTTTTAAAGAATTTTTGGCATAAATTTTTAAAATTTTGCCTGCGGCGCTATAACGTCATTAATTTTACGTGTAAAGTCACAATTACAAGCAACTTTTGTCATCAGCATTCAAAACGTATGAAAAATTAAAAAAATGGCATTTTTAGTACAGTGTTCTCAATTTTTATGACATGGTTTTTCCAACAAACCTATGATGATGGAAACTATACCACACCTCTCCTTTGCTGACTTGTTCGAAAATATCTAATGAAAAACATGAAAAAGATCCAATCTTGTAAAGAATTTTCAATTTAAATAGCAAAACATTTTCACCTGCGTAAACTATAGAAACATTTAAAGGTGCAAATACACAGACGAACAGGCTCAAACAAAAGCTCGTGCAAAAGATTTAAAATTTTTTGCGTGAACATTTTTGTGAGCTTTTCTTTGAACATTTTGTTCGTGTAAATTTTTGAGCAAATTATCGCTATCTGTTTTGGAAACATATTTTTAAAGATGAGAATAAATAAAATTTCACATCAGTAATCAGTGATCTCAATTCTTTAAAAAAATGGAACACCAACTTTTATTTTAAATTTTTGTGAAAAAAAGCCGACGGCAAGCGAAACATTATTCTTGGCTATCAGTTTTGTCACATGGATTAGGGTTACTTATAGTATTTTTTTCTTAGGGTTTTTCCCGGACTTTTTTGCCCGGGGGTTTTTTTGGGATTTTGTTGCGAGTTTTCTTTATTTCCAAGGGTTTTTTCCTAAATTCAAAAAACAAACCAAGAAAATTTTGAGTTTTTCAAATATCGGCAAAAAACTCAAAAATTGCACTTTTAAGCGGTAATCCGCGTCTCACGACTATGAGGAGTGGTGGGGAGAGGATTTCTTTTTAAACATATTTTTGTAACTTTACTTTATCCTTAGCTTTGATTGTTTTTTTTTTTCATTCTTCACACCAGATTTACCTAGTTAGTTTGAGGCCCCAACGGTTGCTTAAAAAAGCAAAAGGTTCATGAAAATGCTGAATATAGATATTTACTGTCAATTTAATGTAATAATCAAGGGCGATTACTGACACTGAACAAACAATATGCAAAGGAGCAACATTCCGATTCAGAAGTCTAGTCTATTACAGCTAAATCATATTTTTTTAGACAAGGGTCGGGATCGTAGGGTTGTAAAAGTGGGTAATAACCGGGTATTATTTAGACCGAACATGCTTTTGTTCATATATTTGAGATTTAATAAAATGTATATGGGTTTTTTAATTTGACTTAATTATTATTGTATTGTGACTTAAACTAGGAAGTAAAATAAAGAGATATTCTTTTAAACGTAAATTTTTTTACAGGCAACAGCAATAAATAAGTGCCAATTACTATTTTTATATTCCCTTTTGTTACAACCCCAAAAAAGTTACAAGTATACTGGCATATCCCCTATAAAAATCAGGTCAATCAAAGTTGTTTATGAGGTAAAATGTGAAGTTCGACATCAAATAGTTTTTCCGTCGGAAAGCACTTAATTAAAAATACCTTGTTTTAAAACTTAGTATTTCTATTTTCAGTTAAGTTCAATGAATTCCCATAAAACTATAAAATTTAAATTTGTAAGAAATTTCTATACCAACATTTCTTCAAACAAATTTTGCTTAACATTCTCTCCAAAAGTCTTTTTGTACGAGATTTTGCTCGAACTTTTTTTCGAACATTTTGCTCAAGAGGCTCGTGTAAATGTTTGTCGGCATTTCAACATCAAAGGAAAGTTTGTCTGTGTAAATGCGCCTTGATACGTATCAAAAATAAAAAAATGACGCTGTTCAGCGGCGTAGCGTGGGGGCCCAGGGGGTCCCCCCATCCCCCGCCCTCTGTGTCTTGGCGCCCTTTGGGTGCCATCAGGTATAATAAACATTACAATAATAAAAAAGCAATAAAACATTTTTATTTTAAGTAGTTTATATTTTAAAGACGCCCACAAATAAAGATCATTTTTATGTAGTGTATAATAAACTTCAGTTACGCGCGACGCAATATATAACAATTACTGACCAATAAGCGATAGTCGGAAGTGTTTCTCTTTTGCGTGAAAAAAAAAAGATGTTTACCTGCTATTATTAGTACTCAACAATGTTTATGCTATATCATGCTCACCCAAACGTAGATCTAGACTTTAAAATAAATATATTCTATGTGAAATTGGATACCCTAATAGAGACGTTTGAAACAAGATTTCAAAAAATTGGATTGTTTAATTAATGTTAGCGATTCAGAAAACAATTTAAAATGTGTCGCTGACTTAATTTTATTTTATAGTTGAGATCTACTATAGATAGAATCGTTTTTTTTTTGTTGATATCCGAACTAAAAGATGAAATCGGAAAACCGAAAAAATTTTGCCATTTGTGATAAAAAACAGTTTTAAGAACAGTTTCCCAAACATTTTTAAATTATACTGCTGAGCGCACTTTCAACAGAGTAAAAATAAATAAAAATTGTGAAAGGTCACAAATGACGGAAGACAAGCTGAATGCGTTTGCTATAATTAGTATTGAGTGGGAATTTATTTTTTATTTTATTTATTTTACAAATCGAAAGGCTATCCAACAAACAGACGGGGCTGCCCAATTACAGGATAGCACATAATAAGCTAAATCTAGTTACATAATCGGGGATGTAAGAAAAAAACTTAGTACCTAGATATTTCTAATGCTAAAAATACTAACAAGAAATCACATTATTTTATATATGTTTGTTTTAAACAAATTTAGACTTAAATAAAATATATCAGTATCTTCGTTATTACTAAAAACACAGTTGTTATATGTACGAGTACATCTAATAATTGGAGAATTTGAAAAATAATTTGATTTAAATCTTTCTATACAGAATGTTAACCTAGTTCGTACTTGGTAATGATTGGCATTAAAAGATAAGTAATTAGTGCAGAAAGGTGAGTCAATAAGGTTGTTTACAACTTTGTAAATAAAAACTACATCGGTACAGTTTCGGCGACTCTCAAGTGACTTTAGGTTGTAAAACTGTAGGTTACTTTCATAAGAATAAAAGTGTCTATCTCTATTGTATCTAAAGTTTAAGTTTTTTAAAAGCTTTCTTTGAACACCTTCTGAAGCTGTTAAGGTCATTCTGGAGTTCGGAAAGGTCAGATTGAGATCAAATTTATTTCCTCACTTTTAAATCATCTGCGAAAGAAGCATGTTCAGAATGTTGAAAACAATCTCCAATATCAAATATAAAAATGTTAAAGAGTAAATATCCCAAATGCGACCCTTGAGGGACCCCAGAGGTCCCATTTGTTGAAAGAGACTTCTCACCGTTAACAACCACAAACTGAGTCCTATCTGTGACGTAGCTCTGCAGAAGCCAAAGAAAGTTGCCGTGCACACCGAAGTTTCCAAGTTTAATTATCAGAGTTGGGTGATGTACCTTGTCAAAAGCCTTGGAAAAATCGGTGTACACAGCACAGGTCTCGAAGCCGTTATGCATAGAAAGATTAACATTATGAATAAATGGAATTAAATTTGTAGTAACTGAGCGTTTTCTATGAAAACCATTTTGGTTAACATCAATATCATTTTTCACTGCAAAAAATAGTTGAGAGTAAGTAGCGGCCTCGAAGACCTTGGTAAAACTGATCAGAGAAAGCTGAAAGAGTAAGGGAATTTAAAAAGTGACCCGGAAAAGTCAGGGAATGGCTCCCAAGTCATGAAAATCTGGGTACTTTTACAGTATGGTTTTTACCTTTTATGCTTTCCTCACTCTGTTCCTCATGTAATGCCAAAAACACAGTATCTTTTCTTTTATTTAATTGTTTAGTGCTCTTTAGAATTAGTTTCTATTCATTTTTGTGGGTTGAAGGTTAGGAGAATGAAAAACAAATTCAAATTTACTGACGTTTCGATGTATTTTACATCATCATCGGGTTTTTATTTGGGTTGTTTTCCAGTGGTCCCTTACAGATTATTATATATTATTATAAGACAACTGAAAATATTTGAAAGAAAAAAGCATTCACAAAAGAAGTTTACAGTCGTAGAAGTTCCTCTAGAGGAATAGCATGAAAAAAAGAAACCAAAAATAATTGATTTTCTAGTAAGCAAAATGCCAGCATCCAGACGGACGCTCTGGCTTGAGCTAGCACAATATGAAACGTCTGTAGATATTTTGGCCGAAGAAGAAATGATTTAAGACATAATAAAGCCAAAAACTTCGTCCGGATATTGAGCTGCATTTTTTTTAGACTTTAGGTATGTAGTAGTTAATTTACCTACTTTCATTAATTATTACTTTTTATAGTTCATATGACACCCAACTTATTTTAAGTTACTTTTGTTGGAATTTAAAATACGCTAAAAATAATTTTAAGGGAATATTTGTGCATTTTTTGATTTATTATTATTAAATGTTCTTAAGTTATTATACCAAATATTCTTAAATATTTTTATTAAATGTTTCTTATCTGTCCTCAACGTTTTATAACTAAATAGTAGTAAGTTTTATCTTATGACCGTATGCCATGGAAAAAAGCTGTTTATGTTATTTACGCTACTTTTCCAGTGGTTAACAAATCGTCATGTTTTATTGAATGCCATGGAAAAAAACTGCATATACAACTTACGTTAGATTTCCATTGTGAAAGTATTTGTTACTAGGAGTCTTTATCCATGGAAAACGTATCCGCGTTTACGTGTTTTTACCGGTGCACACTGGTATTGGAAAACAAACATATGAGTTAAGAAGCAAGAAAGAATAAAAAAAAATTAAAAATTGGAGACATAATATAAGGAACAAGGAAAAATATATCTATACCAACTTTTAACTTTTTAATAGCAAAAAAAACTTGGGATTTATGCGATTTTAAAAAATCAAAAAGTTTGAAGTCCATTTATTCAAACCATTGTTTTCGGCATTTGTTACTTTTCCATTGTAGGGCAGTATGTAGATCAGCCTTTATTGTTATGGGTACGTCAAAAAAAGGTATTTTTATTCTGTTTTTTTTTGTCATGCTATTAGTAAAGGAAAGAAGCATTTCCCGACCAAAACTTTAAATTTGAGGACATCCTATAGCTTTGATTATTTCCACCATCTCTTAAAGACTTTGTCGTTGGTCTTAACTAAAAAGCCTGTTAACTCTTAACGCCTCAGTGCCCTTTAGCCTAATGTGGCTGCCATTTTTATAACCAAATTGAAAAGTAAAAACATGGATTTTCTGTCAGTTTGTTGTCAATATGGCACCGATCATAGGCCAAAGGATACTAAAACGAAAACGGTGTTGCATTATCTTCCGATGAGTGACAATGTCACGGACTTCTGACAACATCATGTTTTGCATGTCAGTGTCATCCAAATTTAAAAAAATGGCGCCGCATCTTTCCGAATTTAATAAAGCTCAAATCTTATAGAACAAGAGTTCAATTTTTGATAATGTGTGTATTTTATCGTCCTGAATACGACTCGGCACACCAATCCAAAGGTAGTATCCAAAGTAGAGCTGGTGTGCCGGACCTCATTCAAGGATAAGGGTTCGACACACCACTTTAAAAATGCCCACTTTTAGAGTGCTGTGTCGAACCCTTATCCATAAATGAGGTCCGACACACCAGGTGATTTTTGGTCTGGCGGTACTACTACATAATATATGTGAAAATGGTGGGCGTTACCCTATCCCCTCTAAAATTACCCAACTTTGGATTGGTGTGCCGAGATCTTATCCACAATTTTGAGGTACAGGTTGTCCATTTCGTGTTCAGGACCAGGCCTGGATTAAGGGGGGGGCTATAGCCCCGGGCCCCGTCATTGAAAGGGGCCCCCAAATCTCAGGATAATTTAAAATTAATATTGGATAAATTACTTATATGGGGTGGTCCAAATTCGACAGGCCTCTATAGCTTTGGGCTTTTGCAGCATAGTTAGCCCAAAACTAATATACATGTTACGGGCTCGATTTCCAAGGGAAGTCGAAAACTAAAAACCTCATTGCGATATGTCAAAGCATTTCTGAGCTACAGGGTAATTCTCAAAAATGTGCGATTTTAAAGGCCTTCTACAACTTTTTTATTTGTAAAGATAGAGATTTTCATTAAAAACATTTTTTGAAAATTTTTTAGAGACATATTTACCTGTTTCACCGATTTTATCTTAAAGCCTTTAGTTCCCGAGATATCACACAAAGATATATTTCTTTAAATGGGATACCCCCAATTTTTCTAAAAAATCAGTTTTCTAATAAAATTTTCTGTCGAACGATGTGCAATACAACTATTTTTATTAAACAGTTTAAAAGATATTTGCATATTTCGATATTTACCATAGTAGGCGCTGTGCGCGCCCTAAAGTGTGTAACGTTTAAATTTTGTTACTAAAAAGAACTATTATTACATTTTTAAAAATCTTATAGTTCCTTAACAAAATAGCGCGTCTGTGTATTATTTCCTTTTTTAATTTAACTGGACTCCCAATGTACTAGTCTAACGCATTCGCCAAATTAAAAAAAAGTTTGAGCGTAAGAGATTATGTCGGAAAATTTAATACGATTAATATATATATTTTTTTTTCTGTAGTATTTAAGAAACGAATTAAAGAACAAAAACTTTGTAAATAATTTTATTAAAAATAAAACGTATGTATATATGTAATAGCAACGATAGCAAATCATATATAGCTTTATGACGAAGTGGGGTTCTGTCTCTTAATTTATTATTTTGTCTATTCTTCTCCTATAATTAAGATCTATTAATTTTTTTTCCATTGATGCAGCTTCTATGTAACATGGCAGTCAACCTGAAACAGAAATAGTATTCTGAAACTTTGTATTCCTTTTTTTTTCTTATTATTTTCATCTTACCTATTTTCTTACCTATTTTCTTTTCTATCCGTTCTCCATTTTTCTTCTATGCATCTCGTGTCGAAGATCTATTATTTTGTGCCTGAAAGAAAATAAAATATTAATTAGTTAATATTAACTAACAGAAATTTATTTGCCAAGCCGTCTATTTTCTATTCTGGCTATGTTAGTAATATTTTGTCGCCTATTACCTACCAACCTTAATCTAGGAATATTTCTGTTTGCATCACTTCTTTACTGTTCTGCAACCCAGTCTCCATTTCCATTTTTCTATTTCACGTCTATCTTATATCTACCGAGATCTCTATTTATCTATGTCAATCCTAGAACATTTTCTATTTTGCCTAGCTTATCACGGAGTGGTCTGATGACTCATAGATCATTTCATAGCTTTCTACCTAGAAATAGATAAATAATTTAATTAATCTGTCATGCCTAACTATTTCTATCACTATTTTATTAATTTTACTTCGGCCTACCTTCGTGTACGTTATTGATAATCCCTAGTAATTTTCTGGGATAGTTTTACGTCTCTTTTAAACAATTTTGCTGCACCACTCGCACCTTTGTTTTGATTTTCCTTATGCCTACGTTTTCCTAAAATTGAACTGATTTTTAAGCTAAAAATAGATTCAGTCACCTGTGTGTTAGTTTGGAACTGAAAATTTGCTATGTTGCCACCTTAGTCAATATTTCCGAAATACAATTTTACATTAATTTAATATCTTTGTAACTTGTGATATTTTAATTGTCCCAAACCGTAACTTTATAGCTTGGTCAGTTTTAATTATTTTCTTTGGTGTATTCTAATTATTTCATGACTGTTCTCAAAACTTAGGGAAGATTCTTTGCTGTGCACAATGTGAAAGACTTGCATTTTTAATGTTTAATTGTTGCACTCATAAGGGTTGCCATATCCATTGGCAAAATATTTTTAGGACTATCAATTTATTAAAAGAGAAGGCGCTTTATACGTTGACTGTAAACTTAGACGTCATAATTTTCATATTAAATGCACAATTTGTCAAATATGGAGAAAATTAATATTGTCCTCTTTATTTGATTAACTTTATTCAAATCGGTTGTTGCACTTCAAAATAGGGGTCATGGTATTAAAAGATCTGTAGCTTATATCGGTCGTTTCATGTAGCTAAACCGCCCATGGATTAGTTGTCTTTTTATGCTTCTTTCTCATTTTTATAAAATGTTGCCTTGTCTTTGTTGGACTTTTAAGACCATTTTAGTAGTTAACTTACTTTCTGAATACTCTTTCATTTTATTTTACTGGAGTCCTCTTTCCCCTTTTCTGTCCTATTTTTGTACATATTTTGCTGGTTGTTAGAAAAGGACAAACTGTAAGATTTTTTAGTAAAAGTTAATTTACTTTCATTTGTTAATTATGATCAAATGGTTTTGGAGTGCGCAGCACAGTGTTTTTGGAGGCATTCAGAACCAACCTTTAAAAAAGAACACACGATAACACGTCATTGGTAACCGCTAGTTCGAGATCTTAATTTTTATTCTGGCTTTATTTTCGCAATCCTTAGTGGGATTTCAAATTAAGTTATCTCAAAGTAATTCTTGTGTTTGGGGCTACGTTTCTTAGAAGATATTTTGTGCGTTTTGCTGTTTTGGGACCAAGATTACACTCGCATTGTTTGCGGATTTCTGTCGGACTTACCACATGCACGTGACTGTGTTTCTTGCCCTCCAGACATCCCATCGAGGTAATTATTAATATATATTTTATTAATGTTATTTCATTTCAAAACCTTTTTTTTGGTTGCAAGTATTTTTTTTATCATTATTGTATAAGTTTAGTTTCATTAATGCTATCTTGAAATTTTATTCAAGTTCTTATATATATATGAAAGGCTCTTTTTTTTCCTAAACTTAAAATATTAATACTTTGCTATTCTGCTATTTTGAGTTTGCTAAATAAGTGGTCTCTCTTTCTACAATAGGGCTCAAGTGCCAGTCTAAAACCTAGCCTTACTCTGAATCAACACCTGAATCAACCACCAAGCCTGTCTTTTGGATCACCTTTTGTATGGGGCTTACCTGCTCTTCACAAGGACAGTGACCTTTATTCAGCTATTTTGGATAAACAGATAAGTTTAGGCTTAATAATTTATCACGCTGATGCGCTTCTGCAAGACTACGATACTGCAAAGACTGCCTTGCGCTACTGCGAGACTGAGTCGCGCTACTGCGAATCTGCGTCATTCCGCGCATTCATTTTAGTTATAGTTTTATTATTTTCTGGTTTAATTATTTGATAAGATTTATTGATTCTCCGTGTGAACCGAAAGTGATCACTTGAGGGGCTTAGAGGGTACATAACAGGATGTGCTAAATTAGAATAACTTTTTTTCGGTTCAACTTATTTAACCTTTTTTTTTCCTGCCTTTTAAGGTACCCCCTATTTTGTAGATAATTTGGATTATATTAAACTCATTAAACGGGTGAATTAAATTTGCTTCTTTTAAATTTCCCACAAATTATAAATCGTGTTTTGGTTAAACACCTAAAACAAATAGGCAGCTTTTCCAATTTAGCTGGTTTTGGAAAAATTGGTGGCGTCCACTAAAGTACATTTTGTTTTCTCCCACTCCCAATCTCCAAGACCGAGCAACGGGTAATAATTAAAAAAAATGTATTTGCATCCCGCACTTTAAAACTTTTAACTGTTTAATTCAAAACCCGATTTCCTTAATTAAAGATAAAACCACAATTTTTTTTTTATACATAAGCAAAAAGTGCGTCGCAAATTTTGGCGCCCAACGTGGGGCATGCGCGGTAGCAGTCTTCACAAATTAAACGGTTAACGCAGTCGCAGCAGTGATCAGATTATTTTTTAATAGTTATTACATGCTAAATGTAGTGTTATCTATGCTTTGGACTGTTTTAATCTTGTTTGAATACTGGTTACTATTAATTTATAAAATATACCAGAGTGTAAACGTAGTATAGCCATTTCTTTTAGGAAGTTATTTACTATTAATTTATTTATTACTATTTTATGGGTGCTATCGTTGACTTGCCTTTTTTTTTAAATCAAATAAAATCAAAATAAAATAAAATAAAATAAAATCAAATCAAATAAAACTTAATAAAATCAGATAAAATCAAATAAAATCAAAATAAAATTAAATAAAATCGAATAAAATGAAATAAAATCAAATAAAACAAAAATAAAGTTAAATGGGATCAAATAAAATAAAATAAAATCTAATAAAATCAAATAAAATGAAATAAAATCAAAATAAAATCGAATGAAATCAAATGAAATTAATTAATATTTAATAAAATCAATTAAAATGAAAATAAAATTAAATAAAATCAAATAAAATCAAAATAAAATGAAATAAAACGAAATAAAATCAAATAAAATTAAAATAAAGTAAAATAGGATCGAATAAAATCAAATAAAATTAAATAAAATCGAATAAACTTAAATAAAATTAATTAAAATTTAATAAAATCAAATAAAATACAAATAAATTTATTATAAAGGCAAATGGCACGTCCAAGAGTTAAAGCCTGATTTAACTGAAGACGATCCAGACTTAGAGGATCATTCTCACTAGTCCCTAGATACCCTTCTTTGAGTAATGTCCAATTGTAAATGTGAAACGATTGACCAAATCTGTCTGTTATTTTTTTTTTGTAGATATATATAATAAGTTGATAATATGTGAGGTTAATTTTTATTAGTAGCGCATTATCGTCAGTCAACTTCTTAGGAAGTCTCCTTCCTATCGAAGGAGAGGGGAGATTTGTAACGTTTAAATTTTGTTACTAAAAAGAACTATTATTACATTTTTAAAAATCTTATAGTTCCTTAACAAAATAGCGCGTCTGTGTATTATTTCCTTTTTTAATTTAACTGGACTCCCAATGTACTAGTCTAACGCATTCGCCAAATTAAAAAAAAGTTTGAGCGTAAGAGATTATGTGGGAAAATTTAATACGATTAATATATATATTTTTTTTTTCTGTAGTATTTAAGAAACGAATTAAAGAACAAAAACTTTATGACGAAGTGGGGTTCTGTCTCTTAATTTATTATTTTGTCTATTCTTCTCCTATAATTAAGATCTATTTTTTTTTTCCATTGATGCAGCTTCTATGTAACATGGCAGTCAACCTGAAACAGAAATAGTATTTTGAAACTTTGTATTTCTTTTTTTTTTCTTATTATTTTCATCTTACCTATTTTCTTACCTATTTTCTTTTCTATCCGTTCTCCATTTTTCTTCTATGCATCTCGTGTCGAAGATCTATTATTTTGTGCCTGAAAGAAAATAAAATATTAATTAGTTAATAACTAACAGAAATTTATTTGCCTAGCCGTCTATTTTCTATTCTGGCTATGTTAGTAATATTTTGTCGCCTATTACCTACCAACCTTAATCTAGGAATATTTCTGTTTGCATCACTTCTTTACTGTTCTGCAACCCAGTCTCCATTTCCATTTTTCTATTTCACGTCTATCTTATATCTACCGAGATCTCTATTTATCTATGTCAATCCTAGAACATTTTCTATTTTGCCTAGCTTATCACGGAGTGGTCTGATGACTCATAGATCATTTCATAGCTTTCTACCTAGAAATAGATAAATAATTTAATTAATCTGTCATGCCTAACTATTTCTATCACTATTTTATTAATTTTACTTCGGCCTACCTTCGTGTACGTTATTGATAATCCCTAGTAATTTTCTGGGATAGTTTTACGTCTCTTTTCAACAATTTTGCTGCACCACTCGCACCTTTGTTTTGATTTTCCTTATGCCTACGTTTTCCTAAAATTGAACTGATTTTTAAGCTAAAAATAGATTCAGTCACCTGTGTGTTAGTTTGGAACTGAAAATTTGCTATGTTGCCACCTTAGTCAATATTTCCGAAATACATTTTTACATTAATTTAATATCTTTGTAACTTGTGATATTTTAATTGTCCCAAACCATAACTTTATAGCTTGGTCAGTTTTAATTCTTTTCTTTGGTGTATTCTAATTATTTCATGACTGTTCTCAAAACTTAGGGAAGATTCTTTGCTGTGCACAATGTGAAAGACTTGCACTTTTAATGTTTAATTGTTGCACTCATAAGGGTTGCCATATCCATTGGCAAAATATTTTTAGGACTATCAATTTATTAAAAGAGAAGGCGCTTTATACGTTGACTGTAAACTTAGACGTCATAATTTTCATATTAAATGCACAATTTGTCAAATATGGAGAAAATTAATATTGTCCTCTTTATTTGATTAACTTTATTCAAATCGGTTGTTGCACTTCAAAATAGGGGTCATGGTATTTAAAGATCTGTAGCTTATATCGGTCGTTTCATGTAGCTAAACCGCCCATGGATTAGTTGTCTTTTTATGCTTCTTTCTCATTTTTATAAAATGTTGCCTTGTCTTTGTTGGACTTTTAAGACCATTTTAGTAGTTAACTTACTTTCTGAATACTCTTTCATTTTATTTTACTGGAGTCCTCTTTCCCCTTTTCTGTCCTATTTTTGTACATATTTTGCTGGTTGTTAGAAAAGGACAAACTGTAAGAGTTTTTAGTAAAAGTTAATTTACTTTCATTTGTTAATTATGATCAAATGGTTTTGGAGTGCGCAGCACAGTGTTTTTGGAGGCATTCAGAACCAACCTTTAAAAAAGAACACACGATAACACGTCATTGGTAACCGCTAGTTCGAGATCTTAATTTTTATTCTGGCTTTATTTTCGCAATCCTTAGTGGGATTTCAAATTAAGTTATCTCAAAGTAATTCTTGTGTTTGGGGCTACGTTTCTTAGAAGATATTTTGTGCGTTTTGCTGTTTTGGGACCAAGATTACACTCGCATTGTTTGCGGATTTCTGTCGGACTTACCACATGCACGTGACTGTGTTTCTTGCCCTCCAGACATCCCATCGAGGTAATTATTAATATATATTTTATTAATGTTATTTCATTTCAAAACCTTTTTTTTGGTTGCAAGTATTTTTTTTATCATTATTGTATAAGTTTAGTTTCATTAATGCTATCTTGAAATTTTATTCAAGTTCTTATATATATATGAAAGGCTCTTTTTTTTCCTACACTTAAAATATTAATACTTTGCTATTCTGCTATTTTGAGTTTGCTAAATAAGTGGTCTCTCTTTCTACAATAGGGCTCAAGTGCCAGTCTAAAACCTAGCCTTACTCTGAATCAACACCTGAATCAACCACCAAGCCTACCCTGTCTTTTGGATCACCTTTTGTATGGGGCTTACCTGCTCTTCACAAGGACAGTGACCTTTATTCAGCTATTTTGGATAAACAGATAAGTTTAGGCTTAATAATTTATCACGCTGATGCGCTTCTGCAAGACTGCGATACTGCAAAGACTGCCTTGCGCTACTGCGAGACTGAGTCGCGCTACTGCGAATCTGCGTCATTCCGCGCATTCATTTTAGTTATAGTTTTATTATTTTCTGGTTTAATTATTTGATACGATTTATTGATTCTCCATGTGAACCGAAAGTGATCACTTGAGGGGCTTAGAGGGTACATAACAGGATGTGCTAAATTAGAATAACTTTTTTTCGGTTCAACTTATTTAACCTTTTTTTTTCCTGCCTTTTAAGGTACCCCCTATTTTGTAGATAATTTGGATTATATTAAACTCATTAAACGGGTGAATTAAATTTGCTTCTTTTAAATTTCCCACAAATTATAAATCGTGTTTTGGTTAAACACCTAAAACAAATAGGCAGCTTTTCCAATTTAGCTGGTTTTGGAAAAATTGGTGGCGTCCACTAAAGTACATTTTGTTTTCTCCCACTGCCAATCTCCAAGACCGAGCAACGGGTAATAATTAAAAAAAATGTATTTGCATCCCGCACTTTAAAACTTTTAATTGTTTAATTCAAAACCCGATTTCCTTAATTAAAGATAAAACCACAATTTTTTTTTATACATAAGCAAAAAGTGCGTCGCAAGTGTAAATAAAATTTTATTGTTTTTTTTTTCATACAAAATCAAGTTGGCTACGACACGAGGGGACACAGCAACCTCGAACTTTAACTTCTAGTTTACTATAATTACCAACCCTAAAATAATAAACAAAAATAAAATTATTAAAAGTTTTTATTTAAAATTTTTATTAATTAAACTATGTAACACCTAAAATCTACATCTAACAATTTTCTTGAATTCTAACACAAATGCTCAAATTGACGGCCGTTTTCTTGTAAACATATCCTACATCTTCTCTTGACGCTATTTTCTGCATTAAGAAGTTCTACCGCACGAAGCTGCCTGAATGCAGTACGAAGTGCCTCTTCCAATTTCTTTGTCTTTGACTCTCCCCCACAAAAAGAAGTCGCAAGGGGTCAGGTCTGTAGACCTGGGGGGCCAATATATAGCACCTTTATTTCCGATCCAGTTTTCGTCAAACACAATATTTGGCAAATTAGTAATGTCTCGTGCATTGTGAGGAGGTGCACCGTTATGTTGAAAGTATAGCTCATTATTTTGCTGAAGTGGCAAATTTTCGATAAACGGAATCACCTGCT
The DNA here is from genome assembly GCA_963921995.1 of Oxystoma pomonae. Classification (NCBI taxonomy): domain Eukaryota; kingdom Metazoa; phylum Arthropoda; class Insecta; order Coleoptera; family Brentidae; genus Oxystoma; species Oxystoma pomonae. Next base: position 100,360,593 of record OY998165.1, read on the forward strand.
CTTCTAAAATTTGTTGATACCTACCCATACCTTAAAACTGAACCTTCCCTGATTCGCTTGTTCCACCATAATATGAGGATTTTGCTGTTTCCAGTAATAGCAGTTATATCTGGTGAATATTCCATCACTAGAAATCGTTGCCTCATCCGTCCAAATAACTTTTCTGGCAAAATCGGGGTCTTCTTGGCTTTTATTTAGGTACCACCTGCAAAATGCACGACTTGGAGCAAAATCTTGTTGGCGTAATTGGTGCACCCGTCGGGGTCGATAGGGCTACACTTGTGTTTTTTAAGCACCCGAACGGTATTGCTGCGTGGAATTCCAGTGTTTCTCTCCATAGCCCTGGTTGAAGTATTCGGGTTAATTTCTATTTCTTCTAGAACCGTTAGTCCTTCCAACTCTCTATCTCTGGCTAGGCTTCTATACGTCTTAGGCCACGGTTTTGTAAAGGATCTGTATTCTTGTAGATGACGTTTTAACTTAAAAAAATTTTTTGAGCTAGGTTTCCTTCTTTCCGGATATCTCTGGAAATATAGATTCAACGCCGTCTGTCGATTTTCGTTACTTTCAATATAACATTTTAATATGTCGTACTTTTCAAAGTTTTCAAACATTTTTATATCTTGACGAAGACGCCACTTTTGACACTTGGGCTCATTTCTACCTAGCTACCTACCTACATAGCTACCTAGATAGATACCCTAAAACTGCATAGGTCAGAGTTAAACACAGCCTACTATGGTAATTATTAAAAATTGCAGATATCTGTTTAACTACTTAATAAAAATAGGTGCATGACACATCGTTTAACAGGAAATTTTATTACAAAATTATTTTTTTTTTCAAAAATTGGGGTATTCTATTTAAAAAAATGTAACTTTGTGTTATATCTCGTGAACTAAATGCTTTCAGACACAAATAAAAATGTAGTAAAGGGATTTAAGAAACGCACATTTTTGAGAATCACCCTGTAGCTCAGAAACGATTTGACATATCGCAATGCGGTTTTCAGTTTTCGACATCTCTTGAAAATCGAGCCCGTAACATGTATATTAGTTTTGGGCTAACTATGCTGCAAAAGCCCAAAGCTATAGAGGCCTCTCGAATTTGGACCACCCTGTACATAGCCCCCCCCCATTATTTAGCCCCAGGCCCCATTGTATCTTAATAGCGAGGGTTATCTATCCATCGTAATTTTTACTCCGAACGATTGTACTATTACTAGACGGTGGTTGGTCTATTCGGCAAGTAGCTGTTCATTATGGGAGAAGCAAGTCTACGATAGTAAACATAAAAAACCGATAAACCCATTTCAAGAGGAGGGAACTATCCACCGGAAGGAAGGCACCGGTTTGACAAAAGTTAATAGCCCAAGTACGACCAAGAAGCAATCAATTTTCTGGAAAATCATCCGTTTGCCAAAGCGATGGAAGTAAAAATTGCGTCAAATTTATTTCCAAAATAAGAACATTAGGCAGGATGATTGAACGTTCGAGGCTAAGGTGTCGCATTGCGGCAAAAAAATTAAACTAAGTCAGGAAAAGAAGCAGTCTCGATTAATTTTTGCGTTGAATTATTCTCTAAGGGACGAAGAATTTTGGCAGGAGATGGTTTTCACAGATGAGAAGATCTTTAAGTCCAACAGCGATAAAAACAAATTCTGGTTTATCGACCGCCAAGAAGTTTTCTTTATATGTTTTTAATTTTGCTACTTTTTTTAATTTTATTTACTTTGTTAACTTGATCTGGCCTTTTAATTGTTTTGGGCTAGTAACTTTCGTCAAACCGGTGCTTTCCTTTCGAGGGACATTTTCTTCTTCTTTAGCTTGCTTCTTTATATTCATAATCAGCTAGTCAATTACTGTTTAGCTTTTTTTTAGTTAATAAAACATTTTTGCTTTTTTGAAATGATGTTTATATTTTTAGTGGCCTTATATTTTGAATTAGCAAAAAATAAACAAGCCGTCTCCTTATAAAAAGTTTATATATGCCAAAAATATAACCTAAAATGACAAAACGAAAAAGTCAGTGCTGCACATGGGAAAATAAAAAAAATCGTATTGGCAGTCACTTTCTGCTGCACCAGTTTTATGTGGAGAGAAGTGCACGTATACAGACCGCTTCAAGCTACTGCGAACATAGGGCGGAAGAAGTCTAATTTGCCAGTGTACGTACATGCAGAGACACCGCACGCCTATCAGTGAAGCAACCAACACTCGGGCTTCCGATCGCCATTCGCTGCCATTCGCCGCCGTTCGCCTTGTATTTAGTACGCCTCTAACCACGGTGCTGTGTGAATTTGGTCAATAAATACGCAAATTTTTATAATGTAATTTTCTTATTTTTTGTCACTGATAAATAAGAGCGTTTTATTGTCAACTGCTCAGATTTATCAGTGACGACGTGTTACAATGAAAATAATAAGGAGAAACAAAATAAAAGCAAGTTCTCAAAATAAAATAATACATTCTAAAAACCAAAAAGGTTCCCCCAGCAAAAAAAAATTAAAGCAAATGTTCGAAAAGTCCTCCTTGCTCGGCTAGACAATATCCGAGCCTACTATAAAAACCCCTTCTAACGTTTCCAAGCATGTTAGGGGTGATAATTTGAAAAGCTTCTTCAAAAACAGATAGAAGTCATTAGGAGCAAGATCGGGAGATCGAGCTGACCATAAAATAGTTCCCCGTGTACTTATAACCCGATTAGGAAATACATTATCAAGATATTCCCTAACAAGGCCAACATTGTGAGCGGAACAACCATCTTGTTGAAACCATGTTTCACCAAATCTTACACCTAACAACTGCCTAGCAGTTGGAATAATGTGCTGCTGCAGTAGATCCAAGTATCTAGGACCATTCAAATTGCAATTGCCGTTAATAAAAAATGGCCCAATTACGTGTTCCCCTACAATACCCCCCCCCAAACATTTAGTTTTTGGGGATACTGTGTTCTTACGTCAAAATATAAATGCAAATTTTCCCTCGACCAATATCGAACGTGTGTTGGGTTATGACGATTTGACCATTTGACCATCTGCACTTTTTCGGCAACTTCGTAGACATCCATTTTTAGTTTTAAAAATGTATTATTTCAATTAAGAACTTACCCATCTGTTTCTCGAGCAAGGCAGAAATAAAACAGAATAATAAAAACAAAATGAATTTCCAAAAGATAACACTGTAGCGTGCTTCGAATCAACCTCGGTCGTACGGCACGGAGAGTAAATTGGACTTGATTCCCCCTATGTTCGCAGTAGCTTGAAGCGGTCTGTTTATTTGAAATCACAAAACTTTTGGATCCGTTCGAGTAAAAAGTTCGATCACGCAAGTACTGTCACGACCCAACCGCCTTTTTCGGTTTCGAGGGCGCAATAATAAAAACAAGAAACTATAATTACAAAAAAAAGTATACCGATCATTGTGTTTAGATAAAAAATCATATCTATTTTCAATTCCATATATAAACGTATTTTGAAACCTTATCACCATATTTGTATCGTTTGGTGTTGTTTTGATAGAGTAAAGATTTCCACCGCAACGTTGCGGAAAAAAACAAAACTATAAGTTTTAAAGCAAATCTAGAGTTATTACTAGATGTGCCGGAGGATACACTAACCCAACCCAACACCAAAAAAAGTTGTGTCCGCCCCTGCCCCACTGCCATCAACCAGTACCCCTCCCCAACGGAATTTGATTCTTATGATGACCTTAGTAAGACTCAATTATTCCAACTTCGCTCATATATATATTTGTATATTCGTATGTAATGAAATTTTTTAGCTTAATTTTGATCATCTTCCACATATCCGATCGGCTCCAAATTTAGCACGCCTATATAGTTGTGGTCGCAACACAATAATATCAGTACAATCTCTGATCGTCTTCAAGTGCAAACTACTACTTTGCTACAAACTACTACTTTGCTACTACTACTAGTTTGCACCTGAAGACGATCAGAGATTCTACTGATCGAGACGTCGTGTATAAATAAATAAAAGACAATGGAATTTCGAAACACAGATTTAATTTCAAACACATCAAACTTTCAAACAACACAATAATAGAGTGTGATGAACTTCACAGCTCCCCCCTACTCTAAGGGGGTGGAGGGGGTACAGTTGAAGCACGCCCGATTTCATTGAAATTTGGTGTGTGGGGGCATTTGGATATGGCGATAGTGAATTCCTAATCCGATTTTGAAAATTCAATATGACGGATTCAAGATGGACGATTTTTGGTTATGTTTTGCTTACCAATGTTAACTGACTTTATTATTTGTAGTTCCGATGACATCAAAATAATATTGTATTATTAGGCACCCCGTCCCCCCTACGAGGGATGTGGAGGTGGGAAGACACCTAAATTCGTCCGATTTCAACCCAAAATTGGTACACGGGGGTTTTTGTGGATAAGAACAATGACTTTTTGATCAGATTTTAAAAATTTAATATGGCGTATTCAATATGGACGATTTTTGGTCATGTTTTGCTTATCAATTTTACCTAACTTATATATATCCGATTTTGTTCAAATTTGGTATGTGCTCATAGTTGCATTGACAATACCAAAATATGGTATCAGCGGGTACCTACCTCGCCCAACGAGGGAAGAGGAGGGGGAAAAGATTTAGTTTGTTCGATTTCAATCAAAATTGGCATGCAGGAGTTTAAGGAACGGGATTATGAATTTAGGGTACAAATCTAAAAATTAAGAGTATGTGTTCAGATTTGATCTGCGTTTATTATAGGTACCCACCACCCCCTAACAAGGGAAGTGGGAGAGGGGATATAAAATTCATATAAAAAATAAATTTTTATAAAAAAAAAGCTTTTAAAAAACAAGCTTTTATTAAATGCACTAAAAAGTAGAAAATAATTATTTATCTTTCTGATACCATAATAAAAGCGATCGGCGCAATATAAAAATTTTAACTTTAGGTATCACATGTTCGCTCGTGTATCGGTCATACCGAAGATTTATCCAAGAAACAGTTGTATTACTTAACCTAAGAACATTTTCAAAGGCTTGGCCAGCACGGCAATCTCACCCGTTCTCAGCTTCTCTATTTAATATTTATCATTCGAATAGAAGAAGAATGTAGTTCTTCTTTTGTAGTTCTCCTTGTCACCGTATAGTATATTTTATTTATAATTTACGCCCATCGCTTTTATTATAGTATAAGAAAGATACATAATTATTTTCTACTTTTTAATGCATTTAATAAAAGCTTGTTCTTTAAAAGTTTTTTTTATTAAAAATTTGTTTTGGATTTAACTGCACCCAAGTAACGAAACCATTAATACCAATTAAAGATTTAAGTGGGCTCGCACAAAAACTATATTATTGGTTACATTTATAGGCATACAATGTATATATAAAATACATATAACTAAATAGCATACTTTTATTGTTGAATAAACCATAACCTGCAGCATTTTTGCCTACTTTATTGATTGCGATCTACACTGAGAAAAATGGTGGGCTACGAGAACTCAAATATGAGTTCTCCTAGACCCAGCCGTGGTGCCAATAGAGGACAGCCCAAACCTCTGGGCTGTGAGAACCAAGTGCAAGAGATTGCTGGGAAACACGGTTCGTGTGTTGTGGTAGCTCAAAATATGCATAAACACTGAATGTCTGTGGTAACTCATGATCTGGGATAGGAGAACCCTGCTATCGGGCTCCCAAAATCCAGCGCCTGGGTTGTGGTAACTCATGGTCTGGGCTGAGAGAACCCTACCTTTGGACTACCAGAACTCAGCAGAGTTGTAGTATAGTCAAAGTCACACTTTGAACCATTATGGGTAACTTTGAGTCACTTAGATAATTCAATTAAGACACATGAAAAGTTCGAACATATAATTTTCCAAGTTGCTCAAAGTTACCCACAGTGGTTCAAAGTTACCCCAAATGACTGTACTAGTATTTTGAAAAAAAAAGATAAAACTTATTTTTATTTTTTATTTTATTTTTATAAGAAACTAGAAGGTTAGAAATGTTTGAGTCGACGAAATAAATGCGAATGCAAAGAAAAAAATGTTGATTTTCATTTCCAGCATGAACGCTATTAGAGATAAAAAAATACCGTCAACTAGGGAGCATTAAAAATGTGGTTCGTGACTTTCTCAAAAAAAAAACGTAATTTAAAAATAAAACAAAATCCAACGAAGCCTTGAATCTTAAGTCGCCTCGACCGACTGTATACAAAGTACAATGAATAAATAGCTAACTATACAGCGCTATCTATTATAAACAAGTATAGAATTTTCAACTCTTGAACTAAATTAAAAAGGGCATTGTGATATTACTTAGGCATGTATTTTGTTACTTTAAATGAAACACCCTGGATTTTGTGTAATTTTTAGCTGACACAGGCTTTATCACTTGCCAACAATGATGAATAACTCAAAAACGAAACGAGATATTTAAATTCCTCTTATATCCAAAAAGGCACACAATAAACAAGGTGTTAAGTTGAAAATAACAAAACATATTTATGCAATTTGTAAATTATAAAAATGTAAAATTTAAGATAAGATGATAAGGTTTATAATGGTTAACCCCTTACATAAAAAAAATCTTTAAAAAAATCTAAAATATCGCGTTTGAAAATGTTTGACTGGGAAAAATATAAACAAAATCAAATATTTGAATATCCCTAATTATAAAAATGTCAAATTTCAGATAAGACGATAAGGTTTATAATGGATAACCCCTTACATAAAAAACTTTAAAACAATCTAAAATATCGCGTTTGAAAATGTTTGACTGTGAAAAATATAAACAAAATCAAATATTTTAATGTAAATATGGTGTGTTAAAAACAAAACCTAAAGATTGAACTATAACGCTAAACCCGTCCCGAAGTCTAATTTGTTCAGGAAAATGACAGATATATACATATAGGTGTACGTTAGGCTTAGAAAAGAGTTAACGTTAGTAAATCTCAGCCAAACTGTTTAAAATACAAAACAGACCCTGTACATTTCGCACACCCTACGTCATATTATTTAGAAAATACAATAAAACACATTAATATTTTTCACCCGTGAGCCTGCCGCTGCACTGGCCAGGATACTTGCACATATGACCTACACTAACTCACGAAAGTAAAAACAAAAGTGGAATGATAATACCCTCTGAGAAATTTTACAAAAATGACCGCTTTATGCAGGTGACAGTTCTGAGACTAAAAGAACGTATTCACATCAATCGAATCGACTTGACACTATTTTTTTTATTTGATGTGTCTTTTCCAAAATCAGTAATTGGTATTTTTTACCATGATTTTTCGTAATATATTAAAATTTTGGTTTTTTAATTTTTTGTTAATAAAAAAAGTAATGTTATATCATTTTTAGATGGGTTTCAAGTCCCCCTGTAAACATGATACATATTTGCCTGCTTTTTTTATTAGCCACGCACTTGTTTGAACTAAACCAAAAGTTAGTTAGTCAAAATAAAGTGTTTTCGGTTTTTTTTGCGTGTCTTTGCTAAAACCAGTGTCTTGATTTGTTCAGTGCTGTTATACAACCGGAATAACTAGTTTTTTGCCTTCCATAAGTGATGTGCGATAACCCTTTTTATTATTAGCCTCAGAGTTAGGGGAATTTTGTCAATACCAACTGATTTAGCCTCACAAATGTTAAGTACATATAGCGGTCATTTTATTTACAGGATATTATCATTCCACTTTTGTTTTTACTTTCGTGCACTAACTACATCACACCTGGAAATTAAAATGAAGCTTCAACCGCCAGTCAAAGCAACCCGCAAGCCCGAATATGTGCAAAACTCGACATTCAGAAACTACCCCCTATAATCGGATTCACATGTGTAAATCCCTGAGTTTTACTAGACGGCGGAAAAAATAAACCATGATCATCGTAGTTTTCTCGCGTAGAAATTATTTTGAAATATTATTTGAAACTATTTAGATGTGACGTCATCATTTAGAACCGAGAAAAAATGAGTGGTTCAAAACGCTGACGTAGATTAGTGTAACCTCACTTTTTTGTTTCTCTGTTTATTTTTTTGGTGTTTAAAATTAAAATGGATCAACTACTGGTTTATTTAACAAAAACTTCGAGTGTACGGCCAGTTTTAATAACATGGATGGCAAGCAACGGAAGCTACATGGATAGTGAAGTTTTTTTATTTACTGTTCTTTTAAGCCCCGAAAATCATATAAGACCACAGGGATACCATGAAGAATGGCTAACAAGATATCTAAAATACGATTTTTCATCCAGTTTCACGCAAAAACAAAAAAAATCTTAGGTTAAAAAAAAAATGTAGAATTTTGACGTATCTTCTACGCACGCGTCAGTTTTAAAAACTAGAGTGGATTCCGTTTCAAAATATTTTTAACCCGTTTACAACGCGAGAAAACAAATGTTTCAAACTTTTTAAAAACATTTTAAACAATTTCAACGCGAGAAAACGCCACAGTTAGAGTTAGAACAATTCAGGCCCTGAGTTATCGTAGCCCATAGGTACATGAAACTGGACTGGGGCAATCCCATGCCTGAATTGTGGTAGCCCACGACTTGCTGAGTTCTCCCAGCTAAATTGAAATGGTTTGGGACAATCATACCGTGTGCTATGGTAAAGCATGGTGTGAGATCTGATAGCCCCAAATTTTCAATCCTGTTTTCTCAGTGTACAATCTGGGTGCTTATTCTTGAAAGCGAGAGAAGGCAGCGCTCCCGGGGACCATACTAGGAAGTCACAAAAAAGTACTAAAGTCAAAATTAATAACAAATTTTAAAGGTTTATTCTACTCCATGGCTGTTCTTTTACATTAAACTAGGAGACCATAGGAGAACGCGGCATCCGATCGATATATCCCTTGATTTTGACTACTCCCTATTTCGCTTCCCGGGAGATTTTTACACCCTACTTCTCCCCGATTGTCAAGAATAAAGCCCCTGGCGTTTTTTTTGAACACACGTATATCCAATCCGTCCCATACAAAAAATGGGTCAATACTTAAGGCGCTCGCCTTCGGCTTTTAATATTATTATATAGCATATGTTGATAATTTATCTTAAAATAACGTAACTTATAGTGTAAATAAAATAGTTTCGCACAAAAGCATCCTCGGGCATGGTAGAAAAGAAATTATATCTTTTTGAAACTGATCTAATCCAAAAAAATATATGTTTTTCGTCTAATCCGAACGTAACAATAAAAATAATGAATTAATTTTTTGACAATTTTATTTTACCCCAAAAAAATTAGGAAATATTAGGTCTCCCTTACCAATCATTTAGGAACATAAAAGCATTATTTTTTTAATATAAAGGAGATATAAATAGTTACGTATATGAGAATAGACAAGAAAGAAATTTGTTTTTTTTTAAATAATGGAGAAGTAAAAAAGGAAACTTATATTTTTTTAAAGAAAAAAAATATTTGGAGCTGTAATTATTTTTTTTTAGATCTCATTAAAATATTTTTAATTTGCGTTTAAAAGCTAGTTTGGATGACTTGTGGCACGATGAAAACTTTATCTTTACCTGTAATGACCTTTTTTCAAACGACCGGAAAATAGCCACTTTCCGTACGATTTTTCATACGGAAAGTTCTACATTACAAGGCATGTTCTTTCGAAATATTTCCACTCTCCAGAAAGGACCTTTTTGTTAAATTTTCCGGTCCCTTGATCCTTTTCCGGTCCCATTTTTGGCCAAGTTGGCTATGACTTCTTGTTGACAGCTTTTAGCTTGTTTTTTTGGGCAGTTTTCACACTTCTAAAAAAGCTGTTTTAAATTTGTTTCAAAAGTTTTGTTTACAAAAATGGACTCTGATCTAGAAAATGAGTTGAATCCGGAGGAAATAATAAAAGCTGCTTCAAGAATCACGTACACTGAAAAATCGACAACACATTTTTAATTTTCAAAGTAAGAGTATACTATAAATATAGGTAAATAAAGAACAAACCTAGAAATCTGCCTTTTATGAGCTCTTTTATCATTATTTTGCTTGATAAGTTGGCCATTGTTGGCCATAACTGGTAGTCAGTCATCACTGATTTAGCTGTGTGAAGCCAGTAGGCACTACACTATAATTTTTCTAATGTTTTATACAATTTACAAGTTAAAAATACAAAAATCATTTCTAACCACAAAACTTTACTTGTTTTTCTTAGCGGCAATGGCTATTTAGCCAACAAGAAGCAGAAAATATCAGGGGACTGTTCATAAATTACGCAACACGGCTAGGCGTCGACGAAAGTGATAGATACTAAAATGTATTTTCTGATCGTTTGAAAAAAAAGTACGTACGATACATGACCGGAAAGTGCCTTTACAGGTCTCCGCGGGTTTACAGGACTCGCCTGCGGCTCGCCCTGTACATTTTCTAATGACGTAAATACCTATTTATTACTTACATGTTTGCTGTGTAATTAAAACTATTATTGGAAATAATAAACTTTGTGATAAAAGAAGTCAATCCAAAGAATTGCGGAAAACTTGACAACGTCTGGCCAATACCCCGGACACAACACAAACGTGGATGTTCTAAATTGTTGTTTACTGCCGGTCAGCTGACTCAGCAGGAAAATAAAATTCACAAGTTTGAAACCCTGATTTCTGAAAATTTACATCAATATTTGTGCCAATATTTAGTTTGTTTGTAAAGGTAAGAACAATTTTGTAGGAATATATAATTTTCGTTTTGTAATTTTATAGAGGTAGTCTTAAAAATACGATAAAATGAACTTTGATTGACGATAAGTATTGTGCCATGCACACGACGATATCGCTTGAGATGTTGCCAAGTATATTTTTAAAGATGTTTTTAAATAAAGATTTAGGCTAACATTTACAGAAGTTTTACCACGTTTACTGTCCCTTGCATAATATTTCCTTTGATGTACCTGACATATACAAGGTGTTTCAAATTCGATGCTCACCATGGGGATCTCCTAAACGGTAGGAGATACGAAAAGGTTTATATTAGAGCAAAGTCGCGCAATTTGATGCTTTGCCCAAAACTAAAAAAAGAGTTTACAAATTCCACATAGTTCCGGAAATAGACGGAAAAAACCGAAATCTTCAAATTTAGTTTGTATTTTTCTGCGCCCTTATTCTTAAAGCTGTCAAAAAAGGCTTAAGACTTCCTACAAGCACTTTTTTAAGATCTACTTAGTGAGAGGTCCGTTTTTGAGACTTGATATTTCAGTGTGACAGAAGCAATATCAAGTTCATTTTTCCTTATGGACACATCCTTTTTTTCTCCTGTCATTTGGTGCATAAAGGATGACAGATAACATTTTTCAAACTTATTTTAAAAAGTCACCTGACGTTTTGGTTTATTGACCATCATCAGCACAAATTTAATTTTTGCTTTTAACTTACTCAAGATATTTTGTTATAACCAAATAACTTTACGTAATATTTTAAAAATAAGTTTTTCTCTTTGTTTTTTAATCTTTGAATTTGGGCTGATGACGGTCAATTAACTCAAAATTTCAGGTACTTGTTAAAATGAGGTTGTAAAATATCTGTCATCCTTTATAAATCAAACGGCAGGAGAATAAAAAACATGTGTTTATAAGAAAAAATGAACTTGACAGTGCCCCTGTCACAATGAAATGTCAAATCTCGAAAATGGACATCTCATTAGGAAGATCTTAAAAAAGTACCTGTAGAGAGTTTTAAGCGTTTTCTGACAGCTTTAAGAATAAAGGCGCAGAAAAATAAAAACTAAAAATAAAGATTTCGGGTTTTTTCGCCTATCTCCGGAACTACCCGGAGTTTGTAAACTTTTTTTTTTGGTTTTGAGCAAAGCGTCAAATTGCGCAACTTTGCTCTAATTTAAAGCTTTTCATATCTCCTACCGTTTAGGCAAGATGGAGAGTGACATCTATCAATTTTGCATCCCATTTAAGTAATGTTAGAAAATATTAAAATGTGTAAAAGTTTTGTTTAAATTGGGCAAAATATATCAAAGTTCAATATATTCTTGTAAGATGACCACTGACATATGTCAATTTTGGATAAAAATTGGATATTGTTCAAAACGCTTTATGTGCAACAAAAGTTTTACTTAAATCGGAAAAAAATAACAAATTTCAGTATGGCCGACATCTGTCAGTCACAGTTAGATGTCTTGGAAACGTATTATAATTTACAGAAAGTTTCGTTCAAATCATATAAAAAATAAAATAGTTCAATATGGCTGATCCAAGATGGCAATGCAATTAGGACATTTAAAATTTTATTTTTGAAAAGACAGTCATGGCAAATTCAAAAATTCATTCATTCAATAAATTATATTCTGGTCGGTTTGCACATAAGCTCAGTACAATAATTTAAAAATTGCTCAAAAGTGCGATTTCGACAACTTTGACGTTACTTCTGAGAGAGGTAGAGACCCAATGAGCATTTTCAGAAACTTCTGGTGACAGATATTTATATAATTATTATAAAGAGGGTTCCATTGATACCCTAGGGTATTTAGAAGTTTCCTACAAGAATTGAGTTTGTATATTTGTTTTATTAAAGGCTCTGAATTGATAGTACCCTAAAGTAACATAAAACTGGCGTTAACAATATTTCCACGGACATCTTTATAAAAATTGAAGTCATCGGTTCAAATGTTATATAAATTGGTGTTAACAATGTTTCCACCAACATATTTAGAAAAATATAAGTCATCAGTGACAAAAGTTATATAAATTGGTGTTTGAAATCTTTCTGTCAACCCACCTATAAAACCGTAAGTAACTATCAATTAAAGATATATAATAGATTGGTTTTTAAAATGTTGCTATAAACCCACTTATAAAACTTAATTAACCAACAACAAATTTATATAAGATAAGATTGAAAATATTTCGAGAGACACTTATAAAAACTTGGGAACTCACACACAATAGTTATATAAATTGGTGTCTGTAATATTCTTATGAACTCATTCATAAACCTTTTTTGTCCATAAGGTTTTTTCTATAATTTTGTTATTAATTTCTTTATATAGTGATTATAATACACCTGATTTTAGAACAAAAAAAAAACAATTTTAATTTATTTTGGCAATTATAAAAACAAAACAAACAAGATTTTTTAAGGTTAATTTTGTGATATCAAAAGGCTCGTTTTTGCGACCTCAAAAGGAGTGTTTTTGCGACATCAAAAGGCACGTTTTTGCGAGATACTATACCATTATTATCTTGTTTTAATTACATCAATCTGAGAGAGATAAGAGATCCAAATCTTTTTGAGATAGTTGCCGATGACAGATATCGGGATCGAATGCATTTTACACCCGATTCCCACCAGCGTTTCCCATGCGCAGTCACCCTGACTCAAAAAACTCATCACGTGGTCCGACATGAACTTGTATAGGCAAATCTCGCTTAGACCACGTGATACGTGTTTTGATTCGGGGGACCCACGAATGAGAAACGCATAGATGGGAACCGTTTTAGAAAAAGAGAACAATATAGTAACCGTGTTAATGTCGCAAAAACGCACCTTGAAACGTCGAGCGCATACGCTGATACTGCTGGTCGGCGGCAAATGTGAACACCCCGGAAAATACTCGCCTGTACAGCCTTCGACCCCGCAATCTAACTATATTCTTGAGATAGTTACCTCTGATAGTTATGCGGGCTTGAAGTGTGTAGAGGCGGGTATTTTTCCTGGTATGTGTAGTATGCTGGATCTCTAGAGGAATGCATTTAGGAAGAGAACAATGGTAACTATGTTAAGCTCGCAGAAACAGACCATCAGTGTTCAACACTGCGCCATCTGTAGCCCTTTGTTCCAAGTAGCATCATTTTTTAAAAGGGTTATAAAATAGTGTTGACGAGGTTAACAGTGGTATAGTTGTATTGTTTTTTTTATAGAATTGTCGGAAATTTTCGCCATTTTGGATTACAAAAATAGGTCTTTGGCCTAAATGGAAAAGTCATTTATGGGGTTTCAACATGTGTTTCTATCGAAATATTGCTTGTTAGGGTTAAGAACAACATACAAAATTCAATATTTGTCCCAGAAAAAAAAAACGCGTATGAAAAAAAAAACCGATATTTAAATCAATATTTTTTTTCTCGTTTTCTCAAGTATTTTTGGAGCCCATGAAATTTACGTGAGTGTATTCGAAAACTATACAGTACACACGGGACCGCAGCTGATTTTCAGAGTAGGATGACTTGAAAAACAGCTTTTATTTGACTATAGTATATAAATATTCATATTCCTGCTTCAGCTTATCTCACTTTCATTTTTATTTATTTTAGAAGATTGCTAAACACCATTTTATAAATTTTTTTATTGTAAAAAGAAAAAGAATAATACATAACAAGCAAAGGGAAGAAAGATGGAAAATCTATATTTCTAAATCCATAAAAACCTTTAATTTGTTATGTAGTGTTGTTAGAACAGTTATAAAACCTTTTTATAATAATCTTTATACTCGAAGGCTCATAAGGAAGTTTTATAAAATCTATATGTTGTTTTTCTATCCATTACTATGTACCATAAATTTTTATAAGCTGGTGTTGAACAGTTGTTTTTCAAGTCTTTTTTACTCATTTAAGAGATATATTAGAGTTATAAAATTATCACCAACACTAAATAATATAACTTTTGGTTATTTTATGAAGGTTTTATATTATTTGCTCTAACTTTTATATAGACAAAAATGCTCATTGGGGAGTTGGCGCAATGAAACAAAAGTCTTCTTAGGACGAGTAGGTACTACAACATATAAAAAAAATCAGGCAATTCTACCGAATACAAATTTGCTATATTTTTTAGAAAACAGTCACGATGACTTATCGCCTTCCCCCAAGCGTCAGACCAACCCTCTACGATCTCTTTTTACACTGCAAACTAGCCGACGGCCTATTTACTGGGAATGTCAAAATAGACCTGAATATTGCAGAAAATATACCATCCATACTACTGCACAGTAACGGCCTCCAAATAAAAAATGTTAAAATGGGTGGAAAATCTGCCAATTTTAAGTTAGATCCGTTATATGAAATCTTAAGTGTATCCAAAGAGGATGGCTCAAATTTTGCACGAGGTAATGGCCAGTTGGAGATAGAGTTCAATGGTGACATGAAAAATAGGATCGTTGGTTTGTATACCAGTAAATATCTAAACAAGGATAATAAAGAAGTGTAAGTATATTTTAAATTAAAATAAAATCAAAAGAAAAGGTAGGTAGGTATATTCGCCGTGAGACGAAGTTTGTAATTGTTTACTTAGTAGGGGGTATTAGCATAAAAAAACTTCGAACACGGATGCAGCTGAGATTTTTTTTTGCCTAAAAGCAGAGCGCTGGTGCTTTAAAAAACTCCCGAGACAAAAGCATGTCAACTGGTTTAGCAGTTATGACGTCACAAAAACGGAAATCGCTGGCATCTTAGGAATAAGTTAAACTTTTAAGAAAAACATCATACCATAATTTTTTTATATTTTTACATATTAAAGATACTGGAGAATGTGTACTTTTTCATAAAACGTGATTTTAGAGTTATCTGACAAAAAAAGCAAAAGAGTAAAAACTGTCTCAAACACTGAGATAATAAATATACGCTGATTGGAGTTAGTGGCGTACCGCTGGTTTTTACATGATAGTCGATTTAAAATTTTGCCACATTTTTTTCGCCATTTTTGTTTTGCAACTTTTGACATATACATGACAATGCAAATTAATTTGCATCACAATTTGGAGCCTTAAATTTCCTACAAAACAAGCATACAAATGAGGTGGTCCATCTGAGCTCTGGCGTACAAATCGAAAGTTTAAGTTTAAAAAATATATACATTTTTGAGATTTTTTTCAAACTTTATAATTACTGACTTATGTGGCACACGATAAGTTCTCCCTAAAATAAGATTTCACCTTCTGTTAGAGTAAGCCGAATACTCTAAAGTAAAAATTTGTCTAGTGTTTTTACATACTCATTCCACTGTAGCGCGCCACTGGCTTGAGCTCTCCTTGTGGGTTTTAATTTTTTTTGGAGCTTCATAATTGATTACTATTTTTTTTTTCAAAAATTAAAAATATTAATTTTGTGCAGAATATTTTTTTTACACTTTTTCGGTGGGATTTACTAAAAGGGTTTAGTCTATTTTAGAACGATCCTAAGTTTAAGTGAAATTTTGGGTTTTAAGCATTTTAAACCAACCCTCCTTGAGTTTTGGACACAGTTTGAATTATAAGAAGAATTTTAATAAATTTGTTTATTGAATAATCATCTTAACACAATCTTTCGTTGGATTTAAGAAGAAAGTTTCAATTTAGAAAAGAAAATTTAAAAATTGAAACGCACGCGGGGTTTAAATAGTAAACACTCTGTAGAACAAATTAAAATTGAGGTTATATGTTATTCTAATTAAAACTTACCCTTGATAATTGATTTTTCCAATTAATACTTGATGTCATACAACGACTTAGATGGGCGATAATAAAATATGGAGTAGATTAATTTTGTATCTATTTAAAAGGTGATTCACTGTCGAAATGTCAGTTTAAAAATATTGGCGCTGCATTCAATCACAAACAGCGAGTTCGGATCTTTTACCTCTGCTTGCACCTTGGCTTGCACCAACCTCTACTGATGAAAGCTACAGCTTTAAAATGAGTGGACTTTGAGTAAGAAAAGTTATTTTGACTGAGCTTTTAGATAACCTCAATGTTTTACTAGTTTGTAAATGAATTAACCTAGTTGTTTTGGTTTTTTTTTGTTTAGTATATTTTTCGTGAATAATTAGTGACCTTCACTTTGTTTGTTTTGCCTCGTAGTGCCTTCATAATTTTTTTTCTTGTGCTGAAAACGGGTTGAAAATCTGGCGTTTTTATGGACAAAATTGGAGGTGTTTTATTGATTAATAAACAACTTGGGATATTAAATAAGGTAAATTACTTCTTGTAAAAACGGTTACTTAAGGAAATTTTAAACAAACTTATTACCAATTGCCACAAAACAATCCTTTCTGGGGGCTATAAATTAAAATCACCCCCCAGCATCACCACTTTATAGCCTCAAACACAGATGATGAAGCTGTTATGTGCCAAATTTCTGGCGTATTCATCATATGCCATTTTGAAGCCTGTCAAAAAAAATTAGTTTTAGGGCATTTTCTCCTAAAATATGGTATATTTTTAGAAAAAAAGCAGTTTTTCAATGGTATTTTGCAATAATAATACAAAATAATCAATAACCTTGTGTCTTTTCTGTATGGGTAAGTGTGTTTTGAAAATTGGTTTTAAAATTTAGTACTCCCCACAGGTGTAAATATTTAGACTTGTAGGGGGGTACTAAATTAGATCTTAGTAAATCCCACTGTTTATGTTTTATTATTATTATTGTTTAATTAAAATGACAGTTTTGCAAATGCAGCATGGTGGCACATTAAAAAAATACCCACTTGCCATAAACATGTCCACCGTAAAAATTATATTTGTCCCACTGTGGTCAACTATTCGAACTGTCGCTAATGGTTTACAGGAGTTAATTGCTTGTAAGCGCTTTTGCAAATTCTGCAAATGTGCAAAAAATAAATTAAAATGTACTAAATTATTCGCGTGTAACTGCAATAATTTGAGGTAGAGTTTACTTTTCTGTAAATAAATTTTTGATTAAAAAACAATAAGTATTATAATTTGTACTGGGTCATTAATTAATTATTGTTCGAACACGTTGTAAATGTGGGGGGGGGTAGCCACAGTCGTGTATTAGTTTTTGCCGAGATCGTTTCATAAAATAGGAAAATAGGATTTAGTTAAAAAACAAAATCAAATTGATCAAAATACTCAACATAATTTAAATTTTATGACATCATTATGACATCTTGCATGTTTTTTATAACGTTCGTTGCAGAAAAAATAATAAAAATATCTAAGTAAAATATAACATTGATCATAACATAACATTAACCTTTATGACGTCATATCTGGCAAACGGGATGACATAGGGCTTGTGTTTCGGGCTTTTTTTAAAGCCTAGAGATTCCTCTTTCAGCAAAACTAAAAGTCTCAGATGCATCCAAGTTTGAAGTTTTTTTGTCATTCTTGGAGCTAAGACACCGGACTAATTTTGAAATAATCGTCTATGATTTTAACTTATAAACAGAAACTGTGCCACAATTTTAAATCCACAAAATTAAAAATATCAGTAAAATTTACAGCGAAAGGGGACAATTAAAAAATTTATTAAATTAAATTTATTATATATTTAGTATTTAAAAATCGTCAAATTTTTTATAAGGGTGAGAATTTCTGACGGTTTCTGAAGAATCGCGACCATAATAGCTTCATTACCTGTGTTTGAGATTATAAAGTTGGTGATTTTTTAGACCACCTCTGGAAGGTGGTTTAAATTTATAACCCCCAAAAAGGATTATTTTGTGGTAATTGGTAATAAGTTCGTTTATAATTTCCCTAAGTAACCGTTTTTACAAGAACTAATTTACCTTATCTAATATTCCAAGTTTTTCATTAACCAATAAAACACCTCCAATTTGGTCCAGAAAAAACGCCATATTTTGAACTCGTTTTTAGCACAAAAAATATATTTATGAGGGCACTACGAGGCAAAACCAACATAAATGAAGTTCACTGATTATGCACGAAAAATATACTAAACAAAAAACCCAAAACAACTATATTAATTTATTTACAAACTGAAATGAAAACATTGAGGTTATCTAAAAGCGCAGTCAAGAAAACTTTCTTTACTCAAAGCCTACTCATTTTAAAGCTGTAGCTTTCATGAGTACAGGTTGGTGCAAGCCAAGGTACAAGCAGAGGTAAGAGATCCGAACTCGCTGTTTCTGATTTAAACGCAGCTAATATTTTGAAACTGACATTTCGACAGTGACAGAAATGTAAACGAAACTTGCATTTAAGTTTTTTAATACATTTCATAAATAGAAACATCTTTTAAATAAATACAAAATTAATGTACGTCTTATTTTATTATTACCCATCTAAAAAATGTGTTACATCAAGTATTAATTGAAAAAATTAATTAAAAAGGTAATGTTTTAATTAGAGTTACATACAACCCCAAGTTTAATTTGTTCTACAGAGTGTTTACTATTTAAACCCCGCGTGGGTTTTTCTTAAATTTTCTTTTCTTCTAAATTGAAACCTTCTTCTTAAATCCCACAAAAGATTGTGTTAAGATGATTATTCAATAAATAAAACTCAAGAAGGGTTGGTTTAAAATGCTTAAAACCAAAAATTTCCCTTAAACTTAGGACCGTTCTAAAATAGACTAAACCCTTTTAGTAAATCTCACCGTTAAAGTTTCACATAAAAAAGGTGCTTAGTCGTTGTCGTATCTCAGTGCGCATGCTCAGAACAAATACGCCGTACACCAGCGACTACGTCTCACCTATCTCTACGACCACCCATGCAGTATTCGCAAGCAGTTAGCGTATTGTATCCGTCCTGAGCATGCGCACTGAGATACGACAACGACTAATCACCATTTTTATGTACAGCTTCAAATGTTTATGGATAAGACGTTACGCTGTATGGCGTTTTGAGCATGCGCACTGAAATACGACAAGGAATAAGCACTCTTTTTATATGTAACTTTAAGTGTCTTATAACACCTTGAGCACGCACAAGCACGTATAGTCCAATAAATCAAGATATTTTTCCATAAGGCTCTGCGAAATAATAATTACATTTTTTTAAACATATTCTATTCTAGCTCAATAACCACGGCAGAAATCAGAACACCCTATAATATCAATGTTGTAAAGAAATCAATTTCCTGCAACACGGCGTGTCAAATTTCTTGCAGGTTAGAAAATAAGCGAGAAATTTAAAATTATTGAAAAATACCCTAAAATCAAGATGGCGTCGTTTTTTTCAGTGAGCGGTTTAGAGATAGCTTGGGTATACCCTTTAACAGCAGTCACTATTTGCCATCTGCGAATCATTTCGCACAGAAAATCTAATATTTCTGGACTAGTACGTATATTATAGGAAATTGTTATCGTATAAGTACTTATTGTCACCAGAGTCTGTGGCAGAGTGTTACTTTATGAGATTCAATGCGGATTTTCTCGCTAAAACTAATTTCAAAAATATAATTAAGCCAAGTTTGAGAGTATTGGCTCGTTGTTGCAAAACCTAGAAACCTCCCCATCCAATTTTAGGCTCGCGTAATTAATGGGCATTTCCTAACGAGAGAGGCAAAAAATCTGAGCTGTATACTTTTAGTTTAAGAGATGGTTTCTCCTTATCAACGATAGAACTTAAGAACTAATGCATACCATCAACATAGTTTGACAGAATATAAAATAGTTCAAAAATATGTTTTATTTAAAGGAGGTTTCTTCACAAAATAACTTTTGTTTTTTAATGTTTCTTGTAACATTTTTCTCAAGCTTCACACCAGCGATGATTTAGATATTTATTTTTATTGTCAATTTTTAAAATATACTTCGAATTTTACAGAGCAACTGTCAAAAACGGCGTTTAGCAAAAATTCAAGAAGGTGCACAATTTTAAAAAGTTGCAATTTTTCACCCCTCCATGAAACTTTTTCCCCGTGCGCCTCAAAAACATGATTTTAGTAGCTGTCTGCAGAACTAAAGCAAGGCTTTTTTGGTTACCGATGCAAAAAAACTTTTTTTTTGATGACGGGTGAAAAAGATTTCTGTCCGTTTTTGACTTCAAATTAAAGAGAATTAGCGGATAATATTAATATTGAAAAAATATAATTATTCTTGCCTAAAAATTATGCCATTTCCACCAGTTCTCATCAAGTATTTATGAAAAAATCATTTAAAAACATCGTCAAAATATCAAACTATCAAATTTAAAAAAAGGCATATCGCTATGGAAACCATTGTTATTTCATTTACCAGCCGCCATGATTTATAGTGTAACGATGGTGTGTTCCGAGAAGTGCTCTTCGCTCGAGATTTTAAAAAGTATTTTCCTGTTTTTCTTGTATTTTTTGAGAAAAATATTAAAAAAATAGTGTTAACAACTTGCAGCTAAGCCGCGATTTTTTTTAATCGTGTTTTTCAATACCTCGCTGTGCTCGTTATTTAAACCAGCGCTTGTAAAAAGCACTATTTTAGCCACTAGTTGTGAAAACTACTATTTTGGCATCTTTATCCTTTATACGAACTTTATATAAAATGTATAAATCGTTGAGGAAATAGGTAACGATTTTATAAACAGTTAAACTAAGTCCTGTTTTTACTAAAAAAAAAAATCTGCGCCATCTTGACATTTACAAATCCGTCAAATTTGGCATTGAAGTTTGAGAGTCTAACGTATTTGCTTTTTTAAATGCTTAAGTCCATTAAAATCTGTTAAAATCGGTTTAGTCTCTGTCAAATTATAACCAAAGTAAAGAGTTTTACTTAATTTAAATAATACCTAGCAAAATATGCCAAAATACCCCAAGAACAAAGACGCCTTGCATTTTTAATCTTTTACTTTTAGGATGTGATTTTTCAGAGATAAATAGTACATTATACACCTAGGGACTAAAGTGGCACTTTTAATCCGAAGACAAAAAGTTTATAGACCGACCGTAGGGAGGGCTATAATTTGTCGCGGGATTAAAAATCACTTTAGTCCTGAGTAGTACACAGTATTTTATTCACTTCAGGAGAATAAAAATTTAAAAAATTTTGAAAAATCTTTAAAAAAATGTTCAACTGTAGGTACTCTAATAATCTTTAATGTCAAAACAACACGAACACCAACATTACTAGATGTCAAATCGATAACAACGTAGTGTGCATGCGTTGCTATGACAATAAACAATGCATGTGACGACAGAGTGAAAATTCGGCAAAAATCGCGTTGTTCAAGTTGACAAAAATGGATGTCGAGAAAGCTGCGGAAGAGGCTATAAGTCAATTATTGTTATAGAAATTCCGGAAGATTTATAAAAAACAGTTCATAGTGTGCCGAGCAAAAAGTTGAAAATTTGTCTGAGGAAAAAGCACTTTTGTCCTACTTTTTCGGGAAATCAAAGAAGCTGAACCCTTCAACCGTTTGGAGTCAGTATTCTATGCTCAAAGCTAAAATAATTCAAAAAATGAACGTAGACATCAGCAAGTACGCCAATTTTTAGAAACGGCGGCTGATAATGAGTTCCTTGTACAAAAGGTAGGCTTTATTACTTATTATTCCACACCTATGTATCATAACATTCCACACTGATCAAATTCAATTGTACTAAATGTAAATTTTTTTGTTACAGGTTGCTTTGATTATGGGGGTTGCAGGGGCCTGTCGTGGTCAAGAATTGTACCAGTTAGGTTGCAAAGATGTTAACGATCATGGAGAATTTTTCTTAGTAAATATCAGTAACACAAAAAACCACAAAGATCGCTCGTTTTTAATTAAAGCATCTTCCTCTTCATGCGATATCGTAGGATTGGTAAGAAAATATATTGGGCTGAGACCATATACCGAAAAGCACTCTAGATTTTTAGTTTACTACCGAGACGGACGGTGTACCAACCAACCTATTGGGAAAAACACTTTCGGGCATCTGCCAATAAAAATTGCCCCATTTTTGGATCTTCCAGAACCACAACTGTATACAGGACACTGCTTCTGTAGAACGTCAGCCACCATGTTAGCGGATTCTGGTGCGAACATTGAACAATTGAAGCGACCTGGTGGGTGGAAGAGTACCACCGTCGCCAAGGGGTATGTAGAAAACTCGCTCTTCCAGAAAAAAATAGTTTCTGACTGGATATTCAAAAACACAACCTCTTCTCCAAGAAATACTTTATCTGAGCCGATATCTGCCAATCCTTCTTCTTCTTCTAGTCACGAATACGTCAAGTTCTTCTGAACCAAACGATTTTGATTTTGACGAGAATCATATTGTCGAGCATAGAAAGCAAGCGATTACAAGCAAATCATTGCAAGAAAATGTTTCTCTTCATGTGAAGTTGCAACGACTGTATCTAGTAATAGATCAGAACGGCAGAGAGGTTCAAAGAAAAATATGTTAGTGCAGAGTTTGGTTTGTGAGAGCTCCAATCAGCCTCCATTTTTCAACTGAAATAATGAATAACTTTCTTGAAAATTTGATTGAAAAATAACGGAATAGTTCAAACCGACTATTTACCTGTTTTACTAGTGGTATTCAATTTCCAGGGCAAAATAAAGCCAAAATTCTAGGGAAAAAAAGTAAAAATTTAATCCCTAGGAAAAAAAGTAAAAATTTAATCCTTAAAGAAAAAAGTAAATATTTAATCCCTAGGGAATAAAATACCCATTTTATTCCCGGAAAATAAGGATTAAAAGTGCACTTTTATTCCTTGAAGTGCATAAAATTATTTTTGTGCCAGTGGAAGAGTAAAAAAGTTTCATGGTGGGTAAAAAATTGTTACTTTTTAAAACTGTCCACCTTCTTCAATTTTTAAGAAATTTCACTTTTGACACTTAAATATGAAGCATATTCTTATTCATGTAATTTTTAGTTTTACTTTTTGTGGCCCTTAATAATTCTACAATATGTTTATACATTGTTTCCAAAACTTTTGAATCACCCGTTAGTTTAAAGTCATTAATGCAAGTCAAGAATCGTAAAGCATAAAAGGTTAATCACGTCTTGCAAGACCTTTCCTTTGGTTGAATAAATAAATTCAAGACCATTGATTTACTGCACTATCTCTGCAATTCAATCTTTACTTCAGTTAAAAAGTCACGAATTTTGCTGCTTCTCATATTAAAATCACAAATGTTTTGTTTTTTGTTGTTTTCCGATTGTAGTAGCTATGTATGTATACAAAATATTAAGAATAGTTACCAATAATAAAAATATATATACCTACTAAAAACGTCGCCACAGCGTCAAAATTTTATAAACTTACATAATATATTTTAAAACAAAATTATGATTGTTTTCCACAAACCAAAACTACACTTTTTTGCACTCGACGCGCGTTTCGCTAACACCGTTAACATCATCAGGAGACGATAAACAATGAACTAAATTAATCTACGCTCTATCTTATATACAATCCTTTAGTGGGTGGAGATAAGACTAATAAATTGTGATTGATCACGATTTTTAATCCTACCTCCCCTCAACCAAAGAATAAAGTGTACTAAACGGGATAGGTCCTCTATCTTTATTTAAACTATTTCTGGATTTAATGATTTCCATACTTTCATATGCATTCAAAAGTCTTTTGTTTGGTACACTTTTTAGAAGTTTTAGGTTATCTAATGTGAATCTATGATTGTTTTCAAAAGCATGCTCGGCCACACTTGACTTTTCTGTTCTTCCGTATTTTAAGTGTGCTAAGTGTTCTTTAAAACGTGTTTGAATAGAGCGTCTCGTTTGGCCAACATATTTTTTATCACAATCCATGCAACTAATTTCGTAAATTCCACTTTTTTCTAGAACTGTAGTTTTATCCTTGGGATTTCCTAGTAAGCTTCTTATTGTGTTACCGGATTGATATACTAATTTAAGACCGGTGTTATTAAAT
Source organism: Oxystoma pomonae (assembly GCA_963921995.1). Taxonomy (NCBI): domain Eukaryota; kingdom Metazoa; phylum Arthropoda; class Insecta; order Coleoptera; family Brentidae; genus Oxystoma; species Oxystoma pomonae. The sequence goes on from OY998165.1 coordinate 100,385,065, forward strand.
ACTTTCTGTAATCTTCAGATAAAAAGATACCTGCGACTCAAAATTTGTATCAATTCCGTATAATCCTAATTATACGAAAGGATTACAGAAAGTATTTAATAACACCGGTCTTAAATTAGTATATCAATCCGGTAACACAATAAGAAGCTTACTAGGAAATCCCAAGGATAAAACTACAGTTCTAGAAAAAAGTGGAATTTACGAAATTAGTTGCATGGATTGTGATAAAAAATATGTTGGCCAAACGAGACGCTCTATTTAAACACGTTTTAAAGAACACTTAGCACACTTAAAATACGGAAGAACAGAAAAGTCAAGTGTGGCCGAGCATGCTTTTGAAAACAATCATAGATTCACATTAGATAACCTAAAACTTCTAAAAAGTGTACCAAACAAAAGACTTTTGAATGCATATGAAAGTATGGAAATCATTAAATCCAGAAATAGTTTAAATAAAGATAGAGGACCTATCCCGTTTAGTACACTTTATTCTTTGGTTGAGGGGAGATAGAATTAAAAATCGTGATCAATCACAATTTATTAGTCTTATCTCCGCCCACTAAAGGATTGTATATAAGATAGAGCGTAGATTAATTTAGTTCATTGTTTATCGTCTCCTGATGATGCTAACGTTGTTAGCGAAACGCGCGTCGAGTGCAAAAAAGTGTAGTTTTGGTTTGTGGAAAACAATCATAATTTTGTTTTAGTGCAACCAAAGGTTCCAAATTCCCAACATATAATATATTTTACTAAAAAATTAATTTTCAGGGGTAAAGCACTAGCTTTAAAATTACGATTTTGCGATTGCGTGTTTTCCATAATTTTACGAGTCTGCAGGAATGGTACAGTCATGATGAAGCCTAAAATAATTTTGTTAAACACCTTTTTTGGTAATTTTAAAGACTGGAAAGGACTTTTATTAAAAGAAATTAATACTCCCCTTTATCTTAAACACTTTAAACAATTACAATTTTTGCCTTTTTTATAGAAATGGTAAAATAAATATTATATGTACGACAATACTCAAGATGACAGACCGATGAGAAAACAAAAAAAATTCAAAATTTTTATCAAAAAATGGCGTCAAATTATTTGTATCTTTCTCTAAAATACTTTTTTAATACCATTTTCTGTTTTTAACATCCTTAAATAATAATTTTTATTTTTAAAGAGAAACAATATTATTATAATTTTTGGCAGTACTGTTGTTAAACGCCAAAAGAACAGTGGAAAAAAAGGTTAGTTTTTTTAGAAGAAAAAACAAAATGTGACTAAAATTATGGCTTAAAAATGTAAAAAAACCTAAAAAAATTCCGATAAAACAAAAACGTTATCTACCGCTTAAAATACACTAACACATTTTAGGCCTTAAATTATCATCATGGCCGTAGCAAAAGAGTGAATTTTGAAAATAAAAAAATGAGTAATGAGCATAAGTAAAAAATTTTTGGTTAATTTTGAAGCTCGACTGTTCCTTAGAGGATTAGTTCACGAGCGACAAAAGCACAAAAAAGCATAAACTAAATAATAAATTTACTGACTGGTTTACTTTTAACAACATTTCGTTGATTTCTTCCTCTGTAATGTTACGGCCATGATGAAGATTAAAATATTTTTGTTGAATACCTCTTCAAATATTACTAGATGTGCTAAAAAATTTTTAGGTAGGACACGTTTTTTGGTCACTTTAAAGACTATGAAGAACTTTGATTAAAACCATTAAATACTACCTTATGTCGTACATACCTTACTCTTTAAAAAATTACAATGCTTGGCTTTGTTTTGGATAAAAATAGTAAAATAAAAATTATATGCACGACAGCACTTAAGATGACAGGCAAATGACAAAACAGAAAAGTCGAAACTATCTTTATCTTAAATACAGCGAAATAGTAGTTTTAACAACTAGTGGCTAAAATAGTGCTTCTTTTACAAGCGTTGGTTGAAATAACGAGCGCAGCGAGGTATTTAAAAACGCGAGTAAAAAAAAGCACAGTTTAGCCGCGAGTTGTTAACACTATTTGTTTTATTACCTTTATCATAAAATCCAAAAAAAACAGGAAAATACTTTTAAAAATCTCGAACGAAGACGACTTCTCGCAACACACCATATTTACACTATAAATCAAGGTGGCTGGTAAATGAAATAACGATCGTTTCCATAGCAATGTGTCTTTTTACTCGGTGACGTTCATTGTGGCGCCATTTTAATCTCTGACAATTTGACGATATTTCTAAATGATTTTTTCGTAAATACTTAGTGAAAACTGGCGGAAATGGCTTAATTCTAAGGAAAGAATAATCAAATTTTTTCAATATTACTATTTTCCGCTATTTCTCTTTAACTTTGGATAAAAAAACGGGGAGAAATCTTTTTTTGCACCCGTGATCAAAAAAAGTTTTTTTGCATCGGTAACCAAAAACGCCATGCAGTAGTTATCTGCAGACAGTTACTAAAATCATGTTTTTGATGAAGGTATAAAACAAATAATTTTGGGGGCTTGGGGAACATTTAAACTCTAAAAAAAACAGTGAAAACTCAAACAAAGTGCTAAAATTATGGTTTAAAAAATGTTGAAAACCTACAAAAAAAAAATATCTGATAAACAAAAACGTTACGGCTTAAATTACCCTAAAATATTTTACACCTTGAGAAACCAAATCGGAAACTATCAGAATGTTGATAAAAACAATTCAATAAAATGCCCGGTTCTCAGTAGCAATTTAATTTTTGTAATAATGGGTACCTCAGTTATCATAAGTAGTAGTAGTAGTAACTAGGGGGCGACCCAAGACCTGGCAAGTAGGTCCAATCGGTCCCTTCTTCCCTTACCCCAGCCCAGCCCCCTAATCCACCACCTGTACCGTTTGTACGGTAGTGGGCTCTCCGGGCCTTTCTGTTCCCTTCACGAAGTCCAGTACTTTGGCCCACTTGAGAGCTCGTAAAACCTCTGCATCCAGGTTCGGTTGTCCGAGTACGTGATGCCTCATCCTTAGGTATGCATCGCACTCCGCAACGAGGTGCCGGGAGTCTCCTCCGACATCCCACAAGCCTGGCAGATAGAGTCATTCCCGATCCCGATGCGAATCAGTTGCTTACTGAGTCGGTTGTGGCCGGTCAGTATTCCTATCAGTAGCCCAATATCTTTTCGTGTCCTTCCCAGGAGCCATTTGCCTGGCCGCGTCCGGTCCGTCCCTTTATCATAAACTGCATATTCAAGAAAAAAAAATATGTACACTCTAAACTATATATTTTAGGGTTATATCTGCCCTATGATGTTGTTTTTTGAGAGACGAAAAATTCTTTAAAATGACATGCCACATCCAATGATACCTTATTTATTTTGTAAAATAATCGTTTTTAAAAATTGAAATTTTAAGACTTTCAGTGCAGTTACCTCGAAACCAGATATTCGAAACAAATTTTATATTAAAAACAGGAGAGTGCATAAAAAAAATAGGATTGATCCCTAAAATGCCCCTCAAGAACAGCACATCAAAGATTTAAATTTTTCTATTTAATTACACCTACATCTATCTCAAAAATATATAGTTCAAAGTTTATGTATTTTTTTTCTTGAATATGTAGCTTAGGCAAACGGTAACCACCTTTGACAAACGAAAACCATTAAAGACCAACAAAGGACGCCATGCTTTTAGTTATTTAACAGAAAAGTTCGCTAGAATCAGTGACGTTAAACTTAAAGAGGGAATATTTGTGCGTCCCCAGATTAGGAAACTTTTCGGAGATGCGCAATTCGATTCCATACTTCAAGGTAAAGAAAAATACGCTTGAAATGCATTTAAAATGGTTGTAACAACTTTTTGGGAAACGCTAAATGAGAAAACTATAAAGACCAGAGACGTTTTCTTACATTGAAACCATTTTGAAAAATTTTAAATAAATGCTTCATTGATTAGTGACGTCACAATTCTGAAATCTTGTGTTATTCGTGCTCAAAAACCATTTACAACCCAGACAATTCTGTATTTCTTCCCAAAAATTTAGTAAAATTCGCATAAACATCGCTTAATCATTTCTCTTTTCACTTTGGTCTTTTGAGTGTTCCTTGTGGGATGCTCATCCAAGTTTGAATTATCGTTATTTCCACCCAAGATCTTTCGATCTTTTACTTTTTTTAGTTTCTTTTCGGAACTGATTTGGAGGTTTTTAAACCTCTTTTTGTTTTATTTGCATTAAGAGCATAATCCTACAGGAAATATTGACACGCCAGAATGAATCCGTATCAGGCAACTTGGATAAGTACCAGTGCGGAACCATGCCTATTTGTGAGTGATTCAAAGTTGGAAATCAAAGTGTATGACGGTGTTTAATGATGTATGGTAGAGGGTAACCAGTGAAACCACTGATGAGCACACGCTGGTTACCCAGGGCGAAACATCGTTTAATCATTTCCCTTTTCGCTTTGATCTTTTGTGTGTAGCTTGTGAGATGCTCATCCAATTTTGAATTATCGTTATTTTCACCCAAGATCTTTTGATCTTTTGTTTTTTAGTGCATGCGTCTTTCCCCTAAACTTCACATTGAAACTTGTTGCCGCTTTCGTGTATTGCTTCTCACTGTTTTGTCTCGTCAACTCCTAGCGTCTTTATTTTTGTTTCTCCACCTTTTCCACGAAAATTTAGATTCGTTTTATATTTTTGGAGATCAAGCCGATAAAACATTAGTTTATTCGGGCCACAAGCGTGACGTCACTGTTTTGAAACTTTTTTGAAATAGTTGCACATAAGAGAACGGCTCTGGTTGCCCAACTTCTTTTATGCTACCAAAACCTAGGATGTAATATGTGTCGTTAAAAATTATTTTCCTGGATTCTCATCTGGATTTCTATTTTCATATGTTGTCGTAGAAAAAGTTATTTATTTAAGTGTCACACATAAAAAACTTAATTAACACATTAATTGCCCATGACTGCACGCATGCGCAATGTCCGAAATTTCCAAAAATTACGACGAAATTACAAATGATCACGATTACAACAGGACTATAACTTGATCACAAGAAAATTACACCTGATTACACTTGGATTACAACATGCCTCTACGCCAAATTACACCACCGAAATCCCCCTCGGATCAATAACATTTTCGCGCAATTTGTTATGTCCACATCAATTGACAAAGATTTTACCATTTTGCAAAGTGTTAATTGTTATTTTTAAAACATGTATCATCAAATTAAATTATCGGGGTCTTGACAGTGGCGTATTTTGAAGTTTCGTTCATCATCACATTTTAATAAATATAGACTTTTAAAATGCTTTACTAGGAAATCAAAATAAAAAAGGCGCCCTCTAATGAAAAGCCCCCAACTATCCTAAAGCCCCCATTTCTATGGTAACCGTCAACAAACCTTGAATCGGGCCACAATGGCACAGAAGAATATTTTAACATTTTCTGACAGGACACCGTTCCAGGTTATGTTTACCTACAAAACTGTGCTTTTGAAAATTCGTGTGCGGTCGCCCTCTAAAAATGGCCTAAATAGAAACATTCGGCGTCCATAACTCCACGTAATTAAGAACAAACCGTTTGTGTTTGTGTTTATTCGTTAAAACTTGGTGAAATGAGCCTGAAGACACCATGTACTAAGTAAGAGCTTTTAGAAATTCAGGGTCACTAGAGGTGATATATACACTGACCAGGATATATACACTGACCAGCAAAATTAACGCACCACTAAGATATTTTTATAAATATTTTATATTCAATAAAACTTTTTACATATTTTGAAAATTTACAGAATATTTAAATAAAATGACGACTCCAAAAGAAAGTAAAAAAATTATAACAAAAAAATCTTCCAAATTAGAAAATTTCAAAAGGTAAAAACTTTACCGAAAAGTCATTAGTAACGGGTATTTTCACCTCTATTTTGAATAACAGCTCTACAGCGACTATTCATGTTCAAAATAACCGGTCTTATGTCGTCCTGATTCAACTCGTTCCAGAACTCTCACAAGTTCCTCCAAACTATTGGGAGGATTTGAATGTTCCTGCAAACGTCGGTAAAGCATGTCCAAGACGTTCTCAATTGAATTTATATCCGAGCTATTTGCTGGCCAATCCAGAGTTTCGATTCCAACCTGATTTAAATAATCTCCCACAATACTGGCAATGTGCGGTCGTGCATTATCAGGCTGAAACAAAAACGTTCATCAATGTAGGAAGCAAATGGTACCACATATTCTTGCAGAATGTCTGTTACATACCTGTTAAATGTGCCACCAGGTCTGTGCGAGCGGTTTAACAAACTCCTCCCCACGCCATTATTGATCCTCCTCCATATGCAGTGGTTTTTTGAAAGTTACATTGAGCATACCTTATATTTCGCCACGTCTATCTGAATTGTATAGACAAAATCTTGACTCATCTGACCAAAGAACTCTTTCCCAATCATCATCAACCCATTCCATATGTTCTCTGGCAAAGTTTAATCTCGTTCTCCGATGCGCGGGGGTTAAAGTAGGACCTCTGGCAGGTATTCTTGGTCTTAGGTTAGCTTCGGCAAGGCGTCGACGAATATTATCCGATGAAGTTTGAATTCCATTTGCTATCTGTAGCTGGATCCGCAGCAACCTTCCTGTTACGAACCGTTGTCTTAATGCAGAAACTCTTAAAAAACGGTCTTGAACATTGGTGGTTAAACGGTGTCTGCCTTGATCAGGCCTTCTTAAGTGCTGACCTGTCTCCCTATATCTTTCAATCACACGGGAAATCGATGTGTGCGACACCCCAAACCTTTGACCAATTCTTCGAAAACTCCATCCCTCTTCGAGTAAAACTACTGCCTGGGCACATTCTTCTAAAGTTAAATTTCTTGATTCGCGCTCTATAATAAACACCGTTCCCACAGAAATGCAAAGATTTATCGCAACTAAGAAACTTTAGAAATTAAATGAAAAAAACGTTTAAAATGCTAATCCAAGTTTTATTGGAAATTACAAAAAAATCAAAATAAGATAGATATAGACCTCGGTAAAAAAATCACCTATATGTTTTTAATATCAACATACAATGGTCATCTGAAATATATTTAGCTATTTTATATTTAATCTGAATTTTTAAAACTAATCCAATTTATTTAAGTGTTGCGTTAATTTTGCTGATCAGTGTATAACAGGTTCATTCTATTAAATACAAAACCGCTGTAAAATATATTGTTTTTAAATTTTTTGGTTTACTTAAACTTACTTATATTTTCTTGCCTCATGTTTGTCTTTATAAGATCTTCCAGAATTCTTGGACTCTTTTTTTTTTAAATCGTAATACTATATAGTCTATATATATATAGTCTATATAGTACTGTTGTTTAAGGTCGACTGCACCTCGCAACATTGGAGTGCGGGTTCAGTAAGGCTCAAAAAATTAAAATTCTTCCTTCACAAAAAGTTTGGTTGGAATGCTAAAAAAACTCTTCTGTCCTACCAGGCAGTACAATGCCATGACATAAAAAACGGCAAAAAAATCAAGTCGGCATAGTTAAATTGATTTCCCAATAAATTAAGGAAAAATTGAGGGAAAAAAGAGGTCCGGATCAGAGACGAATACCATCCATGTGAGAGGTATGGCGTTCGTACTAAGTATCGCGCTTGATGATAGCCAACATTTAAATTAAAACTTTGGACCAAAATGTTCATTTTTGTTTTTGTTTTAGAAAGTTTATTAATCTTATGTGCAGATCAGCAACAATCTACTTTATTTGAAGGGTAATTCTTTAGGTATTTCATAGTAGATAATAATTTTTCTGATCAACATGTTGTAGACAAATTATTAAAATTAATTTTGTAATTTTTGGGATTCTTGGGGGAGGCTTGAGCCCCTGCTTAGTCCTTCATTTTTTTTATATGCTCATGGTTTACATAGGTTAGATTTTAATTATATAATTACAAAACAAATGGTTGAAATTACCTATTAGGTTTATAATTGGACCCAATATTTTTATTTTTTTTTCATCTTTCATTCAATCATATTTTCCCAAAACTTATAATTCTACAAGTGGGAATTAACATAATTGTAAACCTATATTTGATAAAAATATTGTGCTGTTTGTAATTGGTGTTAAATTTTTATCTATACATATGCAAATATATACTCATTAACAACGGGTACCTAATTTGAAATAGGTAAAACATTAGCTTGTTTTTTAAAAACAAATAAAAATCTGTAATTTTTATGCCTACACAGAAAAAAACTACCTATCTTATTAAAAAATATATATAGTTTAATCCAGTAAACAAGTTATAAGTACTTAGTAATATTTAGTGCTAAAATAATTTACTTCGCTTAAGAATATTCTGAATTATTATTACAAGAGTATATTCGGATTATCAAATGCCGCTGTTTACCTGGACTGGTATTCTCGTAACTAAATACGCTCGGCGCATACCATATGACCAAAGTAACAAAAATGGTATTCACGTATATTGAACGCAAGGCGTCGACGAAGTGCGCTCAGCGCCTGGCGACCTTTTGAGAAACACCTACCATTTGCCAGCTGTTTTGCTCTCCGCGCGTACGATTTTCCTACCCTATAATACTTTGTAGAGTGCTGCAGAATATATAGTAGTTTTTTCAGTTTGCGTTTTTATTAATAATAAGAAAAATAAAAATCTCTTATTATAGTAGCTTGGGGACGGGTGACAAACACATACACATCAACCTTACTATTTGATGCTCGATGTAAGACAACTTTTTTTCCAAAAAATTGCAACAAAAACTTTTCTTATCAAAATCGACATCGAAATAATTGAGCATCCGTATAATACTAGAAATAGAAGCAATCAAAATTCTGTAAAACCAAGGGTAAAAAAAAGCCATTGGTCAGCGGTGTGTACCAAAAAATATCTGGTTTTGTTAGGCTCATGCCCATGTTATTGTTTTTTTTCAAAAATAAACTAAAAACTTTCATGAAATATGAAATTAGGAAACATGAAATAAATAGCTTAATTGATATAAAAAATAATTAGTAAACAATATAGGTAATTATCTTTATTTCTGTGTTTTTGTCTATTTTCTTTACTTCTCTGAAATATCACATTTTTCACACTAATTACCATTTTTATGTTCTTTATCTTTTGTCATTTTATTTATTTATAAATGTACTAAAAATTATTATTTTATTTTTTTAATTCAACAGTTCCATGAAAACATACATTTTTCCACGCGCAAGGTTTCTCTTGTGGATGTAGGTATGAATTCTGTGTTTCTTGTTGAATTGGTTAGGTTATTTTTTGGGTAACAAATACCTTAGTGTTTTATTTTCTGTTTCTTAAAATGTGGAATACGCATGTTCACTAAGTATCAATATCATACAACCGTGCCGGAAACACCACTTTCCCTGACTGAGTGACGGAATGAATTTAAACTTTCCCGCACTGAGTGCGGAATTTTTTTGTAGGTGTGCGGTTAAGTCTCGGAGTAAATTTTTTTTTTGCGGGAACGTGCTACTAGTTAATATCACAGGGCGGGTTTAACTGAGCTAAACCAAACCATCAAGGATCAACATGCACTTGTGCAAGTCACCATTTGATTTACCCTTTCTGAACTAGGGATCGAAATCGATCACGTAATGGCCTCTTTCTTACACATAGAAAAAGAAAAGGAGCGACAAGACTAACAAGAAATAAAAATGCAAAATTCGGTGATGCCAAGATGTGCTAAGCGAATTTGATTCTGTCTGCTCGCAGGGCAGCGCATTCGGCAGAGCGAATACGAAAAGTTGTTGGTCAGCGTGCCGCTGAGCGCGCTGTTCGCTATTCGTTTCGCTTAGCGACTTCAAAACGTTACGTATGACGAGAATACCGGTCCTTAGCGTATTGAGGCTTTTTTGTAAAGCCCGAAAACTCTTCACTACTGGTGGACCTCTCGAGAACAAGTTCCGGACGAAGGATGGATTTTCATAAAATACCAATTATTCCAAAGGAATGAAAAATACTTGTACAAATACAAATGCGAATCAAAGTTTGATGTGAGAGATATGTTACGAAAATAAAATTCTTAGCAATATAACGAATGTGTAAAGCTCGGAACATACGATGCAACTTTTCCATGCATCAAATATATTGTTCACAAGATAAAAAAAGACGCAAGCAGATTGTGTCTCCTTTTAACCTGTTATTAGAAAATTTGATGCATGAAAAGGATGCATCGTGTGTTCCTAGCTTAAGGATGCATAGAGGATAAATTATATATGTATTTAAAGATGGAAAGTTTATGTGAAAATTTTTAAAATCTTAATTTAACAATATACGTTTTTGAGTCCACCATAAAAATATGGTATGCAGAAGTATTAAAATCGTGAAATTTTGACTTTTCCTAATTTTATCAAAACTGAGTAACTAAGATTCCAAAATACCTTAATCAATGAAAAAAAAGTTTTCTGTCGGTCTGTTATCTGTTGTCTTTCTGTATACACGATAATTCCAGAACGCCTTAATCAATTTTAACGAAATTTGGTACAAAAATCCTCTATCGGCTGACCATAAACTGATTAACTTTTGGTGGTGGGGGGGTTGAAGGGTGGAAAATGGTGGAAAACGGGGATAAAATATTTTAAAAAATTTTAACTTTGGAACAAAAGCAAGTAGCGATATACGGATTGCACATTTAAGTTTCCATGAATATGGACTACAAATTTTGTTATAAAGTCTCATATAAATTAACAATTTCAGTTCAAAAATTGGTTAAGGGGAGTAAGTAAATATTATTTGTATATTTCTATCAACGAAATATAGGTCAAATAAATGATTAACTTGCCTGCCAAAGAATAGTATATTACATAACAAGAGAAGAAAGTGACAAGTTTCACACGAGCGTGAATCTTGTGAACGAGACGCTAACCGAGTGAAACAACACGCGAGTGTAAGAAACTTAATTTCTATCGAGTTGTATACGCTATTTTTTTACGAATACTGATGAATTGCACTAATTTTTGTAAAAATTTGTCTTTAATTTTGCAAAAATCCAATGAAACTGCTTTTCCACACATGTGTCGAAAAATTTCTGCCCACGTGTGAAATTTAACATATGTGGTCGTAGGAATAGTTATTTACATTCCAAGGGAGAAAAACGCAGCATTTCCTTCCGCGGATGGTTTGAATTAAAATCCAAGGGAGGTAATGCATTTTACTATAGATGCATGTATTTAATTTTTCCTACAGCCTTTTGTAATAATTTAAAAAATTAGAACAATATTTGTTATTTTGTTGAAAAACATTAGTTTGTCGAACTGTTGAAACCACCCCCGTATTTTATAAGAATCCACTGACACCTCTGCTAAGATGGTTATCTGAAGCTGTCTAAATCAAATATTATTTAAAAGTAATCTGCGATAGAGGGAGGAAAAAATAGAAATAAAAAATATCTATCATTTAATATATTCAGATGCGGTCGAGGGAGGAAAACTTTTCCTCCCTGTGTCCGGCAGAGCGTCATTTTCTTCCCTATTTTTCGGGTCGAAAATGCCATTTTTGAAGGAGGTAGTATATAGAAAAATTTTTTTTTTTCTTTATAACCAAATTTTTTTATATCCTCATCAAAAACATGATTTTACTCACTGACCACAAATAATAAAAACATGTCGTTTTCGATTGGCTATGCAAAACATCTTATTGTTTAGAGGCACAAAATAAATAATTTTATAATTTTATTGGACACAAATTTTGCCAAAAAAATTAAATGGCCCGCAAAAACGTAGTAGCCGTTGGCGAAGTTTTGCCGTTTTTTGAATTTTTTAATGAAGCAAAAAAAAAAGTTGTGTTTTTTAAATTACTCGCTGTATGCTCGTTTTTTAAAACCCCGCTTGTAAAAAACGCACTATTTTAGCCTCTAGTTGTAAGAACTACCATTATGCCCACTACAATATCTAGGTATAAGTGTTACCTATTACACAACACAAATCTAGTACCACAGTCTAAACAAAACTAATTGTACAGTCAGTACAGTTCAATAACATTTGGGTTTTTTTATTTTTTTAAGGCGCGAGCAAGAGTGGTCGCATCTTTTTTTAAAGAGGTGGGGGCGGTTTATTATGTATTAATTGGGTAAGTTGGTTGCAAAAAAAAACTTATTTATATTTGAAATTAAGAACGGGTCGAATGCTCAAGCGCAGCTTTAGTCTAAATTCTGAGAAGAGGAAACCGGATTTTCAACTGCCTGTTTATTTTTAGTTTGCTGGAAAAATTGTTCTTTAAATGTGTCGCATGCAAAAAATTTGCTGCTGCCAAGAGTGATATTTTTTACACATTTTTTGCTCTTGGCAAAACTTGCTTAAAGATAAGTAAAAAAAATATCACCTACAAGATCAGATTGCAGCAAAAGTCTGAAAAGTTATAAGTGCATGAAATCGCCAATATAAAACTGTACTTTTATCGAAATCAAAAATAAACCATTTTTCTACCGTTCCCATTCAAAATGCCCACTTGTATGGTCCCAACAATAAAAATAATAATATGTGGCTTAATAAATGAAAGAGGCTTCCATGTTAATCCTAATGCTCTTTTAAACAGGATAAGAATATATACTGGAGACCAAAAAAAATGCAACACCATGTATATGAATAATTATACCTTATCTCAAAAAAATATTTGATAAATTTTGTCTCCTAGTGTTTCCCTTTTTCACAGTTTTTTTCTATTCATTTTCAAAAACCACCAACACATAAAAGACCTTTTCTGAAAATTTTTAATTTCTTTCAGTTTTTGGTCTTTTTGGATTGCTTACAGTTTACTTAAAAAATAAAAATGCCAAGAGTTTGCGGTCGCCAACAATTTCATCATTTAAACGACTTCGAGAAAGAACGCATCGTGTGCATGAAAGAGGCTGGTTTACGGAAAATTGCAAGAAGCGTTAATGCCAATCCATCAGGTTCTGGACGCCTTAGATTATTACAAGATCGTGATTTACAGCATCTCAGACTTCTTGCTCTCAGAAATCGACGGGACAGCATACGCCAAGTAAAAGATGTTCTAGTTGCAGCTACAGGACGAGTGTTTTCAAGGATGAGAGTTAATCGAAGATTGTTTGGTATGGGGCTGAGGGCTTACCGTCCGCCCTTGGTGCTACCTTTGACCCCACAACATAAAGCTCGCCGCTTGGAGTGGTTCAGAGCTCGGCAAACCTGAAATAACGAACGGAATACCATAAGCTTGATGGACGCATGAGAGTTAGGCGATTTCGAGGTGAAAGACGAAATGTAGACTTTGTAGTTTGATACAAATACTATCCTAAATTCGATCTTTCAACAAGATAATGCCAGGGGGATTATTCTTGAATTTTGTAGGAAAGATCGCACGGGAACGGTCCTCTCCTTGATATCGACCAACGGCTTTGAAGCGATCACGAGTTATCCGAAATCTATCCGACCACCACCGAAGCTCACCCGATTGCCCTGTATCGTGGGAACTTTCCTACACTTTCATACACCTGGTCTGGTGGCAAGTGTATAAAAGTGTGGGAAAGTTCCTACGATACACGGCAATCGGTCGTGGTCGGATAGGTTTAGGATAACTCGAGATCGCTTCAAAGCTTATTATTGGTCGATATCAGGGAAAGGACCGTTCCCGTGCGATCTTTCCTACGAAATTTAAGAATCAGCCCCCCGACCGCATATTGCTCGTAAAACAATGGACTTCTTACATGAACTTCGCATAGAGACTTTGGAATGGCCAGCAAGATCGCCTGACTTGGCGCCTATCGAACACGTATAGGATAGATTAGATGAGCGGCACGCCGTAAGGAGGATTTGGATGAGTATTTCTCAATATGATATAGACCATCTTATTTTGTCAATGCCCAATAGAACAAACGAGTGCATAAATAACCATGGAGGAGCCACTCATTATTAACTTTTTGATAATTATCATGGCGGAATCTTCTTGGGAATATAATCAATTACTAAGAGCATCCTAATGTATTAATATACAGGGTGGATTCTTTAAACATAACGGTGCTTCTAGCGGGTTAGTATTTGGTTTTACAAAAAAATCCAAAAACACGTCAACTGAGATTTTTAATTTTCTTTAATCGTGCTATCTTCAATTTTTTTAGTCATTTTGTTTACGAGGTATGGCAAAAATTTTTTTTTAAATAGGACACCCTGTATAGTTTGACATTTTTGAATTCTAAAAAAAATTATCTTTTTGACAATACCACACACTAATACTCTATCTCTTATGGTTTCCAAGATAGAGGCATTTAAATTTGCATGGAATTGTTGTCTATGCCCTGTTTTACGGGGGCTATTTGAATGAATATCGAAGTTTTCCATACAGATTTAAATAGAAATATCTTGATTATCGTAAAAGACAGATCATACTGTGTAGTATTGCTGAAGAGAGAATTGTTTGCAGATTTCAAAAATTGCAAAATATACAGGTTGTCCTATTTAAAAAAAAATATTTTTTTGCCATATCTCGTAAACAAAATGACATTAAAAAAGTCCAATATAGCACGATTAAAGGAAATTAAAAATCTCACTTGACAGGTTTTTGGACTTTTTTATTCAACCAAATTCTAACCCGCTAGAAACACCGTTCCGTTTAAAGAATCCACGCTGTATAAATAAATTACTTAAAAAATATTTGTCCTTTCTGGTTGCATTTTTCTCTTCTCCGGTATATATTATAAGTTAACACGTTAGCAGAAATATACGGTGGCTCTTATCCGGCAGCTATTTTTTAACTTCTCATTTCACAGTTCCCACTCACGCAGCTAATATGCAATTATCGTTTTTCAAGCGCTTCCATTTTCCTATTTGGGTAGACTTGTTCCTTCGATAAACGGCAATCGGGTGAGGTTCGGCCAGGGAAAATAGAAAATATAGAAAATTTATATCCCCAAAGAAAAAGGGGCAAATTTTGAACGAGCGGATGGAGCAATCTTTGAGACATAACGGTTAGGTAAATTTATATTCTCTGGGTAAATTTGATCTCTGGTCTGACTTGACGTATAACCCTACTTTCTTGTTTACTTTTTCTTTTGTGTTGTTTACCTTTTAAAGTTTAAATTTATTGGCCTTTTTTTGAGTGTTTTCTTTTCAACTTCTAGAGTTGTCCTGCTTCGCGGATTTTTTCTCATCTCACTGGCTTAAGGACGCTAATCCTAGAGCAAACTCTAAAGGAAGCGGAGCCTGATATTTATTTTGACACTTGCTTTATCTGTTTTGATTTGTTTGCCTCGCTTTTTTCATCATTTTATTATTTATTCTTGTTGTGTGCTTGCCTGCAAAAAATAGTCCTATGACGGAGTTCAGCTCTTTCAAGTACCTATTACAGGTAAGTTATAATTAGTGAAGAAGTATTTTTATTAGGAAAATCAAACAGCAATAGAAGGAGAGCTTGGCTGGAAGCCTTCGGATAAGACTTTAAGCAGCACGAAAATTTAAGGATTTGTGAGGCAAGTTTTATAACAGTACCTATTTTTGTCTCGACGATAGTGTTTCATAGAGTGGAAGTATAAATTCGATTCCTTGTGTATTTGCGTGCCTGGTGTGTGTCCCATTTTGTATCGAAATTAGTAAAAAAAATATTACGGCCTTGTGAAAGTTGCCCTTTAGTCAAGTTTAGCTATTCTTGGTAAAAAAAAATAATTTTTAAAAATATAGGTATATAGCTATTTAGTTTATGGTAAGAATTTAAGTACTTCTTTTGGGGCAAGTATTCGCTTGCATACCTATATTTTACCGTAAAACCCCGATTTCAGTTACAACCTGGTTTTCCTAGGAAAAACTAGTTTAGATTAGGTCAGTTAGATTAGAACAGATTAAAATCTAATCTAAACTTATATAATTTTGTCTAATCTAATCTAATATAGAGTTAACAGTTATAACTAGTTTTTACTAGGAAAAACCGGGTTTTAACGGTAACATATATGTACTGTAATAAGAATGCGTTCTATTGGTAAAATATAATAATAAGTTCATTTGAATAATTTAGATAACTTTAATCAGTTTTCTGTAATTGTTACGGAACAATTATTTTTTTTATACGTATAAAAGTAAGTATAAATATAATAGTCAAAAGAAAGAAAAAAACTGTTTTAATACTTACTTGAAACACAGTGACACAAAATGTGTTATTAGTACACCATCATCATACCAACATATGGTACGGTATTTCATCAAAAATTTTGTTGCTATTTGGGTCCTAAAACACCTACATCTACAATTATGATTTTGACAAAAATTTGGTACCAAAGCGTTTTTTTGGTCACCCACCAAGTAAATGTTGGATAGGATGATGGGGGTTTAGGAAGAGAAAAGTGGGAAATAGTTGAAAAAATTGTAACTTTGAAATGCAGTTTGGTTAAAATTACTAAGAGCTTTAGTTTTTGAAATATTTAAAAGAGGTGTTAAAATATTTTTTCTAAAAACATAATTTTTGAATCAAAGAAGCAGATATCAATATACGTTTCCAGATTTTTTTTTACAGAGGGTTTACCCAACTTTTCGTATTGATAATTTATTTTGCTCCTTTATCAAAATACCGAGAACCCGGACTAACAGTAAAATCTGTTAGATTTATAATTTTTGTGTATATCTTTACTTTAGTTACTCGCGACTGTATGATAATGTACTAGTCGTGCTTTCGAGAAATACTTTCTTATCGTATTTATCATTCATTAAAATATTTAATAATCGAGGCAAACAAATCAAAAATGACAACTCAAACTTTCAAAGTAATGTCATGCTTTGCTTCCTTTAGAGCTTGCTCTAGGATTAGTGTCCTTACACTGGCTAGCATAAATCACTAAAAATTAAAAAAGAAATTAAGAAAATTATTGCCATGAAAACAACAAAAAAATACGCCATTTTGAAAAGACGTTGTCAACTCATAGTCAAAGCATAGAAAAAGTAACGTTTCCCCAACCGTTGTGCCCTTTTAGATATGAAACTGTTAATCGCATCGTTACCCTAATTTTTTAGATTGGTCGGTTGGGATATCCTTTCCCTATATGTTCTATTTTCCCTGGGTTTGGCCGTGGTCGGATAGATATCGGATAACTCTTGATATCTTCAAAGCCTGTTTGTTGTTGGTCGATATTAGGGAAGTGACCGTTCCTTTTGACATTTCACAGTTCTCACTTCCCATTTTTGATGCCACAATCGTGCTTTCAACTTCACAAGTATTAAATTTCTTTCTCATTTTTTCATATTTTGTGGTTGAAAACTTAAAAATTGAATTAGCTGAACTAGTTTGGAAGAAAATTGCAGTTAAATAAAGTGTTAATTAAAAAAAAGCATGTGATATTAATTAATTTTGAGGTCAACATTTAGTTGGCTATAATACTGATTTTGTTTTAGAGTTCTGGTTCTGGTTGAAATTATTTTGCAAAGCTGTTCTAAAATAATTACATTATCATCAAGTGCCGAACCAACCTCCCAGGCTGGTTCAACATCGTTCCTAAGTAAAAAGCCACTTAATTCCTACCTCTTTGGTGCCCTTTAGCCTACTGTTTGTAACGAAAATAAGTTTAAAAAACAAAGAAGAAAATTCAAAATCGCGATTGCCTTTGGCACCCAGTTAGGCACTGTTTGGGCCAGGCCAAAGGCGGAAAACCTACTGCGCATGCACTAACAAAGCTATGCCAGATAATACAACAAAAATCAGCGTTTCCCAATGAACCATTAGGAATAAATTGAAACGATCTTATGTTACTTTACTTTTCAACTGCAATATAATTTCAATTTTAGAGCTTCTTAAACGCAATGGGGTCGCTTAAGATGGAATTTGAATGCTAAAAATGAATGAATAGACTTAAATTCATCTAAGTACTTAAAGGAAATCAGTAAATAATTTCAGTTTTTGTCATGTCCTAAAAATTATTAGATTATATACAATTGCACCCTAAACCAAAGTTAATTTTAATTTGCATATAAAAAAATTCAAAAAAAATATAATAAAACATCTTTTTTTTATAGAATCTTAAAATAATATTTAAAAATAATACAAACAGCTAAAAATATTGCTAAAATGTCATAGAACATGTCAACAAAAATAAATAACAAACAAGTACATCCAATTAAAAATTAAAAAATTAAAGTTAAAAGTTTTAAAATGACCAAACAGTGTCATTATCAAGCAGAAACTCTTTCATTGAGTAATATACTTTCTCAACAACAACAATGCATACGAAAAAGTTTAAAAAAATAACAAGTTCTTTAAAGAATACCAACATAACATATAAAAATATACAGACAGCTAAAAATATTGCTAAAATGTCATAGAACATGTTACGTTCAATACATAGAAAATAACAAGTAAAATAATAATAAATAAGTACTATCCAGTTAAAAAAGTAAAAAATTAAAGTTAAAAGTTTTAAAATAATTAAACACTTTCATTATCAAGCAAAAAATCTTTTACTGAATAATAGGCTTTTTCAACAAGATTTTTTTTTATTATTTTTCTAAATTGTTTACGATTGTTGCAGTTCCTAATATCACAAGAAAACTAGTTGTAAATTTTAAAACCCCTGTAAATGAAGGAATTCTCTATAAGTGCAAAATGAGAAATGGGTAACGGTATTTGATTTACTTGCCTTGTCGTTTGAAGGTTTTGATGTTTTGGAAAATATTTGCGATTTTTATGGCTGACAATGAGTTTTTGGTGGTAACTTGCATAAATACCTAACAGCTCTTTTTTGAAGTACAAAAACAGAATTAAACATGTAGTCACTGCAACATCCCCAAAAAGGAAGCCCATAACGTAGGTGGGACTCCACAACTGCAAAGTAAACTGAGCGAGATATTTGTTTTTCCAATTCTTGGGAAGTAAACTTTACCGTATAACAAGCGGAAGAAAGTTTTTTATTTAAGGACAAAATATGGTCATAAAATTTTAAATTATCATCAATTTTGATTCCCAAAAATTTAGTACTTTCTGAGCTGTTAATAGACTCAGTACTGATAAAAAGATTTTCCAGATTGCATTTAAAACTTAAAAGGTGGGTTTTTGACATATTGAAACATAGATGATTAGCATCACACCATTTCTTTATGTTTATAATGTTATCTGTTGTCCAAGAAATGGTGGTGTCGTCTGCAAATGTTGTAAATTTCCCTGCTATATCGAAACTGAGCAAACAGTTCGTTTAATTAAACAGATAAACCGCACATCAAAAATTAACAAAATTTTGCACAGCGAAGACTTCTGGTATCCCTCGCGCGTGGTTCTTCATAAAATAAAAATCAAATATATATATCTTGTTTTTATTTAGTTTTTTAAAATAATCGATAATTTTTAGCATAAATTAAACATTTTTGGGATACGTAAAATTATGTAAAAAACTTAAAATTATGAAAAATCACGTGAATGGTTCCGGGATAATGCTTTAAACTTTCAGCGTGCAAAATTTAATACAAAGAAGCGCTTTTTTTATTCCCATTCACCCTTAAAAGTAAAATTTATCCGATTTGATGAAGAAACTATTAGAAAAATGCACAAACATTTTTTGATCTGGGAATTTTTGCACAACTCGGCATCGTCGAAAAGTTTATATTTTTGACGAGGTGTAGTTTATTCCTTTTGTTTATGTTATTGTCGTGTTTTCGGTTTTAAAATTTTGTGGCGTTATTTTCTGTGATTAGCAGTCTGTGCGTTATTTAAATAAATATGCGAGGCATATGGCCCCTTTTTGCATCCTAGATCTCCCCTCCTGAAATAGACTGCGCATTAATTGGCGCTTCACCCACAAAATGCCCAACTTTTATGCAAAAATTGAAAAATAAAATCCAATAATACCTAGCAAGTGGATTTTCTTTGGAGAAAGCCATAGATTGACCGAAAATCTATAATTATAAAATATATGAATATTCCAAAAGCAAACAAAAATAATAAACATAACCTAAATTTTCGTTGTCAGATGGTTGTCAATTGCTTTCACTACTGGCGCAATCGATGCGCCTATCCGGTAGCCTCTTCACCTCTGGATTATTTCGAGGCTAACTTGATTGGTAGAGATATTATCGGTACGCATTTTTCTCGGAAAATGCACGTGCAAGGAAATTACCTCTGTAGCAGTGGCGTGGCCAGAAATCGACTCTGGGGGGGTTTATTATTTAATAAAAATCAAGTAACTACCTAAGGCAATTTTTTAAAAATTAGGTAGGTACCTATTGCTTGAGCTCTTGAACTGAAGGGAGGGAAGAGGGGCGGTTTAATAGGTGTTGAGTTAGTGTATATGAAACAGAAATACTTATTTTTAAAAGAACGTCTCATCTAGTCTCGTTTGCAAATTTTTTCCAAAATTAAACCTTAAATGCGCCGCAGGAATTTTTTTTTAATTACACTAAAATGCTATTTTTTACGCATTTCAAATGTTGTTGACAAAAAAATTGCTTAAAAGTAAACAAAATTGTAACAATATTTAATACTGGCATAGCGCCGCAGGCGAAAACTTGGACAAAAAGTACTCTTTACAAATTTTGATCTTTTAGCTTTTTTGTAAGATATTTTTGAAAAAGTATATTGAGTTAGATACCAAGAAAGGGTGGGTTGTGGTGATATACATAGATTTGCTGCCAAATCATAAATGCGCCGCATATGAAAATTTTAAGAAAAATTATACTAAGAATACCAAATATTACACGTTTTGAATGATGGTGATAAAAATTCCTTCGAATTAAACTAAAATTGTAAAAATGAGTAACGCTCTAGTAACGCAGGCAAAATTTTTAAAATTCAAGACATCACACCAAACACATGTCACAAACCGGAGTAAAAGGTCAAAAATTGGGGAAACTATAGCTCTTCCTGGGGCCCTTGATCATGATTAATTTATTGTAGATTCGGTTCGACCTCCTATGCCACCAACAGTTAGCTGGCTTTTTAGTTGTGAAGATTTTGTCTGGTTCTAAAATTGTATAACCGGGTTGCAACTGTGACGTCACTGTTTTAAATCGAAAAAACTGGTTCCGGTTCTGGTTCAATCCAAACCAGGGCCAATTGTAAATCGAAAATCCTTAAAAACCGCCCCACGTCGAGTTTAATTTGGTTTATAATTCACAGCTTTGGTGGTTTCAACTCACCTACCACGTAAAATATATACTCTATAATATCTATAAAATCTACAATCAATTTCTCTAGCGATGGCAAATATTAAATGATAAGATAATGGAAATTTCGTACTTGTGAGGTCAGAAATGCGAAATGAGAAGTAAGAAGTAAGCTAAATAGGTATACCACCAACTGGTAAACTTTCTTTATTGTACACTGTGTCATAGCACCACGTGAATGTAATGTTAAATTTTTAATGGTTTATTGTAAGGAGAAATGTTAAACCGAGTGGTTATATACCCACTTGTTTAGAATCATAAACATGCCTTGTTGTGGCGAAAAAAGTGTAGATGTCGACGAGGAAACCCAAAAGAAGCCGAAACGTTGTACAAAACTAGTGCAGTGCCTTTTCACGTGTTGCGTACTTTGGTTTGTGGTCAGTGGGGTGTTAATAGCTGCCTTAGTGTTTATTGGGAAACATATAGTTTATAATAGTGAGACGGGAACATTTAGTCGGTATAAACCAAACTTTGGTCAAAATTCAACCCACGGTATTTTAACGAAACCAAAAGATACTAGTGATCTTCAAACTGATAGAAACAACGGTGTTGTAAATGCTACCAAAAACAGTTTAATTCCAAACGACGAAATTTATAAAATTACCGAAACTTTACCAGAAGCTCAAAAGTTACGTCTGCCAAAGGATACCAGACCGATCTTTTACAATCTAACACTGTTACCATTTCTGGAAAAAGACAACTTCGACGGCTACCTCAACATAACTTTAGAAGTTTTTAAAACACGCGAAAATATTATCTTAAACTCGCAAAATCTATTGATAAAATCCGTTACCTTAACTCGCGAAAATGACAAAAAATTGATGCCGATACTGACAGTAAATGAAGATGAAAAGGAACAGCAGCTCATTCTTGTTCCGAAAGAAAAGGTCAATCCAGGGAAATATTTATTGGATATTAGTTTTCAAGGAAAATTGGAGCACAGTCTTACAGGCTTGTACAAAAGCGTTTACAAAAACCAGAATGGAACAACAAGGTAAGTGGAAATAATGATCAGATATGTTGAAACAAAAGGTTGATTTATACTTGTATGCGTTACGTACAGGGTGATTCACCATTTTTTGATCCCCCTCCCTTACCTCCCTTATATTGAAGCTATAAAAAAGTTTTATTTACAGAAGTTCCATAATTTTCTGTAAACTTTTAAATGACGCCCTTAAAAATTAGAAGCTGTCATCCACCGGCCATCCCTTGGGCAAAATAAAGTTGGGAGCCTCCTCCCCAATGATGCTTTCATTTGCTTGCAGTTGGGAAATTTAAGTACATTTTGCAACACATTTTGTATTTCTAATTTGTTCAAACAATAATAAAAAAACTCAAAGTTTCAGGTAATTTGGAAATCGTTTTTAATATTAGTTGGGAAAATGGGCTTTATAACTCCCCCTTCCAATCAAACGCCTTCGGATCGCCGCGCCGGTGCTGTCATCGCAACTCTAAATTTATTTTTTGTTTAGTATTCACCTGAAGACGATTGCAGATACATAAGCAATCGAAACATTTTATGAAAGTAAAAAATCAAGACAATGGAAGTTCTAAACTCTACTTTACTTTCAAGTTGAACATTGCCTACCACATTCAAACAACATTAACTTCTTTGTTCTAAATAGAACAAACACCCTATATATTTTTTAAATTTAAAATGACCTTTTTTTTTATTCTAAAAATATATAATATATATAAAGGATTTATCTTAGACGGTCCCCAAGTAAACAGAAAAATACTTTCTTATAAGTACAATACGTTGGACAAGTATAGTTTAGGCGTGACCTAACATTTTTGTGACCTAACGATTTTCATAAAATTTTCATAGCTACCGACTTTTTAAATTCAATAAATTTAATTGAATATTTAAGTTTTTTGAACTTTTAAAGTAAATCTGTTTTTAAAAATATCAACATTGTAGTGTTTACGGTATTCAAGATATAAGTAACTAGTGTCAGGGATTTAAAGACCTAAACTTGCTGTTGAGACAAATCAAATCAAATATCAAACCTTCAAGAATTGCCTAAAATTATGCGGAACGCCTAATACTTTGCCAGGTCAAAATTAACTTAACATGGAACATGCCAAAAAGATGGGATTAAATGGAATGTTATATATGATTTTGGTCAGGCTTTTACCTGACACAGTGGCGTAGCCAGAAATCGACTCGGGGGGGGGGGGGGGTGTTCAACATTTAATAAAAATTAACTACCTACCTAGGGTAAATTTTTAAAAATTAGGTGGGTGCCTATTGCTTGAGCTCTTGAAGTGCAGGGAGGGTAGAGGGGTGGTTTAATGTGTGTTCTGTTAGTATATACGAAACAAAAATACCTATTTTTAACAGGAAGTCTCATCTAGTGTTATTTGCAGATTTTTTTCAGAATTAACCCTTAAATGCGCCGGTGGCAAAAATTTTGGAAAAATTACACTAAAATGCTATTTTTTACGCTTCTCAAACGCTGTTGATAAAAAAATTTCTTAAAATCAAATAAAATTGTAGCAATATTTAATGTTGCTGTAGCGCCGCAGGTGAAAATATTGAAAAAAAAAATCTTTAAAAATTTTGATCTTTTAGGTTTTTTGTAAAACATATTTCAAAAAGTATATTGGGTTAGATGCTAAGAAGGGGTGGGTTGCGGTGGTATATATAGATTTGGTTCCAAATCATAAATGCGCCGCAGATAAAAATTTAAAAAAAAATTATATTAAGAATACCATTTGTTACACGTTTAGAATGGTGATAAAAAATCCTTAGAATTAAACTAAAATTATAACAATTAATGACGTCATAGCACCGCAGGCAAAATTTTTTAAATTTAAGACATCACACCACACACAGGTCACAAACTGGAGTAAAGAGTCAAAAAAGTGGGGGAGCTATAGCTCTCCCTGGGGCCCTTGATCATGTTTAATTTATTGTATATTGGGTTGGAACTTCTGGAGGGGTTTTAACTCACAAAACCCCTCCTGGTTACGTCACTGCCTGACAAAAATATTAACAGATTGCAATACTTTGCATATATTTTTACCTATATACAGAGCGCTTCAGGCTACTGCGAACATAGGCCGGAAGAAGTCCAATTTGCCAGTGTACGTACACGCATTGACACCGCACACCTATCCAGTGGAGCAACCAACACTCAGGCTTGCGGTCACCGTTCGCGGCCTGCGTTTAGTACGCTTCTAACCACGGTGCAATGTGAAGTGTAGTCCATGAAACCGGAATTTGGTCAATAAATACTTAAATTTTGATAACGTAATTTTCTTGTTTTTTGTCACTAATAAATTAGAGCGTTTTTTTTTCAACTGCTCAGATTTATCACTAACAACGTGTTACAATGAAAATAATAAGGAGAAACAGAACAAAAGCAAGTTATCAAAATAAAATAATAAATTCTGAAATCCAAAAAGATTCTCCCAGTCAAAAAAAAAATAGAGCAAATGGTCGAAAAGTCCTCCTTGCTCGGCTAGACAATATCCGAGCCTATTATAAAAACCCCTTCTAACGTTTCCAAGCATGTTAGTGGTCATAGTTTGAAAAGTTTCTTCAATTTTAATCCGAACTTCTTCCAAACTATTAGCCCTTTCATGCCCGTAAACTTCATTTTTGATACAACTCCACAGATAGAAGTCATTAGAAGCAAGATCGGGTGATCGATCTGGCCATAAAATAGTTCCCCGTGTACTTATAACCCGATTATGAAATACATTATCAAGATATCTCACAACTAACAACTGCCTAGCAGTTGGAATAAATGCTACTGTAGTAGATCCAAGTATCTAGGACCATTCAAATTGCCGTCAATAAAAAATGGCCCAATTACGTGATACCCTACAATACCCCCCCCCCCCCAAGTATTTAGTTTTTGAGGATACTGTGTTCTTATGTCAAAATACAAATGCAAATTTTCCCTTGATCGAACATGTGTTGGGTTATGACGATTCAATAATAGAAAAGTGAAAAGAATAGATCTCAGAAAGTTTTCATCACGATTAGCTTTTTGCATCATTGTTCCGCGAAATTCCATACGGCGATAGTTGTCCTCCGGAAAAATTTGATGCGATTTTGACGCTTGAAGACGTATCAACTGCTTCGGCAATTTGGTGGCTAACTTTCAATTTTCCTCCACTGCAGCGCAAATCATCACATCTCGTACTTCCTGCTCGTCATTCAAAACAGTGGGTTTTTTAGGGTTTCTTGGCGCTACACAACCAAACTTTTCAAAATTCTGTACAAACCTATGAATCGTTGATAAACTAGGTTCTGGGGGATTTACAAAATTCTTCAAAAAAGTCTTTGAATAAGTCTCAATGGTCTGCCTTGATAGTACCATTTGACCATCTGCACTTTTTCGTAGACATAAAACAAAATAATAAAAACAAAATAAATTTCAAAGAGATAACACTGCATCGTGCTTCGACCCCACCTCGGTCGTACGACACGGAGAGTAAATTGGACTTGATTCCCCCTATGTTAGCAGTAGCCTGAAGCTCATTGTATACAGGGTTCCTAAGCAAATCCTTAGGGGGCCAAGCAGCCGTGTATAAGACGCAGACAAACGGAAAAGCACACTAGGCAGAAAAGGATGGGCATGGGGCAATGTTGTCACTACATCTTACACGTAGTAAATCCATTCCAGGTTGTTGTTTGCAAATAGGACGGGTTGACGCCTTCGAACGTCCAACCCGGGTTTTGCAATTTGATTCGAAATCAAAAAGGAGGAACAGTCAGATGTGGGGCCGTGCACAAATTACGTAACGGTGATTTTACCAATTTTTGACCCCCTTCCTATGTAATGTTTTGTAACGGTTTGGCACGCCGCTGCCTTAATATTACGTAACGATTTCAAGACCAGTACCCCCCCCCAAAAAAAAACTTTTCACTTATTTTCATTCCAAATTTTCTTAGTTTCACACAAATGCAAACGCTGTCGAAAACCCCCCTCCCCCCTACGTAACGTTTTGTAACCCCCCTCCCCCCTATAAACATTACGTAATTTGTGCACGGCTCCTGTGGTCCCAGTGGAGGAGGGCGAGAAAATTGATATTTTTTTCTTAAAAATTATACTCTTTAGACCTATTACTTTGCGTTCCCGAAATTACGTAATTTTTGAAAAAAAATTGTAAGCCTAATTGTAATTTTTCTAACATTTTTGCGTTCGGCTAATTTAATTGAAAAATTTTTGCCTGGGGCGCCCTTTATCTTCTCACTCGAAACCAAGATCCCCCGTTTTAGGAAAACTGATCCCGTCTCTGTCTCTAAATTTTTTCGAATAAAAGTAGAGTATGACCATGGGGGAAATAATTTTTTTCTATGGTATGACGAAAATTTCGAGAAAGTTGAAGAAAAAAATAAAAAAAGTGACAGAGCTCAAGTTTTTCGTAAAAAAAAACGTTTTTTGTAAAGAAACAGAGCAAAATAAATCTTTTCACCCCTTTGTGGGTGTTACAAATATTGGCAGCCCCTTATTTTTCGCTTTTACCCTCCCGCTAGTTTTGAAGAATTGGTTCGCTACATGTTTCGAGATCATGTCATAAAACACCTCGAAAATATCAAATGTAGTGTAGGGCCAGCTTTATTTAAAATTAATAATATCGCAAGCAAACAGCTCTGCAGAAAAAACAGCGCTGTTTATTGATTTCTTTGGCTGCTAGTGCTAGCTGCATGGTTTGGCCGTTTCCGGATAGATATCACTAGTAGAACAGAATGGAAAGAAATTTAATTAAAAGCGAAGATATTTTTTTCTAATGTTAACAACCTCCCGAGTTTATCGCTCAGTATCGTAAATAATGGACCCTGCTGCCTCCTTTAAGCAAGAAAAAGCTGTGGTTTGGACCTGAAAACATCTAATTTTTAATTAGATCGTCTCATGGTGTGGCCGCCATCTAGCGGAATTTGCAGACATTTTGTCAACGGTTATTATTGAAACTATGATTTATGCTCACAATGAAAGAGTGGCGATAATTTTTTCTCATGAAAGCAGTCCGGAGATAATAACAAACTGGCACCATTGCTCAATATACCTGTTCCTTTTGTGCGCGCAGAACTTTCTATGCCATTTCTGTTTGATTTATTGAAATCCTATTCCCAAGGAAAATCTTAGGAACCCTGTATAAAGTGGTAGAATTATTTTATAAAAATATTTTTGGTTTAATATCTCGAAGACCATACAAACCACCCTTTAATCTATACTAATAAGAGAACGGTAGTCCACACAATATACCGTAGGCCAACTATAAACGCACAGGTCAAACCACTTGACCTACAGTTATGAAAATTTTTTGAAAATTTTACCCCTAAGGAGGTAAAAATAGAGGTTGAAGTTTTAAAGAGGTTTTCTGTATCTCGGAAACGAAAAGCCGTAGAGATCTAAACATTGATAGGTAGATTCTACTAACAAAATAAGTGAACATATGTTTTGCCGTTTTCCGAAATTACAACTGGGAGTGGAGAAATAGGAGTTTTCGATTTCGAAAGGGGTAAAGGGATCTTTTGCATCTCAGAAGAAAAAAGTCACAGTTTAAAAATTGGTACCGTAGTTTGGGGTGAATAGGATCGCTGTGGTGAATAGGATAAAAAAGTGGGGGTTTTTGAGTTGAAATCATATAATTGTAACATTTTAATCAATATCTTTCAATTCGAGTTTAATTGGCTGCCTAACACTAGCACTCATAAAGACTGGTAATATTTTATCATCCGGTAGATGGCAGTACTAAAAAGAGAACATAACCGAAAACTCTTTCAGTCGCCTGTTTTTATTGGCACGAAAACTTTGTGTGTAACTGCGATCTTGAGAAGCTTACATTTGTAGCAGTTGGTTTAATAACTACATCAGGTTGGTAAGTAAGACACGCAAAGCGGTTTTAGTCTAATTATAGGCATGTAGAGATTAGAAAAACATTTTTAATTTAATGAATTGTTTTTAGGTTATCGGGGTGAATAGGATCAACAGCAGGGGTGAACAGGATCAAGAGTAGGGGTGAAAAGGATCGACAGGTGGGGTCAATAGGATCAATATATCTAAGTAAAATGCCTAGAGAATATAAACCTAAAGTAGGGGGAAAACACTACAGGAAACGAGACCCACAAAAGATTGACGACGCTAAAAAAGATGTCACTAAGGGGTATAGTATAAGACAAGCAGCAAAAAAACACGACATTCCTTACACCGTGCTGCAAAGGCGCCTCAGTAGGGTAGATGTAAAAAAACAAGGAGGACAAACAGTGCTGAGTGAAGCCGAAGAGAAATTTATTGTAGAAAAATTGATTACATGCAGTGACTGGGGTTATTTCTTGGATACCTACGATTTGCGCATGCTTATTCAGCATTATTTGAATAGAGCTGGTAGGGTAGTGCCCCGATTTAAGGACAATCTTCCGGGCAAAGAGTTTGTATATAGCTTTTTGAAACGACATTTAGATGCTCTCTCTGAGAGAATGTGCCAAAACATAAAAAGAGCCCGTGCTGGTGTTACGAGAGCAACAATTACAGAGTATTTCCATCACCTCTCTGTGGAACTAGATGGTATTCCCGCCAGCAACATCATAAATTATGATGAGACCAATCTAAGCGGGACGAAAAAAGATAATTGCAAGGAGGGGATGCAAATACCCTGAGCGTATTATAAACCATAGTAAGTCATCAACTTCAATCATGTTCGCAACCTCGGGTAGTGGAGACATACTTCCTTGTTATGTGGTTTATAAAGCCTCCAACATGTATGATTCATGGACTACTGGAGGTCCGCCTCGTACTAGATATAATCGCAGTAAATCGGGATGGTTCGACAGTTATTGTTTTGAGGACTGGGTACATTCAATCGCCATACCATATCTGAAGAAATTACCTGGCAAAAAGATATTAATCGGTGATAACTTATCGTCACACCTCTCAGTGCAATCGATACAAGAATGTGCAGAGAATAATATTAGCTTCGTATTTTTACCCAGCAACTCCACCCACCTGACGCAACCCCTAGACGTTGCCTTTTTTAAACCACTAAAAGTGGCTTAGAGAAAAATAGTTGAGTCGTCCAAAAAAGGACCATGGAGAAGAGAGAAGGAATCTGGTATTCCAAAAAACACCTTTCCAAGCTTACTAAGACAACTCTTAGAATCGATTGAAGACAACAAATCTAAAAATATAATTGCAGGATTTGATAAATGCGGTATCATACCCTTAAATCCTGAAAGGGTATTGAACATGCTGCATATGGAAATTCCCCCGACTCACGACGTAGGAGCTATCAATACTTCAATTGTTGACATTTTAAAGTCAATGAGGTATGACGAAACCCAACCTAAGCAGCGAAAAAAGAAAATCCAAGTACCTGCTGGCAAAAGCGTGGCGGTTGATGACTTTGAATCCTCTGACGAAAGCAGCCAACATTTTAGCACTCACGATTCAAATTCCGATATGGATCCAATATCGGACTTTGAAGAAGTGGGTGGTGAAAACTCCAGTGCTGAAGAAGAAGAGGTTTCTCCGATGGTTTCTCAGCCTCCAAAATTAGTCTCAAATAGTCGTCTTCCGCATGTCACCAAGGATGATATTAATATTGGTGATTGGCTACTCATTCACTTACCTTATTCCACAAATGACAGAGCAGCAAATACTTCAAGAGAGTTTCGCAGGTTTTACATAACTCAAGTCATCAAAATAAATGAGGACAACTACGAAGGAAACTTCTTACGCCAAAAAACTACCAGAGACTATTCAGGATATCTTTACAATTTTCCGGACGTAAAAGATGAGTACGAGTTTACATTTGAGCAAATTGCTGGAAAAATAAATCCTCCAGAAAAATATGGATGAGGTCTCCTGAGATTTGACATACGTATATCTGATTACAAGTAACTATTCTTTGTAACTGTATATATGTACTTATATTAATAAAACTTTGTATTTAATCATGTGACTTCACAAAAAATTATAAAATCCTATACACCCCACAAAGAGGTGAATACGATTTAACATAACAAAAGCATGAATGATCCTATTCACCACAATGGCAGGTGAATAGGATCACTGAACAAAAAAAATATATGTGGGCTACCAGCAGGCATAGAAATTCGTGGACATTAAAAATCACTAGTCAAGATGCAGACAAATGTTTTGATATATAAATCAATGTTTTCTCTGTATTACTCTGGTAGATACACTATGTTTAATTTCAAAAGTGATTCTATTCACCCCAAACTACGGTACGTAGAATCTACTAATAAAATAAGTATACACTTGTTACACTCCCCTCCTATATTCAATAAAAAAAATTGACCTGCCAAAATATGGGTTGCAGGGTATCTAACTGAAGGAAATGGAACCCCTAATTGAAAATTGTTTTTTCTATTAATTTTTGCATTTTTTTGTCACCCCCCCCCCCCCCTTTATATTCTATAAAAATATTGATCTTGGAATATAGGTTGTTTCAATTTTTTTATTATATCAAATCGAAAAATATGAAGTTCAGAATCAAAATAATATCTTTTTTTCAATTCATGCAATTTTTTATTACCCCTCCCCCACTCCTATACTTGATAAAAATATTGACCTGCTAAAATATAGGTTTTTTTAAATTTTTTTATTAATTTCGCCGCTAACAATGCAGCGTGTGAAATATTTAAAGATTTCAAAAAATGAAAACAAATATCAATTAAAAAGTTTATTGCAATAAAAATATTAGAATAGACATTGACAGCAGAAAGAATAAAGTAGGTCCCAAAATGGATTATCCCTTTTTTTAAGTTTTTATCCGAATATTTTAAAATCATTGACAAACAAACTTAAATTGGATATTCCTGTACTTAGACAGCAGCAGCCTAATAGTTATTTTCTTACTAGCGTGCGTAAAAGTGCACTTTTACGCACGCATTTGTGTGCGGGAAGTTGCATTATCCCTGGATTGATTTTTTCTACGAGCGCGCAGAAAGTGTCACTTTTCTGCACGCATAGTTTTAAAAGTGCTACTTTTCCGCACTTTTTTTCCGCACGCTCTTGCAAAATCTGTCACAATTTTAATGCTGTATCCCCATGGCAACAAGATTACAAACTAAAAAGTGCTTGAAAATGGACGCGTCAGGATCCGAAGAAAATCTTCCAAAATCTAGAATAAATAAAGCAAGAGAGATGAAATATTTATTTTTCACTAAGTGGTGCAAGGAGCAACAAGTTAAAAGCTTCAAGGAGGTAAAACTTAGTAATACCTGCAGACCAAACACGATGTGGTCAAGATATTCGATGCTGAAAACAGTACTTAAAGTTCAAAAGAATGTAGATATCGGCCAATATTTCAAGCTTATGGCGTACCTAAAGAACAAAAATGTGGGGTTCCATCCACAAAAATCTAAAATTTTTACAAAACAGGAAATCGCCAAATTTTTGTCTGATGCTCCTGACGAAATATATCTTATGATCAAAGTAGTACCAATCTTTGGAGATTAGCCGGCGCATACCGTCGCGAAGAACTTACAAAGGTAACTACTAACGACATAACTTTGGAAAGAGATGATCTATTAATCGTAAAGATAGCTGACTCAAAAAACCATACCAGCCGATCTTTTGTAATTTCTAATGATAAATGTCGGAAACTAATTACAACTGTACAAAAAATAAGCCAATCTAAGGAAACCTGGTACACCATATAATAGATTTTTTGTACAACTCAAAACGGGAACTTGCACCATTCACCATTCGGAAAAAACTCTTTTGGAAAATACCCATCTGAAATAGCAGCGTATCTGAAACTTCTGAAAACTGAATTTTTAAACAAGATATTATCATATCCCTCAACATCAGCCAATAGCAGTGTCCCTTCTCCTTCCGAAAATGATATCGCTGTTAAAAATATTGAAAATCACGAAATAGTCCTGCCCCTAGAACATGAAGCAACAACGCAGAAGTTATTAGCATCAGCAATAAATCTCCAAAATGACGGCTTGTCCGAACTCCGCTACGCATCGTTCGTGCAACTGCCATCGCGTGCGGAAAAGTACCACTTTCCGCAGTTGTTGTTAATGTTGTTGCTATGAAACTAATATACAAAAATATAGTGTAATGGCATGCGGAAAGCTCAAATACGTGCCTATAATATTTCCACGCACGCAAGTAACAAAAATTTATATTTGGACTCATGCGAACCCCCATCTTCAACGACTTTTTTATGCTTCCTTTAACTAAAACTCTATCTATTATTTTCTTACCCATTGTTAAAAAAGAATTTTAGTTAACGGGCACAAAAAAAGTCTGTGCCAATAGGTGTAAGACACATAAAGCACAAACTTTAACGATTTGGTAATTTTAAAATTTGCACCTGCATTATAGCTTTAGTTATGTATTATAAATTGCATAAATCTACGACAAACGTTATATAATTAGTTGTAATAAATTGCTGTTATTATGTGCTGTCAACTACAATATAATATTCTTTATAAATAAAAAAAAATTAGTTGCGATATATCTTTATTATTATTATGAAGCCAATATCAAAATGTGATTTTTTTAAAATAGATGTTTATGTTGAGCATTCAATAAAAAAAATCCTTTACTTGTGGATGACTGTACAAAAACACCTTGGTCAGGAAGTCAGTTGACGACCACAATGCAAATTCAAATTAAATGCAATATAGACAAAATAATAAATTGTTGCTTGTTCTAGTTAAATTGTTTTTATAACTATTCATTGTGCCATTCTTATAATAATTATGTTTACCTTATACAAAATTTAGTGGACCAAACTAAATAAATGTATAATTATATTAGTAAGTTGCAACTGCAAATAGAGGGTGGGTTGTATTCACAAATCGCATACCATATAGTGCAGACCCTCTGCTGGCCACTTCAGCAGCGTGCAAAATTGACAATGCCGTCCTCTCCCCTTCATATTTTTTCCCTAAGTAGATTTAAAAACTTGTGATTAAAGGTTCGACATCTATTTATTATTTAGATTGTTCTAGCATAATACTTATTAGATAGTTTTTAGTCGTGCTCAAAACGCCCGAAGACTAACGTTATTTGACACTGTTGACATTTGAACGTCATATATGGTTAAGGGCTGCCCAAGGGCGTATCTCGCTTTTTTGTAAGGGAAGGTCACGTCAGTGGCGTAAAGGTAAACAGACAAATTTGCTCCCTCCCAAAACGAGAAAAAAAAAACGAAAAAAAAATTACAAAATCAATTTTCCTCTTCTGTCTTCTCGCGAAACGATTAATTACTTCCTCCACTTTCATGGAAAAGCGCCAATCCTGTTAGTACCTTTGGAGATAACTGCTCTTGAAGGCCGTTTATTATGGAGTGTACAGTATTTTCTACCCGAAATTTATACACATTGTTGACGTCAACTGTTAACGAGAATTTTCAGTCTGACGTTTATTTTTTTATTTCTCCCTAGATTTTTGGCCACACTGATCACAGCGTGGACAGGGCCTCATTCAAAAAATTTTCGATTTCGTTTAGTTTCAATTTTATTATGAGTTGATCGTAATAGAGGGTTTTTGAACCATTTTCTTATTGTTATCGTAATCACAGTCTACTAGATACGGCCAGGGTCGCAAGTATTGATGCAATACATAAACGTATATAGTGCGAACTCTACATCATAGAAGGGGCTGGTTACGAAATCTCAATAAAGCTTAGACATTGTTTGGAGCACATTAGTGTTTCATCACAACTCTCTCTAATATTAGGAAGTAATGAGGCTGCTACGAATTCGCAGTTTTTAAATAGTTGTTATGAATTTACAGCTTTGGATCAAAACTTATGAATTTTCACATATATCAACTACTCAACCATCCCTTAAATAATTTTTTTCGCAAAATTAGAAAACATTAAGTTTATTATTACAAGCTTCTATTTAACTTCACATCTATTATGTTTGTATGTTTGGGTCAAATCTTGCAACTCAATTTTGACTAACTTCGATTTGAGAAGCGTTTTTTTACATAAAATTATTTTTTAATTTTTAGATTTGTACCCTGAATCGTCCATTTTGAATCCGACATATTGAAATTTTTAAATCTGATCATAAATTCATAATCCCCTTCTCTAAGAACCACTGCATGGCAATTTTGATTGAAATAGAACAAACTAAATCATTTTCCCCTCCACTTCCCTCGTTAGGGAGGTCGGGTACCTGATAATACCATATTATTGTATTGCCACCGGGACTATAAAAGCATACTAAAAAGACATTCGGATGGGTATAAGTCAGTTAAAATTGGTTATCAAAATATGACCAAAATATCAAAAATTCGTATTCCTTATCCCCAAAAACCTTCGTATACCAATTTTGGTTGACATCTGACAAACTAAGGTGTATTCCCTTCTCTACTCCCCTCGTAGGGAGGAAGGGGGTGCCTAATAATACTAAGTTATTGTATTGTTACCGGAACTATAACGGTATACTAGATTTGAAAACAGTCGGATGTGTATAATTCAGTTAAAATTGGTTAGCAAAACATGACTAAAAATCGTCCCTTTTGAGTCCACCATATTGACTTTTCAAAATTTGATTAAAAATTACCGAAAAACCTCCGTATACCAATTTTGGTTGACATTTTCCCCCCTCCACTCCACTCGTATGGGGGGAAGGAGGTGCCTAATAATACTATATGATTGTAGTGTTACCGGAACTATAAACGCATACCAAATTTAAAGACACTCACATGTGCACAAGTCAGTTAAAATTGGTTAGCAAAACATGACCAAAAATTGCCCATCTTAAATCCGCCATATTGAATTTCTAAAATCTATCAAAAATTCGTATTCCTTATCCCCAGAAACCCCCGTATACCAATTTCGCAATCGCATACCAAATTTGAATTCAATCGGACATCTAGAAGTTAGTCAAAATTGAGTTGCAAGATTTGACCCGAACATATAAACATACATACCCAGCAAACACGGTTCCCTCGGTCCTTCGTCGGCCCAATGTCGATTGCCGAATTTGCCGTCATCGGCACGACGTCGATTTATGACATTGGACCATCAGTATTTTTTGTCCGCTATGCGATGTAGGCCCAATGTATGTTTGCCGACGCAGCGTTAGACTGTAGCCCGCCGTCGGATCAATGGTAAATTTTACTTTTTACTGACATCGGCATACCATCGCCGTACGATTAAGATCCGATATGGTTTAACTACATGGTACCGACCATCCGCCCATAAAGCTGCTTAATTTGGTCGGTCTAATGTAGGCAAGCTGGTCTTGGCCCGACATCGGTAAACTATTCAAGTCCGACATTGGTTTCCTAAAGCGGTCCAACGTCGGCGATTGACGAAGTTCCGTCGGTGGTAGCTTAAAGCGGCCCGACAATGGCAAACTACAACGTTTGGATAATGCGGTTGCTTAACCAGTCGGGGTAGTTTAAGTGGCAGAAGAGGTGATTCTTATAGAGAAATACCACCATCTTGTCAAGTCAGCATTCTAGTTTTGAAATATTTTTGCTCATTATATATATAATATTATCTTCCACTGTACAGGGAACATACCCAGACAGCACAACTCTCTCCCAAGGATGTCCAGTGGAGAGAGTTTTCTGGACAATGCAGCAGTCCATTGGACAACCAAATCTGTAAGAAATTTTGTCCAAGACACATTCATCGCATAATACAATTGTCAAAACGTTGGACGGCTCTTGGACATCCCAAAAAAGTGCAAGTTTCAATATTTTGACTATTGTACCACTATACTAAATCTCTTGGTTATCCAGTGGAACGAAATTCTGCCCAAAAGTTATCCATTGGCTATCCAAGAAGTATCTTATGGTTCACTGTTGGAAAAAATTAATAATTACAATGTATATCCGTTGGTCTAATTTTTTTAGTGCACTGGATGTATTTATTTGTTCCAATGGATATCCAGTGGACAGTTTTGTTAAAAGCGGCGATATTTTCAATATATAAGTATATATATATTTGAACCACTCCAACATAAATCTGATTGTCGATCCTTGCAGATAGGTACTAAAATACTAAAATACCAATCAATTCAAAACAATGGAAAATACTTACTTAAATGATTCGGCTAGATATGAGAAATGTTATTGTTGGTAATAAATAAGAAAAAACATAATCCATTGGATATCTAAAACAGTTCGGATAAATGACTATATTTCTTAATGTGCCAAATAGGTCAAGCCAATTGACATAGATTTTTTTGATGTTCGTCAGACAGAGTTTATTTTTGGTCCGATGGACCAAGATAATTCGTTATCCATTGGATAACCAAAAACTAACTGAAAAAAAGGACTCAGTTTTTTTGTCATCCACTGTATCAGGAAAAACCTTTGTCCAATGGATGTTAATAAATGCTCCATAGACAATGCGGGCGGTTTTGGACAAAAAATGGCTTTCCGATGGACAATTTGTGCTGTCCGGGTAGTGACATTAGCGCCATCTCTACATACTAGAAAGAAACTATTAAGCAGTTTAAAAATTTTAAGGTGACGTAATCGGACCATCGTCGGATGCCGATTCTCGACCAATCAAACAAAGTTCCAATCGGACCATCGTCGGCCCTAAAGCAGATAAAGTGGTCGTCGTCATAATGTCGACTATAGCAAATCGGGCCATCGTCAGTTGCCGATTCTCGACCGATTAAACAAAGTTCCAATCGGCCCTAAAGCAGATAAGGTTTGCGTTGGCATAAAGTCGAGTATATTAAATCGGGCCATCGTCAGTTGCCGATTCTCGACCGATTAAAAAAAAGTTCCAATCGGACCATCATCGGCCCTAAAGCAGATAAGTTTTGGGTTGGCATAATGTCGACTAGAGTAAATCGGGCCATCGTCAGTTGCCGATTCTCGACCAATTAAACGAAGTTCCAATCGGACCATCATCGGCCCTAAAGCAGATAAGGTTTGCGTTGGAATAATATCGACTATAGTAAATCGGGCCATCGTCAGTTGCCGATTCTCGTTCGATTAAACAAAGTTCCAATCGGACCGCTGTCGACCCTAAAGCAGATAAAGTGGGCGTAGGCATAAAGTCGACTATAGTAAATCGGCCATCGTCAGTTGCCGATTCTCGACCGATTAAACAAAGTTCCAATCGGACCATCATCGGCCCTAAAGCAGATAAGGTTTGCGTTGGCATAATGTCGACTATAGTAAATCGGGTCATCGTCAGTTGCCAATTCTCGTCCGATTAAACAAAGTTTCAATCGGACCGTCGTCGACCCTAAAGCAGATAAGTTTTGCGTTGTGACCCTAGTAAATCGGGTCATCGTCAGTTGCCGATTCTTGACCGATTAAAAAAAGTTCCAATCGGACCATCATCGGCCATAAAGCAGATAAGTTTTGCCTTGGCATAATGTCGACTATAGTAAATCGAACCATCGTCAGTTTCCGATTCTCGTCCGATTAAACAAAGTTCCAATCGGATCATCATCGACCCTAAAACAGATAAGGTTTGCGTTGGCATAATCTCGACTATAGTAAATCGGGCGATCGTCAGTTGTCGATTCTCGTCCGATTAAACAAAGTTCCAATCGGACCGTCGTCGACTATAGTAAATCGGGTCATCGTCAGTTGCCGATTATTGACCGAAAACTAAAAATCGCAATCTGTCCAACATTGGGCCAGCGTGTAGTCGCCGATGCCGACACACTGCCGACGTTGTCGATATGGGCCCGATTCAATTCCGACGATTTGTGTTTGCTGCGTACATAGAGGTGAAGTTAAGTAAAAGCTTGTAATATAAAATACGCAAAATTAAAGGCCGGTGCTGTATTTTTAAACGTCCAAATTTATTTTCAATTCATTATTTTTTTGGGTGTCTTCGCTCATCAGGCTATGTCTCTCTCAGGCATATTGGATCTGCATCGCGTTTTCTTTGTTGTGTTCGGTGTAGAAATAAAAACGAATATCATAGCTGCTTTAACAGTCATATTCATTTTTATCCTTAAAGTATCTCTGGCATCATTTTATTTCACTCTAGTACATTTGATTGATATGAAAGCGGAATATAAGAGGTTATTCGGAGTGATTTCAGCAGGGTAGTTATAATGCCGATTACCAAAACCTAGGGCGTTTGATTTTGACAACTTAAAAATCTTGTTTTGGTTCTATGGGATGGACTGGTAGAAGACGGATGTAGGCGCTTCTGCGAATAATAATAATAATAATAATAATAATAATAATAATAATAATAATAATAATAATAATAATAATAATAATAATAATAATAATAATAATAATAATAATAATAATAATAATAATAATAATAATAATAATAATAATAATAATAATAATAATAATAATAATAATAATAATAATAATAATAATAATAATAATAATAATAATAATAATAATAATAATAATAATATTAATAATAATAATAATTGATGTCTTTATTTCACAATTTAAAGCATAATACTATATTCATACAATGCATGTGATATAACATATTATTGTGAAAAAGGCGAATTCCAGAACGATTCCGCACAGGAGCGGAATGTTTCTGATTTAATTAACCTTTATATATAATATTACCGACAGAGTTCGTTTTAGTTTTGTACGACGCCGTAAATAACAGTGTTCTCAATTTAAAGAAAAACTGCGCACTGGGTTATGAATGTTAAGTCACTATTTTTCACTCCACAAGAGTTTTTACGCATGTTGTCGTAATTTCACATAAAATTTCGGGAACTGACTAGATATGACGTCCAAGTAAAAGTATTTTTCTTATTTAGATTTAAAAAAAAAAGATGTGGACCGCCCAGGGGGGGGGGGGGGTCATGACCCCCCCCCCTCCTAGATCCGCCCTTCTGCCGTGAAACGCCTTAAACATATGGACTTCCATTAAATTCCGCGCCCATTAATTTCCGATAGGGTGTCGTTGCGCTCAGTATACCCAAGACACACCCAAGCGTGTTTTTTTCTGTTTAAGCGTTCTTTCATGAATAATAAGCAAAATAGGTACCTACTTTAAAACGCATTGAAACAGTGGCGTAGTAATTAGTGGGAAGACAGCACACCCCCCCCCCCGAAACTTATTACTAACTTGGCACAAGATGCCATTTGTTGACTTTCGAGATGTAATGTTTAGAATGCTTGTATGCCTGCCCCCCCCTAGAAAATTTGTCTTACTACGCCACTGCATTTAATTAATTAAGAAGGTATACAAATTAAAAACAAAAACTAATAAAATATCCTAAAGTCAAATAATCGGACCGTCAACGTAAAACCTGTACCAAATGGCTATTTTGAACAGTCAAATAGGGTTAAAGTTATCGTTGTCGGCGAAGTTATTGGGCTGTAAATTGGCACGACCAACATCTATCTAATTATATCATACTTGCTTCACCACTTGTACAGCAAAACAAGCAAAATATAGAAAATATTAAAAAAGCGTATAAGTTACTCATCAGAAAAGCATTTCTGCATTTACATTAAAAAAATTGGAATAAAAAAAATTGGTGCTAGAAAGCACGGATAGTCCACCATACAATCACTTACTTAATGAAAGTTTGAGACAATGATGTGTTTGAAATTAACTCTGTGTTTCGGACTTCCATTGTCTATATTT
Source organism: Oxystoma pomonae (assembly GCA_963921995.1). NCBI lineage: Eukaryota > Metazoa > Arthropoda > Insecta > Coleoptera > Brentidae > Oxystoma > Oxystoma pomonae. Next base: position 100,424,666 of record OY998165.1, read on the forward strand.
TATTTATACACGACGTTTCGATCAGAGATTGTACTGATCGAAACGTCGTGTATAAATAAAATATAGACAATGGAAGTCCGAAACACAGAGTTAATTTCACTTACTTAATGTTGAAAGGAAATGAAAATATCTCGAAATCTGTACTTTTGAAAGATTTGAATATTTACGAAAACCAAAATTTGAAAACCGCATATCAATGCTGCTTTACTTCTAAAGTTATAATTTTTTAAAATATACTTTAACGTTTTTTCAAATAACTCGGAAACTAAAGCTTCGATGAATTGGGACTTTATAACAAAATTTGTAGTCGATATTTATGGAAACTTAAATTTAAAAACCTCATATCGCTACTTGCTTTTGTTCCAAAGTTACAATTTTTTAAAATATTTTCCCCCTTTTCCCCCTTTCAACCATCCACCACCCACCCCAAAAGTTAATTAGTTCATGGTCAGCCGATAGAGGATTTTTGTACCAAATTTCGTTAAAATCGATTAAGGCGTTCTTGAGTTATCGTGTATACAGACAGATAACAGACAACAGACAACTTTTTTTTTCGTCGATTAAGGTGTTATAGACCCTTCGTAATTCATTCTTGATAAAATTAAGAAAAGTCAAAATTTCACGATTTTAATAGTCTCCCATACCATATTGGTATGGTGCATGGTGTAAAAATGATCCGACTATAAACATTTTTAAATAAAATAACAATATTTTTTTTTTATTCGCTGATATTTTTGGCGTAAATTTAAAAAAAAAATACTTTTATATAAAAAAACCATATATTTTATACTTCTTATTGTATTTTTTTGAAGTTGGTTGGGTTGGGTATAGACAATTTTTTAGATTTTAATATTTCATAAATTTTACTTCTTCTTGGAAGTTTGTACTTTATTTAATTTTTGGTTGTCAAAGTCGTTTAGTGGGGGAATTATGTTTTTAATAGAACGAAACCAAACTCCGCAGGAGGTCCCATTAGGGTCCGAACATCCCAGGTTCAAAACGTACCTCCGTAACGTAAATACCTATTTCATCAACAGCACTCAAATCGTGTAATTTTCTCAAAATTTCTTATAGTTTCACCACTTTTTCAAATACGTGAAAAAGATCAAAATTAATAACCCACCCTTTCTGTTTATTTTTTATTACCCGTCCCCCTTTCCCCCTTCCAACCCCATATTTAATGAAAATATTGACAGACTAAACTATGGGTTGTGTGGTATCAAACTAAAAAGAATAAAGTCCTAATCGAGAAAATTGCTTCTTTTATTATTTCTGCGATTTTTCGTTACCCTTCTCCTCCACCATGTTTGATAAAAACAATAAACTGTTAAAAAATAAGTTACCTATAAAGCCGGAATCAAAGAAAGTGTTTTTTTCTTTAAAAACTGCTGGAAGAATTTTTCTGCATTATTTGGATTTTTGGGAAGTGTGAAGTGGAGAGGAGTTTTGTGACTATGCGGGAATGATAGGTCTTTAGTTTACACAATCAAGTATTACCGGATGTTATGTTCGCATCCGTGTAGAAGGGGTTGATATGACGTCATCTTTCAAGATGGCGGTTAAAAATCATAAAAAATACAACTTTCGCAATCAGGCCATGATTATACTCGATTCCATCTAACTCGAGGACGAGTATTCCAAAAAATTTACATTTAAGGTCATCCGACATTAAATAACCTTAAAAATCGTAAAAAAATAGATTTTTGCCATTTTCTTTTCAAAAAATCTTAATAATTCGACGTTTTGTCAGACCAACTTCAAATATACCTCAAACTATTAGGCATGTATGCCAAATTCGATTCTTAGAGTTTGATCCAGTTTAAAGCTTCATGATCTTAAAAAATACTCCAGTAAAATTAATTAACTATTCAAGTGAACAGAACCAAATTTGACAGCAAAGATAAGAAGGTCAAGTTCAACAATTTAGTTAAAAAAAAAATTATTCAGCTATGACGTGTTTCAATAAGGCGGCTGATATATCAAAATGGCGACCTTAACCACATTTTATTTTATCCCATTTCGTAAAAAAGTAAAAATGACAATGACAATTCTTGTTGACATATCTCCGCTTACTATGAAAAAAAAAGGTTAGTTGATGCATAACCCCAATTGACCTTGAAAATACCATGTAAAATTGAAAAACCCGCTTTTTGTAGTATTTTTTCCAATTTGCCACTAGACAAAAACTTTAAGTTCCGGAGATGAAATTAACGTCTTAGCCATAAAAAAGTACTTTATTTTAAACCTCCCTAACATTTTTTTTTGTTCTGGCGTTCCAGATGTTGGTGTAACAAAACGTTAAATTACTGAGAGAGAAAATGGCAAAAATGTTTTTTTTTGCGATTTTCAAGGTCATTTGAGGTCGGATGACCTCGAAAGTGATTTTTTGGGAATTGTCGTCCTCGAGCTATATAAAATCGAGTATAATCACTTACCCGTTGCAAAAATTGTATGATTTTTCGACCACCATTTTGGAAAATGGCATCTAAAACATCTAGTCCAGAATATGGTAATGTATATCTAAATTCTGCTATCTGTTTTATAAGTAATTTAAATGACTTTGTTGGCTAGACAAGTGAATAGAACATAAATTTACAGTTCCGAAAGTAAAAACAAAAGGCATATAGGTCATTTTTACCTGGGTATAGCATAAACATCTGGGACGCCAGATCAAAAAAAATGGTAAAAGGGTTTAAAATTAAATGTTTATTTATGGCTAAGATGTTAATTTCATTTAAAGTTTTTGCGTAGTCTTTAATTGTAAAAAACACTACAAAAAGCTGGTCTTTCAATTTTACATGGTATTTTCAAGGTCAATCAAGGTCACGCATCAACTATTTTTTTTCATATATTACAGAGATAAGTCAACAATAATTGATGGCCACCTTGCTATTTTTACTTTTTTACGTAATTGGATAAAATAAAATGTGGTTATAGGTCTCTATTTTGAGATATAGGCCGCCATATTGAAACGCGTCATAGCTGAACAATATTTTTTTAAACAAAATTGTTGGTCTTGACCCTCCTATCTTGGTTACCCAATTTGATTCTCTTGGCTTTAATATTTGATGAATAGAGCCCTTTAGTATGTTATTTTTGCAATTTTTTAATTTTGCTGGGGTATTTTTCAAGGTCATCATGCTTCAAACTGCATCAACTCTAAGGATCCAATTTGGGATACATGCTTAATAGTTTGGGGTACATTTGATTTGATTTGATTGATTATTTGAAGAGAAAATGGCAAAAATCTTGTTTTTTTACGATTTTCATGGTCATTTAAGGTCAAATGACCTTGAAAGTAAATTTTTTGGAATCCCGATCCTCGAATTATATGGAATCAGTATAAGCATTTCCCGGTTGGGAAAGTTATATTTTTTATAATTTTTGGCCGCCATCTTGAAAGATGTCGTCATATCAACCCCTTCTACACGGATGCGAACAAAACATCCGGTAACACTTAATTGTGTGACAAAAGAGCTATCAATCCCACATAGTCACAAAACTCCTTCATAAAAAATCCCACGGGATAGAAATTATCGACATATGCCCCTACACTAATAGGCTTTATTTCGTCAAAATCGGTTCACGGGAATATAAGTTAGGACCCTTGAAAGCAAAAAAATGGAAAAAAAAACTTCAGGCAAAGCGGATACTGGAAGGGTTTAAGGCGCTAAAGGTTTAAGGGGATGAAAGTGGGGTAAGGTGGAGAAGGAGGGGAATTTACAATTTTAAACACGCGAACGAAGTCGCAAGCGGCCAGCTAATTGAATTAATCGTGAATGTGCATCTCCTTGTCTTTATAACATGTCTAGGTTTTTAAAGCCGCAGTAGGCTTCAAAGATCTCCCCACTACTAACAAATGAATCGGACGAAAGGATTTCCGAATAGCCAGTTAAAACCCCAGTTCTTCGGTAACTCAGTCGGTAGAGCATTAGACTGGTATTCTAGAGGTCCCGGGTTCAAATCCTGGTCGAGGAAAAACTGTTTTCCGATTTATTCCCTCACCCTTTGCCCTCTACGCCACAAATCTTTTCTATAATCAATTTTTAGTACTACCACGATCTAAATAATAATATGTCAACTAGCGATTTTTTTGAGCTAATTATTAAACAACACGGAGTTCCAAAAAATAACATTGTTCAAATATGTACCGCATATTTATTAAAACTATTTAAAGATTACTTAAAATCACAAATGGGTCAAAGTAGATTGAGCAAATTAGCTTTACTTCCAATTGAAACGAAATTGGCTTAACAACTCTAATAAAAGAATTTTCCAATGAAAAAGCGGGGAAAAGGACCTTTTAAATTATTGACCTCTCAAGACTTACAGATAATGTTAACAAAAAAAATTCGGTAAATAAAATAACCAACATTATTACATATCTAATAGTATGTTAAGTTACCATTGTTACTAAACTAAAATAAATATTTGTTTTGTTCTAATAAAAAAATCCAACGTTTGGATAGTATTTTATTTACTACTATAAAACACAACTTTAGGTACCTAATACCTCTTTAATTTTTATAAAAAAATTCAAAATTTACACTTATACATTTATTAGTGCGGGGGGGGGGGGGTGCATAAATTGTCCTTGCTTCGGGGCCTCAAGTCATGTTGCTACGTCGCGCGTCGCTGCTCTATTTGATGGGTATCTTTAATAATTGCGCCACGATTTTATATCGAACTTAAAATTGATATTGCACTTAAAAATGTACTACTTCTTTTATTTTATTTTTAAAATTTTTGTTGTTATTCCCATAAGTAGCGGACAAATATTTGGTCATCCCTTCCAGAGATTTAGTTTCATAGTTATGATTTTACCCCTTTTACACCCCTCAACCACATGGTAAATTTCATTAAAATTGGTTCACGGGAAGTTTGAAAATGAATGCAAGATTTAATAAACATACAGCCAGGCTCTGTGAAGTTAAGGCCACTAAAACGACATAGATTTGACAACACTGCTATTTTTTTGAAAGATCAACAATAGGTGGCATCACTAATACCATTTCGAGTGAGATCGTGCAGTGTTCAGAACACGGTACGAACACCATATGTGAGGAAAAGTACTTAACTTATTAGGAACGTAACCATTTATTAATGTTTCTTTAAACGGTTTTGTCTCGAAATTAAAAAGAATCAAAAGAAAATCATTATTCAACATCAAAAAAATAACAAATTTCCGCATAATTTTTATCACTTGACATGTATCGATTTATTGGCCGAATGTTCCATTAGACAAGTGGCCGGTGGCTATTCGGAACCTGAATTCCAATACTCCAATGGAACTCACTTCAGTTTCCTTGGGCATACTAAATTACGTGACCTTGTCGCTTCAGAATTCCGGCAGAATATTGCTTACAAGAAAAAAACCATAACTTTTTTGTTATCAGATAATAGGATTTATAAATATCTACAACCGTATCCAAAGGATTTTTAAAGATTTGGTGTATTTTTTTAAAAAAAAATAAAAAAATCCAAAAACTGCTGTTACAGATTTCTGTATTATCGACGAGGCTAAAGAAAAATCAAGGTAAGATTTTTAACTATTGTTAGACGTATTTATTTTATTCCGAGTCCAACAAAAAACTGTCTGGATACGGTTGTGAAGAATTCAAAAATAAACATTCCTGTCAAATTTAAACAGATTCCGTTTTCTCGTTTCCGATATTCCGCCCGGTAAAGGTTCACTTAAAAACAGCAAAGCAGTGTTGTCAAATCTATACCGTTTGTGTGGCCTTAAATGAAATCGTTTAAAAAATCTAAACTAATGGTTTGCATAGCGGCATGGAAATTAAGTAATTCCAAAAATGTATCGCCCAAATTAAAAATTTCTTTTCTTGCAATTAACGCTGTAACAACAATAATTTAATTGTGTGTGGGCAAAACAATTACACGTAATTACAAGCGGGTACATAATAATAATATATAATTAACGTATGTGTGGTTAGGTTGTGGAATGGATTAGAGAGTACCGGTTATAATATCTCTCGTAATCCAAGTTTGGGCAATATTACTTTGCAAAATTGCATAAAATTATTTAAACATTAAATTACAGTTATATTGTATACCTTGAAATAGATATTTAATATTTTATTTATACTCTATTCAAAATACACATACCTATCTTCTAATCAGAAATCGGCTCTGGGGGAGGGTTTCGTTATTTAATAAAAATCAAATTCCTACCTTTTGAAAATTTTTAAAAATTAGGTAGGTACCTATTGATTTTTAGCAGCGTCACGTGGACCCTAAAAGTGGAGGGGGCTGAGCTTTTGAACTGAAGGGAGGGGGGCTGGTTTATTAGGTGTTGGGTTAGCGCGTACGAAACAATAATTTGAAAAGCAAGGGCGGATTCTCTGGCGCCGCAAGCAAAAATTTCGAGAAAATTAAAACAAAATGCTTTTTTTTACGCGTTTGAAATGCTGTTGATAAAAAGCTGCTTGAAATTAAAAACATTTTGACTGGAAACCTAAATTCTTTGAAAATGTTTCTTATGTTTCTCGTAAAGCATTTTTTGAAAAAGTAGATTGGGTTAGACGAATTCGAGCGGTATATTTAGATTTGTTGCGCCGCAGTAAAATTGTTACCATTAATGACTCTATAGCACCGCAGAAATTTTTTTTGAATTTAAGACATCACACCAAATCACACTGCACAAACTGGAGTAAAGAGTCAAAAAGGTGGGGGGAAAATGCAATGATAAAAAATGACTATTAATGAAAACAAAATCGACGTTTTCCGGGATTTCTAAAAATATAAAAAAATTATTTTGTAAAAAACAACGATTTTTGCATTGGTTTATGTTAATATAAAAAAACGAATTGTTAGACTTTCGATTTTTTTTTACCCGATCTACTTTCCCTATTCAAAATATACTAGTAAAGTTTACCAATCGAAGGGAGTACATGTTACAAAAATTTTCAGCCCAAACTTATCCTCCTCAAATAACAAATTGACTATGTCATTTTTAAGACATCTTTAGGATGCCTTTGGACTTATTTTTTTGGTAATTAAGCAATATATAGGGAGTTTTCGGCCAATTTTAAGCTTTAAGGTTAGAAAATTTTCAGTTAGGTTAGGCCGACTTCCGCAGCTCTCAAAACAGACAGCAACCAAAATACCATTTTTCAATACAAAAATAGAATTTGACCTTGATTTAGCGTGTAACCGAGTTTAGTCATCCGGACTTCGTTCAGATTACACGCCGGATGTCGTCGGGTGATATTGCTCTCTCTCTGTGAATTGCGAAAAAACGTTATTTTCATTTCATCTAAACGACCTTATAACGTTTTTTTTCATTTGTGCTTAGTGGGGAGCTAGTTTTAAGGTTTTGTATGATTTGACTTTTGAAAATTTCCCTTTATAAATATATGTTTATATAAAACTCTTTTAGTATTATAATCATTAGAATTTTAATATCCCAAATATGTCGTGGTAACGTTCGATTACAAATTTACTAAATACGTCTTGAATCGTTTAATATAGTCTCAAAAATGTCCTGGAAATGTCCCAGAAACGTCTCAGATATGTGAATAGGGACGTCTTAAACCGACATCCTTAAGACGTACTGGAACGTACGTCTTATGGACATCTGGTTTTGTAACAGAAGACGTCCTGAAGACCTCCTTAAGAAGCGGAATGTCCTATAATGGACATCCCAGGGACGTCCGAATGTCCTCAGCGGACATACTATGGACGTCTTTGGTACGTCTTCAAATCAAACTTTAAATACGTAAATCTTGGGGTGGGAAGTTTTAAAATGAACACCCTGTAAGTATAGACTAGTTGAAAATCCCGCGCAGCTTTGCTTGTGGTTTTACCAGTTGTTCCGGTTTTTCTTCCTTTAAATAATCATAACTTTTCTGAATCGATTTTGATTAAATATATCCTGCCCAGGACTTCAGGGAATCTAGTAGTGAAACTCAAGAATAGCTACACTGAAGTCATTTGGCAGATTTCTATTCGTAGCTGAAAATAATTCAAGCCGCTTAAAATTAAGTTGTGGTAGTAGTAGTATTTATCATTTTTTCTATACAATTTTACAGGGTGATCGTTTATAAGGGTTCCCTGATGAGATAACTTTTTTTCTAATAACTAATATGGCAGAAGAACCAGACAATAACTGGGTGAAGGGGTGTTTTATAGGGACCTTAAAATAATTAATAAAAATAAATATTTCAGTGTATATATATATAGTAAACAGGGGGTGCCAAAAAGTTTTTTTTCTTATGGAACACCCTATATATTTTGATATTGTTAAATTCTCTACAAAATTAGGTTTTTAAAAATACAATATAGTATAGGTCTGCATGCAACCGTTTTCGAGAAATTTCAATTTGAATTAGATATTTATTAAATTTTATTTATTTTGGTTTGTCCCATTCAACTATTTATTTGAAACGTTAAGTAAGTTCTAGTTTAACAGCTTTTTGATTGTTGTAATTATGCATATTACTATGTATAGCCTAATTTGGTTTAATTAAAATACAATAATACGAATTAATTAATATTTAATTCAAATTGAAATATCTCAAAAACGGATATATGCAGAGATATATGGTATTTTTAAGAAGCTAATTTTTAGGAGAATTCGAAAATGTCAAAATATATCGGGTGTTCCCTAAAAAAAAAACTTTTTGGCACACCCTGTATACTATTTAAACTGATTCATTTTTATTGATGCTTCTGAGGTCCCTATAAAAAAATACGCTTTCCCCGATTTTTTTTTGGTTCTTATGCGGCTTTTAGAAAAAAGTTATCTCAAAGAACACTTATAACCGATCACCCTGTACATATACAGAGTGTTTCAAATTCGATGCTCACCATGGGGATCTCCTAAACGATTGGAGATACGAAAAGATTTAAATTAGGGCAAAGCTGCGCAATCTGATGCTTTACCCAAAACTAAAAATAAAGTTTACAAAATCCGAGTAGTTCCGGAGATAGGCGAAAAAACCGAAATTTTCAATTTTAGTGTTTATTTTTTTTCGCCTTTATTATTAGAGTTGGTAAAAAAATGCATAAAACTTTCTACAGGCCCCTTTTTAAGATCTACCAGACGAGCTACTCATTTTTAAGATTTGACATTTCAGTTTGACAGGAGTGCTGTCAAGTTCATTTTTTCTTATGGACACATCCTTTTTTTCTGGTGGTTTTGTTTCGGAAGCAAGAAAAATATCATTTTGAAACATTATTTTAACAGGGAGCTTTTTGTTTCCGGCTTAATTTCCATCATCAGTTAAAAAAATCCCGTTATGCAAGACAACTTAAAAAGCGCTTGTAGTAGTTTCAAAAATGGCGCCAGCAGGCACGTACAGCCATCCATAAAACCTATTAAAAATTTTTTTTTAAATGTGAAAGTTTTTGAAAGTTTAAAAAAAATTTTTTTTTTTTATATTTTCCATTTTTTTTTTCGTTTAAATGTCATCTAAAAATTTCCCGTATAAAAAAATTTTAAAAAAATTACAATTTTTTTTCAAAATTTTTTGTTTAAAATGTCGCTAGTTGCTACGGTTCATGAGTTTTAATTTTTTTATCAAAAACTAATCAGCTCTGCGTCTGGTGACAAAGAATTTTTGTGCCAAATTTGATAAAAATTGGTTTAGCGGTTTTTGAGCAATGCTGTCTCAGACAGACAGATAGACAGACACCATCCCAAAATTTTGTAGGCAACTATAATTTTGTAGATACTACTACAAGCGCTTTTTAAGTTGTCTTGTATAACGGGAATTTTTTAAACTGATGATGGCCACTAAGCCTGAAACAACAAGCTCCCTGTTAAAATAATTTTTCAAAATGATATTTGACTTGCGTCCGAAACAAAAAAACCAGAAAAAAAAAGGATGTGTCCATAAGAAAAAATGAACTTGACAAAGCTCCTGTCAAACTGAAATGTCAAATCCTAAAAATGAATAGCTCGTCTGCTAGATCTTAAAAAAGTGTCTGTAGAAACTTTTAAACATTTTTTGACAACTCTAATAATAATGGCGGAAAAAAATAAAAACTAAAATTGAAAATTTCGGTTTTCTTCGCCTATCTCCGGAACTACTCGGATTTTGTCAACTTTATTTTTGGTTTTGGGTAGAGCATCAAATTGCGCAACTTTGTCCCAATTTAAACCTTTTCGTATCTCCTACCGTTTAGGAGATTCTCTTGGTGAGCATCGAATTTGAAACACCCTATTTACAGGTTTGCCCATATAGATGAATGTATAACTTGTCGAAAATAAACGTACCTATATACTTTTGATACAAAGTATAGGTATTTTTTCTTTAAAAGACACAATACAGTTGCAACTTTTGATTCCATATTTTTTGTGTAAAAAGTGATATCGTAAAATACCAATAAAATGAATGTTGAATTATGAGAAAACAATAATAAAAAATATAAACTTTCCATATGGGTAATTACATGACCATATTCATAAAAGAAAAACCGGAACAGACCGAGGAATATTGTGGATTTTTATTAAAAAACGCAAAAATAATCATTGCAAATTCATTTTAATCACGATCTTAAGAGTTTATACTTTTTAACCGCGTTTACTTTCACCTATTTGTATAGTTATTTCTTGTGGTTTCAAAAATTATTTTAATAAATTAAAAAATACTTGATTTGCCTGTTTAAAATTAATTACAAAACAGAAGATGGCATTGCAAAATTTGTTTTAAAATTAGCGTTAAAAATAAATTTTTTGAATTAAACCAAGTTTCTTTTATTGATTTAAAGAATTAAGATGTGTGAAATTTTATTAACACCCTGCAAACACAAATCGGACCAAAGTCGGTAACGCTGGCAGCAATTTTATGCCGACGATATGTGTTTATAGGGCTGTTCCTAAATAACCAAGCCGGAGACTTTTTAGGGGCAAACGAAAAAAAAACCTCGAAAAAACCCTAAAAAAAAACCCGAAAACCAAAAACCGAAGAAAAAATCCAGAAAAAAACCCTGAAAAAATTGGTTTTAACATGTTAAAAAGAAATTTTATTTTTCCTACTTAAAAATTAAGCCATTTCCTCAGTTTTCAAAACAAACTGTCAAAAATTAAAATGTCCAATAAGCTAAGTTCACCGACTAAAAAGAAACGCGATTATACAAAACCATCTTTGGTTGATTCATACTAGCTATAAAAATGGAGAGCCATCAGTAGTTCTATGAGTTCGAGTTACGAGCGTTATAACCAATAAATATTACTTTTTAATTTTAGGACAATTGCGACCTCAAAATTTGAACCAACTTACGCAAGACAAGCGTTTCCATGCTTCGATGAGCCGAATATGAAGGCTAAATACAAAGTCCACCTGCTGAAGCCCAAAGAAGAAGGCTATATAGCTTTGTCTAACTACCCTGTGGAAGTAAGTTACTAAAAATTTTATTTCATTAGCTGCTTTTTGACCGTGCCAATTTATAGCCGACTTCGCCGACAATGATAACTTAAACAACATCTGATAGTTCAAATTAGCCTTTTTGGTACATGTTTTACGTTTACGGTCCGGTTATTTGAAGTTTTATTTTGTTATATATATAATTTTTACACTTCAGGAACTAAAAATGTATTTTAGTCCCTCATTTCAGGGACTAAAATAGTACTTTTTATCCCCGGGACTAAAATACTTTAGTCCCCGGGACTAAAATACTTTAGTCCCGATCCTTATTATGAGGCTATATAAATTAACTTAACGTCAGAACGGATGAAGGTTTGGTAAAAATGCATTTTAGGATTTTAGGATATTTATTTATAACATCCGAAAATAGGCATGAACTCAATATGAAAAAGAACAGGGGCGAGTCAAACGCCCCCGCCGCCCCCGCAAAGCGGGGGGAGGACCACGGCATATTGGGGGCCTCTTAGTCGCCTTGCCTTAAAAAAGCAAAAAAGAAAGGATGTAATATATGTAAAAACAAATACTTACGCAGGACGCCCAAGGTTTATCAGAATGTGCAAAATCAAACCCGTTAAATAAAGGAAAGTTTAATTATAATATCATTTATTATAGGAACAGCAATTCGTTAAACCAGTTTGTTATCCGAACCTTATTTCTTCAAACCCATTCAATAACAAATTCGAAATTTGTAAGACTCGTTTTTAATCAACAAACTCATTCAACATCAAACCCGGAATTCGTAAAACCCGTAATTTATCAGAAAATTTTTGCTAAATTAATTGCGCATTCGCCAATACCACATGAACCGGAGGCGTACACGCAGGTGGTGCAGCGGCGCGCCCTTTTTAAAACATTTGTCGCTGTTACGCTCGCATACTGCGTTCAATACTTTTGTGTATAGATGTCACTTGCATTGACCCATCTTGCATTCATGTGTTATTAGCGAATGCGCAATCAATTTAGCAAAACTTTTCTGATAGGTTACGGGTTTTACGAATTCCTGATTTGATATTGAATGAGTTTGATGAACAATGGTTCGATTAGAAACGGGTCTGTTAAATTTCGAATTTGTTATTGAATGGGTTTCATGAAATAAGGTTCGGCTACAAAATTGGTGAATCGTTCTTACGATGAATTTTTTTTATTAAATACGGTCTGCAATTCCTTACGCACACAAATACCTTTCGGCTCCTTTAAAATAGCATACATTTTAAATACTAATATACAGTTGGTTTTCTTTATAGGTAGTTAAAGATCGTTCACACAAGGCATATATAGAATATATCAGATCGTATTTAATAAAAAAAATCATCGTAAGAACGATTCACCATGGAAATTGCAATTCGTTAAACAAATTTTTTATCCGAATCAAACCAAATTCAATAACAAATTCAAAATTTAACAGATCCGTTTTTAATCGAACCATTGTTCATCAAACTCATTCAATATCAAACCCGGAATTCGTAAAACCCGTAATTTATCAAAAAGTTTTTGCTAAATTGATAGCGCATTCGCCAATAACACATGAATGCAAGACGGGTGAATTCAAGTGACATCTATACACAAACTATTTAACGCAACCTCTAAGTATGGCGTAACAGCAACAAATGCATCAAAACGCCGCACCGCTGCGCCACCTGCGTGTATGCTTCCGGTTCATGTGGTATTGGCGAATTCGCAATTAATTTAGCAAAAATTTTATGATAAATTATGGGTTTTACGTATTCCGGGTTTGATGTTGAATGAGTTTGCTGAATTTGTTATTGAATGGGTTTGAAGAAATAAGGTTCGGATAAAAAATCACTAAGCAAGTGCATTTGACCTCACTTTTTTGATGTTTTGTTTTATTTGCTTTTATTTTTTGTAGTTTGTTTTTAAAGAAAAACAAAACACTCAGCAATTTGCTTTTTGCTTTTAATTTGCCTGTAATTTTTTTTTTTAAATGTTGATTTCATTTCTATCAATAAAGTTGGACGCCATACTTCAAATTTGGAACTCGGGCATGCGCACTTATATTTGTTTTATTAGTCGTAGTTTTAGTTATAAAAGTTGAGAGTTGCCAACTTTTCCTTAGAACTTTGACTAAACCTGTGACAAAGCATAATTAAAAACATTGCATGAACACTTTCATAAGAAACAGTGATTTAACTATTTTATGATTAAAACTGTAATAAAAATTAAACCAACTAAGCCTATGCCTTCTATAAACGATACTTACTAGTTTTATTATATATTATAAATATTTGAAATGATAAAATATAGGCTAAAATATCAGGGTTTCACATTAAAGATGTCCTTCGCATTAATGCATTAACTTTCTTGTTAAAACAGATTTAAAAAAACTTCTAAATCAGTTACATAAACCGAAAAGAATCTAAAAAAAAGAAGATCAAAAGATATTGGGAGAAAAGAACGAAATTTCAAAATTAGATGAGTGTCCAACAAGGAACACACAAGAGATCTAAGCGAAAAGAGAAACAATTAAACGATGTTTCGCCCGGGGTGACCAGCGTGGGCTCGTCAGTGTATTCACTAGTCACCCTCAATTCAGACATCATTTAACACCATCGCACACTCTGATCTTCAACTCTGAAACACTCACAAATAGGCATCGTTCCGCATGGTACTTATTATAAGTTACCTGATACGGGTTCGTCCTGGAGTGTTAATCTTTCTAATAGGAATATACTCCTAAGACAATTAAAATTGAAATTTCGTTCTTTCCTCCCAGGATCTTTTGATCTTCCCTTTTTTAACTTTCTTGTTGTCGAAAAAAAATCTAGTAGAACAGGGGGGCACTCTAAAAAATTTTGCGGGGGGGGCTCTGAAAAATCTGACAAGCTTCTGCAAAAGAACTAACCTAACCTATAAATTCTTAAACTATTTGATATTATTGTGCGTCACATTAATATTGCAAAAATAGTATATATAGGGTGTTCCAAAAAAAACGGACTTTCTGGATTGCCCACAACCTCCATAATAATTATCCGAAATTTAAAATTTAAAGTTTATTTAAAAAAGGAAGCTTCAAAATAAATGCGCTTAATGTAGAAATTGACATTTCTTCAAAATTAAAAATGTAACTGTAACAAAATTATGATGTGCTCTAAATCGCCTTATTCTTTAAAGACATACACGCGTTTTGATTTTTTAAATCGTTTAAGAAATAAAAAAGTTCTGCAGTGTTACGTTTAATGCTGTTTTTGTGGTAAAAGACTGTTTCACTAAAAGTTATATCTTTTCGATGGTATATGGTTTGGTCAAAAATAATCAGAATTTAAAAATTTTAAGCTTTCTTAAAAGCTATAAGTCCAAATTTTATGTAATTTATGTCAAAACTGATATTTCTTTAAAATATAAGATGGCGGACGAATCTGAAAAGTGCTTTTTTTACCTTCCTGAAAAAAAATTGGACACCACTGTGATAAAATTAAGTTGTGCGCTAAATAGCTTTATTCTTTTAACGTATACACGTTACGTTTATTTAAATCGGTTAAGAATTAAGAAAGTTATGCAGATTCATTACTATGAGTCATCTTTTTGAGCTGGTAAACTAAAAGTCCAAATTTTATGCGGTTAATGTATAAACTGGCATATCTTGAAAATTTAAGGTAGCGGATCGATTTGAAAAGTAGGTATTTTTTATTTTTCCTGGAAAAAGAACGTGTGCGCCATTGCCTTATTTTTTTAACGTAACGAATTAAAGTTGGTTAAATAGTAAAAAAAATTTGAAGTTTTACTTGTAACAATTACATACCTAGGTATTAATTTAAGTCATTAGGTATTGCAAAGTAGAATTAGGACTTAGTAGGCCATGAAAAAAAAAACTTTAATAACTGTCTTTGCCTGTCAGAATGCGCGTCTCTACTTTATATTATTAAATCAAAATGGTGTTCCAGGGAGAACATAAGCAATTTATAAAAAATCTGTTTGAAAATGGCTTTACAGTATCTCAAATATGAAGACGAAGATAATTCATTTTTATAGATGATGTAAAATAAGAGACAGTTCATATCTCAGAAAATATAAAAAATAGATCTAGAGTGAAGGATATTTTTAAAAAGCATATTTTAAAGACAATTTATGTTTATGATAGTTTGAACAAAAAGTCATTTTAGAAAAAGTTCGTCAATAGGGGGGACTGAGAGGGGGAGGGGTAAAAGTAAATAAATTTGCCACCAGTCTTATATCAGCTTTTAAATCTGTTAATATAACTTTTTTTGTAAAAAAATCTATCCTTTAATTATTTTTGTAAAATTGAAAGTTTTTTAAAAATGTTAAGAGCTTTTGGTTATCTTCCTATTTAAAATGACCGACTTAAATGTGGAACATTTATTGTAAGATGGCGGCTGTAAGTTTTGACAGATGACAGCTGTACCCCAATTTTTAAATCAAGACATTTATGGTACCTGCGTACCGAATTTAACGGTTATGGCTAACAGGATTAGGAAGTTAGGATAAGACGCCATCTTGGATTTTCATATTAAACCCCAATGAGTACACTTGATTTAAAAAAAAAAACGCATACATGCAGTTACAAAATTGACCTTTCTAAAAGTATAGTACTAAAAAAAACGTATTAATACTAAAAACTTCAAAAGTACGACAATTTGTCATATTGTTTAAAAAAGGTCCCTAAAATACTAAAAAATCAGCCTAAATAATGTTTTAGTAAAGTCTTTGTTGAACAATATCAAATTATCACTCGAGTAATGGACGAAGGCTGTTCTATAAAGAGGGCGGTAACCCATTTTGGAGTTGATAAAATAACAATAATACGATGGAAACAGCGCTGGATTAAAAACAATTTGACGAATAGGAAACTTGGATTAAGACAAAAACGATGGTAAACTTAATAGTAATTATTTTAACTTAAAAAAGAACCAAAATAAATAATTTAGTATTTAATAGAATCACCATTTTTCTCTATTACAAGTTGCAAACGTCTGGGCATTGAAAAGGTTAAATTTTGGAAATACTGATTGTCTTCTGAGAGCTAATCCAATGCGCGATTAATAGCATCGCTTTACTCTTCAGCATTTCGTGGTCTCCAATTCCTTTGGTATATTATTTTAACGATTCGACCCCATATATTTTCCATTGGGTTAAGGTCAGGGCTGTTGGCTGGCCAAGGAAGTGTTTCTATATTATTATTCTGAAACCATTGGCGAACAACATTAGCCATGTATACTGGACATTTGTCCTGCTGATAAACGAAGTCATTATTTCCATGTAAAGCCTGTACAGATGGCAGCATAACGTTTTCAAGGATTCCAATATATGGTTCACTATTGAATCTTCCTTCGATTCTCCAAAAAAACCCAAACCTCTAGCACTAAACCAGCCCCACATGTTTACAGAAAAATGACCAGCCGTCTTCTATAACTCGAGTTTTGTAAATGTTGATATCTGTGGCATTTTTAAGCATGTCACACTAAACTTTAAGCTGTTAGGCATACTAAGCTGGTGGTGCCTTATAATAGTATACACTAATGGAAAGCTAAATTTTGTGGCATAGGAAAAAATGCATATATGATTTTTTTTTAAATCAAGTGTACCAACATAACAAATTTTAGCTAGTTACGACACTAACAATGATATTAAAAAAATAATGTCAAAAATCTGTAATTTTTTCAATATGACGAACCTCGAATCCAGAGGATTTTAGAGGACCTTCGGTATGTTGTTTATAAAGGTATTCTAAAGCTCTATGCTAAAAATCGAAGATGTGTTATTTTTTTTCACTTTTTTACTAGATTGACTGGAGTATTTAATTATATTATTATGGTGTTTTAAAATTATTGGATTTAAAAAAGCAAACAAAGAAGTAAAATTGGAAAAAACTAATCTCAAATCATGTGCAAAACGTGTTCAAATCAATATTTAATCAATTTAGGTGTCTGACGTGCAACTACGCCTATTTAGAACGAAAATTTAAAAATGTAATATAAAAATAAATATTTTTAAAATACATTTTTATTAAAAAAACTTTTAAAGAACAAGCTTTTATTAAATACACTCAAAAGTAGAAACTAATTTTTTTATCTTTCTTATACCATCATGAAAGCGAAGGGAGCTAACTAAAAATTTTATGCACATCAGAGATTAAATAGGTACTTTTAATCCCTCTTTTTAGGGACTAAATTGCTTAGGGATTAGAAGTAAATTTATTCCCCCAAGGATTAAAAAAAAACTAATCCCTGGAAAATTATAAATAAATTTATGGCAAGTCAAGACAAACAGCTCTTGGCCAAGATTTCATTCTTAGCACAATTTCTTGTAGTTGACGAACCATTTTGAGTAGAAATATCGTAATTTTAACAAAGATCTTTTCCTAAAGTGTATAAAATAGTATATAAACCTCTGGACTAAAGTGTCGTTTAATCCCTTTCGCCGCGGGATTAAATGTGGCTCTTTATTCCCTAGGTTTATAATGTTTTAACTTTAGGTGTCGTATATTAGTCATATAAACGACTCAACTAAGAAACAGTTGTATTACTCTATAACCTAAGGACATTTTCAAAGCCTTGGCAAGCATTATGTTTATCATTCGAATAGAAGAAGAATTTAGTTCTTCTTTTGTAGTTGTCCCTTTGTCATCGTAAAGTTAAAATTTTTAATTTGCGCCCATTGCTTTTATTATGGTATAAGAAAGATAAAAAAATTATTTTCTTCTTTTGAGTGCATTTAATAAAAGCTTGTCCATTAAAAGTTTTAAAAAAATATATATTTTTTTTATTTAGATTTATACCCTAAATCGTCCATTTTGATTCCGCCATATTGAATTTTAAAATTCGCGTTCCTTATCCCCAAAAACCCCCGGATACCAATCGGACAAACTTAGGTGTTTTCCTCCCTCCATTCCCCTCGTAGGTGGGAGAGGTGCCTAATAATGACATATTGAGTTTTCAAAATTAGAAATTCGTTATCTCCATCCCCAAGTGCAAGTAGGGGGGAGCTGTTAATCTCATCATACTATTTATATTCTTGTGTTGTCACTATATAAGCATGCCAAATTTGAAGCCGATCGGATGTCGGGAAGTTGATCAAAATTAAGTTGCAAGATTCCACCCGAACAATCATATCTAGTTACATATATATAAACATAGATGAGCACATTGCAATTTAAATAAAAGCTTGTAAAAAACCTTTATTCTTACTTTGTAGTGTAACGCAGCGTAATCGGGTTTAATTTTTTTTTAAATCTATTTTATGTATGTTTAGTTTCTAGTCACGCAGTAGCCATTAAAATTTCTGTAAATCTAATAGTTACTACGTTTTGAAGTGGAACTGAATACGTTTTTAATACGATTCCCATTTCGGTTTTCACGAAGCGATTTGAACGCGTTTTGAACATGAGTTGAGTATTTGATATGTTTTTTTTTGTATTTTACCGCACACGGCGTGCGCAAAATGCCGTTTTCAGATCGCGTTCTCTGTGCGCAAAACCCCCTTTTTCAAGACAGTCGTATAAAAAAAATGTTTAGTCTTATTTTACTCAAAAGTGGTGTTATGTGGATTAGTTTCATTCACATTCATGTCGACGAAATATAGGTATTCTTATATTTTAGAAAATAAAACATGATAAATCATTCTCTAAAAAATCTTGTTTTTTAGAAAACCACTACTTACGATGAAAACAATGATCTAGTCACCTTCGAAGAGACAGTCGCCATGTCGACTTATCTCACATGTTTTATTGTCTCGGATTTCATTCATACAGATACCGCTTTTAATAATGGCGGCGATGGGTCTCAACAAGTGCCCCTTAAGGTGTACGCCAGTCCTGGGAACCTGGAGAAAATCACTTATGCTACAGATGTTACGAAAAAGGTGATTGAGTACTACGTGAAGTACTTTGGGATCCCTTATCCTCTTCCAAAATTAGGTAAGAATTTACATTACAACGCTCAACATTTTATTTTGTGTGAATCTCAGAATCAACGAGAGATTCCGTTTGTTTGGGGAGGGTGGGGAGGATTCTTTTTCTTCACCATTTAGACCACTCTAATCCCCTTTGCAACATCCTATTTATGCGAAGCTGGATTTTCAGCTGTTGCTGTGATAAAGAGCAAATATCGTTCAAATATCAACGTGGAGCAAGAAATTAGAGCGGCAGTGTCAAATCTTATTCCGCGCTTTGAAAAAATGTGTGCAGATCACCAAACTCACCCATTACACTGATTTTTTTTCCTTCAATAATAATGTAGTATTGTGTGTTAGTTTAATAATAAACCTATATGAGCGTTAGATTGAATTTGTTTTCATTCATATGTTTTGTAAGTAGTGCCAATATATTTATAGTCCATTCTTAAAGAAGAGAAAGTAATAAAACGATTTAAAACCCATTTTTTCGAGCGTACCATTGGCGTAGGTATTTTGCCAACATTTAAATTTAAAAAAAAATAGAAAAAAGACAGCAGCTAAAAATATATATTATATTTTAACCTGATATAGAAATTTTTTATTATGCGTGTTCTATTTTTGCACTATAATACGTAGGTATGCAAATAATGCCATAATTGTTTCAGGTGCATAATTAGAGGATTAAGTTTAAGTAATAATATAATTTTATGATTTTAAGAATTTTAGAATATTAGAAATTTTTGTTTCTTCCACTTTTTGTTGTTTTGTAGGTACTTATGAGTTGGTTCTAAATATGATTTTTATTAGGTAATTAAAAGTAATTCTGTCTGAAATATTGAAGTTGACTACAAATCTGCTTTGCTCTTTATTATAGCTTTAACTTTTAAAGTGTATGCAGTTTGTGTGTCTACAAAGTAAAAAAATATGGCTTCTACTCAGAGTACAAATAAAAGTCGTGCGCATTTAACGCTTAGAGAAAAACAAACAGTTCTTAGTGTGTTCGATAACCTGCAAAAAAACTATAAAACAGTAGATAAGTTGGTAACGAAGTGTTTTAATTTTACCCAATTATTTGTAGAATACTACATGAAAGAGAATTGGAATCATTAAAATTGCCGCTATCAAAGTCTGGGAGAAAATCAATAGAATTTGATGAGGATGAAAAAAATTCATTAAGGCGATTAGTTCAAGGAAGTTCCCACTGTTGATAAAGTTTATGCTTCAATAAGACAAGATGGTGGGGTTCCAAATATTGGAAGAACGAAATTGTGGAAAAATTAATTTTTCTTGGGAAAAATATAACAGAAAGGCGGTTTTAATAGAAAGTGACGAGATAGTTTGCTGGAGAAGAAAATATTTAAGGCAAATTAGGCAATTTCGAATGAATATCAAAAATATATATTTTCTTGATGAAGCTTGGGTAAATGAACTGTTGGCCAAAACTAGTAAGGCAAAAATGTGAAAAGTGCCCGACAGGCATTCATGGAAGGTTGGTCGACAGGGATAAAGCCGCCGTCAGAAAAGGAAAAACGTTTGATAATTGTCCATATTGGCAATGAAAAAGGGTTTGTAAAAGGAGGTCGTTTCGTTTTTCTGTCAAACCATACTGGCGATTACCACGAGGACATGAATACTTTTGAAGAATACTTTCAGCAAATGTTAGATCTAATATCTCCTGGTTCAGTAATAGTACTGGACAATACCAGTTAACATTCCAGAAATCTTGAAAAAGTACCAATCACAGTATGGAGAAATGCTGATATTTGTAAGTGGCTTACAGAAAAAAACATAAACTTTGAGGCAAATATGGTAGAAAAGGAATTGCTATCATTGGTAAATAGCCACAAAGAAAAATTCAATGGAAAAGTTTTCGATAATATGGCTGAAAAACGAAACATGAGTATTAAGACTGCCGCCTTACCAGTGTGAAATTAATCCAATAGAATTAATATGGGCTCAATAAATGAAAGGGTATGTAGCAAGGAATAATACTACCTATAAATTAAAGGATGTGGAGGTGCTTTTTCAAGAATCAGTTAAAAAAATTACTCCAGATAATTGGCATAAATGTGTACAACATGTTTTAAAAGTAGAAGAAAAATGTGGAAACTTGATTGTTTTATCGAAAAAACTGTGGAACCGTTAATGATGAATGATGATGAAAGCATTTACTGTTCTTCTGAATATGACTAATTTGTTCCGATTTTATTTTTGACTGGTTTTAAAGAAACGTATCTACATCCATTTTATTTTAATTATTTTTGTATTTATAATAATTGACAACCATAACATTTTTTATGTACCAACCATTTGTTTAGCCTTAATTTAATTTTTAGATGTGCTTATTAATTATAGTTAAAACGCCAATCCGTTTTTGTATATATATAAATTTTTTCTAATGAAGTAATTTGTTTCCTCAAATTTCATAGAACTTTTTACATATTTTCTATTTTCTTCACTAATACCTATATACCACGTTACTTAAAATGTAAGTTTCTCCCAATTGCGGCTTTTATGAGAATAGTTTATCGCTTGACTTCTATTGTTCTCGGTATTGGGTTCTATTGTATTCTCCGGTCGAACAGGGTGCAGTATATAAAAATAAAGGAGAAAAAGTCATTGATCACTCAGTACAAAATTTATCCAAATTTGAATTTTTAATACTCTCTCTTCTTTATGAACATATAGCATGGTGTACTACTATGTGTACAAAAAAAAAGACAAAAGCAAAAAATTTTAAAAAATTAAATATTTGCACTGCTAACTTTAGGAACGTTTAATTTTGACCTTTTTAGCATACCCTGGAAAAGCTCTTCTCTACGGCAAGAAAGTCTAGTAGTTGCTTCTTTCTTAGGTGTCCTAAAATCTAGTCCTGGGGATGAAGGCAAGCTATTTGCATTGGATAATTTTTCCTAACGCGTCTTCTGTTGGCGAAAGTAGAAAATATTTCACCATTTAGCAAACTTGTCAATAAAAATAAACAACGCCATTTTAATAAACCGACGTCAAACCATAAAATCAAGCGACGTTTTGGTCAGTTTTAGTTGGGACAACGACGTCTCAACTGGCCGCTATGCTTTTTATCTATGAAACTATCAAACGCATAGCGACCCTAATTCTTTTAGATTGGTTCGCTGGGATATCTATTTTATACCGGGTGGGCCATAAAAAACCGGACAAAATGTTTTCCGTTATGACTTTTAAACTATACCACCGATTTTAATGCAACAAACTGTTCTTTGCAGGGAATTAAGCAAGACTTTGACAAGAAATATTTTTTTTCTGCCAGAAACAAACTTTACCCTTTAAAGAGCCTCATTTATTCTTATATTACGGAAATTTTTTGGATTTTTTTATAAAATCGTATAAAAGCTTTGTTTCTTCCACGCAGAACGAGGTTCGATTCATTAAAATCCGTTAAGTGGTTCTAAAAAAATAAGTTTTTAATCAGTGTTTTACGGATTATGCTATTGCCGTCTCAATTCTGTCTGAAAACATTTTCTGATAAATTCATTATTACTAAACCGATTTTGATGAAATAGAAAGTTTCATGGCGAAAATCGATTGTTCTTTAACTACTGCTATTGAAATTTATCGCCATCTTGAAATCCAAGATGACGGAGAAAATCAAACTTGTCTCTTTAAAAGGCTCGTTTATTTATATGTTCTGTAAACTTTTAAATATTTTTTTTAATTTGTACAAAAGTTCTGCTTTCGCAACGTACAACGAAGTACAAATCATCAAAATCGGTTTAGTGGTTATCCAAAAATTAATTTTTGTTTCCATCATTGTTTCCCACAATGGTTAAAACTAAAATTATTTTTTTAAGGAACACTAAACCGATTTTATTTAATCGTACCTAGCTATGCGCGCTGGAGAAACGGCATTTTTAGGTTCTTGAAACCTAGTAATAAACGAGCTTCTTTGAAGAGATAAATTTAATTTTGTACGCCATCTTGGGTTTCAAAATGGCGACAAATTTCGATAGTGATCTTTTTAGAGTTTTTGATCTTCGCCATGATGTTTTTTATTTTATTTGAGAAGGCAAGCGTATAATCTGGAAAACAGTAATAGAAACAAAAATTAATTTTGGACTTTTGTACAAATAAAAAAAAATATATTTAATAGTTTACAGAACATATAAAATAAACGAGCCTCTTTAAAGGGACAAGTTTGATTTAGTCCGTCATCTTGAATTTCAAGATGGCGACAAATTTCAATAGCAGTAGTTGAAGAAGAATCGATTCTCGCTATGAAGCTTTTTATTTCATCAAAATCGGTTTAGAAATAATGAATTTATGAGAAAATGTATGCAGACAGAATAGAGACGGCAATCCCATTGAAATTTTTTTATTGTTTTTGGGAACCACTTAACCGATTTTAATGATTCGCACCTCGTTCTGCGCGGCAGCAACAAAGCTTTTTTACGACTTCATAAAAAAATCCAAAAAAATTCCGTCACATAAGAATAAACGAGTATCTTTTAAGAATAAAGTTTGTTTCTGTTCGCCATCTTAGATTTTAAGATGTCGGAAAAAAAAAATATTTCTAATCAAAGTCTTGCTCAATTCCCTGCAAAGAGCAGTTTGTTGCATAAAAATCAGTGGTATGGTTTAAAAGTTTTTTAACGGAAAACATTTTGTCCGGTTTTTTATGGCCCAGCCGGTATATAATTATTATAACTTCTATTACATTCTTTTCCTTTTAGATCTAGTAGCGATTCCTGATTTTGTTTCTGGAGCAATGGAGAACTGGGGCCTCATAACTTATAGAGAAACGTCACTTTTATATACCAAATCTACGCATTCTTCGAGAAATAAGCAAAGCGTAGTGCGTACCATTGCTCATGAATTAGCCCACAGTTGGTTTGGTAATCTTGGTAAGTGCGCCTAAATTTATAATCGACGGGTATAGTAACATAAGCCGTAAAATTATGGAGGTAATACCACAATATCTATAAAATTGCCGATAATATTTTTGCTTGTATTCTATTCACATCTCTGCAAAGAAAACACGCATCAGCGAAAAATTATTCTTGGTCAATTTGGAAGATCAAGTGGTATTTTGGGGAATATTCCACTAACGAAAACACAAAGAAACGTTAAATCAATAAAAAAAATTACTAATCCGCTTAAAAAACGAAACTTATTTTCTTCCGGTTTACTTCTAAGAGATTAAAAGTAAATATAAAAAAATGCCAGAATGTTGATGAGATTGACAAACAATTAAATAATAAAATATGCAATCGGTTGCTTATAACAATGTAAAAACAAACGAATGCAATTTGTAATGGTAGTAGTAGGAACTAGGGGGCGGCCGAAGATCTGGCAAGTAGGCCCAATCGGTCCCTTTTTACCTTACACCAGCCCAGCCCCCTAATCCACCACCTGTACCACTTGTACGGTAGTGGACTCTCCGGGCCTTCCTGTTCTCCTCACGAAGTCTAGTACTTTGGCCCACTTGAGAGCTCGTAGGTCCTCGGCATCCAGGTTCGGTTGTCCGAGTACCTGATGCCTCATCCTTAGGTACGCATCGCACTCCGCAACGAGGTGCCGAGATGTCTCCTCCGCCCTCCCGCAGGCATGGCAGATAGAGTCATTCCCGATCCCGATGCGAGTCAGATGCTTATTAAGTCGGTTGTGGCCGGTCAGTATCCCTGTCAGTAGTCCAATATCTATTCGTGTCCTTGCCAGGAACCACTTGAGTCTGGCCGCGTCCAATCCGTCGATGAATTCTTTGGACTGTCTGCATCCTATTTTGTTCTCTCAGAAGTTAATGAGTCGACTTTGCAGCTGTCTCCTTGTTATACCTAAGAGTGGTTCCGGCCCCACGTATTGAGTGCTGGCCCCGATCCGAGCGAGTTTCGTTGCCCGACACTCCCGTGTGTCCCGGTACCCACATCACTGTAACTCTCTTGTCTTGATTTAAGGCTTCCAGTGCTTCTACGCACTCTTACAACAGAATATTGGCAATTTTTGGCGCACTGAGTGCCTTTAGGGCCCCTTGGCTGTGGGAGTATATGTACACATGCTCCTTCGGACCACTGCGAACCTCTTCTAGTGTTGCCGCCATTATAATGGCGTATACCTCGGCTTGGAAGACCGTAGATTGCTCTCCGAGCGGGTAGCTCATCCGAACTTCTCGGTCTTGCACGTAGAACACTGACCAGAGTCTCTCAGACGCAAATGGGTCGCCATCGCTTCCTTCTTGATCCAATTCGGTAGCGGAGGCAGTCCCAGAATGGTCTGGATGGCTTGGATTGATGTCGTTCTCATGGCGGCGGTTATTCCCCTGCACATTAGCCCTTGCAGGCTTCTGAGCTTTTGGAGATATGGTGGTCCTCTCCACTGCCGGCCACCAGACGATGGATCTATATTGGATCCTAGGTCTTAGTATTGCCGTGTACATCCAGTGGAGTTTTCTGGGTGTAATCAATTTGTAATAAAAACACGTTGAATACGAGCTCATAAATATTTTTAAAGTAATTCAGTGTCGAAAATGAGGGATAATGTTGTAAAAATATTAATGAGCGAGAAAAATTTCAGGATTTTATTTCACTTCGCGCGGTATTCGATCAGAAAATTCCACACCAAATTGTGTTTTATATTTTTTGATTTTTAACAATAACTTTTATAATGCCTCACAGTAATAGGCGAAATATGTTTATGGGCTTTTTATGGAAGATGACACTAGTGCAAATTATCGCTATAATTCGTTTCCAATTGGTCCAAATCTGCCAGCCGCATCGATTTTTTTAATCAATATTTTCCATCTTCCACACCGGTATCAAGCGGAAATTTTACCAAAAAAATTCGAAAATTGATAGGTGGAAAACAACGCCGGGAAATTTCAAGAATTGTCATTTTTGGCAATTACGATTTTATAACATATCACCTGTCAAAATTTTAAATTAACAGCTTATAGATAGGTGGTGGCATTATAACTAGTATAAAACTGTGGTTTACATTCATACGAATTAGTCCAAGCAATCTAGAATTTTAGTTCGGAATCGGAGCGGACAGGATTAAACTTTGAGGGTAGTTAGGGCCTATATAAAGAAGCTTAAACCCAAGTTTTAGACTTCATCCCCTGGGAGGTTTTTTTCGCCATCTTGGATTTAGGGGTGCATTTATTTTTCGCGATTTGCGGCTTAAATATGCAGTTTATGGAAAAGTATGCCCAGTGATTTATTGTAGATCATAAGATTCCCCATCGAAGCTATGGGTATGAAAAATTCATAAATTTATTATCTAAACAATTATGATCATTTTAGTGTAAAATTTAGGGGTTGAACTACAGTTTTTTGACTTTTTTAGCCTTCCTGTACCATTTATGAAAAAATATAATCAGGAGGTAAATGTAGACCTTGAAAAGCTCTACAATATTTATCTCTTAACAGTGCTTACCCCCAACGCCTGAAACTTGAGCGTGGTTCGGCTGATATTATAAATCGAATCTTTGGTATAAAAGAAGGCTCAATGAAACTTTGTGGGTACTTTGGGTACATAAGCGAGAAGATAAATCTACGTTTTAGACTTCATCCTTCCAGGAGTTTTTCTGCCATCTTGGATTTGGAGGTGCATTTGTTTTTCGCGAGTTGCGGTTTAATTATGCAATTTACGGGAAAGTAAAGATCCCTTATCGAACAATTAATAAATGCATTATTTAAATAATTACGAGCATTTTAGTGAAAAATTTAGAGTTTGAAGTACAGTTTTTAATTTTTTCAGCTACAATTTATCGTAAATCGTAAATTTTTCACAAAAATGAATATAATTGTTTAAATAATAAATTTATTAATTTTTTTATGCCCATAGTTTCGATGGAGAATCTTATTTTCTACAATTAATCACTGAGCATCCTTTTCCGTGTACTGCATATTTAAGCCGTAAATCGCGAAAAATAAATGCACCCCTAAATTCAAGATGGCGGAAAAACCTCCCCGGGGGATGAAGTATAAAAGTTGGGTTTAAGCTTCTTTATATAGGCCCTAACTACCCTCAAAGTTTCATCCTGTCCGCTCCGATTCCGAACTAAAGCATTGAAACTTGGATAGATTGCTTGGACTAAATTAAGTAAAAATATTAAGATGCTCAAGTGGTGGGACTTTTTTTACAGGAAGGTTCTAAAACTTGCAACAAATAATAGCTCTATGAAATCATTTCATCTCTTTTCTAATTAGGGCTAAGATGTTAAGAGCCACTCCAAGATAGCAAAAAAAATATTGGACCTCTCAATGTTGGGGCGTTTTTTACGGGGAGGCCTCAAAACTTACAAAAAATAATTGCTATATGAATCCATTTCATCTCTTTTCTGATTAGTGCTATTATGTTAAGAGCCACGCCAAGATAAAAAAAAAAATATTGAAGACCTCTGGGGGGGGGCGTTTTTTACAGAGAGGCCCCAAAACAATTATTTTATACAAGTTTTGACCTTGACGCCTCCCTGTAAAAAACGCCCCCACCCAGAAGTGTGTAGCATTTTTTTTTGTTATCTTGGTGTGGCCCATAACATAATAGCACAAATCACAAAAAGGATGAAATGACTTCATATAGTAATTATTTTTTGCAAGTTTTGGAGCCAATTTCTTTATATAAACGTGTTTATTCTTTGCAAAAACGCCGTTGAACAAAATTAGCTTTTCATTTGTTACAAACTTATTTTGATGCATTTTACTTACATAAATTAAGATGTTTTTAGAAGGACTATGTTTTTTTTTTCATTTATCAGACCGTATTTAATAAAAATTTTCATCGTAAGAACGATTCACCATAAAAAAGCAATTTTTTAAACCAATTTTTTATCCGAACCTTATTTCTTCAAACCTATTCAATAACAAATTCGAAATTTATAAGACCCGTTTTTAATCGAACCAGTGTTCATCAAACCCATTCAATATCAAACTCGAAAAACCCGGAATTTGTCAAACTATTACTTCTCAAAACCCGAATTCGTAAAACACGTTGTTTATATTATTATATGTTTAATTTTTGCTGATTGCGCATTCACCAATAATATATGAACTGGAGGCGTAAAACCTATTGTTTATATTGTTATATGTTTAATTTTTGCTAAATTGATTGTCGTTCTATGTGCGCACACTTAGTTAAAATTATTCGCAGGTAGTGTTCAATACTTTCAGTATAAATGTGACTCTACCGCGCCACCTGCGTGTACGCCTCCGGTTCATGTATCATTAGTGAATGCGCAATCAATTTAGCAAAAATTTTCTGATAAACAACGGGCTTTATGAATTCCGGTTTTAAAAAATAATGGTTTGACAAATTCCGGCTTTTAATAAAAATGGGTTTTACAAATTACGAGTTTGATATTAAATGAGTTTGATGAACAATGTTTCAATTAAATTCGGGTCTTATAAATTTCGAATTTGTTATTGAATGGGTTTGAAGAAATAAGGTTCGAATAAAAAATTGGTTTAACGAATTTCAGTTTCTATAGTGAATGATTTTATGATTGAACTTTATTTTATTTAACGGGTTTGATTTTTCCACATTCTGATAAACCGTGGGCATCCATGTTTTTATACCCAAACAAAAACACTGTTAATTGCGCTTTGGCGTGCGTGCTATTCTAAATGACCCTTGATTTAGGAAGAAGAAAGAGGAGGAAAATATCTGTTCTCCCTCCTACAGGGGTGCGTTCAGATTGACGTCGGGTGACGCCCGGGCGCGCCCTGGCCGTTCAGATTGTTTTGGTTAAAATTTACCCGGCTGTTCAGATTGTCGGTAGATTTTTACCGGACGCTACCCAAACGTGCACTTTCGCACCCCACGAAATAAGTTGATAAAATTTGACCCGCATGCGCAGATCAAATACACAACCACTTCTAACCTTATTTCAGAAACAATATTTTTTGTATTTGTGTTTTTTAAATTTAAAGTCTAGTTTTTGGCAATGGAAAGAATCAGTACACATTCCCATAATTTGGTTTTGGACGAGGAAGGCAATTTTGTTCTAGATGTTCGGACAATCAAGAGTGGTGAAGTGAGTGAAAAAGTGGTGAAGGTGAATCATCCCCAACGAGTAGTTCATCATTTATAAACGCATTTACTATTCTTCTATAATACCGAACAAATTTAAAATCTTAGGAGTGCGCAGTAAACAATTTACTACGGCTCACTGTTGGCCTGTTGCAGAATCATGGACAGTCCTAGTAATGGCCTTTTAACAATATGTTTATGGGATCCCGGTGCAAAAAAAGTACGAAAATGTACCCTCGGGCAAATAAAGATGCCTATCCGGAACCCCGGCATTTTCTGCCGGCATTCCTGACATAGACCATCAATATCTCAATCTGTGAGACTGTCAATGAAACTATCATAGGCCATTGTTATAAAAATAAGTGACAGCCTAATTCAAGCCCAGCATTAGGCTAGAATATATCAATCCGTGAGGCCGTCAATTCAACTATAATAGGTCATCGTTAGTTATAAAAAAAAAAGTGACAGCCTAATGCAAGCCTAGCATTAGGCTAGAAATGGCCTTTTGACATTAAGTATAAGGGACCTCTGTCCAAAAAACCTACGCCGGTCCGGGACCCCGGCATTTTCTGCCAGCATGCTTGACATAGACCATATCCCAATCCGTGAGACCGTCCATTCATGCCAAACAATTGATGGTAGAACAGTCCATCTTGGAAGATGATTTAACACTGTACAGGTAAATCGTGTGACAAGCATGCGTATGTATGTCCGGCTTAAGTGTGGCAGTTCTTCAATGGAGCACGAAAACTAAAAAAGTGGAAAGGGTAAAGAAGTCCTTTTAAAAACAGATTATTAAAAATATGAAGAAAATCTTCCTTTCTAAAACTAAAAGTACGGCAACAAAAAACTTCGATTTTACCTCTTTGAAGAGCTCAATAGTTGTTACAAATAATTTTGAGTTGTGTTATATAGTGTTGATTGTCCAATAGCAATTTTAAATAAAAAGTAATAATAACTAGGAAACTAACGTCGGGTCAGCATATGCCCTTGGTCTTTAAGTTGCTGTATAAATGTCTGTCAGAAAATGGTTACAGGCCTTTTGTCTACTGTCCGGTCAAAAAATGTCCAAATCTTACTCAGTGGGCCAACAATAAACTTTCTACAAACTTCGGGGGAGTGACTGCGAGTCATTATACGGCCTTTGCTTAAAAAATGTGCCGGGGTATCACCGAGTATCAACCAAAAGGCTTTTACTAGCAAAGTGTGGACCAACCATCCCCCGGAGTGTCCTTTACTGGGCCGGACTTTTCCCGTAGCAAGCATGTTTACTGGGTAAGGTTATGATAATGCGTCTTATCCATTCATATTGGACGAATCGCCGGGCACAATTGGAGTGCACTCTTTATCGGGTAACGCTCTGCGCCGGACTTCACCCGGACTCTTTAATCTAAATGCACCCCAGGATATACTAGAGATATTTTGAGTAAATAGACACTTAAAGTTGTTAGCGTGTCTTTGATGCGTTTGTGAAAGCGTTTTTAAAAAAACAGTTAAAATTGTGCTTACAACGTACGTTCTTGTTCAGTGCTTGATGCACAGTTTTACTTCATGCTCACTTCTATTTCCTTCCTTGTCGAAGAAAGTGAGAGAATAATGGAATAAAAAACAGATAACAAAATGGTTAGGATACGCTACCTGCGTACGTATACTGCAAGGGTGGTCGTAGAGATAGGTAAGACGTAGTCGCTATTGTACGACGTATCCGTTCTCTCTATTTGTTCAACTTTAAGTATCTATCTATTAATTGAATTGAATTGAATTATCTTACATACCTTCATTTTCTTCTTATAGTTACAATGGACTGGTGGAACGACCTTTGGCTCAACGAGGGATTCGCCACTTATATTTCTTATAAAGGTATTGATGAGGCTGAAACTGACTTTAAAATGGTAAGAAAATTAGACTAAAATATAAATCTTGACCAATTGTAAGGAAGAGTCACCGTTTTGTCAGAAAGTGTCCATTCTTAGTGTATGCAGTACCTCCTCAAAACAGGCCGATCACCCACTGATTTAGTTTCCTTTAATCTACCTTTGCGTTCATTTTCACCTAAAAGTGACAGAAAACATGGCGGCGAAGTTCAATTAATAACATGGCATGAAATTGCGCATTTCAGCGTGACGTCACTGTTCTACTTTATACCAACACATGTGTTTACAGTTCATAAGTTTTTATTTTAGAGAAACTTCGAAAGAACTGTCTTCGAAATTTTCCGAACAAATCCTATTTGGAAAAAAATTACGATATATGTAATACAGGGTTCCTAAGATTTTCCTTAGGGATAGGATTTCAATAAGTCAAACAGAAATGGCATAGAAAGTTCTGCGAGCACAAAAGAAACAGGTATATTGAGAAAGGGTACCAGTTTGTTATTATCTCCGGACTGCCTTCATGAGAAAAAATTGTCGCCACTCTTTCATTGTGAGCATAAATCATAGTTGCAATAATAACCGTTGACAAGATGTCTGGAAATTCCGCTAGATGGCGGCCACACATCTAATCTAATTAAAAATTAGATGTTTTCAGGTCCAAACCACAGCTTTTTCTTGCTTAAAGGAGGCCGTGCTTTGTTTTTCTAACATTTTTGCGTTCGGCTAATTTAATTGAAAAATTTTTGCCTGCGGCGCCCTTTATCTTCTCACTCGAAACCAAGATCCCCCGTTTTAGGAAAACTGATCCCGTCTCTGTTTCTAAATTTTTTCGAATAAAAGTAGAGTATGACCATGGGGGAAATAATTTTTTTCTACGGTATGACGAAAATTTCGAGAAAGTAGAAGAAAAAAATAAAAAAAGGGGCAGAGCTCAAGTTTTTCGTAAAAAATATTTTTTGTGAAGAAACAGAGCAAAATAAATCTTTTCACCACTTTTTGGGTGTTACAAATATTGGCAGCCCCTTATTTTTCGGTTTTACCCTCCCGCTAGTTTTGAAGAATTGGTTCGCTACATGTTTCGAGATCATGTCATGGAGGCAGGGTCCATTATTTACGATACTGAGCGATAAACTCGTGAGGTTGTTAACATTAGAAAGAAATATCTTCGCTTTTAATTAAATTTCTTTCTATTCTGTTCTACTAGTGACATCTATCCGGAAACGGCCAAACCATGCAGCTAGCACTAGCAGCCAAAGAAATCAATAAACGGCGCTGTTTTTCCTGCAGAGCTTTTTGCTTGCGATATTATTGATTTTAAATAAAGCTGGCCCTACACTACATTTGATATTTTCGAGGTGTTTTATGACATGATCTCGAAACATGTAGCGAACCAATTCTTCAAAACTATCGGGAGGGTAAAAGCGAAAAATAAGGGGCTGCCAATATTTGTAACACCCAAAAAGTGGTGAAAAGATTTATTTTGCTCTGTTTCTTTACAAAAAACGTTTTTTACGAAAAACTTGAGCTCTGCCATTTTTTTTATTTTTTTCTTCAACTTTCTCGAAATTTTCGTCATACCGTAGAAAAAAATTATTTCCCCCATGGTCATACTCTACTTTTATTCGAAAAAATTTAGAAACAGAGACGGGATCAGTTTTCCTAAAACGGGGGATCTTGGTTTCGAGTGAGAAGATAAAGGGCGCCGCAGGCAAAAATTTTTCAATTAAATTAGCCGAACGCAAAAATGTTAGAAAAACAAAGCACGAAATAACACGCCGCTTACTATTTTTTTTCAAAAATTACGTAATTTCGGAAACGCAAAGAAATAGGTCTAAAGAGTATAATTTTTAAGAAAAAAATATCAATTTTCTCGCCCTCCTCCACTGAGACTACAGGGGCCGTGCACAAATTACTTAATGGTCATAGGGGAGAGGGGGGTTACAAAAGGTTACGTAGGGGGAGGGGGGTTTTCGACAGCGTTTGCATTTGTGTGAAACTAAGAAAATTTGGAATGAAAATAAGTGAAAAGTTTTTTTTTTTTAGGGGGGGGTAGTGGTCTTGAAATCGTTACGTAATATATATACGTGGCGTGCCAAACCGTTACAAAACATTACATAGGGAGGGGGTCAAAAATTGGTAAAATCACCGTTACGTAATTTGTGTACGGCCCCACATCTGACTGTTCCTCCTTTTTGATTTCGAATCAAAATGCAAAACCCGGGTTGGACGTTCGAAGGCGTCAACCCGTCCTATTTGCTTGATAAAGTTTCTACGGAAATATCTCAGTCGATTTCTCCGGCCGTGTATGAACGCTTTAGGTTAGGCATTTGCATGTATCTCAGTCCCCAGCCTGTAAACAATGGTTACAAAATGAAAAGCCGAAAAATATTTTTTTTACGATATCTTTCATCAGTTTGGTATTAAAGTCGAGCAAAAACAATTTTTATTCGAGTCCTAAAGGTATGAAAATAGAAAATATTAGAACACAACAACATGCCCATCCTTTTCTGCCTAATGTGCTTTTCCGTTTGTCTGCGTCTTATACACGGCTGCTTGGCCCCCTAAGGATTTGCTTTGGAACCCTGTATGATTGTCATTTTTAGTCTAATAATAGCAATGTAATGAAAATGTACCTACTTTTTCAAAACAAAACAAATCTAGATTTTGAAAGAAAAATAAAGAGCTTCTGTGTGTAATATATTTTGTAATGTTGTCATGATTCTTAAATCCAAAAACAGGGCGCTTTGGCATTGTAAATAATTTTTCATTATGGTCAAGCCATGATGGTAATTTAAGTCTTAAAATATTTTAGCATAATTTAACGTTTTCGATGAAGCAATTTTTGATTAGGTTTTTCACATTTTTATGCCATGATATTGCTCACATTTTAAAGCTTTCTTTCCAATTTCCAGTTTCAATTTCTAGAATAAATCACTCAAATTTTTCAAGTTTTCACTGTTTTTTAGGCGTTCAAAAAAAGTACTGCCAAAAACATTTTTTCTTTATTAAAATGAAAAATATTTTGAAAAAGAACGTGCAAAAATATTTAAGGTTATTGAAGAGAGACAGCAGGCTATAAAAAAGTATTTTAGAGAAATTTCTGTTAAGTTATCTGTCTGTCATTTTGAGTGGTGTCGTGCATATGATTTTTATTTTGCAATTTTTATCCAAAAAACAGCAAAAATTGTAATTTTTCAAAGTGTAAAGTGTGTAAAACATAAGGTGGTATTAATTTCTTTCAATCAAAGTTCTTTACAGTCTTTAAATTTATCAAAAAACGTGTCCAACTAAAGTGTATTTTAGCACATCTAAAAATAATTTAACAGGTACACTTCTCTCCACATAAAACTGGTACAGCAAATACGATTTTTTATATTTTCCTATATGCAACACTGACTTTTTGACTTTGTCATTTTGAGTTATATTTTGGGCATATATAAACTTTATATAAGGAGACGGCTTGTTTAAAAACGTAAAAATGTTTTATTAACTAAAAAAAAGCTACATAGCAAAGGAACTGTCCCTCGAAAGGCAGGCACCGGTTTGACGAAAGTGACTAGCCCAAAACAATTAAAAGGCCAGATCAAGTTAACGAAATAAATAAAATACAAAAAAATAACAAATTTAAAAGCACCTGAAAAAATACTTATTTTTAATAGCCCGTCATTGCACCGTTGGCTGCAATGATGTTTTGAAGTCTTCTGGGCATTGAATTGGCAAAATTTTCAAATAAGTTTGAATTTTTAGCAATAACTTCCCCATATGCCCTTACGATGAGTTCCATTAGATGTTCTGAATTCCTGGAAATGATATTAAAACTTGCTAATTTCTTTGCGATAAGTCCACAAACTTTCTCTATTGGATTCGCATCAAAGGTTTTTGCAGGCCAAGGCAAAACTTCGATATTGTTATCCTGGAACCATCGCTGCGCAATTCCGGCCGTATGAAGTGGACAGTTATCTTGTTGGAATAAAAAATTATCTGGATAAGGACTCTCACCTCTGGAAGCATTACATTTTCCAGCATATTAACGTAAACTTCGGCTGTAAATCGCCCATTAATTCTAAATAGAGTGCCATGTCCTCTAGCCGATTTCCAGCTCCAAAAATTTACCGAAAATCTTCCCGCCCGGTCTTTGTTTCCAGCAATATATTGTTCTTCGTATCGGATCCTTGGCGGTTGATAAACCAGAATTTGTTTTTTATCGCTGTTGGACTTACAATTTTTCGTCCCTCAGAGAATAACTAAACGCAAAAATTAATCGAGACTGCTTCTTTTCCTCACTTTTTTTTGCCGCAATGCCACATCTTAGCCTCAGACGTTTAATGCTCCTACCTAATATTGTTATGGATCCTGGAAAATTTGATTCAATTTTTACTTCTTTCACTTTGGCAAACAGATGATTTTTCAAAAAATTGATTGCTTCTTGGTCTTTCTCTGGGCTAGTAACTTTCGTCAAACCAGTGCCTTCCTTTCGGTGGATAGTTTTCTCGGTTTTTTATGTTTACTATCGTAGATTTGCTTCTCCCATAATGAACAGCTACTTGCCGAATAGACCAACCACCGCCTAGTTTTGCTAAGATTTAAGCTTTATCAAATTCGGAAAGATGTGGCGGCATTTTTTTAAATTTGGATGACACTGACATCATGATGTTGTTAGGACCTACACTGACGTCAACATTCGAAGTTTTATTAGCGTGCTTGATTGACAGAATGAGTTGACTGCGCTGATATACTTGTCACATGTTTTATTTGAAAGCGTAAAGGAACAAAAATATTCTTGCTCGACCTCCCAAAACAATACGACTTGCCTGAGGGACTGCCTTCTACCAACACCGTTACAATGTTCTACGATAACAACACACAACTTGTGCAAGTACCACTTTGTTGTTTGATAATGATTATGTCAGTGTCAAAATTTATTTATAATAGTTATTTACTTTGTGAAAGTGCGCTGTTTTTAAATGTAAAAATTATTACAGAATTATAAAAAACTTTAGATTACCAAGGGAAAAAGTTGTAGAAATTAAATCGGTAATTTCCTGCCAAATAAACGCCAAATACAATCAAAAAGTTGTAAGTTTTTATTATTTATTTTAACACTTATGTAATAGCATAGCCCTATATATTTAAAAACAAAGGCAGGTCAACCCGTACAAATCAAAACACACATTAAACGCGCGGCTGCCCAAAATTACATTAGGGAAAATTAATACCTTTTTCCTGCACATGTGTTGGTATCGGGGTCACCAAGTGACGTCACGCCGATATGCGCATTGTCATACCGTGTTAAGTGTATTGTGGTCAGGAGTCTGTGACTTTGTCACTTTCAGGAAGACAATGCCGTACTATAGATTTTTTTAAAATTAAACAGACTGCTAACTTCTGCTGTACCAATTTTATGTGGAGAGAAGTGTATATAAGAAAGCTATTTTAAGGGCTTGACCATTAAACAACAAAAACTAAATTTTTATTTTGAACATTTTGATGCCGGCGATTTTTTTAACTGTTCCTGCGTAATTTTTGGGTGGAGAATCCGAAATAGCCATCAGATTTTGTCTATCAGATCTAGTTTTTAAAAGGAGTTATTTACTTTACTTTTTTTTAACCTCTTATCTATATTCTACGTTATAACTATGATTATTGCCAGTAGTAGCAGTAGCTTAACATACATTCATACTCATATTAGTCACTATCACCTACAAATTTTCTTTTATACGAATTTCTAGCATGGAGTTTACTGGTGTAGTCTTCAACGAGACTACACCAGAGTCTCGCTAAAGGCTCCAACAGTAGTCGGCCATCATGTGGCTATCCCATCGTCCTTGATATCGATCTTCCATAGTTTTAATGTCCTGATGGAATCTTTCTCCCTGTTCTTCACTACAGTCACCTAAATTTTCTGGAAAGCCATCTAGGTGACTGTGGAGGTAGTGAACTTTTATACTCATGTTAAAACCGAGAATATGAAAATTTTTGATTTCCAAGAAAATTTTTAACTACTTGAACAAATGAACCCCAAGCGTTAGATTCAGTCTCATTCATTGATGTGGTAAACTGTAGATCTTTAATAAGTTGCTTTATTTGAGGACCATCAAATATACCAGCTTTTAGTTTTTCCGTGCTAATCCCAGGAAACTTACTTCATAAGCCCCAACTTGACATGCAAGGGTGGTAGTAAGATTTTTTCTCTCGTAACCAAAGGTTCATTTACTACGTTTTGTTTTCCTTGAACCACAGTATCTCTTAAAGGCCAATTTCTCTTATCCCAGTGCCGATCTTTAGCTCTGCGGTCCCAAAGACATAAAAAACACTTTGCTGTCCAAGAAGAAAGTTCACCATTTTCAAATCAACACAAATTTCCGACTGATGTGCTATTGTTTTCATGGTAGTAAAATGTCCAATAGGAATTGAGGCATATTTGTTACTGTTATGTAAAAGGACACATTTTAAACTACGTTTTGAACTGTCAATGAAAAGGCGCTAATCGTCTGAAGTGTATTCCTTCTCTAACTTACGATAAAATGTAACATTAGTGCCTGGATAAAGAAGGTTCTTTTCTTTTAATCTAGATGCAAGTAATTCAGCACACTCCTTTGAGAGGTATAGGTCTCTTACGAGATCATTCAGTTCTTGTTGATTAGAACACTGAGGAATTGTTAGATCTGCTTCAAATTCACTGTCATTTTCTGATTGTATTCTTTGAATCAGACGTTGATGTTTCTGTATCATCTTCCTGGATTTCAGGAAGACGGCTGAAGGTTGGAATGGGTATTTCCTTAGACTGCGGCACAGGTCTTCGTGCAGAATATAGATCAGGATATGTCCATTTATGTCGATTGTTCCTAGTTACGTGGTTCCCTCCAGACCATTGCTACACCAAATTTCAGGCACTTAATGTTTCCAATAGTTCACTGTCGCAAATGTTCAACACATGTTTTACACACCACATGTGGAGCCCAAGATTTATCTTTATCTCCCAAATAAAAGCCAAAATAGGCAAGATAAGACCTTTTCACAAATTCAGAAATAGTTTTTCTACTTTCGTTCAAAGTTTATTCGCCACATACATAACACAAAACATCTGGATGGTTTACACAGCTACCTACGCCTGCTTGTGGATCCCATTGTTTTAGTTTTAACACTATAAAACGACGAAAATGTACAAAAAATTATGACACAACTTTATTTGCAAAAACTACACAATAAACTAAGTCGAGAAGGATAAAGATAGACAAAAGGTACTATGTGTCCAAAACCAATTAATCGGGGTTGAGCAGGTATGGGGAGATCGGATCATAGGGAATTGGATCCTAGTTTTGAATACCAAATTTCTATTTTGAATTTTAAAGAGTTGATTTATTTATTTTTGCCTTTTATTACAACTATATTCAATTAGTCTCTGTGTCACAAACTAGAGCTGATAGAAAAAATCTGCTACCAGTTTTAGAATCAGCACATTAAGTATATGTAAAATCAGTTCTTAGATCTTAGGCACCAAAATTTTGTTTTTATTTTGTTGGCCTGTTATTATCAATCAACAAAGTGGTATGGGCACAAGGTGTGTGTTGGTATCATAGCAGAAGTCTTCTCAATCAAATCGAATTTATTTTGAAGGTTAAGCGCAACGAGAATGGAGAGTTAATAAACCACTGATTTATCGTCACCTTATTTGCTTGCCGTATTACCGCAACTGACATGCTAAATAGTAGTTTTCACAACTAATGGCTAAAATAGTTCTTTTTTACAAGCGTTGGTTTAAATAACAAGCGCAGCGAGGAATTTAAAAACGCGAGTACAAAAAAGCACAATTTAGCCGCGAGTTGTGAACATTTTTTTTTTTAATACCTTTATCAAAAAATCCAAGAGAAACAGGAAAATGCTTTTAAAAATATCGAACGAAGAGCACTTCATGATGAATGAAATAACAATATGGTTTCCATAGTGATGTGACTTTTTACTCGGTGACGTTTATTGTTGCGACATTTTAATCTTTGATTTTTTCGTAAGTACTTGGTAAAAACTGGCGGAAATGTTTTAATTTTTCGGCAAGAATAATTAGATTTTTTTTATATTACTATTTTCTGCTGTTTCTCTTTAATTTTGGGTAAAAAACGGACAGAAATCTTTTTTTTTTGCATCGGTAACCAAAAAAGGCATGCTTTAGTTATCTCCAGACAGTTAGTAGAATCATGTTTTTTATGAAGGTTTAAAAAAAAAGAGTTTTTAAACCACAAACAAAAATTATCCTAACCGTATCCTTTTGCCCACATACAAACTGCCAATGTAAACAGAATAGAAAAGAAAACAACTATTCATGTTTTTTCAAATTCACTTTCACAAAAAAATCCCAACTAAACAAAAAAACGAAATATCATCTACCAGCCGAGTTCCGTTAGGCTTCCGTAAGTAACTTATTTCGGCTCGGTTATTTTTGGATACGGGAGAAAAATTTCTGTGGTTTACGGTTTCAAATAAAACATAAGACCAAAATATCAATCAAAACTTCGAATACTGACGTCAGTGTTCGATGTGCGAAAACTAACGGAATTGGGCATAGATAGTATCATACTGTGTTAAGTAAGTATATTGTGGATAGGCTAGGAGTTGATCGGCCTATATGGAAAGGATAGTGGTGTGTGATTTCGTAGATTATAGCACAGCCATATTTTGACTGTATTTAGTCTTTTTCAAGCCCTGCAAAAAACTTCATGCGTTTTCAATTCTATAATTCTTATGACATTCATGGGGTTTATAGATTACCCGATTGATTCTACCATCGACTCTGGAGACCGGTGAGCCTTTGCGATGAATATCACTAACGTTATTTAATCAGCTTTTTGTTGTTGTTATTATTTTGTTTTTAAATAATAAAGATTGTTAAAAGTATTGAAAGACAGATTTCGAGGACTAATGCTGGGTTTATTCAGCAAAATAAAATAAAGAGTAAGAACACCCAATAAAAATCCATTCTTATATCTTGTTTTATTTTATTTGCTGTATAAACTTAGCCTAAGAAGATAAATAAATCTTCAATTTGTGCTGGCGTAAGATGGACATAAAGTTTTATTCTCGCCATATCCTCCTGAAGCCTCACGAGGATTTTTGGTTCGTCTCTATTGAAATACATGGATTTTTTTTGGAACGAGCACAAATTTCTCAATTGGAAAAAATTAAAAAAAAAAAAAGTAGACTTTAACTAAACTCTGACTAAATTTTATCACCTTTTCCTAATTTTTCGATGGCTCATCGAACTCAACGATATGGAATGTCGGATAAACGTCATATTTCATTTATCAAAAAACCGATAACATCGGTGAAAAAAATCTGATGAATTTACAACGTCACCCCTGGCTGTCATGGAAACGAAGAAAGTTTTAACCAGACTGGACTTGACAATTTATTCCTTGGGTGACATAACCAAATATTCAAATCGTGTTCAAAACGTGTTTAAATCGCTTCATAAAAACCAAAAATGAATCGTATTGAAAACGTATTCAATTCTACGTAAAAACGTATTAATTAGTATGTTTTCACATCGTATTCAATACGTATCGAAAATCAGGCATCTTGTCTTTACGTATATTACGCTCTTTGTCAGAACAGAAAACATGCTCTATGAATTTTTTTTAATACGTATTGCAGTGGCGGTCCCAGCAATTTGAAAAGGGGGGGAGGCGGTTTCGATTCGAAAAGAAAACTAGAATAAAAGCATATCTTTTATGAGGAACATATCAATATATGCAAACAAATCTTAGTGACTACAAGCGCGGATTTGTTCTGAAATCTAGAGGGGGGTAGATTGTAGATTGTAGATTTTGCGGCCGCTCGGCACTGCTACCTTTAACAGATATTTGGTACATGACTCTAAAACTTAGATTGCTTCCAGGAAACGTAGACTTCTTCCAAAGGAAGCTATTTTCTTGGGTGGTAGTTGGTCCACTTCTTCAGGTGATAGTGATATACCCTCGAGGTATTTAAGCCTCTTGCAGAGTTGGGCTGGGCATACTCAGAGTAGGTTCTGCGGTTTGTGTTTCGTCTAAGCAATATGTACAGAGGTCGTTTTCTGCTCTACTTATTGTTTTTAGTTGGTACTTCACCGGACAGTGATCGGTGAGCAGTCCAACGACCGTTCTTATGTCTGTTCTGTTCATGATTAGGAGCTGTTCAGCTCTTTTTGCTGAAAGGGTCGTAATAAACTTTTTTGCTTGTCTTTGTTCTGGAGTATGCCTCCAGTGAGATGACAGTAGGTCTTTTTCCCATTTATTCAGATCTCCAATAGAGGCGAGTACTCAAATTTTAGATTTTAAGTCATTTATTTCATACATTTTTTATTTAAAAAAAATAGAAATGTTTAAATTCGCCGAAAATTTCTGAGAAAATTACATTAAAAAGGCAATTTTTGAGTTTAAACTAATAATGTCACAATTTATGTCCTACTTTTGATTTGCTAAATGTTTTCATAAAAAATTTAAAGCAAGGGTAAGGAAGTCAGTTACCCTCCTATACCCCTGAAAACCGCGCTTGAGTAACTACATATAATTTTTTCAGTTATAAAAAACTTAGATAACAAACAAATCACAAACAAAAATTAATAGCTAAATACTTTTTTTTTGAGGCCTAAAAAGCTTTTTAAGTTGAAACATTATCCTATTGCATATCTAAAACCGTAGATAGAAAATACTTAAGATATGTAACTGATAAGTGGAAGTGAGAATAGTCCGTTGCACTTCCACTCGTTATAAACACTGATCAGGCAAGTGGTGCCCCCCATTTACCTTGCGGAAAGTATGGAAACCAAAAATTTTGTTTTTCCGAGTAACTGTTAGAGGGCGCTAGCGGAGACCGCAATAAATAGGTAGTGCTGGTAACGAGGATACATGCTAATATCCGACGCAAGCCAACGGTATCCAAACAGCAAGCCAAGCCATGAAAGGGGAATTATCCCAAGTTTTTGATTCTTTGCTGAATACCGGTTTATCAGTGGCGTAAATCGTAGATAGAAAATACTCCTCTATCTACGCGTAAATGAATGAACTTGTTGCTAAGGGAATGGGAGCTGGTAGAGAGATCATAATATAAATTCATGAATATGCTGAATGAAGCAAGACAGTTTTTATTATTATTAAACGATTATATTTAACTTTACAGTCTGCCTGGCTATCAAATTTTGCGATTCGTTTTTGACACACTTCCCGTAAACCGATTTTAATAAAATTTGGCACAGTAGTGTAGTTCGGATAATAATACAATATTATGAAAAAAAAATTGGTCGGTAGGGGGTGGTTAAGGTTTAAAAATAAGGGGCTAAATTCATTGACACACTTCCCGTGAACCGATTTTAATGAAATTTGGCACAGCAAAGTAGATCCGATGACAATACAATATTATGAAAAAAGGGGGGAGTAGTGGGTGATTGGGGGGTGTAAAGGGGGTAAAGTGGTCTAAAGGGAGCAAATTCAGAACTTTGAAATGAAAACAGATACGAACATGTGGTTTTCAGATTTATTATTGAATCTGGTGACAATACAATTTTATAAATCAAAATCGGGGGTAGGGGGGGGTAGTTAAGGGGTGTAAAAAGGATAAATTCAGAGCTTTGTAATGAAAACAAATACAAAAGTGCGGTTTTCAGATTTATGATTTGATCTGGTGACAATATAATTTTATGAAAAAAAACGGAGGTAGAGGGTGGGTGAGGAGTGTAAAGGTGGTAAATTCAGAACTTTGTAATGAAAACAGATACAAACATGCGGTTTTAGTGACAATACAATTTTATGAAAAAAAATCGGAAGTGGGGGGTGTGAGTGTGAGGGGTGTAAAGGAGGTAAATTCAGAATTATTTTATACTGGGACTTTTATGCAGAGTTAATTGGGAGAGAACTTGTACAAAATTGACAGGAAAGAAACCTTGTAATAATAAGGCATTGCTAGAAATGGAAAGGTTGCGAAAAAATTATATAAGGTGTGCCAAAAAACAACTGCACTTTTTAAAATGATTATAACTAAGCAAGAAATTGTCCGATTTTAAAATACTCAATATAAATAAAACTTTTTAGAAATCTAAGGTTTCAAAATATACAAGACGAATGTCAAACTTGACATTTCCTAAAAATCCAAGATGGCGGACCTATTTAAAAAAATAGGCAGTTTTAACCCCCCTAGATATTTTTTTGTGTGCGACACTGTAATAAATCTGAAACATAGGTTACGAAGTCACATTATTTTAAAGCGAAAGCGTAGAAGAATATATATATCATTTTAAAAATTCTTCTCTTTCCTCTGCTAAAATGAAAAATATTTAATGAGAGAGGGCAGAATTTTAGAGGTAGATGGAGAGATAATTTAGTAAAGTGCAAAAATATTAAGGCAATTGTGTACTAAAAATTTTAGTTGTCATCTGTCATCTTTAGTGGTGTCGTGCATATGATTTTTATTTTGCCATTTTATTATAAATTCTCCTCCGTATGACAGTAGCTATTTGCATTGAAAGTTCCTTTTTTTCCAAAAATTTAGTTTTGGGATACAAGCATTGCAAAAATATTTCGGAAAAAATTATTTTATTATATATTATATTAGTTGATGAGCATAAATATAATAAATGCTATAATCTTATTTCTATTATAGGTATTTATTGTATTTAATATTTTTAAATATGCTTTTTTATTTTAACTTAACAACAATTTGTTTTCAAATTTAAATATTTAGCGGCCATATTACAAAATAGAATCGTCTACCATGATGAACCTTGAAATAATTTAGTTAAATACCTGTTCAATTATTTTAAGATGTGCTAAAATACACTTATATACACGTTTTTTGGTAATTTTAAACACTATAAAGAACTTTGATTGAAAGAAATTAATACCACCTTATGACTTACACGATAAACAATTACAATTTTTGTCGTATTTGGATTAAAAAAAAAACACTCAAGATGACAGACAGATGACAAAACAGAAATTTTTAGTAAACAATTGCCTTAAATTATTTCCATCTTCCTCTAAAATACTTTTTAATAGCCTGCTGTCTCTCTTCAACAACCTTAAATATTTTTCATTTTAACAGAGAAAAATGGTTTTATTGCAGTACTTTTTTGAAGCTAAAAAAAAAGTGAAAACTTGAGAAAACTGACTGTTTTATTCTAAAAATCGAAAGTTTGGAAAGAAGGCTATACAATGGGAACAAAATCTTGGCATAAAAATTTCTTAAACAAAAACGTTACCCCTTTAATTATGCTAAAATATCTTAAGCCAAATTTATTTATATTTAATATTTTGTTTATAACTGAAATTTTCTAGGAAATTCCCGAACTGCCCGATGGTTTTTTTTAAATAGTTCCTACCTACTTAATTATTAATGCGAAAAAACGGTAATTATGCAGTATACGGTTTTCTGCCATTTTTGATTTTTTATGAAAAATTCTTTATGGTGGCACCTACTAGAGTCCCTAGGACCCCCAATCCGCCTGCGCCGGTTGTTTTTTTTTTTAATTTTTTTTTCACTAAAACCACCCAATCCAACACAGTCCAACCCAACCCAAC
The DNA here is from genome assembly GCA_963921995.1 of Oxystoma pomonae. Taxonomy (NCBI): domain Eukaryota; kingdom Metazoa; phylum Arthropoda; class Insecta; order Coleoptera; family Brentidae; genus Oxystoma; species Oxystoma pomonae. The sequence continues at coordinate 100,469,342 of OY998165.1, forward strand.
CCAAAACAATCAGAAAAACATTACAACCCCCCCCCCCCGGGCAACCTTTTTTCTCTTACAAAAAAAATCGGGCGCAGGCAGATTTGAGGTCCCAGGGACCCTAGTATAGGTGCCCCCATAAAGAATTTTTCATAAAAAATCAAAAATGGCAGAAAACCGTATACTGCATAATTACCGAGAAAACATTTACCAACAGTTTTTTGTTACTATAAAACAAAAACGTGCAAAATAAGGAACACTTACCTGTAAGCGTTAATAAATCACAAGAATAAAACTGTTTTTGTTTCAAAAATCACAGAATCAACAAGATAATATTCTTTTTTATTCTAACACTAAAAAAGTACTGATAAGAACAAGAAGAATATTCTCTATGTCGTCATAAAAAGTTAATTTCAATGATATACGGTTCGATTTCCACCAAATCTAAACAATGGCAGTGATATTTCTATTTTCTACACTATCTAGCGCAGGAGGAATGTTAATGCTAAGTTAATAGCGCCACCTATACGAAGTCAAGTGAAACATTGGAGTTATTACAGATTGCAAAGGAAAATTGATTATGTCTTCTATGCTTACAGATTTCGCTGCGGCGAAATGCACTGGGTTGATGACAGTCGAGTTGTCCAAAAGCGACTATGCGCGCTCTGGGGAGTTATCCACGAACGAAATTTTTGCTAACATTTTAGCCCGTAAGGTTACCTATCTTCAGTATTTCCTCTATCTACGCTAAAACATAAGATGCCTATCTCAAAAAAAAATCGTTTCTGGTTTTTTTGGGCAAACTCGCTCAATGTCAGTTTCAATATGTCTGTTGATATGCAGCAACGCTAAGCCCGTCAGACGAATTTCCCTAATCAAAGTGTTTTTAAGTACTTATGTTTTCAATCTTCTGAGGCATGAGAAGCTTCTTTCTAACGAAGCATTAGTTACTGGCAAACATCCAAGAATGTTTTTATCAACGGAAGAATATCGCCACACTTCTTCATTGCCTAGAAAACGTTATCAGGTATGTTTTGATTTAAGCTTTTGCCTATTTCTAACCAATATTGTTTCCAAATACTGACTTCTCCTAATAAAAGCTATAATACTGTTCTGTATTTCCAATCGTTTTCGAGATAAGTACTTTCGTCATGCATTTGCTTATTCTTGGTGTGACGAATTGAAGATCAAACTGTCTCAAAATACTGTAGAGGGATTCTAGAATGTCTTTAAAGGAACTTTCTGCAATTTCTCGTTTTTTTCCCCAAAGACTTCAGGGTGACCACCAGCATCTTTGTTGTCTACTTTTTTCTGCAGCAAACGGGGGGGGGCGATCGCACCCTGGGACCGCCACTGCGTATTGAGTACGATATGAAAACTTACTAAATTAATATTATCGAGAGTTAGATCAAAGTTTCAATAACAGAATAAATAAAAAAGAAGTTAAAAAACCTCCAAATCAGTTACATCAACCAAAAAGAATCTACAAACAAAAGATCATAAGATCTTGGGTGGAAATAACGAAAATACAAACCTGGATGAGCATCCCAAAAGGAACACACAAAGGACCAAAGTGATAATAGAAATGATTAAACGATGTTTCGCCCTGGGTAACCAGCGTGGGCTCGTCACTGGTTCCACTAGTCAGCCTCCCCACACAGCATTAAACACCATCATACACTTTGATTTCCAAGTTTAAATCACTCACAAATAGGATTGTGATCCTAAGGCAATTTTGGTTTTTAATTGCCTTAGGAGCATAATCCTATTGAAAATATTAACACGCCAGTGCGGAACGATGCCTATTTGTGAGTGATTCAAAGTTGGAAATCAAAGTGTATGATGGTATTTAATGATGTATGGGGAAGGTGACCAGTGGAACCACTGATGAGACCACGCTGGTTGCCCATGAAGAAACATCGTTTAATCATTTCTCTTTTCGCTTTGGTTCTTTGTGTGTTCCTTGTGGGATGCTCATCCAGGTTTGAATTTTCGTTATTTCCACCCAAGGATCTTTTGTTTTAAACAGAATTTTTAAACAGAATAAATACTGTTACAAGATCTGTGTTAATATATCAGCCTCACTTGTAATGACCATCCTTAGATTGTTGTGTAATACACCAACTATTACGTTTCCCATACGTTAATGATTATTGTTTTTAGATGTCACAATTTCAACTAATTGAGTTAATTCCAGTGTTGAATTATGATTGTGGACTTTCCTCTCATCCAATAGTGGTTGAAGTTAATAGTCCAGATGAAATTACTTCTATTTTTGATAATATATCCTACAATAAGGTAAGCAACAAAATGTAGTCCTGATCTTAAGACAATGTTTGGTTTTGAGCCCCAGAAACCTCCACTGTATGTACACGGCAGTACTAAGACCAAGGATCCAGTACGGATCTATAGTCTGGTGGCCCGCAGTGGAGAAGGTCGGCACTACCCTCAAGCTTAGGAGCCTACAGGGAACCATATGCAGAGGGATAACCGGCGCTATGAGGACGGCACCTATGCAGGCACTCGAAACCATTCTGGGACTGCCGCTGCTTCCGATCTGGATCAGAAAAGAAGCGATGGCGACCCACCTCTGGCTGAGAGATACAGGTCAATGGAGAGGAGGAGGGGAAGCTGCGGAGCATCTTAGGATTGCCCAAATCGCCGAGAGAGAAATTCCAATGGCAGCGATCAAAAAACCCCTGGAGATTCAACAAGAGGTACAAAGTAGTCATCCCAGACAGGGAACTATGGTAGAGTGAAAACCTCCGCGAACAGTTCGAGGAGAACGCTGTGATTTGCTACACCGATGGGTCCAAACTGTCGGAGAAGCAAACCACAGGATCGGGGGTTTACGTAGAAGAGGAGGTTCGAAAGAGCTACCCGCTCGGAGAGCAAGCCACGGTCTTTCAGGCAGAGGTCTATGCCATAATAATGGCTGCAACCATGGAGGAAATAAAGAACGGTAGGAAGAAGCATATTTATATATGCTCCGACAGCCAATCGGCCCTAAAGGCACTAAGGGCGCCCAAGATCAACAACACCCTGGTGGAGGAATGTGCGGATGCACTAAAATCCTTGGGAGAGGGCAAACAAGTGACGCTTATGTAGGTACCGAGAAATATGGGGGTGCCGGGTAACGAGATGGCCGACGAGCTCGCCAGGATCGAGGCAAGCACCCAGTATGTAGGACCGGAACCACTCCTAGGAACAACCAAGAGGCAATTACAAAGTCGACTCAATAAATGGGCCAACGATGCCATGACGACCGCTTGGAGAGGGGGAACAGGATGTAGCCAGACAAAAATGGCTTCTGGGGAGATCACGAAGGGTCGCTGGTCTGCTGACAGGAACTATAACAGGTCACAACCGACTAAAGAAGCACATGACCCGAATCGCGGTGGAAAATGACTCGACCTGCCGGACCTGCGGACGGGCAGAAGAGACATCTCGACATGTTATAGCGAACTGCGAGGCATACCAGAGGACGAGATGCCAGGTATTCGGTTTACCGACCCTAGATGAGGAGGACCTGCACACGCTTAAATGGGACAAAATACTGGACTTTGCAAAAAGAACAGTGAAACCAGATGACCAGACTGCCAGACCAGTGGTGCAGGCGGTAGATTAGAGACAGGCTCGGGGTATGGCGGAAAGGGCCCAGGGAGGCCTACTTGCCAGGCTTCGCGCCGCCTCTTCTCTACTACTACTAAGACAATGTCTTTCCTAGACACATATCAAGATCTTAATTTTCAAAGAAAAGTCTTAAGAATCAACGTCTAATAAAATCTAAACACATTTTACAATCAAATTTTTTCTTTTGATGCTGACAACAATTTTAAAATTTTGTCTTTCGAGAATTAATTTAATGTACTTTTAGGGAGCTTCATTACTTAGGATGCTTGAGAATATGGTCGGTGAATACAATTTTCAAAATGGCGTCACAAATTACCTTAAAAAGTACGCATTTGGAAACGCAGTGACTCAGAATTTCTTAGACGAAATTCAGAACGTAGTCGGCCCAAGTATTAACGTTTTAGATATTATGGATACATTTACCGTCCAAATGGGCTATCCCGTTATCAATGTCGCTTATAACGAATCTTCGAAAAGTTTCACTTTGACTCAAAGGAGGTTTTTGAGAGATCCTAACGCCAGTTTTAATGCGACCGACTCTAAATACAGGTAAAACTACTTTTAATATTTTTGGTTTTTGCTTTGTAATTTTAAATCTACAAAGCTGTTGTAAATGTATCCCCGGTGTACGCAGCACACTGGTACAGAATCTGATATTACCCAGTAAACACATAAATATTCTAGGAATATTCCTTCTAGATGATATGAATGAGGGGGTTTTTGATGTACTATTAATATGAATAGAATATCTAATACTTGGAACATTAATGTTCTTGAATGTTCTTTTACAGTGGGATTTACTAAGATCTAAAATAGTACCCCTCGTAGGTCTAAATATTTACACCTGTGAGGGGTACCAAATTTTAAAACCCATTTTCAAAAAACACTTACCCATACAGAAAAGATACAAAGTTATTGCTCATTTTGTATTGTTATTGCAAAATACCACAGAAAAACTTCTTTTTTTTCTCAAAATATTCCATATTTTAGGACAAAATGCCCTAAAACTAATTTTTTTTTGACAGGTTTCAAAATGGCAAATGGTGAATACGCCAAAAATTTGACACATAATAGCTTCATCATCTGTGTTTGAGGTTATAAAGTTGATGATTTTTTAGACCACCTCTGGGGGTGGTTTAAATTTATAATCCCCAGAAAGGATTGTTTTGTGGCAATTGGTAATAAGCCCCTTTATAATTTCCCTAAGCAACCGTTTTTACAAGAATTAATTTACCTTATTTAATATCCCAAGTTGTTCATTAATCAATAAAACACCTCCAATTTTGTCCAGAAAAACGCCATATTTTGAACCCGTTTTCAGCACAAAGAATATATTTATGAGGGCACTACGAGGCAAAACAAACATAGGTCACTGATTATGCACGAAAACTGTCTCCAATGAGTAGAATCGAAAACAACTGTACCTATTCATTTATTTACAAACAAAACTGAAATTAAAACATTGAGTTTATCCAAGAGCTTAATCATCAAACAAAGCTTTCCACTGAAAGATCACACTCAAAGGTCTCAACGATGAATTTTTATCGATACTTCGCTAATGACTATTTTATCATGTTCTACCAGAGAACTGTGCACTGAACAGTTCGTTGAGCCGACATGACTCCTTTGTGAACGCATGAGTTGGATTCAGGTCTGTTTTTAGCCGCATTTTTTTTTTTTCATGACATACTTTGATGAAATATTTTTATTTGTGGTTTGCGATTGCGAGGGTATTGTTTTTGTAAAGTTTTTTCATATTTTCGATAGATAAAGACCCCTTTTAAATAAATACAAAGTTAGTCTAATTTTTATTTTATGATTACATATCGAAATGGTTTTGTGACAGTGAGTATCAATCGCGAAAATCAATAAACATGGGTAAGTTTTGATAAGAGTAACATATAACGTCAATTTATTTTGCTCAACATTGTTTACTATTTAGATCCCCCCGTAGAGTTAAAAAAAATTTCTTTTAAATAGAAATTTTCTTCTTAAATCAAATAAAAGATTGTGTTAAGATGATTCTTTACTAAAAAAACATAATTAAAATTATTCTTATAAATCAACCTATGTCCAAAACTCCAGGAAGTCGGTATAAAATGCTTAAAACCAACAATTTTACTTAAACTTAGGACCTGTCTAAAATAGGCTAAACCCTTTTAGTAAATCCCACTGTTTATGTTTACTGGGTACCGTGCGGAAATTTTTAAAAAATGCTGCTTTCATGAGCAGAAAATTCATAAATGTTCCCTAGGTACACCCTTTCTGTTAGATCGGAGCTTATTTTTTTTACTTATTTTTTGGATTAGCTCATGGCTTCAAAAAGTTTTAAGCGTGTACCAAAAAAAAATATCTCAATATTTGAGTACGTATTCACAATACAGATATTTTCTCTTAATTTGAAATAATTTTAGTCAACTTTGGGTTTTCAAACCTTTGCCTGAGTACAGCTCTACAAAGTCGACTAATTTGATGAAAAATGCATTTGTGTAAATAAAAAGTTTATTAAATTTAGCAATACTTAAACGATGATCTGCTGTACGATCAAGTTTATAAGAAAAAATTGGCTGCTACAACCTGCGACCAATAAAATATATATTTTTTTAAAGAAACGTTGTCATTTACATTTTTACGGACACATACCAATGAAGATCTTCTTCATATGCTGTTGATTTCGTCTGATCCAATAATTTCGCAACTAATACCCCCTACTAGATCAAAAAACGAAGTACTGTGCAAAGGAGTTATTTACTAGCTTGCGGAACCAAGTGTAGACACCTTAGATTAGAAAGAAACAAGATACCTGACACTTACGGAGACTTTGGTTATGTTATTATATGGAACAATGTTTACCTTTCTGTTGTTTACAGTAAACACACCAGTGGCCTACCTACTTAAATAGAAATTTACACATGGATTAAATTATTAAAATTTTACTATAATATGAAATCTGCAAAATAATTTAAAAAACATGTAAAAAATAATTCTGCCAATTTGAGCTTTGGAAGCTTCCTAACAATAAATGTTTGTAGTATAATTTTATACAAAAGAAATTTATTACAAAGTTTGTATATGATTTATAGCATTTTCAATTTTCAACACAATAAAATTATGCTAAACATTAAAACAAAGAAACACAGTTCATAGCACCTGGAAAATCAAGAAAAAAAATATTATTACCCACTAGCTAAAAATTATGTTATTGTGTTTGTTAATTTTGTTATTTTTTCTGGTCATTAGCAGAACCTTACTTATACTGACTTCTTCAGTACACATTAATAATAGGACAGACAAAAAGAATTAAATATCAATTCGAAGAGCGAGCGCAGATGATAACGGCGGCAGTATAAATCAACCTTAATATTCTAATAAGAGGTAGGAATTCAATATTCTTACAAACCTGAACACATGTGAATTAACTTTTATTGTGTTTTGCAAATTGCAAAAAACGTTCGAAAATATCTTGTTTGAGCATTAACTACTTCATCAAAAGTATGCTTTATTTTATCGTCTTTATAAAAAAAAAACCGAAAAAAACCTTATAAAAACGTTCGAAAATATCTCATTTTAAATATCTTTGTATTGTTGTGATTTTATTTGTAAATAAACAGTGGTTATTATTTGCCAAGGAGTTTTCGTTGGACCAGATATCTTGTCTCTTTTTAATCTAAGGTAGACATGATAGTTGCACCAGAAAGTAGCAGTGAGGAGAAGGACTAATTAATTTGGGTTAAGTATAAAATTTTATGAAAATATATGTAATTAGAAATTATTAAATATAATAGTCCATAGTTTAAAGTTTATATAAGGGTGCAAACGCACAATCGTCTGTACTTTTTGAGACAATGATGTGTTTGAAATTAACTCTGTGTTTCGGACTTCCATTGTCTATATTTTATTTATACACGACATTTCGATCAGTACATTCTCTGATCGAAACGCCGTGTATAAATAAAATATAGACAATAAAAGTCCGAAACACAGAGTTAACTAATGTTTTGGTTACTTGTGACCTCTGCACAACAAGGGAGGGGGTTGGGTTTGAGGTGGGAGGTAGTCATAATAATTTAAAGATAAATAATTGAATTTCTGCGCGGGATTATCAAATCCTGGACAAGTATGCGCAGGGGAAGCCTGGAGGCTTAGGTGACCCGCTCAGAGCCACTGAAAGTCAACTCATAAAGGTCTAAATCACCAATAAAATGGTAACCTGAAACTATTCTGTTACTGAAACCCCTCCCCACCCCGAAGTGGGGAGTTTCTATAAAAAACAAATATGCGTACGGCACTGTCTAAAATTGGTAAACTGGAAAAAGCAGCAATAACATAACCAAATTATTGGATTAAAATTTTTTTATTAAGAAAAAAATTTATAATAGGGCCAAAACACAAAGGAAGAGTGTAAAAAGTAACTTGGCCCTACCCCCTCCATTTACGCCGGTATCCGGGCCAGATGGGGTCGTTCTCTCGTGGAGGCGGCCTTCGTTACACACCTCCCAAGTCGGTAGCCTGCTGAAAGACAAAAAGACCAAAAAAAAAAATAGCTGATCTGGGGTTCGAAGGTAGTTGATGACCCGTTCGATTACGTTAATAGTGCCTACGGGAAAAACAAGATTTAATTGCATTTATAATTTTACTCTTTTGCATTTATTTTAGATACAAGTGGTCCGTTCCTATTACATATGTCACAAAATTGGGAAAATCAGAAATTATCGTTTTTCCTTACTCAGAGGAAAAAAGTAAGTATCAGTTTTATTTGCTGCAAACTAAAACAATTTTACATTGTGATTTGGAATAAAATTAAACGTTTGAGTTCCTTTTATCAAACTCTCTGACCGATATAACATTATAAACGAAGTATTGCTTTGTTTTTTTTTAATAAGAAACTTTTATGCACTTTATGTATTTTTGCGATTATTAACTATACAGGGTTCCTCAGATTTTCCTTAGGGTTATGATTTCAATAAATCAAACAGAAATGGCATAGAAATTTCTGCGCGCACAAAAGAAACAGGTATATTGAGCAATGGTGCCAGTTTGTTATTATCTCCGGACTGCTTTCATGAGAAAAAATTGTCGCCACTCTTTCATTGTGAGCATAAATCATAGTTGCAATAATAACCGTTGACAAGATGTCTGCAAATTCCGCTAGATGGCGGCCACACCATGAGATGATCGAGGAAAAAATTAGATGTTTTCAGGTCCAAACAGCAGCTTTTTCTTGCTTAAAGGAGGCGGCAGGGTCCATTATTTACAATACTGAGCGATAAACTCGTGAGGTTGTTAACATTAGAAAGAAATATCTTCGCTTTTAATTAAATTTCTTTCCATTCTGTCCTACTAGTGACATCTATCCGGAAACGGCCAAACCATGCAGCTAGCAGTAGCAGCCAAAGAAATCAATAAACGGCGCTGTTTTTCCTGCACAGCTTTTTGCTTGCGATATTATTGATTTTAAATAAAGCTGGCCCTACACTACATTTGATACTTTCGAGGTGTTTTATGACATGATCTCGAAACATGTAGCGAACCAATTCTTCAAAACTAGCGGGAGGGTAAAAGCGAAAAATAAGGGGCTGCCAATATTTGTAACACCCAAAAAGGGGTGAAAAGATTTATTTTGCTCTGTTTCTTTACAAAAAACGTTTTTTTTACGAAAAACTTGAGCTCTGCCACTTTCTTAATTTTTTTCTTCAACTTTCTCGAAATTTTCGTCATACCGTAGAAAAAAATTATTTCCCCCATGGTCATACTCTACTTTTATTCGAAAAAATTTAGAAACAGAGACGGGATCAGTTTTCCTAAAACGGGGGATCTTGGTTTCGAGTGAGAAGATAGAGGGCGAGGCAGGCAAAAATTTTTCAATTAAATTAGCCGAACGTAAAAATGTTAGAAAAACAAAGCACGAAATAAAAATGGCGCCGCTTACAATTTTTTTTCAAAAATTACGTAATTTCGGGAACGCAAAAAAATTGGTCTAAAGAGTATAATTTTTAAGAAAAAAATATCAATTTTCTCGCCTTCGTCCACTGGGACTACAGGAGCCGTGCACAAATTACGTAATGGTCATAAGGGGGAGGGGGGATTACAAAACGTTACGTAGGGGGGAGTGAGGTTTTCGACAGCGTTTGCATTTGTGTGAAACTAAGAAAATTTGGAATGAAAATAAGTGAAGTTTTTTTTTTTGGGGGGGGGGTAGTGGTCTTGAAATCGTTACGTAATATTAGGGGAGTGGCGTGCCAAACCGTTACAAAACATTACATAGGGAGGGGGTCAAAAATTGGTAAAATCACCGTTACGTAATTTGTGCACGGCCCACATCTGACTGTTCCTCCTTTTTGATTTCGAATCAAAGTGCAAAACCCGGGTTGGACGTTCAAAGGCGTCAACCCGTCCTATTTGCTTGATAAAGTTTCTACGGAAATATCTCAGTCGATTTCTCCGGCCGTGTATGAACGCTTTAGGTTAGGCATTTGCATGTATCTCAGTCCCCAGCCTGTAAACAGTGCGTAAGGACAATGGTTACAAAATGAAAATCCGAAAAATATTTTTTTTTACGATATCTTTTATCAGTTTGGTATTAAAGTCGAGCAAAAACAATTTTTATTCCAGTCCTAAAGGTATGAAAATGAAAAACATTAGAAAACAACAACCTGGAATGGATTTACTACGTGTAAGATGTAGTGACGACATCGCCCCATGCCCATCCTTTTCTGCCTAATGTGCTTTTCCGTTTGTCTGCGTCTTATACACGGCTGCTTGGCCCCCTAAGGATTTGCTTAGGAACCCTGTATTATGTGAAATGTACTTCGATAATTTTTCAACAAAAAAAACTATTTTTTTTTTATTAAGTTAAGATCATAGGCTAAACCCTTTGATCCTACTTGAAGGTTTTAACGGCTGTAATTCGAAATACCTAAAGAATTCAGTACAGTTGTACTGTACACACAACAAACTTTGGTTACCATTTTATAATACTGGCTTTAGTGCAAACCTTTTGTGTGTTGTCCATTTCCCACAAATAAACATTCTGGTAAACTTTATTTTTTGTTTTAGTAACGATCAAAAAACCAGAAAACTCAACTTGGTTTAAACTAAACTCCAATCAAACCGGCTACTATAGAGTTTCTTACGATGAAACCCTCTGGCAGAATTTGATAAACTCTTACAACGAATTAAATGTCTACGACAGAACCCATCTTTTAGATGATGCGTTTAGTATTGCAAGTGCAGGTAATTAGTGCATTCGAAAACTAAGACTTATCGGAACGCCTAAACTTTGCTCGCATTGGTGTAAAAAATAGCGCCAGCAGGCACCTAAAGCCAACCATAAAATCTTTTAAAAACAATTTTTTTTTTGGTTTATAGATTTAATATCTAACTTAATGTGAAAACTGCCTAACGCTAGCTGCTAGGGTTCGTAAGTTACATTTTTTTAAAAGTTTAATCCCCTTCCTAGCCTCTTGCTAACCCCCCCCCCCCTTCCCCACCTCCAGGAAAAACTAATCAGCTCTACATTTGGTGACAAAGAATTTTTGTACCAAATTCGATAAGAATCAGTCTAGCAGTTTTTGAGTTATTGTGTTACAGACAGACACACAGACAACCAGACAGACAGACACCATCCCAAAATTTTGTATTTAGGTGTTTTTTGACCCAAATAACTTATTTTTAGTGAAAAAAACCTTTTCTTTGCCGATTTCAATAGCTTCCATAGTATGTATGGATGGCTAAAAAACTTCTATTTTCATCACATGCTACTAGTTTATAATAAAATATACATAAGCGCACCTTTTCTCTTTCGTAAATACAGTGCGTTATTATTAATAACATCCCAAGTAACACATATTGTATACATTAGAATTTATGACCAAAGTAAAGCTGTAAAAACGTTTTGTCAGCACCTTTTTGGTTGTAAATTAGCTTGCTTAGTTTTTGCTTTCATAATCTAAGCGCAACCCATTTTGATGACCATACTGGTATTAAAAGCAAAAGTATTTATTAAATTTTGCTCAAAAATACTATTCCTTGGGCAGAAAAAGATGCAGAATGTTGGCTATACATTAAAGCCAAACTTTGTAACTTTTTTAAATCAGTTCTGACACCAATAAAAACTAAATTGAAGCAATAAAGTTGTAAAAACAGAAAAAAATATTTTTGGCTATAATACACTGAGTTTAGCTGTCAGGTTTTTTCGGGTCGTTTAGACAATAATGCGTTTCCTGTGCAGGAAGTTGTAAAAATAGTTAGAGAAAAATATTTTCAGCTCAAACACAGTAATTTTAGCCATCGGGTTCTTTCGGCTTGCTTCGCGAACAAAGTCCCGCCCCTTATTCATTTAAGTAGCAAAAATAGTGAAAAAAAACATTTGCTGAAGTAAGCACTATTAGCTGTCGAGTTAGGTCACGTTGTTAGTTTCAATGGCGGCCATTAAACGAAAACAACCTTAAAAAAAAATTAAATTAAAAATTCTATAAAAAGAGTAAATTTTTGAAACTCAAACTAGTTTTAAGGTAGAGATAAATCTTCTTTGGTTATTTTGGCTCCAACCCAAAAACAAAAAAATGTAACCTAAAAATTAAAATAATAAAAAACTTAAATATTTTTAATATGTGAAGCGCGCGTGTTTTGGTGAGGTTTTGTGATAAATATTATCATTAAACTGGCCTTCGCATGTCATGTGGTTCATGGATGAAGCCAAAAATCCGATGTTAAGTGTATAAATAAATATTCCCATCTTCCATACATGTTTTGAAAACCGCATCAACCATTTATTTGTATAAAAATCAATTTTTGTTTTTTTTGCCATTTTTTCTTTGGGTTTTGTAAGAAATGTTTTTTTTTTAAATTAAGTTAACTGAAAAAGCTATATCGGTTGTAAAAAGTTCTGCAATGGTCATTGCAGTGACCCAAAAATAATTGCCAAATTGGGCTAGGCGACGTTTTATCAACACTTTCAAGACGTTCTGGCAGACAGTAGCAAAAACACAACAGTAGCGGAGTTTTGCTGTCGCAACGTTTTCTCAAATTTTTTTTTTTTTTTTGTTACTTGGGATAGCAGAACGGCCCAAAAACACCCTATTATTCTTCAGTTACCTACAGGGCACACACGTTCATTAAGTATCAAAAATAGTAGACCTGTGCATCTATTCTTGAATCGAGAGAAAATTTGCCCCCAGGAAGTCAAATTCTCTTGGTATTATGCATCTCATTGGTCCAAATCTTCGGCTTAAATCAGTTTCTCTCACTTTTGCCCGATATTGATCGACAGTACTTCTCTTAGTCAAGGCCGATCGAATTACTTTCGATCAATATCGCGCAAAAGTGAGAGAACCCGATTTATACCTAATATTTGGACTAATGAGATGCATAGTAGCGAGCGAATTGGACTCCCTGGGAGCAAGTTTTCTCTCGATTCAAGAATAGACGCACTTCTGTGTTCTATTTTCTAGGTCAACTGAACTACTCAGTACCGTTGGAACTTACTAAACACCTAACAAATGAACTGGATTATGCACCCTGGAATGTAGCATCCACGCGATTGCTTAGAATTTTGCAATATCTAAATAGTAGTTCAAGTAGCCAAGAACAAGCATTCAAGGTAACAACCTTCTACAGAAAAAAAAAGTTACCTGCAAAAAGAAATGCTTTTGGTACTAAATAAAAATATTGAATAATAACTACCTTAAAATGTTAAATTACTGTTAATTATTTAGAAAAATACACTTTTCCAGACGGAAGTTTTATTTTGAGCTTCTGTTTTTTTTTTCTTTAAGTGATTTCTTTTTGGATAACTTTTATTTTTTTTTATATTTATTCTTACAATGACATATTTTAGACCTATATTCAACGTATTATTACCAACGCCTATGAAAATCTAACGTGGAATGAAACTACAGAGGATCCTCATATTAAAAGGTAAGATGTACTCAATATTGCTAAATAAATATGATCCTTTGGATGACACTAAATTTAAAAAATTCCTCTTGTTGAATAAGCAGCTAACTTTTTCGGAATGCCAAGTAGTCCAAGCAATCTATCCAAGTTCCAATGCTTTAGTTCGGAATCGGAGCGGACAGGATGAAACTTTGAGGGTAGTTAGGGCCTATACAAAGAAGCTTAAACCCAAGTTTTAGACCTCAACCCCCGGGAGGTTTTTCCGCCATCTTGGATTTAGGGGTGCATTTATTTTTCGCGATTTACGGCTTAAATATGCAGTTTACGGAAAAGTATGCTCAGTGATTTATTGTAGATAATAGGATTCCCCATCGAAACTATGGGTATAAAAAATCATACATTCATTATTTAAACAATTATGATCATTTTAGTGAAATATTTAGGGGTTGAGCTACACTTTTTTGACTTTTTTAGCCTTCCTGTGCCATTTATGAAAAAATATAATCAGGAGATAAATGGAGACCTTTAAAAGCTCTACAATATTTATCTCTTAACTTTTTTGCGTATCATTTTTCTTTTTCGCAGTGCAGCGCTCCGAAATCACGCGCGCTCACCCCCAGCGCCTGAAAGTCGAGCGTGGTGCGGCTGATGTTTTAAACCGAATCTCGCAGAACTACTTTGGTATAAGAGAACGCTCAATGAAACTTTGTGGGTAGTTTGAGTACATAAGCGAGAAGATAAATCTACGTTTTAAACTTCATCCCCCCAGGAGTTTTTCCGCCATCTTGGATTTGGGGGTGCATTTGTTTTTCGCGATTTGAGGCTTAATTATGCAATTTACGGGAAAGTAGGTCCTGTCATTTCTTGTAGATAATTAGATCCCTTATGTTTGTGTGTATGTTTATCATGTATATTGAATATCATTTGTAGTCATTCATAGTATATATAACCGTGTACGTACAGTATATTATTTCACGTAAAAACTTTTTGGCGTGGAATGACGAAATTTGTTTGGCGTGAAATGTACCTCGCTTCAGATTTTTCAGACATGTTTTTCAGGAGATTATGTTAATATTGTGCCGTTTTCATAGTGCACCTGCTTTGACGGAAAATTTTAGAGATAAAGACCTATTTCGACGTTGACTGTGGAAGTGTGAGCATCTTCCAGATCGCTTTCTATATAAACGAAAACGCGGAAAATTGTTTTATTTACGATAAGTGCCTTAATTTGTCCGAAAATATTGATGTGAAAACAAGAGGCGTACAATCGTTGCTTCAATCAGCTGAAACAAGAGGTAAGACAACAAATTACAACTAGAATAACACTATTAATATATAATAATTCTCATTACTTGCATGGTTCGAAGTAATTGCATAATTTTTACTGTGTAAATAAAAATCGATAAAATTGGAATTTCTTAAGTCTTTGGAGCGCTGCTTTGCGAAAATAAAAAGTGATATGTTAAATGTACACCTTTTCAAGACTTATCTTTTTGCACTAATTATATTTTATGATAAACGGTAAATTGTAGCTGAAAAAAATAAAAACTGTACTTCAAACTCTAAATTTTGCACTAAAATGCTCGTAATTGTTTAAATAATGCATTTATTAAATAACTAATGCACACAGTTCGATAAGGGATCTTATTACCTACAAGAAATGACTGGACCTACTTTTCCGCAAATTGCATAATTAAGCCGCATATCGCGAAACACAAATGCACCCCCAAATCCAAGATGGCGGAACAACCCCTGGGGGGATGAAGTCTAAAACGTAGATTTATCTTCTCGCTTATGTACCCAAACTAACCACAAAGTTTCATTGACCCTTCTCTTATACCAAAGTAGTTCTGCGAGATTCGGTTTATAATATCAGCCGCACCACGCTCGACTTCTAGGCGCTGGGGGTGAGCGCGCGCGAAAAGTTAAGAGATAAATATTGTAGAGCTTTTCAAGGTCTACATTTATCTCCTGATTATATTTTTTCATAAATGTCACAGGAAGGCTAAAAAAGTAAAAAAACTGTAGGTGAACCCCTAAATTTTTCACTAAAATGATAATAATTATTTAAATTATGAATTTTTTTATACCCATAGTTTCGATGGGGAATCTTATTCTCTACAATAAATCACTGGGCATAATTTTCCATAAACTGCATATTTAAGCCGCAAATCGCGAAAAATAAATGCATCTAAAACTTGGGTTTAAGCTTCTTTAAATAAAGTCGGTTAAGTTAGGGAGACCACCATAAGGGGCCCAAAAAATTTTAATACCACAATTTGTTGCTCATTTGTTGCTGTTTTGTTGCGGTAAGACAAAAATTTGTTGCTGCAGCCGTTTTAGAGAAAACGTGGTCACCCCAGCTTAACAGTTAAGCTAGGGGGACCACCGATATCTTCTGTTTGATTATTGTTACAAAATCGATTTATATGCCATAATTTATTGCTCATAGGGCCCGATAGTGATCAAAAATAAATTATGAAATAAATTTTTTTATGAGCAAAAAACTGTATTTTGGAAATATTGGCCATTATGTTAGTCCAAAAAGAACCTAAAGTTGTTTAAACTTCATGAAAATGCCTCCTCGAATTTGTTGCGGCAAAATTAAATTTGTTGATGTTGCCGTTTGCGAGAAAATTTAAAAAAACCTAGACACGTGACACTTTTAGCGCAATTTCTCTTGAGCTAACTCGGGGCCCAAGACGTATTGCATGCCATTCGATAGAGCCTGACCGTTACTAATTTGTTGCGGCAAAATAAAATTTGTTGCTGTTGCCGTTTGCGAGAAAATGTAAAAAAAAACTAGTCACGTGACCCTTTTAGCGCAATTTCTCGTAAACTAACTAGGGGACCACGACGTGTTGTATGACATTCGATAGAGCCTGACCAGTACTAATTTGTTGCGGCAAAATAAAATTTGTTGCTGTTGCCGTTTGGGAGAAAATGTCAAAAAAACCTCGTCCAGTGACCCTTTTAGCGCAATTTCTCGAAAACTAACTAGGGGGTCACGACGAATTGTATATCGTACGATAAAGTCTGACCGTTACTAATTTGTTGCGGCAAAATAAAATTTGTTGCTGTTGCCGTTTGGGAGAAAATGTAAAAAACCTAGTCACGTGACCCTTTTAGCGCCATTTCTCGTAAACTAACTAGGGGGCCACGACGTGTTGTACGTCATTCGATAGAGCCTGACCGTTACTAATTTGTTGTGACAAAATAAAATTTGTTGCTGTTGCCGTTTGGGAAAAAATGTAAAAAAACCTAGTCACGTGATTTTTTTAGCGCCAGCCCCCACGTGACTAGATTTTTTTACATTTTCTCTCAAACGGCAACAGCAACAAATTTTATTTTTCCGCAACAAATTAGTAATGGTCAGGCTCTATCGAATGACATACAATACAATTTATTTATTTCTGTGAACAGCTCTACTTTCGACGTTATCTGTATAACAGAAACGTGGCTACATGGAAATGTATTTATTGATGAGATTTGTGATCCTAGCCTTTACACGGTGTTTAGAAGAGATCGAAACTACGTGTTTGCAAACAAAAAAGATGGAGGTGGAGTAATGATATTGGTATCCAATAGGTTTGCAGCAGTGCATCATCCGGACTGGTCATATGATGGGTTGTGTGAGGATATATGGGTTCCCGTCCAGTTGGGTGCTGGAAAAAAGTTGCTTTTGTGTTGTGTTTACATCCCGCCTAACGCCAGTGTTGAAAATTACATAAGTCATCTTAATAAATTACGTGAAGTGATCGAAGCTCACCCTGAGGATAAAATAGTGGTGGTTGGTGATTATAACTGCAGTGATATTTTGTGAAAGAAAAATAGTAATGTTAGTTTTTACGAGGCATATAATGTTAACAGGGCCAAGGATGAATACCTTGTTGATGCTTTTAGCTACTTAAATATGAATCAATACAACGGGGTCACCAATAGTATGGGTAAGTTTCTAGATCTAGCTTTTACATCGTATGATTCCACATTCATATTTCACAGTCACAACCCATTTGTTCCAGAGGTTCCTAGTCACAATGCCATTGAATTTATTGTTGACGTGAATGACCAAGTAACAGTGAGTAAAAAAACAGATTAAAAAAAAATAAAATTTAATATAGCTGACTACAACGTAATCAACGCTGAGATATCCAGTATTCCTTGGGACAATTATTTCTTAAATTGTTCTGTTGATCAGATGGTTGACGTTTTTAACATTAAACTCAAATATATAATTGAAAAATATGTCCCTAGCCGAAACATTAAACATAAATATTCTTGCTGATTTTCGCGCAACTCAATATCATTACTTAAAGAAAAGCAAAAATTGCACAATAAATATAAAAAGTTTAAAAACCAAGCAGATTACATTCGGTTTTCAAATTTACGTAGGGAAGTCAAAGTTGAATTAAAAAAAGACTATTCTAATTGGATCTCTAGTGTTGAAAATAGTTTACCTACAAATCCACAGTCACTTTGGTATTTTATTTCAAAAAAACACAATCATAGTAGGTTGCCTGATACACTAACTTTAAACAACCGGGTGTTTAAAACTTCACAAGATATTTGTAATGCTTTCAGCAATTATTTTCAGTCAGTTTTTATCTCAAATAACACACCATGTTTGTTGGAATCGGTAGGCACTCAAAATCAATTACAATTAACAATATTACGCACCAGCAAATTAAAAATGCTATTGGCAGTATAGATATTAAAAACAGCGCCGGAATAGACAATATACCTGGTTTATTTATAAAAAAAATGCTCAGAATCTCTTACACGGCCTCTTCTTCAAATTTTCAACAGGTCATTGGATCTTGGTTTCTTTCCCACACTGTGGAAAAAAGGGTTAATTACTCCGGTGTTTAAAAGTAGTGACAAACGATGTATTGAGAATTATAGGCCGATACCGTTGCTTTGGATATGCGGAAAAATTTTTAAATCGATAATTGCAAACGAACTATTCTTTCAAATCAAACATTTAATAAGCCAACATCAGCATGGAATTTATAAAGCGCGCTCTGTGGTGGCGAACCTGCTTCCAATCATTCAGGATATACTTGAAGCAATGGAAAGTGGTTACCAGGTGGATGCCGTATACACCGATTTCTCGAAAGCTTTTGACAAAGTACATCATCCTACTTTACTTGTTAAATTGGAGAACTTTGGTGTGTTTGGCAAACTCCTGGGTTTATCAAAAAGTTACATAGTAGGAAGGCAACAATGTGCTAGAATAGGTGATAGTGTTTCTGATCTTGTCAGTGTGACCTCTGGCGTCCCACAGCTCGCACCTTGGTCCCCTCTTATTTTCTATATTTATTAATAACATATTTAAATGCTTCCATTTTTGCCATAGTACATCATTTGCTGACGATTTAAAAGCATTTAAAATTGTTAAAAATGTGAGGGACTGTCGAGATTTCCAGGATGACCTTAGGGAGCTCCACGATTTCTGCAGACTCAATAGACTTGAACTGAACTTAAAAAAATGCGTTAAAATTACGTTTTCTCACAAAAAAGACGAAATACAGTTTAATTATAAAATTGGAAATAATGAGCTTAACGATGTAGAGAGCGTGAGGGACTTGGGGGTCATTCTGAACAAATCTCTGTAATTCAACCTACACATCGAGTCAGTGGTAAAAAAAGCTTACGAAAATTTTGGTTTTATCGCTAGAGCTACTAAAGAATTTAACTCACATAGTAGTCTATTAGCCCTTTATAATTCTTACGTACAACCCCATTTAGAGTATTCTAGCTTAATTTGGAGTCCAGCTTATGTTAAGTACATCTAAAGAATAGAAAGAGTGCAGATAAAGTATATAAAAATGATTAATTACAGGTATTTTAGAGCTCATTGCCACGAAAATTATGAAACTAGCTTAATTCGCCTTCATATGTGTAAATTAAGTACTAGGCGTATTGTCCAATCTACAATTTTTTTATATAAGATCGTAACCAGTAAAGTTGATTCAGCCAGTATATTATCACAATTAAACTTTAACACTGGTTTTCATTATAATCATAGACGTTTCACCTTTAAGCAGACTTCAAAGAAATTCACTGTTATAGTATAGATTTATTTAACATAAGTATTTTTTCCTTAAAACGGCAATGCTATCAAATTCTTTGGTAAGGTATTTTTTTGTAATTGCTGTTTTCTTTAAACTAGAGTAAGTTTTTCGCATATTATTGTATTTAGTTAATTCCGAGGTTTTTTTTTTCTCTTTAGTGGACTGTAGCACTTAGTTTATGTTTTGTAATTTTTAGGTGGCTCTCTGTAATATGATACTGTGTATCTGTTGAGAACCCTACTGTAATAATAAAAATAAAACACTTCGTGGCCCCCCAGTTAGTTTTTGAGAAATTGCGCTAAAAGAGTCACGTGACTAGGTTTTTTTTACATTTTCTCCCAAACGGCAACAGCAAAAAATTTTATTTTGCCGCACAAATTAGTAATAGTAAGGCTGTATCGAATGACATGCAACACGTCGTGGCCCCCTAGTTAGTTTTCGAGAAATGGCGCTAAAAGGGTCACGTGACTATGTTTTTTGACATTTTCTCTCAATCGGCAACAGCAACAAATTTTATTTTGCCGCAACAAATTAGTAACGGTCAGGCTCTATCGAATGACGTCCAACACGTCGTGGCCCCCTAGTTGGTTTACGAGAGATGGCGCTAAAAAGGTCACGTGACTAGGTTTTTTTACATTTTCTCCCAAACGGCAACACCAACAAATTTTATTTTGCCGCAACAAATTAGTAATGGTCAGGCTCTATTGAATGGCATGCAACACGTCGTGGCCCCCTAGTTAGTTTACGAGAAATTGCGCTAAAAGTGTCACGTGTCTAGTTTTTTTTAATTTTCTCCCAAACGGCAACATCAACAAATTTAATTTTGCCCCAACAAATTCGAGGAGGCATTTTTATGAAGTTTAAACAACTTTAGGTTCTTTTTGGACCAACATAATGGCCAATATTTCCAAAATACAGTTTTTTGCTCATAAAAAACTTCCAAGACATTTTTTCATAATTTTTATTTTTGATTACTATCGGGCCCTATGAGCAACA
This sequence comes from Oxystoma pomonae, assembly GCA_963921995.1. Taxonomy (NCBI): domain Eukaryota; kingdom Metazoa; phylum Arthropoda; class Insecta; order Coleoptera; family Brentidae; genus Oxystoma; species Oxystoma pomonae. Next base: position 100,489,921 of record OY998165.1, read on the forward strand.
AATTATGGCATATAAATCAGTTTTGTAGCAATAATCAAACGGAAGATATCGGTGGTCCCCCTAGCTTAACTGTTAAGTTAGGGGGACCACGTTTTCTCTAAAACGGCTGCAGCAACAAATTTTATCTTACCGCAACAAAACAGCAACAAATGAGCAACAAATTGTGGCATTAAAATTTTTTGGGCCCCTTATGGTAGTCCCCCTAGCTTAACCGACCTTTTAAATAGGCCCTAACTACCCTTAAAGTTTCATCCTCTCCACTCCGATTCCGAACTAAAATTCTAGATTGCTTGGACTAAAAGTGGACTTACGCCTCGTACGCCGACTTACAGCAACCTCATTGGTCAGATCTGACAGAAGTTGCCAATCTCACGTCGAGTGAGACTACTTTTCATGAGATACGGACGCGCGCTGGGTGGTGTATCGTTACATCGCGTCACCTGACCCGGTAGCTGAAATCGCGTTAGTCGAGATGGAAACGCCCACCTCTGCCGGTTTTTACCAATGAGAGCGCTGGATTTTAGAGCTTCGTTACGTTTACGCGGTTTGCCAACTTTAACAGTGGGATTTACTAAGATATAAAATAGTATCCCCCACAAGTCTAAATATTTACACCTGTGGGGGTACTAAATTTTAAAACCAAATTTCAAAAAATACTTATTTTGTATTATTATTGCAAATACCATTGAAAAACAGCTTTTTCTCTAAAAATATACCATATTTTAGGAGAAAATGCCCTAAAACTAATTTTTTTGACAGGCTTTAAAATGGCATATGGTGAATACGCCAAAAATTTGGGACATAATAGCTTCATCATTTGTGTTTGAGGTTATAAAGTTGGTGATTTTTTAAATCACCTCTGGGGGCTGGTTTAAATTTATAGCCCCCAGAAAGGATTGTTTTGTGGCAATTGGTAATAAGTTCGTTTAAAATTTCCCTAAATAACCGTTTTTACAAGAAGTAATTTACCTTATTTAATATCCCAAGTTGTTTATTAATCAATTAAACACCTCCAATTTTTTCCAGAAAAACGCCATATTTTCAACCCGTTTTCAGCACAAAAAAGTATATTTATGAAGGCACTACGAGGCAAAACAAACATACGAAAAATATACCAAACAGAAAAACAAAAGTAACTATATTAATTTATTTAAAAACTTTCCTTACTCAAAGCCCACTCATTTTAAAGCTGTAGCTTTCATCAGTAGAGGTTGGTGCAAGCCAAGGTGCAAGCAGAGGTAAAAAATCCGAACTCGCCTCAATTTTAATATGTTCTACAGAGTGTTTACTATTTAAACCCCGCGTGAGTTTCAATTTTTAAATTTTCTTTTCTTCTAAATTGAAACTTTCTTCTTAAATCCAAAAAAAGATTGTGTTCAGATGATTATTCAATAAACAAATTCATTAAAATTCTTTTTATAATTCAAACTGTGTCAAAAACTCAAGGAGGGTCGGTTTAAAATGCTTAAAACCAAAAATTTCACTTAAACCCTGGACCGTTCTAAAATAGACTAAACATTTTTAGTAAATCCCACTGTAAGTGTCTATTTTTAAACTTTTGAAAAATTATGGAACTTTGTAAACTCTTTAAACATACCTTGTTTGTTTTGCTTTTAGACTAACTAGAATGAAAGTCTTGCATACAGCTTGCAAAGTGGATCATGAACAGTGTCTTGCAGAAGTAGCACAAAAATTTGATGCTTGGATATCAGATCCCACAACACCACTTTCTCAAGATTTAAGACCTATTATTTACTCTTTCGGTACGTAAGCAAGTTCAGCTACGTCTTTTAATTTTAAAACGTTATTATTTAGTAGTTTGAAATGGATAGGAAAACTGTACAGGGTGACTGTTTATAAGTTCCGCATGGAAAAACTGTTTTATTATTCGTCACAAAAGGATAAACAGCAAAGTGGGTTACTCATGAAATTATGTAGATTTCTATTACAGTTTTCAATTTTTCAAAATGTTACAGAAATATACTAATTTCATAGTATTGATTTTCATTCACTTCTTGATTTATCTTCTTGTGACAAATGACAAAAAAGTTTTCCAAGTGAAACTTTATAAACGGTCACCCTGTACAGTAGTGATTCTACTTAAAAATTAGTAGATGCGTCCCTTACAAAGAGATAAAAATCACTAAAAACGGCTGGCTCACTTAATTTTGACTAAAAAATTACTTAAATTTTTTTTGATGTGTAAAAAATAACAATCACTACTTTAGAATTGCGAATGAAAGGATTTCTGTAATATATACAAAGTGTCCCAAAAGGCTGGAATAATGGATTTTTTTGGAGAACTATGGGTTTAAAAAAAAACTTATATAGGATCATTTTAGGTAAGAAAAAAGGTTTCGAAGAATATATACCGTTTATACAGGGTGCCCCAAAAATAAAATATGACTCAGTCTTATCTTTTTTAAATTGGACACCCTTTATATTATATCATTTTCTAAATCCTTAAAAATAAGCTTTTCAAAAATACCAAACATTTTGGGTCTATCTTTTATCTTCTCCAAAATATTCAAGTTTAAATTTTATATGATATATAAATATAATAAAAATATAAATACTGTGGCCAAAGTGTTTGGTATTTTTGAAAAGATTATCTTTTAAGTCCAATTTAAAAAAAGATATGTTTGTATCATATTTTATTTTTGGGGCACCCTGTACAAAAGGGTATAAATTTTTTGAAACCGCTTTTTTTTCCTAAAATGATCCTATAAAAGTTTTTTTTTGAAAAAAACCATAGTTCTAGGAAAAAATTCATTATTCCCAACTTTTGGGACACGCTGTATAATATAATCCAGCCAAAATTACTCAATTATTTTAGGAATGCAAAACGCAAGCGATGAGACATGGAACAAATTATTAGATATATACATGAAAGAAAGAGACGCCAGCGAAAAAGGCCAACTGATGAGAGGGTTGGCTAGCGTAAGAAACTCTACCATACTGAAAAAGTAAGTTAATTTTACCGTTAACTACAAATCAAATATCGCTAAGAAAATGCCGCATATAGCGTATTTTAGAAGGAAAATCACTTGCATTCCCAATTTTTTGACTACAAACTCACAAAATCCAGCTACCAGTCAGAGTTAATCGTATTGCATTAGGGACTGTTTAGCCTAGGTTAATCGATGACTGCAATTCTGCCTGCTGATAAAGCGACATTTTGTAACTTTCGAGAAAAAGAGCTTCAAAGCTTTTATATTGGTTTTTAGCCTATAACTTTTCTTCTAAAGGTAGTATATTTTTTTTATTTTTAGTTAGAAGCACTGCAAAAAAACTCTACAATTTTTCAAAACATCGTTTAAAAATATTCACAAAATTTTGTAAAATTATAGAAAAACAAAAGCGTATGTGTATTTGGCTTTGTCTTTTTGCCAACGTCTTTAAGAAAAAGAGCATATATCGCTAATTTGTCACGTATGCTATTTCTTTAAAAGAATTACAGGATATCAAAAATCTCCAAAAAAGTAAGAAAAACCAGCGGATACCCGCACCAACAACACAAAACTAAAGCCCTATACCCACCAACGCGTGCCCATGCAGGGTTTTTTGACGCAAGGGGTTTTTTAACGCGCGCGTGTCGACCTTGAAAATGAAGGATGAAAAGTTGCATGCCTTTTCTGTCCACACCTATGCATCTTTTTCACACAGAATAATAAAAAATTAAAACTGGTGGATTTTCTGGTTCCAAATATTGATCAATAAATTTCTTGGGGTCTGAACTAAAAGAAGTATATTAAATTGTCGCTAGATGGCGCTAGATTACATTTTACCAAAAACTTGAATAATAAAATTTTATAACTATTATTAATATTAAAGAGAATATTATATGTTGTTCTTTAGTTTTTTAAATATTGTAATAAATGAACGACCTAACAGAAGACACAAAAAAATCCCAAGTACCTACTTCTTAAATTTTTTTGAAAAATTCTTTATGGGGGCACCTACTAGGGTCCCTAGGACCCCAAATCCGCCTGCGCCGGTTGTTTTTTTTTTTCGATTTTTTTTTGTTTTTTTTAATTTTTTTTAACTAAAACAGCCCATTACAACCCCCCACGGCACCCTTTTTTCTTAAAAAAAAATAAATTAATCGGGCGCACGCGGATTTGAGGTCCTAGGGACCCTAGTAAGTGCCCCCATAAAGAATACTGCATTTTTTAGTCGCTAAAATTAAATTTTTACTAAGATATCTATCCGTAATAATTTAAACCTGTTGTGAATAATTAAATTTAAATGAAACACTATATTATCGATGAAAGTAGTTATATTAAAAATTTTCCATATAGAAAAGTCCTAAAAAAATTGGCAAGGCACTATAATTATTTCCTCTATAGCTAAGTGCCGAACTGTATGTAGAAGAATGTATAATAAAGACTTGTGTGACTTACTTAACTGGCAACTTGTTAATTGTGATATCTGAAATAAATAAAAAAGAAATAGCAGAAAAAATATTTTTGATAGGTATGTTGGCCTATTTAGTATACAAACCCAGGCAAAAAACCCCATAAATTCTCATGAAGGTTGGTGAGTTTTTGTATTGTTTTATAGCTCTAAAACTGATATAGAAACAACAAAATTTATGAGATTTATCTTAGCTTTTTTACAAGTTTGTTCCACATACCACATAGAAAGCATATAAAACCTGATACTGATTTATGGAAATTTTTATAGGTATATCTCAATATATTTAGTTACATCATAATTTAAATAATCTAAAAATCGATAAACTCATCCCATATTAAAATTCTCTTTTTGTTTTTGACACGTTGACACATTATGCTGATGAACTGATGAATACTACATCTTTACAACTGTACAGTTGTTCACTTTCCATACTTCCTGGCGTTTAAGTTGATACATGCATAATGACGACATTGGAAACGGTTCATTTACTGAATTTTTTTCAACATACAATTGTAGTTCTTGGCCTAAAAATAAAAATAAAGTTACAGATCAAGCAGAAAAACTCTAGTGAACTACCCAGAGAGTATGTGAGGATATTTTTGGGCAATTAGAATAATTTACAATAATTGACAATAGGTAGGTACACAAGATTTGTCTGTTGTTAGCACCTCGGTAAAATAATTTTTTTAAATGGGCTAAAAGGATAATAGACAATATGTTTGTTCATCTCTTGTGTATTCTTTTTGAAAGTATAAATCGGAAGGTTTGTTCTAGCTATAGAGCCCCAAGTTGAGATATTTTAACTACCTATATGTGTTATAATATCAAATAGCTTAAACTGTCATTTTATAGTTAGTACCAGAGGCTAATTAATGATGCATATGGACAGTGTTGTTCAATCTCACACCGCAACAAGAGCAGCCATCAAGAGTGTTTCTAATCTATAAATTCAAATTAACTACAAGCTTTGGCTTAAATATGACAGTCACCTCCACCTTCGTACTTGGGAGGGGGGGGAGAAAGGGCTTAGTGGCTCAAGTCACCGCCAAGAGCCATTCAATATCACAGCCTAAAGATTGAATTTTTTCCCAAAATCAAGAAAAAAATGATGTTATGTAGAATATGCTGATGTGCAAGCCCCCCCCAGAAACAATTTCTGCATATGCCACTGGTCCGTATCTTTTTGACACAGGCTGTTGTAGCTTATTATCACAAATACTTAGGTTACTATAGTCGGGAAAAACCTGATATTCTCAATTTTCACAAGAAAACCAACAAAATTGACTGACCTAATCGAAACGCAATATATACCTACTAAAAAACACTAACCAAAGCAACCCAACCACATAAACGGTAAATTTTCATAACTTTTGCCACAGCCTTAATTAGAATATAAATTAATTAAGTACTTACTATGTTCGTGGATCCACATCATTTATTTCTTGTTGAAGCAGCTCTCTCAATCACAAAAAATTTTGCAAAACAAACAAAATAAATGGATATTTGACAAGAGAATGCCATTCTGGAAATAATTTTTAACATTTAAAAAAAAAGTCCCTATAATTCCCCAGAAATGCATGCGATTCTAAGGGAAAAATAGAACATGTTCTATTTTTAATGTTGGCTTTCCCGCGTGCATCTAAAAATATATTTTTAATTTTTAACACGTTTTCTCAGGATAATTCTGAAAAATAATTTATTTGCTGCACTTTCCTGGTAAAACTGTTTAAATTACTCAATTTTCTTTCATTTTATCGAAGTTTAAAAAAAATATTTTAGGTTATCTTAAACGTCAAAAAGATGCACGAGACACGCACGAGGTGTTGCCAACATAGGTATTTCTAGGAAATTTAGGCAAAAACGCATGCAACTTCATGCATTTCTGGTAAGTTTCGTGGAAATGCGCCGGTGTGGACACGAAACGCCGAAAAAGATGGGCATTGGGCGATGTTGTCACTACATCTTACACGTAGTAAATCCATTCCAGGTTGTTGTTTTCTAATGTTTTCCATTTTCATACCTTTAAGACTGGAATAAAAATTGTTTTTGCTCGACTTTAATACCAAACTGATGAATGATATCGTAAAAAAATATATTTTACGGCTTCTCATTTTGTAACCATTGTCCTTACGCACTGTATACAGGCTGGGGACTGAGATACATGCAAATGCCTAACCTAAAGCGTTCATACACGGCCGGAGAAATCGACTGAGATATTTCCGTAGAAACTTTATCAAGCAAATAGGACGGGTTGACGCCTTCGAACGTCCAACCAGGGTTTTGCACTTTGATTCGAAATCAAAAAGGAGGAACAGTCAGATGTGGGGCCGTGCACAAATTACGTAACGGTGATTTTACCAATTTTTGACCCCCTCCCATACATGTTTCGAGATCATGTCATAAAACACCTCAAAAATATCAAACGTAGTGTAGAGCCAGCTTTATTTAAAATCAATAATATCGCAAGCAAAAAGCTCTGCAGGAAAAACAGCGCCGTTTATTGATTTCTTTGGCTGCATTGTTTGGCCGTTTCCGGATAGATGTCACTAGTAGAACAGAATGGAAAGAAATTTAATTAATAGCGAAGATATTTCTTTCCAACAACAACGAGTTTATCGCTCAGTATCGTAAGTAATGGACCTCCTTTAAGCAAGAAAAAGCTGTGGTTTGGACCTGAAAACATCTAATTTTTAATTAGATGAGATGTTCAAATCTGTCCCCTTCTTGAGCCTCACAATATCCCAATCTATTGTAAAACTCTTGGCGCGTAGCAGCCAACATTTCAGGGGTGATAGAGTTGCCCGCCTCCAAAATTTTCGCCCTCAACTCCTGTATAGTCGTAGGCCGTAAGTGAGTGTGTTGGAAAATTTTGTCGTGCCAACAACCCCATAGGAAAAAGTCATTTGGCGCAAGCTCTGGTGATCGAGGAGGCCATCGGATATTTCCATACGTGGAAATAATTCTATTATCAAATACCTGACGAAGGTAATTTGTAGCCTGGCGTGAATTATGGGATGAACAGCCATCTTGCTGAAACCACAATTCGTCCAAATTTATGTTGAGTTTCCTCAACCGTAGTAAAACCTGGTGTTGGAGAAGATCAACATATTTTTGGCTATTCAAATTCCCTTCAATGAAAAAGGGTCCAATAATGTGATCCCCGACAATACCACTCCAAACATTTCATTTTTGAAGATGTTGCGCTCTAACACTTGCGTGCATATGTTTATTTTCGAGGGACCAATAGGCTATTTTGTGGATTGTGAGAGCTATAAAGTTCAAAGGTCTTCTCGTCACTAAACAAAACTTTTGATAGGAAATTTTCATTCCTATTACATTTATTCCTCATAACCTCACAATATTATACCCGGCGAAAATAACCACCTGGTTGCAATTCCTGCGACTTCCCAATCTTAAACGACTTGTAGCCGTATTTTTCTAGGATCCATTGGCAAGTACTGTTGGGAATATCCAGTGCCTCCGCAATCAGTTTCGTCGAACATGGTTCATGTGCCTCAACGTAAGCGCATACCATTTCGTCTCGTTTCACCCTGTGTGGAAGAACGAGATGCTCTGGTATTTCGCCGTCGTGGTAACACTTTCTACAACCGTTTATGCATTCGTACCTTTCAAAACGATGATAAATGTTGTAGACAGTTTGTGCCACAGGAACCGGTCGATCTGGAAACGCAGAAACAAAAAGCCCAATGACCTCGTCCGCACTGTCACTTTTTATGCAGTTTTTAATAACAAAAATCTTTTCTTCTAGAGTATACGGCATTTTAAAAACACAAAATTTACGAAACTGAAGCGACTCGAAAGAAAATAAAAATGCAATTCCTGTGAATCCCAGTTTTTCCTCGATCATCTCATGGTGTGGCCGCCATCTAGCGGAATTTGCAGACATTTTGTCAACGGTTATTATTGCAACTATGATTTATGCTCACAATGAAAGAGTGGCGACAATTTTTTCTCATGAAAGCAGTCCGGAGATAATAACAAACTGGCACCATTGCTCAATATACCTGTTTCTTTTGTGCGCGCAGAACTTTCTATGCCATTTCTGTTTGATTTATTGAAATCCTATCCCTAAGGAAAATCTTAGGAACCCTGTATCTAGCAAGGAAGTGGACTCGAGCGTATATTACAAAGATATTGAAGGTATTGCTTGAAAGAAACAGCACATGTGCAAATTTCTTGGGATATATGCTTTTCTTTTTTCAAATGGTAGGTCCCAAAATTAAACAAAAAATAAATTTTTACCTCAAACCTTTTTTAAAATCTTTATTGGGTAGTAGTTACGAAAATGAAAAAAAGGCAATTTCGAAAAAAGTGGAGTTGCTCTTCTTTCTGCGCAGGGCAGAATTGGCTGAGGGATAAAAATACACTTTAGTCACGTGGTGTTCTTATCTACTATTTTTTGTACTTTAGATTAGATTAGATTTAGTTCTTACAAAAAAATTTACCAAAAATAATCAAAATTGACTAAATTTAATGCCTGAAATATTTAATTTAACCGGTAACGTTTTTGTTTATCGAATTTTTTTTTGTAGGTTTTTTACATTTTCAAGTCATAATTTTAGCCACATTTTATAGTTTTTTTTTCCAAAATGTCGATTCGTAGAATAGAACACTCACTTTTTTCAAGTTGTCACTATTTTTTTAGCATATAAAAAAAATACTTAAAAAAATATTTTCTCTGTAAAAATGGAAAATATGTAAGGATGTTGAAGAGGGAAAGTATTATAGTATTAAAAAAAGTATTTTAGAGAAAATTGAAGATAATTTAAAGCCACCTTTTGTTTTGTGAGTGGCGTACGCAGAAATTGTTTCAGGGGGGGGGGGGCTTGCGGTGAGGGGGGATTTTTGGAAAAAAAAACGATTTTTAGTGATTCTGCAGGGTCTTGCGCCTTAAGCCTCCCCCCTTTGCGTACGTCGGTGGTTTTGTGGTCAAAAATACATCATAAATGCACGTCATCCGATGTCTAATCGCTTGCAGAAACGTTCTAATTAATTACTTACTTGCTTACTCTTTTATTGTTGTTTTACAAATAAATGGAAAAGAAACTTAAATAATAACATTTTCGCAAGAAGAAAAACACAAATAATTTAAAGAAAGAAAAAAAACTTTTCTTACAAAAAAAAAGAAACCTGTGATATTACTTAACAATTACTTAAATAGTAATAATGCCAAAAATTAACAGAAAAAGGAAATTAAAAAAAAAATTGGGGAATTTCGCCGATATTCTGGTTTATAGGTTCAAACTGAAATAGTGAATTAATATTACTCATTTAATATAAATTAGTAAGAATTAGTAAGAGACACAAATGCTTTAAGAGTTTTTCACTAAAGGTTTATTAAGGAAAGTGATAAATTCATCATTTGAATGAAACAGCTCAGCAGTTGCGGGCGAAGGAAGACTCTCATATATAGGGCATTCCAGGAGGACGTGGCAGGTTGTTTCTGGTTTTCTTAAGTTACAAATCGTACATAAGTTTTTGATGGATCTTATAGTTAATTTTGTTAAAACAAAAGGCTACTTGGTATTTTGACGCCACTCTAAGATTAGCTACAATCCTAGTAAATGAAATGTTGGTTTTTATGTCAAGATATGATTAAGCTTTTGAGTATACTTAAATTATATATATTCTATTTTTTAGACTTTTAGAGCTAGCCAAAAATGAGTCAGTGGTAAGAGGACAAGATTACTTTACTTTGTTGACAAATATTGCAAACAATCCAAGTGGCACTCAGTTGGTATGGGACTTCGTTAGGTAGGCAATTTTTTGAGCTAGAGAGACTAGAAAATAGGCACTTCCTTTACAATTTTTTGGACGGAAAGTGTCACTCTACAGAACAGATTCAAAAGGGATTTTCCTTTAATTTATCCACGGATTTAGAAACCTTGGATTGTTAATACCATTGTGGAAAAATCACTGCCGCGTGTCTTCCGCCATTTTCGCCACCGTGTTGTGGAGATTTGAAGTGGCGACATTGGTTTAATTTTAAATAGTAGTGTGGGAACACTGACTGTGTCAAAAAATGACGTTTCTATGAAAGGTTATTTTTGTTGTTGTTTTTTATTGCAAAAACAAAAAAGTGAAGAACCAAGCAATAAAAACCATTAAAAAGCCATACAAATGCACGTGGAGTTTTACGAAATTAGAACAATACTTCATGAGTTTTAAAAAGAACATAAAAAAAATTCTTTTAGAGATAGTACCATATACAATTTAAGAGTTCCTAAACCACCAATTTTAATATTAATTTTAATATGTATTTTATCAATATATTTTTTTTATTTTTCTTGTTATCATTTCCATGTGTTTGTAACTTTCTATATGTAATTTTAACTAAGTAGTTTAAGATTTTATTGTCAATTTTTGTGATATTGTAGCCAGTATTTTTTTTTTTGATATTTTACTAGAAGTTTCCTAGAAATGAAGAAAAATCAATATTTATTTTTTAATCTTTATTAACAAAACCTTAGTTAACATTTAATACCTAAATGACATTTTGAAGATATTCTTAGGTTAAATTTACTTTAATGTTAATTTTTAACACTACATTTTGACACTTATTTATTCAATTGTGACAATGTTTTTTGTTTGTTAACAATTTTTGTAATAAAAGTTTTCTAATTCCGAAGACCTCAGCAAAAAAAGTTATTACTAAGATATCCTTGAGTTTTGGTAAGTTTTCAGCATTTGACAATTTTTTTTGTAGATTCGTCTTTTACAAAGGATGATGCACTTTCCTTATGGAAAATGGCTTTCTGTGGGATTTTGTTTGTCTTGATGAAAATCTATCAGTGCCCCATAGTAATCAATATTCCCATTTTACTAAGATCAACAAAAATGGCTAAAAATGTTACAAAAGTTTTTGTTTTGAAGCATTTTTGTTAAATACTAAGCGGCAACATAACAATTGAAATTTGCCTTTTGTTAAAAAGGTCATTTCTTGCTCATATTTTTATGTTTGTGGTGCCAGTGCGACGCAACCTATATTTTGCTGCTACTTATTCTCAGACTACAATTTGGTTCTTGAACAATATTTATATTTTCACAAAAAGTGCAAAAAACTGATTTTAGGGAATACCCAGAATACCAAAATGTTTAACTTTGAGCGCAGTATCTCGAAAATCACATACCAGATCACTGTGGAGCAATGATAGATTTTTATCAGGACAATGAGACCTACAACATATGCAGTTTTGAGTAAAATCCCACATCCTTTATAAAAGATAGAGCTACAAAAAAAATGTTGAATGCTGAAACTTACCAAAACTCAAGAGTAAATTAGTAATAACTTATTAACTTAGAGAAGGTATGGTCGACACAGATGTTAATTAATAGGTTTTTCCGCCAAGGTCTTCAAATATTGTAAAACTCCATGCTTGACTTACTGCATCTGTTCTTAGCTGTTTTAGTTCCTGTGCAGATTCAGATCAACGTAATCAAGGTTTATCTTCAGCGGGAGTGCCAGCAGCAATGGTTGAACCGAGCGTTTACAATTTATAACGTGTGGTTTAACAGTACTCTTTGAGTTTATAAATTGGGGGGCAATGTTTCCATTTGTGATTTATTTGTTCGAAACCTGCACATGCTCCAGAGCCAATAAGAAAGATAAATGGCGTGACCGTTGGAGCATTTGTTTATGGCTTGTTTCTTAATTTTTTTGTTTTTGTATTAAAAACAACAACAGAAATAACCTTTCAAAGAAACGTCAAATTCAATCATATTTTGACACTGTTGATAGTCAGTGTTCCCACACTACTATTTAAAATTAAGGAAACCAATGTCGCCAACCTCAATCTCCACAAAATGGCGGCGAAAATGGCGAAAGATACGCGGCAGTAATTTTCATGAAAATTTCCCATAGGTATTAGCAATCCAAGGTTTCTACATCCGTGACTTTATCTGGTAGTTGTTGCGTTTTTAAGTTTGTTAATTCTGACACTTTTTAACACAACGAGTTGCATCCAAAAGAATTTGTATAATAATATATTATACAATAATGGACTGAAGTTGCTTGTCCCAAGTCGAAAAGTTTAATTTTATAATTCGTCGAGGAATTAAAAGTTTTTCAATAAATTTTCTCAGTAATTACTTTACTCTATCTTTTCTAGGGAAGAATGGGATTATTTGGTTAAGAGATTTACCCTCAATGAAAGAAAAATGGGCGCTTTTATACCCACATTAGCGAAAAGGTTTTCTACTGCTGAAAACTTGGCAGAGGTAAGTAAATTAAGACTGCATCTGCATCTTCTGTCTCTCTCTATAACAACATCTATATAAATTAAGTTATGTATGGTAAACATTGTAGTGATGCTGTACTGACAAACTATTCTTATTACTTTTTATTTCAAATCAAGTTTTTATCTTTATTGTCTATTCCATCAACACTACGGTCTCGATCATATCATAAAAATTATTCAAGACTTCTTTGTATGTCCCCTGCCAAAAACTCCACAGTAAGAAGAAAGTTTGTAAGTTCTTGTTCTTGGATATTACAAATCAGAGACAACATAATAACTTATTTTTCTCTAGTTAGGAATTCTTCTTTGACATGTCTGAATGTCAGTTTCTGTATAATCCAGTCTTAAGTGAAGGTACACATTTTCTGCACGAACTTTATCAGGTTGCGTTAAACGGTAAATGGAAAAAAAACACCCGCAAAAAAACTCCATGAAAATTCCGTGTTACAAATGAAAAAAAGGTAAGATACTTGAAAAGAGAAGTCTAGTCAATCATTTTATTCCAAATTCTCCGAACCAATTTCAATATGGCGGCTAACATTTAAACCCAGAAACTAAGTAGAACTGTCACAGTCAGTGTCAAAAAACTGGTCCGATTGAATTTGAAATGAAATGTAATATATAATCGTAGAGCCATGATGATAATTTAAGGCTTGAGGATGAATCTGAATAAAAAATGCGCGTCTTCGAATTACTTAAAGTAAAAAACTGTTAATTAAATTTTGTACGGGGAAAGTTCCCCGGAACAATTTCATGGATTTTGCATAATTTTAAGTGTTTTACATAGATATAAACCATCGACGTCTTTAGTACATCGATGATATAAACCCATCCTCCTATTTACGTATCCTAAAAATGTTTAATCAACGATGAAAATTATCGACTATTTTAAAAAACTAGAGAAGCCTCCGGTGTGCAAAATTTTGTTAATTTTTGACGTGCGGTTTATCTGTTTAAGTTAACGAACTATTTTTAGGATTCAAATTAACTCTTAAAATATTTTAGCATAATTTAAAAGGTACCGTTTTTGTTTAGGCAATTTTTACTATGATTTTCATATTTTTTTGCCATGATTTGGCCCACATTTTAAATCTTTCTATTCGAATTTTTGATTTCTAGAATAAAATATTTTTTAAGTTTTCACTGTTTTTAAGCGTTCAAAAAAATTACCGCCAAAAAACATTTTTTCTCTATTAAAGTGAAAAATATTTAAGGTTGTTGAAGAAATATAAAACAGGCTATAAAAAAAGTATTTTGGAGAAAGATGGAAATAGTATAAGGCACATGTTTAATAAAAATTTCTGTTCTGTCATCTGTTTGTCATCTTTAGTGGTGAAATTAACTCTGTGTTTTGGACTTCAATTGTATATATTTTATTTATACACGACGTTTCGATCAGTACAATTTCTGATCGTCTTCAGGTGCAAGGTGCAAACAACAATCTATTTCTAAGGCTACGTACTTATATACTATGGGAAATCACTCAACCGTGAAGTTTAAGAAGTTGACTCGCTCAAGGAGGGGCTTCCAAATATTTGGAATTTCAACACTTGGTTTCGTTTCTTCTAGTGTGACTCCTTGTGCAAAACCTTTGCTTCTGTCCACTTAATTCGGCGTTGTTTTGACCATGCGTGTTCGGCGATTCCCAATTTCGTTGTTTCACCTCTTTGGGTATTTGTCTGATGTTCCTTAAGCCTAACAAATATTGTTTTTTTTTGTTTCACTTATGTATGATTCACCACACTCACAAGAAACTTGGTAAATGCATTCCTTACTTTGTTTGTTCTCCGGTTTTGTTTTACTAAGAAGGCTTCGAATGGTATTATTAGATTTAAAAGCTTTTTTTATATTAAAGTTGTTCTCTACTCTTCGAATTTTTTCTGACAGTCCTTTAATGTATCTGTAATCTATCTTGTAATCTCTGTTCTGTTTGCTGAAAAATTATGAGAATTGTTACAAATTTAAACGGCTCTGTTATACAAAGTTCTTATTATACTTCATTTGGTTGTAGCATAATGATGTTAACCTTGATTTAAATATTCTCCTGTGTGAGTGAGTTTACGATAGACTGTTGTTCTGATGTCGCTTTCTACTCGTTTCACAAGTACATCAAGAAAAAGAATTTGACAATTTTGCTTCAACTCCATTGTGAATATAATGGTGGGTCTTATGTTATTTAGGGGGTGAAGAAATTCTGGAAGTTGTTGGTCATTCGCGGCCCAGACAATAAAAGTATCAGCAACATATCTTAGCCAGAGCTTAGGTTTATATTTTGCGGTATAAAAAGCGTGATATTCGAACCAATCCATGTAAATATTGGCCCCCACTGACGAAAGCGATGACCCCATTGGCAGACCGTCATTTATGCTCAGAATGACGAAGCTTTCTTAGTAAAACAAAACCGGAGAACAAACAAAATAAGGAATGCATTTATCAAGTTCCTTGTGAGTGTGTCTGTTAGCCTTAAGGAACATCAGACGAATACTCAAAGAGGTGAAACAACGAAATCAATAATCGCCGAACACGCATGGTCAAAACAACACCGAATGAAGTGGACAGAAGCAAAGATTTTGCACAAGCAGTCACACTGGAAGAAACGAAAATTCCTTAAAGCTGCCTTTATTACAGAGTTAATTTCAAATACATCATTGTCTTAAACTTTTAAACATGTTTATTGGTGTCGTGCATATGATATTTTGCAATTTTTATCCAAAAAAACACAAAAATTGTACTTGTTCAGAGCGTAAAGTGTGTAAGACATAAGGTGGTATTAATTTCTTTCAATCAAAGTTCTTTACAGTCTTTAAATTTTAAGTATTTAACTAAATTATTTTAACGTTCATCATGTCTCTACAATATCATCATAGGCAATCACTTGATACCGAGTATGATTTTCCTCTATTCTGTATCGTCGCTATCTGTTGTGCATTTTTTGGCTATATAAGCCAATTCTCGAGCCGCACACCCTTCCACAGTCCTGGCACACATAGTCTCCGGCAGCAGCCGGGTGTTGTTGGTCGTCCATTCTCCCATTTTGTCGCTCCTTTCTACGTTCTCTCTTTGCCGTCTCTAGTCTACGTGGTTGCTCTTCAAAAGTTTGTGCTCCCTCATGGACTTTTCGGCGCCATGAAGCCCTATCGTTTGCCGTGGTCTCGAAGTTGTTTATATCGATGTGATCCTTCATCATATTGCCTTTGAGAACGTCCTTGTACCTTTTTTGTTGACCTCGTTGATTTCTCTTTCTCTCCTTCAGTTGTCCATTCAGGGGACGTGTTTCGGTCATGCGGATAACGTGACCAGTCCAACGAAGCTGGTGCTTGAAGATAAGGGCTTCTATACTAGTTGTTCTGGCTTCTTCTAAAACACTTATGTTTGTTCATTGGTCTTGCCATTCGATTCTCAGGACTCGACTTAAACAACTTTGGTGATATTTTCCTAGTCGTTTGATATACTTTCTGTAGCTGGTCCACGTTTCGCATCCGTATGTTAGAGTTGGTATTACAACTGATGACGTCGTGATTGTGGAAGATTCTCTCCGAAAGCCGTACGAACGCGGCGCTAGCACATTTTAGGCGATGCTGTATTTCTACGTCAATAGTTGCATTTGATGATAGGTGGCTCCCAAGGTATGGATAATGTTCCACGTTCTGCAGAGGATGGCCATTTATGGAAATGTTTGGAGCTTGGGGATTCGTATCTGGTTCTGGTTGGTAAAGAATTTGCGTTTTGGCAAGATTGACCTCTAGGCCAATGATTTTGTAGGCTTGGTTAAATGCGTTGATTACCAGCTGTAGACCTTCCTCTGTATCGGCCATAACGACGTTGTCATCGGCGTACTGCAGTTCGATTACCGAGGTCGTCGAGACTTTAGTTTTTGCTCGCAGTCTGCCTAGGTTAAGTAGGCCACCGTCGAATCTATATAGAATTTCCACTCCCGGCGGTAGATGTTCGTCAACAAGGTGAAGCATGGCACCTAAAAATATAGAGAATAGGGTAGGCGCAATAACGTAATGTCGTAATGTCGTAATCTGGAATGACTCTCCTGGTCCATCTTTGCTCAGGACTGTTGCATTCATATTGTCGTGTAGTAGTCTAAGAATTTGAATATATTTTTAAGGGCATCCAGCTTTTGCCAGTATTTGCCAAAGAGCTTCTCTGTTGACCGAGTCAAATGCTTTGACTAGGTCTATTAAGGGCATGAAGAGGGGGCGATTTTGTTTTCTAGATCTGTAGTTTCCACATTGGGTTTTGTCGCCTTTTTTAAAAATGGTAACTATAGAGGTGTCTCTGAGTTTGGCAGGAATGGTCTCAGTGGTCCATATTTTACTTATTAGAATGTGCATTTGGGAATTAAGTACGGGACCCCCTTATTTGTAGAGTTCAGCAGCGATACCATCTGTGCCTGCTGACTTGTTATTCTCTAGCTGTGTGATTGCCTTTTCGACCCCCACTAATCTCGGAATCTCACTTAGGTGTTGTTGTGTAGTTTTCTCCGGAATTTTGTCGAAGATGAAATTATCGAACTGAGACTCTCTGTTGAATAGTTCTTGGAAGTGTTCTTTCCATCGTAAATTGATAGAGGATCTGTCTTTAAGCAGCCTTGTTCCATCTTTGGATCGTAGGGGATTGATACCTTGTGTAGATATATCATCTTAGTAGCTTAAAAGAAGGCTCTGGTGTTGTTGGACTCAGCTAGATGTTGCATTTCATGTGATTTTGTTGTCCACCATTGGTTTTTTAATCTACGTGTTTGCCTTTGTACTTTTGCTTTGGCTTCTTGATATTGCCTTTTCTTTTCGTTAGAGTTAGGCTGGCTTTTCCAAGCATTATTGGCTTTTCTCGTCCTCTCAATAAGATCTTGAATTTCTTTGTCGAGCTCATCAAATCAGTCTTGATGTTTTCTTTATGTGTAGACCGTTTCTTCGGAGGCAGATTTTATTGCTGTCTTCAACATTCTTCAGTGATCGTCAATATTCTCCGGGTATTCTAAAGTACCCAGCTTTTGATTCAGGGAGACTTGGAATTTTGTTCTCGTTTGATCATCTTTAAGGCGTTCTTTATTAAATCTTCTTCTGATTTACTTTTTTTGACGGCATCTTCTTGGTGGAATGTGCAAGTTCATTTCGGCTCGTATCAGGCGATGGTCTGTCCAGCAGTCGTCTGCACTCGTTATTGCTCTTGTGCTGTTTACGTCTTTTTGATCTCTGGAACGTACAATAATGTAATCAATCAGATACCAGTGTTTTGATCTCGGGTGTTACCAGGAGGTCTTGAATTTGTCTTTTTGTCGGAAAATTGTATTTGAGATTGTGAGGTCATATTCCGAACATAAGGTTAATAGGCGCAGTCCGTTTGAGTTCATGTTTCCAACACCTTCCTTGCCAATGACGCCCTTCCATAGGTTTGAATTCGTACCAACTCGAGCATTAAAATCACTTTTAGGTACAGATGTTATGGCTTTACTAAGTTTATAATAAAATTCATCTTCATTCAAAGTTCTTCTCAGTCTTTAAATTTACCAAAACACGTGTCCTACTATAAGTGTATTTTATTACGTCTAAAAATAATTTAACAGGTATTTAAATAAATTATTTTAACGTTCATCATGTCTCTACAATATATCTTTCACATCTTACCCAAGCCTTTGTAGAGGTATTTTTCATTCTCTTGGACTAATTTGTTATTTCTAAATGCCCCGTGAGGAAGTTCGTGGAAAGTTTTTGGGCTTTATAATAAAAGCCTTAATGTGCTTACTCACTCTTTTTTTACGCACGGACTTGAGGTACCTAAGTAATAAATGCCCATTCAAACAAAAAAGAAACTTGTATTAATATAGTTTTTAGAAAAAGAACATTTGTCAGTGTACGTACATGTAGGGATACCGTAAACCTATCAGTGGAGCAACCAACACTCAGGCTTGCGATCACCATTCACGACTTGCGTTTAGTATTTAGTACGCCTCTAACCACGATGCGATGTGGAGCGTAGTCAATGAAACCGGAATTTGGTCAATAAATACGCAAATTTTGATAACGTAATTTTCTTGTTTTTTGTCACTAATAAATTAGAGCGTTTTATTGTCAACTGCTCAGATTTATCACTGACAACGTGTTACAATGAAAATAATAAGGAGAAGCAAAATAAATGCAAGTTTTTAAAATAAAATAATACATTCTAAAAACCAAAAAGATTTCCCCAGTCAAAAAAAAATGGAGCAAATGTTCGAAAAGTCCTCCTTGCTCGGCTAGACAATATCCGAGCCTATTATAAAAACCCCTTCTAACGTTTTCAAGCATGTTAAGGGTGATAGTTTGAAAAGGTTCTTCAATTTTAATCCGAAGTTCTTCCAAATTATTAACCCTTTCATGCCCGTAAACTTTATTTTTGATATAACTCCACAGCTAGAAGTCATTAGGAGCAAGATCGGTTGATCGAGCTGACCATAAAATAGTTCCCCGTGTACTTATAACCCGATTAGAAAATACATTATCAAGATATTCCCTGACAAGGCCAACATTGTAAACGGGACAACCATCTTATTGAAACTATGTTTCAGCAAATCTCACACCTAAAAACTGCCTAGCAATTGGAATAATATGCTGCTGGAGTAGATCCAAGTATCTAGGATCATTCAAATTGCCGTTAATAAAAAATGGCCCAATTACGTGTTTCCCTACAATACCCTCCCAAACATTTAGTTTTTAGGGATACTGTGTTCTTACGTCAAAATACAAATGAAAATTTTTCCTCGACCAATATCGAACGTGTGTTGGGTTATGACGATTCAATAATGGAAAAGTGCTTTCATCTGTGAAAAGAATATATTTCAGAAAATTTTCATCACGATTAGCCCTTTCCATCATTGTTTTGCAAAATTCCATACGACGATAGTTGTCCTGAATGATGATAACCATTCTTTTTGAGAACACGTAAGACAGTGGATGAAGACGTATCAACTGCTTCGGCAATTTGGTGGCTAGTTAACTTTCGATTTTCCTCCACTGCAGCTAAATAATCACATCTCGTACTTCCTGCTCGTCATTCAAAACAGTGGGTTTTTTATGGTTTCTTGGCGCTACACAACCAAACTTTTCAAAATTCTGCACAAACCTATAAATCGTTGATACACTAAGTTCTGAGCGATTTATAAAATTCTCCAAAAAATGTTGTTGAATACGTCTCAATGGTCTGCCTTGATAGTACCATTTGAACATCTACACTTTTTCGGCAACTTCGTAGACATCCATTTTTAGTTTTAAAAATGTATTATTTCACTTAAGAACTTACCAATCTGTTTCTCGAGCAAGGCAGAAATAAAACAAAATAATAAAAAGAAAATAAATTTCTAAAAAATAACACTGCAGCGTGCTTCGAATCCACCTCGTTCGTACGGCACGGAGAGTAAATTGGACTTGATTCCCCCTATGTTCGCAGTAGCCTGAATCTCATTGTATATACCTCTCTTAGAGACGTCTCTTTAATATCAAAAAACATTCAAACTTCTTCTAAAATTAGTATATACGACAAAAATAAGATTTGTTTTGTAAATTGTCTGGATGCTTAATCAATATACTTATATGATTAAAATTTTTACTTTATTAGAATTTTTGACTATCATGATGAAGTATCTAATTGACTATCTATTTATTTTCAGTGCATTACTGACTTTACTAAATAAAAACTTTTTTTTTAGTTTAAAGCCTTTTTCGAAAAATATCCCGAAGCAGGCGCAGGAGCCAGGGGAAGAGAGATGGCCATCGAAAATATCGAAAACAACATCAGGTGGTTGGAAAGCTTTAAAATACCTGTGGAAATATGGATTGAGAGTGCTGTGAATGAGAGTTAAAAAGCCACATGTACACGGAAAAAATTTTTGAGCCATGATGATTCCTCATCGGGAATTAAGCTTAGTTATATGTTCAATTATTGACCTCAATTTAGAGTTAAATTAAGGCCAAAAAGAATATTTGATTTAAGATTAACTTAATGTCTCTCATAATTCATTTTTTACTCAATTCTGTGTGTGGACTCGTTTTAGTTCAAATTTGTTTTACCATGTGAGGAGAAAGAAGACTAAAAAGTACTTCAAAGTTTATTTAAGTGATAGGACTGAAAATTATTAAGATTCCTGTTTTTTTTTGTTGTTCCTATTTAATTGAAATAAATAATAAACATCTTCCTATATTTCAATTGTTTGTTTTAATCTTTCGTATATTAGGCTGTCTACAGAGATAAGAAAAATGAAGTTGCACATAATTAGTATTTTAAATTTTATATCATTAAACTTTAGTCGACTGCGATAAGAAAAATAAATCCGCCTCTCACATCCTATTCGAGTTCCCGACACTCACCTACTAGAGAGCTCGACATCTTCTGGCACAGGAAACTACATCCAGGAGGAAGGTTCCGTGAAAATATGAATAATATGCGGCATTTGACTAAGGTGTAAAATCTATATTTAGTAGAAAAGACAACGTTGGATTGTCTCAACACAGATAGCATAAAGTGCATATTCAAGAAAGAAAAATATAAACTTTGAACTATTTATTTTTGACATAGGCATGATTAATTAAATATTAAAAATAAAAATCTTTGATGTAGCTATTTTGTGGGGGATATTTTTAGGAGCAACCAATTTTTTTTTTGGTGCTTTCTCCTATTTTTGATACTATTTAAATCCTTAGACAATTTGCTTTTTAAAGATACCTCATATCATAGGGTTCGCATATCTAGTTCTCGAGATATCAGCAAAAACTTAAAGTTTCAGTGTTTGATAGCGATTATCTCACAAACTAAATAAGATATCCTATAACGTTGGGTGTTATTTTAAATAGTTTTTTTGAGAGAATCTACATAAAGTAACATTTTTGAAACTTTTTTATAAATGACGTCAAAATTACCATAAATGAATAAATTTCATATGTTAATGTGAACTTTCCCTAAAAAATCCTTTCAAATGACACCCAAAATCCTAAAGTGTCTTATTTAGTTTGTGAGATAATCGCTTTTTAAAATTTTAATTTTAAGACTGATTGCAGGTATGTCGATAACTAGATGTTTGAATCCTATGATATGGAGTATTTTTAAAAAGCAAATTTTATAAGAATTTTAAATTTTATATTAAAAACAGGAGATCGCACGAAAAAAAATAGGATTGCTGCGAAAAATGCCACCTCAAAAAATAGCTACGTCAAAGATTTTCATTTTTCTATTTAATTACAAAAATTAGGGGTATCTCTATCTCAAAAATATATAGTTGAAAGTTTATTTATTTTTTTCTTAAATATGTAGCTTAGGCGAACTGTGCAAACTTTTCGCCTGCGCCGTTTTTTTGTATAAGTGTTGTCCCTATTTATCATGTTGGGTAGTTTTAAGCACCTCTCATGACCGACTCTTTTAAAGATATCGTAAAAATTTATAAAAAATATTTATTAAAAATAAGATCAATATTTTTAAAAAATTAAAAATAGTAGTAGCAAGGCACCTTTCTTTTCATACGTTGTTAAAAATCTCCTATACAGAAAGCCAATATAAAACGGTACTTTTTTTCAATTGTTCAAATGTGTGCGTTTGGTAACCCAAATTCAGTCAGACCAAAAAAAAATTAATATTTCGAAATTTTTCGAGTGTCAATATTCACGTAAAGCTGCAAAATTTTATGCCTTAACTTTTTAAAATGGTCAGCATTATCCAAATTTCATCAATAAAAAATGTTTTTTTTTTGGCCTGACTAAATTTGGTTTACCAAACGCACCTATTTGAACAATTCATTACTTTTTTATTTGTTATCCAAAAATTAAGTTCTACATGCAAAAGTTAAGTTTTTCATCAGTGACGAATATAAAAAATTTTCGAGGTGAGTCAAGAATGCCTATTTTTTTAAAATGTCCACCATCTTGGATTTAAAAGAGTTTTCAATTTTAAAAATCCTGTATTTTTAAAATTTTTGAAATCGGACAAAAACTTTTAACGTAATGGACAGTAAAAATAAATTAGTTTTTTTTGGGGCCACCCTGTATTTTTTTTTGTTTCACGAAATCTTTATGCTTGGGTATATTCGGTGGCATTTGTGAAAAAAATCTTGGTGGGCATGGGCTAAACCTACACCAATTAAAAAACTTTAAATAATATAATATATACTGGAGAACAAAAAAAATGCAACACGAGAAAGGACAAATATTTTTTAAGTAATTTATGATGATGAAAATGATGATATGTGATATTTTGGTTAAGTAGTTTTTGAGATATTCAACATTTTCTATTTACAACAAGGTGGCCGTGGCCGGATATGGTTTTGATAATAAAAATAAAGTGTGTCATGCACTAAAGAGCTGACGACTCGCATAGTATAATGTCAATGCCTAATTTTTTTAAATATTTGGAGCAGGCGAGGCAGAAAAATTCTTCATAAGAAACTTTGATGGTTCGAAATTAATTCTTTAAGACATTTTGATCACCTTCTATAGTCTTTTTTTTAGTTTTTTTTAATTAGTTTTTTCGAGATCAAGTTGTTTTAATTGGAGTAGGGTAGGGGTATCACTTTGGGATTATATAGAGTCAACTATTTTTTCATCTCTATTTAGTTGTGTTATTAATTAAAATATAAAGTTTAATATAAGAAAATATAAATATAAACTTTAAATTGAAATTGGTAGAAGCCTTGTTCAAAATGAAAAACGTAGTTCATGTTTGTGGCGCATAGCCCACTCAATTTTTATTGTCATATCCATATCCGGCCATGGCCACCTTGTTGTTATGAAAAGAAAATGTTGAATATATCAAAAAATACTTAACCAAAATTTCACATATGATACATCATTTTGATTCGAATTTAATTCTGAACACAAAAATAAAATAAAAAACATGTTGCTCAATAAAAAAAACTTTGCGTTATATCTTGAAAAGTAAAAGTGGTCGATAAAATCCAGTTTGAGATCTGGATTCTGCTTTAAAAGATCTACAAAAAATCTATTTCCACCAAAAAGAAATTTTCATAAATAAAAAAGTTAAAGGCTCTATCCCAAAATGCAGAGTTTTCAAAAACCCCCCGTAGCTCAAAGATGGGTGGACAAATCAAAATGCGGTTTTCGCCAAAAATTTTGTGTTGGGGGGGGTTGCTTTTTCTCTATCTATGCCCATATAAATGTGATAAAATTTCAGTATGTTATAGTGGGTCCTGAGGTAAGAAAAATGTGTAAATATAAAATGATTTCTATGTTTAGTCCCAGAGATATAGACCGTCAAACTTTAAAAAAAAACGTCGTTTTGGGGTATATTGGGCACGCTCAAAAAGACATTTCCTGACGGAACTAAAATAAGCTATCGACAAGTATGGGTTACTGAGAACTCACACTTGGACTTCCTTCTTATTATGTTGGTAAAATGTTGACAGGTTGTATACAGGGGCTAGTCAAAAAAATTGTTTTTTGGAAAAACTTTTATTTTCCCCGATATCAAAATAGAAAAATTATTTTTGAGCAAACATTAATGTATTTTCTCGATAGACTGAAAAAGTTTTTCTTCCCAGTAAAAGTTACTTCGTGTTGCATGTTTTTTTTATTTTTTTTACCATAAAATCTTGACGAAAATTGTTGTCTACTACGAAATAATTATTTTGCAACTTAAAAAACTCAATATTCTTTTAAATTTAGTCAAAGTGATGAGTAAATAAACTTTAGATAAGTTGAGTTTATTTTTTTTTGTTTTTTTTTTCCAGCTACAAGTTACATGCAAAACGTTTAATGTTTACAAAAAAACTAGTAAATATTTAATTTTAATTTTGCGTATGCCTTTATCATACTTCTATCTAATACTGGGTACAATTTTTTATTAGTTCTTTGTGTTTTGCATCTAGGATGATCGGTTTTTAAAGGTTTCTTAAGGTTTTTTAAACTAAATAATCACTATTTGGTGGGGCTGGATTGACAAACCTAAAATAATATGGCATAAATTATGGTTATGGGTAATTGCTCTCACTTATACATACACAGGGGGGTAGGCAGAAGGGGGTTTTGGTGGTTAAAACTCCCCCAGAGGGCCTAACACATAATAATAAAAGTAACTCTGTAACCCCATAAAACCATCATTTTCAATTCATTACTAAATGACGAAACGCCCCCATAGCCTATTAAGTACTAGTCAAAGTCAGTGCCCAGTTTAACTGTTTTATCTTTCAGCCCCCACCAAAAGAGTTATTATTTAGTTTATAGAACCTTGAGAAAGCTTTAAAAAATCATAAGCTCCAATGTAAAACACAAAGGAGTGGTAAAAAAATTGCACCCTGTATTAAATAAAAGTGTGATAAAGGCCTACGCAAAATGAAATTAAAATACCTCGATCAGTTTTAAAGAAATTAAAAATTTGTAAAAATTAATGATATAAAACTTTTTGCATACACCTGGGAAAAAATTTAAAAAATAAAATTCATTTTATTTGAAGTTTATTTACTCATCACTTTAACTGAATGCAAAAGAATATTTAGATTTTTAAGTTGCATAATAATTATTTTGATCATTTTTGGAAAAACAATGGTAATTTGAAAAAGTAACAAAGCTCATTGTTATGCTTTTTTTAAATAAACAAAAAACAACGGCCTACGCAAAGTTTTTGGAAAAGTGTAATTTATATCTGTTATATCGGCCCCTATTAACTAAAAACAATATAACAGAAAAAATACTTTGCTGAGGATACCTTCTAGATCATATTTTGTAAAGTTTTTTTTATGTTTCACACTATGAGACAAGTAAATGCAGCAAAATATCGTTTCTTTTTTATTTAACCAACAAAGTTTTATGTCAGAAAATGATGAGGTGATACTTTTTTGAACCCCACTTTATCCCGAATATACGCCTACAATGTTATCTCTTTGGCTAAAATGGGAGAGGTTAAAGTGTAAAAAAATGCACTTGCTTCTAAATATTTATTTTATTTCAACTTAAAATCTATAAGAATTTAGTAAGGATAAATAAAAACAAACCAATAGAACATCGAGCATTTCTCTTAAAAATGTGTAGGGCGAGAAATACGTGCCTACGATTTACCATTAGCTTTTTTGACGAAATGGCTATTTGATTGTTTTGTATATTTTATTTGTTTTTATAACTTCAAATTTATGTTGGCGTCTTAAACGGCAGTTTTTTGTCATTCTGCTAATATGGCTTTAATCTGAAGTTGATTATCGGCTGGTATAACTTCAATCGAAAGTCTTTTCTTTGAAGTATCAATTGGTGTTACTGTAATTTGAATTTTACCAATGCCTTGTACATTCACTTGATTTTTAGTGCTGGATTTTCCATCAAAAATTGTTTCAACCAGATCTACTAATTCACTCACCTAAAAGAGAAGTTTTTACAACCAGCTGCTAAAATATAGTAGGGAAGTTTTGGAACGCTTACAATTTTGACAACTGTGACAGCTATTATGGTATTGTCTAACAACCACTGACACGCGCCAATTTTACCAGGGTATTTGAGGAATATATTAAAAACTGCCCCTTAAAAAAAATTAAAGATAAGTAATATTTTATTATCTGGAAATGGATTCCTAGCTTACGACAAGGGTAGTGGTTAATTACCACAAAAGAATGACGTTTATCCATTGCGCAGACGCAGTAAATACCAAAGCTACTACCAAAATGTCTTTATTGTCTGTTTTGACAAGCGCTGGTTTTAAATAACGAGCGCAGGGAGTGAATTAAAAGCGGGTTCCTAACAAACAAGAGTGGCGGAAAACACTCGGCCGCTACGAGAAACTCATAACAATCAATCACGCAAATATGGATGGAAATGGATGAAATTTGGAATGAAGATATGGTATGACCTGAATAGAAACAAAGATATATACGAATCTCAAAAAAACAAAAACAGAAATACAAAAAACTCGAACCCAACATCCACTGACAGCTCGCCATTTTTATACTATACACATGGTTTCTATGACGACCTTACAGTACCGGTCATTTCAATTTTTGACAGTTTATTATTTTTTCGTTTTTTTTAAATATTTTTTTTGTAAATATCTAACGAAAACTCCAGGAAATGGCTTAATTTTTTGGTAAGAATTAATTAGATTTTCACATTTTACATCGGTAACCAAAAAAGTCATTGTTTGGTTATTTGCGGACAGTTTTGCAAAAATCGTCGTGTTGATGAAGGTATAAAAACCAATAATGCGTAGGGGGAGGGGAGAGTATGCGGCTATTTTTTACATTTACGTCCTTGTATTGTATGTCCTTGTATTGTATTTGTTGTATATCCTAATTAGCTAGTGTGTATTTAGCCTCCAAAGAATGGCGGCTTTAGCGTGTTTAAACTATTCTAAAAATATTTTAGTACTCGACTGCAAATTAGCCGTATCCTATTCTGTAGGGAAAGGTTTTGGCTCGGATTAAAAGTCGTAAAAATGCAAAATAAAATATTTATAATAATAATAAATAATATAGGAATTGGTAATTGTTCTGATAAAATGTTGTGGGACGATTTAAAAATATTTTTTAAGGCAAAAACAGAACACAATTATACTTACAATAGGTGCCGATTTTGTTCTTAATGGTTGAGACACGACTAAGAAAAGACATACAAAGAACATTTTACGGGATGATAAAATTGCCATTTTGGTTGGTGAAATTAAGCATTTAACTAGACATTTATAAATTTATTCTCGTGTTATATAGCACCTATAAGTTTCATGCAAAATCACGTTCGTCTGTTTGAGTACACAGGGGTGTCTCACTAATAAGAGATATTCGAGGTTTAATCGTAAAGAAATTTGAAATTATTTTTCATTTACTTTGAATTTTTTTTAAATGATATTGATCAGTAGAAAACAGATAAATGAGAAAATTAGTTTAATTGCAAAAAACAAACACAAAACTATTATTTCTAATAATTCTAAAATTATTGCATTTATACTCTGGGTGCGAAACAACTATTTAGGCCTCAAGTGGGCAATGACTGGTGTAAGAATTGGTTTTTTTCTGTTTTTGGCCAAGATATCCTATATTAAAAATCTTATTGATGCGACTCTGGTAGCCTTGGTCGTTGTGAAAAATGCAAGATGGCGGCCATTTTTAAATGAGAAACCTGGAGAAAAAATATCTGAACAAAATATGTATTTAATTTTAATTTTTTGGGGGGTACCCCAACGAAAGGGCGGGGGCGATTTTATAAAAACGACCCATTAACATGTATAGGCGTATAATAGTATCAATTTTGGAGTTTTTGGGTCCACTGAATTCAAATCTCCAATTAAAAAAAAATTTGTGAGTAATTTGAAGGAGTGGGGAGTACAAAGTAAAACTTTTTATGTGGATAATTAACGAACAAACTTTATTTAAGTTGTTTTTATAGATTTCGATAGCTCTGCTCAGATGCATTATAAAACTAATTAATGACTTTTGGGCATCATTTTGGAATATTCAAGATGGCGTCCATGAGTAAAAAAACAAAAGAGAATCATACGCATACGATGCATCAATTATGAGGTTTTTGGGTCCGCTTAATCCAAATCTGTTGTTAAAAAAAGATTTAGGTGTTATTTGGAAAAGTGTAAAACTTATATTTCATAATATAAAACTTGAATAATGTTTGTTTGTTAAATTTTCACATAAACTGTTTTATTGTTTACCCTGTCAATAGCCCCCACTCCTCTAGATTACCTCTAAATTTGTTTTTAGCAAAAGATTTGAATAACCCCAAAATTGATGTATCACATACTTATATTAAAAAAATCAGTAAAAAATAGTTAGTTTCACAACTAGTGGCTAAATTAGTGCTTTTTTACAAGCGTTGGTTTTAATAATGAGCGCAGGGAGGTATTTAAAAACGCGAGTAAAAAAAAGCACAGTGTAGCCGCGAAATGTTAACACTATTTTTTTAATACCTTTATCAAAAAATACAAGAAAAACAGGAATTTTTTTTTTAAATCTCCAACGAAGAGCACTTTCCGGAGCACACCAACTTTACACTATAACACAGTTGGTCTAGAGAGGGGTTTTAAGAAAAAAAATATATAATCTTTAAAACATATATTTTTGTTTTCAATACATAGCCAACTACCATTTACCGTAACAAGTAAAATCCCCTATGTAGCCCGTTTCTGGGGGCCTATTTTTGGAAAATATTATATATATATAGCCACTCTCTAGTTTGGCATCATATTTGAATTCTCGCTGATATTCTCTTTCTAACGGTCCCCATATCATAAGGTTTACTTTATTAATTTTCGAGATATTGGCTTTCAAAATGTCACAAATTTAATTTTTAAATGCCCATATTTTAGAAACTAAAGAAAATCTCTCTATTGCGTTTATTATTTTAGGGGTTAGTTTGACCTTTGAACATTCCTATTTACTATTTATTGATTTTCAGTTATTTTGACGATATTATTCCAAAAATATGAAGTATTGTCAAATTGTTGTCATTTTTTACTTCCTCGTAAAAAAAAACCCTAAAATCGATATTGAACACAATAGAGGCATTTTCTTTAGTTTCCAAGATATGGTTTTTAAATATTAAATTTTTGACATTTTAAAATCCAATATCCCGAAAACTAGCAAAGTAACCTATATGATACGGGGTACCATTGGAAAGGGAATTTCAGCGAGAATTCAAATATGACGTCAAAATAGGGAGTTGCTATTTAAGATTTTTAGAATATTTTCCAAAAAGAGTTACATAGAGGATTTTACTTTTTACGGTAAATGGTAGTTGGCGATGTATCGAAAAAAAAAACTATGTTTTAATGATTATATATATATATATATATATTTTGTAAAACCCCTCTCTAGACCAACTGTGATAAATCAAGGCGGCTGCTAAATAAAATAGCGATGTGCCTTTTTACTAGCTCAAAAAAGAAGTTAGAAAACCTCCAAATCAGTTACTTCAACCGAAAAGAAACTAAAAAACAAAAGATCTTGGGTGGAAATAACGAAAATTCAAACTTGGCTGAGCATCCCACAAGGAACACACAAAAGATCAAAGCTAAAAGAGAAATGATTAAACGATGTTTCGCCCTTGATAACCAGCGTGGGCTCATCAGTAATTTCATTGGTCACTCTCCACTATACATCATTAAACACCATCATACACTTTGATTTCCAACCTCGAACCACTCACAAATAGGCATCGTTCCGCACTGGTACTTATCCAAGTTACCTGATACGAATTCGTCCTGGCGTGTTAATATTTTTAGTAGGATTATGCTCCTAAGGCAACTAAAACAAAAAAGAAGTTAGAAAACCTCCAAATCAGTTACTTCAACCGAAAAGAAACTAAAAAACAAAAGATCAAAAGATCTGGGGTGGAAATAACGAAAATTCAAACTTGGATGGGCATCCCACAAGGAACACACAAAAGATCAAAGCTAAAAGAGAAATGATTAAACGATGTTTCGCCCTGGGTAACCAGCGTGGGCTCATCAGTAGTTTCACTGGTCATCCTCCACTATACATCATTAAACACCATCGTATACTTTGATTTCCAACCTTGAACCACTCACAAATAGGCATCGTTCCGCACTGGTACTTATCCAAGTTACCTGATACGAATTCGTCCTGGCGTGTTAATATTTTTAGTAGGATTATGCTCCTAAGGCAATTAAAACAAAAAAGAAGTTAGAAAACCTCCAAATCAGTTACTTCAACCGAAAAGAAACTAAAAAACAAAAGATCAAAAGATCTGGGGTGGAAATAACGAAAATTCAAACTTGGATGGGCATCCCACAAGGAACACACAAAAGATCAAAGCGAAAAGAGAAATGATTAAACGACGTTTCGCCCTGGGTAACCACCGTGGGCTCATCAGTAGTTTCACTGGTCACCCTCCACTATACATCATTAAACACAAACTAGCGGAAATGGCTTAATTTTTAGGCAAGAATAATTACATTTTTTCAATGTTACTCTTTTCCGCTATTTCTCTTTAATTTTGGGTAAAAAACGGAAAGAATTTTTTTGCACCCGTGATAAAAAAAAAGTTTTTTTGCATCGATAACCCAAAAAGCCAAGCTTTAGCTATCTGCAGACAGTTACTAAAATCATGTTTTTTAGAAAGGCATCAAAAAAAAAAATTTCCTTTTCCCAATTTCCAACTAAGTGTGGTGACTGGGTTGTTTCTATTTTAACGACTTTTTTAAGTTATGCATAACCACAAAAGTACCGTAACTAAAATAGTAGATTTGTTGGCAAGAATAAATAAGAAGCATGTGATTTCTATTTTCTATAGTACCTACCTACGATACAAATACTAAAATAAATTTTAAAAATACCATTTTCCGAAAACTTTTCCCGCAAGTTTTACATTTCGTGTTTGGACATGGTTTACAAATACTGAAAGGATTTCCTTAATATTTTTCTCTTGGTTTATAGAAGTATAGACTGGATATTGCCGTAAAAAATTTTCACCCATTTCACCAGACTTTTCTAGATTCTTTTTTAATAGGTTGGAAGATATAAACAATAAAAGTAGGGTGACCTAAAAATGAACAATAATAATTTGCAACAATATGGAAAATCCAAGTTTAATAGTCAGATAGCCTTGTTTTCCGCCTTTTCCCCTTTAGTCAAGCACCAAAGCGCAATTTTTGGTGATTTTGATAAAACTTGGTACATTCATAGATCGACCCAAGAAAAGTAATAAAAAAAATGTTTTGGTCGGTACTCCACTCTAAGCTTCGTTTTAGGGCCCTTAACTTTGAGGTTTGCACCATCCCACTTTTAGCTGAATATCTCAAGACCAAAAAAAGTCAAAATATTTTGATTTCGGCTTCAATTAGGTAAGATCTATCTTAATCGGCCCATGTAACACAACTTTTGGATATGTTACCCTATTTTAGGAAAAATAATGTCAAAGTCAAAAATTTCAAGGCGAAAAACGCGACAGCTTGGTTTTTCCTATTCTACTATATATTTTTGCAATACTTTTTCATATTTTAAGAAGTGACTTATAGCCAGATTCAAAAGTTAGAAATCTCCCTCTCCTAAAATTCAAATTTTAAAATACTACAACTTTGGTATATTTATCAAAGTTTTGATTTTAACATTATTTTTCTTGAGGTGGAGAAATTTATCTAAAAGTTGTGTTACATGGTCCGATTGAACCAAAATAAAAAATATTTTAACTTGTTTTGCTCTTTAGATATTTAAGAAAAGGTGAGAAGGTGCAAACTGTAAAGTTAAGGGTACTGAAACGCAGTTTAGAGTGGAATACCGACCAATTTTTTTTTGTTTTTTACTTTTTTTTTGGTCGATCTACAAGTGTGCTAACTTCTATAAAAATCTTTCAAAAATCGACGAAAATGACATTTTGCTGTCCGACCACTTTAGGAACCTTTTCGATTCAACAAAATTGGAAGTGAGGGGAAAACTAAGATTGTTTCTAGTGCTTGAATAAAAATAACTCTCGTGACACTAGTTATTGTTCTGTAAAAGAGTTCTTGCAGGCTTTTGATCCATTTTTGGCCCTTGTACTGCTTCATTTTGAATTCGGCTCTTATTATTATGTGTGTATAGATTCTTAAAGGTAATTAAAAATATATATTATAGTTTAGTTTATTGATCAAGTATTGCACAATGTACTTTTACAGATGAAATAGTTGCGCCCATCTTTGAGCCTTTTTGGCAGTCTGCGACTTCAATTTTAAAGTCTCAACAAATCTGACTTTCAAATTTAATTCAAAGTTAAGGGTCTACCGACTACACATAATAGACAGTTTTATTCAGCGACATATTAACTGACATGGATGGTTTTATTCCTTACCAAAGAACTAGAAATATCCAAAAGATTTCCAATAGTTTTAACGTAAACCTTATTGTGTATTTCAAAACATATTTCATTTTCTATAGAAACCACACCGAGAACACAGTGTGCTATATTTCCAAAAATTGTAAAATCCAGAGTTACTTCAAAAATATAGTTTATTTTGTCTGCCAAACCACACAGCTCTTCGTGTATTTTTAAAACGTATTTTGAATTTAAGTAAAAATTACAATTGCTTTCGTGAGACCAAATATTGGTAAACATTCGATTGAAGGTTTTCGATAATTGGTTCAGAATCCATAATTTGAAAAATACCTGTAAAACTGCCAAAGCCGCTAATAAATTTTGTATTTTAACTATTAGATACAAAATGAATTTAGTAATGTCAAATTTTTCGTCAAAAATTATTTCCTGTGCAATTTTTGTTAACTCGTTAATAGTTATTAACATCAAAAATGCACATATAAATATCTGCAGTTTTCCTTTGTTGTAATTTACTCTTTCATTAAATCTTTTGCTGAAAATATTCTCCAAATTACGAATACTTTGAAAAAAACTTGAAATTTGCCTTCTTTTAAGAAAAATCGCATTTAAAATTACCCACATATTTGTAAGCGCAAGAGCTAGAAGTATTATCCCTTGAAGAATGCTTTGAAAATTCTGACAGTTTAGTATTTCCTCAATTTTTATAAAAATTAAGTAACCGTCCCACACTATTATGATTCCAATTAAAAAGAGAACGTAACCTAAAAAAATGGCACAGAATCCCTTATATTCACTATGAATGTTAGGCACTGACAGTCCAACAAAAGCAAAAACATTTTGAAAAATTTTAACAACTGGTATGCTACACCAGTGGTTTGACATTTTTAAAACCCACATAGGGTAATAAGAAAATTAAAAAAACTTAGGAGGACCTGTTAAATTTATAATTTTTTTAATCCATTCCTTCCCAATTTTATACAAACATGCAACATAAATAAAAAATTGATCTAGGAATGAAGTAATTTTTCTTATTAGTATTCACTGTTATCTATTCTATTATGTGGCTTTTTGCGTTTTACAATAAAATTTTCACCCCACTGGGTTTATACGTAAAACTTAATTTACCGAAAACTGTATCAAATTTTGAGCTGCTGTATAGAAAAATTACTGCAATTAACGTTTTTTTAATAACTTGTGTTTACTTCATGGTCTTGGCAAAACTGGTGGATGAAGATTTTACAAATGTATTAAAAATTCTTTCAATAAGTTTGGACACTATTGAAGCCATTGTTATTTTAAGTTTAAGATACTTGCAAATTTCGAAATTAGCAAAATTTTCTGCGGTTTATGAATGTATGGCTAAATACATTATATTACCTGACCTTCCTAACTCTCTAGATAGAAAAAGTGTTTTACTTTATTTAACAGAAATTCCGGATGCATTGTTAATAACAAGCTTTGTAATAATTAAAGCTACCCTAGTATGTATTTCAGACACACTTTACTGCAAATTTTCTGCTTTTGAGCTTTTTCTCACAGCCCTTCTTTCAATTGAAGCTAAAATTATCTGCAATGCTTTAGAAGTTTCATGTTCGATTGTTCAAAAGTCTGAAAATGCTTTAAGGACAAATTTTGAAGCATTTTACAAACTTCCACCAGCAGAATTTAAAAAATTACCAAATGGTGACCTATTACTAGTTGGATGGATGTCAAAAGCGATCAGATGTAATAACATTCAAGAACGTTTAAAAATCCTGAAAGAATATTCAAATGATCTTTTAACAGCATTTTGCCTTCCCAAGTTGATACAGGATATTTTCAAAACGTCAGTGGTTTTGTTACTGATAAATTTGATCAAATATGTTCTTCTTATATTTTTCAACTGGAAAGTAGCATTTGACTTGGCTGTAATTAACTTGGTTGATTTAATATTCGTTATGGTAAGTAATTAAGATCTACTATTACAAATGTTTTATTTTATATTTTGGCGCACCTACCTACTACTGAAAACTTTTTGCAAAAATATTTTACTTTTAATTTAGCTAGTTTAACTACAGATTTCTTCCACCAAACTTATTTAATTAACAAATAAAGTTTTATTTTTAGGTTTGGTGTGTGAAGATTACCAGAAAATCGGACAAATTAGAAGAATGTTTAAACAAATTAGCCTTATGTTCTTATCGTCTATATCTAGAAACGCCAGTCAGGTCTTTTATTGTAGAAGAAATCGAGCTGGAGCAGATTTATCTTTTTTTGTACCAGCAAGTTTATTTTAGAGGCAGTCTAAAACATGGTAACATTTTCAAATTTAGTATTGGAAGATTCGTAAACTTCGTATTGTTAATTATCATTTTAATATTTTTTATTCATGCGGTAGATAATTATAAATGTAAAGCAGTTTAAAATATATTTTTTTTAATACCTTCATCAAAAACATGATTTTAGTAACCGTCTGCAAATAACTAAAGCATGGCTTTTTTGGTAACCAATGCAAAAAAACTTTTTTTTATCACGGATGCAAAAAAAGATTTCTGTCCGTTTTTACCCAAAGTTAAAGAAAATAGTAATATTTAAAAAATCTAATTATTCTTGCCTAAGAATTAAGCCATTTAAAAATATCGTCAATATATCAAATTGTCAAAGATTAAAATATCGCAACAATGAACGTCACCGAGTAAAAAGACACATCGCTATGGAAACGATTGTTATTTCATTTACCAACCGCCTTGATTTATAGTGTAAAGATGGTGTGTTGCGAGAAGTTCTCTTCTTTCGAGATTTTGAAAAGTATTTTCCTAGTTTTCTTGGATTTTTTAATGAAGGTATTAAAAAATTAGTGTTAACAACTCGCGGCTTAAGTGTACTTTTTTTTATTCGCGTTTTTAAATACCTCGATGCGCTCGTTATTTAAACCAACGCTTGTAAAAAAAGTACTATTTTAGCCACTAGTTGTTAAAAAACTACCATCTTGCTTTAAAGAAAAATTTTTATAAGGTGCGAAAAAGTACATCAAAGTAGAATAAAATTAGACAATAGACACTTAAAGTAAATATTTCAACGCATCGGTATCCGTATACCTAACGCGTTCAAAATTTAGCCCAAATACACTACATTTATAACTTGTTTATGCGATGTTTGGAACGATGCCCGCTTTTTGAAGGGTGCGATGACAGAACTGCTGATTGAAATCGTTGCGCACGTTCATGGGTCCGTAACGATACGTACATCCCTCCGCACGCAACGAGTGGAATCAGCTATTCTGTCATCGCACCCGTCAAAAAAGTGGGCATCGTTCGAGACATGTCATAACCAAGTCAAAAATGTAGTGTATTTTGGATTTGTTTCGTACGCTTTAGGTATACGAATACCGACGCGTTGAAATATTTACTAAGTGTCTAGTGTCTTACTTAAAATGTCGTTTTGAGTGGTATTTTGGAACGAAAATATATTGCACCAGGCTTCACTATTTATGCACCAACATGTACCACCAATAAAACTTTTTGCACCCCCTCACCAGGGTAGTTACAGCTGATTCTTTACGATAAAGTTAGCCCCTCCCCATTGATATTTTTGAAGAAAAACACATTGCACCAGGCTGCACTATTTATGCACCACCAATAAAACTTTGTGCACCCCCTTACATGATTAGTTACACCTGTTTTTTTTTATCGTAAATTTACCCTCTTCCTCCAATGCTATTTTTGAAGAAAAAAGTACTGCACTAAATTGCCGTATTTATGCACTACCAGTAAAACTTTTGTCACTCCATTCTTTGAGTAGTTAAAAATTTTTCCAAACAAACCCTTTTTTATTGCAGTATAGTAGATGGTAAGGTGTATTTATATTCACCGAAATATATCTTGATATAATTTATAGGTATCCTATATAAACTTGTTTTTCATATATTATATCTAATGATCTATGTCATTCTTTACATAATTTTGATTATTACAACTTATTTAATGAAGATGCGATATAAATAACTATTATCTTCTCGCGTGCGGCAAAGTTGTACTTTAGCGCATTCACTAAACAATAAAGCCTTATTTTGTAGTGCGATATTTTTTCTTCAAAAATATCATTATAAGACGGCTGATAACTTCATGGTAAGAAAACAGGTCCAACTACTCATGAGAGGGGGTGCAAAAAGTTTTATTGGTGCTGAATATTGGTGCATAAATAGTCCAGTTTGGTGCAATCTATCTATCAGCTGTAGCTACTCTGGGGAGGGGGTGCAAAAAGTTTTATTGGTGGTGCATAAATAGTGCAGCCTGGTGCAATACATTTTTGTTCAAAAATGCCACTGTGGGAGGCCAGCGTCCATTTGCCCCCCCCCCCACGTAAAAGTTGCTGTAATTTCTCGGAGAAAGTGGTATAAAAAGTTTTAATGGTGGTGCATATTGGTGTATCATCAGTGCATTTTAGTGCAATATTTGTTTCTGTAAAATTTTCACTGGGGGACGGGGGCAACTTCACTTAACTGTCCTTTTGTACTAGAAAGTTTTCTTACAATTTTGCCCCATTAGATAGTTTTTGGTCAACAACAACAATAACTTTTAACACTATTTGACATTTCAAAATAGCCTATTGGGTACAAGTTACGTCGACGATGTGCTTATTTGACGTTTGGGATAATTTATTCGTTTTTGTTTTTAAATAAAATTAGTTTAATGATGTGGTTTTCCAGACAAAATTTATACCATCTTAATTAAGTTCGGAGAAAAATTACGGAATAAAAACTACCCAAATTTATTGCTTTTATTTAAATGCCTTTTAAAGCAGGTACCTATCAACAGGATCTACTGAGCGCAACGTCATCGCCACCCTGTCGAAAATAAGCGCAGAATTTAATAGAAGCTCGCCAAAACATAAATTCACCGGTCCTACTTACGTCAAAATTGACATTCAAACGTCAACAGTGTCAAAGAGCTTAGCTGATGAGCGGACTGACGTAATTTTTTTAGATCTCTATTTGATACATTGTTTTAGACAGCGACAATAAATATGTAAAAAAGACATGTCGTTGATTGTTTCAACTGTAACTTCAAATTGACAACAACAAATTATTTGACATTCGAACTGTCGACAACAAAGAAATACGTTTTGAGAGGTAAAAATGACGTCAGTCCGCAGATCAAAAAATTGGACTATAGTCGTCGGGCGTTTTTGGCACGACCAAAAACTATCTTATAGATCTTTTTTTGCCCATTTGGCAATGTGGCGTCAAACTGTTGCTGTGGGTTTTTAGAGTAAAATACTGTTTTAAAACCAAATAAAATGTTAACGACTGATATCTGAAATACGCGGCCAGAAATAATAAGAGCCGGTTTATCAATCAGTGGTTAACTCGTAGAGTTTGCTGACTTTGGTTCAACTCTAACTCTGGGCTAACTCCCGAGGTAAGTCATAAAGGGCTTATCCCAGCTTTTTTAACTCAGGGCTGGTAAACTCTCGGGTTCTTCGAAGGTTGGCATTACTTATTTATGCGCAATTTTACAACTCATAGTTAAACGTCAAACCTCAGTTTAAACCACAGATGTCGACTTTTTTACGTTTTATAGGTGCAGTTTACCAACAAACTTCGGTTTAACTGTTACCGGCGGTCTGGGTGTTTGTTAAACTTCAGTTTAATAGTTACCGAAAGATTCTAACCTCAAAAAAAGTTATTAAAAATTTGTTTTTTGTAAAAAGACTGTAAGTATTTAGTGAAATCGCTATGATCAATGACTTAAAATTTATTTTTGATCAACTGGATGAAGAATTACGAAATTATTGACATTGTCGAAGCACGATATGTAGATTTTAAAAAGAGGTTTGAATTATCTAAAGAGATATGCGAAATTGTGCACAAGGAAATTCGTCAAGAGTTGGAACATCCACAGACCAGCAAGTTTTATTCTCATATCGAGCTCACACGTATATATATATACTGTATATCTTTTTGACAAATTGTTGTGTCGTCTGGCTGTATGTCTGTTTGTAACCAACGCTGATATCTCAAAAACTACTTGACTGATTTTTATCAAGTTTGGCTCTAGTTGGTGCCATTTTGGTTAAAATAATCAACTCTATATATGTAAAGAAAATGTAGTCTTTCTTCAAGGCCGTGGTTTAACTCCGACTTGACCGAAATTGAGCAACTTGTTTACCGATGGATTAATCCAAAGATTAAACTGAAGTTTAAACTATGGTTTAATCTGGAGTTTTACCTTTGGTTGTAAAATGAGCCCTTAACGATGGCATCAGCTCACTTTTGTCGATTTTTTTTTAGCTTTTCTGCTGATAACATTATTTTTTTCTGTTATTTTTCGTTTGTTTTTTCTTAGACAAAAAGTTTACGTAAAAAATCTTTAGTTGTTTTGCGGGAAACTTCTCAAACAAGAGATTAAACGTCTGAAATAAGGGTTCAAAATTTTACCGAAAAATTTGAATAAAAAAAATGTTGAGGTACTTAAGTGTACTTTTAACAAAACAAATATGATAAAATAACGAAAAATGATGAACAGTAGGAACTTATACGGTATCTCTACAAATCATTAGATCTGTATGGTAGAGGGAGTAAAAGTGAATAAAACTCCAAGGTGCTTATTCTTGAAAGTGAAAGACCTACCAAACCAACCAAAATTTTTCTCAATGTACATAACGCTGTTTTTCGTTTGTTGTTATTTTTTACAAAATGGAGAAACAAGTTGCGAAAGAAAACGTGGACAAATCCAGGCCTTTATCGAGAACAAACACAACAAACAGATCTGCTTTTAGAATGTGTCTACGCTAGACCGAATATGTGCAGGGGAACTTTCTCTGCTACATTCACGTGTGCGGCAAGTATTATTTTATGGAAAGAAATATCCGAATAATTGGTCATATTTATGTTCCGTTAAATCAAAGGGATTTCTTTTGTCCAAAACATCACTTGGAACCCTTAGTTCTACTACCACATCATTTAAAATTATATTGTTGAAGTCTTCAACAATCATTTTAGCCTTGTATGATTATGCTTTTACTCAGAAAAAACAAAAACAGATAAAATCCATATAAAAATTAGGTTAGAATATCCGGGGATCGGCCTCTCCTACTGGGTCTTACTAAGAGAACATGGCTGCTCTCTCGGGAGCAGCTCCCTCTCTTAACTTTTTTTCAAGAATACAGTGTCGCCAATTTTTTAGTAAACCCCGCCTACTTCATTCGCCTCTTCTACTTCCTACCCGTCAAGAATAAGCACCCTGGTAGGAGGCAAAGTAAACAATACTCCTTAAGGAGAAAAAGTGCCATGAATTCTAAACATTATAAATAAAAGGCATAGAGGTATTTTTATGTAGAAAGAAAACAGGAGATATAAAATTAGGTAGTATAAATTTATTCATTGGCCATTACATTATTGTATAAACCTGCCCTAAATTATCCTATATAAAACAGTACCTACCTAAAAATTAACAAAACATTTTGAGATTAACCCAGGGTCAAATACGCTAACTGGCCGTCAGAGCGCGGGTTAACTTCTTCCTGGGATAACTTTTGAGTTAGCAGTTGACTCTGGATTGCTAAACACTTGTCACTACTATGTCCCAGTATTATCCCTAACTCATGGGGGGCTAAGGACAAACTTAATTAATTTTCCCCGAAAAACTATTCGAATGAGGTTGAGATTCCATTTTTTTGAGTATGTGTTTTTGTTTTTTCGAGGGGAAGGGTTTACTTCAAATTAGTTTTTTTTATTAATTATCCTTGAAAACCATCCCCGAAGTCAATTCCTGGGTGCGCCACTGCAATTAGTTATGCCCTCGCGTTTTTTTTAACCAAGTTTAAAAAATGAGGACGTGCGTATAAATTCGTCCTGTATTTGTTTTAGTTTGTTCTAGCATAATTTCTAAATCGCTTCACCGATTTTCACAATTCTTTTTGTATTAGAGTATCAGGTGGTCCCGTTCTTAAAAAAAAAACTACTTTCTCCACCACTTCTACGGCATTATTGAAAGTTGTAACTCTGGGCCAACACACGTGGTATGAAAGGACCAGACTGTGTCGACGTTGCATGGTGCCTTTAGGGCCATTCTACACGAGCCACAAAAACGCGACCGTTTGCCTGCGAGCGACACGCGTGTTACAAAAACCACAGAGTGTTTATTGAGCATACTATACGGGCAACTTTGCGGTCGAGTGTGGACGCATTCGTTGGCGTGCCGGCAATTTGAACACAAGAGGTTGCGTAAAAAGTCACCACCGGTACGACAAACCAAAAAATCATTGTAAAAACATAAAAATCGTTACTTTGAGCTTATACGCATAATACGAAAAGACATGCTGCATTCAAATTGTACCCAGTAAAGGATATTATTTCGAGCATAACTTTTAAACAGCTCAACCGCCTTTGCTTGTCTTGAGTTGGATTTTCAAAATACAAGCATTGACCCGGCCTAAGGGGACCCAGAGCTCTCTTCTCCGAATCCCACTTATGAATTCTCAACAGGTACGTCCAAGTCGCGGGGGTGGATCCGACTAAATAAGTCGGTGACTAAATCCTGTTGGGGAACGTCATACCACACCACGGTCCTTTGAATAAATACGGTCTAGTAGTTTTTTTGCTCCGCCCACCTGATGACGACACAAAGATATCATCCTGCTTTCTTTATCGATTTTTGTTGTTGACATTTGGGGTTATGTTATTTTTGCAGAAGTTTTTGTAATGAAAATTGTATTTTTTCATTATTTCTTTTTTTTATTTGATCCAAATTGAGTACCCAATTATATCATTTACATTATTTTTGTCGTAGGTGCATTTATGCATTTTTTTAGTGAATAGACTCATACTCAATGAAAATATCAAAAAAACAAGGTACCTTATAGTTTTAAATTTGCAATCTGATTTTTTGCCACACACACAGTTCTGGCCTCTAATAAAATATTAATCATTCTCCCAAAAATCCCTGGCAAAACACAAATACAAAAAAATAGCTTCCAAAACAAGAAAAATCACAACTACATAACCTAACTTCTGAACGACGAGTTCGAACTAACCCCAACTCATTCGATGGGTTTCTTGACGGAATCGATTACCACGTATTGATCTTAATTTCGATTTACTGCAAGATCAACTCATGCAGGCCAAAAACGAATTTTGTTTACTTGTACATAAAAAGTTATAATACAAGATACAAGCAAAAAATAGCCCAGGCATCAATCATTTAAGGCCACAAAAACGGCATAAATTTGACAACACTGCTTTGGAATTTTTTTGAAAGATCAACAAAGGGGGACATCACTAATACCATTTCGAGTGAGATCGTGCAGTGTTCAGAACCCGGTACGAACACCATATGTGAGAAAAGTGTAACTTATTAGGAACGTAACCATTTATTAATGCTTTTTTAAAAGGTTTTGATGCTCGGCTTCATGCTTCATTCATTCAACCAATTTCCGTATTATTTTTAATCACATGACATATATTAATTTATTGGCCGCATGTTCCATTAGACAAGTGGCCGGTGGCTATGCGGAACCTGAATTACAATATTCCGATCGAACTTACTTCAGTTTCCTTGGGTCTACTAAATTACGTGACCTTGGCGTTTCAGAATACCGGCAGAATATTGCTTACAAAGAAAAAAAACATAACTTTTTTGTTATCAGATAATAGGATTTATAAAAATGTACAACCGTATCAAAAAAAATCTAAAAACTGCTGTTACAGATTTTTGTATTATCGACGAGGCTAAAGAAAAAGCCAGGTAAGATTTTTGACTATTGGTAGCCGTGTTTATTTTATTTCGAAAATGAGAGAGTCCAGCAAAAAACTGTCTGGATACGGTTGTGAGGAATTCAAA
This sequence comes from Oxystoma pomonae, assembly GCA_963921995.1. Taxonomy (NCBI): domain Eukaryota; kingdom Metazoa; phylum Arthropoda; class Insecta; order Coleoptera; family Brentidae; genus Oxystoma; species Oxystoma pomonae. Next base: position 100,532,161 of record OY998165.1, read on the forward strand.
AATAAACATTCCTGCCAAATTTCAACAGATTCCGTTTTCTCGTTTCCGATATTCTGCCCGGTAAAGATTAGCCCAAAAATAGCAAAGCAGTGTTGTCAAATCTATGCCGTTTTTGTGGCCTTAAACAAAAAAAAAAAGAAAAATCCGAAAATTTAATTTAATTTATCAGGTCGAAGAGTGGGGCAAAATTACCAGACGGTCTGCCGGAGATAGGGAGAGCTTAGTTGAATCCAACTCTGGTTTGCTCTCGACTTGTCTGAGTGGTGTATCGGGAAAGGGTGTGGGGACCTTGGCTTTAATGCCAGGGCCGCGTAGAGTAAGCACCACATTAAAAACCTTCCTCAGGGAACCAGGCGCACGCTGTTTTATATAGCCACCTCCCCGAAGTGCTGAAATGGTGATTTTAGCCGGTTTAGTCGTCTGTGAGGGAACTCTAGAAGAACCCTTCGAAAACCAGGAGGTGCCACAGGGAACCGAACAGTTACCCAGTGAAACCTCTAAAGATAAGAATCGACAAGGAACTATTCAAGAAGCTAGTAGATCTTCTTTAAGACAGGAGACCCGACAGGGACCTGCACAAATACCCATTAGACACTCTACAAACGCATCAGGAGCACCTATACGGACGCCGTTGATATAAGCAAATTGGTCAAGGATCTGGTGGTTAGCATGGACAATACAACCGAAACAAAGCTGACTGAAGAGCTCCTGCCTCAACAAGCACCTGGAGACGCTGGAAATCGCCGGAGACTAAGAGAGTTGATGGTGCGTGGAGGACAAAGAATAGTCTTTGTATGTCCTGCTGGAGTGTCCGGCTCTGGCCAGGTCAAGAGAGTCGCACCTTGGTAACTATCTCTTGGTCCCAGGTAATGTAAGAAGGTCGCAGCCCAGAAAAATCGATTCTTTTGCGAAAGAGGCAGACTTCTAGGGCTAAACCATGGATAGTGGGCGTGCAACGGGCCCAGCAAGATGGCCTACGTACATGGAAATTGTCCCGCTTGCACTTCTACATTCATTCATTCATTGATTCAAACGGCTCAACCAATTTTCATAATTCCTTTTTATTCGATTTATAGGAGAGCTCCAATTTGATCCCGTTTTATTCAAAAACATGCCTTTTTCGCCAGTTTGACGACAAAAGTGACAAAATCTATAATAATATTTTCACCACTAGTTTTAAGAAATAAAAACTTTTTAACAAAAAACTTAACCGACCTTAAAAAAGTACACTTAAAATTATAAAATAAAATAATTTCAATATTTTTTATATAAAACCCAATTTTTTTTTTAAATTGGCGCCTATATACCTATTACATACTATACTTTACTAAGACTTGTTAAAAAATTTTTATTAATATGCAAAATCCTACGACATATCCCACAAATATAAAAACCTTTACAAAAGTGGGACCTTTTTAAAAGTACCACACAAATATTAGACATATTTTTTTATTAGACAATAAAATATAAATTTTAAAAACAATAATATCTTATTTATCTTATGTAAAATCAAATTTAGCATGTAACAATTAAATAAATAGTACGTATTTGACATTAAGTTACTCTGGTTCAATTTTTTTTTTTAATTTATCTTTCAGCAATAATTAGAAGCATTATTCATGATTGGATGTTTGATTGTTTTTCTCCGTCTTTAATTCTTCACCCATGTTTTTAAGTTCTTTTAGATCTTCCGGCGAAATATCTCTATCCCCATAGCCCCAAACATAACTTCCATCTCCACTTCGAGCAGCTCTTCTTACTATCATCGCTTTTGAGACACTTTTGAGGTCATAGGCCCAACCTAAAACAGAAATGTATAGACCAAAATAGAACATAACATAACATAACATAACATTTTAAAAAGTGTGACTTTTTTGCCAGTAAATCATAAGAATTATAACTTGTGTTCTTTACGTATCCTGATTTTTTTTATTGTCTCGGGATAAAAGTGGCGCCTTTTATCCCGAGACAAAAATTTTCTTGGTGAAGACCTAAAAACTATGATGAAACGTGCTGCTGTCGTATTTTCTAGAGAAAGCGAAGAGTTCAAATTTTTTTACTTTTTATCTCTACTACTTTACTTTTACTTTTTCCTGTTTTGAGTTTCAGGGATAAAAAGAGGCAAGGTTATATATTCTCGACGAGTTAAATTTATATTTGTAACTATTTTATGAGTGCCAAAGATGTTGAAATCAAATAGTTTTTTCGACACAAGACATTTTTTAAACATATTAATATACAGGGTGTTCGAGAGGGAGACATTTTATTCGAGAGGCAAACAATTGGTTGAATAGGGAACCTTGTTTTGAAAGTCTATTCAATGTTTTTACAAACGTGTAAAAATTTTTAAAATCTATTAATCTGTTTTTGAGATATTCATTTTCAAAATAAACTCAAATTGTACGGGTATATTTCCTGTAAATTTTACTCTTCGTAGGAATGTACCATAGCAGAAAAAATTAAATGATATAATGTATCTTTAACAAAAACCAAGTCAACGTCTCCCGGAATTTCTCTAAAAAAAGTTGTAAAAAAAACTATTTTTTTTTGCAATGTAAAGACATTTAAGAGGCCTTCAAAACAAGGTATCATTCGACCCATTTTCGCTATTCAAAATATAGGGATAAAGTTTATCCCTCGAAGGAGATGTATGTAACAAAAATTGGCGTCTCCGAGGATTTTTATAAAATCAGACTCTACATACGTAAATCTTGGGTGGAAATTTTTAAAATTAACACACTATATATTAATTAATCCCTGTAAAAACCTCTCTACATAACAAATTTTTAGGTCAGTCAAGGCACTCCCCCCCCCCCCCCCGCAAGATATTCGAGTCTTGATATGCTTATAACTTCATTTCAAACAACCATTTTCGAACTAATTTTGAACCACTTTAAAAAATTTTGAACCACACTCCTTCCTGGTTTTTTTATATTCAAAATGGGGGGCGCAGCCGGACGTCAAGCTATACCTCCCTCATTTAAACCGTAGAGAAAAATAAAAAGCAACTATCCCAAAATTAAGAACTAGTTTCGAACTCCTCATATCACCAAAAAGAATTTCGAAAAATCCACTAGTAACTCTGTTTTTTTTTTAAATATGGGGTGGGGTGCAGGTTAACGTCAAGCCACACCCCCCTCAAAAAAATTTGGAACTTTGCTGTAATTTTGAACTAATTTTGTACAACTTTAAAAAAGTTTTAACCACCCCAATTTCTGTGATTTTTTAAATGGGGGATTTAGCCAATTGAAATTCAATCAGTTTAGAAGGCATAGAAATATTCTAGAAATCAAGTGAGAAAAAGTATTTCCATCTTGTTGGACATTTATTGGTACCTATAGGCATGTGTAAAGCAGGAACTGATTTTTGGATATTCCTTAGACTTATCTGATGCTTTTCGAAAATCTTTTTGATAATATTAGTTTTTGGGATAGTTGCTTTTCATTTTTCTCTACGCTTTAAATGAGGGGGGTGTAGCTTGACGTCCGGCTGAACCCCCATTTTGAATACAAGAAAAAACCAGGAAGGAGTGCTGTTCAAAATTTTTAAAAGTAGTTCAAAGTAAGCATATCAAAATTCGAATATCTTTGGGTGGGAGGGGGTGACTTGATTGACCTAACTTTTTACGGCTTTTTAAACCTTGTTCTCTATAATTAACTGATTTATATATTCTTTTAAGTATTCTATAAAATAATGCTCTAATTGATGGGCATTAATATGCTTACCAATTTTTGCAAAAAAGTTAATAAAATTCGTTGAAGGATTAAACTGATTTCCCAATTCTCCGGTCTTGTAGTCCCAGGGGAATGTATGGTGATAGTTATGCCACCCTTCTCCTAAGGCGGCTATCGAAACTGCTAGGTTTTCTACTGGGCTAATGTACCTATAGCAAACAAAAAGTTATATATTTTCTTGCGAAAACTCCACAAGACTCATTTTATAAAGGAGAAAAAAAAGAAAGCGTTTCGGAGTATTTACTACTCTATTCTTAAGGTAAGGGCTGTGACAAAAAGAAGACAACAGTGTTGTCAAAAAAAAATATAAATATAATATAAAACAACTTTTACAATACGTCGACACATTAAATAGTGGTTTTTACAACTAGCGTCTAGAATAGTACATGTGAATTTTTTTTTGCACCTGTGATCAAATAAAGTTTTATTGCATCGGCAGCCAAAAAGTCATGGTTTGGTTATTTGCGGACAGTTACTAAAATCGCGTTTTCGATGAAGGTTTGAAAAATATTCTTATATCCAAAAGAATTACCGAGTTAAATCGCTACTTAATGTAAGTCAGGTGGTTAGAATGCGATTTGACGCTACTCTCTAAAATTCGACAAATCACAATCACATATTTTGAATAAAATTACATAATTTTGTGAGATGAAGGAAAAACGCCATATGGCGCGGGTGTTAGCTAGAAGTCAGGCTTACACGATTCCATACCGTCCCTCGTAGAGACGATAAGAGGACGGTACCGTGTGATTCATATATTGATAGTGGAGCACGTTAAAGATCCCTAGCCCCGACTAAGGTCTAAATCCCTCCATAAAAAGAAAACTGCCTTCCTAGTGGATGCTAATCAGACTGGTCAGGGAAAATAAGTATAAAAGGTATCTTATGCCCAATTGCTCTACGTTTGCTCTAAGGATTCCTTTACGCTAAGGATCTCTTAACGGTCCTAAGTAGCTGATTTGGTTTGCTCAGCTTTTCTTTTTAGTCTAAGGAATCATCCTTAGGAGAGAATTCTAACCTCAAACGGTCGAAAACGGTCAAAAAAATAAAAATGGAATTTTTAAATGACGGTTTGAATGTGCTGAAGATAATTGAAAATGGTTTTGCCAGAGGGGTCCAAATTTAGATTTAGATTTTTGCAAGGTTTCCGAATAACCAAACCAACAGTTCGAAATATTTTGCAACTCATACAAGACCAGTTGGAGTTAGATGGAGGACGTTTTGGGTAAGAGACAAGCCCACAATGGATGATAGCTTCAAGTTTTTACGGTCACATATTTTTATGCAAGTTTTTTTGTTGTTTATTAGTATAGTTAAAATAAATATCACTATTTATTTTTAAGAAACAATACAACTGTCTCTTCAATTAACTAATTATACTGAGAACCCTACGATTATGTGCCACTGGAGGGCATCTTTCTAGCATTGTGGAATTTAAGGTCAATATACCGGGTTTCCCAAGGTGAGTAACCTATTAGAATATTTTGGAAACTATACAATGGAAACTTTTCAACCTTTTTATTCTAACATAAGTCCATGTAAACTATGTTTATGAAATACTCTCATATTTGCAGTTTTACCATTTGTAGGAAATCTTGGCAACAATTTTCTTATTTTAAATTGAACACCCTGTGTATTTTTGCATTATTAGATTCTACAAAATATTTTAGGTACATTTTATGTATAATGTCCTATACCTATGTTCAACTATTTTTAAAATATTGACAAGTGTAAATTGACATTTTTTAACTTTGAGAGCCCGTAACATCGAAACGGTTAAGGATAGAGCAAAACGGCTTTTACATTCCTATCTTGGTTTTTCCCAAGCTATCGTTTTATACTATTTCCAACCCAGGTTTAAACTAAACTTAGTATATTTTAACCTTGCATATAGATATAAAACGATAGCTTGTGAAAAACCAATATAGGACTGTAAAAACCGTTTTGCTCTATCCTTAACTGTTTCGATGTTACGGGATGTCAAAGTTAAAAAATGTCAATTTTTACCTGTCAATATTTTAAAAACAGTTGAACATATGTATAGGATATTGTACACAAAATGTAACTAAACTATTTTGTACAATTCTAAAATGCAAAAATATACAGGGTGTCCAATTTAGAATAAGAAAGTTTTCCTGCAAATGGCAACACTGCAAATATGAAAGTATTTCATAAAGATATTTTACATGGACTTATGTTAGAATGGAAAGTTTGAAAAGTTTCCATTGTATAGTTTCCAAAATATTCTAATAGGTTACTCACCTTGGGACACCCGGTATATGTTTAAATGACCCTTACTGAAGCTGAAAAAATGTATGTAGAAACTGACTCAAAGAATAATTAATAATAGATAATAATTATACTAATAATAATAAATAATAACAACAAATAATGGTTTTATGACAAGCAGCGCAGTGGTTGAACTTATAACAAGATTTAATTCCTAGCTATGGAAAACCTTATTTTGACCAGAGCAAACGAATAAAATTTAGGGAATACTTAAAAATTATGGATTTCTTTACTACTCATTACTTAAGCAAATCGCAGAGCAAATGGGCATTAGTTCCTACCCCTCCATTTACGCCGGTAACCAATCTGGAAGGGATCGGATATCACGTGGAGTCGGCCCTAGTTACACACTCCCCAAGTCGGTAGACTACTGGAGGACAAAAAAACTGTGGCCAAATTCTTTGGATTTCTTTACTACTCATTACTTAAGCAAATCGCAGAGCAAATGGGCATTAGTTCCTACCCCTCCATTTACGCCGGTAACCAATCCGGAAGGGATCGGATATCACGTGGAGGCGGCCCTAGTTATATACTCCCTAAGTCGGTAGACTACTGGAGGACAAAAAAACTGTGGCCAAATCCTTGGGATTTGTTTACTACTCATTACTTAAGCAAATCGCAGAGCAAATGGGCATTAGTTCCTACCCCTCCATTTACGCCGGTATCCAATCCGGAAGGGATCGGATATCACGTGGAGGCGGCCCTAGTTACACACTCCCTAAGTCGGTAGACTACTGGAGGACAAAAAAACTGTGGCCAAATTCTTTGGATTTCTTTACTACTCATTACTTAAGCAAATCGCAGAGAAAATGGGCATTAGTTCCTACCCCTCCATTTACGCCGGTAACCAATCCGGAAGGGATCGGATATCACGTGGAGGCAGCCCTAGTTACACACTCCCTAAGTCGGTAGACTACTGAAGGACAAAAAAACTGTGGCCAAATTCTTTGGATTTCTTTACTACTCATTACTTAAGCAAATCGCAGAGCAAATGGGCATTAGTTCCTACCCCTCCATTTACGCCGGTAACCAATCCGGAAGGGATCGAATATCACGTGGAGGCGGCCCTAGTTACACACTCTCTAAGTCGGTAGACTACTGGAGGACAAAAAACTGTGGCCAAATTCTTTGGATTTCTTTACTACTCATTACTTAAGCAAATCGCAGAGCAAATGGGCATTAGTGCCTACCTCTCCATTTACGCCGGTAACCAATCCGGAAGGGATCGGATATCACGTGGAGGCGGCCCTAGTTACACACTCCCTAAGTCGGTAGACTACTGGAGGACAAAAAAACTGTGGCCAAATTCTTGAATCACTCGACTTTTAGTCGTATAGTCGTATAGTCGATAGCTTGTGAAAAACCAATATAGGACTGTAAAAACCGTTTTGCTCTATCCTTAACTGTTTCGATGTTACGGGATGTCAAAGTTAAAAAATGTCAATTTTTACCTGTCAATATTTTAAAAACAGTTGAACATATGTATAGGATATTGTACACAAAATGTAACTAAACTATTTTGTACAATTCTAAAATGCAAAAATATACAGGGTGTCCAATTTAGAATAAGAAAGTTTTCCTGCAAATGGCAACACTGCAAATATGAAAGTATTTCATAAAGATATTTTACATGGACTTATGTTAGAATGGAAAGTTTGAAAAGTTTCCATTGTATAGTTTCCAAAATATTCTAATAGGTTACTCACCTTGGGACACCCGGTATATGTTTAAATGACCCTTACTGAAGCTGAAAAAATGTATGTAGAAACTGACTCAAAGAATAATTAATAATAGATAATAATTATACTAATAATAATAAATAATAACAACAAATAATGGTTTTATGACAAGCAGCGCAGTGGTTGAACTTATAACAAGATTTAATTCCTAGCTATGGAAAACCTTATTTTGACCAGAGCAAACGAATAAAATTTAGGGAATACTTAAAAATTATGGATTTCTTTACTACTCATTACTTAAGCAAATCGCAGAGCAAATGGGCATTAGTTCCTACCCCTCCATTTACGCCGGTAACCAATCTGGAAGGGATCGGATATCACGTGGAGTCGGCCCTAGTTACACACTCCCCAAGTCGGTAGACTACTGGAGGACAAAAAAACTGTGGCCAAATTCTTTGGATTTCTTTACTACTCATTACTTAAGCAAATCGCAGAGCAAATGGGCATTAGTTCCTACCCCTCCATTTACGCCGGTAACCAATCCGGAAGGGATCGGATATCACGTGGAGGCGGCCCTAGTTATATACTCCCTAAGTCGGTAGACTACTGGAGGACAAAAAAACTGTGGCCAAATCCTTGGGATTTGTTTACTACTCATTACTTAAGCAAATCGCAGAGCAAATGGGCATTAGTTCCTACCCCTCCATTTACGCCGGTATCCAATCCGGAAGGGATCGGATATCACGTGGAGGCGGCCCTAGTTACACACTCCCTAAGTCGGTAGACTACTGGAGGACAAAAAAACTGTGGCCAAATTCTTTGGATTTCTTTACTACTCATTACTTAAGCAAATCGCAGAGAAAATGGGCATTAGTTCCTACCCCTCCATTTACGCCGGTAACCAATCCGGAAGGGATCGGATATCACGTGGAGGCAGCCCTAGTTACACACTCCCTAAGTCGGTAGACTACTGAAGGACAAAAAAACTGTGGCCAAATTCTTTGGATTTCTTTACTACTCATTACTTAAGCAAATCGCAGAGCAAATGGGCATTAGTTCCTACCCCTCCATTTACGCCGGTAACCAATCCGGAAGGGATCGAATATCACGTGGAGGCGGCCCTAGTTACACACTCTCTAAGTCGGTAGACTACTGGAGGACAAAAAAACTGTGGCCAAATTCTTTGGATTTCTTTACTACTCATTACTTAAGCAAATCGCAGAGCAAATGGGCATTAGTGCCTACCTCTCCATTTACGCCGGTAACCAATCCGGAAGGGATCGGATATCACGTGGAGGCGGCCCTAGTTACACACTCCCTAAGTCGGTAGACTACTGGAGGACAAAAAAACTGTGGCCAAATTCTTGAATCACTCGACTTTTAGTCGTATACGAATCACATTTCAGCACAAAATTTAAATATTGTATTTTTGGCGGGAAAAATAGAATGGTTTTTGCTCGAATTACATCAAGTGGGTAGAAGCAATCGATGCAAATCCGAGCTAATATGATATACGAACGTCAAAACTTGCGAAAAAAAGTATATCATAAACGTAGAATTGTTATTTTACGGCGAATTTTATTTAATATTAGTAATAATAGCAGTGGCGGTCCCAGCAGGGGGGGGGCAGGGGGGCGATGGCCCCCCCTTTGCTTCAGAAAAAAGTAGACAACGAAGATGCTGGTGGTAACCTTGAAGCATTTGGAGAAAAAACGAGAAATTGTACAATGTTCCTTTAAAGCAGGGTTGGAAAAATCCCGGGTTTTTTATATAAAACCCAACCCACTGGGCTTTTTTAGGTTTTACAAATGGGTTTTATTGGGTTTTTTATGGTTTTCTTTTTAAATTATTTACAGATTGTAGTTCTTCTTTAAAATTAGGACTTATTCTCGCGATCGTTTATCAACTATAAAATACGACATAAGAATAGGTGGAATACAGAAATCGACAGTTTGTTTGTTTGCTAATAAATCAAAGCAGCTTTGGTTTAGCTTGACCAACGATTTTTTTATATAACTAATATAACCAAACCTTAAGAAAATTATTATTGGAGTTTGTGTATTTACTACACTGCAAGTACCTGCTTACTTAGTATATCATGATAGTATACGATTCAAGTTTTTTTTTTTGTTCGAGGTTATTAACTCTGAACGATTTTTTAAAAGGAAAATGTCTAAGAGTAGCGCTAGAAAGAGTGCTTCAGAATGGACTGAGGTTTTAAAATCCAGTAATAAAAGTAGAGTCTGCAAATAATGAACCAGAATCGCCTTTCTTTTTAATAATTTGCATTGTTGCCCAGCTAGTGCAGCATCCATTGAAAGACATGGTCTTATTTGGAATATAATAAAATAAGAAATTGTTTGGGATTAGAAAAAGATTTGCAACTGGTCAAAGTTTATCGAATCTTATGATTAGATTCAAACGACTGGTAATAATATACCTTTTTTATGTTTATTTATTTTATTAATAATGAAAAAATCCACTTTTAAAAAAGCCCTACGTGTTTTCTTTTAAGTGGGTTTTACCCAAAAAAAAAGTCTTCGTCACACCAAGAATAAACAAACGCATGAAGTACTTACCGCGAAAACCACGATATTGGAAATACAGAACAGTATTATAGAGTTTCTATTTAATTTATTTAATATTTTTGACCTGAACATATTTAAGTTTTGTAGAACGTGAAGCCAAAATTAAGGCAAAATTAGCTAAAGTCGTTTCTAAATACGATAAACTGTTTGATTAATTCAAAACACAAATTCTTGAACTTTTATTGGGAGAACTCAGTATTTGGAAACAATATTGTTTAGAAGTAGGCAATCAAAACATACCTGATAACATTTTCGAGGCAATGAATAAGTGTGGCGATATTTTTCCAAAGTAGGGCATAAATTGCGGTGCTCTAACACCTTTGATATTTACATTTTTACATTACATTTTCTTAAAAAATTTTCACCCGCTGCGCTTTGAAACTATTGATATATTACAATTTTAGTTTAATTTTAAATCAAAAAATGCATTTTTAGTAAAATTTTCTTAAAAAAGATCGCCTGCGGCGCTATGATACCGTTGATACTCACGATTTTAGTTTAATTTAACTCAAAAATTGCATTTATAATGTAATTTTCTCAAACATTTTCAGCGCATTTAAACATTTTTTAAAATAAAAAAATGTATAAAACAAACAACTTAAAGTCCCCCCGCCTAGATTTGAAGTCAAATCCGCGCTTGTAGTTACTAAGTTTAGTTTGCATATTTTGATATGTTCTCAAATGGCTGGGACCGCCACTGATAATGTGCCTACGGGCCTCGAAAATGTGAAGAGAGAGAGAGAGAGAGAGAATGTGTCTTATTGTCAAAGTTGTTTTATATATCTTATTTTTAATTAATTTTTTTTCACTATGCCCTCTTGTTTTCTTTGATATAGGCCTTGACTTGAGAATAGAGTAAATACTCTTGAAGACGTTGGCTAAACGACAATACATTTTTAAGAAGAAACTTTCTACTTTCTTTCCTCGTTAAACAAAATGCCGTAGAGATTTTTTTTTATTTAATCACTTATTTCTCGTGCTCTGTGCCACAAATCATTTTTCTATTAAAACTAATTAAGGCGGATTTATGCGCCTCGCGCAGCCTATGAAGCTGCGTGCTAGAAATGTTTTAAACACACTCTATTTCGAAAATTTGCACTTTCCGAAAATATTGGGAAAACCGGGATGTTTGACATTGACGTTTGTCCGCTTGCTTGCTTGCTTGCTAAATTGTAAATTCGCTCTTAGTTTTAAATTTAGTCGGTATTTGGAATGTGCTTTCCATCGCCCAATCTCTTTGGAAAGCAGTGTCACTAAGGTAATAGAAAAAGCACTAAAATATCGAATTGAGGACTTTTTGGAAAAAAACGACGTCATTTGAAACAAACAGTTTGGTTTCAAAAAAGGAGTCTTAACAGTAGATGCAATGGATACGTTAGTTGAACATTTATACTCCGCCTTAAACTCCGGTCGAGCCTATTGCTATTTTCCTGGATTTAGCAAAGGCTTTTGACACGGTACCATATAATAAGCTTAAAACCGTACTTAATAACTATGGTGTTGGAGGAATTGCTGGAAATCTAATTGAAGACTACCGAGAGGATAGAGAACAAAATGTTTTATATAATTCCAAAACTAGTGAACCTAAAGGGCTGCCCATAGATAAACCACAGGGTACAATTTTGGGACCCTTACTCTTTAAGATCTTTATAAATAGCTTATTGAATCTAAACAATTCTGAAGTACTTATTGTTTACTACTGCGATCATACAGTGGTGACAGTGGCTAACCCAACGTAGGCAAAATCTAAAGAAGCTGCAGAAAATCAAATCAAACATATTTTTGGTTGGTTAAATTCCAATCTTTTAAGTCTAAACACTCAAACACCCATTCATTACATTTCCTTCTCTTTAAAAAATAGTGGGCAACCAGATTTTAATGCTTTAAAAATTCATACATGTCAAAACAACCACAACTGTAACTGCAACTTATGCAAAATAGTCAATACTTATGATACCAGATACCTGGGAGTACAAATCGATCGGTGCTTAAAGTGGGACCGTCATGTTGACATTTTAGTTAATAAATTATATATATATATAATATTTATAAATTTAGACAACTCAAAACTTTTTAAAATATTACAGTTCTTTATCTGGGATCGGGGGTATGAATGCAATTATGAAAATTTAAGAATTCTTCAGAAATGGCTATTGAAGTTATTCATGAAAAACCAAAAAAATTTCCAACAAGTGAACTATATAATAATGCTATATAATAGCATGTACAAGATATGTACACAAGAAAAAAGATATTAAAAAAATAAGCCATAATCACTCAACTAGGTCATTACAAAATCAAAACTACAGTACCTAACAACCTAAAATGTGTGCATTTACTAAATTTATTTACTAGACAGGCATCAAGCTGTACATTTTATTACCCGTTCAAATGAAAAACATAAACATTTTAAATAAATTTAAGAATAAAAGCGCTTTATTTGTTATATATATATTGTTAAAGGCATATTAAGATTAGGTTTTCTTTGCATTTTAGGTAGACTTTTTTTTTAATACCTTAGTTTATTATTTTTTAGTTTGGTTATTTTTTTTTCTTTGATCTTATATGTTATCAATAAGTGTTTATAACTACTTTTTATTGCTGATTGACATCTAAAATTATTACACTTTTATTTGTACTGCCGTTGAATTTTCGCACAGACAAGTTCTTTGGAACTTACCTTTAAAGTTGATTTTTTTTTAAACTCTAATTTAGTAAATGAAAATAAAGAACTTTTGTATTTGTATTTTGTATTATAAACTTAAACCGCTTGTTGCACCATTTTCAAACAAACGGTCGGTTAATTAAGGTGAGATTAATTTTGTGGCCGCTGCACCAACAAAAATTAACTGGCGGTTAACCAACACACTTTTAAATTCATGTCTTAAAAACTTAGCGCTTTAAAATATCAGCAGGTATCAGAATCCAACCCTATTTTTGACAGTTTTTTGATTATTTTGGGTTTGTCATTTGAGAAAAAAGTTTGGAAAGCGGCAAAGTTTTTGCGCTCGAATTACACACAAGATTTTTTCTTCAACCGAGCAAAAAGTAGTTCCAGGAGCGAGCGAAAAATAGGGAGGTTTAAAATGAAGTGTTCATTTATGGCTAGGATGTTAATTTCATCTCCGGCACTTAAAATTTTTGCGTAGTGGTAAATTGGAAAAAAACATCACAAAAAGCTGGTTTTTCAATTGAACATGTTATTTTCAAGATCAATCAAGGTCATGCACCAACTAAACTTTTAATAGTAAGCGGCTACAATTCAACAAGAATTAATGGCTACCTTGTCATTTTTGCGTTTTTACGAAGTTGGATAAAATAAAATGTGATTATAAGTCGCCAATTTGATATTATATCAGCCGCCATATTGAAACGCGTCATAGCTGAACCAAATTTTTTTTAACAATATTGTTGGACCTGCCGTTCTTTTCTGTTTTGCCAAATTTTGTCCTCCTCGCTTTAATAATTGTTGTTTATTATGTTATTTTTGCAACATATTAATTTTACTGGAGTATTTTTCAAGGTCATGAAACTTCAAACTGCATTAAACTCTAAGGATCGAATTTGGCATACATGCCTAATAGTTTAAGGTAGATTTCAAGTTAGACTTACAAAACCTCGGATTATTAAGATTTTTGGAATAGAAAAAGGCAAAAATCTGGTTTTTTTCTTATTCTCAAGGTCATTTTAAGTCTGATGACCTTAAAGGTAAATTTTTTGGAATCCTCGTTCTCGAGTTATATGGAATCGAATATAATCATGCCCCGGTTGCGAAAATCCAAATTACTAAAGTGATTCTTTTGCTGTATTTTGCTGGTAGTTTACCCAGGTCCCGAATAAGTTTAAGCACATCTAAATCATCCTTCGAGGAATTTTTTTCGAACACGTTTTACTTTTTTTTGTTAGAAATTTACTAAAAGGATATACTTTTTTTTTGTTCGAATTTTTAAAAGCTTTATTAACCACCAGAATTTTGACAAAATGCACAATGGGTTTCATGTATATTTTTCAAAAAAAACATACACAAAAACGTTAAACCTAGTTTAAATTTAAACGAAGTATATAGCACAGTTTTAACACCAATTAAATTTAAACCACGTTTAACATTACAGTGCAATCGGCCATAAGTTTGCCTTTGCCTAATTCAAATTACAATAATTTTAAAGAAAATAAGTAATTAAACATTTAAAAAATTCCTGCCCGAAGTAGCATATCACTTTTTAACCCCCAATCATTAGTTTGGCCCCTGTGTATATATGTGTTTTTTACTGCTTGAAGCCTATTTTTTGGGGAGTGTTCTTAGTTATTTTTGATAAAAATTTCATTCGAAATTTTCCGGCTCAATTTTAATATGGCGCCTGACATTTTTACACAAAACCTAAATGAAACTGTCATTCTTAGTGTCAAGAAACTGATATAATATACGTTCTATAAATAAATATATCGAATGTTTTCTGAACTATTCATCCCATTATGATAAAATTTGCGTGTAGATTAGGTACTAAAAAAATTCAGGGGAGGAGAAAATAGGGCTAGTTTTTAGAAAAATTCGCAACGTTTTCTTATTGAAATTCCGAAAGCGCCTGTAAACGTTGAAGTATCACCTTAACTTTCTAATAATAGAACCTAGCATTATATACTCACTTATCATAAGGTTTCTGGCCCCACATGTGTGCCACGCTGTTTACGAAAAATGCTATATTTAACGTAGTACAAAATCTTAAGTTGAAGTTAATCCAGAACGAGTTCCATAATGTTTCGTTCCAGAAATACATTGGAATGTAGACTGGCAGGAAGATGACACAAATGAAGAATAGGATGGGATAATACCTAAAATAATTGAAAGCCTTAGCAAAGTTGTTTTTTTATTTTAGCGATATAATCTGTATTTCAAACTTTATATATCTCGTAACTGACGAACACACAAAGAGCACAACCATCTCTTAAGCAAGGCAAAAATTATTACAAAATAGTGACAAAGTTAACATATAGGAGTAGAATCACAAGATTCTAGAAGTGCATCTGACCATTAAGTAATATAAATAATAAAATAATAAATAAATATTTTATTTGCCTCAAAATATAAACACAACAATAACAATGAATTTACGTGTATCTGCTTTTAGAAATTCATCCCAAATAAAATAAAAATAACCCACTAAAGACATTCCTTGTGCGTGGAGTCTCTTCATAGTACTTCCCAAATCTCTTCAGTTAGATTCGAACCTATCTATAAATTGTTAGTATAAATTAAAATTCGTTTCTAACTAAGGTTATATTTAAAGAGAATTCATAAAATATTTTTTTTTGTTTTTTTTTTTCTGAGCATACGCATAATTTAATTACTAAAACTTTATTGTTTTAAGGAATTAAATACACCTTAACACTAAAAAATAATAAATAATAAAAAAATTATGACAAACATAAATTGTCGGTATATTTGAAACAATTTGATTTTGTTTCCGTTAAGATTTTTGTTTTAATTTTTTTATTTACCTACATACGGAATCTGCTTGTTTAAAATATTGAAAATATTAAAAATTATTGCATGACCTGAAACATTTTTTGTTTTTATAATTCTTTTTTGCGAAATATAATCTGCCCTATAATTGTTTTGATAAAATTTTAATATTATTAATTTAAAATTGTAGGATAAACTATTGATTTCGCGTGCTTAAAAAATTTGATAATATTGTTCTGTTAATTTAACTGAGCCATACCTTGCTAAGTTTCTTAAATACATTGAAGGATCTTATTTCTTTTATTTCTGGTGGTAAGGTATTTTTGGACAGAGATATGTATGAAATATTAATGCAATTACTCTTTCTGGTCGGGGAATAAGATTGATTTTTTTTGACGAGTGTCATAGTTGTGATAGGGTAGCTGAATTGAACCATTGCCATTAAATTGTTATATTAAAAGAGATAAGGAAAATAATTGACAAATGTTAAATTGGAAGTTGTACAGTTTCTCTGATGGAAATATCCTGGGCTTGTGATAAATTATTTTTAAGATCCATTTTTGTGTTTTTCCCACTATTTCCGTAACGTACCTCGCTGCATCACCCCACGCTATCACTCCAAATCTTAAAAGTGTTTCCACTAAAGCGTGATAAATAATGTTTAGTTGACTGGTGTCAAATATTTTTGAGAGATATTGGAATTTACTCAAGAGAGATCTGATTTTTTTGGAAACATATACTAAGTGGTTTTCCCATTTTAAATTGCTGTCTAGTTAAATGCTTTTGACTTTGTATTCTAAGTTTATCATTATTGGAGAGTGTTACACAGAGTTCTATGTAATTTGGAGATTTGATGAGTGTGATGTAATTGGAAGAAAATATTTTTTTTTCAGTGATTGTTAATGGTTTACTATTAAGTAAGTAAAAAAAGCTCGTTTGTATATATATTTTGAAAAGTATAGGACCAAGAACGATTCCCTGGAATACGCCGTACTTTATTGTTTTTGAATCATTTAAAGTTTCGTCTATTTGAACCCGTTGGTATCTTTCACTAAGACAACTTTTAAGTAATTTATGAAAGATGTCCTGAAATCCTACATTAAACACGGTTTCGAGGAGGAAATCGTGATCAACGGTGTCGAATGCTTTCGTTAAATCGATAAACGCACAAATTGATTTACTACCTACAGAACAGAGGCGCAAAGGGGGCCGAAGGGATAGCAGGCTTCTGCGCGAATCCTGCCGAAAAGAGTTTCCCCGCACAAGTCTGCGATCCATTTCGGCCGGCTTTGAGCCTCTGTTCCGTAGGTATATTACTCTATGATTTGACCCTTATCATATCAAAATCACACTCCTTTCCCATTCGGTTTGAACTTATATAACTGTCAAAGATGGATATTTTTTTCAGTCTCGACTGGGAAAGGGAAGTGAAAACAGGCAAAAGAGATCATGTTGAAAGTCAAAAGCCCTACTGGGTAAAAACGCTATTCAATTCAGATGCACTGAAGAGAGATGCTGACTAGGCAACGCGAACAGTTTAGGAAAACGCTTTAGTGTGTTTTATTTCAACTAATCACTTAGAAGATCTTAAGATTATTTTTATTTATTTGATACTGAAATGATGCAACTCAAATATTACAAAATATCTTTTATGTAAGACCTGAAGAGCAGGCGTTCCTTCGCGAATCTGTACATCTGAGGAGTGAAGAGGAGCCCCGTTTCCTCGGCAATTTATGTAAAATAAAGGAGTCTACAAGGATCGGATTTTTTTTAAAACACACCCCTCTGTTATTAAATTCAATAACAGCTTTAAATTCGTTTTAAAGTTAAACAAGACGCAAACACGGTTACAAAAAGTGTCCTAAGTAAAAAGAGTAGAGGGTTGCAGATCTGAAGACTGCGCTACGTTGTTTAATTTTTTTAAATTCTTTTAAAAAAGTTTAATTTTATTTTAAATATACAGGGTTCCTAAGCAAATCCTTAGGGGGCCAAGCAGCCGTGTATAAGACGCAGTCAAACGGAAAAGCACATTAGGCAGAAAAGGATGGGCATGGGGCGATGTTGTCACTACATCTTACACGTAGTAAATCCATTCCAGGTTGTTGTTTTCTAATGTTTTCCATTTTCATACCTTTAGGACTGGAATAAAAATTGTTTTTGCTCGACTTTAATACCAAACTGATTTTTCGGCTTTTCATTTTGTAACCATTGTCCTTACGCACTGTTTACAGGCTGGGGACTGAGATACATGAAAATGCCTAGCCTAAAGCGTTCATACACGGCCGGAGAAATCGACTGAGATATTTCCGTAGAAACTTTATCAAGCAAATAGGACGGGTTGACGCCTCGAACGTCCAACCCGGGTTTTGCACTTTGATTCGAAATCAAAAAGGAGGAACAGTCAGATGTGGGGCCGTGCACAAATTACGTAACGGTGATTTTACCAATTTTTGACCCACTCCCTATGTAATGTTTTGTAACGGTTTGGCACGCCACTCCCCTAATATTATGTAACGATTTCAAGACCACTACCCTCCCCCCCCCAAAAAAAAAAAACTTTTCACTTATTTTCATTCCAAATTTTCTTAGTTTCACACAAATGCAAACGCTGTCGAAAACCCCCCTCCCCCCTACGTAACGTTTTGTAACCCCCCTTCCCCCTATGACCATTACGTAATTTGTGCACGGCCCCTGTAGTCGCAGTGGAGGAGGACGAGAAAATTAATATTTTTTTCTTAAAAATTATACTCTTTAGACCTATTTCTTTGCGTTCCCGAAATTACGTAATTTTTGAAAAAAAATTGTAAGCGGCGCCATTTTTATTTCGTGCTTTGTTTTTCTAACATTTTTGCGTTCGGCTAATTTAATTGAAAAATTTTTGCCTGCGGCGCCCTTTATCTTCTCACTCGAAACCAAGATCCCCCGTTTTAGGAAAACTGATCCCGTCTCTGTTTCTAAATTTTTCTTGTTGTTTCTCAAGTTTTTCGTAAAAAAAAAGTTTTTTGTAAAGAAACAAAGCAAAATAAATCTTTTCACCCCTTTTTGTGTGTTACAAATATTGGCAGCCCCTTATTTTTCGCTTGTACCCTCCCGCTAGTTTTGAAGAACTGGTTCGCTACATGTTTCGAGATCATGTCATAAAACACCTCGAAAATATCAAATGTAGTGTAGGGTCACCTTTATTTAAAATCAATAATATCGCAAGCAAAAAGCTCTGCAAGAAAAACAGCGCCGTTTATTGATTTCTTTGGCTGCTAGTGCTAGCTGCATGGTTTGGCCGAATGGAAAGAAATTTAATTAAAAGCGAAGATATTTCTTTCTAATGTTAACAACCTCACGAGTTTATCGCTCAGTATCGTAAATAATGGACCCTGCCGCCTCCTTTAAGCAAGAAAAAGCTGTGGTTTGGACCTGAAAACATCTAATTTTTAATTAGATTAGATGTTCAAGATCTCATGGTGTGGCCGCCATCTAGCGGAATTTGCAGACATCTTGTCAACGTTTATTATTGCAACTATGATTTATGCTCACAATGAAAGAGTGGCGACATTTTTTTCTCATGAAAGCACTCCGGAGATAATAACAAACTGGCACCATTGCTCATTATACCTGTTTCTTTTGTGCGCGCAGAACTTTCTGTGCCATTTCTGTTTGATTTATTGAAATCCTATCCCTTAGGAACCCTGTATTTCAATAAGATATTTCGTGAGAACACGAGACTGCTACGATAAATGTCTCGTAGAGTCAGGACTTTAGCGTAACTGGTTATGGGAAGTTAGGCCCAGACTTTTCGCAGCTTTATTGAAAGAGCAGCGTCAATTGATAGTAAAAGTTTGTGGATAAATGGGCATTTTAATTAATTTAGCGGATTTTATTTTCAAACTAAAATGAGAAAATAGTCGTAATTACTGTTTTACACCCTGTAAAGGCAGCATTTATCGTTAAATTTGACGGAATCTTCGCTTTCATTTACTAGCCATTGCGCTTCTTTTTCAATGTCCGCTATTTCGGCACCCTAGAAACGAATTGTCGAACCCTGTATATATTACCGTTCGGCGCGGCAGCGATACACGGTAAAAAATGGAAATTTTAATTCACTCAGAGGCCTTTGAGTCAAAAAATATCCTACTGAAAATTGAGTGAAAGTTACTCGAAATAGTGTAAGTTAACTCAGGAGTGTGTGAAAAGTTTATGACATTGACAAGTTCAAACATTGTGTCATTGGTGTACACACAAATTCAGTTCAAATGTTAAAAAATTTCATTCAATTTTTCGTGAACTTTTAACGAATTTTTTTGTCAAAACGAGTCCATGAAATATTCAGTGATATTTTTGACATTAAATTTCAATTTGAGACAATGTTTGAACTTGTCAATGTCATAAACTTTTTACACAATTCTGAGTCAACATACACTATTGTGAGTGACTTTCTATTTTGAGGGAGATATTTTTTTCACTCAATGACCATTGAGTGAATCAAACATTTAATTTTTTAGAGCGTGGATCATTCAGTTTAAGAAGGTAAGGTTCAGGAGGTAAGCTACAGGGTAAATTAAAAAAAAAATCTCAAAAATAATGATAAAATATTTAAAAAATCACATTTTGGAAAACCAACTTTGTCAGAGACTCTCAGTAGCAAAAAACATTATGAAATACACACATGAGGTTCAGGAGGTAAGTTACAGGGTGAATTCAAATATAATAGTAAAATGTTTAAAAAAATCACATTACTAAAAAGCAACTTTGTAGGATATTTTTATTAGCAGAAAAAAATTAAAAATAAGTCAAAAAAATATACACATTTTTTACGGGCTTCATTGAAATAACAAAAGCAAACCGTTTTTCTGCACTATTCATGAGAATTTAACTTTTTTTAACCATTTTTAGAATAGTTGGTCTAAACCAATTTGTATGCTGCTAAAGAAGAATGAAACATGCAGGAGTGAACCTGGCATTGTAAGAGCAATTGTTTTTTAACTTCAAATCATAGCCAACTCTGGTAAGCTTTTAATATTGGAAGCAATGACAAGCCACGCATAATAAATATGCTGAAATTATCTGAATTTCATAAAGGAGCATTTACAGTTGATGAATAGTATCGAGGGTATACACAGTACAATTCAGCGGGGAAAGGGGGTGCGTCGGAAGGAAGGGAATAGCCTTTTTTTCTTGCAGTAATTGGTAAATTTTTTGTATAAAATTATGTAGTTTAAATATTTCTGATTATTAATTAAATTAAATAAGTTTAGGAAGCTGTGCAGGAGGTAAGCCACAGGATGAACTCAAAAATAATAGTAAAATTTTTAAAAAATCACATTGTGGAAAACCGAGTTTTTCTGCGATTTTCACTAGCAAAAACCAGTTTATAATGACATGTCACGGTTAGGTCCTGAAGGCAAGCTACATGATTACTTCAAGAATAATAGTAAACATTTTTAAAAAGAGACTTTATCGGGGATTCTCACTAGCAAAAAACAGCAAAAAAATGATGACTGTGTCATAGACTTGTGTCATAGTTAGGTCCAGGAGGGAAGCTATATGAAATTCTCTTGAAAACTATTACTGCTCGGCACTAAATGAGATTTTTTAAGAGAAAAGGTGAGAAAAGATGAGTTGAGGTAGGTTGGGTTGGGTGGTGAGATACCCGTTCCTCACAAAAGGTGTGAAATTTATGCCTATGCCACCTTGTGTTGGCATCTGTAATTCAATGTTTTTTAAAAGTTTTTTTATACTAGTCATTCATCATTCTAAAAATATGCACCAACGTTTATGTTTTGGAAAAATTCTGGAATTTTTCTCAAAATAAAGAAAGTAAAAATAACTTTATCTTATTAAAAAAATAAAATTATAGAAAATTTATTTTTTAGTTTTACCAGTACGAGCAAATAAACGAAAACCTGAGACGTTTTCTCACATTGAACCAGTTTTCAAAAACTATTTCAATAATTACTTTATTGATTAGTGACATCAAAATCCAGTAAATTATGTATTTCTTTCCAACAATTTAGTAAAATCCACATAAAGTTGAAGAGGTCTTGTTTTTTTATTTAATATTTAAAGAATTACTTTTAATATGAAGTTTGCCAGCTCGTTATCAATGACTTTTGCACTAGTTTGAATGGTTTCGAAACGAGCTTTTTGTTCGTTTACAACTAGCGCATGCGTCTTTTCCCAGCCTCCACATTGAAACTTTTTGCCGCTGCCTTCTATTGCTTCTCACTCTTTTCGACAAAGAGAGAAATAGAAATCAGTGGCAAGACGTTGAATTGTAAACTAGGCATTAATTAGGTCAAATACTGTGGCTTACTTCTCGTCAACTCTTAGCGCTTTTATTTGTGTTTTTCCGGCTTTTCTACAAAGATTTTTTTATATAAATATATTTATTAAAAGATTCCTTCTATATTTTTGGTTTTTGGAGATGGAGCCGATGAAACTGTAGTTTATTCGAGCTACAAGCTCCTGGTCAAACTATGACGTAGTATGTGGCATTATTGTTTTGAAACTATTTTGAAATAGTTGCACATGAGAAAACGTCTCGGATTTTTATAAATACTAAATTCTGAAGGGGTAAAAGAATCAACAGAATAAACACTTCGTAAGGCATGTTTAGCCAACTTTTAATGCTTAATACGTAACCGATAAATGTAATGGATAGTATTTAATGCGTAATGTGTAACGCTTAATTATTAGGGTTGTTTACTCAAGTTTTTATGCACAATGGTTAACCACAATTTTATACAAAGAATAATGTTTGGGTTGATTGGGTTTTATCTGCTTTTTTAAAATGAATTCACATTACATAAATGATTTCATTTTATCACAAAGCGTCGGCATCGTCTTTGTGACACAGAGGCGGAGACAGGCAAATAATATCGAAGAATATTTTTTATATACATAATGAACCGTTAATTTAAAAGACGCCCAGCTCAAAATGTATTTAAATGTCGGCTGTATTACCTGCAAGCTGTGTCAAATTAAAGTAAATATTATAAAGTTGACAAAAATCGTAAAACGACAGTCTTTTTCAAAATTTTGCTTTTTAATCAGCTCTAATAATATTTTGTTGGAAGGTTTCTCGGATACTTGTATCTCTTTGGTTTCCAGGAATTGTATCATGTCACCTTTTCTTATATTGCTGTTTGGTATTTTTGTCTTTTGGCGCGAATGTTACGATGCATTGTCAAATACGATAACCGCATTTTGTGGTATAAGTTGTTCCTCAACCCATTTTTCAAACAACCCTGCCGTTATGTCTTCGTGATAGTCTGCAGAAGATTGTTTAATATTTTTTGCAAATAGAAGCACCGCACTTTTTGCAGTCATCAACTCAACCGTACTGCACGACTTCGTGCGTGTCATACCACTTCTCATCCAGGTAGATAATATTTATTTTTTCTTATCTATATTTTTTAATACTTGCGGAAGCAAGTATTCGGGGCGCTGTGAAACAATTATTATTGGCGACTCCATTATTACCATCCGTTTGTTCAGTTTTTTATAATGCAAACCGCGCTGGATTAACGCTTCGCGTAATATCTTTAAAGATTTATATGTATAATCTGAATATTCCTGTAACTTATTTCGAATCATTTCTAACGTTGGCACCTTATTTTCGCTATAATATCCATAAACAATTTTCCTAATAAAATCCTGATCACCGGTATCAAACTTCTTCAGCATTTGGCCAACTCTTTTACGCTTTACAGAATGATCGATCACATCTCCTGCTCTAATAATCTTGTAAACACTGGCTCGACTAAGTTTTGTCAGTTCACAAATTCTATTTACAATTTGATTACCTGAAGAGTTATAGTTTTCTTCTTTTAAACATTTGTAAATGTTCAAAATAAGTCTTTGGGTCTGTACATGTATGTCTTTATTTGCAAATTCGGGAGAATCCACGTCCACAGACTTTTCAACAAGGCTCAACGCGGGCTCCTCAACAACCTGAAAGTCATCACTCCAAGGTCTCCACATCGCGATGTTTAATCGCAAAATAATTCAAGAACGCTTTTGCTAAAATTTATTTCAAGTCACCGCTAACTAATCACGGCACTGACTGCCTATCGCCACCCAATCAGATCCCCGTACACCCTTTCGGTGACCAATAAATTTTTTTCTTCGACCTGAATGTGTTTGACGTAAGATGTCTAATCCACGTGGAGTGCCATAAAAACATATAGTGAAGGGGCATGTGTGGGATGTGGCAGTCCGTGGGATTTTTAATGAAGGAGTTTTGTGATTATGTGGGAATGATAGCTCTTTAGTCACACAATCAAGTGTTACTGGGTGTTTTGTTCGCATCCGTGTAGAAGGGGTTAATATGACGTCATCTTTCAAGATGACGGCCAAAAATCATAAAAAATACAACTTCCCCAAGTAGGCCATGACTGTACTCGATTCCATATAATTCGAGGACGAGGATTCCAAAAAAATTTACTTTTAAGGTCATCCAACATTAAATGACCTTAAAAATCGCAAAAAACAAGAATTTTGCCATTTTCTCTTCAAAAAATCTTAATATTTCTACGTTTTATCAGACCAACATCAAATGTACCTCAAACTATTATCCTTAGAGTTTGATGCAGATTGAAGCTTTATGACCTTAAAAAGTACCCCAGTAAAATTAACAAATTGCAAAAATAACATACTAAAGGGCACTATTCATCAACTATTCAAGCGAAGAAAACCAAATTTGGCAACAAAGATCAGAAGGTCAAGTCCAACAATTTTGTAGAAAAAAAATTTGTTCAGCTATGACGTGTTTCAATAAGGTGGCTGATATATCAATATAGCGACCTATAACCACATTTTCTTTTATCCAATTTCCTAAAAAAGTAAAAATGACAAGGTCGCCATTAATTCTTGTTGACTTATCTCCGCTTACTATGAAAAAAAAAAAGTTTAGTTGATGCATAACCCCGATTGACCTTGAAAATACTATGTAAAATTAAAAAACCGGCTTTTTGTAGTGTTTTTTTCCAATTTACCACTACGCAAAAACTGTAAGTGCCGGAGATGAAATTAACATCTTAGCCATAAAAAAACACTTTATTTTAAACCTCCCTACCCTTTTTTTTTGATCTGGCGTCCCAGATGTGGGTGTAACAAAACGTTAAATTATGGAGATTTTTTTAAAGAGAAAATGGCAAAAATCGTGTTTTTTTGGGATTTTCAAGGTCATTTGAGGTCGGATGACCTCGAAAGTATTTTTTTTGGAACTCTCGTCCTAGAGTTATATGAAATCGAATATAATTATGCACCGGTTGCAAAAATTGCATTTTTTTTTATTTTTCGACCGCCATTTTGGAAAATGGCATCTAAAACACCTGGTCCAGAATATGTTGATGTATATCTAACTTCTGCTAACTCTTTTATAGGTAATTTAAATGACTTTGTTGGCTAGAGAAGTGAGTATAACATTAAATCCACACTTCCGAAACTAAAAACAACAGGCATAAAGCCATTTTTACCGGGGTATAGTATAAACATCTGGGACGCCAGATCAAAACAAATGGTAAAGAGGTTTAAAATTAAGTGTTTATTTATGGTCAAGATGTTAATTTCATCTCCGGCACTTAAAGTCTTTGCGTAGTTGTAAATTGTAAAAAAACACTACAAAAGGATGGTTTTTCAATTTTACATGGTATTTTCAAAGTCAATCAAGGTCATGCATCAACTAATTTTTTTTTCATATTAAGCAGAGATAAGTCAACAAGAATTGATGGCCACCTTCTTATTTTTACTTTTTTACGTAATTGGATAAAATAAAATGTGGTTATAGGTCTCTATTTTGTGATATCAGCCGCCATATTGAAACGTGTCATTGCTGAGCAAAATTTTTTTAAACAAAATTGTTGGACTTGAGCCTCTTATCTTTGTTACCCAATTTGGTTTTCTTGGCTTTAATAATTGATGAATAGCGCCCTTTAGTATGTTATTTTTGCAGTTTGTTAAATTTGCTGGTTTATTTTTCAAGGTCATGAAGCTTCAAACTGCATCAAACTTTAAGGACCCAATTTGGCATACATTTCTAATAGTTTGAGGTACAACATCGAATTATTAAGATTTTTTGAAGAAAAAATGGCAAAAATCTTGTTTTTTGCGATTGTCATGGTCATTTAGGGTCGGAAGACCTTGAAAGTAAATGTTTTGGAATCCTCGTCGTCGAATTATATGGAATCGAGTATAATTATTTTTGGCCTCCATCTTGAAAGATGTCGTCATATCAACCCCTTCTACACGGATGCGACCAAAACACCCGGTAACACTTGATTGTGTGACTAAAGAGCTATCAATCCCATACAGTCACAAAACTCCTTCATAAAAAATCCCACAGGATAGAAATTATCGACATATGCCCATACACTAATACGGGGAACGTCACATAAATAAACGTTTATTTAAATGGAAATTTTTGCGAAATTTTATCATTTTAGAGTAACACTGTAAAACGAGGTGTGCCAACTGACATTGGAAGCACTATAAATGGCTTTGCTTTTTTATAAAATGTTTACCACTATACTGCCTACAAAAACGCAAAAATTTGTCCAACTTTATCAATTATCCATTACACATTAAATTTTAGGCATTAAAAGTTGAGAAAATAGGCCTTAAGTTTAAGTTTAACAATTAAAATAGCACCGCGCCAACTGATACAGGGTGTTTCAAATTCGATGCTCACCATGGCGATCTCCTAAACGGTAGGAGATACGAAAAGGTTCAAATTAGGGCAAAGTTACACAATTTGATGCTTTGCTCAAAACTAAAAAAAAAGTTTCGGAGATAGGCGGAAAAAACCGAAATCTTCATTTTGAGTTTTTATTTTTCTGCACCCTTATTCTTAAAGCTGTCAAAAAACGCTTAAAACTTTCTACGATACTTTTTTAAGATCTACCTAGTGAGAGGTCCGTTTTTGAGACTTGACATTTCGGTGTGACAGGAGCACTGTCAAGTTCATTTTTTCTTATGGTCACATTTTTCTCCTGCCGTTTGGTTCATAAAGGATGCCAGATAACATTTTGCAACCTTATTTTGAAATGTCACCTGACGTTTTGGGTTTATCCAAAAACCATCATCAGCACAAATTTAATTTATGCTTTTAACTTACTCAAGATATTTTGTTATAACCAAATAACTTTACCTAATATTTTAAAAATACGTTTTTTAATCTTTGAATTTGGGCTGATGATGGTCAATTAACTCAAAACGTCAGGTACTTGTCAAAATGAGGTTCGAAAATATCTGTCATTCTTTACGAACCAAACAGCAGGAGAAAAAAAGCATGTGCCCATAACAAAAAATGAACTTGACAGTGCTCCTGTCATACTAAAATGTCAAATCTCGAAAATGGATATCTCATTAGATAGATCTTAGAAAACTGTCTGTAGAAAGTTTTAAGCCTTTTTTGACAGCTTTAAGAATAAGGGCGCAGAAAAGTAAAAAGTAAAAATAAAGATTTAGTTTTTCTTCGCCTATCTCCGGAACTACCCGGAATTTGTAAACTTTTTTTTTGTTTTGAGCAAAGCGTCAAATTGCGCAACTTTGCTCTGATTTAAACCTTTTCGTATCTTCTACCGTTTAGGAGATCCCCATGGTGAGCATCGAATTTGGAACACCCCGTATATATCATCATCATAGAAAAAAATGTTCTAATGCACAAACCACTAGTTTTTGGCAAACACAGGTTTTAAATTTAATATCATTGTAAAAACCTTTTTTTGGATCGACATACAATAAAACAAAATAAATGCCAATTACAAGTGTGTGTGCAAAATCTTACTTACTTTATTATACTGACTCAGTTGGCTTCGGTCTTATAGATCCATGCTAATTATGATAATTGCTTATCTGCCTTTAATGTATGGAAAAAGTGTACCATTAAATGGGAAATACATGGATTTATCATACCAACTGTAGTTTATAAGGTAGTTAAGAGAGAGTGAATTTGTGGGTGTGTTGAAATTTAAGTAATGATAAATATTGTTATTCTGTGGTTAGTTGCTAGGGCATAGTTATTCTACTTTTGAGTTAGTTTATCTATGGTCGTGCAGAGCTTGATAGTGACGGAATAGTCGCGAATGGGCAAGTCGCGTTGAGTTCAGTCAATTGATTAAGAAGGAATATGTCTCGAGTTTGTGTAAATAAGCCGGATCATTTTTGTTATGTATGTGGTAAAATGACTTTTGTGAAACAGAAACGTACTCTTAGCCCTTGTATAATTTTTGATGCAAAGCTGGAGACCGGGATAATAACAGGAATCGATATATCATTTTGAAACCGATTTTAGGTTCGGTATAAACTGTTTAAAAAGGCTTTAGAAATACTTAAACCCAGGTTTTATTAAAAAATAATTTATCGCATTTATTAGCAAACACTCAGAGAAAGCGGTTTTATCTAAAACAGTTCATTAAACCGGTTTTAGGCGCGCATAAGCCTACTTATTCTTATATACCTATGTACAAACCTACTTTTTTTGCCACATAATAAGAGAATCCGCCTCCAGATCGCTCATGTCCACCATGTTCCTTTTTTGTACCACTAATGGATGGGGTGTTAAAACCAACCAACCCACGTGGGAGAACCAGAACCCTTTCTTCGCGTTGTGGGGGTCCGAGTCTGACTCGCTGTATTTGTGATGGACTCTGTGGTCTAGGGCCCAGGCATAGACGTGCCTCTACAAAAAACAATATATTTGTCGAATAACAGACTCTTCAATACAATATTTTTTTACTTCAAACTTTGATTTTATAATCGCTAAAGAGAGGCGTAATAGTTAGTTTTTGGTCCTGCCAATTTACAGCCCGATAACTTTATCCGTAATGATAACTTTAACACTATTTGACAGTTCAAAATAGGTACAGGTTTTACGTTGACGGTCCGGTTATTTGATGTTTAGGATATTTTATTAGTTTTTTTTTAATTTTTAAAACAAAATTAGTTTACCGTGGTTTTTCATTAAAACCCAAAATTTATACTATTTTAATTAAGTTCCGAGAAAGCAAAAGATTAACAGCCACTTGCACCGACGTTTTTCTAATGGTTCTTTAACAAAAGAACCTTTAAATTTTAAAGAACATTTAATTTTAAATGACTTGCACAGGTTCAATTTTTTTGAACTTTTGCTAAAGGCTCTTTATTTTCTTC
The DNA here is from genome assembly GCA_963921995.1 of Oxystoma pomonae. Lineage (NCBI taxonomy): Eukaryota > Metazoa > Arthropoda > Insecta > Coleoptera > Brentidae > Oxystoma > Oxystoma pomonae. Next base: position 100,561,058 of record OY998165.1, read on the forward strand.
ACAGTACGGCAACGTCGCACGAATTTATGGATTTCTGGGGTTTTTTTGTTGGCATCTCTGTCTTCAAGAACCTAAAACTTTCACATATTTTTTTTATTTTATTTTTTATGGTTCTGTTCTTTTCATTTGATATTTTTTGATAATGAATTGTTCATCTAGTCGAGGTAGCCAGTTATTACATGAACTATGAACATAATATAGGCTATTGTGCAGTGCTTTAATTTCAATGGAGGATAAAAAGAGAAAAAGAGGGCTGAATCTTAGTCCCAGGGAGCTGTTGCCCATCTATTCAATATGTGTGAAAAAGTAAAAGTGAAACAAGTAGTAAGTAAGCAAGTAAGCAAGTAAGCATTTTGATAACGAAATATAGCAATCTATGTATAATGCTAAACAACATATTCTTTAAAAGTAGTTCTCGGCTTACTTAATTATAGACTCTCCAGTTTAACAGAAGATATATATATATGAGAAATTTTTGATGCACTTAATTAATCGCTTCAATCATTGCCATTCCAATTAAAATATTTGAGAATCTTTTATTATTATTATTATTATTATTATTATTATTATTATTATTATTATTATTATTATTATTATTATTATTATTATTATTATTATTATTATTATTATTATTATTATTATTATTATTATTATTATTATTATTATTATTATTATTATTATTATTATTATTATTATTATTATTATTATTATTATTATTATTAAATCCTTTATTTGGCAAATACCTAGTTTGGTTTTTAATTTATTGTAGGGTACCGATCAAAGGAGGCCATCTGCCACCGTAATTAGAATCATGGCATTAAGTACCTTAGCAGAGAAATATGACTTCCTAGCGGACAAAAAGAATATGATTGCTGACACCCCTAAAAAAGTTGGAAAGAGAAGCATTGCATACTGACAAAGAGCATCAACTCCGGAAGAAAAACCTGGAGATAAAAATAGAGTGGATTTGGTCACATTTCTATATGAAGCTTTAGGAGAAACCAATCTCTCTTGAATGTGTTACATATTAGATGAAAGGTACCTGCCGTTTTTGCATTTTATTAGTTTTTTAAAACTAACTAACTTATAATTGTTTTTTTTTGCGCCTTAAAGGAGATTTGTTGTTACTGAAAGCGGTTATTTTGCTAGATAAGAAAAATTTTACTGTTTTTCACAGGGTTTTACTATTACTAGTAAGTTTAAGAGTTATACTTATGTATATTTTGTTACAAGTTATTTTGTCTCAGGCCTCTTTGGCCTTTTGCAATCGAGCGGTATTATAATTTGTTTATTTTGAGTAGGAATTGCGTGGGCTGCCGCTTATTTTTTTATCGTTTTTTAGTTACAGGTACAGGGTAAAAAAAATCGCCTTGTGTACAGAAAAAACAATACAGTTTTATTAAAATAAAGAAAATTTAAAACATGCTGTTTATTTTACTAACATACCTATATTAAAAAACCACCAAAAAATCATCATAATCAACAATTTAAAAAAAAAACAGCAATTGTAAAAGCCTAAAATGCACAGCTGCTTTTTTGTACGTCATAATTTTGCCAAAGAAATGAAATTTATTTTTTAATTTTCTTTAGTACATAATAAATAATTTCCATTCTGCACAAAATTATGTCGGTGGTCTTGACCATACATTTCAATTTGTTGAGTTTGCATAAGATTGTTTATATCTTCTGGTAATGGGGGCTCTGGCTCGTTCATTTCTTTGGCAATATTATGAAGCACAGAAGCAGCTACTATTATTGTCAGAACTGTGTCCGGTATAAGGCAAAGCTCATAAGCCATAACTGGAAACCGACGTTTCCAGATCCCAAATTAGGTTGTATATTGAAGTTTTTGTTAGAATTAAGGCTTCATTATATAGTTGTTCACCTGGTGTAATTGGATTTGCTAAAGGTGTCAGGAGGTAATTTGAAAGACCATATCCACTGTTTCCTGAAAATAAAAAAAAAAGTAGGTAAAACAGTCACAGTTTATATGATATATCAATCATTCATTCATTCAGGGAGCTGTTGGAGAAGCTTGTTTATAAACACTGGATTATTATAGTTTTAATCAATATTAGCTAAAAATCATTTAATACAAAATAATAACTGATCCTGGAAAATGATCAGAGTCTTGGGCAAAAATATGCATCCAATGTGTATAAACAAAAACAATTGCAATTATAAACATTTTGGTAACCAACTTTTAACCCCGCCCCTCCCTCGTGTAAAACATTGACTTACCTGTCATCTGGATATTCCAGTTCCTCAATGTGTGTTAACCTAAATCTTCGAGGCACCTTCGAGGGAAGCCAAAATTAACAAAATCCAATATTTCAAGATCATCTTCAAGGGCATCCTCTACCAGCCCATCTTCAATAATGTTTACATATTCCTTAGTAACATTTTATGAATTTTCTTTTTTCTTGCGTTTTGAACAAAAATAAACTATACCATGAAAAATGGCCGGGTCGCAAAACTAACCTCAAAAGAGCTAACTGAGCTTTAAAGATCGTTTAATTGACCAAATTTGGTCAGCTAGTTAATTCTCCTTTAAAGAACCTTTAAAAAACCATTAAAGTCGGTGTAAGACACAAAATACGCTAAAGGTAATTTAAAGATCCTTTAGCCTAAAGGGCCAAGTCGGTGCAAGTGGCGGTAAAAGTACTACATAAATTTTAATTATTAATTCATGAAAGAGCGCTTAAACAGAAAAACACGCTTGGGTATACTGACGGCAATGCCACCCTATCGGAAATAGGCACGGAATGGAAGCTCGCCAAAACACAAACCACCGTTTCACGGCAGCCCTTAACCATATATGACGTTCAAATGTCAACAGTGTCAAATAGCGTTGCCGCAGCTAGGCGTAGGCAGCGTAGGCACCTGCCTAGGGCCACGAGGCGTCAAAATGAAAATTTAACCTAAACTAACATAAGTCGTAAAAAAATGAAACATTATTAAAATAGAATTTCTTAAGTATCTCAATCTGAATCGCCCGTATGAAAAAGAAAATAATTTAAGTGCCTCCGATTCAAAAAAAAAAAAAAAAAATAATAACTATGTGAGATGAGAGCCAAGGAGCGCTCGAATAGGACCAGTTTTAAGGGTTTTGCAACTCGAGCGCAAAATTACTAAAAACACGGCTGGCCCCAGGTTAAAGAAGCAACTCGACCGGCGCAACGCAAAAGATCAAAAATTTTCCCGCTGCGCATTGCCCAGCAAACACGGTTCACTCGGACCTTCATCGGCCCGATGTCGATTGCCAAATTTGCCGTCATCGGCATTATGTCGATTTATGACATCTGACCAGCAGTATTTTTTATCCGCTTTGCGATGTAGGCTCAATGTATGGTTGCCGACGCAACGTTAGACTGTAGCCCGCCGTCGGACCAATGGTAAATTTTACTTTTTGCTGACATCGGCGTACAACTAAGGTCCGATATGGTTTAACCACATGGTACCGACCATCCGCCCATATAGCTGCTTAATTTGGTCGGTCTAACGTAGGCAAGCTGATCTCGGCCTGACATTGGTAACTATTCAAGTCCAACATTGGTTTCCTAAAGCGGTCCAACGTCGGCGATTGACGAAGGCCCGTCGGTGGTAGCTTAAAGCGGCCCGACAATGGGAAACCACAAACCATGATGGCTGGATAATAAGGCCCCACATCGGTCTCTCAAAGCGGGCCGACGTCGGTGATTGACGAAGGCCCGTCGGTGGTTGCTTGACACAATCCGATATTTGCAAACTACAAAGTTTCGATAAGGCGGGTGCTTAACCAGTCGGGATGGTTTAAGTGGCGGAATAGGTGATTCTTGTAGAGAAGTACCACAATCTTGTCAAGTCCGCATTCTAGTTTTGAAATATCTTTGCTCATTATATTTATAATATTATCTTCCACTGTACAGGGAATATAGTGACATTAGCGTCATCTCTATATACTAGGAAGAAACTATTAAGCAGTTTAAAAATTTTAATTTGACGTTGTCGGTTATCGACCAATCGAACAAAAATCTGATCAGGCCATCGTCGGTCCTAAAGCAGATATGGTGCGTTTCGGCATAAAGTCGACTATAGTAAATCGGACCATCGTCAGTTGCCGATTCTCCACCAATCAAACAAAGTTCCACTCGGATCATTGTCAGCCCTAAAGCAGATAAAGGGGACTTCGGCATAAAGTCGACTATAGTAAATCGGGCCATCAACAGTTGCCGATCCTCGACCGATTAAACCAAGTTCCAATCGGACCATCATCGGCCCCAAAGCAGATAAGGTTTGCGTTGGCATAATGTCGATTATAGTAAATCGGGAAATCGTCAGTTGCCGATTCTCGTCCGATTAAACAAAGTTCCAATCGGACCGTCGTCGGCCCTAAAGCAGATAAAGTGCGCGTCGGCATAAAGTTGACTATAGTAAATCGGGCCAACGTCAGCTGCCGATTATTGACCGAAAACTGAAAATCGCAATCTGTCCAACATCGGGCCAGCGTGTAGTTGCCGATGCCGATACATTGCCGACGTTGTCGACATTGGCCCGATTCAATGTCGACGATTTGTGTTTGCTGGGTGATTAGTAAAGCGGTCATCAGCATCCAAACGTGTAAAAAATAACATATTTCCCAAAATTTTTGCTTGCGGCGCATTTTTGACATAATTTTGTTAGGATAAAGGGCTAAAACCGACTCTGTTCGCGGATTGGTTAAGAAAAAGCATCGAGTTTAGTAAGGAGGCTCCAAATCCTTTGTTTGTCTACACTAAATTAGGCTCTAACTACGGCACTGTCTACTCTTTTTACTTGATGGTAAAATTCTGGAAAAACCCTATACCTATGAATATTTTGTTTAAATGACTAGCGCAGTATCGATTTCACTTCCTTGGAAGCCCAAAACTTTCTAGAAAAATGTTGTGAATATTTTATAATATGTAGGCTATGCATGAATAACAAACAACACTGGGTGAATTTGCCTAATGATTCACATAAAGGCATAAATCAAATGTAATGTCTATTAAGGGTCGGTTTTATTTTCTTTCAAAAATGGAAAATACGGCTTTTTTTAAGTAAATGGAAGAGTAATGGTTGCGTGCACATAAAATAAATTTTGTATTTTGTGCAATCTTAAATATAAAATAAAAAAAAACACTACTTACCTAGAAACTTATTCCAAAATGACTGTATCGTCGATAACCAAAGTACCTGACAGTTTTAACTATAATATGTTGTCTCATTTTTAAATGTATACGTGATTTCAATGTGATCTAGTTTAAGGCAGTTGTATGTTATTAAGAAACCATAAATTTAGAGGTATTTACATATTATTTTAATCTTGGACCTCAAAGGCACATTCAAGTAGTTTAAGTTGGTCACATATATTTTTTTTACCTTTTAGATTTGTCTGATGATGGCTTAAAGCCGAAAACATGTTAACAAATTAAACAAATTTAAGATTGCACAAAATACAAAATTCTTCATTAGGTATTCGTCTGATGTTCCTTAAGCCTAACAGATAGTGGTCTTTTTGTTTCGCCTATGTACGATTCACCACACTCACAAAGAACTTGGTAAATACATTCCGTATTGTGTTTGTTCTCCGGTTTTGTTTTACTAAGAATGCTTCGAATTTTATTACTAGATTTAAAAGCTGTTTTAATATTAAAGTTTTTCGCTACTCTTCGAATTTTCTCTGATACTCCTTAACGTATGGAATTGGAAATTGGAAAATTCCTTGAAGCTGGCTTTATTGAACAGAATTAGGGTATTTTCAGTAAACCAAGTGTTGAAATTCTAAATATTTGGAAGCCCCTCCTTGGGCGGAGCCAACTTCTTAAACTTCAAGGTTGAGTGATTTCTCACGGTATATAAGTACGTAGCCTTAGGAATTTATTGTAGTTTGCACCTGAAGACTATCAGAGATTGTACTGATCGAAACGTCGTGTATAAATAAAATATAGACAATGGAAGTCCGAAACACAGAGTGCATTTTTTTTAGTTAAAAATATACTAAGAATATATTCTAATTTTGACTAACTCTCTGGACCAATTGATTCGCGCAAAGAGATTTTTTTCTTTTAGATAGGTTTCAAAATAAAATCTCTACTAAATAAAAAATACTTAATTTACGTCATTTTTTTTTAAACTAGTTTAATTTATAATATTGCTTTAACTATGTTTTCATATATCACGCTCCTTGTCGGAACAGAGAACTTGCTCTATGAAAGAAATAGAAGATAATCTTTTTATTACTTAAGTGAAAACATAATAATTATTTAACTTTAATCAATTTCTCTAGCGGAATGACATAAATAGCAAAAATCCTGTTTGTTTTTTCCAGCAACACTAAAAAACTACCGAGTTTGATGGAACTACTGAATTTCTTGGATTCCTGGGAAGTACATAGGCTTTATTTCATAAAAATCGGTTGACGGGAACAAAAGTTATGACCAATTGGTAGGGCAACAATAGACAAAATGGCAGGCAAAGCGGGCACTCGACTGCGAATTAAAGGATTTGAGAGCCGGAAAAGAATTGCAAGGAGTGTGGGGTTAAGTCGAGGGGGAGAAGTCGCGAGCAACCAGTTAGTTAATTATAAAATGATAATTTTGAATTCTGTATAAACTAGCTGCTCGTTCGCGTATTTAAAATTTTAGCTTCCCCTCCTCCTACTTTTCCCTTCCCTCTTCTACCTCTCCCCTCCCCCTCCCTCCTCTCTTCTCCTACTCTCCCTTTTCGTCCCTTCCCCCTCCACCTTACCCCACTTTCATGCCATCAAACCTTCAGCCCCAGCGGTTTTTTCCCTTATTTTTGCTTTAACCCATATTTTGCCATTGATGCGTTAATGCAACAGGTTATAATATATATTTTTTAAACTAAAGATTTACTATTTATAAATATTTATTTTATTGAAAAAACTGATTAAAGAAACCCTAAAAATAACAGAACAAAAAAATATATAATTTTTTTTTTCTTTTTAAAACGATTTAAAAAAAATATTTTACCAATAATTCCTGTTTGTATTTACCATACCTTCTACTTTTAAAATAAAAGGTTTATCACTAAATTTTTTATATGTAGATGTAAATAAAACGGTTTTTTTGGTATTGTTGCGTATACGCATCACGGGCAGGATACAATATAGAAAACTCAAGTTCTTGTCTGTCGAGTGTTCAGTATAGGTTTTGTGTTAATATCTTTCTTAAGAATATTGTCTTCTAGACGTTTTTTAACACAGAGAGAGTTGGAGGAGACTATGGAAGAAGCCATAGACGATTTGGATAGAGGCAATTAAGGTATGTATAAATTCTTTTAGATCCAACTTTCGTTTTTTGTCTTTTATTTAATAGTAGTTTTTACAACTAGTGGCTAAAGTAGTGTGCGGGAAAACGAACAGAATGGATTTTTTATGGCACCCCTAAACAAAAGAAAAACTTTTTTTTGATAAATTAGTTTTGGATAGACACTGACTTATTTGATTAATGTTTCTAGATTTTGTGGAGAGGCTAAAGGGCCCCACTGACCCGCCTGTTTGCGAACCTTTTCCTAAATCTTACAGGAAAGCACCTCCACACATCATCAGATGATGAGCCACTGGCCAAAATACGAAAAACTATGCTGTCCCAAACGCAAAGTTAAGATCAGCTTCTGGTAAAATGGGACAAGGGTAAAATTTCGTATACTCATTCATCAACTTTAACGGAATTTGAGGACAAGGAAAGTCTTAAAAATCAATTGGGACAATAAACACCTCTTGAAATTTTCTTTTTATTTTTTGATGACGAAGTTGTAAATCTTATTTGTGAATTTTCCACCAAATATGCTCAAGACAATAATAGACACAACTTTAAGATAACGAAAGATGAATTGCTTATCTTTGTGGGAATATTGCTAGCTAAAAAAGAAAGAGGTGTTCATTGCTCTGCGTATGATGTTGATTGTTCGTTGGAGTGACAATTCCGTTGTTATCTTTGCAAGTAATGCCTCAATCAAGTAAGGCTATAGTTTCTCCCCAGATTTTAAGTAAAAAAAGTGCAACTGGCAACGCCTTGTTCTTTAATTTTTTAATCTTTTGCCAGAGTGTACAGCGAAAACTAAACATTAGAATTAGCTGAAATTTGCAGGAGTGATCATTTTTAAATGCTTAACAAAAATATCTGAAGGATTTTTCAAAATTTTCGATTATTTTTTCTTCAAAATAAAAGCTCTGGTGTTGTCATCTATCCCAAAAGCCCCAAGTAATTTCGGTTTAGAACAACACCACAACAATTTCCTTTGGATTACATTTATCCTTTTTATATTTCCTTGCTTTAGCGAAAATAAAAACTAAGTTCCCTTTTCTCTAAAAGCCTGTGCACTCCGGAAAAGACAACCGATCAATCAATCACACTTCGTTGAATTTGGGAGACACACGCATTTCAAGTATTGGCCAATAGATTCCATGGTAACTGCAGGTGTTTTGTCAACAAACTTTAAATCGGGCTGCAGTGGGACAGAAGAGTATTTTTACGTTTTCTGACGAGGTTATGTTTATCTTTCAAAAATGTGTTTTCAAAAACAAATATGAAACCACTCCGCGTGTGCGGTCGCCCTCCTATCGCTGCGAGGGCATTACCCCGAGTCTATCAAAGAACCAAGAGAATTTTACTGGCTCGCTGGGATTACTAGGAATTCGCATAGAAACATTCGGCGCCCATAACCCCACATTATTTTATTTTTTTTTTATTTAACCATTTTTTTTTAATTTAAATTATTGCGGCATAGTTATGTGCAAGTGTACTAGTGAAATCCTGGCGTGTAAAGGATAGATTTTAGAACCTCAATTTCAAAAACCCACGGATACTTGAGTACTAACAAAACAGGTCAGTAAAGCTCCATTTAGAGGTTGGAAAGATTCTTGCTAGTCGTTGACGCTTCTGTTTAAAATAGAATACTATTATTTCGTCTAGCGCCAGTAGCCGATTTTTAAATCTGCATGCTTTTAAGTTAGCCTGTTTTCGGTACCAGCTAGCGGGAGTGTTTCCAATTCAATTATAAATGCACCTGTAAATGTAACCTTAAACATTACACCCAGTTATTTTAATACGTAGTTGGGTAGCGTTTTTTTAGCAGGTAATTCTGCAATGAATGGTTTTCTTTTATTTTAGTATTTTACTTGGTTTTTTAGCGACGTAAAACGCAAAAAGTCAAAATAAATAACCTAACCCCAAATTTTTGACCGGGTGCTAAAAAATCTGCCACTGTGGATAAACATAAATAAAGTCTCCGCGTTGCCACAGAAAACATATTTAATGACGTAAAATTTTCCAAAAAAATCAGGTCGACATAGTTAAATTGACTTCCCGTACAGTGTTGCTAAAAACAATTTCCCAGATTGTAATTACGACCTTAATGTAGATTAAATCAACCTCACTTTGCGTGAAGTTGATGTCCATGACAATACTGTAGTCAATTACAGATGCAACATATTGGGAAAAAAATGGTGGTGGCCTCTTTTTCGTCAATGCTTGGAAACTTTACAATATTGTTACTCCAAATCAAGTATCGCAGATTAATTTTAAATCATATGTAGCATTGCGACTTTTAAAAACTGAGATAATTATCCGCAACAGAACCTTGGAACTATTATTGATAAAATACGTTATAACAATATAGGTCATATAAAAGACATGATGAATCGGTGCGTGGAAGATGCAGAATATGCCACAGTCAAACTATATATATACATGTAGACCATGTGAAGTTTAGTTACATCCAGATTACTTTGCCAAATTTCATATTTTGTCATAAAAAAATTACGTTCTTTTATATAGTTCTGAGCCATTGATGGGTATACGCAACACAAAAAACCGTTAGGCTTTTTTTAGACTTAAGTTTTTTAGTAGCTCTTGTAGTTCTTAAGATGTTGTTATAGAGATAGGCATATTCCTGTTGTTATCTTTTGTAAAATCTGTTAGAAAAAGAATATGTTAATAAAAAAATTGATTTTTTCAAAATTCATTTTTTTAATTTGTTTTTGTTGTAAAAATGCATTTATATAGACCAAATAATACAAAAAATATAAAAATAAAAATGTTGTACTTATTATTTGTGGCCTTGGTAAAATATCGGTTAAATAGTCATAAATTTTGTTCCCGTGAACCGACTTTAACTAAACAAAGCCTATATACTCCCCAGGAATTTAAGAAACGCAGAAGCGCAAATCGGTTTATTAGTTTTTGCGTGATATTGGAACAAACAGACCGAAAGACAGATAAAAGTTATACAAACTGAATTTTATTAATCTATATCGTTTGTTTAGCAGCCTCACCAAGTATTAAAAATATATTCAAAGCACAGAAATGGTCTTCCCAGAAATTTATTAGCGCCGTTATTTGCGATAATCTTCTTTTTTTAACCTTCAAAGCTCAAAGCACAAAGTAGCTTTGGTAATTGATATATACCGATTAAAAAAAAAACCAGTTAAATCCACAAAAATGGCATAGATTTGACAACACTGCTTTGCTATTTTTTTGAATGATCAACAATAGGTGGCATTACTAATACCATTTGTAGTTAGATCGTGCAGTGTTCAGAACAGGTGCGAACGCCATATGTGAGGAAAAGTATAACTTATTAGGAACGTAACCATTTATTAATGCTTCTTTAAAAGGTTTTGTCTCGAAATCAAAAAGAATAAAAAGTATTATTTTTATCACTTGACATGTATCAATTTATTGGTCGAATGTTCCATTAGACAAGTGGCCGGTGGCTATGCGGAACCTGAATTCCAATACTCCAATCGAACTCACTTCAGTTTCCTTGGGCCTACTAAATTACACGACCTTGGCGCTTCAGAATTCCGGCAGAATATTGCATACAAAGAAAGAAGCTATAACTTTTTTGTTATCAGGTAATAGGATTTATAAAAATCTACAACCGTATCCAAAGAATTTTTCAAAATTTGATGAATTTTTTTTTAAAGATAAAAAAATCCAAAAATTGCTGTTACAGATTTCCGTATTATCGACGAGGCTAAAGAAAAAGTCAGATAAGATTTTTGACTATTGCTAGCCGTGTTTATTTTATTTCGATAATGACGGAGTCCAGAAAAAAATTGTCTGGATACGGTTGCATTCCTGCCAAATTTTAACAGATTCCGTTTTCTCGTTTTTGATATTCTGCCCGGTAAAGATTGGCTTAAGTTAATTTATGTTGGGACTAACGGCACCGCCGCCGCCGCCCTGTTAAATCTAGTCTAAATTTAAATGTCGCTTACAATGTGACACCTTGGTATTTTAAGTTCATTGTAGAAGCACGTTCTAAATACTATTTAAATTTAAAATTGGTTTAACAGCGCGGCGCAATTGGCAATTATTAAGTTTTTTTTAAGTTTTGCTTACCTGTCCGGCAATGGTAAAAAAGAACAACAGAAGTAACTTAAGAGGTAATGTGGCTTTGTAGGCTCTGTGTGACCAAAGTCGATGTGCTCCGGCTGTAATGCCGAATCCTGATAACCATACTGTACATAAAGCTAAAAAAATACAGAAAAAATTATTTTAAAATTACAAATATTATCAAATGCGTAAACGGGAAAGAGGCGCTCATAAAAATATTTTTTTTATACCTTCATCAAAAACATGATTTTAGTAACTGTCTGCAGATAACTAAATCCTGGCTTTTTTGGTTACCGATGCAAAAAAAAACTTCACGTTTTTCTTGGATTTTTTGACAAAGGTATTAAAAAAAATAGTGTTAAAAACTTGCGGCTAAACTGTGCTTTTTTTACTCTCATTTTTAAATACCTCGCTGCGCTCGTTATTTAAGCCAACGCTTGTAAAAAAAAGCACTATTTTAGCCACTAGTTGTTAAAACTACTATTACTTACGACCAACGCACAATACTAATTTTACAACCATCTTAAAACGATTTTAATGGCTCATTTAAGGTCCTAGGATCACAATAAAGCTTAGACGTAAACCACAAGATGGCGTGACAAGCCATGAAACTTTATATTATAAGAGCACTAATTGACGCAAAAATGTGAATTATTTTACCTAACCAAAAATAAGTCCCGATAAATTGACATATTACGCATTTTTAAGAAAGAAAAACCTTGTTTTTAAAAAGATATATGAAAAGTCCCTTAGTAACCTTATTTGTTTTGACGTTTTCGATAGAACGTCATTGAAACCTCAGGTTATCAAGGTCGATGACAACACCAGTTTTGCCAAATTGTAATTTCATTCCTATCTTCTTCTTTCTCCGCCCCCCCCCCTTCTTAAATTAGGCAGCAAATTTTGAAGTATTAGTTATTTTATTCATTTCTTTATCATGTTTCAGTTTAAAAATGGTAACAGTACGCAATTTCGAACTTTCCGCCCCCCCTCGCAACACTTGATCTTCTCCCACACGCCGCGTTACGTAATTTATGGACACAAACAAGTTGCTATCTATAGGCATAAGGAAAGCCCTGGAAGAAATTTAGTCAAATTACTAAAATCACGTTACTTTCCCGGCCCCTAGTGCACAAGAATTTTCCGCAAAACTTTTACCGCGCAAGACGAATCCATAACACCCAAAAATGCATACTTGCGCGGTTAAAGATGCGAACCTTTTATTATACGTATTTTTGACATGCGCTTTTCTCTAGTTTGCGCTGTAATCTTTTTGTACACTAAATTATTTAGACGAAGATGGCCACGTTTGCGCTGTATTGGCATGCACGGTTTTGGTTACTAAACAACATAAGCATTAAAAAAATTACCGGAAATTTTTTCCTGCCATTTTTTACCACGTTAACTTTTACAGCGAAAACCATATACCGCGAATGTTTCTTATTTCTTAAAGAGTGAGCTGGAATAGTATTGAAGCAAAAAAAAGCATGTGATATTTTTCTAAATAAAATTACTTTAAAATTACATTTAAAAAAAAAACAATCAACAAACTTGTGATTGTTTTACTATTTAAAGTAGATAAAGCACCACTTGGCGGTGGTCTACAATATGCGGTGATTTTACTCGAAGTACGACATCCCGTGTCGCTTTGATAGTTGTCAGATTTCTTGTTTACCCAGATTTTATTAATTTTTGCGTATTACTTGGACTGTTTTAAGGTCGTAGTTACAATCTGGGGAATTGTTTTTAGCAACACTGTAGGAGAAATCAATTTAGCTATATCGACCTGATTTTTGTGCAAAATTTTTCGTCACTCAATTTGTTTTCCATGGCAACGCGGAGACTTTAGTTATGTTTATCCACAGTGGGACACCAGAGATTTTTTTAGCGCCGGGTCAAAAAGTTGTGGTTAGGTTACTTATTTTGACTTTTCGCGTTCTGTGCCGCTAAAGCACCTAAGTATTTTTTACTTTCGCTTTTTTCGTAAAGTGTGTGTGATTAGCGCTAAAAATTTTATAAATGGTATGATGGCATTTCAATAATTGATCTTCTACCGATAACAGCAAGCTCGCCGTTCGGCTATACCGACATCAGGTTAACTTAAAAGCATGCAGATTTAAAAATCGGCTACTAGCTTTAAACGAAGTAATCGTGTTCTACTTTAAACAGGAACATCAACGATTAGCAAGAGTCTTTCTAACCTCTTAACTTAAGTATCCGTGTGTTTTTGAAACTGAGGTTGGGATCTAAAACCTATCCTTTGCAGTCCAATATTTCACTAGTACACTTGCACATAACTATGAGGCAATAATTTAAATATAAAAAAAAATGTTTAAATCAAAATAAAAACAAAATTATGTGGGGTTATGGGTGCCGAATGTTTCTATGCGAATTCCTAGTAATCTCAGGGAGCCAGTAAAGTTCTGTTGGTTCTTTGATAGACTCGGGGTAATGCCCGCGCAGCGCTAGGCCTTTTTCGGCGGGCGACCGCACACGCAGAGTGCTTTCATATTTGTTTTAGAACAATATTTTTGAAAACACATTTTTGAAAGAAAACGTTAAAATACTCTTCTGTCCCACTGCGGCTCGATCTAAAGTTTGTTGACAAAACACCTGCAGTTACCATGGAATCGTATAAATTCTGGGATCTATCGGCCAACACTTGAACTGCGTGTGTCTCCCAAATTCAATAAAGTGTAAACGTTTATGATTGATTGATCGGTTTTCTTCTTCTAGTTTTCGCTATTTAGCAAGGAAATATAAAAAGAAAAAAAATTATTTCTCAATTTTTTTTGTAAATCGGGTTTGTTTTAAACCGCAATTGTTTTGAGTTTTTTGGGATAGATAACAGCACCAGAGCTTTTATTTTGAAGAAAAAATAATTAAGAATTTTGAAAAATCCTTCAAATATTTTTGTTAGCATTTAAAAATGATCACCCCTGCAAAATTTCAGCTAATTCTGATGTTTAGTTTTTCCTGTGTACTCTGGCAAAAGATCAAAAAATTAAAGAACAAGGCGTTGCCAGTTGTATTGTTTTTTTACTTAAAATCTGGGGAGGAACTATAGCCTTAAGAAAAATCGTTGACGTGACGGTCATCTTAAAATAAATATATCTATCAATTGCGTTATGGTTAAATGAATGAATTAATGTAGAAGTACGGGCAAGAAAATTCCCGTGTACGTAGGCCACCTTGCTGGGCCCCTTGCGCGCCTCAATGGTTTAGCCCTGGAAGCCTGCCTCTTGCGCAAAAGAACAGATTTTTTTCTAGGCTGCTTACATAACCTGGTATCAATAGACATTTCCCAAGGTAGTCTCTTGACGTGGCCAGAGCCGGACACTCTAACAGGACATGCAAGGACGATTTTTCGTCCTCCATGCACCATTGACTCTCTGAGTCTCCGTTAATTCCTAGCGTCTCTACGTGCTTGTTGAGGCAACAATGTCCTGTTAGGACCTCTGTCCCTAGTCTCACATCCTTCCTGCCTAGGTGGAGTAAGGACTTCGAGCAGGTGCTTTTTAGTCAGCTCTGTTTCGGTTGGACCGTCCATGGTAACCACGATTTTAACCTTGAGCTTTCTGAGCTCCTTGGTCAATTTGTTTACATAAGCGGCGTCCGTAGGCGCCCCTGATGCGTTTGTAGAGAGTCCAATAGGTACTTGTGCAGTTTCCTGTCGGGCCTCTGGTGTTGAAAAAGATCTACTGGGCCCTTGAACAGTTCCTTGTTGATCCTTATCTTTAGAGGTTCCACTGGGTACCTTTTCGGTTACCTGTGTTACCTCCTGGTTGTCGGAGTTTCCTTTTGGAGTTCACAGCACTTCGGGGAGATAGCTATATACAACAGGGTGGTTCCCTGAGGAAGGTTTTTATTGTGGTGCCTCATCCATGCGGCCCTGGCGTTTAAGCCAAGGCCCCCACGCCTGTCCCCGATTCACCACTCAGAGAAATCGAGAGCCAGTCAGAGTTGGGTTCACCTAAGCGCTCCCTATCCTCAGCACACCGACCCCAAAGAGCTGCGTTCCAGGGGGATGCGGTATAACGTTGTCCAACAGGATTTGTATAGTCACCGACTTATTCAGTCGGGTCCACCCGTACGAGTTGAACGCACCTGTTGAGAATTACCCAAGTGGGATTCAGAGATTAAGCTTAAAATCAATTTTTAGATACCCATGTATATGCCAACCTTTAAATCAAACTTTCTTTAAACTATAGTCCTTGGTTAATACCGACCTTTGTGTTCATTTTACTACTGATAAAAACTTAACATAACTCAATTAGGCATCGATATGTGCCACAAACTTCTAAAAAAACTACATTGACCTAAATTTCTTCCACACCACCCTTAGTCATAGATCGAAGGCACAAACATAAAAAATTAAATCCTCGGGCTATGCATGTCGTATTTTTTTTTTGTTTTGCCTGTTTATGAGGTCAGCCAGTGTTATTAAGTTTAATGACAGCCCTAAAACAGTAAGGCGAAAAAGGGGTTGAGATATACGATTGGAATAAATATCAGGAAAGTAATGAGGGTACTAAATCGAAGAACTTAGCTTTGACTTTTATTTTATAGTATATAAATTAATAAAATAAAAAAAAGAAATTACAAATTCCGCGTAACATGTTATTTTTATGATACCTTTATCTATATATTTTTAAATGTAATATTTTTAAATAAAATGATGCAACCGAAAATGTTTATTTTATTATTGGTTCCTGCGAAAGAACGACATTTCGCAAAGACCATAAATAATTAATCTCGTGGCTAGCCCCATTTAGCGGCCGAAAAAAAAAAGTGATTAGTTTCATCTCAAAATTTTTATTTTCCATTGTTTATAATAGTTATTTCTGTACCTAGGGCGTAAAGTGCTCTCTTCGAACGTTGGCTAGCATCAGCGCGATCTGATGTCCACTGCTTTTTTTACCATTGTCTAAGATTTTTAAGCCAAGATATCTGTCTAGGAACCGGACCTCTTCTGCCTTCAATTTTGTCTTCTATTTTCAATTTTAAAAGTTTATATTTGTCATTTCTCAAAATATAACCAAAATATTCAAGTTTTCGTTTTTTGATGGTAAATAAAACTTCAGGATCTGTATTTATTCGAAGCAAAACGTCTACATTAGTTACTCTATCCATCCAAGTTATCCTTAGTATTTTACGATAACACCACATCTCGAATGCCTCTAATTTTTTGTACATGGCCTCAATCAGTATCCATGCTTCCATGCCATAATATAAGATATTAAAAACATAACACCGAAGCACACGAATTTCGAGAGTGGTATTAGGATCGCGACTACACAATACTGATTTCATGTTAATAAGAGATGATCTGGCCTGTTCAATTCTTGCACGAACTTCTTGCATGTTGTCCCAGTTCTCATTGAGGCATTCCAAGTATTTGTATGAATCCACGCATTCGACTCGCTGCCCATGCCTCTGATGTTTTTCTCCTTGGATATGATTAACCAACATTACGTTAAGCCCGAATTGCGAACTTTTGGTACCAATTTGATTCAACAACTTTTGCAGACCTTCGAGCGTGTCTGCTATTATCAGTGTCGTCGGCATATCATAGGTTGTTGATTTTTATGCCGTTTATGGTCAGACCCTCTTCGCAGTTGTGAAGTGCATTCTCTATTATTTTGTGACTATGGATATTAAACAACAGCAGAGATAATATACAACCTTGGCGCACACCTCTTCTTATTTGGAACTCTTCGGACAGTTGGCCATCAACCTTTATTTGAGCAGTCTGGTTCCAGTATAGATTAGCGATTATCTTTAGATCTCGGTCATCTAGACCAAGTTCTTTTAGCGATTCTATTAGCTTTTCGTGTTGGACTCGATCAAAAGCTTATAGTGGCACCGACACATCCCTAGATCGATGAACTAAGACTTGACCCAAATAGGGCCTCTCTTGTCCCGAACCCACCACGAAATCCAAACTGCGTGTCGCCCATAAATTATTTTATGGATAATCTTTAGAAATATTTTTCACATATGACTCATCAGGCTGATTAGGCGGTAATCAGTACACTTCTGTGCTGAATGTTTTTTAGGCAGGTTGAATTTAGCCAGTCATCAGGGATTTTACCGCTGCCATAAATCGAGTTAAAAAGTTTGACCAACGTATTGACCGATTGTTTGTTTTTTATTAGCTTTAAAACCTCAGTGTATGCTTCGTCTTGCCCTACCGCTTTTCTTTTTTTAACTAAAGATATTGCGTGTTGTATTTCCTCTGGTGTTATATCTATGCCTTGGTTTGAGAATTCTTCTGGCTGTTCGGATCGGTTATTGGTAAAGAGATGTTCTATGTAGCTGTATCATTCTTTTCCGTTTTCTTTGGTATCCGGCATGGTTTTGCCCTGATTGTCTACAAGGATTCCAGCTTGTCTTCTATTAAATATTCCGGCTGCTTCCTTTTTGCGTTTGTGTGAATCTTGTTTTGCTGACCTTATCTTGTTTTTTTATTTCCCTATTGATTTCGTGGTACTCATCGCTGCCTTTTTTACAGCGACTTTTATCCATCAACTCAAGAATTTCATTGGTCCTCTAAACTTTCTTTCTTTTATTTCTCGTTTCATCCTTGCCTGCTGTTCTTTCGACTATGGTACTTTTAACCTTTGTCCAAATCATTTCTGCATCTTGCTCGGTAGGCTCATTATTATCTTTAAGCTTTTTATTAAGTTCGACTTTAAGTTTAGTTGCTACCACGTTATCTTCAATATGATCTGAACCATCGAGTAATTAAAAAAAAAACAAACCTGTTGGCTTAATGTTACGGAAGATAATTGTTAAGACAACTATGTTTCTAAAAACTTAAAAACACTTAACTACACGTTCGATCCAATTCAAACACCTTTATTATATACATTTCAGTGACCTTATATTATGCCTTGCTAAGGAGTTTGATTTCAGTATTCTTATACTATGTAGTAGTAGGTACTTTTAGCTATTTTTTAATTTTACAGCATTTTTCGAACAGTAAGTTGCTCCACTATCGCATCCACCATAAAATCGAGCCTCGTTCGGAACATGGCATAAACAAGTCAAAAATGTACTTGCTTTTGGCTTTATTTCGAATGCGATAAGTATAAGTATACGGGTACGTTTAAATAATAGCTAAGTAACCTATATGCTATACTGTAACCCTATTACGGCCAAAGAAATTTGTAACACTGTTCTAAATATCCTTAAAATACGAGTCTTTCGTAGATATGAGTAAGTGCCATTTTGTTGGCTTCTCTTTTTTTGTGTTTTCATTAATTACGAAATAATTTCATTATACTATAAATTAAAAATTAATAATACACCATTTTCATCTCTAAAGCCTTTCTTACTCTAAATTGTTACAAAAGGTATACTGTCTGGCTATACGGACGTAAAAAACTACATTTATGCTCTAAGGCGTAAAAATCTCATTTTAAAACCGAATTTGAAGCAATTCATATGGTGGAAATCGCCCGTAGAGACAAAAAGATTACTAAAAGGCAAAATGAATGTTATAGCTAAAAAATGACATTTAGAAAAAACTTGGCATTCACCCATCGATTTTGTTTGTATTTTTAAGCGTGGCATGTTTTTGGGCCACTCTATGTACTGTCTTTGATTTTGTGACAAAAGTGATATTCTTTTGAATAAGAATGAAATAGGTGCCTATCAGTCGCTTTTTTACGAAAATGCCAAGGTTATTAAAAACAATTTTAAATATAAGTTTACCTGGTTGATGAGCTACTGCAACGTTAATGACAATTAATCTTGACATTATAAAAACGTTATTTTAAAACCCTTTTTTTACTTATGTTGAATCTATTTTTTTGCTTTAATGTGTAATTTTTTAAAAATTTAGTTACTTTCATAGATAAAACGCAATTTAAATTAACATTTCTCCTGTATGCATGTATAGATCCTAAGATATTAGGGCACAAGCAATATAAAATACATATGAGTGACCTTATCAGTTTTATTTACTCCATAAATGCCAAAGCCAAAATTAAGGAAAACAATTTAATGGAAAAATATCAGTAAACCTAGAATTGAAAAACAAAGTTATATGGCAGGCATAAAACACGACAAAGATCAATTAAAATACTCTGCAAAATAGCACGAGAGCCTAATACTACAGTAAAATTGTAATAAATAAGGGCGTATTTATATGTTATTGAGGGATGGTCTAAAAGTGAGATCACCATGCGACTGAAAGTCGGTAAAATTCTTTGAGCGTGTTCTGGATTATATAATATTATATACAAATTAAAGCTTGTGATGTGCGCTACAAAAATAACCCAGTCCGTTGGCATGAAAATTGCCGAAAGTATCTGACAGACTGACATTTAGTCGTTAAACTGATTTTTCGTAACTTTAACGCCCTCTATCTTTTTAAAAACTAACTACAGAGAGTTGAACCTGTTACAAAAAATATTGCAAATTTTTGTTTCTACACTACGCCAGATTGCCCGTTACCCAAAAGCACTCGGCTATCGGTTCAGTCTCTCAGACACTTTCGGCAATTTTCATGCCAGCAGACTGAATTATTTGTGTGCCACCATAGATTAAGGAACTATAGCTCCGTCACTTCACCCTTCCCGCCAATAAATATTTTTCGGGAAAAGTGCGGTTATATTTCTGCGTGCAAAGGAACTGCCAACATAATAATATTTAGGTTGGCAATATTCTAGAAATCTGCATCTCTGCCTATTACCCCTCCTACGGTTGTCAGTGACAGAATGTCGGTTATTAGTTCCATTTTGAAAATTGAGGTTCGCCACGGTTTTTAAAAAGCGATTTTGTGATTTTTCCTGTTAAAAAATTTGTGATTTGTGTGGCTGAGAAACAAAAAGTTAGAGTGTGCTGTGTTCAAAGCTGCAAGCAATAAAAAAAGACATCGTTTCCCCAAATGCAATCCTGTAATTTCTTAGAAATGGTTAGACATAGTGAAGTCCTTAAACGCGAATAACTAAGTGCTGATAACAGACTTTACGTATCTGATAAATATTTTACTCCAGAGGACATTTTGCAGATTGGTCGCAGAGGCATTGAAGAGTGCCGTACCCACACTTGCATTTGAACTTCATTTAACTATTTATATATAGCATTAAAACACCCTTATTTCACCAAGTTTAGTACAGCTAATTTTTGTGGATATCAACAATAAGTTAGAATATGCGTCACTTCTGTATTCCAAACCACGGGTATTAATATTATTTACACCAAGATTATTTCTAATGTGTGCATTTACCATAAATTTCCCTACATATATATACAATAAATTTTTTAATTTTTTGGGTTTAAAATTATTTTTTTTGTTTTACAAATTTAGTTTGGAAAACAAAAGTTTTGCACTTATTGTTTTTTTTATGTACTAAACATTTTAAAGAAAATTATTTAATATTTAAAAAAGCGCAGACAAGGTAATATTGTAATATTTTCTTTATTATCAAAAATATAAACTAACTTTTTTTGAAATATATGCCATAATCTTTTATAATAAACTACAAGTGCGTTATAATGGGTCATTTGTATTTATTTTCGAAAAATATGCTTTTTTATTTTAACTTAACATAATTAACAATTTTATTTTGTGTCTAGCAAAAAAGCATATTTTTAAAAACTAAACACAAATTGCTTGCAAATTTTAAAAAAAGCAGAAATTTAGGGGAGCACCATCTAGTGGTCATATTACAAACTAACAAAAAATCAATAGTACGGTTATCGCGAATTTAACCGTGAGTCATCTAGTGGTCATATTACAAACTAAAGAAGAAAAATTAATTTAAAAGTATGGTTATTGGTCGCGTGCATATCTGCGCAACCTTGCCAAACTTTAAATAAGTTCCGAACCGTTTAACACGTAACTGTCGTATCTATTGAAGCTCCTAAACCTATGGTGTGCGACCAGCCTAGGAAGGCGCACGGAAAGAATTTGTAAAAGAAAACTGTCTCTATCTTTCTCCCTCTTATTCTTATCTATCCCCCTCGTACGGATCCCCGGATGCCCTCCTATGCTGGTCGCACTTTACATCACAAGCTTTAATTTGATACCTCATTTGTACTGCTCTTACTATAAATAATAATATATAGGGTGGGCCACAAAATTCCGCACTTTTTGGATTGACTATAGCTTTTGACATAAGTGTTCGATTTTTAAAGATATTGGTTTTTTAGAAAGATAAAACGTGATACTTTTTCTATTCAGTTGAAAATTTAAAATTTCTCAAAAATTCAAGATGGCGGACAGTTTTAAAAAATGTGTAATTTTCACCTCACCTGAAAAAACTTTAAAGCTTTCACTACGAACGCTCATTGTTTTTGTGTATATTCACGTATCACTTAATTAAATCGGTTGAGAAATGAAAAAGTTATAAGCTTTTAGATTATGAGTGTTTGGGCTTAACATTGGAAAGAAATCACAAAATTAGATACATATTTTTTCAATTACTATACCTACAAAACAAAATTCAGGATGGGAAAGAGTTAGGTTTTACACTCCTTATTTTTTTTCAGTAAGGCTGGACAAAATATAAATTAATATTTCCAAATCTCCATTTTTTTCTTCGTATATCGAGGTATCACCTAATTGAATCGGGATAAAAAGTAAAAAAGTAATGGTTATTTAGATTTTTAGTGTTTTTCTTAATTAAATAATTAGGTTGAAAAATATAGCAAATGTAAAATGTATGTAATTTTGTGATTTTTTTCAATGCGAAACCAAAACACTCGGATTCAAAAATCTTTATAACTTTTTTATTTCCCAACTGATTTAATTAAATGATACTTAAATTAAATGATACACAGAAACAATGAGAGATTGTATTGAAAGCTTTAGAGTTTGTTCAGAGTCGCACATAAATTTTTTTAAGGGGGGGGTGAAAATTACATATTTTTTAAAACTGTCCGCCATCTGGAATTTTTTAGAAGTTTTAAATTTTTAACCGAATCGAAAAACTCTCACGTTTTATCTATCCAAAAAGTCGCTGTAGTTCAGAGATTGTTTAATTAATTATAAATAATATACATATTTTTATAGGATTTTGCCGGGATCTACAACTTTTTCATTTAAAGTTTTTTAAAAAACTCAGTTTTTGTTGGTAAAAATACTGATTTTTTGTAACTTTGGCGCCCTCTATCTTTTTAAAACCTAACTACAGAAAGTTGAGGACTTGGACAAAAATGTTGAAAATTTTTTGCTAAATATTTTTGTTCTCGGACTTTTTCGCCTCCGATCAATAGAAATGTAGAAAAGTTGGTTAAGATTTTTCAAAATGGCGGACGGTTCCCGAGGAGTGGGGGACACACAAACTTGTGAGGTTTACTTTCCCCGAAAGAACATACCAAAAACGCAGCCTCCCCGGATTTTTTAGACCTCGGATGACAATTTTACTGTACTATAAACATAATGATGTTTGGGGAAGCGACAGGGTGACCAGTGGAACCATTGATGAGCCCACCGCAGGTCGCAGGGGCGAAACATCATTTAACTATTTGTTTTTTCGCTTTCTTGGTTCTAGAATACCCATCCAATTTTGAAATTTCGTTATTCTATCCCAAATCTTTTGATATTTCCTTCTTAAACATAATATTTATAAAATGAAGGGAAAATTTAGCGCCCTAATAAATTTACAGAAAAGATTTGTGGCGTAGAGGGCAAAGGGTGAGGGAATAAATTGGAAAAGAGTTTTTCTCCGGCCAGGATTTGAACCCGGGTTCCTAGAATTCCAGTCTAATGCTCTACCAACTGAGCTACCGAGGAACTGGGGTTTTAACTGGCTATTCGGAAATCCTTTCGTCCGATTCATCTGTCAGTAGTGGGGAGATCTTTGAAGCCTACTGCGGCTTTAAAAACCTAAACATGTTATGAAGACAAGGAGGTACGACGATTATTAGTTGTATGAAATTTATGTTTATGTCGTGTATCGTTGGTTGATAGATAAATAAACGCCACTTTTTTAAAATTGAAATTAGTTCCAATAATACAAACTACAAAAAATCAATTCACATTAAAGGAGATCAACAAAAACTACTAATAATTCTAAGTTTGTTTAAAATTAAACTTTAAAAACAGAACGCTATAAATAGTACGAACACTAACTGTAAGTTTTTTAAAATTACATTTAGTTGTTTTCATGTAAATTTTTCCAAAATTCAAATCGATTTCCTGGCATAACGCACTCCAAATTTTTCCTTGGATATGCAAACTGGCAATATTATTTCAGAATGGTTTACTTTAAGTTGCAGAATTTTATTTTCTATTTTAAAAAATAAGAATTTCTATGTGCGGTAATTTGTGTTACCTCTGTCAAGTCAGGTCGACGTTCCATTCCTTTTATTTTAACTTGGGACGAAAAATCTTTCCAGTACTAGAAGTTGCAAAGTTGCATTTCCTCTACAAATACTTTTTGTGTATTGTTACACATTACTTAGTTACAACCACGCATATACATACTACGTAGTAAAAACCTCGCATCTACTATAAAGTTGTTAGTAGATGCGAGATTTTTACAACATGTATTTGCGAGGTTTTCGTTAAGTAATAGTCCATCTCTAATGTAGATACGGGATAACGATTTTTCAAAAACATACTTCCAGACATAAATTTGAGTATTTTTGTTCAAAAATAGATAAAAGTGACCTATGGTTTTTTTGCAAATACGTGGGTCTTACTAAAGTCTGCAGAATAGTGGCTGCAGTGGACAGTGCCATACTGGCATACTCACAAGTAAATAAATCAATCAATCTCAAAAACTAAAAGTGACTTATGAAATCTGATTTGGTAATTAAATTCTAGTTTAAAATCTCCACAGAAATGCAATTAACACTACTAATATTTTTTCAAAAATCTCGAAGACAGGGTAAAAAATTGAAATGCGGTTCTTAACAAAAACATTGTCTTAAAATTTAAGGCTCGCAAAGGATCGTCGAAATCGAAATCATCGAATTTTCGACACTTTGTACTTGTCAGGTCGTAGGTAAGCCTAACGTAAAAATATCGACTTTGTAAAGGAATATGCACGAGCATGCGGGTATAGATACAGATATATTTAGATTTTGATTGTTCCGTTCTTGTTCGAAAAGGTAAATTATTTACGACTTATTGTTGAAGTGATCACCTTTTGGTGCTTGCTGAAATTACATATTAAAAATATACGTTTTGTGGCATCCGGCATTATATATTACAAAAAAAATATATCGCTAAAAAAATCCCAATTTTCCACGCACCGCGACCCGATCCCACCAGGGGCCTAATTCAAGAATCTTGAGAAAAGGAACGATCCCTCAAGAGAAAGGATCAATCCCGGGGACTGAACCCATCCCTTGAAAAAAGATACTTTTTCTTGAAACCAGAGAGCATATAAATCTAAATAGAGAGGACACCTAATGGTAAATTTGCTTGACTTGACTTGACTTGAAAACCAAGTGGCGCAGCTTTCGTTTTTTTGGTTCTTGACTTCGAAACTTGGTGCGCTACTTTCGCATTCGCTCTT
Source organism: Oxystoma pomonae (assembly GCA_963921995.1). NCBI lineage: Eukaryota > Metazoa > Arthropoda > Insecta > Coleoptera > Brentidae > Oxystoma > Oxystoma pomonae. The sequence continues at coordinate 100,585,902 of OY998165.1, forward strand.
GGTTATTTTTATCGATCCAAAGCAGTGGCGGCGCACAGTAAAATCGTATCGGTACAGTCACAGGTGGCGAATACAGAGGATGCGATCAACCCGCTCTGCGACGAAATTACGTACGACCTTCCCCAAAAATGTTGCCCTGCGGCGCTAGTTTTTTCTTTCATTTTAAATTAAACATTACTCTTTAACAAGGTTTCGTCTTCGGCGGTCTAATTTTAAAAAAAAGTCATGAAAACAATTTTGAAGAAGACTCCATGATAAGAATTGACACGGTTACGTCACAACCGCCTCTTTTGGATTAGGAGAACAGAACCATTGAAGAAATATCCAAGGAAATTTATCATATGAAACCACCAGTTTTCACATATCTTCTCACCCATTCTGATCTCCTAATCATGTATTTTTCAAACATTCGGAAATGACGAGGTTATCAAATCTTGAAGTAACCTTAGATAGCAAAATATTTAAAAAATAAATAAGAAAACACTTATTTTTTACCGGAGAAAACCTAAATTGTATTCTCTCTGCTTTTTTCTTAATTATTATAAGTACTAAAGTTTTGAAAAATATATGCAATAAAAACTTTCTGCCAGCTCACTTAGCAAAAAGTTCATTTAAAATTGCATTAAGTATAAGTATGTACGCCAGTGATAAATCGATATTAGACACTTAATAGGTATTTACGTCACTAGACCTGTAAAGACACTTTCCGGTCGTGTATCGTACGTACTTTTTTTTCAAACGATCAGAAAAAACATTTTAGTATCTATCACTTCTGTCGACGCCTAGCCGTGTTGCGTAATTTATGAACAGTCCCCTGATATTTTCGGCTTCTTGTTGGCTAGATAGCCATTGCCGCTAAGGCCGGTAGTTTTTAAGATGAAAACTAAGAAAAACAAGTAAAGTTTTGTGGTTAAAAATCATTTTTGTATTTTTAACTTGTGCAAAATTGTATAAAACATTAGAAAAATTATAGTGTAGTGCCTATTAGCTTCACACAACTAAATCAGTGATGACTGACGACCAGTTATGGCCAACCATGGCCAACTTATCAAGCAAAATAATGATAAAAGAGCTCATAAAAGGCAGATTTCTAGGTTTGTTCTTTATTTACCTATATTTATAGTATACTCTTAATATGAGAATTAAAAATGTGTGGTCGATTTTTCGGTGTATGTGACTCTTGAAGCAGCTTTTATTATTTCCTTCGGATTCAACTCATTTTCTAGATCTGAGTCCATTTTTGTAAACAAAACTTTTGAAACAAATTTAAAACAGCTTTTTTAGAAGTGTCAAAACTGCCCAAAAAAACAAGCTAAAAGCTGTCAACAAGAAGTCATAGACAACTTGGCCAAAAATGGAACCGGAAAAGGATCAAGGAACCGGAAAATTGAACAAAAAGGTCCATTCTGGAGAGTGGAAATATTTCGAAAGAACATGCCTTGTAATATAGAACTTTCCGTATGAAAAATGGTACGGAAAGTGGCTATTTTCCGGTCGTTTGAAAAAAAGTTAATTTTCTGGTTTATCGGTATTCGTATCCTTATCTCTATCGAGTCGACCTATCGAGCAGGTGTACTTTTAAACTAATGGCGAATGCGTGACAGCTCCCGCTGATCTAATGCGTTAAAACATCGTTTCGTACGCGGGGATGGTTGTAACGTTACGACTCCATTATCGTACCTAACGAGGTTTTCGTGCATTTAATCAGCTGGAGCTGTCACGCATTCGCCGTGATTTTAAAAGTGCACCTGCTTGAGTGGTTCACTCGATAGAGATAAAGATACGAATGCTAATAAAACTGAAAATTAGATTTAAGTGTCTATTAAAGGTCGGCACAAACATTACGGACAGTCGACATTATTTTAACACCACCACGTCTAACAAAGCTCTGGCCGTATAGACCAAATGAAGCTTTCGGATAGCTTTTGGAACCAAGAAGAGCGTGGTCTAACTTCAATTTTGTCATAATAATCAATACTGATTAAAGTTAGCGAGATTTCTTCTTTATAGCATTGCCACTGGCTTTCGGCTGGGAATGGGCGTCTAATATGTTGTAGACCTGTTCTCTCTGATCAACGCTTAAATGGACCTTTTTTTGATCCGCCCCCTCGGTTTTAGAGATGTAGGTGTTGAAAGTTGGAGGTTTCAGATTTAAGAGATTTTTGTTGATTAATATAATACAGCACAACATTCCTACACACAATCATCAACCTCTACACACCCCTATCCATCCCAACACAATATTTTCCCACCACAATGCCATTCTTCCCCCTTACACAATTTTCCCCCTCTACTTTTATCCCAACTAGACTATCCCGCGCACACATAACCTCTCTTCCCCACCCCACACAAACACACAATCCTACCCCATTTATCTCCCGACACATGCCCTGTGCCCCCCATGACGTCATACTTTAAAAGACCAAACTAAGAAATTTTATGATATCGGAATCCATTCACTCAGATTGGTTTTTGTTCTATGGGGTTATTCTTGAATCGAGAGAAAATTTGCTCCCAGGAAGTCATATTTCTCTCGCTACTATGCATCTCATTGGTCCATATTTTCGCTTAAAATCGGTTTCTCTCACTTTTGCCCGATATTGATGGAAAGTAATTCTCTTAGTCAAGACCAATAGAATTACTTTCGATCAATATCGGGCAACAGTGTAAGAAACTGATTTAAATCGAAGATTTGGACCAATAAGATGCATATTAGCGAGAGAATTTAACTCCCTGGGAGCAAATTTTCTCTCGATTGAAGAATAACCCCCCTGTCAAACAAAATAACCTAAAAATTTACATTTATTTCAAAAAAAAAACAGGTTATTATTTTAATGTGTTGAATTTTAAAGTGTTTGTTAATGTTTCAGTTATATTTTAAATTGTCTACACGTAATGTTTTAACCTTTGTTTTATGGAAGGAAACGTTTTTAAACTCTGACAAGTAAGTAATAGCGGCTCGATTCTCATAGTAGTTAATACCTAATTTTTAAAATAAAAGAATAGGGGGCCCGCTCACTAATCGCTCTTGCTACTCCGAATAAAATTATGACCGTTATCATTTACTTTCAGAGTGGTGCTGAAGATGGCTTGGCACAAGCCGAAAACGTTCCACTGCTAATAGAAAAAAAGTTTTTGAGATATCATCAAAAATGTGATATTTGGGTGTTCCTTAGCCTAAATAAACGTTTCGTCACGTCTGCCTGTCGGTCTGTCTGTCCCGGACACGATAGCTCCTAAACCGCTAAACCGATTTTCACAAAGTTTTTAGGAAAAATAGTTTCCGACCCTGTGAAGAGCTGAAAGGAATATATAAAAAATATATAAAAATCATTTTGAAAGGTTTTTGATAGTATTTTCTTCGAAAATCTGTTGAATAGTATTTGAGATATTTGCTGTCAAACATACCATAGGCAAATCAAAAATGCTTTTTTTAAGCCTGATATCTCTAGATATTAACTTTTTCCTCGGACATGTCGATTTTGTTTGCGAGGGGGACATATTTTTGTAGGGGGTGATATGTAGTAAGGGGGTGACCTGGGCTGCATTACATATTTTTAAGCGGGTCTCCTGGGTTGGGGAACGGACGGGATATGGAAAGGGAGGTCCGAAGTAGGAGAAACGGTATTGGGTGATCACTCCAAAGAAACCAAAGAAAAAACAAAAATAAAAACTATTTCACCGTTTGTTCTATTTTAATCAGCGACTTTACCTAAAATTGAAAAAAAAAACATTTTTACGTTTTTCAAGTTTGTGCTGCCACTGAGTCAATTTCAATTTTTTCAACTCCATTCAATAGCCTGGTACTCTACCTGGTGTACTGGAAGTAGCAAGTTAGCTACAGACTCGAATAGAACAAAATAGGCAAAAAACTGATTTTAGTGAAAAATCCCTAAAATCTAAGACCTCCAAGTTTCAACACCTATATCTCTGAAACCGTGGGTCGGATCAAAAAGAGGTCTAAATAAACGTTGATCAGGGAGAACAGATCTATACCAGATCAAACGCCCAACTCATTCCAACCGAAAGCCAGTGGCAATGCTAAGTAAGCGGGATCCTTTAAGAGAAACTTTCCTGAAAAATGCAATTATTTGTTTCAGTGATATCATAACAGATGGGTAAAATGCCTAAAAGTATGTAGTAGTTGTTTAACCTTCGTAGGGACTCGTCAAAAATAGTACCGACTTTACTTAAGTAAGGCTATAGCCCTGTTCTCACTATGCAACTTTTTGTGTTCACACTACGAAATTCGTCGAAAAAAGACGCATGCTGCAAGATGCGCTAAAATAGAACATGCTCTATTATTTATCAGAATGTTGCATGCATGCTGGGGAATTTCTAGTTATCTTTTGATTACCAACCGTTTTTTTTTATGTTGTCAAGTTGCTGATCAGCTGTGAATTTTAGGTTATGAGTTTTATTTTCAATATTTTTTAATCACCTTAAAACTTTCTAAAATTCTTCTTTGCCAATGCTCACAATCTGCAAGTTCTAATTCCCACTCCAAGCCTGTCAATCCTATTTATTTAATATTTCTTATCCTAGAACAATCCAGAATTTTCGACTTTTCCTTTTTTCGAAGAATTCTTTATTTCTGGAATAATTCTTTGTTTCTAGAATTCTTCAAGGACACCAAATATTCAGTCGTGAAAATATTGCTGGTTGCATACTTAAACTTTTAGCGAATGCGCTAGAAAAGGGTATAGGAAAAAAAAATTTATTTAGTGATTTTGTTATATTGGCTAAAAATAGCATTTCCTCTACAAAAAAGATGCATAGTGTGAACACCCACCACAGCTCCATGCTTCAAAAAAAAGATGTATGTAAAAAGTTGCATGTATTTGATGCATAGTGAGAACAGGGCTTATGCAAACTTTATGTACAGTACGATCCATTATAGGTGGACCCTCAGGTTTTGGCATTTTTTTTTATTTTTGAATTTTCAAACCAAAAACAAGTTTTTTTATTACCTGAAAATTTTTTTCGTGGTGTCAACTACCACCGAGTAATCGCAAAGTCTTCAATTTTTTAAATAGGTTGACTAGTTTCCGTCTATATTTTCTCATAGTTTGAAAATTTCTCTAATAGGCTCAATAAAAATTGAGGCAGTTGAAAGATCAGTTTTCAAGATATTCCGTCTCAAAAATTTCGGGCAAAAAAATTATTGTCAATCTGTCTAGGTAAATTTTTGTTTTGACATACTCTCGTTGATAGTTGTCAGAAATGAAACGATTAGGTTATCAGTCAATGTTGGTCAAAATCATTTATTCTGACGGCGAAAAACGTGATATTGTCTTATGCTACGTTAGAAACAATCAATGAGCGGCTCTTACGCGCAGAAGATATCGACAGCTATATCCTGGCAGACTTGTGCCATCAAAATCCACAATAAATAGAATATTCTTAAAATTTCACCAAACAGGAAGTATCCAGCGTAAGAAAGGAGTTCCAATCAATTTTGAAGAAATCTACACATTCTTTTGCATTTTGAGGACCAACTTATCGATACGATGGACGTGTCGTAAAGATTACCAACGAAGAAGGGCTTTATTCAACCTCCTATCAAAGAGTTCCGGCTTTATTGGAAAAATCAGGATACTTTCCTTATAAATCAAGAATCGTTAAAATACGCAATAGAATAGAATTCTGCAACTTGATGTTAGAACGACTGAGGGAAGATCCTTTACTTTTGTTCAAAATTTTATGGACAGATGAATCCAGTTATTCCACAGCAGGGGTTCCTAACAGGCAAAATTTTAGACATTGGTCAACTGATCGCCCAAATTTTCCTAAAGAGATAGCTTCTCAAGGGCGGAAGACTGTAAGTTTGGTGCGGAGTCTATCGTAACCATGTAATAGGACCTCACTTTCTTCAAGAAACATTGACGGGACAAACATATTTGGAGTTCCTGGAAGGCCAGCTTCAAAATCTTTTCGACTATTTGCCTGAAAACCAAAGAGCTGAGATCATATTCCAGCAAGATGGGGCGGGACCCCATAATACAGCAGCAGTCCGAGATTTTTTAAATATGTCTTTTTCTGAATGGTTGGGAAAGTTTGGGCCGATCCATTGGCCAGCGAATAGTATGGATTTAACACCACCAGATACATTTTTAAGGAGATACTTGAAAAATAAAATTTGCCGATACGACTTTACCACAGTAGAAGAGCTTCAAAATAGAATAAGGACGGAAATAAGAATATTGAACGAAAATCATCCAGAGTTCGTTACCAACGCAATCCACAATTTAGTACGTAGATTGGAGCTGTACATAGAGCAAAACGGACACCGTTTTGAACATTTATTATGAATTATTGTTATTTTGTTAAAATTGTGGCGACAATTGTCGTAGTTTAAGGTTTTGTAAATAAATGTTCTTATAACTATCTTTTTTGCGATGTCTTTACGCTTTTTGCTAAAATAATGTGGTTTAAGTGACCTTAAAACAAATTCTGTCAAAAGAGTGACAAAATTAAGTAACCTTGAAATAAATGCAGTCAAAAGATTGACGAGATTGCAGAATATCTCTGTATATTTCAAGTGCGTATACCATGTGAAAAAATTTTTCAGACGAAATATCTTGAAAACTAATTCTTCAACTATCCTAATTTTTGTTGAAAGTTTGAGACAATGATGTGTTTAAAATTAACTCTGTGTTTCGGACTTTCATTGTCTATATTTTATTTATACACGACGTTTCGATCAGTACAATCTCGGATCATCTTCAGGTGCAAACTGGCACTGGAAGTTTGCACCTGAAGATGATCAGAGATTGTACTGATCGAAACGTCGTGTATAAATAAAATATAGACAATGGAAGTTCGAAACACAGAGTTATCTTAATTTTTACTGAGTTCATTAGAGAAATTTTCAAAATATGAGAAAATATAGACGGAAACTAGTCAACCTATTTAAAAAAATTGACGACTTTGGGATTACTCGTTGGTGGTTGACACAACGAAAAAAAATTTCAGGTCATAAAAAACTTTGAACAATTTGATTTCATGAATTTTAGGTTTGAAAACTCTAAAATTTAAAAAAAGGGCCAAAACCTGGTCCACTTATAATGGATCGCACTGTACCGATAAGTCCCTATTAAATGAAAATTGGCCGACTTATTTGGTTTATAGCGATTTCGTCCAAAAAGTGGCAACTGTTTTATCCATAATCCACATCCTAAACAATGATTATGGTCTTTCGTTAAAGTAAAGTTATGGTATAGTGTCATGCATGGTAGCGTGATTAAAATCATGTTTTTGGTAATTATGTAAAATGACATATAATTTAATTTTCATCATTTACCTCACCCGTTCCCACTATGCACCAGTTTATTCCACAAATCTAATAATCTTAAAATTAAACCCTAATATTGTTTAAAGAAACTATTGCTCCATGGCCAGCGGAACAAGCTGCAAAAAATCTCCGACTTTTTGATACTATCTTTGTCAAAAAAGGGTAAAGACAAAATGGAAAAATGTTTTTTAAGTAACAAAAAATGTATTATTTTGAAATTAAATTTGTTATCAGCATCCGTGAGGTAGTAAAAATCCTACAAAATTGGTTTTTTTTCCAACAGTTATCTCTCGGCATTTTGGCCAAAAATTAGCATAAAAACCTTACGAGATTTTACTTTACGTAAAGCGTTTTTTTTTAAATTTGGATAACCCGCCTCCCGTTGCGCGTTGTTGAAATTTGGAAATTGCAGTTTGTAAAAGGATTAATTAAAAATATAAGTTTAGTTTTAAGTAATTAAGTTTATGCTTTATTTTTTACTCACCAAATAATACTGTATAAAATCTGGCACTCCATACACATAGAAACAACCCGTACAAAGCTCCTATATGGATATATAGTTGAACAATTAAATCTGGCCATTTTATGGATGGTATAAATGTTTCGTCGTATTCTTTGGAATTTTTCTCATCACTCGTAGTTTCACTACTCTCACTATTCGTTTTTTCTTTGTGATTATTTGTAGGTTTACTATTATCACCAATAAGTTTGTTTACGTTTTTATTCTCATTCGTACTTATACATCTATGTCTTGTGGTTAGGCTTTTGTCGTTGGGCAAAGCCAATGTAATACTATTTATAGGAAAATCCTCAGTGTCATGATCATTTTTTCTGATATCGTGGCTTTGGAGCCCTAAGTTTTCTATTTCTGTACTACTTGTCATTTTTTTACTGACTATTAAGGGATTGCTGTTGCTTCGCCTATGGTACGAGTAGCATCAGTTAACGGAGACTGAAAGAGAAAACAAAAAGAAATGTAATTTTATCAATCAACTAAATAATATTTTTAAAATTTATTTCTGTTTAAAAATAACTATTACATAACGGTTACTGATTTAATGCATTCTTGTTTAATTATAGTATAGTCTTTAATGAAACATTTTTTCACACATATTACTGGTGATAAAACTTTTACGATTAAATTAATCATAGGCTTTAGAAACCAGACACAAAGCAAGCCTTTATTTAAAAAAAATGTAATTTGTAAATAACCCAGCTCGATACTTTTTGTTAAGCAATCCGCGCATGACCGGTTCTAGCCCTTTACGAGTTATAAAATTTTGCGGGAAGGGGGATGTGTATGGCGACGCACTCAAAAACCTTTAAAAATTAGCTGGAATTATTGGCAGAGTAACTTTTGGTTCTGTTTTTTTTTAAACAGTAAATCTGATGTTTCCTCCTAAACCACCCAAACAAATCCCTGCTTTTGAATGGAGGGGGGAGAGGTAATATAATTCAAAAATTCTTAAAAATAAATATTTATTTAGTTATGAAAAAAAACAAGGAACTTAAATAAATACTTAATTTATCTAGGTACAAGCCAGGGCCATCGCTGGTTTTTTTTAATGTTTAACAATTAACGATTAATGTTTACTAAAAAATATACCTATATATATTTAAAAGCAAACGCGCGAGACGTCGCGTCGGGTCTAGTCACTACTAGATTTGTTGGGAAAAAATCTTAACTAGCGCGAAAATTAAGAAAAAAATATACCAAATAGTTGGGGGGCATATGGACTTCCGTGGGCTTTTTGATGATTATTTTACGAAACGTGTTTTAACCGGTTAGTAATAGTCCGCTGAACATCACCCTGCTTGTGAACAGCCTCAAAAGTGCTACAGTCAAAAAGTGAGGGTATGACCACAAAATAATGTTTAATAATTTAAAAGTTTGTTAAATAACATTTATTGAATCTAGGGTCCGGTAGAGGGCGAAATGTGTTTTCCCTGTATCTCCCGAACGACTTATCCTGCACACTTGAAACTATGTGGTTTTGTAGTATAACTTATTAGCAATCAGCCTGATATTACAAAGAAATTTTTTAGCCTGTGAGCGGAGGGCGAACAGACGCCATTTTTTGACAATTTCGAAAAAAAAAATCTATTTACGCAAACTTAACTTAAGGGCATCGAAAATTTATATAAATCGGTTACTTATAGACCACTTAATATTTCTCCCCCTATGAATAGCCTAAAAAATGTTGCAGTCCAAAAGTGAGGTTAGGGTGACAAAATATTTTTTTTAAATCTTAACGGTTTGACCTACGATGATGAAATGGTTATCATATTGACCTTCGGCCTAGATTGTATTATAAAAATAAAACAATAATATTTAGTGCCTCTGGGAGCCGGTAGGGGGCGAAATATGGTTTTAGATTTTTCCCTGTATCTCCCGAACGACTTATCCTGACCTTTTAAAACTATATCGTTTTACATACTACTACCAATCAGCCCGATATCACAAAAAAATGTTTTAGCCTGTGAGCAGAGGGCCCTGAACAGAGGCCATTTTTCTGAGAATTTCAAAAAAAAAAATATATTTACGCAAAAAATTAAAACCACATTTCGATCTCTACCGGCTCCTAGAGGCACTAATTTAAATGTTATTTTTTTATTTTTATAATACAATCTGGCCCGAAGGCCAATATGATTACAAAATTTCGTCATCGTAGGTCAAACCGTTAAGATTTAAAAAAATATTTTGTGACCCTAACCTCACTTTTGGAATGCAACATTTTTTCGATGCCCTTAAGTTAAGTTTGCGTAAATAGCTTTTTTTTCGAAATTGTCAAAAAACTGGCGTCAGTTCAGGGCCGTCCGCTCACAGGCTAAAAAAATCTTTTGTGATATCAGGCTGATTAGTAATAGTATGTATTAATTAATGTAATAGTTCAAAACCACATAGCTTCAAGTGTGCAGGATAAGTTGTTCAGGAGATACAGGGAAAAATCTAAATACACATTTTGCCCTCTACCGGCCCTCATATCATGGTATTTTTTAAATTACATTATTTAATCTGGCCAGAAAGCCAATATGTGTACCAAATTTCATCATCGTAGGTCAAACCGTTAAGATTTAAAAAAATATTTTGTCGCCCTAACCTCACTTTTTAACTGCAGCACTTTTGAGGCTGTTCACAGGCAAGGTGATGTTAAGTGGACAATTACTAACCGATTAAAACAGGTTTCGTAAAATCATCATCAAAAGGCCCGCGGAGGCCGAATTTCGACTTTATGCCCCTCGACTAAAAAATACGGTTAAAGAAAATTAACTAAAATTGTAAAATTTGTAGAAATTTAAGCAAAAAATTCTTGAATTTTTTTTACATTTTTGTAGAATAATAAAAAAAAGTGCGCTGACAAGACAGATTCTTGATTTGCTGAGAAGATCGCGTCCTAAATGCGCCGCAGGCAAAAATTTTGAGAAAACTGTACCTATATTAAAAATGTTATTTTGTACCCTTTTTGAATGCTGTTGGCATGCCGCACGCATTGTTTTTTGTTGGCTGCAATAGACACTTAAAGTAAATATTTTAACGCATCGGTATACGTAACGCGTTCGAAACAAAGTCAAAATACACTACATTTTTGACTTGTTCATGCCATGTTTCAAATGATGCCTGCTTCTTTGACGAGTGTTATGACAGAATCTCGTTGCGTACGGAAGGCTGTACGCATCGTTACGGGCCCACGAACATACGCAACGATTTCAACCAGCAGTTCTGTTATCACAACCTTCAAGAAAGCGGGCATCATTCGAAACATCGCACAAAAAAGTCAAAAATGTAGTTTATTTTGACTTTGTTTCGAACGCGTTACGTATACCGATACCGATGCGTTGAAATACTTTAAGTGTCTACTACCTTTGCGTGCGTAAGCGCGACGCGGCGCTAGCCGTATTTCCAATAAATAATAATAATAATACACCTCATCTCTACTACAAAAATGGCGCCGGCCGTGTTTATATTAATTTTGTGAGCCTTGAACCTGGCTCCCTTGAGCGGCGAGCCCTGTACGAGCGCCCCTTGGTTGTCTTCTATACTAATAAAAGAACGGTAGTCAACATCATTAACTATAGACACACAGGTCAAGAGAGGATTTTTGAAAATTTTACCCCTAAGGGGGTAAAAATAGGGGTTCAAGTTTTAAAGAGGTTTTCTATATCTCGGATACGAAAAGCAGCAGAGATCTAGAAATTGATACGTAGATTCTACTAATAAAATAAATAAACACGTGGTTTGACGTTTTTGGAAATTTCAACTGGGGGTGGCGAAATAGGGGTAATTCGATTTCGAAGGGGGTAAAGGGATCTTCTGTATCTCAGAAGACAAAAATCACAGAGGTTTAGAAATTGGTATTATGGACTCTACTAATAAAATAGATGGACACTTGTTTCAGCGTTTTTCTACCAACACCCAATTAATAGGGGGGATTATCGCCAATATTTGTAAAAATGTTTGATCTGTTAAAATATGGGTTGTTAGGTATCAAACTGAAGGAAATAAAGTCCGAAATGAAAAAAGTTTTTTTTTAATAACTTTTGCAATTTTTAATTACCCGTCTCCCCTTCCAACCCCATATTTAATGAAAATATTGACCGACTAAAATATTGGCTTTGTGGTATCAAACTAAAGGAAATAAAGTCCGGAATGGAGAAAAGTGCTTCTTCTATTATTTTTGCTGTTTTTTGTTACCCCTCTTCTCCCCCCCCCCCCCGCCATGTTTTATAAAAACTGTTAAAAAATAAGTTACCTATAAAACCGGAATTAAAGAAAGTGTTTTTTTGCAAAAAAGCTGCTGGAAGAATTTTGCAGCATTATTAGGATTTCTGGAGAGTACATAGGCTTTATTTAATCAAAATCAGTTCACGGGAACCAAACTTATAACCCCTTAAAGCAAAAAAACAGGAAAATACTTCAGGCAAAGCGGATACTAGAGTAGATGGAAGGGTTTAAGAAGCTTAAGGTTTGATGACATGAAAGTGGGGTTAGGTGGAGAAGGAGGAAAAATCTACAATTTTAAACAGGCGAACGAAATCGCGGGCGGCCAGCAGTCTCACATATAACGTTTTCGATCTACACTCTTCTCAGGCAGTGGCGGTCCCAGGGGGGACAGGGGGGGCAATCGCTCCCCTCCTTTCTCCAGAAAAAAGTAGACAACAAAGATGCTGGTGGTAACCCTAAAGTCCTTGGAGAAAAAACGAGAAATTGCAGATATTTTCTTAAAAATAATAGAATCCCTCCACAGTATTTTGGGATAGTTTGACCTTCAATTCGTCACACCAAGAATAAACATAACGCATGACGTACTTACCGCGAAAACCATTGGAAATACAGAACAGTATTATAGAGTTTCTATTTATAAACAAGTTTTAGACAAAATCATTTCGGACATAAAAAAGTATTTTTGACCTGAACATATTCATACCAAGTTTTATACAATGTAACTAAAGTCGTTTCTAAATGCTATAAACTGTTTGATTACTCCAAAACACAAATTCTTATAGTTTTATTGGGAGAAGTCGGTATTTGGAAACAATATTGGTCAGAAGTAGGCAAAAGTTTAAATCAAAACATACCTGATAACGTTTTCGAGGCAATGAACAAGTGTAGCGATATTTTTCCGTTGATAAGAGCATTATTGGATGTTTGCCAGTACGTAATGCTTCATCAGTAAGAAACTTCTCATGCCTCAGATGATTGAAAACATAAGTACTTAAAAACACTATCACGGAAATTCGTCCGGGCTTAGCGTTGCTGCATATCAACAGACATATTGAAATTGACATTGAGCGAGTCATTGACCGACTTGCCCAAAAAAATCGGAAACGAATTTTTTTTTCTTCTCTTATGTTTGAGATATGCAATATAAAAGGTAATGTTTTAACTTAAAAATCTTTTTAGATCTCAAAAAAAAGTATTTAGCTATTAGGTTTTGTTTGTTTGTTATCTTTTATAACTGAAAAAATTATACGTAGTTACTCAAACGCGGATTTCAGGGGGATAGGGTTAGTTAAGCCCCCCTACTCTGGCTTTAAATTTTTATGAAAACTTTTAGCAAATCAAAAGTAGGGCATAAATTGCGACGCTATAACACCTTTGATATTTACGGTATTAGTTTAATTTTGTGGTAAAAATGGCATTCGTAGTGTCATTTTCCTAGAAATTTTCGCCTGCGGCGCTATGATACCGTTGATATTTAAGATTTTAGTTAATTCAACTCAAAAATTGTATTTTAATTTAATTTTCTCATTTAAACATTTTTTAAAATAAAAAATTAAATAAAAATAAACCTCTTAGATTTGAGACCAAATCGGTGCTTGTAGTTACTAAGCTTTGTTTGTATATATTGATATTCTCCTCATAAAAGCTACGCTTTTATTCTAGATTTTTTTTCGTATCGAAACCGCCTCCCCCCCTTTTCAAATGGCTGGGACCGCCACTGTCTGAGGGTACTTATTCTTGACTGTCGGGGAGGTTTATAGAGCAAAATTTTCCCGGGGAGTGAATTAGAGAGTAGTCAGAATCAAGTGATATATCCAGGGAATGCTGCGTTCTCCTAGTTCAATGTAAGAGAACTCAGCCACCCAGATCACCCACAGCCAGAGCAGCTAGTGACATCACCAATCACTCCCAAGTTTTTACCATTTTTCCGGTGCTTGCTCCCTCGTCTTGGAAAAATCTCTAAAAATTTGAAGTTCTTTTAGTTTTTCATCATTTACCTTCATTCTAAAAGGTAAAAGCAGTGCATGCAATTCAGTAGACAATACAATTTTCTAAAAATCACTGTACTTTTCTTTTCTACCGTTGAGAGATTGTGGTTGCAGAAAGGTAGCCTTAAAATGCTCTTGTTTGTGTAATCAATCTTGCGAAAACCACCCAGAATTTATTTTTTACGAAGACGAAGACATTGGAGCACTGTCTGTTTAAAGATGTAATGTAAAAATTTTTTTTTAATCTAAATATACACATTTCATCGAAAAGTTTTTAAAATGTACGATTTTACTCTTATTTGGGGGTTGTAAAAATACACTAGTGATCTATAGACAACTGTATTATCTGCTTAATTGCATGCATTGTTTTTACTTCTAAATGCAGTGGAATAAAAATTTGAATAAAAAACTACAAATTGACAAAAAATAAGCTTTTAGTTTATAATAAAGTTTTACGGAATTATTGCCATATAATAGTTATTTACCGAAGGAGTGCGGAAAGTGATACTTTACCGCACGCGACGGCATCGGCAGTTGTATGAACGACGCAAAGCGGAGTTCGGGCAAGCCGTCAAGGGCGGTAAAGCCAGTTTACGCATGTGTTAGGTACAAAATTTTACCTACTAGCGTCTTATACTCTTTAAAAAACATAATAATTTGAAAAATTCATTTTTTTTCCAAGATTATTAATTTTAAAGAGAGTATACATTGCAAAATTGTGAAACCTAGAGTTTATTCCTTTCGAGATTTTTTTTTGAGTGCGGTAAAGTGCACTTTACCGCGTGTACTTTACCTCACGCGAGTGGGTAAAATTTAAAAAAAATGAAAATTTTGCCAAACACTCCGTTGCTATTGATCGTAGAACACTTTATAAATATTTATTTAGGTTTTTAATTATATTTTAGATAACTGATAAAAAAGCTAAAAAAAGTGTCAAAATTTTTGGTGTTATTTTCAAGGTGGTGGAGGAAGCACAGGAGGGGGGAAATATCAAAAACCTGAATTTTTAAGTACCCTACCGACTGATATAACATATCCAAAATTCAGAACTACCGGAACTTTTGTACGGTAAAATTCCTTTATTCACTCTAAGAACTGACTTTTTTTTACCCTACTTCCACTCCACTACAATTTTTCAGGTAATTAAATTCTCTACAATATATATTATTTAGCACTACTAACCTTTATAACTTATCCTAAATTTAGAACTACCGGACCTTGTAGGCTAAGCTAGAGGCCCTGTATACGATTTTTGACAGTTATTGTTTTTCTATAGGTGAGCAACTCATATTTTCCTTTCTTTCTAGTTTTTTTCATATTTGCATGTAAAACGGATTTTATGAAATGGACTGATGTTTTGGTGTCTCGTTTTATAATTTCCCCAGACCTCTTTTCAAAGATTGATTTTTTTTGGTTAGTAAAAAATGTCAGGCTTTGACAAAAAAAAACAAAAACCAACGGTTAATATACGCGGTAGATATTAAAAATTTAAATAAATAGGTAAAATATAAAGACTCCTATACAAATTCGTCGAACACGTGTTTTTACAAAACTTCTTGATAATGCAATTTTTTTTTTAAACCGGACGTTTCTTAAAAACAAAAGATCAAAAGATCTTGGGTGGAAATAACGAAAATTCAAACCTGCATGAGCATTCCACAAGGAACCCACAAAGAACCAAAGCGAAAAGAGAAATGATTAAATGATATTCCGCTTTGGGTAACCAGCGTGAGCTCGTCAGTGATTTCACTGGTCACCCTCTCTATACATCATTAAACACTATCATACACTTTGATTTCCAACTTTCAATCACAAATAGGCATCGTTCCGCACTGGTACTTATCCAAGTTACCTGATTCGTCCTGAGGTATTAATATTTCCAATAGGATTATGCTCCTAAGGCAATTAAAAATCAAAAAAGAAGTTAAAAAAACCTCCTAATCAGTTACATCAACCGAAAAGAATCTAAAAACAAAAGATCAAAAGATCTTGGGTGGAAATAACGAAAATTCAAACCTGGATGAGAATCCCACAAGGAACACACAAAGAGCCAAAGCGAAAAGAGAAATGATTAAACGATGTGTCGCTGTAGGTAACCAGCGTGAGCTCGTCAGTAGTTCCGCTGGTCACCCTCCCCATACATCATTAAACACCATCATACACTTTGATTTCCAAATTTGAATCACTCACGGACGTTTCTTAAACAAAAATACACACAATTTGTTTTTAAACATGTCCCAACAACTGTCGAATCCAGCTGCTCACCTCTGGTAAAACAATAACTGTCAAAAATCGTATACAGGGCCTCTATGCTGAGCCTCCCTTTTGGACCTTTATTCACTGTACTACTAGAGAAAATGATATTTCTACGATAAATTTAATTAGGGAAGATTCACGTGGACCTGAATTGCGCTTATATTGCTTTGGTAATATGTGTGTTAAGCGCGCTATAATACTAAAGGCGTTTTCTCGCGTTGAAATTATTTTGAAATATTATTTGAAACTATTTAGATGTGACGTCATCATTTAGAACCGAGAAAAAATGAGTAGTTCAAAACGCTGACGTAGTTTAGTGTAACCTCACTTTTTTTTCATTTTTCTGTTTATTTTTTTGGTGTTTAAAATTAAAATGGATCAACTACTGTTTAATCTAACAAAACCTTCGAGTGTACGGCCCGTTTTAGTAGCATCGATGGCAAGCAATGGAAGCTACATGGATAGCAAAGTTTTTTTATTTACTGTTCTTTTAAGCCCAGAAAATCATATAAGACCACAGGGATACCATGAAGAATGTCTAACAAGATATCTAGAATACGATTTTTCATACATTTTCACGCAAAAACAAAAAAAAATCGGTTAAAACAAGAATGTACAATGTTGACGTATCTTCTACGCACGCGTCAGTTTTGAAACTAGAGTGGATTCCGTTTCAAAATATTTTTAACCCGTTTCGATGTGACGTCACCGTTGCAACGCGAGAAAACAAATGTTTCATACTTTTTAAAAACATTTTAAACAATTTCAACGCGAGAAAACGCCTTAGGTATATATCTACTTACACTCTCCACAGGGTAAAGGCACGACTGTTTAAAATTAGGATGTATATACCGTATTTTTGTTATCAATGATTTTATATTTACGAAAGTACCAAAACACCACCTGCAAAAACATTAAAAATACTATTTTCGGAAAGCAGATTGCCTAAATATCAATAGACATATGAATCGTTTTTTTTCTTAGAAATCAAACCTGCTTTAAATTTTAAAAACGTCTATTTTTTCAAAAGGCCGATTTATTAGTCCCTATCTAACGCGTTAAATAATAAATTTTACCTACGACCAACGAATAATACTAATCTTATGACCATCCTAACACGATTTTAATGGCTCATTTATGGTCCTAGGATAGTAATAAAGCTTGGACGTAAACCACAAGATGGTGTAACAAGCGATGAAACTTTATTTTATAAGAGCACTAATTGAAGCAAGAATGTGAATTATTTTAGTACGTAACCAAAAATAAGTCCGGTTAAATTGACATATTACGCATTTTTTTTTTTTAAAAAAAAACGTGTCTTTAAAAGATATATCAAAAGTCCCTCAGTAACCTTATTTATTTTGACGTTCTCAAACTTCATCTTCGCGTTTAGTGAGCATCATAATATGCTTTTTATTTAAACTACTAAAAAATCGCCAAACATCAATAACGGATATTGCTTAAATCAATCCACTATCATAAAAAAGAACACCACAAAATTTTTAAAAGTGGTTCCAAATTAGTTTGAAATAGGTTCGAAATTATAAGCATATAAAAACTTGAATATCTTTCGTGGGGGGTGTGGCTTGACTGACCTAGTAATATGGTATTATTAAGCACCTCCCTCCCTTCCTACGAGAGGAGTGGAGGGGGGAAAACACACAAAATTGGTATACGGTGTTTTTTGGGGATAAGAACGAATTTTTCAATTTGGCTAAACAATTTTAACTTTATTATATACATCCGCCTGTCTTCAAATTTGGTATGCGGTTAAGTTCCGGTAACAGTATAATAACTTGGTATTATTAGGCACCCCCTAAATAAAACTGGTATACGGGAATTTTTGGGGATAAGAAATACGAATTTTTGATGAGATTTTAAAAATTCAATATGGCGGATTCAAGATAAACGATTTTTGGTTATGTTTTCCTAACCAATTGTAACTGACTTATACATATCCGATTCAAATTTGGTATGCGTTTATAGCTCCGGTGACAGGGCCGGATTTTACGGTGGTGCAACTCGTGCGCCGCACGAGGGCGGCAGCCCGAGGTGGCGGCATTTTATGCAGATTTTAAAAAAAAATGTGCACGAACAGACGGCCTTTGGGCCGCGTACTACAGAGAAAGTGGTACGAGAACACCCCGCAAAGTAGTACTCTAAAATAAGATCTTTGTTTCTTAGAAAAGGGGCGGCAAATTTAATTAATGTCAGAGTTGGCCGTAAAGTTTTTGGATTGAACTGGTATTTTGTCCTTTTTTCTCCAATAAAACAAAACATTTATATAAAACACTGAAAGAACTTTATTTCTTTGTTAAAGCAAATAAACTGTAAATTTAAATCCGATATAATGGTACGGCCATGATGATAATTTAAGGCCTAAAATAATTAAGCGTAATTTAAGCGGTAAACGTTTGTATTTAAGCAATATTTTCTATCTTTTTGTTGAGTGGTTGCCTGCTCACACACTAAAAATCGAAAGAAATTTGGTATTTTGTTCAAATTTATTAAATTTTAATTTTAAATTGTGAACATGTTTTCGGCCAAGTATGCCATCATTATACTTCAACAATCATTACTCCTGTCATTTGACTTTTACAAACACTTTAAAATTTAACACACACATTTAAAAAATATACTATAATATTAACTTCTTTTTTTGAAGTATCAAATTCTTAGAGTCTTTAAAATTAGCGAAGAATGTGACCATGCCTTAAAATATTTTAACACCTCTAAAAATAAATAATTTAATAAGTATTTAACTAAAGTATTTTAAAGTTGACCATGACCGTCCATAAAAGATAGTGTCTCTCCGTTTTATAAGAAAAAATAAATTTTTTAAAATTCTTGAACATTGCTTCGTAGTCTGGAGACGTACCGACTCCTGAGAGTTGTTGAAACTCGAAGATTTCAACGGAGTGTGTTGTCATAGAAAAAAAAATGGGTTCTGTCTAGCTGGCAGAAGTAGTTTGTCTATGAGTGGTGTTGGCTGCAGCTTGCTTCGCCTTTATAAGGTAGCTCCTCTGCACTTCCTGGAATCTTCCCCTATGCGCGTGAAGATTGTGGTTCTCCCCGCGGGTTTGGAGTGATAACAAGAAGAGTTTTTAAATTATATTCAATTCTAACCAACTAACTTACATAAAAAAGTGATTGTGTTTTATTTCTTAAAATATCTATAGAATTGTGTGATTGTAAAGAGAAATTAATCCAGCAGGAAGTACCTACCTAGCCATATAGTGTATACTTAGTTATTTTTTTGAGTTAGTTAGGCGGACAAGAGCGCTAAGAGTCTGTAAGGGCGCGAGCAGCAAATAAAAGGGGTGGATAAATATTACAAAATGCTCTTGTTTACTTTGAGATATAAGTATAGGTACTACTTTATTTCAAATTCATCCGGACCAGCTTTTTGACACTGACAGTGACAGTTTCATTAAGTTGCTGTGTAAAAATGTCAACCGCCATATTTAAATTGGATTATATATACAGGGTGGATTCTTTAAACGGAACGGTGCTTCTAGCGGGTTATAATTTGGTTTTGAGATTTTTAATTTTCGTTAATCGTGCTATCTTGGATTTTTTATGTCGTTTTGTTTACGAGGTACCTATGGCAAAAAAATATATTTTTTTAAATAAGACACCCTGTATAGCTTGACATTTTTGAATTCTAAGAAAAAAATATATTTTTGACAATACCACTCAGTAATACTCTATCTCTTACGGTTTCCAAGATAGAGGCATTTAAGCTTGCATGGAATTGTTGTCTATGCCCTATTTTACGGGGGTTATTTGAATGAATATCGAAGTTTTCCATATAGATTTAGATAAAAATATCTTGATTGTCGTAAAAGATAGATCCTACTGTGTGGTAATGCTGAAGAGAGAACTGTTTGCAGAATTAAAAAATTGCAAAATATACAGGGTGTCCTATTTAAAAAAAATAAAAAACTGGCATATATAGCACGATTAAAGGAAATTAAAAATCTCAGTTGACGTGTTTCTGGATTTTTTTATTCAACCAAATTCTAACCCGCTAGAAGCACCGTTCCGTTTAAAGAATCCACCCTGTATATATGGTTTCAAATATAATATATTATAAAAAAAATATTTGTGAAAATTTTTATTGTCAAAAAATTACCCCCCCCCCCCTTCCTTCGTAGCAAAAAGTTCCTTATGGGGGGTGGCAAAACAAGCTCTTGTACGAGGGCGGCCAAACAGCTAGAACCGGCCTCGCCGGGACTATACAATAATATGGTATTATCAGGTACCCGCCTCCTCCTAACGAGAGAAGTGGTGGGGCAAAATATTCAGTTTGTTCGATTTCGTTCAAAATTGACATACAGATGGTTCTTATAGAAGGAGATTATGAATTTTTGATCAAGTTTGAAACTTTCAATATGGCGGATTCAAAGTGGACTATTTAGAAGATTATAGGAAGTTTGGCCATGTTGACTCCATAAATCTATGTTGTTGATTATATCTGAATTCACTATAAAGTAGACAAATGCAAGGGTAAGTAAATTCAACCCAAGCCGCCCAAGCTAGCCTAACATTTCTCTGATATATGGAAGGACATTGTTAGTTTCAATTTGCGACCATCGCTTTTGTTATTATGATATTAGAATGCTAAGAATTATTTTCTACTTTTTAGTGAACTTTATATTTTATAAAAGCTTGTATTTGAAAAGCTCTTTTTATATAAAATAATTTTTTAATTTTTAGATTTATTCCCTAAATCGTCCATTTTGAATCCGCGATATTGAAATTTTCTAAGCTTATTAAATATTCATAATCCCCTTCTCTAAACACCCCTGGGTTCCCTAAATCGAACACACTAAATACTTTTCTCCATCTACTTCCCTCAGTAGGGGGAGGTGGGTACTTGATAACTATAAATGCACACCAAATTTGAAGACAATCGGATGTGTATGAGTCAGTTAAAATTGGATAGCAAAACATGGCCAAGAATCGTCTACCTTGAATTCGCCATATTGAATTCCCAAAATCTAATCAAAAATTCGTATTTCTTATCTCCGAAAACCCCCGTATGCCAATTTCGGTTGAAATCGGAAAAACTTAACTGTTTTTCCCCCTCCACTCCCGTTGTAGTAGGAAGGGGGGTGCCTAATAATAATTGTATTGTTATCGGAACAATAAACGCATACCAATTAAAATTGATTAGCAAAACATGAACAAAAATCGTCCATTCTTGAATCCACCATATTAAATTTTCAAATCTGATCAAAAATTACGTATAAAGTATACCAGTTTTCATTTAAATCGGACAAAATTAGCCGTTTTTCCCCCTTCAGGGGTTGCCTAATAGTACCATATTATTGTATTTTTTTCGGAACTATAATTTTGCGGCCCTAGCCATATCTAGTACACTGTAATCAACTGCCTTACGATAACAATAACACAATGGCAACAAAATGGTTCAAAAACCCTCTATCACCATCAATACTCATGATAAAATTTAAACTAAGCGAAATCGAAAATTTTCTAGATGAGGCCCTGTCTATACTGTGATCTCTGTGGCCAAAAATCTAGGGAGAAACAAAAAAATAAACGTCAGACTGAAAATTCTCGTTGACAGTTGACGTCAATCAATGTGTATAAATTTTTGGTTGAAAATACTGTACAAACCAAACTTCTCTATGGAAACCTTAGTTTAATATTAAATAAACGACACGACGCGACGTCACGAGATCCCAAACTTCATTTCTTCAAAAAACATTGTGTGTAGAGTAGTGGTGACCCTGCCGTCCAGGGGGTCCATTCTTGAATCAAGAGAAAATTTGCGCCCAGGAAGTCAAATTATCTTGCTATTATGCATCTCATTGGTCTAAATCTTCGGTTTAAATCGGTTTCTTTCACTTTTGCTCGATATTGATCGAAAGTAATTCTATTGGCCTTTACTAAGAGAATTACTTGAAGATTACTTGGAAGATTTGGACCAATGAGATGGATAGTAGCGAGAGAATTTGACTTTCTGGGAGCAAATTTTCTCTCGATTCAAGAATAGACCTAAAGAGAGAGAACCCTGCAGAGAACCTAATCAAAAAACCATGCGAATTTGATCGCTTGGCCCGCGGCAGGCGAACAGCTTCATCTCGAGAGACGTATGCGTATAAATAACTATTTTATATTCATTTACTCAATTTGTTTCTGATAATTTCGTTTTTCATCACCGGGGAGGGTTCACTTACAGAAGTGAACATCTGACTGAGGACATTGTGAGGCGGATCGTAAAAGAAGAACCAAAATCCTCTTTGGAAAAGTCGGTCGAGAGGAGAATTCTGGAATACCCGCGCCCACCCACCTGTCGGCCAACACATGCCCAAGCCAACTGCAAATCGCGGCAGCCCTAGCAATTTAAGCTCCGTTGCATGCCTTTGCTTAAAGTTTGTATAAAACGGGAAGAAGCTAGACGACTAAATTTACTCCGGAAAGTTTGTAGGAAAATAATTACTAGCTCTCAATCCTCGATATTTATAAATTCAACTTTGTACTCGTATACCGTAAATTTGATTTATTTGGTCGTAAAATATGATGTTTTGTTTATGTTATTTCTGAAGAAGATTAGGATAGATTAGCTAATTTTTTCTAATGGTTTTAACATTTTTCGATAGATTAGAGAACAAGATTTATGAAACTGATGGAAGAGACAACAGAAAGAGTTAATTATGGTAAAGCCACGATGGTAATTTAAGGCTTCAAATATTTTAGCATAACTTAAGGGGTAAAGTTTTTCTTTAAGAAATTTTTACGATGTTTTTCACATTTTTATGTCATGATTTTGCTCACATTTTAAAGCCTTCTTTCCAAACTTTCGATTTCTAGAATAAAACGCACAACTTTTCAAGTTTTTACTGTTTTTTAGGCGTTAAAAAAAAAGTACTGGCAAAAAATATTTTTTCTCTGTTAAAATGAAAAATATTTAAGGTTGTTGAAGAGAGACATAAAAAAGTATTTTAGAGAAAGGTGGCAACAATTTAAGGCAATTGTTTAATAAAAATTTCTGTTTTGTCATCTGTCTATCATCTTTAGTGGTATCGTCCATAAGATTATTATTTTGTCATTTTTATCCAAAAAACAGCAAAAATTGTAATTGTTTGAAGCATAAAGTGTGTAAGATATGGTGGTATTAATTTATTTTAATTAAAGTTCTTTACAGTATTTAAATTTACCAAAAAACGTGTCCTACTAAAAGTGGTTTCATCAAGGTTCATTATGGCTTTACCATAGGTTGTAACAAAATCCTAGCTGAAACCTCTTATAAAAATCATTTTCATATCTGAAAATATTTATCTAATAATTTTGGTTTTCCCAGTTTTATATTGCGATTGACTTTAACTGTTTAAAATTGGAAATTAAAAAATTTGTATTTTTTTTTTCCTTTTGTTAATTTTTAGAAGTCTCGGTACATATTGTAATAAGATTAAATTGTATAATCATTTATTCCATTATATGATGTCATTTTTGTTTCGGAGAATTTAATTTAATAAAACTTACTCTACACATTTAATTTTTATTGTTAAAATTAATGTCGTATTTTTTAGTTCGTCTATTTGGAGATTATTGTCCTTTTTGCTGATTCTATTGGGATGTGTCCAGAGAAAATGAATTATCACAGAACCATTTACTTAAGTATTAAATAACGAATCTTACTCATTATAAAAATTAGAAAAACTTCCTTTAATTCTCGTCAACTTGGCAAAGAATCAGCAAAAAAAAAATGGTCATTCACATACACAAATCATTATCGATCTTTGCAATCAAAAAACCATCAACAAAGTTAGTATAAAAAATACTATACTGATTCCCCCTATATTTGGAGGCAGGTCCACGCTTGGGGTCCAAAACCCGTTCGTTTTTTGTTTAAAGTTCGGTGGGCTTGATGATCAGTTATAATTTTTTGCACGATCTTACTTTTCCGCACGATTTTACTTTTCCGCACGATTTTACTTTTCGGCATGATTTTTACTTTTCCCCACGACTTTTAATGTAACGCACGATTTTCACTTTAAATGACAATATTTTAATTCAAGATATACTTTAAATCAAATTACTATCTATGGGTACTATGCAGGCTCAGTACTAAAAAAAGTCGTGCGGAAAAGTAACTTTACCAAACTAGTGCTAAAAAGTTACTTTTCCGCACGATTTTTGTATTGTTGAAAATGAAGATATTTAGGACTAATTAAATGATTTATGTAACTAATCTAACTTTTGCGTATTAAAAACATTTTTCTTGATAAATAAGATGGACAAAAACAATCGTAGGAAAAAGATTGCACCTAACTCTTGCGGAAAATGACTTTTCGACCGCGGAAAAGTACCACATTCCGCACTTGTTCGTTTTAAAAGTTGTACTTTTCCGCACGATTTTACTTTTCCGCATGATTTTTACTTTTCCGCACGATTTTTAATGTAACGCATAATTTTCACTTTAAAGGACAACAGCTTAATTCAAGATATACTATAAATCAAATTACTACCTATGGATACTATTTTTCATTCCAAAAATTCATAGCCTTAACCATTAAACTTAAAAAGTTACATAAAATAATCGTGCGGAAAATTAAAATCGTGCTGAAAAGTTACTTTTCCGCACGATTTTTGTATTGTTCAAAATGCAGATATTTAGGGCTAAGTAAATGATATATTTAACTATTCTATCTTATGTGTCATTTTGTATAGTATTATTATAAAATCTTTGGGTATTGGAAACATTTGTTTTTGAAGATGAACAAAAACACTCGTAAGAAAAACATTGTACCTAACTCTTGCGGAAAATCCCTTTTCCACCCTTGACGGCTTGCCGAACTCCGCTCCGCGTCGTTCACGCAACTACCGTCTCGTTCGAAAAAGTACCATTTTCCGCACTTGTTAAGAAAATAACTATTACATATCCGGAGTTGCGCTTGCTTTATATCCCCTATCTATGTTGGAATTTCCTATCAATCCTATCAATTTACAAACACCGTACTATACCATATGTAGTAATGCAAATATTTGAAAACTTTTTCTACAACAATAATGATAAATGTTATTAACTGTATTAAAAGTAGATAGCAGCAGATGATAAAAAATTTCTTATCAGTAATTACATAACATTTAATATACATTAAGTCATTTCTTTTCGCAAACTCAGCGCATATTTAAGTTTTAGTCAGGAACGTCGTTAAATATTTAAAATTTACAAGAGCTAATAGATTTTATACCTTTTCAAGATGGAGGAGCTTCAACAACTCTCTAGTTTTAAATTCTTACGCAAAGACAGTATATTTTAAACACTTTGTTAACTCGTTTAACACGAGATATCAAAAAACAACGAAATATTTATCATCTGGAAAAAGTACAACAACACACTAGAACCATTCTTTATGTCAATCATGTCAACAGCATGATAAACTGCATAACATTAACGCTGGAAAAAGAAAAAAAAATTGTCGGCTCCCTTTTCTTGACGTTTTAGTCACCAAAATGAATTAAACCATAACCACTTCCGTATATCGCAAACCACCTCATACTGGACAATATCTAAACTTCAAATCAAACCACTCGACATCAACCAAACTGCGAATTGCAAAATCTCTTAAAGATCGAGCCGCCTACATCTGCAATCCTATCTGCGAAGGAACGGTTTCTTCAGCTACACGATTAACGAAGCTCTTCAGATCACACCAACACAAAGGACGACAAATGTAAATACATCAAAGGAATCTCAGAAAATATAAGAAGACTAAACAAGCAAAACTAAATATATATAGGTATATATCGGAGAAACCAGCCGACCCATGGAAGTTTGTTGTACAGAACACAAAAGAAAAAGTCGACAAAGGGTACGACTTCATATCAAACCACTCAATATCAACCAAACTGAGAATTGCAAAATACCTTATAGAGCGAGCCACCTGCATCTGCAATATAGAAGAAGCTTTAAATAGAGAAAAGGAAAAATTCGATTCGATGGACAAAGCTTCACCATCAAGGATATTTGGAAACCGATATTTTTACATTATTTAGTTTACAGATATTAACTGTGAAAATGCGGTTATTAGGTACTCATTGTCAACTGATGACGATTGCAGATACGTAAACTTTCGAAATGTTGTGAAAAAATAAAAAATAAAGACAATGGAAGTTCGAACCTTTAGTTTACTAACAAAGTTAAAGTTTTACAATTTTTTGGGGACTTTTGGATTAATCTGCTTAAAAAACTAATTACCATTTGAATTTTAGGTATCAGGTTTGTTTTTTTTTTTTAATAAAACACCCTATATAATATTCAATTTTTGAATTGGCCTCTCTTTCTTGATTTTAAAAATATCAAATACGTTATTTTGCCAAAATCCTTATCATAAGCGTAATGTTCAAGGGCGAATACACTGGATTCAAAGGGGGGAGGTACGGTTTAGTAGGTGTTGGATTCGATCAGTGTGTACGAAATAAAAACTTATTTATATTAACACACAGGAGCGCATCTAATCTTAAGACTAGATTTGTTGCCAAAGTTATAAAGGAAGAAAATAATACAATCAACTTTATGGATATTTCAATAATCAAACGTAACAACCAATTCACCTACAGTAGCTACCGAAGACCTTCGCAAACAGACCATGTAATCTATGAATCATCACATCACTCATACTCAATACAAATGGCAGATTTCAACAGTTACATCCACCGACTCCACAGCATTCCATTAAGAACAGAAAAATACAATAACGAGATTAACATCCTGAAACAACGGCTACAAACCTCAAATAATTATCAAAAAGATAAACAGATATAAACTAAACATAACGAGGAAATAAATCATCAAACAAAGTGACAAAAAAAAACAACAAACAAACCACAAATACTGTACCCTACCACTGATCAACAATAATTTAAATAAAAAGGTAGCAAATATTATCTATAAAAACAATGAAGAAGTAAAAACACAGGTACACAACTAAAAACAATCTATACAAAATGATTACTACACATAACACAACAACTTAAGTTCCAAACTACTACAAAACGAAATTTTACTCGACTAGACTTCATAGAGGATATATAAATAGACCATCAGATTCAAACTAGCTTAAACTGAACACACAAGTCAACCTACACAAAAACTATAATCCAATACATAGACTCCTCCTGGGCATCGAGAACAACAAAAACAACAATCAGAGAAGTAAATTAAACTCTATATAAACCCATCCCCAATAAACTACCCGCCCCCTCCCCCCTTTTTTATATTTTTTAATTGAAATCCATTACCACCCCCATTTGTTGTTATTATGTTGTTCCTTTTTACATTTTATATCATATATATTCATACATTTTATTCCAATATTTTAAACCCCAAAACTTTTGTAAAAACTATTTTTAATACATTTAATAAAATATACTTAACATTTTAATCTATTTATTTAATCTATTTGTAATATTAAATATTTTAACCCAATTGTTCTGTTTATAAATATTCTTTTAACCGCAAAACAAAGGCAAACAAACCTAGTCAAAAATCGTTACTATATATTTTTAATTTTATTTTTATATAAATTTTTATTTCGGCCCATTCAAATTGTTTAATTTATCTTTACGTGTCCTTTACCTAACCCCTCCGCCCCTCTAACGCATACACACACTTAAAATATTCACCCTGTCCATCTCTCTTAAAATTACCTCACACTTCCCACCCCCCAAACCAACCCCCCCCCCTTTCTCTTATCAATCAAGTCCCCTCCCCCTCACACACCTTCCTATGCCTCCACGCTCTAGATCAAAATAAGATCACTCGATACCCGATTTAAACGGTACTACCACATAAAAATAAATATTTTGAAGTGTCACATTATTTAATAAAAGCGTAGTTTTGTTGTTAATCAAACAACCAAACTTGTGACCGTTGGTCACAAACCCTACTTATTGACTACCAAATGTGTGACTCCTATAAATTAATGTGGGTTTATATTATATCATATATATATATATATATATATATATATATCGTTAAAACTTACCTTTATTAGAATCAATAATAGAACATAAAAATTTTTCCTTTTACCCTACGATCTAAAGATGGCTCACTAGGGTCGAAAGCGGCTAATCCTAATAAAAATATTTGTATTAATAAACGTTTTCTTCTCTATATTCTCTATAAAAATTTAAAAAACTCCATTCTAAAATTTCCATTTTTACACGTTCCAAACGGTGTTAACAAAAATTTGTCAAAATTAAACTCAAGTTGCTACAATCATTTAGCGCTGCAGGCAAATTTTTTTGAAATTTAAGCAGAATTTAAAAAAAATGGATCTTTTTTGAGAGTTGCTAAAATCATATCATAAATGCGCCCAAGGTGAAAATTATGTAAGAATATACTAAAATTAACGTTTTTTTACACATACCTAATGGCGTTGACAAAAATTGCTTAAAACTAAACTAAAATTCAATGATTTTATAGTGACACAAGCAAATTTTTTAAAATCTTTTTCGTGTTTTTTGTAAATTACTTAAGAAAATGTAGGTTTTGGTCAGCTATAAAGAGGGAGGGACCGATCGCCCCGCCGCCTCTCTCCTGTATCCGCCACTGACGTGTTAAAGAGAGGTTAAAAATAATATTGCACAAAATAAAAAAGTATGTTTAATTTTTCTGTCTATTGGTTTTATCGTTAATAAGAAGTATTAAAGTTAAAAACAATCTTTACCTCAAAACTAATATTTTACATATCTTTTGGCAAACGTAATATCTCCTTTTTATTTATAAAACCAATGCTCCCAATTTTTTTCCGATCTCTTGCAGGAAACGAGTTAACAGGGGGTTAAAAATATAATTAGACACCTGGTATCTACCAACGTATAGACTATAGCCCTTGGAATAGCCATGCACCCTCTAAATAAAAAACCTATTAGTAGGTAAATACTGAAAAGAAGATTTTCCTATATACAGAGCGGCTTTCGAGCTTGGGTCCAACAAGCCCCAAAAGGATAAACTGCATCCTTTTAAAATTTTGATAACGCTTTAGGGCCCTTTTTTTAGACAGTTAGCGTTAACTCGAGCAACATAACTTTGTAAAAAGCGTTAACAAACGAGTTAAAAGTAACTCCAATGCTTCCAGGTGAGGGGAAGTTACCTTACCCCAGGGTTAACCTAAAAGAAAATATTGGCTTAAAACAGAAAAAAACTTGGATTTATAGCCCGAGTTAATTTAACTCTCTGATAACCCGCTATAGAGAAACCGGCCCTTAGTGACGTACCATGAAAAAAATAGAGATAGCAACATGAGCGGCACGACATTGAGTGTGACGGGAGTCGGAGCTTTATGGAAAAGGCCACACGGACGGAACCGAATATTGACGATCTTCAGACATTAGTTTAGTGACTGGTTGGAAACCGGGTTTATAAAGCTCTTAAACTAGTTAAGGTCAGTTTCGGGGAACAGGGGAAAGTAACTGTGGCACATGTTTTCGCGCGCAATTATAGATTGGTTCTTTCTTATTATTTGTTGGTATTTTTGTTTAAAATAGTACAAAAAAGTTACTGGTGCAATACACATAACGAAAATGTAAGAAATTTTTTATGTTTCATTTAGATTTCGTTAACTTATTTGTAAAAGGTCTAGTTTATTTAAGAAGCGTCCTCACCCAAAAAGAGCGTGACTGCCTTAGCTCGAACGCGGCTCAAAGCTTAAGGTCTGTTTTTGCAACGTAGTTACCATTGTTCTCTTTTTCTAAATGCAGGAAAAATACCTGCCTGCACACTCTTCGACCCCGCATGTCTAATTATCTTTAGCGTAGTATGGATACACCGGTGTTCTGAAGGCATTTGATTAGGGGGGGGGGGATAACGGATAACAAAATGTTTTGTAAAATGTTCTTAAATTTCTCAACTGAACCTTCTTCATATTTCTCAAGTGAAAGCAACATTGGGGGGAGTCTCCCCCCAAGGGATCGTCGGTGGCTGGATCTCTATCAAACGAATACAGTTAGAAAGAGAAAACACTAGTAAGCAATGTTAAGCTCGCAAAAACGAACCTGTTGCAGTTTGAGAGCACTACTGCAGAGAATTGGAAACCGGACGATGACGTGTATTCTTGAACAGGGAGCGGCATATATCAATGGCGAACGATCACATGGGATGAAAACGTTATATTCTTGAGCCATGATCCGATATTACGGATCTCATGAAAAGCGTATACGTTCCCGATCGCATGGTACGAAACCGAGGAACAGCGTTGACTGTAGTGACGCTTGCGCAATAAAGAGGTTTTTTTTACTGTATCGCTTCCTAAACTGCTTTTCGATCGTGGGAGGTGATAGATCCCATGCGATAGATCCCATCGCACGAAAGAAAGACCGGATCATATGACTTTCAAGAACGCCCTAGGGCTGAATTCTTCAAGCGCACGAACCTTCACTTCTCTGAATAAATAAATAAATAAATATATTAGATTTTATGGTCCACTATGTTGGCAATTTGGTACCTTTGGTTGCACTATAACAAAGTTATGATTGTTTTCCCCAAACCAAAACTACACTTTTTTGCACTCGACGCGGGTTTCGCTAACAACGTTAGCATCATGTTTATGTTTAAACATTGTTTATCGTCTCCTGATGATGCTAACGTTGTTAGCGAAACCCGCGTCGAGTGCAAAAAAGTGTAGTTTTGGTTTGTGGAAAACAATCATAACTTTGTTAAGGTTTTATTGATAAATACCATATTATAAAGAAATAGAAGATATATAAATATTATAAATATAAAAAATTTGTTGGACATCCATGCAAGATAGACAAGATATTTATCAGATTTGAATTCTTACAAACAATTGAAAAATTAAGTTAATTTTATTATGCAATTGACAAACTATTTTAGTAGTTAAATTAGCACCAATGATAAGTGGAAGTCTCCTAAATTATTAAATTTTAATAAAAAAACAGTGAAACCAGATTTGCCCTCGCATATCTGCGACCCCGAAAAAATTAATAATTATTTTTTAAGCTCTGTTAGTAAAAGCGCACCAGATAATTCAATGATAAACTTTTACCTTTCTCATAGAAAATCCGAAATCACTAACGAATTTAATTTTAAAGAGGTTTCAGAAATAGACATTTTAAATATCATGACCAATATTAAGAGCAGAGCAATGGGGCTAGATGAGATTAATATCTTAGTTATAAATCTGTGTCTGTCGTTCTTGTTACCCTATATAACACATACTATTAATTTCTGCCTAAAAGAATCATCATTTCCTTGTAGTTGGAAAAAAACCAAAGTTATACCATTGCCCAAAACCAACAACCCCGAACATTTTAAAAACTTAAGGCCTGTAATCATTTTTCCATCATTTTCAAAAATATTAGAAAAGGTCATGGAACCCCAAATTAAATTTTATTTTAAGGAGAACCATATTATACCTATGCACCAATCAGGTTTTAGGTAGGGTCATAGTTGTGTGATAGCGTTAACAAAAATAACGGACGACATCTTTGAAGCTATAAATCAGCAAAAACTAGTGCTTTTGGATTATTCTAAAGCATTTTATAGTTTAAATCACGAATTCGTGGATGCCATATTGCATTATTTAGGGCTATCGGAAGACGCTAGGTCCCTTTGTAAAGATTTTCTTGTAGATAGGTTTCAGGCTGTGTTTTTTAATGGCAAAAGTTCAAAATTTTTGAAGGCTGATACAGGTGCCCCAGGGTTCAATAATGGCGCCCATTTTTGTACTCTGCTTTGGTTAGTTGTTTCCCTCAGTGTTCCTGTCATGTTCAAATCACTATTACGCTGATGATACATTTTATCCATCAGAAAGCGAACAAGCGGTGACGGCAATAAATTATGATCTACAAAACCTTTTTGAATTTTCCGAAAAGCACTGCTTAAAATAAAATGCTGCAAAATCAGCTCTACTAGTATTTGGAGGGAAGCGTGCTGGTTTGAACAGAATTATAAAAATAAAATACCGATAAAGAATCAGCCTATTACCATGTATAGAACCTTTGAAAATTTAGGATTCATTTTTGACCAAGAGCTTCGCTTTACTGAGCACATAAATAAAAAACTACAATGCGGGTACATTACATTTGGTACTCTCTCAACTAAATTACTGTGACACTATTTATGGACCGTGCCTAAAGGTAGAGTATTCAAAAAAAATTCAAAAGATTCAGAACTCCCGTTCAAGACTAATATACGGCATAAGAAAGTTTTACAGAATTGGTTATACTCTAAAACTTAACAATTGGCTTAACCTGCACAATAGAAGAATTATGCGCTGGGCTAGTTTTTTTTTCCAATATGTTAATAACAAAAATTCCGAAGTACCTACACAAAAAAATTAGTATTAGGGCTGATATTCACAATATTAACGTGCGCTTTCGGGGGAAGCTGACACCGCCTCGACAGGGCGAGTTTGTAAATTCAACATTTTTTTGACAGCGGTGGAACATCGGTGCCAACATTCGGTTGACAGATTTGACATCTATCTGAGATCTAGCAGTGATGAAATGTCGTTGTTCCATCGAATACAAAAAGAACGCGTTGCGGTGTAAACTATAAAAAAAAAATGGGTTCGTACTGGCTGGCAGGTTTGTCTATTGTGTAGACAGCTGAGTGCCAAGAACCACACTTAAAATAATAAAATCATACCTCAACTTCGGCTCGAGAAAATCGGAAATGTTATAAGTCAAGTCTCGACTATGAATACCGTCCTTAAAGGAACTTATGCTGTACTTCTGGACAGTTTTTTCAAAATAGTCTTCAATGCAAGTACGTTTTTGCCTCAAATTTAGTATGATGTCTAGCTCACCATCAGAGTCACTTGAACTGTCTTGCATTAATATTGTGGCTCACTACTCCATTAAGCATCCTGTACTGTACATTGTATTAACCAAAATGCATTAAAAAATATCTTGGTTTGAATAATTTATAAAAACACTGGAAAAAATAAATAATCATAAAGTAGGGTTATGTTTAATCCAATGAAGATTTTCCACCGACTCTAGAAGCCGGTGGCGATCGGTGCCAACATTTTTTGGATTGGTGAAATCCATCGAAAAATTTTGCAACTCTATTGTTGGAGTGGTGAAATCCATCTAAAATTTATGAACTCTTTTGTTGGCACCGGTGGACCACCGGTGGATTTACAAACTCGCCCACACTCGACACAACTTTAGAGAAGGTCATTTTCTTATCAAATAGTTCACATTTTTAACAAACTACCAGAAAACATTAAGTTAAATAGAAATAAGAGTCGATTTAAGAAAGAGCTATTTAAAATATTATTTTCTAAGCAATGTGTCCTCTAGCGTTGTTCTTTCTGTGTCTTTTTTCTAACAATGTTTGGACTTTATTAATTTTATTAATTTTTTTTATCTATGCGTATTACATTTTTTTTGTTTATGTTTTAATTAGGTAATTTATCATCTGTATAGCATATTAGATACAACTCATTTTCTTTTTGGTTAAGTTATTTTTTTTTCTCTTACGTTAGGTGGAAGAACAGACACCTCTCCATTCGTGGTGGTGAGCTGAATCTCTCCCTTAAGATATTAGATCATTTTGATGAAAAGGAAGTTTGGTGTTGAAGTCGTGTTAAATTGAATGCTCTCGGTGAAAAAAAAATGAAGCTGTTCGCCTGCCGCGAGCCAAGCGATCAAGTTTGCACAGTTTCTGGGTTTATATGATTGGTGAACGCTGGTTCAAGAATATTAGAATTATAATCTGTGTGCGCATTCATATGCGTTGACAGGTCCAGAAACCATGGCATATCACCGACAACGCGTATTCGGCTAGTCCTATGCTAGCGAATTCTTTGGCCCAGGGCAGCTTCGACTGGTGCACTGATATTCCCAAGTGAATACGCAATTAAAAAATATGCAGTACAAGTCGGATTAAATATAATTATAATAATTATACAAGTTTACTTACAACTTGTATATACAACAAGCTAAATAAAAATAAAAAAAACATCCTATCTTACGATATCTTCAATAAAAATATATATTTTAGGAATGTCTTCTCTATACCATAAAAACACAAAATTCTTCCTCATCTACTTTGTTGCTGCCAGTTAAAATTCCGCCTAATAGTCATCCGGCTTCGGTCTCCAATTGTTCATTTTGTGCAGAAAGCATGAAATTTGGCGCACTTATTCTTTAGATAATTCTTTAAAATTTTGGTCGAGGAATCGTATGTATAGGAGCCAAGATGGCGGCGATTTTTTTCAAAATGAACGTTCGTTATCAAAACAACATTATACTCGTTAGTCAAATTTACATTAAAATGGTTACATTGACGTATGACCTTTTTCATCCTTGAAAAGTGACATTTTATTTTAAAAAATGCATTTTGAGATTTTCTTTTTGATAATTTTTCATAATTTAGTACGCCGCGACAGGTCTTTTGTTGGTTTAGTTATACCAGACCAGTCAAAATAAGATTTTTTAAAAAAGCTACATTACCATCCAGTTTTTGAGGAAAAAATGTCAAATTTAGTACGATTATTACAATTGTCAAGGTCAACTGATTATCTAAAAAAAAAATTGGATAGGTGGCGCTGCGGACGACGTGGCACCCAAATTTCCGATTTTAAATTTGATAAAAGTTCATATTTTTTTAGTAGCTTAAATACGAAATGCATATTTAATAAAATAATCAATTATGTATAGCTGAAGTATGTAGTATTTATAAAAATAATTTTAGTTTGATATGGTTATTGGTCGCCTAATTTTTTTTGTTTATTTTTTGAGTATTTATGTAAGTAAATGTAAATAAAACCAGTTTTTCAATGTTTTTTTTAATTCTCTCTAGCGACCAAAAATTTCGCTGGATATAAACATTGATGACTTCGACTCAGATATGAAATTCCAAATTACATCGGGCCGTTTTTACGCTATAGGCCAGTAAAGTTGACCTAACATGTGTTTAGTCGCCCCGAATAGTACTCTAATGTACCCTATTGTTCATTTTTTGGTAACCTTATCTTTTTTAACAATTTTTTAGTGTCGTGGTTAAGAAGATTTATGATCGGATGTGCAGAAACCAAGTTGGCGGCGAATTCTTCAAAATGACGGTCTTAAATCGAAAGTTACTTTAAAAAAAAATATATTTGAATCTATAGAACTTAATGAAGAGAAATTTGACTATACTAGTTAAATTACCGTGCAACCTTCGATGACCTTGAAAAATGGCATTTTACTTTAAAAAAATACTTTTTCAGAGCCTTCTCTTGAATATTTTATAATTCTGAAAACGGCGACAGGTCTTGTTTTATAGTTTTAACATGACATCAACACATGTGTTCGAAGTGACTTTGTGCTTACAGGGTGATTGGTTTAGTAAGATTTTTAAAAAAGCCCCGTTATCATCTGTTTGTTTTTTACTCTTTAAAGTAGAATTTTCAAATTTGGTACGAATTGTTAATGCTACCTTATCAACTAAAATTTTTTTGGATAGGTGGCGCTGCGGATGACGTGCCATAGAAACATCCGATATGAAATCTGATAAAATATTTTGTAATTAAATATAATACAATTTTGTTAGGCACCCACTGGATGTTTTGCTTACAACTTCTTATTAAATTTAATTAAAAAATATTTTATCAGATTTCATATCGGATGTTTCTATAGCACGTCGTCCGCAAAGCCACCTATCCAAAAAAATTTTAGTTGATAAGGTAGCATTAACAATTCGTAACAAATTTAAAAATTCTACTTTGAAAAGTAAAAAAGAACAGATGATAATGTGGCTTTTTAAAAAAATCTTAAGTTCTATAGATTCATGTATAATTTTTTTTTTATGAGTTACTTTGGATTTAAGAACGTCATGAAGAATTCGCTGCCAACTTGTTTTCTGCATATCCGATCATAAATTTTCTTGACCATGATCCTAAAAAATTGTTAAAAATAAAAGCGTACCAAATTTGGTGCTTTTCACAAAAAATTAACAATAGGGTACATTAGAGTACTATTCGGGGCGACTAAACAGCTGTTAGGTCAACTTTACTGGCCTATAGCGTAGAAACGGCCCGATAGAATTTGGAATTTCATATCTGAATCGATTTGTTGGGGCCTTCTAATTCATCAGAAGTCGTGTATATCCAGCCAAATTTTTAGTCGCTAGGAAGAATTGAAGAACACGTTGAAAAACCCGTTTTTTTACATACTCAAATCAAACTCAAGTTATTTTTATAAAAATCTTCATGCTTCAGCTATACATAATCGATTATTTTATTAAATATGCCTATCTTACGTAAGCTATTAAAAAATATGAACTTTTATCAAATTTAAAATCGGAAATTTGGGTACCACGTCGTCCGCAGGGCCACCTATCCAAATTTTTTTAAACTATCAGTTGACCTTGACAGTTGTAATAATCTTACCAAATTTCACATATTTTCCTCAAAAACTAAAAAAGATACAGATGATAATGTACTTTTTTTAAAATCTTATTTTGACTGGCCTGGTATAACTAAACCAATCACCCTGTACGGAAAAAGTCAATTAGAAAAGGTATTTTGATGTTCTTTCTAAATTATAAAATTACAACAAAAGACCTATCGCCGCTTACTAACTTATGAAAAATTATCAAAACAAAATCTCAAAATGCATTTTTTTGAATAAAATGTCACTTTTCAAGCATAATAAAGGTCATACGGCAATGTAACCATTTTTCTCAATTCCTCTCTATCGAGTTATATGGAATCCAGTATAATCTTGTTTTGATGGCGCACTTACAATTTAAAAAAAATAGACGTCCATTTTGAAAAAATCGCCGCCATCTTGGCTCCTATATATACGATCATCGATTTCCTCGACCAAAATTTTAAAGAATTGTCTAAAGAATAAGTGTGCCAAATTTCATGCTTTCTGCACAAAACGAACAATTGGCTATTTGGGACTTAAGCCAAACGATTATAACTGCCTCTGCTGACATTTTTATAAAATTTTAAAAATCGAGTAAACCACGAGCTCCTAAAACTCGTGCGGAAAACTATGCACTAGTTTTCTTAAAAGAATACAAAAATTGCATCAGTAGCGCTCTAGCGGTGCATTTTTTAAACAAAACATTTTCACACCTTAATTAAATCAATTTAATTAGGTAACTTGTAAATTGTAACGATGACCCAGGATCATTTTTGTTATAGAGAAGACGTGAGGAAAAAGGGCAAAACAATCAAGGCAACCGAAGTCCACCACTTCACATCAGTAAACGTAAAAATGACATTGAGGAGAAACTCACTGGGAGAAAAATAAGAGCGTAGGTACTCTGAGGCCACTACACTAGGGAGCCTTATTTAGAATATCTGCTCTCTGTTAAATTATCCCACGTAGCAAGACTCAATAAAATCCTTATCAA
Organism: Oxystoma pomonae; assembly: GCA_963921995.1. Taxonomy (NCBI): domain Eukaryota; kingdom Metazoa; phylum Arthropoda; class Insecta; order Coleoptera; family Brentidae; genus Oxystoma; species Oxystoma pomonae. Next base: position 100,623,518 of record OY998165.1, read on the forward strand.
GGATCCGAGAGCAAAACTTTGGATTTTGTTCATTACTTCAATCAATAGGGTGTCGTCGATAACCTTTTGTTTTGCAATTGACCCTTCATAAAATTTTCTTCATTACGGAATAACTTTGTGCTCTTTTTCACCTTTAATTAAAAGACACAATTAGCACAGATCTTTAAAAACGCATTTATTCGTCTTAGCGAAATTTTCCAATTCATTTAACCTAGTTTTATGGTTTTTATAGTGACGTCATATCTAAATTTACTTATGATCGCAGTAGGTATAGTTATTAGTGTTACGCCTACCTAGTAAACATTGTGTATATACAGGGTGTTAATTTAAAAACTTCCCACCCAAGATTTTCGTATTTAGAGTCTGATTTATACAGGGTGGATTCTTTAAATGGAACGGTGATTCTAGCGGCTTTAGGGAAGAGTTTTAAAAAAAAACTAAAAGTGAATCTTTAATGATCTTTTACGGACTTTCCGCCTATGATAAAAAAGTTTTTGGGGCCCCCAACTGGAGACCCAAGGCCCATCAACTATTTTTTTTTTAAATAAGAAGGTATCACTCGTGGCACCTTTTTGGAAAGCTTGTTATAAAAGAAATTTAACGCACTAGGTTTTTTTGACACCTGTCAATAAATATGTCAAAAATTTTTTTTAAATGATTTTTTCTTAATTGTTTTAGCTTCAAAATAAACTACATATTTCTCTATTTACTAAGCGGAATAAAGAAAATACCACACAAGGACATTAGTGGCAGCCCATTTGGAGGCCCTCACTGAAGGCCCAGGGCCCACCAACATTTTTTTCATGACTAGGTACCACTTGTGGCACCTTTTTGGAAAGCTTTTTAAAAAAAAATTTGATTCAATAACTTTTTTTGACATCTGTCCCATGTGTTACAAATTTTAAAAAATCTATTTTTTGTCAATTGTTTTAGCTTCGAAATAACCACATATTTCTTTATTTACTAAACGGAATAAATAAACTACTACACAAGGATATTATTGGCGGCTTATTTGGGGGCGCAGCCTAATTATCTTTCCTTAAATTTACTAGATATTAGATAAAGTGGAAATAGATTCAAAGCACACGTCGATTTTCTTTTTCCCTCAACCATCCTTAACGACAAAAAATAGATGTTTAAAAATTTGTAACACATGGGTTGACAGATGTCAAAAAAAGTTATTAAATCGATTTTTTTTTAACAAGCTTTCCAAAAAGGTGCCACAAGTGGTACCCCCTCATGAAAAAAATTTTGGTATGCCCTGGGTCTTCAGTGAGAGCTCCCAAATGGGCGGCCAATAATATCCTTGTGGGGTATTTTCTTTATTCCGCTTAGTAAATAAAGAAATATTTAGTTTATTTTAAAGCTAAAACAATTGATAAAAAAATATATTTTTCAAAATTTTTGACACATTGGTTGACAGATGTCAAAAAGACTAGTACCTTAAATTTATGTTTTAAAAATATTTCCAAAAAGGTGCCACAAGAAAGTTAAGTATTTTTGTTAAAGCTAATTTTGAAAAATTGTCATTTTGATTCCTTTTCAAAAGTTTTTTTTATAGTTTTATGTCACTTAAAAAGATTTTTTTAAAGCAAGCTTCCCATTATATTTTAGAGAAACCTAATAAAGTCATTTACTAATTATCTTCTCATATTTTACTGGCGAAAAACCTAATAAGATAATATGTATTCTACTTTTTCCCTACATTTTATCGAAGAAAAACCTAGTAAAGCATCTAGCTACACTTAAATAGTAATATTAATAATAACTTGTTAGGTTTATCCATCGGAATAGTGGGTTGCTAGGTTTTTCCTACTGAATATATAAAAATTGGCGACTTACTAGGTTTTTCCATTCCCGATAATCTTCTCAATATTTTGATTTTTTTTAGAAATTTTTATACCAATCGATGGAAAACGTTAATATCTTCCAAAAATATGATACAGAGCAAAAACCTAGTAAGTGACTTTACTAGATTCTTCCTTTTCACGGGAGAATTGGGGTCCGTAAAAAATCATTAAAGATTCGCTTTTAGCTTCTTTCAAAACCTCTTCCCTAAAGCCGCTAGAAGCACCATTCCATTTAAAGAATCCACCCTGTATATACCTTGTTTTGAAAATTTTGAAAATAAACTCAAATTGTACTGGTAACTTTCATTCCTCGTAGGAATGTACCATAGAAGGAAAAATGCAATGATAAAATGTAGTTTATTTTAAAGCTACAGTAAATGTACAAAAAAAGTCGGCGTGTTCCGGGATTTCTCAAAAAAATTAAAAAATAATTTTGTAAAAAAACTATTTTTGCATTTTGGTCAACTGTAAAAGTGAATATCTCAAAAACGAATCAATAAATTTTCGACATTTTCACGCGATTGTAAAGATTCGAAAGACCGTCAAAACAAGGTGTCACTCGACCCATTTTTCCCATTCAAAATATAGGGGTAAAGTTTAACCCTCGAAGGGGTTGCGTGTAACAAAAATATTAGGATAAAATCAGACTCTACATACGTGAATCTTGGGTGGGAAGTTTTAAAATTAACACCCTGTATTTATGTCTAACAGGGTTAGGTATTCGTGATACATAAAATCAACAGATTTAATAATACGTAATAATGAATGTGATTTATGTACATCTGCGGATTCTGCAATTTGACAGATGGTTGTCTTTTACATGAATTCTATGTCACATTTTTTCATCGTCATTTCATCTCCCAATTCCTAGCACCGTACTGATGAGCACTACAAGTGCGAAACCCGGATCTACGGTTACCATTACCTTTTTTGAGGGAAAGCTCGCTATTCATTGATTTTGTTATTTGTTAGATTAATTTATTGTTTAGGTCTAAGCGTTTTTGTTTTTTTAAATGTATGTTTTACTAAAAAATTTGTTTGGTTTTTTATGTTTATTTCAGTTATTTTGGCATCAATAAAGTGTCTTGTTTTTCGCTCATATATTTTTTTAATTAGGTATGCCCCCCCCCCCAAAGAGAAATGTGAAATGACGCCGCTAAGTTTTCCTTATACAGACCGCTTCAGCCTACTGCGAACATAGGCCGGAAGAAGTCCAATTTGCCAGTGTACGTACATGCAGACACACCGCACACCTATCATTGAAGCAACCAACAGTGTTGCCAGGTCTACTATTTTAATAATAGATCTACTATTTTTTACTCACGTCTACTATTCTACTATTCTTAAGTGAAAATCTACTATTATATTTTTCTTTGAGTGAAAGTCTAGCACAGCAATAGATACCAAAAACAGCTCGATAAAAAGTTAAATGGTGACAAAAATTGGTAATTTTCGATTATAAACTCTGTGTCTAAATCGTCGGAGACCATCAGACACAGCAGAGTTCGTTCCAAAATCACAGTTATTAGTTCAGAACACTTTCCTTTTTCCATCACACAGGAAATTTCTAATGGGATTAAAAGCTCCCGCTATTCACCAGCAAGAGATGTTTCAAAAATAAACGTGGGTCGCATTATTCCTATCCTTTTTATGGTTTTGAACTAAAGCGGGATAGTAAACAATTTATAAAACTTAGAATGAGTTGAAAGATTAAAATATTTATTAATTTTTTTTCAGTTTTTTATTATTAACAGTTTTTTTGTAATCTACTATTTTGTTATAAAAATTCTAGAATCTACTATTATTTTTGTCTCTGATCTACTACTATTCTAAAAATGGACCTGGTAACACTGGCAACCAATACTCAGGCTTGCGATCACCACTTGCTTGACTTGCGTTTAGTATTTAGTAGGCCTCTAACCACGGTGCTTTGTGGAGCGTAGTCAGTGAAACGGGAATTTGGCCAATAAATACGCAAATTTTTATAACGTATTTTTCTTATTTTTTGTTACTGATAAATAAGAGCGTTTTATTGTCAACTCCTCAGATTTATCACTGACAGCATGTAACAATGAAAATAATAAGGAGAAACAAAATAAAAGCAAGTTCTCAAAATAAAATAATACATTCTAAAAACCAAAAAGATTCTCCCAGTCAAAAAAAAATTAGAGCAAATGTTCGAAAAGTCCTCCTTGCTCGGCTAGACAATATCCGAGCCTATTATAAAAACCCCTTCTAACGTTTCCAAGCATATTAGGGGTGATATTTTGAAAAGCTTCTTCAATTTTAATCCGAAGTTCTTCCAAATTATTAGCCCTTTCATGCCCGTAAACTTTATTTTTGATATAACTCCACAAATAGAAGTCATTAGGAGCAAGATCGGGTGATCGAGCTGGCCATAAAATAGTTCTCCGTGTATTTATAACCCGATTAGGAAATACATTATCAAGATATTCTCTAACAAGGCCAACATTGTGAGCGGGACAACCATCTTGTTGAAACCATGTTTCACCAAATCTCACACCTAACAACTGCCTAGCAGTTGGAATAATATGCTGCTGCAGTAGATCCAAGTATCTAAGACCATTCAAATTGTCTTTAATAAAAAATGGTCCAATTACGTGTTCCCCTACAATACCCGCCCAAACATTTAGTTTTTGGGGATACTGTGTTCTTACGTCAAAATACAAATGCAAATTTTCCCTCGACCACTCGACCAATATCGAACGTGTGTTGGGTTATGACGATTCAATAATGGAAAATCTGTGAAAAGAATAGATCTCAGAAAGTTTTCATCACAATTAGCCCTTTCCATCATTGTTTCGCAAAATTTCATACGACGATAGTTGTCCTCCGGAAAAATTTGATGCGTTTTTGACGCTTTGTAAGAATGATAACCATTCTTTTTGAGAACACGTAAGACAGTGGCTGAAGACGTATCAACTGCTTCGGCTTCAGATTGGTGGCTAGTTAACTTTCGATTTTCCTCCACTGCTGCGCAAATCATAACATCTCGTACTTCCTGCTCGTCATTCAAAACAGTGGGTTTTTTATGGTTTCTTGGCGCTACACAACCAAACCTTTCAAAATTCTGCACAAACCTATGAATCGTTGATAAACTAGGTTCTGGGCGATTTACAAAATTCTCCAAAAAAAGTTCTTGAATAAGTCTCAATGGTCTGCCTTGATAGTACCATTTGACCATCTGCACTTTTTCGGCAACTTCATAGACATCCATTTTTAGTTTTAAAAATGTATAATTTCCAAAAGATAACACTGATTGCTTCGAATCCACCTCGGTCGTACGGCACGGAGAGTAAATTGGACTTGATTCTCCCTATGATCGAAGTAGCCTGAAGCTCATTGTATAGTCTTCAATTTCGTGTACAGTTTTATTAAAAACTATAAAGGCCATTCACAATTAAAAAAATTATTTAGGTAACGTGACCATAATTTTTTCGGGAAAAATCGGGACAGCGTGCAGCGCTGCTAAATTATTGTGATTTAAATGTTTTATTTTATAAGAATTTGAAGTGGGTATAAATACAGTTTTCTCTAAGTGGGAGGGAGTGCATGAGTGAAAAAAACCTATTTTGAAGGGGTAGGTTTATGGATTGGGAGATTTTATTAATGAAACGTCCTTTTTTTAAAAATACCAACGTTTCGAAAAATTATATTCTTCTTCGGGGGCTATTCAAGACGTCCGTTCCATTTGTCAATTCCATTGCCAATAGACGTCACCGTATGGTAAAAAGGCATTAGAGGCATAAAGCTATTTGTAACTCATCGCGGTATACGTATCCGCATCTAGCGAGAACCAAGCACATTAATTGGTCAGAAACCTGTACCACGTTCGAAAATGCTATGCTAATCTAAGGTGTTCTTGAACGCGATAGGTGTTGAGATGCGTTAGATATCACGTATCGTTACGGCCCACGTATCGTATCTCAGCACCTATTGCGTTCAGAAACACCTTAAATTAGCATATATCTGCTTTTTTCGAACGTGCTACAAGTTTCTGACCAATCAATGTGCTTGGTTCTCGCTAGATGCGGATACATTTACCGCGATGAGTTACAAATAGCTTTATGTCTCTATTATTTTCACACAAGTACCGTAATTTTGATTAGAACCTTTAAAAAAGACGTAAACAAACACATTAAAATATTACTACTACGGAGAGTGTTTCGGCAATTAAAAACACTAATTTTTCAATGAGCTTGTGTAGGTGTATCGTGCTATGCGTCAAGTTTTCAGTAAAGAACCGGAAGCAACAAAGGTTTACACCTCCGTGATTCCCCGAAAAAATGACGCATAGGGCCGTTTTCTCAATAGCGAGTTAGCGTTAACTCGAGCAACATAACCTTGCAAATATCTTTAAAAGCGGGTTAAAATTAACTCCAGGGTAACCAGGGCTTCGACGTGAGGCTAAGTTACCTTACCTCAGCGTTAACCTGAAAAAAATATATAACCCGACTTAATTTAACTCTCTGGTAATCGGCTATTGAGAAACCGACCCATAAAGTGCGTTCGCAAAATCATCATTTCGCCGCGTTTTTTCATATTTCGGTTTAGGTATGATCATGGATGATAAATATTTGATAACAGCTGATTTTCGAACGTGGATCTTGAAAAACCGGGACAGATTCATAAAAATCGAGAAGTTCGCGGGACTCTTTACAAATCGGGACAGCTTTCTAAAAATTGTGACAGTACCGCCAAAATCGGGACAAATGCTCACGTTAATTTAGGGCACTTAAGATTCTACTTAGAGGAATATAAATACAGATACAAAAACATTTTTTATAAACGCTTCTCAAGAAAAAATACACAAATTACACAACGACCGAGGGGAAAGCTAGTGTAGACAACCTATTTATTAAATGTCCACCGGTATTATTATGAAAACAAAATGAACTCTGATCGGCGAATTAAATCCCAAATTAACATCCATTAAAAACACAGTGTACGTACTTTAATACAATTTAATTTATTGAAAATTTAATTGGCCCAGAATGAATGATTTTAAATACACTTGGCTCTCTGTCAATTTGAACTAATAAGAATGTGGCATTAATAGAACGAGCAATAAGATAAATAACTTCATATTGCCAGGGGCTCGATTCTGGGCGCAATAGAACGATCATACCCTGAGAAGTGATCCATCGCACAAAAGTCATGCGAACAACGCACGTTGGTCGATTTTCAGAAAAACGCGGACATAACTTGAAAAATTAAAAAATTCAAAATGTGTCTAAATTTGCCCTCATATGGTTGTCAAGATACTAGGCTAATAGTTGGCCAAAGAATAAACTATGCTTTTTACGAGTTTGATATTACGGATCAGTATTCAAAATCAAATTTCAAACTGTTGATATCTCGAAAACAGGTGAAGATCGACATCGGGTATGTTATATCAAAAATGCTTAGAATTTCAAAACATAATGCAAAAATATACTAGGTGTTTCATTTGAAAGTTTCGGTTGGCATTCTTTTTAATATACCCTATATACATAAAAATATACTAGTATACTGTAACACTTATATATTATGACAATTACTTTAAAGTAAATTTGATGGTTCTAAACTAACATTTTTAATTTAATTTAGCCAGTTAATAAATATGTATTTTTTTGTCTTCTTAAAAATATCTTAAGGTAAATGTGAAAATTCACACGATCATCCTGTGTATCAGCTACAAAAGAATAAATGCTTACTTATTTAAATACTGTAAACTATTTATTTTTTTATTAAAACTAAATATTTTGTACGATTAAATTACAATGTGGAAGTTTTTTTTTAATGTCCGAGTTTTTACAAAAATCGACTACTGTGCGACGTCGTACTTTACGAAACGGTCAAGTTGGCCGTAGCATGCGCATTAGCAAGATCTGTCACGTGATCTTTTCATCCAATAGCGTGCTCTGAAATCATACGAGTGACGTTTTTCACACGAGCTTTCCTACAAGTCCATACTACTGGGTCTAGTCAAGAGAACGGCTTCGCTCAAAAATTGTTGTTCGAGGCAGCTCTGCGCGTGCCCATAATAGATTGGTTATTCTTCGATCGTCTCGTCACTGCTTTTAAGCGCTTCCCTTCTCTCAGGCGAACGATCACTTCCTATGACTTCCAGAATCGGTACCCAGAAGATTCGCTGTGGGTAGTTATCATAAAATAATGGCAAAAAGAAAATGAAAGGGATGATTGCAAGAGATGTTTGCTCGTCTTTGCTCGAGTTTTGACTTATTGCCAAATTATTGTAGGAAATTATTTTTCGTCCAACTGATAGCTAGAGCTGTGTATTGCCTCTCAGGAAAAAAAGCGATTTTAATTTTGATAAAAGTTATCCGAAAATAAACATAATGTCTTTGTTTGATATAATCATTGTAGGTTTTTTTGGAAATCCCCCGACTTGGAATAAACGGGAATACCTTAAATAATTTTATATAATAATTTTTTTATAAACGCTTCTCAAGAAAAAATACACGAATTACACAACGACCGAGGGGAAAGCTAGTGTAGACAACCTATTTATTAAAAGTCCACCGGTATTATTATGAAAACAAAATGAACTCTGATCGGCGAATTAAATCCCAAATTAACATCCATTAAAAACACAGTGTACGTACTTTAATACAATTTAATTTATTGAAAATTTAATTGGCCCAGAATGAATGATTTTAAATACACTTGGCTCTCTGTCAATTTGAACTAATAAGAATGTGGCATTAATAGAACGAGCAATAAGATAAATAACTTCATATTGCCAGGGGCTCGATTCTGGGCGCAATAGAACGATCATACCCTGAGAAGTGATTACAAAATATAAAATGCATTAAAAAGTAAAAAATAATTTTTAGCATTCTGATATAATAATAAAAGCGATGGGAGCATTATAGGAAGTTTGGCCTTGTTGACTGGATAAAGGCCTATTGTTTTACCAGAGCTGGGCAACTCATATTGCCCTCTCTTTCTAGTTTTTTTTCATATTTGCAACGAAAAGCGATTTTATTAAATGGACTGATGCTTTATTGTCTCTTTTTATAATTTCCCCAGACAGTTTTTGAAAGATTGATTTTTTTTTGGTTAGTAAAATATGTCAAGTTTTGACAAAAAAAAAACAAAACCAAACATTGAATATACACGCGGAAATATTAAAAATGTAAATAATAGGTCGAATATAAAGACTTCTATTAATCTATATTTTTGTTACTCTTTTTCTTACAATAAAACACGGAAAACAATGTGCTATATATTAACATTTATTATTGCATTTAATTTCTACACTAAGAAGCAGAAAGTAATTAACTAAATAAAAAATAAGTTTTAATAAAGCTCTCCGTTTTTAAAACGGACTAAAAAGTATAAAATAATTTGTGTTCGTGGAGATTAACGATAAAAAAAAACTTGAGTCGCGTGCAATAAATAAACGTAAGAACATAATTTAATTTAACTTTTTTTGTATAAAATTGATTTTCAAACAAAATAATTTTATTGGCATTAATTGAAGAAAATTAAATGAATGAATACAAGTTTAATAAAAAAAAATTAATCCTTAGGGCTTTTAAATGCACTAGTTTGCAAAAAAGAATACTTACTTAAAGTTACGGTTCCTATGATTCGGCGAACGCATGCGTCTGACGGACTGCGTTTGGCTCATACGGTTGAATATAGGCACGAAACGCAGACGGGCCAAAGGAAACGATTATTTGCGTCAGCTGCCTGATGCGTCCGCCGCATCATAGAAAACGTACTTTAAAAGGAGGGGGGGAATTTTTATTTAAAAACGGCAAAAACATAATTTAAAAGTCAGTGCTGGCACAGGAAAAAAGTATAATCAAAATCGCAACTAAAAATATTTTGGTCGATAGAACTTTGTAATTCTAAAATAATTTAAAATCATCCACTTGGAACTTTGTAATTTTCTAAATAAATCTGAAACTACCCACCGGTTTTTCCTATTTATTTTTTATTTGATAAAGCTCATAATTATACATTCATTTTTGCAAAAAAGTTAAAATGTCAAAATGTTGTAGATAGAACCTTGTAATTCTGATGTGACGATATGTCTCGGACGTTTTTTAAAGTTCCATATATTTTGTATAAGGTATATGAAAAATTTTCTAAGAAACAAGACAAATCTCATAAAGTACAGATTTTTCTATAAGTTTTTACGAGACTGGGGGAGACAGTTTCCTAAATTGTATTTTTTAACCAACCAACCCACACTGTATTATATTATATAAAGTAAAAAATATCTTTAAATCTGCTAGAAGATCCAAATTTTAAAAATGATGACCCAGAGGACCCTTAACACATTGATTTTATCAAACTGCTTTTGCATTTTAGTTCTGTACTACTAAATTACGAAAAAGAAATTCTTAAATGTTATGTGCATTTAAATGAACCAAATTTATCCATTTGCGGCTGCCAACTTTCACTACCTATTACAAAATCTCACCGATTCTGTGACCAAAATACGAAGCAGGCAAATTTTATTCACCTGTTACTCACGAATTTTATGTAGATATTAAAAACAGCTGACAAAATGCAGCATTGGGCCTAATCTAAATAGTGTCGGGGCATATGTCGATAATTTCTATCCCGTGGGATTTTGAATGAAGGAATTTTGTGACTATGTGGGATTGATAGCTCTTTAATCACACAATCAAGTGTTACCGGGTGTTTTGTTTGCATCCGTGTAGAAGACGTCATCTTTTAAGATGGCGGCCAAAAATTATAAAAAATACAACTTTCGCAACCGAGGTATGATTATTTAAAAAAAAAAATAAAAAAATTAAGTTTTAAGGTCTTCCGACCTTAAATGACCTTGAAAGTCGCAAAAAACAAGATTTTTGCCATTTTCTCTTCAAAAAATCTTAATAATTCGACGTTTTGTCACACTAACTTCAAATATACCTCAAACTATTAGGCATATATGCCAAATTCGATCCTTCGAGTTTAATGAAGTTTGACCTTGAAAATACCCCAGTAAAATTAACGTATTCCAAAAATAATATACTAAAAGGCGCTATTAATTAACTATTAAAGCGAAGAGGACCAAATTTGGTAGGAAAGATAAGAAGGTCGAGTCCAGTAACAATGTTAAAAAAGTTTGGTTCAGCTATCATGCGTTTCTATATGGCGGCTGATATATCAAAATGGCGACCTACAACCACATTTTATTTTATCCAATTTCCTAAATAAACAAAAATGATAAGGTGACCATCAATTATTGTTGACTTATCGCTGCTTACTATGAAAAAAAAGTTTAGTTGATGTATGACCATTATTCATTTAAAAAATACCATGTACAAGTAAAAAACCAGGTTTCTGTAGTGTTTTTTCCAATTAACCACTATGCAAAAACTTTAAGTGTAACATCTTAGCCAAGGCGTCCAAGGTATTTATGCTATACCCCGGTAAAAATGACCTATATGTCGTTTTTAATAAGTTTCGGAACTGTGAATTTTATGTTCTACTCACTTGTCTAGCCAACAAAGTCATTTAAATTACCTATACGAGAGTTAGCAAAAGTTAGATATACATTACCATATAATGGACCCGGATGTTTTAGATGCTATTTTCCAAAAATGCTGTCAAAAAAGCATAAAAAGTTCTGATTATGCCAGTAGGGTATGACTATACTTGTTTATTAACATTTATAATAAAATTTAAGGATGAAGTTACAGCTATTTAGTCACACATTCATGTGCCACCAGGTAAACTTAATAAAAACGACAGGCGTATAAGTCATTTTTACCGGGGTATAGCATAAATATCTTGGACGCCAGATCAAAATTAAATGGTAGAGAGGTTCAAAATGAAGTTTTTAGTTATGGCTAAGATGTTAATTTCATTTCCGGCACTTAAGGTTTTTGCGTAATAGTAAATTGAAAAAACTACAAAAAAAAGCTGATTTTTCACTTGTAAATGGTATTTTTAAGATCAATTAAGGTCATAAATCAACTAAACTTTTTTTTATAGTAAGCGGCGATAGGTCAACAAGAATTAATGGCCACCTTGTCATTTTTGCTTTTTTACGAAATTGGATAAAATAAAATGGGGATATGAGTCGCCATTTTGATATATCAGCCGTCATATTGAAACGCGTTATAGCTGAACTAAATTTTTTATAACAGTATTGCTGGACTTGACCATGTTATCTTTCTTACCTAATTTGGTCCTCTTCGCTTTAATAGTTGATGAATAGCGCCCTTTAGTATGTTATTTTTACAATATGTTAATTTTACTGGGGTATTTTTCACGGTCATGAAGCTTTAAACTGAATCAAACTCCAAGGATCGAATTTTACCTATATGCCTAATAGTTTGAGGTACATTTGAAGTTAGTCTGACAAAACATCGAATTATTAAAAAAATTTTGTAGAGAAAATGGCAAAAATAAGCTCAAGTGACCTTGAAAGTAATTTTTTTGGAATCTACGTCGTCGAATTATATGGAATCGAGTATAATCATGCCCGATTGCACTTGATTATGTGACTAAAGAGTTATCAATCCCACATAGTCACAAAACTCCTTCATTCAAAATCTACGAACTTACACATGCCCCTTCACTAAAATGAGCTATAAGTATTACAATAACAAACGGCCCACTAAGAACTACCGCACCAAGTGTCGGTGAGTCAAGTTTTTTGTATTTGATGGTGTTTTAAAACATCAATTCAATTAAACCCGTTTATTAAAAGAAATATTTGATTTCTTAAATAATTTTTTTAAAATCCAATATAAGAGAATGTCATTTTTCAGGTTAACCCAAGAAGCTCGAACTGTTTAGGTTATCACATGGTTAAATTGACCCTAGTCAAAAGCTTGGGGTACCTACTAATCCACGGAGGCTGATGATGAGGTTAACCTCAAATATTAAATATCCGTGGGTTAGCCTAAAAAGCGCGTTTTTTAAATGTTTTTATAATATATAAAATGCAAAAATAGATCTTTTTGCCATTTTTAAACCAGGTGTTCGGTCTTTATCTACGCTTGATTCAAGATTAAAATTTATAAACCGGTCCTAGGGGCTGTTAGATGCTTTGCGTAATGTCCCATGACAAGGGAAGGGGGGGCTATTGGTAGGGTGATGTCTCGGAAATAGAAAAAATATTTAACTATATTGCATGTTTCCAGCTAAAACTATTATTATTCCTCAAACAACTAAAACACTTACCCATTAATTTATTTTTATACTACCGCAATACGTAGGTGTAAAGTTTTTATTTCGGACGTCATTTTAATAAAAATAATTAAGCTCGCTATGGATTCTGCTTGAAATTCTTGATCTTTTTAACACAGGTTTTATAAACGTCGTCCGCCCGCGTACGCAATTCACATGTTGAAGATAGTATTATTGAAATGTGTATTTTATTTATAAACTGACTTGGCGTTCAGTTAGCGTTCGCGTCCGCAATCCGAGATAATCAAAATTTATGTTGGACGTTACATTGCAGTTCACGACTACCAATTAATTTTTTTCTGTTTTGATCACATGATATTGACAGCTGTCATCTGAGAGGCCCATTAAAGCCGCCAACTATGTGAACTGCCTTTATAAATAATGCTCAAATCTAACAACCTGCAAGCTACTAATTGAACTGCGACCTAAACTGAGTTTTAAAAAAACTAAGTAGTATACAGCCATTGCAGCATAATGGACGGGACACTTTGTACGATTTTTTTAAATTTAAAATTAAATATTTTCATTAGGCGCTGCAAATATGTTAACGCTGTTATCAAAAAATAAATACATTAATTTTACTCAAACAGTTCAAATGTAAACTTATTTTTTTATTTACTTTAGTAAGTTCGTAAAGAGCCTTTTAATATGCATAACAGACGCGCCAGCAAAAAGAAGCACAAATTGATTCATTTTCGTATTATGATGATGCCAAAACTTAATATAACCGTGAAGTTAAAATCCCACTTAAATAATATTTGTTACTCCCACTAAGCAAGGTCTGTTACATAACAGTCAATCTTGAAAAAATGTAGAATTGATGTAACTTTGTATACCTTAAGAAAAATGTTTGAAAAAAGTAAAATTTAAGTTCAAAATTAACATTCTATGTGAAAGTATCGCTGATACACGAAAGAAGCGCGTTAATATTTAACTTGGATTTAACAAAAAAATGTAAACGATAAAGTAACTGAAAAATGAAATTATTTGAAATTTAATAAAGGTCAGTATTGAAACAAATTTGCTTCTTTACAGTTACATGATATTACACAATATTGTAAGTTTATTAAATGTCAAATTTAATACAAATTTGGTTCTTTATTGTGACATGACAAAATACATAATTTTAAGTGTAATAAACATCAAAGTTGAGACAAGTTTAGTTTATTAATGATGGCATGAAAGCAGCAGTATTGTGAGAAAATGACCAAATACAATTGTAACTTGTAACAAATATGGCGAAAATTTTTAAAAAAATAAATCCTGCAATTTTTTTGACAACTTTCCACAAAAGCACTAACGTACGATCGGTACGGTAGGTATTTTCAGTTTTTTTTTGATTTTGGCAAATTATAATTTGATAAAATTATTGTAATTAAATATTTGTATATAATTTTTTTTTATTGCAACTAGAACCTTTTTATATGTATTTTATTTATTAAAAACAATTAATTAAATTGATAATAAAAAAAGCAATTTTATTTCTGTAAAAATCGAACCAATGACACCACTGCATCAATATACCGTGAATTGGTGACGTTTCTTAACAAATCCGAGATGGCCTAGTGGTCTAACGCGTTAAAACCCTGGTGTATCGTCTTTGGAGTGAGGGTTCGAGTCCAGCCAGCGCATATTTTTTTTCTTTTATTTTGATTGTTTTTTTTAATTTGTTTAAGATGCAATCACGAAGATCAGAGATTTTAAAGCACAAAAATATATATTTTATGTTCTTTGAACCAATATTTAACAAGTTAGAGGTAAATTTAAAAAAAATAATTTTACCTCGCCATGTAACATTAAATGTTACATGCAAGTCACATACTTGTTAAAAAAATTGAATGTAACACTGTTACGTAAATGTTTAGGACAAGTGATGTACTGGCAATGTAATATCCTCGTTAAGGTTACAAGCTGTGTTAAGTAACAGGTCACAAAAATACATTAAGGTAATGTAAATGTAACAGGTTTCTGCTTAGTGGGTTATTTTACCAAAAAAAGAAAGAGTTAAGAATTTCACTAACAAAATGTTATATAACGGACGGGACATAACGGAAGTGATTTACGCAAAATGAATAGATCTTGGTAATACTAGCAAGCTTACTTTATTTATTTTTTATACAATTATTTCAAGGATAGTGTGCAAAAATATTTGAGAGTAAAAAGTTTAAGCATGTTTTTGGCATTTTTTGACACAAAGAAACATTTTAAGTTACTTTAATAATTAATAAACTTTTAATAGAAACAGTTTTAGCCCCTGGAGGCAAATTAAAAAATATGTAACTGGTCATAAAGAGTAGGTTAATGCCTTCGTTAATTCGTATTTTGTGATATTACCCATGGTGGACTTAGCTGGAATGGCTGCAATTTAGTATACTGCAGTTCTTAATAAAAGTTTGAAAGTTTCATGCTTTCAAGACTGTTTATAGAAACATATTTTTTCCAATTTTTTATATATATATATATATATATATATATACACGTGCCTTAATTCTGCAGATTTTGTGTTCTAACCTAACCAATGATTTTGTTTAGAAACTTAAAGAAGTTTTTTGTAAAGCAAACACACAACAGTATAAAGTTTAATACAATACACCAATTTATTAGCTAAAAAATTATAAAATTAGGTACGGCAATGTCCCAAGTAGAGAACACTTACAGGATATTTCAAAAGTCCGACTCCTTCCCAAAATTCCCAAAACCAAGAGAAGCAGAAATATATAATTTTACATACAAGATGGTTATAAAAAAAACATGTTTTTGGATGGTAGTCGGTCAAACTTTTTATTTGAATTCCAAAAGTACTTAATACCTATGTTACCTTTTTTCTTTTTATAAATTATATTCGCTTTCTTGGTCTAAATCATTGCTCTTACTAAAAGCTTTTTGTCATTTTATTTAAAAATGGTTAGAGAAAAAATATTGTGTGTCATGCAGTTAAAAAAAGATATATCGTCACCCTAGCTTCCCCAGGACGAGCATCTAAAAGAACCATTTATTATAATAATAAGTGTGTATAATCATAAAGTAAGGAACTTTACTTTATGGTATAATTAGTTTTTCTGCTTCTTTTGGTTTTGGAGATATTAAAGGAAACTCGAAATTTCGCACATACTAATCATTTTCATGCAAATTTATCCAAAAATTTTATGTTACCATTTTTAAGCAAATTTATAAAAATTTTCCAATTCACCCTGGTGATAGCTCGACAGGGTAGTTGCGTTGTTTGTTTTAATCTGGGAAGCGGGACTTGTTACTAAGGAAAAATACCGCATTTGCACAATACCTCGCTTCTACTATGAGGTGACAAGTAGATACTAAGTTTTTAATAAGTATAGCTAGTAGTTGTGGTGTTCTTGATATGTAGCGGCCTATAATTTTGCAGATGCTAGGAATAAATTTTGGCAAAAAATAGAAGTACAAAAAAATATATATTTTATTAAAAACTGGGCAGTCTAGACCTGTTTGAACACATTTCTGCCCAAAACTCAACTTTCATTGATTCACATTTTTGGTGCTTTGTGGGTTTATGCCCTGGACCGCATTACTACTATAAGAATAATAATGTCATCCCAAAAAATAAACAAAATACAGCAACCCTACTGAAAGATATAAAGAAATATTTTTTTAATTAGTTTCAGCTATAAATATAGCTGCAAAGCCTGCACACCGATTATAATTACGTAATATGGCAGGTAAGAGCCCAATGATATTAAATTTTTACACTTACATTTTTTTACAAAAAGCTCCAACAAGGCATCGTGGTAACAACATTAAAACTTTTTCAGAACATATATGAGCTGCAAATTAATGTGGGTAAATAAATTGTTGCATTATCAAAACACGCAAAAGGTGTTACGATATCCCAAAAAACGAATAAAAATATAGTTACTATAAAAAAAATGTAGTTACGTATTAACTTTGAAAAATACCGCATCTGCACAATACTTAGCAAGAACCTCGCCTCTACTATGAGGTGACAAGTAGATACTAAGTTTTTAATAAGTATAGCTAGTAGTTGTGGTGTTCTTTTAATTTTAATTTTAGCAAAAAATAGAAATACAAAAAAATATTTTTTTGATTAAAAATTGGACAGTCTAGACCTGTTTGAACATATTTCCGCCCAAAACTCAACTTTCATTGATTCACATTTTTTGTACTTTGTGGATTTATGCCCTGGACCGCATTACTACTATAAGAATAATAATGTCATCCCAAAAAATAAAAAAAAATACAGCAAGCTTACTGAAAGAGATAAAGAAATATTTTTTTAATTAGTTTCAGCTATAAATATAGCTGCAAAGCCTGCACACCGATTATAATTACGTAATATGGCAGGTAAGAGCCCAATGATATTAAATTTTTACACTTACATTTTTTTACAAAAAGCTCCAACAAGGCATCGTGGTAACAACATTAAAACTTTTTCAGAACATATATCAGCTGCAAATTAATGTGGGTAAATAAATTGTTGCATTATCCAAACACGCAAAAGGTGTCACGATATCCCAAAAAACGAATAAAAATATAGTTACTATAAAAAAATGTAGTTACGTATTAACTTTGTGAATTTGTTGAATATAAAAAAAAACAAAACGTAAGGAGGTTATCGTTCTAAAAAATCACAAAAATATCACTGAAAACGCGGATCAAATTTCCTCCAAATATTAATCTACTTTGAAAACACTTCAGAATGTGAAAAACCGCGCACTGATACCGCTGAAATCTATTAAAAAAAGAAACTCCTCAGAACCGGCTGAAAATTCGACCAAACTAGATGCGTGAGAGCGTGAAGCCGAACTTGCTGTAAAGAAGTTTTTGTTTTCGTCGATTACTAGATTGTTTTGTTGAATGTATATAGGTATAGGCAGTGCGTTGGTTTAGTCGGCGCATTACTTTACTATAGGTACATTCAGAAAAGTTGGTATAGATGGACGTCTATGCTAGAAATTTTTTTTTTTAATCATAAATATCGGAAAATATGTGCGTTAGAGAAAAATTATCCTTTTTAATTTGTATTATGGGTAAACACCCTATTAGAGAAATTTTGGAACGCCCAAAATTTTGACAATTTTGACAGCCATTATGGTAGTCTTTAACAATTGTTACCACTACCACTCGCCGATTTTACTCGAGTTTTTGGAACACATTAAAAACTTTCACTTATAAAAAAATTTAAAGATGAGAAAAAACACAAAATTGGACTTTATTTTACAAAATAATTGTTTTATATGTTAGAATCTGGTGAAAACTTATAATTTTTTAAATTAATTGTGCCAAAATTGTTTAAAATTAACCAAAAAAAATTACCACAACCACAAGGAAATGGATTCGTATCTTACGGCAGTGGTAGTGATTAATTCCCACAAAGAAATTACATTGAGCTGTTGCGCAGACTCAGTAGTTACCACAACCACTACGAAGTGTCAAATAAGTGTTCCAAAATATCCCTAATAACTATGAGATAATATAACGGTCCCGACCTTGCATTTTTCGAAAAAAAAGTCGTAGCGATAATAGGGAGATTTTGGTCAGGTCAGTCTGTTACCCTTACCTTTATTCTGGGCAGGCTCAGTAGCGCTCTGTCAGGCTGTTACCTTTATTAAAGGTAACAACTGGCGCTAATTAGCGTCGAATAGCGACTACCTTTACCGTTAAAAACACAACCAACCAAACTTGATGTGATTCTGTGGTGGAAGATTTTTAGGTTATAAAAGTTTGTTTTGTTTATTTGGATTTTATTTTTTGTTAACCGTGTTTATAGTAGTAGTGGGGTTACTTTTTTACCGTTTTTTTTTTCTTTGGTAAACAGGTGAGTAAGTACAAATAAGTTTGCAGAGGCTCAAGAAATCGAGCCTATTACTCCACCAAAGATATCTTGCAAAATCATTTGCCTAACTAAATTTATGTTGGGGTGTCCGTCTCCCAGTCCTACCACTAAATTAATATTTTCCTCCTTGATATGGTTCGAAAAGCAAATGAAAAAAGGCTTGAGAAAAAAAAAACAAAAGTCAATAAAAAAGTAAGGTTATGTTTAGCGCCAAACGATTGACTACGTTCAAAAGCTCTATTTTTAACGTCTTAAAGTTACCTTTGTTTACGGTAACGATAACCATAAGAGTAACGAAATTTGCCGTTAAACTGCCTGACCAAAATCTCCCTAATAACTCTCCCTATCAATTTTAGTACAGTAAAATTGTCATAAATAAGAGGGGTCCTCAAGTTTCTGTTTCCCCCACTCCTCGGAACCCATCCACCATTTCGAAAAAAACTTTGTAACCGACTTTTTCCATTTCTATTGGTCGGAGACGAAAAATTCTGAGAACAAAAATATTTGGCATAAAATTTTCAACATTTTGGTCTAAGTGCTCAACTTTCTGTAGTTAGTTTCCAAAAGGTTAGATGGCGCTGAAGTTACAAGAAATCAGTTTTACATATTTTCACCAACAAAAAGTGATTTTTTTAAAAAACTTTAAATGAAAAAGTTGTAGATGTCTGTTTATAAATTAGTTAAACAGTCTCTGAGCCACAGCGACTAAAAGTGGGAACTGCTTTCTGGGCATGCACGAAGTCGCGTGTTGTGGATTATACAGAGCGCTTTAGGCTATTGCGAACATAGGCCGGAAGAAGTCCAATTTGCCAGGGTACGTACATGCAGTGACACCGCACACCTATCAGTGGAGCAACCAACACTCAGGCTTAAGATCACCGTTCGCGGCTGCTTATGTTTAGTATAGAGATGGGTAAGTCGATCAGTTTGTACTAAACGAATCGGTCAGTGATTCGTTTCTAGACTGATCAAATCTTTTAAATCGATCATTGAATCAATCATTTCGAATTAAAGAAAATGGTGACCTGGTGACCAAAAAAAAAAGGTCTATTCAGGATGCGAAACGATCGACCTATTTCCAACTGATTCAGTGTATCGCCACAGTGGGTCAGTCAGTCGTTGATCCGTTCTGATTTGATTCACTCGTCTTCGTCGCTCATTTGACTCATTTCACTGATGGAATCATATCGAGCAAACATGATTCGATCACTCAATACTCGCAAGTGATTCGATCATAGTGAACGAATCGTTCACGAATCACACACCTTTCGTACGCCTCTAACCACGGTGCCATGTGGAGCGTAGTCAGTGAAACCGGAATTTGGTCAATAAATACGCCAATTTTTATGACGTAATTTTCTTGTTTTTTTGTCACTGATAAATTAGAACGTTTTATTTTTAACTGCTCAGATTTATCACTAACAACGTGTTACAATGAAAATAACAAGAAGAAACAAAATAAAAGCAAGTAAAAAAATTAGAGCAAATTATATTTATTTATTATATTATAGTCAAATTTTAATAATATAATCCATGTGTAAATTTCTATTTAAGTAGGTACGCCACTCGTGTGTTTACTGTAAACAACAGAAAGGTAAACATGGTTCCATATAATAATATAACCAAAGTCTCCGTAAGTGTCAGGTATCTTGTCTCTTTTTAATCTAAGATCGATTTATTTAGGCTGTTTTTGTTCCAAGAATCTTTGCGGTAATTTATTTGTTTATCCATTTTTTCCGATCTTTTTGCGGTAAATAGGTACATTTGTTGTGGTCGTTTTTTATCATTTTTTATGCTTTTACTTTCTCTTTATTATTTTGCTGTTCATAAATTCGTCTGTTCTTGCATTGTGTTTATTAACTGGCCCGCAAAAGTTTAGTGGTTCATTTATTAATATATTGTATTTATATGCTTTGTTCATCCATAATTTATCTACTTAATGCTAGGTCCACAATTGTATCTATCTTTTGCGCTTTTGTCTCCTCTATTGGTTTTATGTTATTGCATAAGTTATTTTTTCTGTACGTTTAGTTAATTGGTTCTATCTGGTTTTGATTATTAACTTTGTTCATTTGCTCATTAATTTTTTTATCCTTTTGAACTATTTAAATTTGATAATTTTTAAATGATGCAATTTTTTCTAAAAATATTTTACTTCGATCTTCCCTCTCGATGCTTGCAATATCCATTAATAGTCCTAAAATTAACTAATGTGTTTAAAATAAGACCTTCTAATCATAAATAATTAATAAAAACATTGGTTCAATTTTTTAATACCAAATCCCTGCAAAAGTTTAAAAGTAGACTTCCCAATCATAGATAAACGATAATAAACATTTTATTCCACTTTGCCAAGTGTGAAAATATATACTAGGTACCATGCCGTGCACCCATCAGGAACCTTGACTCTTATTTGTGTTGGTTTAAATAATTAAAATCATAGAATAGTTTCGAAAAAAACACTGACAAATCCATGGCAATAACACTGATATAGCTCTCTTTCTACCCGGTGCTTACTGGAGCCGAATTTTTGAAGCCAAGTTTGTCAAATATCCATCAAATTTATGTTCACGGTTCAAAAATCCTGCTTGAATTGCATTGTCTTCGCGAGGGTATCACACCAGATGTCTTTGTCTCTTTTGCTCTCTAACGTTTAGAATGAAATGGAACTCAAACCAGCTTTTACTTTTGGTTTTTTTCGAGTGTGTGCAAAGTTTGGAAGTAAAATATACTAAAAAAACAAGGTTTGAAAACGACTCTTATTTGTACGCGAGCGAGACATGTTGGTGGACTGAGCAAAAGGCGAGGTTCACAAGACGAGGGTGCCAAGAGGTTTTCAAACAAGTTTTTTACGATACTTTTTGTTCTTAATTTTTTTTTTTGTTTTTTTAGTAAATTAAAAAACCATGCCCAAAGATGACACGTCAGTGTGTAGAGTTGACTACACACGGTATGTGCAAAAAACCGATTTCTGATTCATTTTTCCGAGGGCAAAACCCAAAATTTGGCTTGCTTATATAGTTGCGGTGACAACACAAGAATATAGTTATTTGCCTGAGTTTATTGCTGCATGTCTTGCAAAGAAAGTCATGAAAACTGTGTTTTTTCGGAAGGAGTATATAGTTGCGGTGACAAAACAAGAATATAGTATAATGAAATTGACAGCTCCCCCCTACTCGAAGGGGGTGATGGGGGGGTACAATTGAAGTACGCCCGATTTAGTTGAAAATTGGTGTGTCGGGGCAATTGGGGATGTAGATAACGAATTTATAATCAAGTTTTGAAAATTCAATATGGCGGATTCAAGATGTGCGATTTTAGGTCATCTTTTGCTAACCAATTTTAACTCACTTATACACATCCGATTGCCTTCAAATTTGGCATGCATTTATAGTTCCAGTGGCAATAAAATAACATGTCATTATTAGGCACCCCTGCGAGGGGAGTGGAGGGAGGGAAACACGTAAGTTTGTCTGATTTCAACCACAATTGTTATACGGAGACTTTTGGGGATAAGGAATACGAATTTTTGATCAGATTTTGAACATTCAAGGATTCAAGATGGACGATTTTCGGTTATGTTTGGCTAACCAATTTTAACTAACCCATCCACATCCAATTGTGTTCAAATTTGGTATGCGTTTATAGTTCCGGTGAAAATAAAATAATATTGTTTTCTCAGGTACCCACCTTCCTCTAACGAGGGAAGTGGAGGGGGAAAAAGATTTAGTTTGTTCGATTTTAATGGAGGGGGATTATGAATTTTTGATCAGATTAAAGGTACAAATCTAAAAATTAAGGGTGTGTGTGTTCAAATTTGGTATGCGGTTATAGTTCCGGCGATAAGACGATAATATGGTATTATTAGGTACACACTTCCTTCTAATGAGGAAAGTGGAGGGGGAAAAAGATTTAGTTTGTTCGATTTAAATCAAAATTGGCATACAGGGGTTTTTCGGTAAGGAGATATGAATTTTTGATCAGATTTGAAAATTTCAATATGGCGGATTCAAAACGGACGATTTAGGGTACAAATCTAAAATTTAAGAAATACTTTTTTATTAAAAAAACTTTTAAAGAACAAGCATTTAGTATGCTTTCAAAAATAATTTTTTATCTTTCTTTTATCATAATAAAAGCGATGGACGCAAAATAAAAAGAACTAAATTCTTCTTCTATTCTAATGATAAATATAATGCTTTCATCTAAAGAAGCCCAAAACGGGTAAGATTGCCGTGCTTGCCAAGCCTTTGAAAATATCCTTATTAGGTTATAGACTAATACAACTGTTTCTTAGGTGAATCGTCGACATGACCGATATACAATACCTAAAGTTAAAATTTTTAATTTGCCCCCATTGCTTTTATTACCGTATAAGAAAGATCAAAAATTATTTTCTACTTTTGAGTGCATTTAATAAAAGCTTGTTCTTTAAAAGCTTTTTTAATAAAAATTTATTTTTTATACCAAAATGTTAATATTTTGAGGAAGTTCGTTAAAATCATAGTAAAAATGCAGATTTTTTACACATTTGGAACCTGCTGAC
Source organism: Oxystoma pomonae (assembly GCA_963921995.1). Classification (NCBI taxonomy): domain Eukaryota; kingdom Metazoa; phylum Arthropoda; class Insecta; order Coleoptera; family Brentidae; genus Oxystoma; species Oxystoma pomonae. The sequence continues at coordinate 100,646,931 of OY998165.1, forward strand.
AAACAGTTGCTTAACATTAAACTAAACGTAGATCTACAGAATGTTGTAGCATCTCGGGCAAAAGATAAACTCTAAATATTATTCACATTCAGTTTTCCGAGGGCAAAACCCAAAATTTGGCATGCTTATATAGTTGCGGTGACAACATAAGAATATAGTTTGTTTGAAAGTTTGAGACAATGATGTGTTTGAAATTAACTCTGTGTTTCGGACTTCCATTGTCTATATTTTATTTATACACGACGTTTCGATCAGAGATTGTACTGATCGAAACGTCGTGTATAAATAAAATATAGACAATGGAAGTCCGAAACACAGAGTTAATTTCAAAGAATATAGTTGTTTGCCTGAGTTTATTGCTGCATGTCTTGCAAAGAAAGTCATGAAAACTGTGCTTTTCGGCAGAAGTCTAAATAAATTATATTTTAGGAAACTTCAAGGGCAAGATATGTTGAAAATAAGTTGAAATAACACTGGTAAACAAAAACCATTATTTGGTTTTATCTTAAGGCGAAATAACATATTGTGGTAGCATAAATCTATCTAAATACGAAAAAGACCCAAAAAAGCTTTTATTATTTCAGGTTTTTTTGTCAAATTAAATAAAACACATGAATTACGTAGCTCCTTAGGGGAGGAGAAGGTCAGCTGAAGCGTTATTAAGTGTCGTGTTACGTAATTCCCAAGAAATGCAACCTTGTGAAATGTGAACTAATATTGCCTACAAAAATCGTGTTGTCTAGTGTAAAAGAAAAATAGGAGAAACTAGTCGTTTGGTAAGAACTATAGAATATAAATGGACCACAGAAATTAGGTAATTTACTCATGGTAAAATAATGAACGAAGTTTTACCATCAGACGAGCCTCTTCTTCTAGTTATTGTTCAGTCAACGACAGCAAAATGTTATATCATAGCATGCAATGTAATATATGTGGTATGACTGTGGATACCCATCATTGCATCACCATGGGTTTAAATGTCGCGCTAGCCTAGTTCATGGTTGTAAATAACAAAAACAGTATAATGATTTAATTCATAATTTCTTACAATGCCAATATTGTCAGCGGAAAACCAACTCATTTAAAAATTTACTACGTTTATACGCGACTAAAAACGGTTTTATATAAGGACTGTTTTAATTAAAATCGCTTTCTCCGAGGGTTTATACGTTCTTTATTAAGTAAGTGTCAATTTAAAAATAAAACAAATAAAATATATATATAAACCGCCGATACAAAATATTTGCAATTCACCGATCTGAGGATACTACGTTGGACGTTCGTCGAACCATGCAAATTACTTTTATCAGTTTTTATAAGGTTTATAGGCTTTTGTGAGGTAAAATTTTAGGTTTAATAAAGTTTGTAATTGTTTATGAGTTATTTCTTTGATTTTGGTAAGATTTTGTGTGGTTTACTGTATCTGTTTCTTACCTGACTTTTGATCTGACTGACTTATTAAATTGTAAAAATTTTATAGTAAATGATTTGTTTTCAATTATTTCATAGGTTTATGAAAGCGAAAGAGATTTGATATTCAAACAGACTCACTAAACTTTATAGCTTTCTATGGTTACACCCTTGTTTCTTTATAATCTATTATAAGCTTGTATAAACACATTTTTGATGAAACTTTTGGGGGATTTTATTATCATTAAAGGTTTCTATGAACATCTCATTTATTAATAGTTTGTTATCCCTTCCAAAAAAACCCGCATTAAATGTCATAAAAACACACCTGATATTTATCAGTTTTATAAGGTTCATAAGTTTTTATTTTCAAATATTTCATATAATATGATTTTACCCTTCTTTTTAATATGTATTATGGCTTTTTATAAGCACATTTTTTATGAGACTTTTAAAGGTTTCTAGAAACATTTTGTTTTATTAATAGTTTGCTATATGTTGGTAATAACACAAGTTTTTATAAGTCTTCCTAAATACAAACTCACAAAATTTTATATTCTTTTATGTGTGTATCTTTAAAAATATATATACTATGTGTTTGAATATACCCACAATTTTTATGGGTTTTCCAGGGTATTTCATAATCGGGCTCATAATATTTTATAGGCTTCTCTAATAAATTTTCTATTACTACTATTACCGCAGCTAAAGTTGCGCCGTCATTTTTTATTTTAGAATGTTGCAGGTAGATCTTATAGAATCGAAATAGAAAATATTGCAAAATTTTTACATATATATCTCGGAGGTAGCTGGTGAAATATGACGAAATCCTATACGGGATTGGGTTTCATAAATTTATATGAGCATATAGATCATGAAATCTTATAAATGTGTTAAGTGTTATTTTTAAATAATTTTTTATGAGGTTTTATTGGAAGGGTTTAAATAACCTTAATGGTTTAATCTTAGATTGTAGATAAACTAATTCTGTTGTTGTGGATTTTTTCTTTTGGTATAGTTTTCGTATATAATGAGTGACCTTGTTTGTTTTGCCTATTAGTGCCCTCATAAATATATATTTTGTTCTGAAAACGGGTTCAAAATACAGCGTTTTTCGGGGAAAAATTGTAGGTGTTATATTGGTTGGAATATTAAATAAGGTCAATTAATCCTTCTAAAAAAGGTTATTTTCATAAATTATAAACGAATTAAATACAAGTCGCCACAAAACGGTACTTTCTGGAAGCTATAAATTTAAACCACCTCCCAGAGGTTATCTAAAAAGTCAACAACTTTATAACCTCAAATATGGATAATGAAGAACCTATCAAGAAAGAGGTTTTAGGCTCGGTTTAGTTCATTTTCTCTTAAAATATGATATATTTTGAGGGAAAAATTAATCAATTATAAAAAAGTTGGTTTTAAAATATCCCAGCAAACACAAATCATCGACATTGAATCGGGCCAATGTCGACAACATTGGCAGTGTGTCGGCATCGGCAACTACACTCAGGCCCAATGTTGGTCACATTGCGATTTTCAGTTTTCGGTCAATAATCAGTAACTGACGGAGGTCCACATTACTACAGTCGACTTTATGCCGACACCACTTTATTTGCTTTAGGGCCGACGACAGTCCGATTGAAACTTTGCTTAATCGGACAAGAATCGGCAACTGACGATGGCCCGATTTACTATAGTCGACATTATGCCAACACAAACCTTATCTGCGTTAGGGCCGATGATGGTCCGATAGGAACTTTCTTTAATCGGTCGAGAATCGGCAACTCACGATGGCCCGATTTACTATAGTCGACTTTATGCCGACGGTCCGATTGGAAGTTTGTTTAATCAGACTAGAATCGGTAACTGACGATGACCCGATTTACTATAGTCGACATTATGACAACGCAAACCTTATCTGCTATAGGGCCGATGATGGTCCGATTGAAACTTTCTTTAATCGGTCGAGAATCGGCAACTGACGGTGGCCCGATTTACTATAGTCGACTTTATGCCGACGACCACTTTATCTGCTTTAGGTCAGACGATGGTCCGATTGGAACTTTGTTTGATTGGTCGAGAATCGGCAACCCACGATGGTCCGATTACTTCACCATAAAATGTTTAAAATGCCTGATAGTTTCTTCCTAGTATGTAGAGATGGCGCTAATGTCACTATGTTCCCTGTACAGTGGAAGAATATATAATAAGCAAAGATATTTCAAAACTAGAATGCAGACTTGATAAGATGGTGGTACAAGAATCACCTCTTCTGCCACCTTAACCAGCCCAGCCCGACTGGTTTACCGATGTCGGGACGAGACCAGCTTGCCTACGTTAGACCGACCAAATTAAGCAGTTATGGGCAGATGGTAGGTACCATGTGGTTAAACTATATCGGACCCTAATCGTACGGCGACGGTATGCCGATATCAGCAAAAAGAAAAATTTACCATTGGTCCGACGACGGGCCACAATCTAACGCTGCATCGGCAAACTTACATTGGGCCTACATCGCAAAGCGGATAAAAAATACTGCTGGTCCGATGACGACAAATTCGGCAATCGACATCGGACCGACAAAGCTCCGAGGGAACCGTGTTTGCTGGGATACTACCCCTCACAGCACAGGTCTATATTTAGACCTGTGGAGGGTACTATTTTAGAAAAGTCCTTTCATTCCTCATTCAGTCGTAAGTCGTAGGTGGATACCGGGTGTTACATTCGGTTCCCAACTACGACTTTTTCGTGCGTACCCACTCACGCGTCACGTGACTGTCATAACATTTCATATTCACAGCATGTGACGCGTGCGTGAGCACTCACGAGAAAGTCGTAACTGGGAACCGGGAGTTAAATGGACATTTTCGTACCCTGGCAGCATCTTTATGCACAGATAATATAAAAAGTCGAATCAAACTTTTTTGTTTGTAAAGTTCCCTCTAACGTTAAAAAAAAATTACTTTAAATTCAGGTAATTACTGTGAACAGTGTCAAAAATGACGGCTGTTGTGGATCAAAACGGCACTAAATCGATAGCAATTGACTAGTCTATATCAAGAAGTCGACACCTTCTTCAACTTCAGCTGATTTTCTATGACAACAAATATTTTGCCAAAGTGGTCTAAAGATTTTTTCAAATGGATCTGGCTGCATACGAGTTGTCAACCTTCCCGATTTAGGCGGGAGTGTCCTGCTTTTTCAAATAACCTTCCGCCTCCCTCCTAATGGAAAACACGTCCCGATTTTTAAATTATGCGAGACAGTTTTGCATTTTTAGACATTCCCTAGCATTCTTGTCTTCTTAAACTTAGAGTTTCAAGAAAAAAAGTATACATTCTTCAAATTTGCTTTTTTTATAATTCTCATAATAGCCTCGATCATCAAAACTTGTTTTCGAAATCGTCTATGTGGAATTGAGTGTACATACATTATATACTAAGTGTACATAATTGTATACTAAATATACCAAGTACTGCAAAAAAAAGGCTGTTCCCCCCCTTCCAATGTGCCCCCTTCCCCCGCTGAATAGTTAGGAAGGGTACCCTCCATACTACCCATCGACTATAAATGCTTTTTCTTCATGAATTTCTGATGATTACAGCATATTTATTATGCGACAATTGCTCTTACAATGACAGGTTCACTCCTGCGCGTTTCTTTCTTCTTTAACAGCGTGCAAATTGGTTTAGATCAACTATTCTAAAAATGGTGAAGCTAAATTCTCATGAAGATTGCAGAAAATCGGTTTGCTTTTGTTGTCTCAATAGCTGCTGTTGACGTTATTGGAAAACAAGGGTGTCAACTTTGATCGATACGGTGAATGTAAGCCGGCCATTATATGCAGCGGGTACTATATAAAACTGAAGCAAGGAAGCTTGGATAGAATGATGTATTATACAAAATTGAAAAACTTCATTCATCCTTTATAAAACTGAAGCAAGGAAGCCTGGATGAAATGGTGAATTATACAAAATTGAAAAATTTTCTTCATCATATTGATCAAAGTTGACACAATTTGTATACCTACTTTTGTGGGAAATCGATATGTTTTTGACAGAAAGAGGCCAATAAACCTTAAATTTATGTTTTGAAAATCTCTAATTAATTATCCGACAAAATACTATGTTCGATATACCTCGAAAGTACATGGCTTCATAAAAAAATCATTAAAATTAAAAAATAGTTTGATGATTTTGATGATTCGATTCAAGGATTTTATATTTCTATTATTTTTCCAGTAACTAGACGTATCCATACACTACCCCTATTTTCAGTTGGATATACGACTTCGTAAAACATATATATATATATTAGATTAGATTAGAATGGGGTGCTGTAGACACCTGTCCACCTCGACCTTCTGAGATCTATTGTGGTTCCTTATTCTTCTTCACTGCTTTGCTAGAACTACAAAACAAGTTGCAGCCCCATCCTCGTCATGAAACCCAGAAGCTTTGCCAGTGTGCCCTGTATATAGCTTTCTGGCCGCGGACATTCTAGGTCCCCTAGTAAGTCCCTGGTTCTAACTAGGCCTTGACACAGGACATGTAATGAGGTTTCTTCCTCTTTCTTGCAGAAGCGGTATGTCGCATCTTCCCCACTGCATACAAGTACTTATTGAGTTTGCAGTGAACTATTAGGAGCCCCAGTCACTATTTGTCTGACAAGCTTCCTTTCCTAACTAAGAAGTTCTGCAGTCAGCTTTGGTGAATGTTCTTTAATGAACTGTTTGGCCTATCTTTGTCTAGGCATTTACTCCCACAGATCGTTCGTCTCTTTGGTGAGCCACTGTTTAACAGATGGCTTGGCTCTGGCCTTAGCCATCTCAAAAAATGGTTCAGACCCTGTGAACTCTATTGTCTGGCCTATTCATTGGCTTTTTCGTTTCCAGAGTGTCCTGGAACCCAGGCTAATGTCACCCTTTTGGTGCTTGCCAGCCTATTTAGAGCTGTTCTGCAGTCCAAAATCAGGTTGAACGTCACTGGCACTGCTTCCAGAGCTATAAGTGCAGATTGACTATCTGACTATATAACTACCGAATGATAGTTTTCCTCTACTCTTTTGTATTTCTTCGGCACAGTGACATATTGCCGCTACTTTAGCTCGGAACACTGTGCATCGTTTGCAAAAATATCATATATGCCAGCTCCTACACCCTCATCGGTCTTGGAGCCGTGTACCAGATGGATTCCACTCCGAAAGGAGGACCTCCCTCCCAGTCTGCTTTATCTGGAATTTTGACTTTGTATCTCTTTTCGAAATTGTAATAACAGACCATTACGTCGCTCGGCAATCCCAGTATAGGATCTTTTTTGAGCTCGTTTTCAAGTCCTTCATACTAAGTTCTATATGAAATGAAAATGGATGCTTGACCCCTGCCTGAATGAAGACATGCAGAGGTGGCAAATTCAGTAGAACTTCCAAAGCTGCCATTGGGGTGGTCCTCATAGCACTTGTGATACTTAGGCTATGTTATGCTATTCTGGCCTGTTTGGTTCTCGTCCACCAAGCCACCGAACTATAGGGCCTTACCACCTTTGTATATAACCATAAAGTCATCTTGGGATTTAGCCCCCAGTTTTTCCCACACAATTTCCTGCATCTGCCCAATGCAATCGATGCTTTTTGGACTGACTTGACTATATGAGGTTTCCATGTTAGCTTTTGGTCAAAGATGATCCCTAGATATTTCACCTACTTTTAGGCCTTGTAGTAGGTACCCTTTCCTCTATTAATGGGACTATTTGCGTCTTCTCTGCATTTATGGACAAAGGTTCCCTTTTGCAATCACTAAATTTAGTGCTGTCTGAGTTCGTTCAGATATTACCTCACCAAACTTCCCCTTGATGACCACTACTAGGTCATCTGAGTAACCAAGACATATAAAGCCTTCGTTGGTGAGTTTGTTCATCCACTAGGTTCGCCCAGAGCAGAGGTGACTTGCGGGCATCCTCCTCCAGCTTTGACCTCTATAGTCTTGCTGCCTAAAGTGGACATTATTAGGGAGATTTTGTTCAGGTTTTTGGCCAGTCTGTTACTCTTACCTGTATTGTACGCGGGCGCAGCAGCGCTCTGTCACGCTGTTACCTTTATTAAAGGTAACTAATGGCGCTAATAAACGTCAAATAGCGACTACCTTTACCATTAAAAAGACAAACAACCAGACTTGATGTGATTCTTTGGTGGAAGATTTTTAGGTTACAAAAGTTTGTTTGGTTTTACAAAAATTTTGTGTATATATCTATTTTATTTTTTGTTAACCGTGTAGTAGTGGGGTGCCTTTTTACCGTTTTCTTTTTGGTAAACAGATGAAATAAGCTTGCAAAGGCTTGATTTCTTTTATTACTCCACCAAAGATATCTTGCAAAATCATTTGCCTGACTAAATTTATGTTGGGATGTCCGTCTCCCAGTCCTATCACTAAATTAATATTTTACTTCATGATATGGTTAGAAAAGCAAATAAAAAAAGACGAAGGTAAATAAAAAAGTAAGGTTATTTTTACTGCCAAACAATTGCCTATGTTTAGAAGCTCTATTTTTAACCTCTTGAAGTGACCTTTATTTACGGTAACCGTAACCATAAGAGTAACGAAACTTTCCGTTAAAATGCCTGACCAAAATTACCTATTATCCTTTCTTCTAGGCTTGCTTTTATCCAACGACAGATGCAGGGAGCTACCCCTCGACGTCGTTGTGCTTCTACCAGTTAAGTTGTTGTGGCGTTGTTAAAGGCGCCTTCAATATCTAGAAACACTGTTACCGCTATTTCTTTATCCCTTATTGACTTTAAGATTAGCCTGTTTAAATCATCCAGGGCTAGATCTGTTGATTTACCTGGTCGATAGGCGTACTGTCTTTTGCTCAGCGGTCAGTGCAGAAGTACTTCGTCCCTAATGTACCTGTCTAACAGTCTTGTCAGTGTTTTCTGCAGGAAAGATGACAGACAGATTGGTCTGTATGACTTTGGTATTAGGTCTGTTACTCTTCCTACTTTGGGAAGGTACGTGACTTCTATCGTTCTCCTTGCTTTTGGGATGTATCCTTATGCCAGGCAGGCTTTTAAGATCTTGCACAGATGTGGTATTAGCTTATCCATCCTCATTTGTAGAACAATAGAATAGATTCCGTCTACTCCGGGGAACTTAAATGATTGTACAGTGCTCTTGAACAAGGTATAGGTTATATAAAACTGAGTCCACAAACTAATTGTACTTCCATAACCACAAAACCGTATTTATTAAAATTAAAATCCCAGCTGAAGCTGTTCATGAAATTTTTCACACAGTTTTGTAAAAAAAATATTTTTAGCCGATTTTGATCAAATTATTAGCGTGGCAAAAATACACAATTTTTGGTTCATGGTAGACCTTTTAGTACGAAATCGAGATCAAAGCTTGAAAACACCAAGTAACAGTGTGCTGTGCAACGTTTCTACAGCAAAAACATTAACAATAATGCTTTTTCTACAACGTTTTAAAAACGTCATTAAAATGTTTCCACATGTATATTTTTTGCCTGTAACAATATCAACGGCAACTAAAAATACGGCATTTTTGCACATGCATGCAATATTGACTTCCCAACAAGCACTTGGACGTTATATTACATTATGGTCACGTAGGGCAAGAAATACCTGAAGTCGCCTCCGACGTCCATCAGTCTTCCTGAGGACTCGATTTAGCACCTAAGTGGAGAATCAAAATTCGAGTCGTTTCGACGTCGGGTGCTGCACAGTGTTTTGGTCAAATATCACGTCAAATTACGTAGACCCACGACCCAAAGTTTTACTGTGCACACCAAGTTTAAACTTATTAGGTAAAAACTTTTATATGTCTAAACAAACACATCGCAATGAACTGTGGATGACAATAATTATTATCTTAGTTATTGTAGGTAACTGAAAAAAGTTAGTTTTACACATTATGTGGATCCAAATCTTCCAACAAAGGTCAGTTTACTGATAAATATAATTAAAATAGACATTGAAAAAACAGAAACCAACAAAAATAATTCAAAAATATTCAGAAATTAATTTTGAAAATAATTAACCTAAAAATAAAATCTTTATAAGGAAGCCCGTTTCTTATAGTAAAACATTATAGGTATTTAAAAAATGCATTTTAGTTGCCAACAAATAAGTTAATTTACATATACTAAAATGTACTGTTGTAATGGCGGATCGATAGTAGTATAATTGTAGGTCACGCACCCACGTCGGTGGACCTCGGAATAGTTACATTTATTAAATAAAAGTTTGGCAACGTCAATTTTATTACAATTCTACTTTAAAACTCATACTAAATATAACGTCTCATGAATTGGACGTTATACCGAGTGTCCCGAGGTGAGTGGCCTATAAGATTATTTTGTAAACTATACAATAGAAACTTTTAAACTTTCTATTCTAACATAAGTCCATGTAAAGTATATTTATCAAATACTTTCGTATTTGCAGTGTTGCCATTTACAGGAAATCTTGGCAACAACTAAATTTATTGACGTCCGTTTTCACTTTGGCCCGTCCTTGAATTTTATTCTAAAAATTGTCTGAAAGATGGATGGATTAAAATAAATATTAATGATGATGTTTACCTAAACTAATTTTCGTAAATACGCATTTTGAATATTTACAATTTTTTTGCGAATGATACCCCATTAAACTACACGCCCCTCAAAAATTTGGGATCTTTACGATTTTTATTTATTTTTCTTTTGAGGTTATATTTACTTTTTCGAAATATTATTTTCCAAACAAGTGTGTGAGCACACATTTAATGGATCTTCCATCAGTTTATGCATATTTTATACTGTTTCTAAATGTTTTTTTTTACATAATAGACAATTAAAGTGGCAAAAATAAAGAGTGCTTAATCGTAATCGTATCTTAGTGCGCACGCTCAGAACGGATACGTCGTACAACAGCGACTACGTCTCACCTATCTCTACGACCACCCTTGCAGTGTGCATACGAAGCTAGCGTATCGTAACTATTTTGTTATCTGTGGGTTTTCATAAATGCCTGATCCACAATTTCACTCCTTCTATTTCCATTCTATTCCCTTCTTACTTTTTTCGACAAAAAAGGAAATAGAAGTGAGCGACATGAAGTACAACTGTGCATCAAGCATTGCAGATCCCACGAACCTTTCTTTATTTTTAAAAAAAAATGGTTTGGTTTCGTCGCACAAATTTAACTCTTTTTTTTAAGGACGCTTTCACACATCAAGGATACTCTATCAACCAGAAATCAAAAATAGCTTGCCAACTTTAAGTGTCTAATATAATCATGGCTGCTCACAATTTTTCCGTTTTTGACAGGTTAACCGATTTGTTTAGGGTAGTTCTGGTGGACAACTAGAAACATAGATTTTTAGGGCGGCCGATCCAGGAATACCGAGATTTACGCAACAGCCTAACCGCGATCGAAACTATAAACGCAAAAGCTTTTTGGTTGAGAGGTGTTTTGTATGTGACATTTGCAGTTGTCGTTTTCCATTCGTTTTAGCTGAATAAGGTAAAAAAATGCTAAAATTTCTTCCTGTTTGGACAGCTGAAATTTAGCTTTTATTTTAATATTAAATAAATCTGTAATAGCGCGTTCCTATACAATCTTGCATTGGAAAAAAATTTTGATATAACAATAGGTTGCTATTATTGTGATTATTGTTACTTAAGCTATATAGCTACCTTACAGCAAACACGTAGGTGCCACACCGTGTGTACAGCTATGGATCAGCTTTAAAATCTAAAGTGTCTAGACTGTGTTACTTGGGACGTATTTTGACGTTCCTATTTCTTAGATTTTAATATTTTTTGAGTATAGTATTAGGCATGTAAAGTTTTACATTTTTTATTTTAGCCAGCAAAAAGAAATATTGTTTTTCAAACTTTGATTATGAATTCTAGCTCACCCTGTACATATTAAAAGGTCTGCCGTGAAAACAAAATTTGCATTTTTGCCATACCAATAACATATTAAAATTTTGTCAAAATCGGTTAAAAATATTTTTTCTTACAAAACTGTGTGCAAAATTTTACGAACAGCTTCAGCTGAGATTCTAATAAATACGATTTTGTGGTCATGGAAGAGTCCCTATTCAAAAAGTACAATAAATTTTTGGAGTTTGATATAACCTGTACCTCATCAACAGCACTGTGATTGGAATTTATTGATTGCCCATCTTATTTTGTTGAGTCTAACGATCTCCGTGGCTAGTTTCCGGTCTTGTCGATTTGGCCTTTGGTAGCTTTTATCGGAGAGACCTAGATTAATATATATTAATTAATGTTCACCATTCCTTTTACTAACATGAGTAAACAATAAGTCGTAAAGAATTTACCTTTTCCAACCAGCCAGAGGCTGAATGGTTGAATTTCGAGCGCGCAAACGTTGTGAAGTGAACGTTCCCCGTTAAATATAAAATAATTATTTATATGCTTATGACTCTCGAAATAAGGCCGTTCGTCTGCCGCGGTACAAGATATCAAGTTCGCATGGTTCCTGGGTGGATGGGATCGGTGAACGTTGGTTCTGAAATATTACAAATATATTCCGTGTGCGCATTCATATGCGTTCACAGGTCAAGAATCCTGTCCCAGAACGGAAATGTCAAAATCAAATTATACCTGTATGTAAACACGCATGCTCGCGCAAGTACAAGCGAACGGGGTCCCTATAAAAAATCCTAATCCAAATTTGGCAGAAACATAATTTGTCAGAATTTAGAAGAAAAGAAAGTAATTCGAAAAAAATTGTCTCGAAAATAAAATGACGGGAAAATCAAATCGCTAGAAAATATATGCATAGAATTAAATTTAAACGAAACATATTTTCATAGAAACACAAAATGTAAGAAAATATTTTTAACGAAAATAATTTGATAAAAACATAATAATGCCGAACCACAAAATTGAAGAACCCAAATCTGGCCGAAAATGATTTGAACCGATATCCACGAATTCATTTGCTACGTTGCAAGGCTTACGGCAGGGCATAGTCGAAGTAATTTAACTTTAACCACCCCCTAACCCCAAATTTCTTTATAATATTGTATTGTCATCGAAACTACATTACAAAAATGAGTCGCAAGATTTCATAAACAGTTAGACAGCCAGTACCCACATTCTGTGTGCTGTCGCTTTCCACCTGTCGAATTCTAAGGCGTTTTCTCGCGTTGAAATTATTTTGAAATATTATTTGAAACTATTTAGATGTGACGTCATCATTTAGAACCGAGAAAAAATAAGTAGTTCAAAACGCTGACGTAGTTTAGTGTAACCTCACTTTTTTCGTTTTTCTGTTTATTTTTTTGGTGTTTAAAATTAAAATGGATCAACTACTGGATTATCTAACAAAACCTTCGAGTGTACGGCCCGTTTTACAGGGATACCATGAAGAATGGCTAACAAGATATCTAGAATACGATTTTTCATACATTTTCACGCAAAAACAAAAAAAAATCGGTTAAAACAAGAATGTAGAATTTTGACGTATCTTCTACGCACGCGTCAGTTTTGAAACTAGAGTGGATTCCGTTTCAAAATATTTTTAACCCGTTTCGATGTGACGTCACCGTTGCAACGCGAGAAAACAATTGTTTCAAACTTTTTAAAAACATTTTAAACAATTTCAACGCGAGAAAACGCCTCTACTGTAGATATGCACCCCTTATTAGCAGTTCGGTCGAAGTCGAGTTTAGTATTCAAGTACTTTTCATCCTAAAATTATTTAAAAAATTCTAGGGACTTTGTTATTTTTCCTAGATTTTTAAGAGATATTTTGTACTTTTGTGTTTAATTTTCTTGGTTAATGTCATTTTTTCCTTGTTTTTCCATTGGAAAATTTTTGATTTTGTTTTTCTTGTGGCTTCCCGGCTCTTGTGTGTTTTTATCTTTAGAGGTCAGAATTACATGCATTTAAAGGTCGCTTTATACAGTAACATGGCTATTTTACATTAGGTATCATTGTTTCATTAAAAAGAAATCGACCTCTATGAATGCTTTATGTTTTAAATGTTAAGGTGCATTCATAGTTCCGCAACGCAAGCCCTATGCCGCAAAACGTAAGACGCAACAGAAATAATCATACAGGAACGCGTGTTATCATTCATAGAATGATTGCGCCTATATCTTTTTTTATATTTATCTCTATGAATCATTACATAAGTTTCCACATGTTTATTTCTGTTAAGTCTTACATCTGGCGGCCTATGGTCGAGCATATGGCTTTCTTTGCGGGACTACGAATCCTGCTTTATTTTAGAAAATTCTGCGTTATTTCTTAAGTTATTTATCTTAACATTTTTTTGATGTTTCCTTTCAATATCAACAACAAAATCGCATTCCAAAGAGAAGCACATTTAGAAGAGATAAGATTATTTAACATTGAGTGGCGAAGGATGAGGGAGAAGTGTAACCCTTTTGATGATTTACGGGATGATATTTTTAAAAGAACATTTATATTAAATAAAGACTTGGCACAATATGTGTACAAACTCAATTGCGGAAGATATAGATACCACAAATAACACTGTGGCAGTTCCATCTATCTGGAAGTACTTTGGTGTTTCGTATTTTTATGTAACAGGATCGTACCAGCACTCTCTTGGGCAAAACTACAATGTTAGTTTTTCCCAGCCAGTTGTGTCACGATCAATATAGGCAGTCACAAACGCTATTGTACTAAGATTAGAAAACATATGGGTTAAATTTCCCATAACTGATGAGGAAAAAGCTGCAGTCAAGGGAAGATTTATATATGCAACAGGTTTTCCTGGTGTTTTGGGAGCAGTAGACTGTACTCATGTGGCAATGCTGCCACCACATGAAGAGGACCATAATTATAAAAATTTCCATTCCAAGAATGTACAGTTGGTAAGTTTCTACTTTAAAGTATTTCCTAAGTAAATAATACTTTAATATGAATACCTTTAATAACTGTTAATTGTACATGGACTGTTAGTATAACATATAATAATTTTCTGTGATCATAGGGAATGCAGTGACTCTGTGGCAGGGAGATTATTTATTAAAGGAACAGAATTTATAGAAGGGGCATGTGTAAGTCCGTAGGATTTTGAATGAAGGAGTTTTGTGTCTATGTGGGATTGATAGCCCTTTATTCACACAATCAAGTGTTACCGGGGGGTTGATATGACGTCATCTTTCAAGATGGCGGCCATAAATCATAAAAAATACAACTTTTGCATCCGGGGCACGATTATACCCGATTCCATATAATTTGAAGACGAGGATTCCAAAAAATTTACTTTTAAGGTGATTCGAGCTCAAATGACCTTGAAAATCGCAAAAAAAACAGAACACCAACTTCAAATGTAACTCAAACTATTAGGCATATACGCCAAATTCGATCCTTAGTGTTGTATGGAGTTTGAAGCTTCATGACCTTGAAAATTACTAGATAAATTAACATATTTCAAAAATAATATACTAAATGGCGGAATTTATCAACTATTGAAGCGAAGAGGACCAAATTTGGTAAGAAAGACAAAATGGTCAAGTCCAACAAAATTGTTAAGAAAAATTTTGTTTAGCTATAATGCGTTTCAATATGGCGGCTGTTATATAAAAATGGTGAGTTATAACCACATTTTATTTTATCCAATTTCGTTAAAAAGCAAAAATGGCAAGTTGACCAGCAATTCTTGTTAACTTATCACCGCTTAGTATGAAAAAAAAGTTTACTTGATGCATGACCTTTATTGACCTTGAAAATACCATGTAAAAGTGAGAAACCAGCTTTGTGTAGTATTTTTTCCAATTTTCCACTACCCAAAAACTTGAAGTGGCGGAGATGAAATTAACATCTTAGCCATAACTAAAGCTTTCATTCTAAATGATTCTACAATATTTTTTGATTTGGCGTCCACGATGTTTATGCTATACCCCAGTAAAAATGACCTTTATGCCTGTCGTTTTTATTAAGTTTTGAAACTGTAAATTTTATGTTCTACTTACTTGTCTAGCCAACAGTCATTTAAATTACCTATGAGAGAGTTAGCAGAAGTTAGATATATAACACCGTATGCTCGACCAGGTGTTTTAGATGCTATTTTCCAAAATGGCGGTCAAACAAGCATAAAAAATTCTAATTATGCCACTAGAGCATAACTATACTTGTTTTGTTCGCATCCGTGTAGTTAATAAAAAGGACAGGCATATAGGTCATTTTTACCGACCGTATAGCATAAACATCTGGGACGCCAAATCAAAAAAAAATGTTAGGGGGGTTAAAAATGAAGTGTTTGTTTATGGCTAAGATGTTAGTACCATATCCGGCGCTTAAAGTTTTTGCGTAGTGGTTAATTGGAAAAAATACTACAAAAAGCTGGTTTTTCAATTGAACATGGTATTTTCAAGGTCAATCAAGGTCATGCATCAACTAAAATTTTTTTTCATAGGAAGCGACGATAAATCAATAAGAATTTATGGCCAACTTGTCATTTTTGCTTTTTTTACGAAATTGGATAAAATAAAATGTGGTTATAGGTCGCCATTTTGATATATCAGCCGCCATATTGAAACGCATCATACCTGAATCAAATTTTTTTAACAATATTATTGGACTTGACGTTCTCATGTTTCTTATCAAATTTGGCCCTCTTCGCTTTAATTGTTGATGTGTAGCGCCCTTAAGTATGTAATGTTTGAAATATGTTAATTTTACCGGGCTATTTTTCAAGGTCATGAAGCTTCAAACTACATCAAGCTCTAGGGATCGAATTTGGTATATCTAAATTATATAGTATGATTATATAGTTTGACTTAAATTTAAAGTTAGTCTGACAAAACGTCGAGTTATTAAGATTTTTTAAAGAGAAAATGGCAAAAATCTTGTTTTTTGCGATTTTCAAAGTCATTTAAGCTCGAATGACCTTGAAAGTGAATCGAGTATCATCATGCCTCGATTGCGAAAGTTGAAACTTTTATGATTTTTGGTCGCCATCTTGAAATGTGACGTCATATCAACCCCTTCTACACGGATGCGAGCAAAACACCCGGTAACACTTGTGTAACTAAAGAGCTATCAATCCCACATAGTCACAGAACTCCATCATTCAAAATCCCACGGGATAGAAATTATCGACATATGCTTCTTCACTTTTAAAAACAATCGTCTCTTAATACTTAAGTGGGAAATGAATATTTAACATAATTTTCTGTTTGTTTTTTTATTCAGTACACTTAAATTTTCATAAAAAAAATTGAATAACATTTACAAAACAAAACATGTATTGTGTTTAAAAACAAAAATTGTAATTTTAATAATATTTTTCTTTTTAGATTTGTGACTATGACCTCAGAATTTTGAATGTAAATGCTCAATACCCTGGTGCTACACATGATGCCTTTATCTGGCGAAATTCAGCTGTAAAGGATCATTTGGAAGCAGCCTATAATGCAGGTATGTTCATTTAAAACAGTGGTATATTAAAGTTCTACAAGATGTTTTATAATTATTACTTAATTATTCTGTGTATGTATAGACAAACATTGAAAATAAAACAGACCTATGTTTATATAAAAAAATTATTAGGTAAAATGAAGTTTTTTTTTAATATTTTTTAGGGGATCACAACTCTTGGCTATTAGGTGACTCTGGATACCCATTGAAACACTCCATAGTCTAGATTTATCGATGGGCATGTACAAACTAGAAATTGTATAGAACGTTGGAATGGAGTATTAAAATCAGATTTAGATGTCTTTTAGGAGAAAGCGTTTTGAAATATTGTCCAGAAAAATTTGGGAACATAGTAAATGTTTGTGCAATTCTGCATAACATATGTATAGATGCACACCTTTCTTTGGATGAACATATGATCGAGGATGAAGGAGTACCCAATGATATATATGAGAATAATGTACATAATAATGTTTTCAGACAGGGCCAGGCTGTTAGGAGGTCTATTGTAAATAATTATTTTGGAAATTATGTAATATTTTTAAGCATTTCATTTGTTGTACAATATATGATTAAAATTGTTTTTTTTACTCTTTTAATATGTAAGTCCTGTTAACACAACAATCAAGAACTACAACAGTGTAACTTAATAACTAGCTTACAATTTGACATTGCAGAAAAACTTTAAATGTTTTTGAAAAGGATAAAATTCTTTGATAACGGCAGTAGAATTTCTGCCGAAACGTCAGATAAGTACTTAGATTCTAGTTAGGATTTGCGTGTGTGTAGGCAAATTTTTTATCTTATTTAAAAACCACTGACAAACGAAAAAAATAGGAATTTACGCAGTGGGTTTTAACATATTTTTGAAAAAAATTCCTTAACTTAGTGGCGAAAAACCCAAAAAAAGTAGTTTCGACATTATGAATCCGCCACAAACATATAGATTTTATTTATAATAAAATCTGTTGTCTTAAACAAACTAAAAAAAAAATATGTTTTTAGTTTAACTTAAACAGATATTTTTTGATATTATAAAGTCAAAAATAATGTAGTTCGGTTAAATTTTTCAAATTTGTGAATACAAACTAACTTATTTAATATAGACATTGCACAAAAACTTGAAATATGAGTTAAAACAACGCTAATGCTAATAAAAAAGCTTTCATGTCTTTAACAAACTAATAAAAATACAAGTATCTAACTTCAACTTACTAACTACTTATCTACTTTTGACATTTTGACAGAGAATTTGTTTTTGTGAGATCTTTTTAACTCTTTTTACAAGGCAAAATTAAAGTTATTCTTTTTTTTAACAAGAAAGTTTTTTTTTCAAATAGCATCTTCTGTATAGACAAAATTTAAACAAAAATGACTTATTTGACTTCTCTAGTTTTAACATAATAATTTTAAGAATATAATAAAAAATGAAGAAACAGAAATTATGTTCCTCCCTTGGTGAACTGATATGTTTTGACCTAACGTGGCACAGCCCTAAGTCGCAATATTTTTTAATATTGTGACTGATTCCTGGGTCATATCTTCAATATTTTTTGAAACCCTTGGGATATTTTTTATTTTTAACCTTTTACCTCTTTTAATTGGAGGCACCTTTGTTCCTTCACGGCAACAGTAATATTTAGCATTTTTTGTAAACATGAACTATTAGTTTTTAAAAAATTCCCGGGAGTCGGTCAATATTTGAACACTTGCTTTTTAGTTTTGTTACGTTTCAGTTATTTTATTAACCATCATCAGAAAAAATCGCTAAATATCGGATAGTCCTAATATAAAGCAGGGGTGTTTGTTGCTCTTCCAAAGGAGGAGGCGACAATAAATATTTGAAGACCACGTCGCATCTAAAACTTTAATTAAGTCAAAATAGTTAAGTTACACATTAGCATGGGAAAATGTTTGTAAAAGTTAATGTGTAATTAAAATATTTTGACTTGACGCAGACAACAATTTAATATCAATAATCTTATGAAGAAGAAAATTTGAATTTTTTTGGCTAAGATAAAATTCTGTGTGCACTCTTTAAATTTTTTAAAAGCTGTGTTGCAAGCATAATTTTGCAAAGATAAAGTATTTTTTCTTACAAAAATGATCATAAATAATAAAAATTAAAAATCTAGAAAAACTTAAAACCAATAAAGGCAAAAAGGAACAATTTGTTTCTACAACAATAGCATGAACGGCTTCTTGTAACTAGGTATCTATTACAATTTAAGTAAGTAAGTATACACTTACATTTTGACATGAATTTTGAAATATCAGTGAGCGCTGAAATGATAGAATTTCTAATTAAAGCTGAGGTGATGGATATCCTAACTCCGCAACTTCTTCATCACCTTCAAAACCTTTTTTTCCCAACCCCTACCAGTTTGAGTTGATAATTGTTTAATCTTAAAAGTTTTGGCTTTTACTTTGCTTTTCCAGTCAGTAACTTTCTAAAAAATTGAAATACAAAGTTAATAACGTCAAGAATCTTGTTTTTAAAAAAATTATAAAAAATCTACGGAGACCCAGATATGTGACAAAACTCAGAGTTTAAAGAAAATGTGTGATTCGGTTTGATTTAGATTCAAAGAAAAAGAAAGGATTACCCTTATAGGTTTACAATTATTAGATAAAACCATCCTTTGAGATATGGTAACCACTTCAAATTGGTTTATTAATGCTTTACTTAAAAAAGAAGTAGGTAAACACCAGAAAAACAAATTTTGCCTTTTTCATACACAGACAAAAAGGTGACTATAATGATAGGGCTATGGCTAAAGTTACAACAGTCCCTATCTCTTTTACTCTGTCGTAAAAAAACACCATTTTCCAGTTTGTCTCTAGAAAATTAACAAAGTTACATATTAGGGACTTATCGGACATTATAGGCTGACTTTAATAAATTCGACACTATTTTTGACAGTTCCACACAAAGGTAAACAATTACTACATATTTTTAGGCACTTGGGGGACGGCGGCCTCGCGGCGCTCTTCTTAGTTGCTAAAGCTAATCATTTGATGGCGGCGCTGTCAAAATAATGTTGACTTAACACAATGTTTGTGCTTGCCTTTAATAAAGAATGGCATTAACTTTAATTTGTCAACATTATGAATGGCACAATATGAGCATGTTTAGATGACATGTTTATATAACAAAAATGTCAGAAACCTTTTAACCTTCGTGCGGAACTGTCAAAAATAGTGCTGAGTCAGGCTATGCCGACTTTATGTATCGATAATAATATTTATTCAAATTTAAACTAACCTAACGAAACAACCCAAAAAAAGTGGTATCCTAACTTTTTTTTGGTTATTGTATTTATGCTTGTAACTTTGCTCAGGCATTGATTTCAAAATTCAACTTATATACTTACCCTTCTTTATTCGGCAATGGACTTCTCACCAAGCCCCAACCCATTTAATTTGGTGGCAACTTTTTCCCACAGAGCATTGCTTTCTGCCTTTCCTTGTGTCCCATTAAATGTCCCAGTTATAAGGTTGGGATGCTTTTCACTAATATTTAAAAAAACTTCCCAGTGTTGGGATCGCTAAATGCAACTGAAAAACTACACTGTGGTTTTGGCTCATTCAAAGTCATGTAGAAATGTCGAAATCAACACCACCTAAGGTAAAACAAAAAAGAAGTTAAAAAACCTCCAGTTCAGTTACTTCAACCGAAAAGAAACTAAAAAACAAAAGATCAAAAGATCTTGGCTGGAAATAACGAAAATTCATAATGAGCCCACGCTGGTTACCCAGGGCGAAACATCGTTTAATCATTTCTCTTTTCGCTTTGATCTTTTGTGTGTTCCTTGTGGGATGCTCATCCAAGTTTGAATTTTCGTTATTTCCACCCAAGATCTTTTGATCTTTTGTTTTTTAGTTTCTTTTCTTTTGAAGTAACTGACTTGGAGGTTTTTTAACTTCTTTTTTGTTTTAATTGCCTTAGGAGCATAATCCTACTGGAAATATTAACACGCCAGGACGAATTCGTATCAAATAACTTTGATAAGTACCAGTGCGGAACGATGCCTATTTGTGAGTGGTTCAAGGTTGGAAATCAAAGTGTATGATGGTTTTTAATGATGTATAGTGGAGGGTGACCAGTGAAACTACTGATGAGCCCACGCTGCTTACCCAAGGCGAAACATCATTTAATCATTTCTCTTTTCGCTTTGATCTTTTGTGTGTTCCTTGTGGGATGCTCATCCAAGTTTGAATTTTCGTTATTACCACTTAAGGTGTTGTCTTTTCGGAAAGGCGGGGAAAGGGGAAAATCGTGTAGAAAAGTGAACACGGAATACTAAAAATTGAAAGCGACATGTCGTTATGAAATTCTACAGTACACAGAATGTGGGTCCAGAAACTGTGAAGTTAAATAAAATCGTCTGATAAAAAAATCCCCGTGTCATCTTCCAAATAGAAATTTGTCAACGCCGCAATTCAGGGCCTAAGGCACCCTAAAGATTTAAATTTAACGAATGCGCAATAGCGATTCAGCTTGTGGTTCTGTTAAATTAAGGATCGGGCATATTATTTCCTATCAATAAAATTTGTTGGTCGGGTGTTTTTCGTTTCTAGACAATTATTTTCGATAGTTTTGTAATTCCGATACTTTAAGGTTCGGGAAAGTTACAAACGGTTAAATTATATTCGTGTCTTTTAAGGATCGCGAGTAAAATAAAATTATATAAAATTATCCATCGTATCCATTCTTCTCTGGGTCTTTTACTTTCGTTCATATTTCGTTTGAACGTTATGTTTTCCGTTCAATTGCGTTTCGGTTTTTGTAAATTCGGCTTTTTTGTAAGTTCCCGGCGAACGTCGGTTAACGTTGATAATAGACACTTAGAGGGATTTACGAAGATCTAAAACAGTACCCCCCACAGGTCTAAATATTCACACCTGTGGGGGGTGCTAAATTGTAAAACAAATTTTCAAAAAACACGTACCCATACAGAAAATCCACAAAGTTATTCATTATTTTTTATTGTTATTACAAAATACCATTGAAAAACTGCTTTTTTTCTCAAAATTAATTTTGAAATTAAAACATTGAGGTTATCTAAAAGCTTAGTCAAGAAAACTTTCCTTACTCATTTCAAAGCTGTAGCTTTTATCAGTAGAGGTTGGTGCAAGTAAGAGATCCGAACTCGCTGTTTATGATTTGAACGCAGCTAATATTTTGGAACTGACATTTCGAGAGTGACAGAAATGTAAACAAAACTTGCATTTAAGTTTTTTAATACATTTCATAAATAAACACCTTTTTAATAAATACAAAATTAATCTACTCCGTATTTTATTATTACCCACCTAAATTATTGTGTGACATCAAGTACTAATTGGAAAAATTAATTAACAAGGGTAAGTTTTAATTAAAGTGATATGTAATTCCAATTTTAATTTGTTCTACATAATGTTTACTATTTAAACCCCGCGTGTGTTTAAATTTTTTAATTTTCTTTTCTTCTAAATTGAAACTTTTTTCTTAAATCCAACAAAAGATTGTGTTAAGATGATTATTCAGTAAACAAAATTATTAAAATTCTTCTTATAAATCAAACTATGTCCAAAACTCAAGGAGGGTTGGTTTAAAATGCTTAAAACCAAAAATTTCACTTAAACTTAGGACCGTTCTAAAATAGACTAAACCCTTTTAGTAAAGCCCACCGTTAAAGTTGCACAAATAGAGAGTGCTTAATCGCAATCGTATCTCAGTCAACACCGTACTCAACTAAAAAGCCAGTTAACTCATTTTCGTTTTAGTATCCTTTGGTCTATGATCGGTGCCATATTGACAACAAACTGACAGAAAATCCATGTTTTACTTGTCAATTTGGTTATAAAAATGGCAGCCACAATAGGCTAAAGGGCACTGAGGCGGTAGGAGTTAACAGGCTTTTTAGTTGAGAATGGTGTTGTCTCAGTGCGCATACTGAGAACGGATACGCCGTACGACAGTAACAACGTCTTACCTATCTTCTCTACAACCACCCTTGCAGTATTCGTACGCAGCTAACATACGCTAACCATTTTGTTATCTGTGGGTTTTCATAAATGCCAGAGTCACAGTTTCACTTCTTCTATTTTCCATTCAAGTTCCAGTTCCAGTATTGGGGCCCATACTGTTTATTTTGTATATAGATGATCTCAATTCTGAAACTGGAGACAGTAATTTGGTGTGTTATTGCGACGATTCTACGGTTACTGTAACTGATAAGTCTGAACAAATGTTGGAATCTAAATGCAATAAAACACTATTTAATATTACTCGTCAACAAAATTCATTGTACATAAATCTAGAAAAAAACAACTACTTAAGGTTTCACTTTCCATTAAGTAGACGCAATATGGACGTTACCATTTCAGTACACAACAAAAATTTAACAAATGAAAATGCTGTCAAATTTTTGGGAATACATCTGGATGACAACCTCAGATTAATAAAAAAAATGAGACATAACAGTAAACAATATTACCCCGATCAACCAGCCACAATATTTATTTACCCATAAAATACATGGTTGCCAATTTACCGCGGGTTTCTCCAAAAACAAAACAATTCATAAACTTTAATTAATAGTGACACCTTACCTGAAGCCAGGGAGGCATTGGTCTTGATGCTTGTGTGCATTAATTCTTTCTTGAAAAAATAATATTGTTAAGCAATGAGTAGAGAGTTTATAAGGTAGTTTATTTTTACTTTTAATAAAGATTAGTATATCTGTATAAGCATTTAGTAGTTTTTATTTTTTGTAATACATAATGCGAAGTGAGTGAATATCTATTCGCCATCTTAAAAAAAAAAACATTTTTGAGGTCAAAATATTTTACAGAATCACATAGGCAATATAATGCACTAATTTTCTATAATGTGGATAAAACCGTTTTTGAGATATTTACTCTGAGACAACCTTATTTTTTTGCCTTTTGACTCCTGTTTCCCTAAAATTAAATGAAAAACTACTAGTAATTAATTTTTTACCTCTTCCTTAAATTTTCCTTGTGTTCTGTATTCAGAAATGAACATGCAATCAATGTGTAAAGAATAAAATTTGTTGGCCTCAAAATTTTCGTAATTAACAAAATAAAGATTTTTTAACATCTCTTATAAAAGTACTCTTAACTTGATAAATAAAGTTTATTCCACTAAAAGAAACAGGCGTTATTATCATAGCGAAAAAAAACGCTTAATAAGCCGTTTAATAACATTTTTTTTTTGAAAAAACGTTATATTACTACTTATGTAATGTTTTTTCGGACAAAAACGTTATAAAACGGGTTATTAAGCGTTATTTTTCGCTATGAAAATAAGATTTTTTTAAATTTTGTTTTGTGGGATACTGTACAATTAAAAAAAATATATAACAGCCATCTTGAATAATGGACCTAAAAAATATTTCAAGTGCTCTTTGTTAAACTTTTGATCTGTTCGTAAATACCTACATTCCTTAAACTAAACTTTCTACAGTAAATCTATTTTCTGTGGTTATGCAAGTTCTGGCAGTTAATTCTTTTGAATAAGAAAATCCGACCAACCCTACCTTATATCTCGTTTTCACATTTATATATTTAAATTAAAATTAACGCCTCCACTGGTAATGGGAAAAGCAATTTTTGACAGTGTTGAACATTTTATTGCTCTATCTCTTTTCTGTTCATATAATCGTCCAGAAGGGTGTTGGATTGTAAACACTAGAGGATTTCAATAGGGAATGTTTGGTCTCTTTTTAGTTATTAGTATGAGATGACAACCTTAATTGGAGGAACCATTGTGCGAGGATGAGTTCTTTTCTGGGAAGATCATACTTCCGTTTTAAAAATCTAAAAACTGTCTTGAACATTGACAAACTAAAAACAATGGTCAGGTTGAATCTCGTTTACGTTATGGTATCATATTTTGGGGAGCATCTTTGGATTGGGAAGAAGTCTTTATTAAACCAAAAATGCTTTTAAGATGTATGCTTGGATTGCCCCAAAGACACACTTGTCGTAATAGTTTTGTTCAATTTAAAATTCTCTCTTTGCGTAACTTGTATTTGTTCGAATTGCGCAAGTTTGTCTTTTCTAGAAAACAAACTCTTGAATGTAATAAGGATGTGCATATCTTTAATACTAGACAAAAAAATCAATTAAGAGTTCCTTTTCATAAAAGCAAACTTGGGGAACATTTGCCTATAGTTATTGGCATAAAGGTTTTCCAACATTTACCTAAAACTTTACAAGAGATCAAAAAATTAAATCATTTTAAAACTCTAATTAAGTCGTTTTTTATTACGAATCCTTTTTATAATATAAATGAATATTTTTCTAAAACATAAACCGTGTACAAAAAAAAAAAATACGAAACATTTAGTTAAATGTAATATTTAATTACTGTTAAGAGAAAATTACTTGTACTATGTTATTTTGACGTGTTCCATACTATTTAATAGTCAAAGGAAAATAAAGATTTATTGTATTGTATTGTATTGTATTGTATTGTATTCTATTGCCCTCTCACTTCTTTCGACAAGGAAGAAAATAGGAGTGAGCGACATGAAGTAAAACTATGCATCAAGCACTGAACTAGAATTGGTTTGGTCGCGTCGTACGTTATAAGCACAACATTAACCCTTTTTTTAAGTACGCTTTCACGAATGCATCAAAGATACGCTAGCAACAAGAAATTAAAAATGGCTTGTCAAATTTAAGTGCCTAATATATCTTACGATGTCGGTACGATACGAAAATGTTTGACCATATTAGTTTAGAACTGGGGCGTAGTAACGTCAATTACTAGTAGGCTATTAACGACCCGATTACGACAGGCGTTAAACAAGGATGTGTTATTGCGCCCACCCTATTCTCTATATTTCTAGGTGCCATGCTTTACCTTGTTAAGGAACATCTACCGCCGGGAGTGAAAATTCTATATAGATTCGACGGTGGCCTACTTAACCTAGGCAGACTGCGAGCAAAAACTAAGGTCTCGACGACCTCGGTAATCGAACTGCAGAGGAAGGTCTACAGCTGGTCATCAACGCATTTAACCAAGAATACAAAAGCATTGGCCTAGAGGTAAATCTTGCCAAAACGCAAATTCTTCACCAACCAGAACCAGGTACGAATCCCCAAGCTCAAAAAATTTCCATAAATGGCCATCCTCTGCAGAACGTGGAACATTACCCATACCTTGGGAGCCACCTATCATCAAATGCAACTATTGTCACAGAAACACAGCATCGCCTAAAATGTGCTAGCGCAGCGTTCGGACGGCTTTCGAAGAGAGTATTCAACAATCACGACATCAATGCGGAGACCAAGCTTCATGTCTACAACTCTAACATATGGATGCGAAACGTGAACCACCTACAAAAGGCGTATCAAACGACTCGAAAAATATCACCAAAGTTGTTTAAGACGAATACTGAGAATCAAATGGCAAGACCGACGAACATACATAAGTGTTTTAGAGGAAGCCAGAACAACTAGTATAGAAGCCCTTATCTTCAAGAACCAGCTTCGTCGGACTGGTCAAATTATCCGCATGCCTACGAAACATGTCTCCCAAAGCAGATGTTTTATGGACAACTGAATGAGGGAAAGAGAAATCAAGGAGGTCAACAAAAAAGGTACAAGGACGTTCTCAAAGGCATTATAATGAAGGGTCACATCGATATAAACAACTTCGAGACCACGGCAAACGATAGGGATTCATTCATGGCGCCGAACAGTCTGTGAGGGATCACAAACTTCTGAGGAGCAACGATGTAGACTAGAGACGGAAAAGAGAGAACGTAGAAAGGAGCGACAAAATGGAAGAATGGATGACCAACAACACCCGGCTGCTGCCCGAGACTGGGTGTGCCAGGACTGTGGAAGGGTGTGTGGCTCGAGAATTGGCTCAAAAAACGCACAATAGATAGCGACGAACAGAATAGAGGAAAATCATACTCGGTATCGAGTGATTCCTTATGATGATTAACGACAGCGTCAATTATTTTTACGTAGGCCTGACGTAATCCGACGGGATATTGTTGCTTGGGATGATTAACACATATCAACTTTTAAGCCAATAGAGCAATTTAACAAAAATAATATGGCCGATCCAGTATGAGAAAGCGTTTGATCGAGTACCACACAAAAAGCTCATAGAATCGCTAAAAGATGACCGAGATCTAAAGATAATGCCCAATCTATACTGAAACCAGACTGCTCAAATAAAGATGGATGGCCAACTGTCCGAAGAGGTCAAAATAAAAAGAGGTGTGCGCCAAGGTTGTATATTGTCTCCGTTGTTGTTTAATATCTATAGTAACAAAATAATAGAGAATGCACTTCATAACTGTGAAGAGGGTCTGACCATAAACGGCATAAAAATCAACAACCTACGATATGCCGTCGACAATGTCATAATAGCAGACACGTTGGAAGGCCTTGCAAGAGTTGTTGAATCAAATTGCTGCCAAAATTTCGCAATTTGAGCTTAACTTAAATGTTGGGGACACAAAATTGATGGTCATATCCAACGAAAAGAACATCAGTATGTCAGAAGTAAATGGGCAGCAAGTCGAACGCGTGGATTCATACAAATACTTGCCTCCTCAATGAGAACTGGCACAACATGCAAGAAGTTCGTGCAAGAATTGAACAGGCCAGATCGTCTTGAAATCAGTGTTGTATAGTCTCGATCTTAATATCACTCTCCGAATTCGTGTGCTTGAAACTGACTGAGTCCATGTGCAAAAAGTAAGAGGCATTCGGGATGTCGTGTTATGGTAGAATACTAAGGATATCTGGGATGTACAGAGTAACTTATGTAGATGTTTTGCTTAGAAAAATCTTGAAGTTGTATTTACCATCAAAAAACGAAAAATTGAAGGCAGAAGAGGTCCGGGTCGTAGACGGATATCATGGGTTCAAAATCTTAGACAATGGTATGGTGTTAGTACTACGACACCTTTCCGAAAAGCAGTGGACATGGTACAGATCGCGCTGATGATAGCCAACGTTCGAAGAGAGCATCGCACTTGAAGAAGAAGAAGCTCCAATATGGCCGCTGTAGGATAAACAAACCGTTTTTCCATAAGACGTAATACTAACTTAAATCAAAAGTTTGGCAAAGTGGAAAAAGACGCAGATTAAGCAAAGGGATTTTTTTATTAGAGTAACCTTTCTGAATCAGGAAAAAAAAGCATTTTGCGTTTTTTTAACAATAAACTCAAAAGTCGCAAAAGTGTAATTACAGATAACGTCATCTCTCTCAAATCAGATAGCGCAACTGTCTCTCTTCAAGCCGATCTGGCCCAATCTTCAGGCGGAACTGCGAGGGACAATCCCTATCCACACTGTGTAACAATTGCTACGTTTTCATGGGAATTGAGTTCGTTCTGAAAACGATTTCAATCCGATACCGTCCATGAAAACGCCTGTTTTTCCAGTATTCAAATCGATTTCAATCTAGATCCGACCCTGAAAATTTTTAGGGTTGGATCAAGATCGTATTGAGATCGAAATACCGATTTTCCATGAAAACGGGGATTGAGTTTACACATGCGTATTGTGTCGGATTACGAGACAGCCGGCAAATTATATTTTATTGCTCTCACTCTTTTTGAGAGAGAGAGAAATAGAAGTGAAACTGTGGAGCTGGTATTCTAAAATTTGGTGGAGTGTATAGAAAAAAGGAGATTAATAACATAACCTTACTTAAATAACTAGAGATTTGTTTTTTAAAGACTTTAAAAAAATTAATTATGGAAAATAAAAGAAATATTTGGCTCGAAAGTTTATGTGCTATGTACATATATCAGTCCAGCATTTCTTTCTTCAGTTCCACTTGCAAACAGAGTAGTAATTAAAATTTTAAAAAAATGTGTGGCAATGGCCAACATCAATCTTTTGAATAAAATACATTTAAAAAAAAAGTACCAAAACTCAAAAATGAATATGTGACAACTATGACATATTTCAGCTGCCAAATATCAAAAGTAGAAAACCATTTTCAAATCGATTCAAAATCGATTTGAAAACCTGTCATGAAAACTCATGAAAAAAAAGTTTTCAAAACATATTGAAAACGAATTCAATATCCATGAAAACATAGCAAATGTCTCTTTAAACTGCGAATTTTGAGTTCATTTTCAGATTCAGAAAGGAATACCTTTTAAAATAATCACTTTGTTTAATCTGAATCTTTTTGCACCTTTCCAAAATTTTCATTTTTATTAGCATTACGTTTTATGGAAAATCGCTTTGTTTACCCTACAGCCACCATTTTTAAAGAGCGATCATCCATTTGTTAGACAGCCCTATGAGTATAAAACTCCCCAGATATCAAATTTTCGGTGAGAAAGAACCAGGTACCATTAACATGGGGAAAAAGGTCTCGGCCAAATTTACTGAAATTTTTATATGTTTTTTTACTTGGTCTCATTAGAAAAAATTTAGAAAATCAAACTTTTCTGTCGAGCCGTTTTTAAGATACAGGGTGTTTAAAATGTCATGTTTTCCGTACATTTTCCTATTTTAAGCCAGTTTATGTAACAAATCCATTTCCTTTTTTGAATATTTTCTTTAAATTGATTTTCCCGATTCTTCTCTAGAATTTTGGCCAATATAATCAAAATTATACTGGGATTTACGATACAGAAAGCGTCAAGAGTTATACGCAGGTAGAGTTTTTTTTTCAATTTAGACAATTTTTTAAACAAGTTTAGTATTTATACTTTAAAAATGGTCACATCAAAAATCCTTAAATTTATAATGAAAATTATATTATACAGGGTGTCCAAAAATTGTTATTAAATCTTCCTTATTTTTGTCCTATTTTAGGCATGGCTTAATAAATAATATAACTCACCTTTTAATGGATTTGTTCTTTTACTTCGTTAAGATCTTCGACAAAACAAATAATAATACACAAGCAAAACAAGAAGTTAAACTTCCAAATCAGTTACATCAACCGAAAAGAATCTAAAAAAGAGAAGATCAAAAGATCTTGGGAGGAAAGAACGAAAATTCAAAATTGGATGAGTGTCCCACAAGGAACACACAAAAGACTAAAGCGAAAAGAGAAACAATTAAACGATGTTTCGCCCGGGGTGACCAGCGTGGGCTCGTCAGTGGATTCACTAGTCACCCTCAATTCAGACATCATTGAACACCATCGCACACCCTGACTTCCAACTCTGAATCACTCACAAATAGGCATCGTTCCGCATGGTACTTATTATAAGTCACCTGAAACGTTTTTTTTTTTTAATGGATTGGATTAGCTACAGGAGAGGGCGATTGGCTCAAAAGTGACAAAAAATCCATTAGTTTTCTGTTAATATGGCGGCGAAGGTCGAGAAAAGGATATTAAAACGGTAGAAGTTGATTGGCTTATGTGAAGAAGGTATTGGTTTGAGGTTTAAAGGTTAATTTTTTACCTAGGTCGTGAAAGTAAAATTTGTAATTGTTTATCAGCATTGTTTTCAGAAAAAAAAATTAGCTCAACCAAATGTTTAAATTACCGTAATTGGTATGTCCATAATCCAGAGTTGAAATAAAAAAGTTTTTATTAATTTTTAGCGGTAATCAAGTGAAATATCTAGATTCTGGGATTTTCATGAATATAAATAACTCTTTCTTTCTTTTTTTTATTGACTTTTTGAAACAGCATGTTGGCAAATTTTCAAAATACTCCAAGTCTGGTAAACTTAGGCATTTATTTATTTTTTGTTATTTTCCTCTTCCTTTCACCATTAGATCTAGAGTATTTTTCACCCAGATTTACTTAACATCAACTGTCAAGAATTTTCGATCTGACGTTTGGTAATTTTGTTTCCCCCTAAAAAGACAATTGGTTACAGTTGGACCAGTGCCGCATAGAGTTTTCTTTAATTTTACTTTTTTTATTATGTGTACTGATAATTCTGTTATTAAAATTTCATACCACTTTTTTTTGCACACTTTTTTATCTATAGTTTTAAGGAAAAAAGCATCACTTCCATAAACCCATCAATTCAAAATATTTTTCCACATTTCCAGTCAGTGTTAAAAAGGTGCAAGCAATGAAAAATAAAACGAATCTGTCTTAAACTAGGTTTATTGGTGTAAATGTAAACAAATACTCTCTCGGACAGAATTTCTGTCAGAAAAAACCTATCCTAAAAACTTCAACGGTCGGATTTACTAAAAGGGTTTAGTCTACTTTAGAACGGTTCTAGGTTTAAGTGACTTTTGGTTTCCGGCAGTTTAAACCAACCCTCCTTGAGTTTTGGACATAGTTTGATTTATAAGAAGAATTTTAATAAATTTGTTTATTGAATAATCATCTTAACCCAATCTTTTCGCTATTTCTCTTTAATTTTGGGTAAAAAACGGACGAAAATCTTTTTTTTCACCTGTGATAAAAAAAAAAGATTTTTTGCATCGGTAATCAAAAAACCCATGCTTTAGTTATCTGCAGACAGTTACTAAAATCATGTTTTTGATGAAGGTATATAAAAAAAGTTTTTTAGCATCCGTAAACAAAAAAGCCATGCTTTAATTATCTGCAGACAGTTACTAAAATCATGTTTTTGATGAAAGTATAAAAAAAATATTTAAAGCTTGACCCTGTTAATTAAAAAAAAATGTAAATTGTCTTAAAATTCCTTGAACTGTTTTAATAAGAACTTAAGAATGTATTTATATAGCCCAAAATAATTACATTTTCCTGAAATCTGAAAGTCAGTTTGTGCAGTGCATAAAGGTAGTTCAGAATTATTTTGGCAAAATATAAAAGAAGGGATATTGATGTTTGTTTGAAAATAGTTGAGCCACATTAAGGTAGGAATTATGAACATTTTTTACCAAATAATCAAATGTTAGTCACTCGTAACCACGTTCTCAAATAAAGGTTAACTCATTTTCATATTATTTTTATATTATTTTTTTTAAAAGTTCAAAGGCTGGCAAAGAAAAAGTGCCAGAGCCTTCAAGGGCTGAAATTTTTAGAATGAAATATTCTGACGAAATATCTGGCGCTAGGTCAATAGTGAAGGTCTAAAATTATTTGTTATCCCCAAGGGCAGAACGTTTTGGAAAAGCTGAAAATGTATTTATTTATAGCTGACGCAATATTAGACTTCAAACAAATTATCAAACAAGAAAATAATAGAAAGCGTGGCGTCAGCATAACTGGGTGTCCCAAAATTAGAATATTTTGAAACGAATAACGAAACAATTTATCTACTTTTATTTGAAAATAATTTTGTTTCGATACTCTTGAATGAAGAATACAATGATAAAAGTTTTCGTGCTTGACGTAAACTATAGAAAATATTTCTCCAAGGAAGCATACAGCATATGAGAAACTACAAATTCTAAGTAAATCAGGAATTCAATATTCTCTAGCGAAGAAGAAAGAAACTTTTGATTTAGGCATAGGCATAGGCATTCTTAATTAAAGTAAATATTTTAAGAAAATTTATTTATTTTGCTAAAAATACGCAAATGTTTCTTTAAAGAATATATTCTTAATCCAAGACTAATATTCTTGTCGGGAGCATATTTTTTAAGCATTTTCGTTTTCTTTTTTCTGTGTAGGGAGACCCGTTTGATTATATTCGCTAAAAACATGTGCCCACGTTTTATCAGAATATGAAAAGTCAAATCCGGCAAATAAAACATCGATTTATTATAAAAACTGCAATTTGTTAAAGAAATAGGTTTTTAGCGTAGCATTAATTCTTCAAACCCATTTGATATCAAAATTGAAATTTATAAAATCCGTTTTTAAACTCGAAATTTAACCTTTTTCTTTTTCAAAGTTTATCAAACTCGTTGTTTGTTTAACCAAATTGACAAGTATAGTTAGCAGGGACGTCAATAACTCGAACAAAGGGGGGAAGGCAATTGTCCCCCCCCCTGAGTATCCGCAGACAAAGATCAAAATTTGACTTTCATAAATAAGAAAAAAGACATTTTAAAAACACCTTTTAATGCCCGTGTGCACGATTTCGGCTTGATATGTAAGCCGAGCTTAAGCTTTACTTTTGGTGTGCAATGGTCTGGAATATCATGTAAGTGGCACTTAAGCTGCAGTTAAGATAAGCCGTAGAATTACTTCAGCTTAAGCGCATTTTGAGGTTATGTGAGGTATTTTTTGATTATGTTTTTAAACAAAACACATTAATTTAATCAGATTATAAAACTGTTCCGTTGCCTTAAAATCTTTCTGTGATTATAATAGTGGTCTGTGCTCAAAATGGAACTTCTTTGGGATACCAAGAAGGATTTTCCAAAGGAGATGATTTACAAAAGGTTTAGAATGTCCAAAAAAAAATCATGTTTTTTTTTCTTCATATATCAATCTTTTCAATACGTATTGAGTACGATGTGAAAACATACTAATTAATAAATAGCCAGGTTTTATAGTTAACCAATTATAGTAGTTTTATTTTCCTTTTCTACTCCATATAATCATAAATCATCAATAAAATTTGTTTTATTTAAAACAATCTCAAATTTTACGTGGTTTTTTTGACAGCTGACAGGTAATAATCATGATCACCACACAAAAAACACAACAAAATGCAGATAATTGCCACGTTGCCATTAATTTCCTTACTTTTTCCAAGTGGAACATATTCGGAACTTTTGCAAACCAAGTAAATCTCAGGGGTCACCCTCAGTTCAAGCGGCACTTGAACAAGTGGAAGAAGTAAGGGGAAGTGGTGCACATGGGCATAAGTGGGAAACGGCGATGCGGTAAACAGTAGTAGGTGTATTTGAGTTAGTTGGTTTAAACAATTGCAGTTTTGTTAGTAAATCGTTACGACGAAAATGTTTGTAAAAAACAGTTTGATAAACCAGAGGTTTCGTAAAAATTCTTACCCCCTGCGTGTCAACTCCTTATCTTACTATCTAATAGTAGTACTAGTAGTAGTAAGACCATTACTACCTTACCCCGCGTACAGGGTCCTAATGTTCTACCTGCTCTACCAATCGGTAGTCTGTCCTATAGGTCTTTCTGTTCTTTTTGCAAAGTTTGTCCTCTGCCTTCAGGTTCGGGGATACATGATGGTCTGGTTTGTATAAATAAAAATAAAAAGAGAATTTTTTTTTCATTCTGTTAAGTAATGTTGTTCCGAACATTTGTCGACTATAAAAACGTATGTCGCACTGATGATCTCTAACAAGAGTGAAACACGTGTCTGCGTCTAGTATCCAAGTCGCACCCGGTATGTATTCTTGTGGTACTCCGGTGTATTTTATATAGTTCGTTTTTTTTTCTATCGATTCGTCATAGTGGAAAGCCCGACTGGTGGATGGACTGTGTCTGAAACCAGTCAGTGGTAGAACTGGTAGAGAAGTCGAAAAATCCAACAGTTTTCTGTTGGTGAAACTCTATTTTTATTTATATTTAACTTCACTATGGACATTGGGAATTTATTTCTCATTCTGTGGTTTGTATAAGTTTGAGTTTATTTTGGACTCCATCCCAGACAGCACAAAGTAGTCTTAGAGAGAGAGATGTCTAATAAGACGTCTTAAAGATGTTCAATGAGACCTCGTTAAGACCTATAAAAAGACATCTTTAAAATGTCTTTTTTAAGAAATTAACTCTAAACAATTTTTGAAAATAAGCTAATCACCATTATGGCCGAACGGTATTTTATTTTTTAATAGTAAAAAAATATGGTTTTTTTTCCTTTAGTTTCAAAATAAAAGCAAGAGACAGAGATATCTGAGTCCTGGCATGGGCATTCGCAGTCGGATTGGTTGTTGGGTGAATTTTTAAACCAAGTTTTTAGCTACTTTTATGCTAACGAAAATAAAAAAAATATGGCAAAATACACCTGTAACTGATAATTTATGCCCTTTTGAAAGACAGATAAATTAAAATATCAAAATTTGCTTACCAAATGATATTTTAGCAAAAAAAACAAGAGTTTTTTGTACTTTCTGGTGGAAAAATGAATGAAAAAATGAACTTCTTGGATTTCGATTGCTCACATTCGCATTCTTGTAGACGAAACCTGCATACAGATGGCGTTTTAATATGTCTCTCGCAGGATCGATGCTACGCCATACACCTACTGCTTACGCAGTGGGTTTTATTCTTGGTTGTCGGAGATTCACATAAAGGGCGCCATGGTCGGTACTCGACAGAAATTCTCTCCGCTTGAGCCGTGATTTGAGATTCACACAGAGGGCGCCATCGTCGGTACTTTACAGAAATTATCTCCGCTTGAGCCGTGATCTTTGGCACATAAGCGTGACCGAGGTTTTCTCTTGTTACGGTACACCTAGCTGACGAGTCCCTAATAAGGACGAAACGGCGTCGTCCTAGGTTTCATCCTCTGTGTGAGCAATCGAAATCCAAGAAGTTTGTTTTTCACTAAAGTACAAAAAACTCTTGTTTTTTCATTAGATTTACGGTGCCACAGGCATCTTCCTTTTGTTTTTTAAATGATATTTTGACTTATCTGACATTTTCGAGGGGCAAAACTAATTAGTGACAGCGGTACCTACAATATTCGGACCTTGACATATACAATGTTACTATTAATTTTACCATATTATAAAATTAATTTAGTTAATAATATAATAGGTAAAATAAGGAGATATCCAATACATAAGACCTCTTTAAGACGATAAGTTTTAAAAATTTAAAGACGCCTTAGAAAATACTTTAATAAAACCCCTCTAAGATGTCCCCACCTAAAGACGTCAAAAAAAGACGTCTTTCAGACATCATATGCTATCTGGGATATTTAAAATTTCTATCTTAGAAAAACAGTGCGTGTGTGTATAATTTGGAAAGAGGACCGCTCAAATTCCGAGCGGGGGTGGAAGGCAAGGGTTAATACAATTTTGAGCAGTTTACCCGCTGAGAAGTGTATTAACCTGGGTTCATCTTTTCATAATTTGTTGTTGTTTTCGTTATCGAATAGTTACGATCTAGGGACATAGTTTTTAGCAAGACTGCACGCCTGAAGGCATTTAATTAACATTACTACGTGTGTGCGCGCCTAAAACCGTTTTTATATAAGAACGGTTTCAAATCAAAATC
This sequence comes from Oxystoma pomonae, assembly GCA_963921995.1. Lineage (NCBI taxonomy): Eukaryota > Metazoa > Arthropoda > Insecta > Coleoptera > Brentidae > Oxystoma > Oxystoma pomonae. The sequence goes on from OY998165.1 coordinate 100,682,806, forward strand.
ACTTTCTCCAAAGGCTTATACGTTCTTCATTAAATGTCACTAAATGTCGGCTTGAAAAGAAAACAACTAAGTAAACAAAAGACTATCCGAGAGAACCAGGGTTGAATATTTCTTTAGCTTTATGTTGGAAGCAAGGCGCTAAAGCGTTTTTAAGGTTTGCTTTCTTAAATATCTTAAAAATAAAATCGATTTAGTGGTTAAAATGGTTTTACTGGTGTTTATGCGACAATATTTTCAAACCGTCCTCATGTAAAAGCGCTTTAAGAGGTCCGCATAAACAAAGTACATGGAACGCCAGTAAATTCGCCAAATGACCTCATCCGAATACTGGAACCGTACTGCGTTATATAAAAAAAATAAAATTAGGTGCAAATAGCCCCAAAAGGGTAAACTGCATCCTTCTAGAGTATTCGGATGACAAGGCTTTGATGACTTGTCTTATAAAAAAGAGATAGCAACATGAGCGCCACGCACTGAGTGTGACGGAGGTCTGAGCTTTACAGAAAACGCCGCACGGAAGGGACCGATTTTATTCGCGATCTTTAAACCATAGTTTTATAACTGGTTGGAAACCGGTGTTAAGGTGCAGTTAGACTGTGGTAGTGTAGTTGTCGTTGCATTGCAGCTGTAGTGAATTTTTTTCCATAGATAATGCAGACCAGGATATTTTACAAATAAATAGTTAACAATATTTTTTGGTACACACTTTTTAACATAATTTGTTATCTGTTCTTTAAAAAAGTTACTTTTAAATAATTTTAGAAAATTACTAGTTTGACGTAGAAAAGGGGAGAGGGATAATAGAGCGCCGCTGTTTATTGTAGGTAGGTACCATTTTTAATTATTAACTTCGGCTGGTCAGGGGATAGGGACATAAGCAAATATAATACTTTGTTCATTTATTGAAAATATCGACTGTCTGGATTTCCACGAAATAACTCCCATGCTTAAAGTTGTGTGTTCATGCCATCTCTTTCATGTGCGCCCAAAAATATCTACCTTTCTCTGTGTGAGTTTTTTTCACTACAACCACCGTGCACCGCTGATAATACGGTACTATAACTTTTCTAAAAGTTATCACTAAAGCAATATATAAGATTAAGAAGGTAAATTATTTGATATAATTTGTCCATGCAAGCGAAGTAATGCTAAAAGTAAGCGCTTTTGTCACTTACAAAAAGGCTCTAATTTCTTCGCAATTATAATAAACTAGAATGATTAATCACCGGATTAGATATAACTAGTATAGTACCTTGTCAATTTATCGCTAATACCACTGAACACACTATTGACTGTATGTATGTATGCAAATATAAAATTACCACATTTTTTTCTTCCCCAAGTTTTATTTTGTCCATCTTTAGTACCCAATCCACCCTAATTTTAAAAAACGGAACTTTCTTGGTTAATACAAAAGAAAAATGTAAGGTGGATCTTTTAACATGTTCAAAAATTTTGCAAGAGGGCCTATTATCACCAATATTTGTTTAAAACATCAAACAAGGTAAATTATGTTAAAAAATATGTAAAATATCCTCTTCTGCATTATCTATGGAAAAAAATTCACTACAGCTGCAATGCAACGACGACTACACTACCACAGTCTAACTGCACCTTTATTATAAAGCTAAGAATTCTACTCAAAAACTGTTAAAGATATTTATAAAGCACCTATGTTTGGTAAATTCGAAAACCAGACACTCCTAGTGTTTTCTTTAAAAAGTCAACAATGTTCTCAAAGTCGTACCTAAGAACATATTTTTTACTAACAGTTTTGCCTGCGGTTTTTTCCAACTTTTTTTCCGTTTTTATTGCTTTAAATGTCATAAAGCTGCTGTCATAGTCGCCGTACCATAAAAAGTTTAAAAAAAAACGATTTCTTCTCTTCAGTGAGCTCGCGACTGAAAAAAAAAACGACTTCAAAAAGACGAAAACACAAGAGCCCTAACCTTACAAACATGTAACCTTGAGTCAACCAATGAAAAAGTGGAACGCACAGTGGATTTTAGTCTCTCGTCTTTAATTGCGCGCGCGAAACCGTATACCACAGCAACTGTGGCACAGTGACTTCTGTCTGTTCCCCACAACTGCCCTTACCTAATTTTTGAAGCTTTAGTACCAGTGTTGCCAGGAGGTTGGAAAAAAACTATCATTTGCGATTCGAAAAATTATCATAGTTTTCATTTTTGCATAACATGCGCTTAAAATGTATTGTTATTGTTGAGTGGGAAAAAAAACATACCTACAGTTTTTGTGCTTTTTGTTTAGTAGAAAAGGAGAAAGTGAGAGAGAAGATAATCAGATGACCGACGTCGATTAATCAAGTTTATAGGTAGGGAGTTGATGTCAACTGTTGTTCTAATATTAATTCGAATTTTCAAAAATTAATTCTGTGGTTGGTGAAATTATTAGTTGGAGATTGTCCATCTGACACCTCCAATAAAACGCTTAATGTCGTGTATCGTTGGTTTATAGATAAATATAAATTTCGTAAAACTCCTAGTTGTGAATATATACTTTCTGGTCTTTATAACATGTCTAGGTTTTTAAAGCCGCAATGGGCTTCAAAGATCTTCCCACTACTAACAAACGAATCGGACGAAAGGATTTCCGAATAGCCAGTTGAAACGCCAGTTCCTCGGTAGCTCAGTTGGTAGAGCATTAGACTGGTATTCTAGAGGTCCCGGGTTCAAATCCTGATCGAGAAAATTTTTTTTTCGAGTTCTTTCTTCACCCTTTTTTTACATTCTCTATCCTACACGAATTACATATGTGTCTCACAAATTTTACTTATTTTAGTAAAAAATCTGTAATCCTTTGTTTGTTTTTATGAAACGAGAGTTAAAATAAATCGACTCGACTTTTTTCTCAATGAAACTGGTTGCATCTGGAAGCATTAAATAAAATGTAAACAAAGAACATTCATTAGATATTAGATCGACACAGTCAGGTAATTCCCTATCACCTTGGTTACAAATTATTGCTGGGTGTGCGTTGGGACGTTATATCCGGTCTTACAAATTAAAAATTAGTTTTCAAATAAACGGTAAAAGCGACTTGTTTGCTATAACCGGTGTTGCTGGTAACACAGTTAAACAGCAACCTCAGTCACTCTTAAAAGAAACAGTGACTTATAAGTCAATATCACCGGTATACCGGTGTCCTAAAAATCACTAATAGGCTCATCACTTATACTATGCAAGTATAAAAAACAGGATGGCTTCAATGCACCTGTTTTAAAATAGTGGATAGGCCAACACCTTTCTCAGCTAAAAAGCCAGTTAACTCATTTTCGTTTTAGTATCCTTTGACCTATTTTCGGCGCCATATTGACACCAAACTGACAGAAAATCCATGTTTTACTTGACAATTTGGTTATAAAAATAGCAGCCACCATAGGCTAAAGGCATATATGTATGGGCTTAAATATACGCCCTTGCAATGCTTTCGGCGTGCACAACTTTCTAAGCAGGATGTCCTATATATATGCCTACACCTTTCTCTTTTACTCTTTTATGACTCTTATTGTCTCTGAACATGCGCGGCGATTGTCATCGGTTAACCAACCAAAATCCAGAAAGACTGCAGTTGTCAAAATTTGTCTATTTGTTTACGTTTTTAAAAATCAGTCTTTTCTATTTTTAAATAAATAAATATATAAATTTTGACTGAAACTTCAGTTTTGTTATTTGGCGGCATCCACAAATACAGCACGTCTTTTTATGCGGCGACATCTTACAAGTTTGGCCTGGGAAAGGCCTATATTTAACCTCATACATATATGGGCTAAAGGGCACTGAAGGCGGTAGGAGTTAGCTGGCTTTTTAGTTGAGACGGTGTTGACCAGGCACACAGTGTAACCAAATTACTTATTATTTTTATTATACAGTTTTTTATATCAATTTTAAAAATTCATTATAAGAATAAATGGCGTTTTATGTGACTATTCGTTAAATTATCAGAGATTTAAGGGTTGATAATAGGTCATTAATAATTATTATATTTCACCCAGAATTATTATAGATTCTGATAATTATCATGTTCTGTCAACACTGTTTTAGTATAATGGTTTTCAACAAGAACTATGGTTTAAAGATCGCGAACATTCGGTCCTTTCCGTGGAGCCTTTTCTATAAAGCTCAGACCCCCATCACACTCACTGTAATGCCGCTCATGTTGCTATCTCTTTTTTTATATGCTAGTTATTAATGTCTTATAAAAATTTTAGAAGGATGTAGTTTACCCGACAGGTGGCTCGGTAAGGCACTTGCGTGTACACGCCGATGGCATGTTGAGGCATTTTGAAACATTATTTCGAGGCATTTAGGGGGCATTTAGAAGCATTCTGTGTATTTTAAGGCAATCTATGGCATTCTCAGGCATTTTTAACACAAAATGACGACTGACCCACCAATTAAGTTTACCTTATTGGGGTTAGTTGCTGGAACGCGTCTTTGATTATCTAAAAATTTAGTAAGCAATTCTATGGATCATTAAATATAGGTTGTTGGAATGGTCGTAGTAAAAAGTTACAGATTGCAACAAGGAAAAAAACAACAACAAAAACACAAGCAGAGTTAAGTGGTAAGTTAACCCTAAAGTCATAGCATAATACGCGCATACCGATAATTACCAAAATAAAACGCTTAGAAAGCAACAATTATTATTCCTTGATTTTCTTTTCCAGGGTGCCCAGGTTTCTAGAAATATTTTGTTTTGCTAAATTTGGAAAATATAGAAATGAATATTATACAGACCGCTTCAAGCTACTGCGAACATAGGGCGGAAGAAGTCTAATTTGCCAGTGTACGTACATGCAGAGACACCGCACGCCTATCAGTGAAGCAACCAATACTCAGGTTTGCGATCACCACTTGCATGACTTTCCTTTGGTATTTAGTACGCCTCTAACCACGGTGCTGTGTGGAGTGTAGTCAATAAAACCGGAATTTGGTCAATAAATACGCAAATTTTTATAACGTAATTTTCTTATTTTTTGTCACTGATAAATAAGAGCGTTTTATTGTCAACTGCTCAGATTTATCAGTGACGACGTGTTACAATGAAAATAATAAGGAGAAACAAAATAAAAGCAAGTTCTCAAAATAAAAAAATACATTCTAAAAACCAAAAAGATTCTCCCAGTCAAAAAAAAAATTAAAGCAAATGTTCGAAAAGTCCTCCTTGCTCGGCTAGACAATATCCGAGCCTACTATAAAAACCCCTTCTAACGTTTCCAAGCATGTTAGGGGTGATAATTTGAAAAGCTTCTTCAAAAACAGATAGAAGTCATTAGGAGCAAGATCGGGAGATCGAGCTGGCCATAAAATAGTTCCCCGTGTACTTATAACCCGATTAGGAAATACATTATCAAGATATTCCCTAACAAGGCCAACATTGTGAGCGGAACAACCATCTTGTTGAAACCATGTTTCACCAAATCTTACACCTAACAACTGCCTAGCAGTTGGAATAATGTGCTGCTGCAGTAGATCCAAGTATCTAGGACCATTCAAATTGCAATTGCCGTTAATAAAAAATGGCCCAATTACGTGTCCCCCTATAATACCCCCCCCCCAAACATTTAGTTTTTGGGGATACTGTGTTCTTACGTCAAAACACAAATGCAAATTTTCCCTCGACCAATATCGAACGTGTGTTGGGTTATGACGATTTGACCATTTGACCATCTGCACTTTTTCGGCAACTTCGTAGACATCCATTTTTGGTTTTAAAAATGTGTTATTTCAATTAAGAACTTACCCATCTGTTTCTCGAGCAAGGCAGAAATAAAACAAAATAATAAAAACAAAATGAATTTCCAAAAGATAACACTGCAGCGTGCTTCGAATCCACTCGGTCGTACGGCACGGAGAGTAAATTGGACTTGATTCCCCCTATGTTCGCAGTAGCTTGAAGCGGTCTGTATAATATTTTTTCCTTAATGCTATACGTATAGGTACAAAAAAGCTTTGCAATTTTTTAGACTCTTAAAATGACGCCAAACCCAACTCAAGTTTTTCCCAAGCCACCAAACAACAATCTAAATGAAATTGCCTACTTGGACGAGCAACAAAATATCGAAGGCATTGTGAATGGAGACTCAACCTATATATTAGAAAGTAGAAAAATTCTTATGAATAAGCAAGAAAATGATAGAAAAACTAAAAAGAATGTCCATAGAGCTTCAAAACCCAACGAAGGAGTAGTTGTAGTGTGGTCACAAGCATTTAATTTTGCCGTAATTTATTCGTTTTGGATATATGGAATGTATACCATGTTTTATGCTAAATGGGCAACAATTACCTTTGGTAGGTTAATAAATCTGGGGTATGACTACTAACTCAACTCACACAATTATATATAATTTCGAACTAATTTTGAACCACTTTTAAAACTTTGAACCACACTTCTTTTTGTTTTTTTTATATTCAAAATGGGGGGTGCAGGTTGACTTCAAGCCACGCCCCCTTCAAAAAAATCTCCTGGTCCTGCTTTACACATGCCCATAGGTACCAATAAATATCCAACAAAGATGGAAATACTTTTTCTTACGTGATTTGTAGTATATTTCTATGCCTTCGAAACTGACTGGATTTCAATTGGCTAAACCTCCTATTTTGAATAAAAATAAAAAATCACAGAAATTATAGGGTAACTAAAATTTATTTAAAATTGTACAAAATTAGTTCGAAATTATTAGCATATCAAAGTTCAAATTTTTTTGAAGGGGGGTGTGGCTTGAAGTCAACCTGCACCCCCACCATATTTAAAAAAAAACAGGGTTATTTTCTCGAGCGTATCATTGGCGTAGGTGTTTTGCCAACATTTAAATTTAAAAAAAAAAATAGAAAAAAGACAGCAGTTAAAAATATATATTATATTTTAACCTGATAGAGAAATTGTTTATTATGCGTGTTTTGTTTTTGCCCTATAATACGTATGTATGCAAATAATGCCATAATTGTTTCAGATGCATAATTAGAGGATTAAGTTTAATTAATAATATAATTTTATGATTTTAAGACTTTTAGATTATTAGCAATTTTTGTTTCTTCCTGGTATTATAGGAAAAACGAAACATAACCATTGTGAACTTAATCCTATAGAATTAATATAGGCTCAAATGAAAGGGTATGTAGCAAGGAATAATACTACTTATAAATTAAAGGATATGGAGGTGCTTTTCAAAGAATCAGTTAAAAAAATAACTCCAGATAATTGGCATAAATGTGTACAACATGTTTTAAAAGTAAAAGAAAATACGTGGAAACATGATTGTTTAATCGAAGAACCTGTGGAACCGTTAATTATTTCTTTGGAAGAAAATAAGGGTGATGATGAGAGCATTTACTGTTCTTCTGAATCTGAGTAATTTATTCCTGTTTTATTTTTGACTGTTTTAGAAAACGTATCTACCTCCATTTCATTTTTATTAATTTTATAGTTATAATAATTAATAGATTAAAACTACAATCCGTTTTTGTATATATAATATAATATTATTTTTATTCCTTCGAGTTTCCCCCAATTGCGGCGCTTATGAAAATAGTTTATCGCTTGCCTTCTATTGTTCTCGGTTTTGGGTTCTATTGTATTCTCCGGTCGAAAAGGGTGAGGTATATAAAAATAAAGGATTTTTACTTGAGGTACATTAGAAAATGTTTAAAAGAGAAGAAAAAATGATTGATCACTCGGTACAAAATTTATCCAAATTTGCATTTTTACTACTCTCTCTTCTTTATGAACAGACTATAGTAGATTGTTCGAAATTATTTTTGGTGATTATAGGAGTTCGAAATAAGTTCTTAATTTTGTGAAACTTGCTTTTCATTTTTCTACACGATTTAAATGAGCGGATGCACCGCACATATTGAATATAAAAAAAACCGGAAGAAGTGTGGTACAAAATTTTTAAAAGTTGTTCAAAATTAGTTCTAAATTATAATCATATCAAAACTCGAATATCTTTCGGAGGGGTGTGGCTTGTTTGGCCTAAAATTTCATTTCTTTAACATCATTACATTATTGATACTTATTTTTAGCGTACGTCTACTTGATGTTTACGGCCTTTGGTATTACCGCAGGGGTGCACAGGTTATGGTCTCATAGGACCTATACGGCGAAGTTGCCTCTAAGAATATTTCTGATGTGTGCTCAGAGTGGTTGCTACCAAAACGACATTTTGGAGTGGGTAAGAAATCTTGTACTTGATTTCATTTTGAAACAAAACATTTTTTCTTTGTTACCACAAAATTACTACACACCTTTCTTAAGGTGCAGTTAAACTGTGATAGTGTAGTCGTCGTTGCATTGTAGCTGTAGTGAATTTTTTTTCATAGATAATGCAGAACAGGATATTTTACAGAAAAATAGTTAACAATATTTTTTGGTACACACTTTTTAATATAATTTACCTTGTTTAATGTTTTAAACAAATATTGGTGATAATAGACCCTCTTGCAAAATTTTTGAACATGTTAAAAGATCCACCTTACATGTTTATTTTGTATTAACCAAGAAAATTCCGTTTCTTCTTAATATACATTCAAAATTGCTTTACTTTTAAAATTAGGGTTGATTGGGTACCAAAGATGGACAAAATAAAACTTGGGGAAGAAAAAAATGTTATTATTTTGTATTTGCATACATACAGACAGTCAACAGTATGTGGTATTAGCGATAAATTAACAAGGTACTATATTAGTCATATCTGATCCGCTGATTAATCATTCTGGTTTATTATAATTGCGAAGAAATTAGAGCCTTTTTCCTAAGTGACAAAAAGCGCTTACTTTTAGCATTACTTCGCTTGCATGGACAAATTATATCAAATAATTTACCTTCTTAATCTTATATATTGCTTTAGTAATAACCTTTAGAAAAGTTATAGTACCGTATTATCAGCGGTGCACGGTGGTTGGAGTGAAAAAAACTCACACAGAGATAGGTAGATATTTTTGGGTGCACATGAAAGAGATGGTATTAACACACCAACTTTAAGTATGGGAGTTATTTCGTGGAAATGCAGACAGTCGATATTTTCAATAAATGAACAAAGTATTATATTTACTTATATCCCTATCCCCTGACCAGCCGAAGTTAATAATTAATAATAATACCTACCTACAATAAACAGCGGCGCTATATTACCCCTCTCTCCTTTTCTACGTCAAACTAGTATTTTTCTAAAATTGTTTATAAAACTGTTTAAAAGTAACTTTTCTAAAGAACATTTTCCCGCAAATATTACTTATATTAATGAATAGCGAGCTTTCCCTCAAAAAAGGTAATGGTAACCGTAGATCCGGATTTCGCACTTGTGGTGCTCATCAGTACGGTGCTAGGAATTAGGAGATGAATTGATGAAATGATGATGGAAAAATATGACACATTACACACATTTGAGGGAAAGCTCGCTATTCAATGATTTTGTTATTTATTCACCCTCACTAAATCCCTTTTTAAATATTACCCACTAGACATATTACTTTTATTACACACTAGACACCGCCGCGCCGCTTTGCCTGCGGTTTTACCCACTTTTCCTGCTTTTATTCCTTTAAATGCCATACGTTTTGTTTCCATAAACCGATTTTGATGAAATAAATGCATGTGTTGCCTACGAACACAAGGAATGCAATAGTGAAAGTCCCATCAAAATCGGCTGTGCGGTCTATGCGTGATGCTGGAACAAACAGACATGCATACAGAAAAATATTGTCAAAATTGCATTTTTGGTATCTCGTTTGGTCAAACAATAAAATATAAAAAAATAGTCAAGTCAACTAATTATAGTCAGGGGGATAAGTGGCGATTTTTCCAAATTTCATAAAATTTCGGTTCAGTGGATTTTGCCTAATTGTCTTCCAAACGGACAGACAGACATCATCAAAAAATTTTATATTTAGGTTTTTATGTATGGCTAAAAATAGAGTTATAGATTACTACATAGCTGGTACCTAATAAGTTTTGGTTTATGGGTACTAAAAATAACACCTCACCTCTAATTGATAGCTGTAGGTATTGCAGTATGTACAGACCGCTTCAAGCTACTGCGAACATAGGGCGAAAGAAGTCTAATTTGCCAGTGTACGTACATGCAGAGACACCGCACGCCTATCAGTGAAGCAACGAACACTCAGGCTTCCGATCGCCATTCGCTGCCGTTCGCCGCCGTTCGCCTTGTATTTAGTACGCCTCTAACCACGGTGCTGTGTGGAGCGTAGTCAATGAAACCGGAATTTGGTCAATAAATACGCAAATTTTTATAACGTAATTTTCTTATTTTTTGTCACTGATAAATAAGAGCGTTTTATTGTCAACTGCTCAGATTTATCAGTGACGACGTGTTACAATGAAAATAATAAGGAGAAACAAAATAAAAGCAAGTTTTCAAAATAAAATAATACATTCTAAAAACCAAAAAGATTCTCCCAGTCAAAAAAAAATTAAAGCAAATGTTCGAAAAGTCCTCCTTGCTCGGCTAGACAATATCCGAGCCTACTATAAAAACCCCTTCCAACGTTTCAAAGCATGTTAGGGGTGATAATTTGAAAAACTTCTTCAAAAACAGATAGAAGTCATTAGGAGCAAGATCGGGAGATCGAGCTGGCCATAAAATAGTTCCCCGTGTACTTATAACCCGATTAGGAAATACATTATTAAGATATTCCCTAACAAGGCCAACATTGTGAGCGGAACAACCATCTTGTTGAAACCATGTTTCACCAAATCTTACACCTAACAACTGCCTAGCAGTTGGAATAATGTGCTGCTGCAGTAGATCCAAGTATCTAGGACCATTCAAATTGCAATTGCCGTTAATAAAAAATGGCCCAATTACGTGTTCCCCTACAATACCCCCCCCCCAAACATTTAGTTTTTGGGGATACTGTGTTCTTACGTCAAAATACAAATGCAAATTTTCCCTCCACCAATATCGAACGTGTGTTGGGTTATGACGATTTGACCATTTGACCATCTGCACTTTTTCGGCAACTTCGTAGACATCCATTTTTAGTTTTAAAAATGTGTTATTTCAATTAAGAACTTACCCATCTGTTTCTCGATCAAGGCAGAAATAAAACAAAATAATAAAAACAAAATGAATTTCCAAAAGATAACACTGCAGCGTGCTTCGAATCCACCTCGGTCGTACGGCACGGAGAGTAAATTGGACTTGATTCCCCCTATGTTCGTAGTAGCTTGAAGCGGTCTGTATATTGACTATATAAGGCTATAGGTATTTATATTCTTTGGTTCATTCAATGTAGAGAAACTGGAGATTTACCAATAAATTTTAGAAAATTAATAGTTTAATGTAAAAGATGGGGAGGTTTACTTTATTGCCACTGCGTATTGTAGGTAGGTAAGATTAATACTATTAACATCGGTTGGTCAGGGAATGGGGACATACGTAAATATAATACTTTCTGCAGTTTATTTTATTGCAAAGATCGACTGTATGCTTTTCCACGAAATCACTCCGATGCTTAACGTTGGTGTATTCATGCCATCTCTTTCATACGCGCCCGAAAATATCTACCTATCTCTGTGTGAGTTTTTTTCACTAACACCACCATGCACCGCTGATAATACGGTACTATATTTTTTCTAAAGGTTATTACTAAAGCAATATATATAAGATTAAGAAGGTAAATTATTTGATATAATTTGTCCATGCAAGCGAATTGATGCTAAAAGTAAGCGCTTTTTGTCACTTATAAAAAAGGCTCTAATTTCTTCGCAATTATAATAAACCAGAATGATTAATCAGCGGATCAGATATAACTAGTATAGTACATTGTTAATTTATCGCTAATACCACTGAACACAATATTGATTGTATGTATGTATGCAAATACAAAATTACCAAATTTTTTTCTTTCCCAAGTTTTATTTTGTCCATCTTTGGTACCCAATCAAACCTAATTTTAAAACTAAAGCATTTTTGAACTTATATTAAGAAAAAACGGAACTTTCTCGGTTAATACAAAAGAAATATGTATAAAGGTGGATCTTTTAACATGTTCAAAAATTTTGCAAGACGGTCTATTATCACCAATATTTGTTTAAATCATTAAACAAGGTAAATTATATTAAAAAGTGTGTACTAAAAAATATTGTTAACTATTTATCTGTAAAATATCCTCTTCTGCATTATCTATGGAAAAAAATTCACTACAGCTGCAATGCAACGACGACTACACTACCACAGCCTAAGTGCACCTTTAAAAAGGGGTATAGGTAAACATATAACTATGAGATGCTATAATGCCCCAACGATCGTAAACTATGTAACAATAATAACTTTGAAACACAAAGAAAATAATGTAAAAATCAGGATTGGCTCTGGGCAGAGAAAGGTACTATTCGGCGCGACCGATTCGGCGCGGCTTACCCGGCGCAGCCGATCCGGTGCGGAAAAAATTAAGCGCCTCCGATACGGCGCGGTGATTTTCCTACCTAACAGAAAATATTTTTGTCACACAACTCTATATTTAATCAGAGTGCACTTTTATGATTGCTTTGTATAGATAGCATTCTCCATTACTTTAATTTTAAGTTTGTGTTGGAGGTTTTTACGTTCGGTTTGGGTTTTTATGTTGAGTTTGTGTTAAGGGTTTTTATGTTGAGTTGGGTTGGAGAACGGAGAATTTGGATAAACACTATTATCCCAGTAGAATAGTACTTTAAAATGGCAAAACTGACTACACAGCCACAATTTTTAGGGCTAATAGAGGATCATGCCAGAAACCTAAAACCACATTTTTCCAACAAAATTTCCCTCTGGGTTCGCCGCCATCTTGGATTTTGTGTTGGACTTAATATTTCGGTTAATATTTGTCCGATTTTAAAACGGTTTTTTTTTGTTGACTAAAAAAAATAATTTTTTAAAACTTTTATTGGAAATGTTTTTTTGTATGTCTCATAAAAAAATGTTATGCCTAAAAGACATGTTATTACTTACTAGCCAATATTTCTCTTTGTGCACACTTGAGAAGAAAAGTGTTCAAATATAAATTGTAGATACTAAAATTCTTTATAATTTTGTTTTTAGCACTTTTTTTATATAGTAAGTGCTGCAAAGTTGACACTACAAATTCTTGAGGTAAGATTTAACTCTCTTATTGGGTCAAGTTGGCCATGACGAACGCCTATGGTTTGCCAAACCACCATTGTTCATCAAACTTATTCAACATCAAACTCGTAATTTGTAAAACCCATTTTTATTCAAACCCGGTATTTGTGAAACCATTATTTTTCAAAAATTCGTAAGACCCGTTGTTTATCAGAAATTTGTTCTTAACTGGAATGCAAGTGACATCTATATATACACAAACTATTGAACATTGAACGCTTGTACAAGTATGCGCGCTTAGCAGCGACAAATGCATCGAAACGCCGCGCCGCCGCGACACCTGCGTGTACGCCGCTCGTTCATGTATTATTGGTGAATGCGCAATCAATAAACAATGAGTCTTACGAATTCTGGTTTTGAAAAATAATGGTTTGACAAATGTCGGGTTTGATGAACAATGACTCGATTAAAAACGAGTCTTATAAATTTCGAATTTGTTATTGAATGGGTTTAAAGGTTTGCAATTTCAATAGTAAATGATTTTATAACTGAACTTTTATTTAACGAGTTTGATTTTGCACATTCTGATAAACCGTGGGCGACCGCTAAGACAAAACAAAAGTTGTACCTACTCACCTATTATTGACAACTGCCGTTGAGTGTTTTTTCATTCAGGAATATTGGAATATTAGATAATATTCTACGTAGCTACTTTTAAAATTTTAATTTTTTGAGTATAATTCGATATTGGTCCTTTATTTCGAGGAAAACCAGGAAATTAATTGTTTGCTTTACAACAAAACTTGAAAAAGAAAGGTAAATACTGATATCTGGAATTAAGTACTTATTTACCAATAACCTAAAGAGTAAAAATGTAAAAAGTCTCATTGAAAAAATTTTTGCCTGCGCCGCTTTTTACAAATTTTATAATTATGTTTGACACTTTTTACAGAGTGATCCAGAAGGTAGCTTTACTTCTTCTGTTCTACGGTTTTTAAAATAGAAATAAAACGAGACTTGGTTTTTCTATGTTTTTGACGTTTCTATAGCAGATCACGTGATTTTCGGCAACTTCGAGTTTTGCCGGATATACAGTGGCGTACCCAAGGGGAGAGGAAAGGTTGTGGTTACCCAGTGCTACTCAAATCTGAATAAGATTCTTATTAAATACCCGGCATTTTTTCTCAAAAATTTTTTAGAACATTTTTTGCTTTAATGTCTGTCTGTCTGTCTATTACTCACCAACGCGCTTAACTCAAGAACCACTTGTCCGATTTTGACGAAATTTATTAGGTACGTATACTTTGTTTGGGCTCCAGATGGTCCCATTTCAAGAACATTAAAATTGCCCCCCAGGGGCTTAGATAATGGAAGGGATTTATTAAAAAACCCAGTTTAATCCAGAATATGGCATGTGGGGTAATAATTGGAACGTATTTAAACAGGGATTTTAAAGGCTTTGGTGAGAGCTTTGGAGTGCCTATAAATTGAAAGAGTATTTTAAAAAATCTTGCCTGCATTAATTCTATAAAAAAAATACATATTTGTGGCGCCCTCTAACTCCGTTATTTTTAAAGTACCTGTTATTTTTTATTACCAAAATTTTAGTATCAGTTTAATGGTATCAAACTGTATGTCAATATATATATATATATATATCTATATATATATACTGACATACAGTTATATACCTTCTGTGTTTGCTGGGATGTCACGGAAAGAGGGAGGGGAATGAAGATTCTTGACAAAATGTAACAGGAGTAGTTGGGGGTCACCTGCATGACCCCCCCCCCCTCCGCGTAATTTCCAATAATATCACAAATAAAAGCAACCCCTATTGGAAAAAAAAGCAAACAAAATTTTATCACAAATTTTTGTTTAGTTACATCAGGATGGTCGCTCACGTGATGGGGAATGATCGATAATCGAAGTCGATCCAAGGAGAAGTATTAATTTTTATCTACTACGTTAAAACTTTCACAGGTCCGACATCAGGACGATATATAATTACCGCTAACGACGTACCGCCGACGATGGCGACGTTGCGCTGGCCCGATTTTCCGCCAACCTTCTGTGTTTGCTGGGATGGAACGCAATTGACAAATTTTGATCAAACATCGCATGCATTTAACAGGCAGAGTAAAACAGTAAAAAACCACATCCATAATATTTTTTTTATCATAATTTTTTAGGCAAGAGACCACAGAGTACACCATAAATTCACAGATACTGACGCAGATCCCCATAACTCAAGACGAGGACTATTTTTTTCGCACGTAGGCTGGCTGATGTGCAGGAAACACCAGGCAGTTTTAGAAAAAGGAAAAACAATTGACATGAGCGATGTGTTGTCCGATCCGGTGGTCAAATTTCAAAGGAGGTAAGTATATTGTTCTATTTTTCATATATTACAGTAGTGTAAGTATAAGCACCCTGGCTTCTCAAACACGGTTACACTATCGAATTCTCCCAAATATCTGCTAAAATAATTATCATTTTCATCGTTCATGAGTTACAGTTGAGAATCTAAAACTTTGAAGTTGGTATTTTGAAGATATTTGCAAATATGTCAAAAACCGCTTGACTCATATTATATAAATTTACTACATATTGACCACCTAATTCTAGACCTGTAGCCACCTTTAAACTTTTAATATCTTAGAAGTTATAAAGCAGCAAAAACATCAATGTTTTTAAATATCTCAAAAACTGTGTGAATTACAAAATTAACATTTACCTTATGACATTGGTTACTTAATTTTATTTGGATATGCCATGTTGAAATCTGGAATAGTCCAGGAGTTAAAGGCGAAAACCCAGCAAACACGGTTCCCTCGGGCCTTCGTCGGGCCGATGTCGTTTGCCGAATTTGCCGTCATCGGCACGACGTCGATTTACGACATCGGACCAGCAGTATTTTTTGTCCGCTTTGCGATGTAGGCCGAATGTATGTTTGGTACGATTAAGGTCCGATAGGATTTAGCCACATGGTACCGACTATCCGCCCATATAGCTGCTTAATTTGGTCTGTCTAACGTAGGCAAGCTGGTCTCGACCCGACATCGGTAAACTATTCAAGTCCGACATTGGTTTCCTAAAGCGATTGACGAAGGTTCGTCGGTGGTAGCTTGGCAAACCACAAAGGTCCGATAATGGGTGGATAATAAGGCCCCTCATTGACCTCTCAAAGCGGCCCGACGTCGGTGATTGACGAAGGTCCGTCGGTGATTGAAAATTTGATAATGCGGGTGCTTAACCAGTCGGGCCTCTTTAAGTGACGGAAGAGGTGATTCTTGTAGAGAAGTACCACCATCTTGTCCAGTTCCCATTCTAGTTTTGAAATATCTTTGCTCATTATATATATAATATTATCTTCCACTTTACAGGGAACATAGTGATATTAGCGCCATCTCTACATACTAGGGAGAAATAGTTTAAAAATTTTAATGTGATGTACCATCGTCTGTTGCTGGTTAACGACCAATCGAACAAAAATTTGATCAGACCATCGTCGGCCCTAAAGCAGATAAAGTGGTCGTCGGCATAAAGTCGACTTTAGTAAATAGGACCATCGTTAATAGCCGATTCTCGTCCGATTAAACAAGTTCAGAGAGTTCAAGAGACTCAGAATATCCAAACATATCAAGCCCCTTTCACCCTCTCAACGAACCCTCTCCACCATATTTTATTGTCACCGGACCTACATAAGTCAGTGGCGGTCGCAGCTTTTCCAAAAGGGGGGTGGCGTGAGGGCCAAATTTTGTAAAAGAAAAGAAAAAGTTTTATGCAAAAGTTGTAAAATTAGGAAATAATGTAACTCTCGACCCAATGGGGCGGCGCCGCAGGCGAACATTTTTGGAAAACTATCCAAAATTTTACCGTTTTTATGAAAAACCGACGATTTTTTAAATAAACTCTCGAAAAAATAAGGGGCGATCGCCCTTCACCACCTACCCCCACCCTGGGACCGCCAGTGTAAGTATATCAAATTTCATTTTTATCAGTTACCGGGAAGTTGTTTTATAATCGATTCCAATATTTGTACCGAACAGGCAGACAGGCAGACTTAAAAGCGAGTAAACACGTGTTAAAAAATAAAAAGTAAAGTAGTAAAAGAGAACGTTTGCTGCTTTAAAAAAACGTTTCAGTGCTACAAAAAGCACTCCCTGCGGTAAAGTGAATAAGTTTATTTCAAAAAAATAAAATACAGATATTTATATTTTGTTTTTTGGGAATTTTTGAGGCTTGTAGGTAAAATCGTGTACCTGACACATGCGTAAAGTATCAGTTTCCGCAGTTGTTAGGTAAATAACTATTGTCTGCTATAAGTTAGGGCATGCTGCCTTTTCATTAAAAATATTTTTGTGTAGTTCAGTCTTTCCATCGCCTAATTAAAAGGGCTCTAAATCTTCTCCCAGATAAATCCGGTGACGAGTCTTATTGAACCACCCTGTATATAATTTCTAAAGGGACGAGTAACTTTTAACTCAATTAGACAAATAGCTTCTCTCAAGCCGGGGACAGACTTTTGGTAAAGGGCGATTGGTAAAGGGCGATTATTTGCCTCTGGGTGATTTTTTTGTCACTGGCCATCAATCAAGGCAAATAAATATGGCAACATTTTTTTAGCGCGTCCCACATTCAATCTGAATACACCTTAAGGTGCCGATTTTTGAATTTCGAAGGAAAAGTCGCACGGGAACGGTCACCTTCCTGATATTGTCCAATAACAGGCTTTAAAGTTATCACGAGTTATCCGAAACCTATCCGACCACGGCCGAACCTCACTCGATTGTCCTAAATCGACGGACCCTTCCTATACTTTCATACACACAGAAAAAAGAAAGTATTTTAAAAATAAGTATAATTATATTAATATATGTTACAAAAGATATTAACTGATAAAATTCAGCATATTACATATAAGAATCCATCGTATATTGAAGTTGAAAATGTATTTGAATAAAAATTAAAAAAATAATTTTATTTAATTAAAAAAAATATACTACCGTTTAATATCTCTTATTTTAAGATTAAATATATGTTTTATTAAGATTTAATAAACCAATATTTTCAAATTTAAAATCTTTTGTGTTCCATGGAAGTAAAAAAAACTATTATATGTTACAGAAATCCAATATTTACAGTTACGCAATTACAGTTACAGTTAACAGTTACAATTTCAGTAAAATTAGATATCATATAGATATAAAATTAAATTGTTAAAAAGGCGGCTTTTCTCTCTTTCTTTATTCTCTCCAATCCCTTTCCTACAACTCTTGATTTAGTTTTTGCCCGATTTGAAGTTCTTTCTTTCTTCGCGTTTGCGCGTTTCCTGTACTTTTTCTCTTTAACCCAAACATTCTTCTTCTTCTTTCCTGAAAAAGACCACCAAATTTAGGACAACAAATACATATAAAATCTGGCGAGTAACTCATAAAACTACAATGCTTTTAAATTTTTATAAAAAAAAATTAACGAAATTAAATGAGTGAAATGTTACCACACCGTTCCTATGTACATACAAGTTTACAAAGTCACGATATTTTTTTTTAAAT
Organism: Oxystoma pomonae; assembly: GCA_963921995.1. NCBI lineage: Eukaryota > Metazoa > Arthropoda > Insecta > Coleoptera > Brentidae > Oxystoma > Oxystoma pomonae. The sequence continues at coordinate 100,701,448 of OY998165.1, forward strand.
GCAAATAAAATAAAATTAGACACAACCAAGTCAGGGTTAGATGTTGTTCTAAAAATACTTTTACAGGACAAATAATTCCTCTATTAGGAATTCTGTTTTTTTTTAAATTAGTGTTACCTATGTAAAATGTCTTTAAATTTTTTATTTAAAAGAAATAGTTTGTTTAGGCTTTTTCTTTTCATATAATTTGGGTCACGTTGTACTTGCATTATGAAAAAAAAATATGACCTATCTTACGCCATACAAAAACGATAAACCATACATTTTAACCCCTGAAGTTTCCCACTGTCGATGTCGTCGAACGGTACGACTGTGGTAAATTTTAAACAGTATAAAGAATTTTTTATAAGGCAAAAATAAGAAAAACTTACCGCAAAAAGCATTTGCCAATCTTCTAAGGGTTTTTGAAAATCATTTATAACTTTTCAAACTGTTTTTCTACGCCCTCACTCTAAACTACCGTATAGACCGCGTATAACGAAAGATTTTTTCAAGTTTCGGCATTTGTAGGTCAAGACACTTTTTTTAAATTTCAAATTTTACTACCCTGATTTTGAAAACATTTTTTTTCACTTGTAATATTTTATATTTTACGGAAAAAATGTAATTATTTTAGGTTTAAATAAGTTTGCGTTTTATTTTTTAAAATATATTGTTTTTTAAAATTTAATAAAAGGTTGTATTAAATTTTAAAACACTCATATTTTACTTATATTATATTAAACACTTCATATTTACTGTGCAATTCCAATAAATCTAATTTTAGATTCGTATATATGAAGTATTTTAAGTCGAATATTAAAATGTATTTAAAAAAAATACTCCTACGTTTTTAAACTTAATAAAATTATATTTAAAATAAATATACATTCTTTAAAACACCATTTATTAAAAAACAGTGCATTTTTTTTCAGTGTACCTGCCTTTGAGCAGGAGAATGGGCGCTCTTGAAAAACGACAATCGAATCAGCTTTGCGCGAGCACTGCAACTTCTGAGCCTTCTTATTGGTCGAAACGACGGATGTGAAAGTTCCCAAGTGACGATTCTCTCGAAGTTTAGGATTCGGCACCCCAGGGCTCTAATTCTTGAGCAGGGAATGACATAGATTTGTGTCGAATGTTCCTACGTCTAACGCAACGTCTAATTCGTATTCTTGAGCGGTGAACTCCCATTCCATTCTACAAAAAAATTAAGTGTTCATGCTCCCCGAGTCCAAAGCTGGGGATTCTTCCAATTTCTTAGACATGCATGCGTGTAAATTGTATCTTTTTCGATCTAAATCATAAGAGGAATGATAGTATCATTCCCCGGGATTGATCTCTTCTCTTAAGGCTTCGTTCCTTCTAACGAGATTCAAGAATTAGACTCCATAAGACAATGGGCTAGGAAAGAAGCAATATTTAACATTTAAGAGCCAGACGGGGCGCTCCCCCCACTCCTTTTGTTTTTGGCTCTGGTAATACCAAATATTGCTGACAAGAATCTTTCAAAAGTCTGATCAAGACTGTGTGCTGTCCTTGCAGGAACCAAAAACAAGACTATAGAAACATTTATCGAAAGTATGCCATCAATTTTCGTAGGTACTACGTTCCTCTGATGGTCTTCTTTTGCTTCGCCTTGCCAACTTTTATACCATGGTACTTTTGGGGCGAGGACGGTTGGATATCCTTTACAACTAGCATGGCTAGATATGTGTGGTCTCTCAACTGTACTTGGCTGATCAATAGTTATGGGCATATGTTTGGAATGAGACCCTATGATAGGTAAGTGAATGGAGAAAATATTTTTTGCACTTTAGGGACTAAAAAAGTTTTTTACTCCCTCATTTCAGGGACTAAAATGGTACTTTTTATCCCTGGGACTAAAATATTTTAGTCCCCGGGACTAGTTTATTTTAGTCCCGCTCCTTATTATCAGGCTATATAAATTAACTTAACGTCAGGACGAATGAAGGTTTGGTAAGAACGCATTTTAGGAACATTTATATTTATTTGTAACATCCGAAAATAGGCATGAACACAATATGAAAAAGAACTAACCTAACCTATAAATTCTTAAACTATTTGATATTATTAATGGTCCCGAATCTGAGGTGGTTCCGCTTTGCTGTTGTATTGAAGTTTGAAAGATTGCCGATTGGGTATGTTCAGTGCCGCAATCTTCAGTGATTGCAGTGCATGTGATACCTGATGTATCTTCGCTTTAATAAAAAAAGGTGCCCAAAAGTGCTAAAAATAGTATATATACCATGTGACTAAAGTGTCTTTTTATCCCTCAGCGAATTGTAGCCCTCTCTCTTCGCCTCGGGATAAAAAATGCCACTATAGTCCCTAGGTATATAATGTACTATTATATGCAGAGATCAAGAGAAATGAGGTTGGAGTTTACAACCAACTAAATTCAAAATATCGTAGACGCGATGCGAGATTTACCCAGAATACAAAGTGTCGGTGGTTGGATCGACTTTTTTTCTGGATCGTTCCAAACCAAAAATGAAGGAAAGAGAAAGTGTCAACTTCAACTTTGACGTTCAATAAGGCGTTTATTTTTTTCGTTGTTTTCAAATATGTTTAAAGTATATCGCCCTTTTTAAATGGAAATTTGTACTCGGTAGAATTGCCTGGCTTTTTTATATGTTGAAGTACTCATTCTAAGAAGATTTATGTTTCATTACGCCAACTCTCTACCCCTCCCAGAAGTACCCGAAAAGTAACGTCAAAGTTGTCGAAATCGCACTTTTGAGCAATTTTTGAATTATTGCACTGACCATATATGCAAACCGGCGAGAATCTAATTTTCTTGTTTGAATTTACCATGACTGTCTTTTTAAAAATAAAGTTTTAAATGTCAAAGTTGCACTGCCTTCTTAGATCCGCCATATAGAAAGTTTTTATTTCTTATCTGATTTAAACGTAACTTTCTCTAAATTATAAAACGTTTCCAAGACACCTAACTCTGACAGAAAACTGACAGATGTCGGCCATATTGAACTTCGTTATTTTTTGTCCGATATAAACAAAAATTTTGTTGCACTAAATCGTTTTCAACAATATCCAATTTTGATTCAAAATTGACATATGTCAGTAGCCATCTTACAAGGGCCATAGTGAGCTTTGTTATATTTTGCCCGATTTAAACAAAACTTTTTATCCATTTTAAGATTTAGGTGCAATGGCTACTGAAATATGGCAATTTTGGGTCAAAATTGGACATTGTTAAACACGCTTTAGGTGCAAAAAGTTTTGTTCAAATCGAACAACAAAGTTCAAACAGGCCTGTAGGTTTCTGGACTATCCAATAGATCTTGAAAAGCAAAATATGTGTCCGATATGCCACGAACCTTTCTTTTTATTTATTTTTCACGGACAACAAATTCCTTTTTTTAAATTTTACTTGGCTTTGTTTTGCGCAACAAGCCTCCTCCGGAGTGATTGTTGCTGAGCTTTAATATAAGGCGACGTAGTATAAACTCCAATTGGAGGTGGAATTGCTGCGAACGTTGTATTTTGAACAGTCTTCTTTCAGTAATTGGCACAATTTCGCAGGTTTCTTTTCTTTTGTCCTGCTCGCAAATTTCAGTCTTATTGATATTTGCTTCCTTTAACGTTTTGCTTTTCGCTTTATTCCGATAGGCGGCGCACTGCATATAGCCATCCAACATCCCGCATTGTTTGACGACGAAAGTTGTTCAAATTCACTGGGTGTGGTTGTTTGATGACTCCTAACAAGGATGAAACAGGCCTGTAGGTTTCTGGACTATCCATTAAATCTTGAAGGCCTGGTCGTAATAAATTGAAAAGCAAAATGTGTGTCCGAACCTTTCTTTTTTTTTATTTTTCACGGACAACAAATTCCTTTTTTAACTGTTCTAAACATAAGTCTGAATAGTCTCAGGGTTATTTTCTGTGATATAGTTATTTTGCTATAGATATGGTTTAGTTGCTTTGTTAAAGATTGTTTATTTTTTATTTATCAATTTTCTATGCATATTGTTAAATAAGTTATTTATATATTTTTTTTCCTATTGTTATGCTGAAATTTTTTTTTCTCTTGTAACATGACAAGTTCGTAAATAAAATATTTATATGTAAAAATAAAAAAAGTATATTCACATGCATACACTGTGATATAAGCTGTATGTAGTCTGGATATTACAAAAAAAAATATACTTACCTTCCTCCAAATTGGTCTAAAATGAGTCTTTAAAAACTTAATTTTGTTCTCTATACACTGTCTCAAATAAAAAAAATTTTGTTTTTATCCTTATTTTTAGCACAATTTACCCAGCTGACAACGAGATCGTTTCTTTTCTTGATTTCGGGGAAGGATGGCATAACTACCATCATACCTTCCCTTGGGATTACAAAACTACGGAGTTGGGAAATTACAGGTTAAATTTTACTACCTGTTTTTTGGATTTAATGGCGATAATTGGGTAAGAATTCTATGGAGCATACGTATCGCATTAAAGCATTTTTTGTTAGAAACATGCATTTTTTAATTTGAGTAGAACATTCTTTAGTGGCTTCCACTAATTTGTAGTCTGCAGAATTAGTTACTTATTTTATAGCAGGAGTTTTAGTTTCTTGGGTCGTCTGGTGTTTAAGGCCATAAAAACGGCATAGATTTGACAGGACTGCATTGCTGTTTTTGGGCCAATCTTTACCGGACACAATATTGGAAACGAGAAAACGGAATCTATTGAAATTTGTCAGGAATGTTTATTTTTGAATTCCGCACAACCGCATTCAGACTGTTTTTTGCTAGACTCTCTCGTTTTCGAAATAAAATAAACACGGCTAACAATAGTCAAAAATCCTACCTGGCTTTTTCTTTAGCCTCGTCGATAATACAGATATCTGTAACAGCAATTTTTGGATTTTTTATTTTTTGAAAAATATACACCAAATTTTGAAAAATCCTTTAGATACGGTTGCAGATTTTTATAAATCCTATTATCTGATAACAAAAAAGTTATGTTTTTTTTCTTTGTAAGCAATATTCTGCCGGAATTCTGAAACGCCAAGGTAACGTAATTTAGTAGGCGCAAGGAAACTGAAGTGAGTTCGATTGGAGTATTGGAATTCAGGTTCCGCATAGCTACCAGCTACTTGTCTAATGAAAAATTTGTAATTTTTTTGATGTTGTATAATGATTTTTTCTTTTAATTCTTTTTAATTTCGAGACATTGCAATCCAAGCATTAATAAATGGTTACGATCCTAATAACTTATACTTTTCCTTATATATGGTGTTCGCACCGTGTTCTGAACACTGCACGATCTCACTTGAAATGGTATTAGCGATGCCACCTATTGTTGATCTTTCAAAAAATAGCAAAGCAGTGTTGTCAAATCTATGCCGTTTTTGTGGCCTTAATCTTTCATTTGTCACGTATACAGAGCGCTTCAGGCTACTGCGAATATAGGCCGGAAGAAATCCAATTTATCAGTTTACGTACATGCAGGGACACCGCAAACCTATCAGTGGAGCAACCAACACTCAGGCTTGCGATCACCATTCACGACTTGCGTTTAGTATTTAGTACGCCTCTAACCACGGTGCTTCAATTAGTTTGGTCAATAAATACGCAAATTTTTATAACGTAATTTTCTTTTTTTTTTGTCACTGACAAATTAGAGCGTTTTATTGTCAACTGCTCAGATTTATCACTGACAACGTGTTACAATGGAAATAATAAGGAGAAACAAAATAAAAGCAAGTTCTCAAAAAAAAAGATTCTCTTAGTAAAAAAAAAATTAGAGCAAATGTTCGAAAAGTCATCCTTGCTCGGCTAGACAATATCCGAACCTATTATAAAAACCCCTTCTAACGTTTCCAAGCATGTTAAGGGTGATACTTTAAAAAGCTTCTTCAATTTTAATCCGAAGTTCTTCCAAATTATTAGCCCTTTTATGCCCGTAAACTTTATTTTTGATATAACTCCACAGATAGAAGTCATTAGGAGCAAGATCGGGTGATCGAGCTGGCCATAAAATAATTCCCCGTGCACTTATAACCCGATTAGGAAATACATTATCAAGATATTCCCTAACAAGTCCAACATTGTGAGCGGGACAACCATTTTGTTGAAACCATGTTTCACCAAATCTCACACCCAAAAACTGCCTAGCAGTTGGAATAATATGCTGGTGCAGTAGATCCAAGTATCTAGGACCATTTAGATTGCGGTTAATAAAAAATGGCCCAATTACGTGTTCCCCTACAATACTAAATTTAGTTTTTGGGGATACTGTGTTCTTACGTCAAAATACAAATGCAAATTTTCCCTCGACCAATATCGAACGTGTGTTAGGTTATGACGATTCAATAATGAAAAAGTGCTTTCATCTGTGAAAAGAATAGATCTCAGAAAGTTTTCATCACGATTAGCCTTTTCCATCATTGTTTCGCAAAATTCGATACGACGATAGTTGTCCTCCGGAAAAATTTGATACATTTTTGACACTTTGTAAGAATGATAACCATTCTTTTTGAAAACACGTAAGAGAGTGGATGAAGACGTATCACCTGCTTCGGCACACTGCAGCGCAAATCATCACATCTCGTACTTCCTGCACGTCATTCAAAACAGTGAGTTTTTTATGGTTTCTTGGCGCTACACAACACTAGGTTCTGGGCGATTTACAAAATTCTCCAAAAAAAGTTCATGAATAAGTCTCAATGGTCTGCCTTGATAGTACCATTTGAGCATCTGCACTTTTCCGGCCACTTTGTAGACATCCATTTTTAGTTTTAAAAACGTACTATTTTACTTAACAACTTACCAATCTGTTTCTCGAGCAAGGCAGAAATAAAACAAAATAATAAAAACAAAAAAAAATAACACTGCAGCGTGCTTCGAATCCACCTCGGTCGTACGGCACGGAGAGTAAATTGGACTTGATTACCCCTATGTTCGCAGTAGCCTAACGCTCATTATACACTTCCGGCCCAACACCGTTGAGAACGGTGTTGTCCGGCCATATAAAATGCGTACAGCAGAAGTTAGCTGCAGGTCTGTTGAATTTAAGTTTTGCTAATTGCGTTGCTTATTGCAACTGACTTTGACGTTTTCGAATTACAGGTTAGATCTTTTGACATTGTAAACACAAAAATAAGAAGACTGGTCAAACTTTACTATGTTTTACAGTTTCTTCTTCTTGATACTTTCTTCTTATTCTTACAATTGTAACCTTGTTTCGTCTATAATGGGCCGCTACTCTTCGAACCGACCAACCACCATCTAATTTTGCCAAAATTTGGGCTTTTTCGAATTCGTTTAGTTGGAGCGTTTTTTAATATAAGCGTTTGATAACAACAAAACCTGACGTTGATATTTTTTGTCAATTTGAAATACCTAAAAGTTTACTGAGTTGCGAGGCCCACAATACACTATACAGACCGCTTCAAGCTACTGCGAACATAGGGGGAATCAAGTCCAATTTACTCTCCGTGCCGTACGACCGAGGTGGATTCGAAGCACGCTGTAGTGTTATCTTTTGGAAATTCATTTTGTTTTTATTATTTTGTTTTATTTCTGCCTTGCTCGAGAAACAGATGGGTAAGTTCTTAATTGAAATAATACATTTTTAAAACCAAAAATGGATGTCTACGAAGTTGCCGAAAAAGTGCCGATGGTCAAATGGTCAAATCGTCATAACCCAACACACGTTCGATATTGGTCGAGGGAAAATTTGCATTTGTATTTTGACGTAAGAACACAGTATCCCCAAAAACTAAATGTTTGGGGGGGGGGGGTATTATAGGGGAACACGTAATTGGGCCATTTTTTATTAACGGCAATTGCAATTTGAATGGTCCTAGATACTTGGATCTACTGCAGCAGCACATTATTCCAACTGCTAGGCAGTTGTTAGGTGTAAGATTTGGTGTAAGCTCCTAATGACTTCTATCTGTTTTTGAAGAAGCTTTTCGAATTATCACCCCTAACATGCTTGAAAACGTTAGAAGGGGTTTTTACAGTAGGCTCGGATATTGTCTAGCCGGAAAGAGGACTTTTCGAACATTTGCTTTAATTTTTTTTTGACTGGGAGAATCTTTTTGGTTTTTAGAATGTATTATTTTATTTTGAGAACTTGCTTTTATTTTGTTTCTCCTTATTATTTTCATTGTAACACGTCGTCACTGATAAATCTGAGCAGTTGACAATAAAACGCTCTTATTTATCAGTGACAAAAAATAAGAAAATTACGTTATAAAAATTTGCGTATTTATTGACCAAATTCCGGTTTCATTGACTACGCTCCACACAGCACCGTGGTTAGAGGCGTACTAAATACCAAAGGAAAGTCATGCAAGTGGTGATCGCAAGCCTGAGTATTGGTTGCTTCACTGATAGGCGTGCGGTGTCTCTGCATGTACGTACACTGGCAAATTAGACTTCTTCCGCCCTATGTTCGCAGTAGCTTGAAGCGGTCTGTATAAAATCGGCGTACGCATTTTATGTGGCTGGAAGTGTATGTCTTAGAAAGCAGATTTTTATAGATGGCGTAAAATGTTAGCCCACGGAAGTAAAAATAAAGGTGGAATGATAATATCCTATAAATAAAATGACCGCTACATGTACTACTTGCCATTTGTGAGCCTAAATCTGTTGGTATTGACAAAATTCCCCTAACTCTGAGGCTAATAATAAAAAGGGTTATCGCACAGCACTTATGAAAGGCAAAAAACTAGTCATTCCGGTTGTATAACAGCACTAAACAAATCAAAACATTATATTTTTAGCAAAACAAACAAAAAAACGAAAACACTTTATTTTTACTAAAAAGACAATGGAGTACCCAACTAGCAATTTTTAGTTGTGCAAGTTGTAAAAATTAGAATTGCACTAATTTTAAACGTTGTTTTACAGATAAAGAATAGTTATCATGGCGACGGTTGACAATGTCGACTATTATACGACGCGTAAACGTTTATCACAACTTCAGTCGCCATCACAACTATTTATGACCGTCTATTGTACTAACAGTAATTAGTTAAAACATGGGTGAGTATTCCATAAGGAACACGTTATTTCCACCCAAGATCTTTTGATCTTTTGTTTTTTAGTTTCTTTTCGGTTGAAGTAACTGATTTGGAGGTTTTTTAACTTCTTCTTAGTAATTAGTTAGTTGTGAAGACGCCGACTACAAACCGTTGTGTGCTAAACCGAAAATTGATCAATTTGCTCCACGTCTTCTGACCGGTTTGTTGGAGACGCGGGCGCACCTGTTTTCATTTAACCAATTTTTCTGTTATGTTTGCAACAAACCAATTTTGAAGCACTGCTTTCTGTCATACAAACATCAATTAATTCAGTAAAAGTAACTAAGAAATGTTTTGTAAAGTTTCTATTAGTTTTGTTTGAACAGTTTGCACTATGAAAAGGAACAAATTGTATAAATATTCTTCGATATTTTGACATGTGACAGCTGTCATTGAAAGTGATTCCCCAGTGTTGCGGAAAAAAAGAAGGTAAACAACAAGGACTGAAATTAAGTGAGCATCAGAAAGCCAAACTGTGTAGCAATTTCGATTGGGTAAAAATTGAGGCGTGTTCGCGTCTTTTAAGTTAGGGGATCAGTTCAAAACACAGTTAAGTAGTTAAAGCGGTCGAGACACGGGACTTCTTTGGTTGTCATAGAAACTAATAAGTGCCGCCATAATTGATTGTTAAAACCATTGTATGCTAATTTGTAAACAAACATTAAAAATTATTTGTTTGCTTTTTTCTACAATAAACTAAGATCTTTTTGTATGTAAAAATCCGTATTTTGTTCTTAGGAATCCTAAGCAACATCTTCAGAGGTTTTTCGAAGCGATTTTTAAATCATGATTTTTTTTTAATTTCATAAAATCATCTTAATCGAGGGCGCGCTTGTTTTTTAGAGCTACGAACTGTACATTTGACAGTAAAGTACCGTCTGTTTATATAATTTGGCATTGGTTCGCATGTTATGATGATGCAAAACATGATATGACATAGAATATCATTTTATTTTAATAATATTATAGTGTATTTATTATTTTACGTAATGAATAATATTTTGAACAAATAATTGTACTCCAAACCCCATTGAACTATTACTTCGAATGTAGTCGCGATCGCGACGTTGACTCAACCAAAAAATCATCCACCAAATTGGTGCAAAAGTGTTTGTTGTAAAAGTAAACGTTGCGACGCAACGTTGGCACGCGGTGCACAACGTTGAGTCGTCGACAAATTGCTAGTTGGGTAACATCCTAGTAACTTTTGTTTTGGTTCAAACAAGTGTGTGGCTAATAAAAAAAAGCAGACAAATATATACCATGTTTACATTGAGAATTGAAACCCATCTAAAAATGATATAACTTTACTTTTTCTATTAACAAAAATTTAAAAAAAAACAAAATTTTAATATATTACGAAAAATCATGGTAAAAAATACCATTTACTGATTTTGGAAATGACACATCAAAAAAAAAATATATATGTCGATTCGATTGATGTGTTCTTTTAGGTTCTTAACTGTCACCTACATAAGGCGGTCATTTTTGTGACTTCCGTTGGTTAGCATAGAATAAAGACTTTTGATATAAGCATAAAAACGTTATTACTAACTAACCAATTATTTACTTTAAATTTTTTGTTATTTTTGGTTTGATGTTGTTTACAATTTTTTTAAAAGTTTAATGCCCTCTCCTACCCTCTTGCTAACCCCCCACCTCTGTCAAAAACTAATCAGCTCTAGTAGCAAAGAATTTTTGTACCAAATTTGATAAAAATCGGTTTAGCGGTTTTTGAGTAATGGTGTTACAGACAGACAGACGAGCCCAATAGCCTTCATATTAGTATAATATCAAAAAATACATAGTAAAAACAAATATGAGTGTCAGAGACGGGGACGACCAAACTAGAGATTTAAAAAGCCTGACAAGTAAAAGATTAAATGTCACAATAAGAGTAAGAAAGCTAACCACCAGTTTCGAATACATACCAAGCTTGATACATACCCTGATAAAACAGTATGCTTTTTACAGATCAGCTTCATTTTTTTAAAACATTTGTGTAAACATACCAGATATTGTATTTTTTTGCTTAAATGTAATTTTGTGGCATCTTTAAAATTTAAAGGGTGTAATATCTAATACGTGTTGAATTTTACTTTCTAAAATGAAATTTATATTTTACCTACGTAAAATTACATTTTATACAAAGTAGCAATACACTCAACATTGTGAATATACACTGTCAGGTATGTAAATTATAAGGTAAATTCACAATCCTTTTGTAAAATTACAAGCAGCAAGTCATTTTACAGTGTTCACTATGAACATAAGGAATCCAATGATTGATTATGTAAATTCACTAATCTTTATATTTAAAAAGGGATTTAGTGAGGGTGAATAAATAACAAAATCAATGAATAGCGAGCTTTCCCTCAAAAAAGGTAATGGTAACCGTAGATCCGGATTTCGCACTTGTGGTGCTCATCAGTACGGTGCTAGGAATTAGGAGATGAAATGATGAAATGATGAAATGATGAAATGATGATGGAAAAATATGACACATGATTCATGTAAAAGACAACCATCTGTCAAATTCCAGAATCAGCAGATGTACTTTTCATTTTGAAGGAAAATTAAGCGTCTCTACGGAGACAGATATAATTATCTTTACAGATATCCTAAGCTCTGGAGTTAATAAATTTAAAAAGGGATTTAGTGAGGGTGAATAAATAACAAAATCAATAAATAGCGAGCTTTCCCTCAAAAAAGGTAATGGTAACCGTAGATCCGGATTTCGCACTTGTGGTGCTCATCATCATCATTTTGTTTTTTATTCACCCTCACTAAATCCCTTTTTAAATTTATTAACTCCAGAGCTTAGGATACCTGTAAAGATAATTATATCTGTCTCCGTAGAGACGCTTAATTTTCCTTCAAAATGAAGGTACATCTGCTGATTCTGCAATTTGACAGATGGTTGTCTTTTACATGAATCCTGTGTCATATTTTTCCATCATCATTTCATCTCCTAATTCCTAGCACCGTACTGATGAGCACCACAAGTGCGAAATCCGGATCTACGGTTACCATTACCTTTTTTGAGGGAAAGCTCGCTATTCATTGATTTTTTTACTAATCTTGTGTGTAATCAGTGTAAAGGATACCATCGTATTCTGTACAACTGAAATATCCCATTCTACGATGTAATCAGTTTTCATGCCTCGAAGCCGATAGATTTTCGAAATTTTTATACGATTGTCAAGACATTCAGGAGAACTTCAAAACAAGGTATCACTCGACCCACTTTCCCTAAATCAAAATAATTTTTAAAAATCGGTTTATTTATTTAAAAAATGTAACGGAAATCTGTCCAGTTCTACGCATATGGGGGTAAAGTTTACACCTCAAAGGGGATCTATAAAAATTTCAAGCCAAAAAGTCTCCCCCAGGACAAACAAAATCGACGTGTTTCAGCATTTTCTCCAATTCTTTACAGTTTTTGAAAAAAATCAAAACACGTCACACGAATTCGGAGATCGCGACCACACAACACTGATTTAATTTTAATGATCTATTTAATTCTTTCACGGACTTCTTGCATGTTGTCCCAGTTTATTTTTGTTAATTTAATTTGATAGTAAAGTTAAATTTCCACGAACCTCAACAAGCTTGGAATGACTGTATTTTTACAAAAAAAAAATATAAGTATAGAGAAAACCTCCATAAATCTTTCGGTTTCATCATTTATTTGATTTTTTTCTGAATGCGTCAATTAAGATACAGATCATGGCTACATCGTCGTAAACTCTTACGACTTTTAAATATAAATAAGCATTTTTTTATACCTTCATCAAAAACATCATTTTAGTAAGTCTCTGCATATAACTAAAGATTGGTTATTTTGGTTACCGATGCAAAAAAACTTTTTTTGATCCCGGGTGCAAAAAAAAATTCTATCCGTTTATTACCTAAATCAGCCGCCTTGATTTATAATGTAAAGGTAGTGTATTGCGAGAAGTGCTCTTCGTTCGATATTTTTAAAATTATTTTCCAGTTTTTCTTGGATTTTTTGATAAAGGCATTAGAAAAAGTAGTGTTAACAACTCGCGGCTAAACTGTGCTTTTTTTTACTCGCATTTTCCAATACCTCGCTACGCTCCTTATTTAAACCAACGCTTGTAAAAAAAATTACTATTTTCGTAAACACTAATCCAACAACACGCTCACTAAAGCCCTCCCCCTCACTCTTAAAATCTGCGGCTCGCCCTGTATGTAAATAATTGTGATTAAAGATTTAGAGACTCGAACCCCGTGTTAGGATAACTCGAGTCTCGTGTTAAACAGGTACTAAAATATCGCATTTTTGACTTATTTGTAAAAGTTTTGTATTTTCCAAAAAAAAATTTGATTTTTGGGAAAAAATTCGATGTCAGCAAAAGAAAAACTTTAGAAGCACTCACCCCACGCAATATAACCATTTATTTATATAAAATAAACACCAAATAAGAAAACCTATTGTTGAAAAACCTTCCAACTCTATTTTTAAGAAAAAATGCTGATTTGGCAAATTTCAAATAAGTATTGTGCCTAAATTTTTTCTTGGATGGCGCTCTAACGATCGGTGAACAAATGGCTGGCAACCTAAAATCCTGTTTCAGTTTACGTATCAGTATACTTTTGAAAGGACTTATTTTTGACAATCCTTGTTTTATTGTAAAAGTTTGTTAGTTTTTATGATGCTTTTATTTTTTGCATATGTTAAAGACAAGCTACAGAGCTCAAAACTGCACCAAAAGAACTCATACTACGCAAAGTTCGTGCAAAAGGCGATGGAACATGGAAGAATGGAAATATGGACTGCAACGATTTTGCTGGAGCAGAGAACAAAGAGACTGAAGAATTAATTTGGGGTTGGGGGGACCAAGATATTACGGAAGATGATAAGAATATTGTTATTTCTTATAATCATCTCAAAGTGTAGAATTAAGTAACTGATTCCGAAAATTGTAATATACAGAATTAAATCACATAAAATAGCTTGTTTATTTGGATTTTTGCTGTTTCAGAAAAAATTGTGGTTCTTAAATACACCAACAAATTATTTATTTTTAGGAATTTTCAATATTTTAAATTAAACTTTACTCTTATAAATAAACTTAAAAAACTAATTACCTTAATAAATTATATACATGGCGTTTTAGGGTTTTTTAAAGTTGATAGCTCAACTTCACCAGCAAATATCTTGAAAAGTAATCATTCGATTTTTAAAAAACATTTATTGTTGCAACAAGAGTCAAAAGACCTTTAAAACAAGGTACCACTCGACCCATCTTCCCTATCTAAAAAAGAGGGGGAAGTACCCTCAGCCAGGGGGTGCACCCGAGCGAAATACCGAAGAGGTCAAAAAGTTTCCCCCTTGAATACGAAATTAACGTGTCCGAGCATTTTTTTTAAATCGACCTTAAAATACACTGAAACGCCCCTGTTTCGATGTTCGTGAAACACCCTATATATTTGGACTTTAAATCGTAGGGCGAGAGTCCTTCTTGAAGTTTTACTTGAAAGGTAAAAACAAAAAGTTTGCAAATTTATGCGTGTGTATGTATCTCATGTTTTTTTTTTGTCCAAATATAGCACACAAACTTTACCCTTGCTAATAAAAATATATGATATTTCAAAATTAAATACGTACAAATTTAAGACTCTCATTAATTATAAAAACGAACTTTTATATCTCTTAAAATTAAATTTCCAATTGTTATCTCTTCACCTCAACCAATACCCTTCTACTCCTCTTGTCAAATTTCTAAAATAACTTTAAAAATGTCATTTTAAAGAACAATGCTTATATTTGAACAATTCCAACAAAAATTTGTTATTGTACGCATTGTTTTACTCAATAAAATTTAAGGTGGTTAATATTATATTCAAATTACATCAACAGAAAAATAAAGTATATATGTTATTTATCCATTTTTGCGATATTAAACCCAAATAAGTATTATAACAATTTTATTGTCATCTGGTAATAATTGGATTAAACTCCCCAGTATCAGTAAATAATGACAGGGGTAGTTTCCTAAAGGTCAAAATTATAAGAAATGCTTTTATCGCCACTTGCACCAACCCAAACCTAGACCACACATGAGCTGTTTTCTTTTTGTAATGGTTACGGTTAACCTTGGTCCTAAAATTTCCCAGAAGGATAAGCAAAAGAAGGAGACCTCGATTGTGTAATATCTTCGAATATTGTTTAAATTTACAGATAATTGTATATGCTTAAATGTGGATATAATAAAAACTTTTTAATTTTTATGAATTTCCGGATTATACTTAAATTACACACATCAAAAATGCTATGACGTCATCTACTAGCTGACATGAACAGAACAAATGGACGTAGATAGCACATCCTGTAAAGATCCATACCTTAAGAATCGCAACCATTCTGAAACGGAAAGAAAGGCTGGTTCCGATTCTCAAGGCATCGAGCATGACAGGATGCGCTGTCTACATCGACTTTTTTCTGTTCATGTCAGCCAATACGTCATAGCATTTTTGATATGAAAATTTAAGTATAATCCGGAAATTCATAAAAATTAAAAACTTTTGATTATATACACATGTAAACATAAACAATTATCTGTAAATTTAAACAATATTCAAAGATATTACACAATCGAGGTCTCCTTCGTTTGCTTATACTTCTGGGAAATTTTAGGACCAAGGTTAACCGTAACCGCGGCAAAAAGAAAACGGCACTGAATAGGTGCGGACTAGTTCTAGGGAAACCCTAACCCGTTATCTAAATTAAAATGGCTTGCTTGGCAAATTTTAAACGTACCCCTAGTTAGTTGAGCAAAACAATCGGCAACGTCTGTCAAAAAAACGCCATTTCTTGGATTCTCTGCCATTTCTCTCTGCGTACCCCTAGTTAGGTGAGCAAAACATTCGGCAACGTCTGTCAAAAAAACGCCATTTCTTGGATTCTCTGCCATTTCTCTCTGCTTCCGTCGCCAAGTTTTTTAGCAAGTACTCAAACAGGTGAAAAATTGTTTTTCTAAAGATATATGGCTGACATTGATTTTTCAGATTTTTCTAATTTATCGCAATGTAAAATGTTACAGAGGTTATGCATACAGGCAATATTTTTATGCCTGCCTGTGTGTGTGTAAATTTTTGTACATTGTAACTACATAACAATATGTTTTCTATGATAATGATATTCTTTCAGCGAGGTGGTGCTGTATGGTAACAAAACCAATATCCTATTAACCCTGGATTTATAAACTTGATGGTATTGTTAAGGCTTTTTGCATAGTGCTTAATTTTTGACCTCTCTCTTTTAGTATAAAAAAATTAATAATTAAGCATTAAAAATTGAGTTAATGGGCCTTTAAGGGAAAAATGCGTTTCGTTACCCTAAACCTTTAAAAAAAGTATCTTCAAAATGATTGGACCTGTTATAAACTTGACGTGGAAAGCCATTCTCAATTATTTCTAACAGCTCCATATCAATTTTTATAACACAGTCATAAAAAAAAAGATTGTGTTTAGTTAAATTTTGAGGTTATATTATCAATAGGTAAGGGTAAGGTGGGAGCTAGGGACCCAAAATCGACTACCTAGGTTTAGGGCTAACCTAACACGGGGCTTCAGCAAGTGAAAACTGACACCTACCTAAATTTAGGGGATACCTAGGGCTAGGTGTATCCTTAAAACGTTGGTGCAAGTGGCCACTAAACAAAGCACTTCTTTTCTGTTTACATTTTACTCCTACATGTACTACCGCTTTTTCTTCACAGCTGTTTGACAGACAGTCCTCAAGCTAGTTGTATAGAAGGCGCTGCACTGACGCAATCGACGCATGCCCAGAAAGTTATTCGCATCCTGGATGAACTACGTAAAGTCATTGTGACCTCAGGATCAATTCTGATCCCAAGAGTCACACAGCATTCTATTGGAATGTAAAGGAGATCTGTCCAGTGCTACGCATGAACAAGAACAGAATACCGATGCAAACCAGTTCGAAGCTTCCAATTAGGTTTTACACGCCTGAAAGGGACGATCTGGAAGGAATGGATGTGTGTCGCTTGCCCCCCGAATGGGACAGTCTGGTACACACACGAGGGCGAAGTTCCACTTCTCTCTAGGAAGGTACGCGACTGTTTTTCAGGCTGAGTTATACGACATTCTGTTGTGTGTATATAAAAATCTGAAAATGTCCGCTTCAGGCAAGGATATTTACATTTGCTCAGATAGTAGGGCTGCACCATTAACCTATCAGATACTGCTCTGCCCGTGTATTAACCTATGATAAAAAGCGTCGCGGAAACCCCTGCGAAATACCAAGTTGGCCGTTGCCAATGGATTAAAGACGGGCTCCAGTGCGCCTGCGTCAGCTGGAAGTGCGCTGGACGAGAAATGAGGTGATTCGACGTTACAAACTCGCACAGGCTCAGACCGAGCCGTCTTTAGCCCATTGGCCATGTCATGGCAATCTAGATTTGGACCGTTGCCGCGACGATTTTCTCGCATCCTGGTCCTTTATATATCTAATAGTTATATGGGCTGCACTGTCCGCTATCAAATCGGACAGGGTTAACTCTGCCCTTGTATTGGAGTGCAAACGTGTCTTGACTCTTCTGGGTCCCGGGACAAGAAGGTGTACCGGGAAATGAAGAGGCCGATAGATTGGCTAGCCAAGGATCAACAACCGATCGGGTAGGTCTGGAACCCACACTTGGTATTCCGGCATGCCAAGTCGTAACGGCCCTGAAAAGTGACTTAGACAGGTGCTCTGAGGAGCTCTGGAATAGCTGACAGAGCATCACACAGGCCAAACTCCTGATTGGTGAGGTAAGCGCCAAAGCCCTTGCTCCATCTAAGTAGGAAGGATGTAAGACTGGCAACAACGGGACACTGTCGCCCTAACAACCACCTAGAGAGGCTGCGAATTTCCGAAGACTCAGAATGTCGATGCTGCATGGAGGATGAGGAATCGTCCTTGCATGTCCTGCTGGAGTGTCCGGTTCTGGCCAGGTCAAGAAAGTCGCACCTTGGGAACTATTTGCTGGCCCCAGGGTGCTTATTCTTGAGAGTAGAAGAGGCGAGACAAGTAGGCGGGGTTTACTAAAAATTTGGCGAAACTGTATTCTTGAAAGAAAGTTAAGAGAGGGAGCTGCTTCCGAGAGAGCAGCCATGTTCTCTTATTAAGACCCAGTAGTAGAGGCCGATCCCTGGGCATTCTAACCTAATTTGTGTATACATTTTTTCTGTTTTTCTTTTTTCTGAGTAAAAGCGTAATCATACAAGGCTAAAATGAATGTTGAAGACTTCAACAACATAATTTTAAATGATATAGTGGAAGATGCTCGGGAAAACATGGAAGATGCAGTGAAGCAAGTAGGGGTTCCAAGGGATGTTTTGAACAAAAAAAAAAACCTTTATTTTTTTTAGCAGTACTAACTATCTCCTCGAAGCGGTCACTTCACAAATGCGTGCGTCCTTTTTGCTTTCTAACGTTTAGAACGATATGAAACTCGTACCAGCTTCTTGATTTGGTTTTGACGAGTGTGTGCAAAGTTTGTAATTCACAGCAAAATCTTAGAGATAGACAACTACTCCTACCTTACTAACAAACTATCTAACTAATTGGCAAAGTCAGAGATTTTCCATAAGACGTAAGGCTAACAAAAAATAAACTTTTGGGAAAGTGGAAAAAGATGCAGATTAAACAAAGTTACTTTTTTATACAGTAATCCTTTCTGAATCGGGGAGAAACGCGCATTTTGTCAAAATGTTAGAAATACACTCAAAATTCGCAGTTTAAAGAGGCAATGTCATGTACTTTTATCTCTCTTGCACTTGCACACTGTGGATAGGCATTGTCTCTCTCAGTTCAAAACAAGAGTTTTCGTACTTAGTGCAATTTATTCATTTATTTACTATGCAAGTATATATATGTGTGTAAACTTACTTGCTTACGAGCTCAACTAGAAAACATTTCTGTGACTTAATCGTCTCTTCGTTTTTACTCCTCTTATAACTAGGACAAATATATGTAGAAGACACTTTAAAAAGATGGACAATACATTTAAAATTTATTTTTTTTGCCAAATCATTCTTCTTTATTTTTGACGTTGTCAGCTGTTCGCTGAGTTTTCCCTTTCACTAGATGAGGGTAAAAAGTGATTGACTTTCTCTTTAAAAGTGGTGAATGGCTTTCAGAGAGGAAAGTGTTCGTGGTGGAGCTTTTCGTTTTAGGGGGCCTATTCTGGGGAAAATAAAAAAGCATTGTGTAGATTATGTTAGGAGAGTTCTTATGTGTTGACTGGGGGTTTGAATGGTGGATGGGGATTGTTACTGGGGGGTTCTTGGGGTCTTGAACCGACTAGGATTTGGAGGGAAATGTGGGAGGGGTGGGTTTAAGGTTTTGTTTGTGATCTGGTACGTCTGATGGGGTATGTGTGTGAGAGATTGGGTAGATTGGTGGACTGGGAGGTAACGGATAGGGGCTGGTAACTATTTAAGGGCCCAGCTACTCAGTTTAGCCTAAAGATCGGGCCAGATCGGCTGGAAGGTTGTGCTATCTGATTCGAGAGAGATGACGTTATCTGTAATTACACGGGTGCGACAGAGATAATAAAACGTGAATATGTCCTTCCTTCCACGTTTTAAAATGCATGGTTTTTCCTATATTCAGAAAGAATTAAAAAATCACTTTGATTAATCTTCTTATTCCACCTAGCCAAACTTTTGATTTAAGTTAGCATTACGTCTTATTTTTTTCAAGGTAGTTAACGTCCTATTAGTCAGATTGTCTAGAGATTATTGGGAATAAGGACACCTTGTTATTGCTGTATACTTGTAATTCATAAGCAACGTTTTGACAATAGTTTTTGTCTTCCTCAGGCTTCCAATTTGGTTGTATACTTAGGTAGGCTGGTGATAAAAGATGTACATCAGCATGCACAAGCATGCTTTTGAAAACAATCATAGATTCACATTAGATAACCTAAAACTTCTAAAAGGTGTACCAAACAAAAGACTTTTTAATGCGTATGAAAGTATGGAAATCATTAAATCCAGAAATAGTTTAAATAAAGATTGAGGCCCCATTCCGTTTAGTACACTTTATTCTTTAGTTGAGGGGATATAGGATTATAAGGCGTGACCAATCACAAATTATTAATCTTATCTCCGCCCACTAAAAGATAGTATAAAAGATAGAGTGTGGGTTAATTTAGTTTATTGTTTATCGTCTCCTGATGATGCTAATGTTGTTAGCGAAACGCGCGTCGAGTGCAAAAAAGTGTAGTTTTGGTTTGTGGAAAACAATCATAACTTTGTTATTGAATTGATTAGTGATGTAAAAACTCTGAAATTTCGTGTTATTATTCAAAAAGCATTTAGAATTAAGAAACTTGCATTTCTTTCCAAGAATTAAGTAAAATCCGCATAAAATTAACAAGGTTTTGTTTTTTTTATTATTTATATAATCAATTTAAATATCACTTTTTCCCGCTCTTTACCAATGACGTCACTTTTCCACCAATTTCAATGGATTCGAAACGAGCCTTTTGTTCATTTTGAACTAGCGCATGCGTCTTTCGTCTAAACTCCACATTGAAACTTTTTGCCGCTGTGTTCTATTGACTGTCACTCTTTTCGATAACGAGAGAAATAGAAATCAGTGGCAAGACGTTGGACTGTAGACTAGGCATTAGTTACGTCAAATACAGTGGCTAACTTCTCGTCAACTCTTCGCGTCTTTATACAAGTAAATAACTAAAACAACTACTCCTAGGGCAAATACCCCTATCGAATTACATTACATTATTTTTTGGGAAGAAATTAAAACAATTGTCTTTTTCACGTATTATCCAATGTATACCAAAGATACAAAAGGTCTTTTTCTGCCCCCGGAGTTGTTTTTTTAGTTAGTTCCCTCCACACGGAGCTTTTGCCTGGATCCACCTGATGAGATTCAATAAAATCAAAACCGGTCATGGATTGGGAAGCCTGCAGCGTGTCAGGACGTGTTCCAGAAAAAGACCACTCGTGTCTTTGTAAAATACGTTAGCTAATACGTGAAAAACACAATTGTTTTAATTTATTTGCCAACGAAAGCTTTGAACTAACTTTGTAATTCAATGCCCAAGCAACAATTTTCTGACCAATGACCACTTACTTCACCTAAATGGACGTTAATTTGGGTGTATAAATTGGTGATCTTCAGATCTTCAGACGGTCTTGCATATTACGACAAAATTCCGTTGCTTTAACGTTAGATAATACTGCAGTGACATTTTTACCGTCTACCCAACGTTTAGCCGAACTGTCACGCATTGGTTCATTTTCTAGTAAACCAGTGACGTCGTGTGGACGTTTTTATGAGACTCTAGTTACGTTCTGCCGACGTATCAACGTCTAAACAACTTTCACACTACGTGAACTTGCGACGTTTTCCGGCCGGAGTTTTCACGAACTTAAGTGCCCTTTTCTTGTGAAGAAGAAAAGTTTTCAAAGGAAAGGTATTATATTCTCCTTCTCTGCTGCACTTATGTACAGCAGATCGCCCTATCTCTCTCTAGATTTTAAATAACTAGCTCAAGTGGTCAGGGGCCTAATTCTTGAATTTTGAGAGAAGGATCGATCCCTCAAGAGAAGGGATCAATCCCGGGGCATATGCTTGCCTGAGAAATGGGACCGATCCCTGGCTTTGGAGTCGGGGAGTGGGAACACCCAAATTTTGATAGAATAGAATAAGCGATCACCGCTCAAGAATACAAAATGCGTTCGACGTGGGATCATTCGACACAAATCTATGTCGTTCCCTGCTCAAGAATTAGGGTCCTGACAGAGAGATGACATTATCCTACAAGTATATGAGCGAAAAAGGAAGACTGGTGCTCTTTAAACAGTAATGTCTGATCCACAGCTTCACTTAATCTTGCCGCTCACTAAAAATACTTTTTGCTTTTGCTCCCAAGCAGTAGGATCTTTGAAGTGTCTTGCCATATTTAAAAAAACTAAATTTTATTTCACAGTTCACCGACCATTTATTTTAGAAAAATCGAATAAAAAGTAAGGTTATGGGGACTGTCATCGGCAGAATTGTTGAGGCGTTTTCTAGTCGCATGTTGGGTTGATAGTAACCAACGGTTGTGGCAAGTGGTTCACTTAGGAATGTTTGACGACTGTAGTCCATTTACGTATATTTTTTGGGATTCTCATAATATTCACCATTTTTGATGCCGTAGTTTATGTTCGAAGCCGCCATTGTTTATATTTACTAAACACGGAAAAAAATACTACAAACACCATTGAATGGCATTTTGGAGACGTTTTATGTTCCGGGCGAGATAGGTATTTCATCAGGGAGTCCTCAAAAGAGGGCTTTAGTAGCATTCCTTTTTTTACATTAAAGAAAAAAGCAATATTTTTCGTTTAAACACAAACAAATCAAGGGCGTGCGTGTTTTTTCATTCCTTTTCTAAGCATATTTGTCAGTAAACCGAATTGCGTTTTTAAATTTTGCTCCCATAGTGGTCATATAAATTCTATTTAATAAACGGTAATAATAAAATTATAATTTTTGTTTGCCATTTTCTAAAGTGTATAAAAATAAGTTCATTTTAGTAACCGAAAATCCCAAAGTTTGAGATGGGCAACATTTTAGGTAGTAAAACACCACCAAAAAATCAATAACATAGAGGGCGCTAGTGTCACAGTCACTGCACAATGACGTAAGGACTCAAAAATCATCCACCATTTTGGTGTAAATCCGGGTAGGCATGTTGGCTAAAACGACGTCGCATTATAACGTCGGGTCGCATTTAACAACGTCGCTACGCCGTTAAATTGCTGCTTGGGTGCCGGTAGGGGTATTTGCCCTCGGAGTAGTTGTTATAGTGTTAACTCTATACGGAGATTTTGCCTGGATCCACTTGATGAGGTTCAATAAAATCGAAACCGTTCATGGATTGGTGATGGATCACGGAGCCTGCAGCGTGTCAGGACGTGTTCCAGACAAAGACCACTCGTGTCTTTGTAAAATACGTTAGCTAATACGTGAAAAACACATTTTTTTAAATTTCTTTGTCAACGAAAGCTTTGAAGCAACTTTTTAATTCAATGCCGGTAGGGTTATTTGCCCTCGAAGTAGTTGTTTTAGATAGTTTCCTCTATAGTGTTAACTCTACACGGAGCTTTTGCCTGGATCCACCTGATGAGATTCAATAAAATCGAAACCGGTCGTGGATTGGCGATGGATCACGGAGCCTGCAGCGTGTCAGGACGTGTTCCGCACAAAGACCACTCGTGTCTTTGTAAAATACGTTGGCTAATAGGTGAAAAACACAATTGTTTTAATTTCTTTGCCAACGAAAGCTTTGAACTAACTTTGTAATTCAATGCCGGTAGGGATACTTGCCCTCGGAGTAGTTGTTTTAGTTAGTTCTTCACGTAGCTTTTGCCTGGATCCACCTGACGAGATTCAATAAAATCGAAACCGGTCATGGATTGGCAATGGATCACGGAGCCTGGAGCGTGTTAGGACGCGTTCCAGACAAAGACCACCCGTGTCTTTGTAAAATACGTTGGCTAATACGTGAAAACCACAATTGTCTTAGCGTATTTATTTTTGTTTTTCTACCTTTTCCACAAAGATTTTTAATATAAATATATTTGTGAAAAGATTCCTACTATATTTTTATGACGTAGTATGTGACGTCATCGTTTTTAAACTTTTTTTGAAATAGTTGCAGATAAAAAAACGCCTCCGGTTATGAAATTTTGGAACCAGCCTGAAAATTTTTTAAAAACTAAAGGTATTCTTTTTTGAGTAAAATCAAAGATGTCTTTAAAATATTTTAAATGACGTCATTATTTTAGAACCCCTGTCAAGAACCAAAACCAATTCTAAATCGAAAATCTCTAAAATAATCAGTGCCCTTGGTTACAGTTTTGCAAATTCTAACGCCAATATAGTGCAGCAAGGAACAAGAACCAGAGAGAGGAACCATCGAAGGAAAAAGTGACAACGAGAGCCAAACCAAACAACAAGAAGACTATGAAAGTTTAAAGCTAAAGAAACATGGAAACTAGTGCCGAGACCTAACAACAAAAAAGTATTCGGTGGGAGATTTTATTGTCAACTACAGTCAAAACTGTTAATTTCCTAACTGTCTCCAGCATTTCCTTTATATTTATTCCCGACTCATTTCTTTTCTCCTTTGCCACCCAACACTGTTCCTGTTAACTTGCACCAATTCTACTTGTACCTTACAGCATCCACTTTTCTTACCTACCTTACATGACATATTAAAACCATTTCCCTCTTCTTCTCCATTCCTCAACCATCAACACAATTTAAGAGTTGCAAATTCAGTAAATTCTACAAACTTTTTGTAATCCACAAGATACCCGGAACGCAGCTTGAGGAGATTGGCTCGTTCAACGACGCAATGCACTTGTGAGCAGCTCCGCAGTCCACGTTTGTGCATAGAGTAATAAGAATGAGGTAGAAGTAGGAACGGTTGACACTGCAAAAGAAATTTGCAGGACTCAGAGGCCGGGGACTGCCCTAAATTTGGGTACAGGAAATGACAGGTACTCTAAAAAAGAGCTAGACCACTAAGCTCCGACAAATTTGGATTCAGGAGACGAGATAAGGTGCCCTAAACGATGTGACCTGCTCTTGCAGGGCTACTCCAAGGAGCGCGGTTGGTGAACAACTATTATGCGCGCGAGAGTCTCCGACCATTGTAAGGGCGGTTCTGAAGCCAAATTCTGGGGGAAATAATGCATACTGAAACTTTTTATTTATATTCTAACGACAGGCGAAAATTTTGACCTAATTATATCTGGCAAAAATACCAGTTTTCACAAGTTCTGAATAAACAACGTTATAGTCTCGCAAGCAAATTATTTTGAAATTTTAGCCGAAAGTTTTTTAACAAGTTTGATTTATTTTAATTTTTTTATCTAATAACAAAAAGTGACTTGAGTTGACCTGGAAGAGAGGAGCGATAGTAACCACATGTGTGACAGTTTGGCTATGTAACACGTATGTTTTTCAGATTTAATTTATATAATTTATAGCTCTGGGGCGGGAGGAGGGGGGAGATTATACCCTTAACTCTGCCGGTGGATCAGTGAAACCAAGAACAACTTTTGATTTTTGGGTCAACTCATGCGACTACGGGCTACTGTATAGGAAAATTCTACCGTATAATATAAGTTCTGCTGGAACTATATAACTATATGCATATGAGATAATATAATTGCCCAATGATCGCAAAATATGTAACAATATAACCCTTAACTGACATGATGATATTTTGGGACAAAAACCACGTTGTGGGGTCCCTGGGACTCCATTTTTTTAACAACAGATAATGACAGTTAGGGACACTCTTTTAATTTTTATTTTATTTTAGGGTAAAAAGGGCTGTTTATTAAAGACACTAATGAAGAAAATTAACTTTATTTTAATATAAAACAAAAAGAGTATTCTATTCAAAAAAATCTAAGTAAAAACATTATCATTTTTTTCTAAATGCGTAGACAACCTTACGTCATTAAAATTTTCAGTAACCAACGATTGTAGCTCTTTGTCTGTAGTATGAACCTGCAAAAAAAAATACTTGTTCAATCAAAAGTTATTTATACACAAATCTGCAAGGATTATTTACCATGATTTTTTTTTTCATTCATTCACTTTCATCGGTATCAACAAGTCTTCCTCCGTAATCTTGGGTTGAAACGTGAGCAGTATTTTCTTGCGTTTCTAGGTAAAACGTCTGGCTCTTCGTCGTTCTGTGGTTCGGCTGCAATTCCTAGTATTTTTTTGATACTCTCTCGCAAATAGCTTGGTAGACGAGTGTTGGCGGCTTTTTGATTGAGCAGAGGAACATTTAATTGTTTAGCCAGCAGTTTCAGAAATTTAAGTCTTGATAACACCTGTCTGTTTTTATACGATTAATGAATTATACAAGCATTCAATCCGCTCATATCGACAATTCTATAAAAAATCGCCATTGGCCAACGTCTTGTGCGTCTTCTACATGAATACTTGG
Source organism: Oxystoma pomonae (assembly GCA_963921995.1). Taxonomy (NCBI): domain Eukaryota; kingdom Metazoa; phylum Arthropoda; class Insecta; order Coleoptera; family Brentidae; genus Oxystoma; species Oxystoma pomonae. The sequence continues at coordinate 100,727,526 of OY998165.1, forward strand.
AACATTTTTCGTCTACGTCATCCAAACCTGATTTCGTATTGTTGTAAAATTCATTTATTTTCTGCAATACTGTATCTGGGTCAATATTTTTAGTCTGGTGCATAGACGAAAGGAGGACAACAGCTTTGCCCTTCTTCGGTACGACCGAGAATAAAGTTATTGATTTGGTAAAGCCATAGAAACATGATCCCACTTCTGTTGTTTTTGAAGGAACGAATTCAGGAGGTACTTCACACTTATTTTTTTTAGTGTACCAACGTATGTGAGTTTAGTCTTTAATAAAATATTCACTAGTTCAATTGAACTGTACCAGTTGTCGCCCGTGACATTCCTGTTGGTCCCAAAGATTGGTTTGCAAAGGCAAACAACAACTTGCGTAGGAATAGCTAGCTTCTTTTTTTCATCAGTAAAGTTCTCTGAAGTATCGCTACCTTTACCAAAATATATACAGGGTTCCTAAGCAAATCCTTAGGGGGCCAAGCAGCCGTGTATAAGACGCAGACAAACGGAAAAGCACATTAGGCAGAAAAGGATGGGCATGGGGCGATGTTGTCACACATCTTACACGTAGTAAATCCATTCCAGGTTGTTGTTTTCTAATGTTTTCCATTTTCATACCTTTAGAACTGGAATAAAAATTGTTTTTGCTCGACTTTAATACCAAACTGATGAAAGATATCGTAAAAAAAATATTTTTCGGCTTTTCATTTTGTAACCATTGTCCTTACGCACTGTTTACAGGCTGGGGACTGAGATACATGCAAATGCCTAACCTAATGCGTTCATACACGGCCGGAGAAATCGACTGAGATATTTCCGTAGAAACTTTATCAAGCAAATAGGACGGGTTGACGCCTTCGAACGTCCAACCCGGGTTTTGCACTTTGATTCGAAATCAAAAAGGAGGAACAGTCAGATGTGGGGCCGTGCAGAAATTAGGTAACGGTGATTTTACCAATTTTTGACTCCCTCCCTATGTAATGTTTTGTAATGGTTTGGCACGCCACTCCCCTAATATTACGTAACGATTTCAAGACCACTAACCCCCCCCCCCAAAAAAAAAAAACTTTTCACTTATTTTCATTCCAAGTTTTCTTAGTTTCACACAAATGCAAAACCCCTCCCCGCTAAGTAACGTTTTATAACCCCTTCCCCCCTATGACCATTACGTAATTTGTGCACGGCCCCTGTAGTCCCAGTGGAGAAGGGGGAGAAAATTGATATTTTTTTCTTAAAAATTATACTCTTTAGACGATCGATGTAATACGTCGATGCTTTAGACCTATTTCTTTGCGTTCCCGAAATTACTTAATTTTTGAAAAAAAATTGTAAGCGGTGCCATTTTTATTTCGTGCTTTGTTTTTCTAACATTTTTGCGTTCGGCTAATTTAATTGAAAAATTTTTGCCTGCGCCTCCCTTTATCTTCTCTCTCGAAACCAAGATCCCCCGTTTTAGGAAAACTGATCCCGTCTCTGTTTCTAAATTTTTTCGAATAAAAGTAGAGTATGACCATGGGGGAAATAATTTTTTTCTACGGTATGACGAAAATTTCGAGAAAGTTAAAGAAAAAAATAAAAAAAGTGGCAGGGCTGAGAGGAGTGGAGAAGTTTTTCGTAAAAAAAACATTTTTTGTAAAGAAACAGAGCAAAATAAATATTTCACCCCTCTTTGGGTGTTACAAATTTTTCGCTTTTACCCTCCCGCTAGTTTTGAAGAATTGGTTCGCTACATGTTTCGAGATCATGTCATAAAACACCTCGAAAATATCAAATGTAGTGTAGGGCCAGCTTTATTTAAAATCAATAATATCGCAAGCAAAAAGCTCTGCAGGAAAAACAGCGCCGTTTATTGATTTCTTTGGTTGCTAGTGCTAGCTGCATGGTTTGGCCGTTTCCGGAAGATATTTCTTTCTAATGTTAACAACCTCACGAGTTTATCGCTCAATATCGTAAATAATGGACCTTGCCGCCTCCTTTAAGCAAGAAAAAGCTGTGGTTTGGACCTGAAAACATCTAATTTTTAATTATGTGGCCGCCATCTAGCGGAATTTGCAGACGTCTTGTCAACGGTTATTATTGCAACTATGATTTATGCTCACAATGAAAGAGTAGCGACAATTTTTTCTCATGAAAGCAGTCCGGAGATAATAACAAACTGGCATCTTGGATATTATCTCCTTCCAGATCAGAAGACTCACTGCCCAATTTATCATACCATGCCTGAACAGTCTCTTGAAACTCGGAATCACCCGATCGCACTACTTTCCGACGAGTTTCCAGAAAGTCACGAAAACTACGTTGTGGGGTCTCAGGGACTACCACGCGCTCGGTTCGCAGGTTCAACAGTGACCATAGGTTAAGGAGCTACAATAGATACGACAGTTACGTGTTAAACGGTTCGGAACTATTTGGAGTTTGGCGAGTTTGCGCGAGTTTGCACGCGAGTTTGCACGCGACCAATAACCATACTTTTATATTGATTTTTCTTTTTTAATTTGTAATACGACCACTAGATGACTCACGGTTAAATTCGCGATAACCGTACTATCGATTTTTTGTTAGTTTGTAATATGACCACTAGATGGTGCTCGCTTAAATTTTTGCTTTTTTTTAAGGACCCTGCACAAATTACATTGAAAATGGCTGTCGGCTAAATGTCATAATTTTTTCATATTTTGTAGTACTCGATCAACAAAGCACAAAAATAAAAAAAACGAGATAGGGAGCAGGATTACGTTGACGTGTTTTTAGGCTATATTTTTGGACATAGTACAAGTTTGTTTTTCACAACTTTGTTGATTACCGCCGGTTGGTTGATGGTACCAAAGGACCCATATAAGAACATTTTTACTTGGATGGAAAGGGTTTTCATTCAGGACAAATACAGAAACGAATTATTTTATTTTGGCGGTAATCAACAAAGTTGTGAAAAAAAAATTAGAACATGTCCAAAGATATAGCCTTAAAACACGTCAACTTTAAAGCTCCATATCTCAGAAAGCTGCTCCGTATCTCGGTTTTTTATTTTTGTGCTTTGTTTATTGAGTACTACAACATATAAAAAAATTATGACATTTAGCCAATAGCCATTTCGAATGTAATTTGTGTAGGGTTCTTTCTTTGCAAGCAATTTGTGTTTAGTTTTTAAAAATATGCTTTTTTACTAGGCACAAAACAAAATCGTTACTTATGTTAAGTTAAAATAAAAAAGCATATTTTTAAGAAATAAATACAAATTACCCATAATAATGCACTTGTAGTACAAAACCTCTGGTTGTTTTATTATAAAAGATTATGGCATATTTCGAAACATGTTAGTTTATATTTTTCACAATAAAGAAAATATTACAATATGATCTTGTCTGTGCTTTTTTAAATATTAAATAATTTTCTTTAAAATGTTTATATCTTGTTTTTAGTACATAAAAAACAATAAATGCCACTCTTTTGTATTCCAAACTAAATTTGTGAAACAGAAAAAAATAAGGTAATTATGCAGTATACGGTTTTCTGTCATTTTTGATTTTTTTTGAAAAATTCTTTATGGGGGCACCTTCTAGGGTCCCTAGGACCCCAAATCCGCTTGCGCCCGATTTTTTTTTTTTTTTAACGAGAAAAAAGGGTGCCCAGGGGGGGTTGTAAAGTGTTTTTATAATTGTTTTGGGTTGGTTTGGATTAGGTTGGGTTGGACTGTGTTGGTTTGGTTTGTTTTAGTGAAAAAAAATTTAAAAAAAACAAAAAAAAATAAAAAAAACCAACCGGCGCAGACGGATTTGGGGTCCTAGGGACCCTAGAAGGTGCCCCCATAAAGAATTTTTCAAAAAAAATCAAAAATGGCAGAAAACCGTATACTGCATAATTACCAAAAATAATTTTAATCCCAAAAAAATTTTACTGTATATGTGGGGCAATTTATGGTAAACCCACACATTAGAAAAAGTCTTGGTGTAAATAATATTAATACCCCTGGTTTGGAATACACAAGTGTCACGTATTCTAACTTATTATTGATATCCACAAAAATTAGCCATACTAAACTTAATGAAATAAGGAAAGGGTGTTTTAACACATAGGTATAAATAGTTAAATGGAGTCCAAATGCAAGTGTGGGACATCACTCTCTAAGACCTCTGCCTCCAGTCTGCAAAATGTCCTCTGGAGCAAAATATTTATCACACACGTAAAATCTGTTATATATTTCATCAGCACTTAGTTTATTCGCGTTTAACGGCTTCACTATACTTCTGAAAAATTACAGGATTGCCTTTGGGGAAACGATGTCTCCCCGTTTTTTTGTTGGGATCATGGCACGGTCTCCGCAGCTTTGAATACAACACACTCTAACTCTTTGTTTCTCAGCCATTGTAATCGACGGATAAAATCACAATTTTTTGAACAGGAATAATCACAATATCACTTTTTAAAAACCTTGGCAAACCTCAGTTTTCAAAATGGAACTCATAAGTTATGAGTCATAACCGACATTCTGTCACTTTTGTCATAATGTGCCCTCTGACGGACAACCCTAGAAGGGGTAAGAGGAGGAGCTGCAGATTTCTAAAAAGAATATTGCCAACCTAAATATTATTATGTTGGCAGTTCCTTTGCACGCGGAAACATAACCACACTTTTCGCGAAAAATAATTATTGGCGGGAAGGGTGAAGTGACGGATCTATAGTTCCTTAATCTATGACAGTGACTGACAATTTTGTCGCGCTAATATGATATTGATGATGCGCGCGGCGCTAGGATGCAAGACGAAAGATGAATTCATGTTTATATAGTTCTGGAAGTCCCTGGGCCTCCACAACGTTGGTTAAGGGATAACTTTGAAAAACAAAGTGATTCATTGCAAGGTTGGCCGTGGGTAAGGCCAAAGGCGAAAAATTTACTGCGCATGCCTGATGCAGTCTGTACGTGCCCAGAAGAGTTTTTGGCTCTGCATTTTTTCCAGGCTAACTTGATTAGGAGAGTTATTATCGCTACGGGTTTTTTTCGAAAAATGCATGGGCAGGGCCGTTATAGCATCTCATAGTTATATGGCTGGGACGGTAGCGATGTTAGAAAGATGCAAGCCTAACATCTTACAGGATAACCCTTCGGGGGCATTGTAAAGCCGGCTGTCCACTGTGTATACTTACTATGCAGTCTCGAGATCCCTTCTGTCGACAAAGGGGTGTCAGGCAATGTTGGGTCCTTTTAAAGAAAGAAAAATTTATCAGTTGAGGATACACGCGGGTTTGGTAAAAAGGGTTTACAAAGATCTATAAAGCCTCTTCTTTTCTGCTATTACTACTACAGATAAGCTGTACTCCTGTATTGTCCTATAGTGCTCTATACTAATATAGGTCTCCTATTTGCTGAGAGTGGTTCGCTTACATCAAAGTACAAATATCTGTTAAGGAATAGAACGAACAGTCTCATACAAGACCTCAGGCAAGAAACCTGAAATTATTTTTGCGAACTTTTCTTTCAAAACTTTGTTCGGGAAATGTTCGGGCAAATGTTCGTGAAAATTTTTGGAATCTTGTGTAGAAACATATTTTTAAAGATAAGAATCACATCACTGATCTCAATTCTTTAAAAAAATGAAACACTAAAAATACTTTTATCTAATGTTTATCAAAAAAAAAAGCCGAGGGCAAGCGAAACATTGTTATTGGCGCCGGAGGCAATTAATAAGTTTGTAATTTTTCCATAGTTGGAAATAATAAAATTATGTTCTATTCTATCACTTTTTTGGTTTTATTTCGTTTAAAAATAAATCAAAACATATGCTTCGAAGTAAATACTTATACTTTTAGGGGTCTGTTATTTTTTATGACCCTGAGGGGAGGTTAAATTTGAAAAGACTTACTTTTTTACGTAGTAGTTCTGCATTTCTGCATCAAATCGTTTTTCCGTCATAAGCAATTTATTAAAAATAACTATTGTTTTAAAACTTAAAAATTTAATGATTTCCGATAACTACATACATTTTAAATTTTTAATAAATTTCTATACCAACTTTCCTTTAAACAAATTTTGACGTGCTTTTGCGCTAGCTTTTCCTCGAATATTTTGCCACAAAAGCTCGCGTAAATGTTAATAAAGATCGTCTGTGTAAGTTCTCCTTTATAGAGCTAAGCAAATAACGCATCACTATTGCCCAGAAAAAAATTTTTAGTTGGACGGTCATGAAAGTTTAAAGGCAAATATCTCAAAACTAATCAATTGATTCAAAAAAAAGAACTGTGTAAAGTGAATAAAAAGATACCATAAAAAATACCACTTGACCTGATTCCGAGATTTCCTTCAATACTCTTAAGGCGCATTTACACAGACAAACTTTCCTTTGATGTTGAAATGCCGACAAACATTTACACGAGCCCCTTGAGCAAAATGTTCAAAGAAATGTTCGAGCAAAATCTCGTACAAAAAAAAACACGTAAATTTTGGAGAGAATGTTGAGCAAAATTTGTTTGAAGAATTGGGGGTATAAAAATTTCTTTACAAATTTAAATTTTATAGTTTTATGGGAATTCATTGAACTTAACTGAAAATAGAAAGACTAAGTTGTAAAACAAGGTATTTTAATTAAGTGGTTTTCGACGGAAAAACGATATGATGTCGAAATTCACGTTTTACCTCATAAGCAACTTCGATTGATCTGATTTTTATAGGGAATATCCCAGTATACTTGTAACTTTTTTGGGGTTGTAAAAAAAACGACAATAAAAAAATATTATTTGGCAATTATTTATTGCTGTTGCCTGTAAAATGTAATGATAAAAATTTACGTTTAAAAGAATATCTCTTTATTTTACTTCCTAGTTTAAAACACAATACAATAATAATTAAGTCAAATTCAGAAACCTATATACATTTTATTAAATCTCAAATATATGAACAAAAGCACGTTCGGTCTAAATAATACCCGTTTATTACCCACTTTTACAACCCTACGATCCCGACCCTTGTCTAAAAAAATATAATTTAGCAGTAATAGACTAGATTTCTGAATCGGAATGTTGCTCCTTTGCATATTGTTTGTTCAGTGTCAGTAATCGACCTTGATTATTACATTAAATTGACAGTAAATATCTATCTTCAGCATTTTCATGAACCTTTTGCTTTTTTAAGCAACCGTTGGGGCCTTAAACTAACTAGGTAAATCTGGTGTGAGGAATGAAAAAAAAACAATCGAAGCTAAGGGTAAAGTAAAGTTACAAAAATATGTTTAAAAAAAATCCCCTCCCCACCACTCCTCATAGTCGTGAGGCGCGGATTACCGCTTAAAAGTGCAATTTTTGAGTTTTTTGGCGATATTTGAAAAACTCAAAATTTTTTTGGAAAAGAAAAATTGTCCTGGGTTGTTTTTTGAATTTAGGAAAAAACCCTTGGAAATAAAAAAAACTCGCAAGAATATCCCAAAAAACCCCCGGGCAAAAAAATCCGGGAAAAACCCTAAGAAAAAAAATATTATCCATGTCCAAAATCCATGTGACAAAACTGATAGTCAAGAATAATGTTTCGCTTGCCGTCGGCTTTTTTTCACAAAAATTAAAATAAAAGTTGGTGTTCCATTTTTTTAAAGAATTGAGATCACTGATCACTGATGTAAAATTTTATTTACTCTCATCTTTAAAAATATGTTTCCAAAACGGATAGCAATAATTTGCTCAAAAATTTACCCGAACAAAATGTTCAAAGAAAAGCTCACAAAAATGTTCGCGCAAAAAATTTTAGATCTTTTGCACGAGCTTTTATTTGAGCATGTTCGTCTGTGTAATTGCGCCTTTAAAAGCCTTGATATTCGTTTTTATTGGAATGCACTGTTTATAGTCACCGTTTTGTTTTTCAGATATCCTCTCCAATATGGCCCCACGTGGATCTAATAAGAAACTTATTGTTGATCACGGAGATACAATATTACCAAAGAAAGTGCATCAAAAAAATACAATAATACAAGAACCTGAAAAAAAAGTTATTGCAGAAGGCATAAGAGAAATACAAGTCAAAACTGTAACTCACGGGCTCTCAGATTTAACCAAGAAAGAGGAATTTCCGCCTCTAAAATGGGACATAGTGTGGCAAAATGTTATCAAGATGTCAGTTGTACATTTATTCATGTTGTATGCATTTTTTTTAATGGTAACTCTAAGGGTGAAGTTTATGACAGTAATATTTGGTAAGATTTTTTTTTAACCGAATTTAAAAAAGTTTAGTGTAGTTTATTCATTCAGTGTTCTTTACAATATTTTGTACTATTATACATAAATATTTATACCATTTTTGTGTAGAACTTATCAAGAGGTTCTAAGTTCGACGCATATTTTCCAAACGGCTTAAGTGATTTTCGAAGTTATTTATTTTCAATTCAGTAGTTTCCATTAAAAAAATACTTCACCACTTTTTTATTCGATCTCGGAACTACAATTTTTTTCTGTTTTATTAAAACAAATCATAATTTTCCACTCACAAAAAAACTAAAAAAAATTATAATATAAAAAAGTCGAAAAGGCATATTAGAAAAGCCAGTTACCACTAAAAATAAAGAAAATTGAAACGCCTTTAAAAAAATATGTAGACTAAAAAGTATAAAATAAAATAATTCTTATTTTTACAAAAAAAAATAGTGACTTGTAGAACTTCTTTTAGTTCAAAAAACGTGGGTTTTATATAAAAATTATTTTCTTTCATACTTTTCAGCGTATTTTTTTGGTGACGATTCAGTTTTTTTTTTCAGTTTTTTATACGATTTACGTTTAGGTTTTTATGAAGCTCAATAGACGCGTTTTGAAGACGTTTTCAGCTTTTAACATTTGCCTGATGTATTTTGAGGTTACACGGCGAATCAAACTTTTTTTTTCATTGACCCTACCCAAGTTCAATACTGCTTTTTCTGGGATTGTATCGGGATCGAACTGCATGAAAACGGGTAACGTAACTAAAAAAAGACCCATGAAGTCATTCATAAATCGCTTTGAAACGCGATCATAGACAAACTACTTGTAGTTTGTAGACCTTTTTCTCTTATAGAAAAGCCTAGGTATAATTATTTCGGGGTCTGGTAATTTTTTTTTTAATAGATGGCGATAGTAGTACAAAAATTCTAAATTTGTCATATCTCTCCCTTAGCTGACGCCAGCGCGTAGAGTCGGATTTATTGATTTTTAGCCAACAACGACAATGGCGTTTGTTGAGGTTATTTTTGTTTTTTTGAAAAGAAAGGAATTATTACAAGCTACAGGCTTTTATAGTGTACGATGAGTAAAATAAAGTGTAGTATGAGGTGTAGTACAATCGTATATCAAATTTAAGCTATGTTTTATAAAATATGAGAGACGACACACCATGATGGAGCAACCCAGAAAGAAAGGCAGGTAAGTTTTTTTTTAATTTTAGTAGATACCAAAACTGTTCATAAAAATATTATAGCCCTGGTCAAAAAGTATTGAGAAGTTTTGTTTTTTTCTTTAAAGAGAGAAATCTTCTGTGTCTTTAGTGCTCCTGCCCATACATTAAAGCGTTGTATGTATGACAAGCTGATCATAAAGTGAGCATATTTTATCTTATAAAATTAAAAAAAAGGAAGTGTCTTTAGAGCCGTCAATTCGGCTGAATAGACGTGAGGCTAAAGAGCCGGCAATAATTATTTATTATATGTTTTTCATATTTTCGTTTTTTTTAATTTTTTAAACTAAATTAACCCAACTTAACCTAAACAGACTCAAACCAACTTATTAAAAGCCAAAACAACCCAAAAAAAACACACTTTAAAGTAAATTAACCCAACCTAACCTAAACAGACTGAAACCAACTAAATTAACCCAACCTAACCTAAACAGACTCAAACCAACTTATTCAAAGCCAAAACAACCCAAAAAAAAACACACTACAACCCCTACATCTTTTTTTGGCTTGTTTAATTAGGTTAAGGTTGGGTTAATTTAGTTTAAAGTGTGTTTTTTTCTGTTGTTTTGTCTTTTAATAAGTTAGTTTGAGTCTGTTTAGGTTAGGTTGTGTTCATTTAATTAAAAAAAATTAAAAAAAAGAAAATAGGAAAAACACATAATAAATAATTGTTGCTGGCTCATGGCTATTCAGCTGAATTGCAGGCTCTTTAGACACTCCCTAAAAAAAACGTGACTATCCCAGTATTTAGAAGTGTTTACAGTACCTACCTTAAACTGAGGCTTAAACAAAAGTCAGGTTTAGTTTTCTTAGTACCCCACAAAGTCTGTCCATGGCATAATTAAATAAATAAACTATAATGTATTGCATATTTATATGTTTATTTTGTTTTTTAAATTTTAAAGTTTTTCTCACAATGGGTTTTAGCCTCTCTTTCTTTTTTCAATATGGAAGACTGGTCCATTAATTTGGCCTAGTCTCCCTTAATAAAACTTTGGTAGGAACTCCTGATGATGGCAGCCTGAGCTTCCAAAACATGTCGGGTTTAAAATAAATTCAGTGGAGAAAGCATGGTGACCACCAGTCATAAAATCATAAAATTTTGAAAATTTGGTCACAAATTTATAAAAAAAAATTACACCCCAACTGGTGGTTACCCTGAGAACGATCAATTTGTTTGATTTAGTTACATTTTTATAAATTTAATGTATTTATAAATGTTATAATTTTAACTAATTAGCTAATGTTTGTTTTATTTCTTTTTACAGTTAAAAGAAGGCGCTCTTTAATTCCTAATGAAGTCAATGTGCCCAGACAAGCTAATCTCACACCAAAAGCATGACATTTCTATAGGAAAGTTATTGATAGTAGTAAGCGATTGCATAAAATGACCAGTTATGTGCAATCATTCTAGAGAAAATTAGCACTCGCAGAAAATGCTTATTATATGCCAGATTAGAGTACAGCAACAGAAACCTAAAGCCAGAAGACTTACTTTAGAAGAAAAGATTCTCTCCCTCAGTATTTTTAAATCAATTGGTAAGACGTACAGGCTATTGTCTAAGATTTTCGCTTTGCCAAGTAGAAAAGTAAAAAACTGTTTGTGAAGTTTGCAGGAGTAAACTTAATTATAAGTCATGATAATGATGTTGTCAATAAACTTATTGATGCCTTGCAGTATAAAAACAGTAAGTTGACAAAACCAGGAACATACTTTAATTTTTTATTTGGCAAGACACAAACTTTATTATATTTCTTAATCCCTAAACTAACCACAATAATAAAGTTAATTATTAGGGTTTTGTTCTGGTGGTGTAAGCAAGTTAATAAGATTTGTAAGATTTTCTAATAGTCTAAAAAGAGGAGATTATTGCGATAAATAAAAAAAAATCAGCATTTCATGAAGCCAAACAAAAATGATTTGAAAAAAAATATGTTTTCTTTCTTGAGGCTTTATATTGAATTTTGTGTACTAAATTATGACTAAAGGCAATTATCCTCACAATTATCTGTGGAATAATTTTAACAATAACTATTTCTAAATTATTTTTAAATAATTTTTACCTCGATTTTTACTATAAGGTAATATTTTATGTTTTTACTTATTTTACGAGATGATTCATTATATTTTTCACCTCCTTTTTAAGGAATTCTTGTATTCAACACTCCAATAATGAGTTAAGGGAGTGAAAAATATAATGAACCCTTGTTTTGTTTTTAAACCTGTATTTGGGAAATGTATTTCAATTTTTTTTTAAATTACACATACTTATTTATCATCTGTCTTTATCTTTTTACCCAACCTTTTATAAGTTAAATTCTCAATGAAACTATACAATAAAGGGTTTTGTAAAAGGACCTCACCTATGAAATTAAAAGGCAAAATGTTTTTTTCATAACATTTCATTTGGGTCAAAAGTACACATTTGTATTTTAAGTTCAGTGCACCCAAAGACAAAAAAAGTTTAAAAAATTCACAAAAACATCAACTTTTGATTTATCTTTTAACCTTTTTTTGTTTTTTGGGCATATTTGCTATGTTTTCATGGGTATTGAGTTCGTTTTCAAAACTCATTCTATCTTTTTCTTTTATATAGCGTGTTCTTGGTCTTGATAAAGAACACGCTATATAAAAGAATAAGATACAATGAGTTTTGAAAACGAACTCAATACCCATGAAAACATAGCAATTGTGGTCCTTTTTGCTATGCCAAGAAAAATCAATATTACATTACATTTGTAAAAATCAATATTCTTTTGTAGAATTAATTTTTGTGGTTATCATGTGTGGTGCTCCATCTATTTGTGTTTCACTGAACTATTTCTATGTTGGGCGCCAAGGTCATAATTAGTTCCGTAGCACAGTACAGCAGATAACATTCTGGTCTGCCAGACAGACCAAACCCAATTTTTTTTCTATGAACGCGATCAGTCATTTTATTTAGGGGAAACCATTGTCCTCTTCACGGGCAACGCTGCATCAGGCAATAACAAGCGTGCTCCACCTCACACATGCTCCATCTACCTTACATTTACGTACGTTACGTAATGTTAAGAAATTTCTGTTTTTTAAAATGTGTCTATGTTACTGTGTTATACAGGGTGTTCCAAATTCGATGCTCACCATGGGGATCTCCTAAACGGTAGGAGATACGAAAAGCAAAGTTGCGCAATTTGGTGCTTTGATCAAAACCAAAAAAAAATTTTACAAATTCCGGAACGGAAAAAAAAACGAAATCTTTATTTTTAGTTCTTATTTTTCTGCACTCTTATTCTTAAAGCTGTCAAAAAACGCTTAAACCTTTCTACAGGCACTTTTTTAAGATCTACCTAATGAGAGGTCCGTTTTTGAGATTTGACATTTCAGTATGACAGGAGCACTGTCAAGTTCATTTTTTCTTATGGACACATGCTGTTTTTCTCCTGGCGTTTGGTTCATAAAGGATGACAGATATTTCACAACCTCATTTTGACAAGTACCTGACGTTTTGAGTTATTTGACCATCATCAGCCCAAATTTAAAGATTAAAAAACAAAGAAAACAACGTATTTTTAAAATATTAGGTTATTTGGTATTTCCAAAATACCTTGGATAAGCTTAAAGCAAAAATTAAATTTGGGCTGATGATGGTCAATAAACCCAAAACGTCAAGCTTGCAAAATGTTATCTGTCATCCTTTATGAACCAAACGCCAGAAGAAAAAAATGATGTGTCCATAAGAGAAAATGAAATTGACAGACCTCTCACTAGGTAGATCCTAAAAAGTGCCTGTAGAAAGTTTTAAGCGTTTTTTGATAGCTATCCGGAATTTGTAAACTTTGTTTTTAGTTTTGAGCAAAGCATCAAATTGCGCAACTTTTCCGTAATTTAAACCTTTGAAACACCCTGTATACCGCACTTTATAAATGTGTTAGTTAAGTTTTTTTTTAATTAATTATTTTTAGCATGCTTTTATTTCGGTTTTACTTTGACAGATTTGTGATCCAACTCCCCCGTTTTGGTCGAAACCGGCCGGGAATTTCAAATAAAATTTGTGCCGTCTTAAGGTCACAAAAAAGGCATAGATTTGACAACACTGCACAACAAATTTGCGTATTCTTATCTTTATCACTTGACATGTGTCAATTTATTGGCCGAGTGTTCTATTAGACAAGTGACCGGTGGCTATGCGGAACCTGAATTCCAATACTCCAATCCAACTAACCTTGGCGTTTCAGAATTTGGACAGAATATAAAGAAAAAAACATAACTTTTTTGCCATCACATAATAGGATTTATAAAAATCTACAACCGTATATTTTTCAAAATTTGGTGTATTTTTTTCAAAAAATAAAAAAAAAACAAAAAATTGTTGTTACAGATTTCTGTATTATCGACGAGGCTAAAGAAAAAGCCAGGTAAGATTTTTGACCATTGTTAGCCGTATTTATTTTATTTCGGGAATGAAAGAGTCGAGCAAAAAACTGTCTGGATACGGTTTTGAGGAATTCAAAAATAAAGATTCAACAGATTCCGTTTTCTCGTTTTCGATATTCTGCTCGTTAAAGATTGGCCCAAAAATAGCAAAGCGGTGTTTTCACATCTATGCCGTTTTTGTGGCCTTAATATCTTACATTTATCAGTTCGATTCTAAAGCAAGCAACTCCTGTTATTTAGGTGACCCGCTACAAGTGCGAGGTTCTCATACTGTGTGGGTTTGAGTCTCAAAATATATTGAAAAATTAAAATAATTATTTTTTTGGTCAAAAGATCAGATATTTTTTTGATATTTCGACCGAAAAGATTTTTGAATATATGAATAAAAATCAAGGCGCCTATACTCACAGGTGAGTCCAACATTTACAATATGGAGTTGTGACGTCACGTGGGTAACGATTGACATTTTATTGTATGATACTAAATCCACTTTTTTATAGTTTGGTGTTTATATAATAAAGTTTATTTAAGGCTATAGTTTCTCCCCAGATCTTAAGTAAAAAAAGTACAACTGGTAACGCCTTGTTCTTTAATTTTGTAATCTTTTGCCAGAGTGCACAGGGAAAACTAAACATCAGAATTAGCTGAAGTTTTGCAACAAAAATATCAGGATTCTTCAAAACTCTTATTATTTTTTCTTTAAAATAAAAGCTCTGGTGCTGTCATCTATCCTAAAAGCCTCCAAATAATTGCGGTTTAGAACAAACCCGATTTAAAAAACAATAGAGAAAAACTCACAATTTCCTCTGGATTACATTTTTCTTTTTTATATTTACTTGCTTTAGCGAAAAAGAAAACCGATCAATCAATCACACTTCATTCAATTTGGGAGACACACGCAGTTCAAGTGTTTGCCGATAGATCGTAGAATTTATACGATTCCATGGTAACTGCAGGTGTTTTATCAACAAACTTTAAATCGGGCCGCACTGGAACAGAAGAATAATTTTACGTTTTCTGACAGAGAACCATTCGAGATTATGTTTATCTTTCAAAAATGTGTTTTGAAAAATATTGTTCTAAAACAAATATGAATAGCGCTGCGCGGACATTACCCGCATAGAAACATTCGGCGCCCATAACCCCACATAACTTTGTTTTTATTTTGATTCAACCATTTTTTTTTTTAATTTAAATTGTTGCGCCACAGTTGTGCAAGTGTACTAGTGAAATCTTGGAGTGCAAAGGATTGATTTTAGAACCTCAGTTTCAGAAACACACGGATACTTGAGTGCTAACAAAACAGGTCACTAAAGCTCCATTTAGAGGTTGGAAAGACTCTTGCTAGTCGTTGACACTCCTGTTTAAAATAGAATACGATTATTTAGTCTAGTGTCAGCAGCCGATTTTTAAATCTGCATGCTTTTAAGTTAACCTGTTGTCGGTATCAGCTAGCGGGAGAGTTTCCAATTCAATTATAAATGCCCCTGTAAATGCAACCTTAAACATTACACCCAGTTACCTTAATACATAGTTCTGTAGCGTTTTTTGCAGGTAGTTCTGCAATAAATGGTTATCTATTATTTTAGTATTACTTACTTGGTTTTTTAGCGGCTCAGAACGCCAAAAGTCAAAATAAGTAACCTAACCCCAAATTTTTGACCCGGTGCTAAGAAATCTCTGGTGTCTCACGGTGGGTAAACATAAATTAACATGGAAAACAAATTCAATGACGTAAAATTTTGCAAAAAAATCAGATCGACATAGTTAAATTGATTTCCCGTACATTGTTGCTAAAAACAATTCGCCAGATTGTAACTACGACCTTATATTCATATTTAATTAAAATCGTCACTTTGTCTAAAACAACAATTGAGGTTCTCTCCAGCACACACTGCCGTAAAAAGTTTTTGAAATTTTTGTCCACAAATCTTAACAAAACAAACAAAAATTGAAAAAAGTAAAATGACGCTACCACTTTGTTAATAAAAAAGAATTTATAGTGCCCAAGTGACGTTTCAATATGGCGGTCAGTTAAGTTTTGGGCTCACCTGTGTACATTTTTGTGAGCTTACTAGAGGTTAGTTTGGTTCTCTTTTTCTAAACGCATTCGGCTGAGAGAGATCCAACATACTACGACTTACCAGGAGAATGGTCCTTCAAACTCTCTTGTACACCCTTCGACCCCGTATATCTGTCAATGATAACGATTTGAAGGAGAATGAGATATATTTTCATGGGCAAAGGGGACCAGGGGGAGCATTTTTTGGTAAGATTGATCTCTCTCAGACCGATACAATTAAAAGAAGAAAAACATAGTGACTATTGTACGATGTTTCTCCCTACTTTAAAAAGAAAACCAGAGAATTTGCACGTAAATGATAAAAAAATATTAGATGTAGGGATAAAACATTTAGCGCAATCTGGCATGGTCGCCATATTGATTTTCTTATGTCTGATCGCAACTGTGGTAAATATAATGTATATATTTTAGTTTTAACTTTAGCTGCTACTAGCCTCAAAAGGGTAAACTGAATCATTCTAAAATTTTGATAAGGCTTAGGGACTTGCCATATAAAAAAAAAAAGAGATAGCAACAGAAGCGCCATGCATTGAGTGTGACGGAAGTCTAAGCTTCTTTAAACCATCTGGTGAGAAACCGGGGTTAGAAAGCTCCAAAAATTAGGTAGGTGCAGTTTCGGGGAATAGGCGGAAGTAACTGTGGCACATGTTTTCGCGTCTACTACATGTCCCAGACATACGCAGTTTATGACCGCGATCAAAATAATGTTTTTTCTTATTATTTGTCGTAGAGTTTATTTATAAAATAGTTAAAAAAGTATGTTGGTGCAATGCAGATTACGAAAATGTAAGACATTCTTTATTTTTTAATTAAAATACTTAAATTTATATGTATAAGGCCTACTCCATTTAAGGGGGTTGTGTCTTTGCCTAAAAGGAGCGTGACTGCCCTAGCTCGAACGCGGCTCTGTTATCACTTGCAATATTCGTGCAAAAAAAGGTATATCGCTTTATTTTAATTATATTATTTTGTTGTAAACTTATTGGCTTTCAAAAGGCAAACAGAGAGGTTAAATTGGCAAAGAGTAACCTCAAAATACATCAGGCAAATGTCAAAAGCTGAAAACGTATTCAAAACGCGTCTAATTAGCTTCATCAAAACCCAAAAGTGAATCGTATTGAAAACGTTTTCACTTCCACGTCAAAACGTAGTACATATTTAATTTTACCTCTTTTAAACGCTCCCTGGGGCCTAATTCTTGAATCTCAAGAGACGGAACGATCCCTCAAAAATCCCCCGAAAAAAGATGCTTTTTCTTGAAACCTCTTCGAAATTTTAGATTGAAATATATACATTTTACGCACATACATGCCTAAGAAATGGCTTTGGGTTCGGGGAGTGCGAACACCTGCTTTTTGATAGAACGCAATGAGTTATCACCGCTCAAGAATACGAATCTCGTTCGAGGTGAGATCATTCGACACAAATCTGTGTCGTTCCCTGCTCAGGAATTGGCCCTGGTGTTAACTCTCTGTAATTGAAGAAATCAGCCCTCTGACAAGAGTGTCGACCATATAACTATAGTCCAATTTTTTGATGAGCGTACTGACGTCATTTTTTTGGATCTCTATTTGATACATTATTTTAGACAGCGACAATAAATATTTAAAAAAAAAACATGTCGTTGATTGTTTCACCTGTTACTTCAAACTGACAACAACAAATTATTTGACATGTGAACTGTCGACAACAAAGAAATACGTTTTCATAGGCAAAAATGACGTCAGTCCGCTCATCAAAAAACTGGACTATATGAGATATTATATCGGTCGTGCCGTGTCCTTGTCTTTTACGAAAAAAAGCTGTAGCGATAATAACTCCCCTAATCAAGTTAGCCTGAAAAATATGCAGAGTCTAAAAATTTTCTGGACGCAAGCAGACTGGGTTAGGCATGCGCAGTAGATTTTTCACCTTGCTCCTTGCTCAGAGCCAACCTTGATTTTACATTATTTTTTTTGTCTTGTAAGGTATCCATGTAAGGTAAAGTTTAACATAAGGTTGAAGAAGATTGAAAAAAACCCTAACTGTGGGAATCAACAAGACATCTTTAAACACAGTGGGATTTACTAATATCTAAAATAGTACCCATCACAGGTCTAAATACTTACACCTGTGGTGGGCACTAAATTTTAAAACCAATTTTCAAAAAACACTTACCCATACAGAAAAGACACAAAGTTATTGATTATTTTGTATTTTTATTGCTAAATACCACTGAAAAACTGCTTTCTTGTCAAAATAAATACCATATTTTAGAAGAAAATGCCCTAAAACTATTTTTTTTTTGACAAGCTTCAAAATGGCAAATGGTGAATACGAATACGATACGAAATTTTGGCACATAATAGCTTCAATAGCTTTAAATTTATAAGCCCCAGAAAGGATTGTTTTGTGGCAATTGGTAATAAGTTCGTCCATAATTTGCCTAAGTAACCGTTTTCACAAGGATTAATTTACCTTATTTCTTATCCCAAGTTGTTCATTAATCCACAAAACACCTCCAATTTTGTCCAGAAAAACGCCATATTTTGAAACCGTTTTCAGCACAGAAAATATATTTATGAGGCAAAACAAACATAAGTGAAGGTCACCAAACAAAAAAACCGAAAACAACTATATTAATTTATTTACAAACTGAAATTAAATCATTGAGGTTATCTAAAAGCTCAGTCAACAAAACTTTCCTTACTCAAAGCTCTCATTTTAAAGCTGTAGCTTTCATCAGTAGACGTTGGTGAAAGCCAAGTTGCAAGCAGAGGTAAAAGATCCGAACTCGCTCTTTGTGATTGAACGCAGCGTTAATATTTTTTTACTAATATTTCGGCAGTGACAGAAATGTGAACAAAATTTGCATTTAAGTTTCTTAATACATTTCATAAATAAAAACACCTTTTAAATAAATACAAAATTAATCTAATCCTTATTTTATTATTACCCATCTAAATCTTTGTGTGACTTCAGGTATTAATTGGCAAAATTAATTAACAAGGGTAAGTTTTAATTAGAGTGACATATAACCCCAATTTTAATTTTTTCTACAGAGTGTTTACTATTTTAACCCCGCGTGGGTTTAAATTTTTTAATTTTCTTTTATTCTAAATTGAAACTTTCTTCTTAAATCCAATAAAAGATTGTCTTAAGATGATTATTCAATAAACAAACTTATTAAAATTCTTTTTATAAATCAAATTATGTCCAAAACTCAAGGCTGGTTGGTTTAAAGTGCTTAAAATCAGAAATTTCACTTAAACTTAGGACCGTTCTAAAATAGACTAAACCCTTTTAGTAAATCCCACCGTTAGGTTGTTTTCAATCTTCTTTAACTTTATTATCTTCTTTTTTTATTAAAGGTGTGTGTGTTTTGGACTCCTTAGGCCAATATAGTATAGTATAGTATATCTTCGACCGTACATTTTATTATTTTCTGCAGCATATATCTACATCATGTGGGCAGCATTTGGGACCACAGCAGGTGCACATAGACTATGGTGTCATAGGGCATACAAAGCTAATGTTCCCCTGAGGATATTCCTTATGTGCGCGCAAAGTGCCGCTTTGCAAAATAATATTTACGTTTGGGTGAGTGTATATACCTACCTGACTAACTATTCTTTAGAAAAGAAAAATATTTTTTATGCAAGCGTGTGAAAAATACAATTCTCCGCATCGATTTAAGTGTAAAAAATCGATTTTATCGAACTTTGCGGAAAATTGATATTGCCCAAGATGTTGAATGTAAAAAAAACTGATGCACATGCCACAATGTAAGTTTCCCAAGCCTGCCCACGCTGGCTCTAAAATGTGTTTTTAGAGTCAATAGCATACGTAAAGATTGGCCTTGTTGAGGGGAGAAATTCAACGATATACCTGCAGGAGCGGTCGAAGTTTTTTCTGAAAAAGTCTAGTTAGTAGGGGTATGGTGTGTATGTACGAAAACAAACTTTCTTATATCTAATAGCAAGGGCGGATCCAGTCTCCATTGAAAATTTTTAGAAAATTATAATAAAACTGCTTTTTTCCGCCTTTTTAAGGCTGTTGACAAAAACTACTTAAAGTTAAGCCAAAATTGTAACAATCAATGATTATTATAATTTAAACAGAAAATTCTTTACAAATTTTCATTTATAGATTGGTTGCCAATATCATGTCATAAAGCGCCACAGTCGAAATTTTTGAGTGATTTGATATTTTTTATATGATTTAAATTAAAATTTTTCCATTTCCCTCTCTTTTACATTTTTCGTGATATCCATCCCCATGCCTAAGCCACTCATCGGAAGCACCTGGGTGGAAACTGGGTGTATAGGAGGACTTTATTTTGTCCAACAATGGCGAGGATTTTTAAAAAACAAGTACAATTAAGACTTTTAAATAACCCGACAACAACCCTAATTTTTCTAAAAACTACCCTTATTTGCTCCGTCCCTGAAGATATTTTGTTTACCGAATAATTCTCCGGACTAATTTCAATATGGTAGCTGACAATTAAACACAGAATCTAAAAGGCATTGTCATTGTCAGTATCAAAAAACTGGTCCGCAGCAATGTGGGATGGAGTGTAGATTTAAACATTAAATTTCATCATTGTATTTGTCACCACCAGTTTTTTATTACCTCCGGACTGCTTCCATGAGAACAAAATTGTCGCCACTCTTGCATTGTGAGCATGAGTCACCTGTAGGTACCTTGACATCTGTTTAGTACACCGGCATTGCATTTTTATTTCTTTTCGAGTTTGCGTTAGGTTACGTAAAGAACCACGCACAATTTAAATGGATACTGGATCTCAGTGGGATTTCAACACCGTTTAAGTATGTTATTGACGCAGTACCTGAGAGCTTTTTGTCTCATAGACACAGGTGCCGATATCTACAGGACGAGCCAATAAAAGCTGCCAAAGTTTGGGATGAGCTTATTATTATCATGCTTATGATGACCGATATCGGCAAAAAAAGCATTAATTCCCACTACAATGATAACGCTGAATTTAAAAATGACATTTATTTTGATACCTGTCAAACCCTGTCGAAATGGCGGAATAATAATTATTAAAATTGAAGTTTTTGGAAAAGTGAGCACCTCCTTTTTGCTCTGCTGAAGACACCAAATCGAAAACCGTCAAAAAAAGTGACAGTTGTCTTAACTGTCATTTACTGTTATGGGTAAATCACTGATGCGATGACACATATTTACGAATGGAAACTCGAACTACACTAAATTGAGGTCGATGAGCTCAAAAATGTTATTATTTTTGACACCTGTCAAACCCTATTAAAATAACAGAAAAAATAATGAATGAACTTGAATTTTTTGTAAGAACAATTGCCTTTTTTGTACTCTGGTGAAGACGCTAAATCACACATATTTACGCACATATTTACGAGTGGGGTCTCAAACTACACTAAATTGAAATCGATGAAATAAAAAATTTTATCAGTTTTGACACCTGTCAAACTCTGTCAAAACAACGAATAAATCATTTATAAACATGGAGGTAGGGAAAAGGAAATACCTTTTTTTACTCTGTTGGCGATATCGAAACGAAAATCATGAAAAAATGTGATAGTTGTCTTAACTACCCAAGCAGCATTTTTCTGACTTACGACCTAATTTGACCAATGCGACGTCGTATTTAAGTTGAATTTGGGTTCCCTGGTGGAACACACCGCCTTAAATCATGTTCCAACGTCCGGTTTGACTAAAAACTACGTTGCAGTTACAAAAAAGAATCGAACCAGACGTGGAGACGACGTCAGCTATTGCAATATAGTTTTAAGTACAGGTTTCATCGACCCATTGACGTCGGTCAATAGCCCACCCTAGTCCAGTCCAAATATTAGTGCACGCTTAGTCGTTGGACGGACGTCCTTATGTCTAACATATTTTTAAGAATTTCTGCCAACTACAAATAACGTCCTGTAGAGTCCCTAATAGATAAAAGTAAAATTAAGGCAAGATACAGACGATGTCCCATCGTCAACAGATACGACGTAGTTTTAGGTGAATTTGCCAATAGTCATAGGTATATCGCCGACGATATATGCCGTTCGCCTGCACGACGTATTTTTTGTATTTATAACGTACGTATGATAACGTCCGCTATATTCCTACTGGTGTCTTCTGGTTGCCGAAGGAAAAATGCCTAACGATGGATGCACATCGATTTACGTCGACATTTGGCCTACCGTCCAGCGTCAAGTGGATAGTTCAAAACAGTAAGCAAGTTCTTTTAAAGATGCCAAAGAAAGGTTTATTCAGACATACTCATTCATTGTTTTTTGCGATTTTGCCGAAATTTGTTCACTGTTCACTGCTTTTGTATTGCAAGAAATATTTGAAAAAACGGTTAGGATTATTTCGACATGGTTGACATTTGACGTTTAAGCACAGTTACTGGATTCCGAGCCGTCAACGATCGGACGAATTCCACTTAGGTCGACGGGCCATTGGGCATCGGGTCCAGAGTTGTCGGCGGGACGTTGAGCCATCGTCAATCTTACGTATAAGGTTTATACCATGTCCGAATTGGTTATTTTTTGGGCCTCAGCGGAAATCCGCCATACTTAGGAATTAGCTGTCTTCCGCCATTAGACAAACGCAGGTTAAATTTTCCAATTACGTTGTATATTTTTTCTTTTAAGTTTTTTTTAATAAAATCTAAGAAATTTTGAGGCGCTGTATTTTTCGGAATTATCTTATCCATGTTTATCGGTAAACTAATCTTCGTTAGTAATTTTACATCCCCATCGTGCGTTAAAGGCCTGTCTTGTTATGATTATTATAAACTGCTTCTAATTAATAATATTCTTTGTTCTCCATATAGGTAGCTTGGATTCACAAACAAGTTTACCCGATGGAACTAATAAGATATAAATAGGTATAATGAGATTACCTCTACCTACTCCACCTCGGCTAAAACTATATTTTACTCCATCCTGGACATTTTGTAGAAACCTAGGTAATTCTGATGGCGGTCCAACGTCGTACGATCGACCCGTGTACCTATTACCGCCAGGTCAGTTTAAGTACATCGATAGACCCTAATAATTAAAGCGTTCGACGTCGACACGACATTTGAATGTGCCATATAGGTGCAAAAAGGAGCCGGTTCGAAGTCAAACGGACGTTGGGGACCGACGTCTGATTATTAATGCGGACGAACGCACAACGTCATATTACGTCAAATTGCTACTTAGATAGATTTCAGTTGAAAGTTAACTTTAAAAGAGTAAAAAGAAAGTGTTAGCTCTTCCAAAAATTCGCTCATATATTATTTATTTGCCATTTTGACGGGGCTTGACTTGCGTTAAAATTTATGATATTTTTGAGTTCACCTCAATTTAGTGTAGATCGATTCCCCACTCGTAAATATGTGTCAGCGCATCAGTAGTGGTTTTCCCCATGACAATTAACAGAACAGAAGGGTAAAAAAAGTACTTGCTTTTCTAAAAACTTCAAGTTCATTAATTATTTTTCCGCCATTTTGATAGGGTTTGACAGATGTCAAAACTAATAACATTTTTGAGTTCATCGACTTCAATTTAGGGTAGTTGGAGTCCCCACTCGTAAATATGTGTCATTGCACCCGTGGTTTTCCCCATAACAGTAAATGACAGCTAAGACAACAGACACTTTTTTTACGGTTTCCGATTTAAAGTTTTCAGCAGAGTATAAAAACGGTACTTGCTTTTCCAAAGACTTCAAGTTCATTAATTATTTTTCCGCCATTTTGATAGGGTTTGACAGGTGTCCAAACTAATAACATTTTTGAGTTCATCGACCTCAATTTAGTGTAGTTCGAGTCCCCACTAGTAAATATGTGTCATTGCACCCGTGGTTTTCCCCATAACAGTAAATGACAGTGGAGAAAACTGTCACTTTTTTTATGGTTTCTGATTTAATGTTTACAACAGAGTAAAAAGAAGGTATTTGCTTATCCAAAAACTTGAATTTGGTTAATTATTTTACCGCCATTTCGACAGGGTTTGACAGGTGTCAAAATAAATGTCATTTTTAAATTCCGCGTTTTTATTTTAGTGGGAATTGATGCTTTTTTTGCCGATATCGATCATCCTAAACATGATAATAATAAGCTCATCTCAAATTTTGGCAAATATTATTGGCTCACCCTGTAGATATCGGCACCTGTGTCTATGAGATAAAATGCTCTCAGGGACTGCCCAATAACATATTTAAACGGCGTTCAAATCCCACTGAGATGTTTCCATTTAATTTGTGCGTGGTTCTTTCGTGTTTTTAACATACCCGGGAAGAAAACATTTTAATTATTAATTAGAAACTAAAATATATTGCTCCTATTGCCATCTTTCTGGAAAAAGTCTAAACCAGCGTTCGCTACGCTACATGACCAAACAAATCAATAAACAGCATTGCAGAGCTTGTATTGCTTGAATAAAGCGAACCCTCCCCCCCCCCAAGCACGATTTTTGCTGGTCGTCGTTTTGGAATCACTTTTCTTTAAAAATTTTAAATAAGTTTTTAAAGCTAGCGGGAGGGTAAAAGCGAAAAATAAAAAGGTCCGCCAATATTTGTAACTCCGCAAAAGTGGGGAAGCGTGTCTTTATTTGACTCTGTTTCGGTACAGAAAACAATCTTTTTATACCTTCATCAAAATCATGATTTTAGTCACTGTGTGCAGATAACTAAAGTATGGCTTTTTTGGTTACCGATGCTTTTTTGATCACGGGTGCAAAAAAATATTTCGGTCCGTTTTTTACCCAAAATGAAAGAGAAATAACGGAAAATGGTAATATTGAAAAAATCTAATTATTCTTGCTTAAAAATTAGGCCATTTCCGCCAGTTTTCAGCAAGTATTTACGAAAAAATCACCTAAAAACATCGTTAAAATATCAAACTGTCAAAGATTAAAATGTCTCAACAATGAACGTCACCGAGTAAAAAGGCACATCGCTATGGAAACCATTGTTATTTCATTTACCAGCCTCCTTGATTTATAGTGAACAGATGGTGCGTTGCAAGAAGTGCTCTTCGTCCCCGATTTTTAAAAGTATTTTCATGTTTTTCTTGGATTTTTTGATAAAGGTATTTAAAAAAATAGTGTTAACAACTCGCGGCTAAACTGTGCTTTTTTTACTCGCGTTTTTAAATACCTCGCCGCGCTAGTTATTTAAACCAACGCTTGTAAAAAGGCACTATTTAGCCACTAGTTCTAAAATGTACTATTTCTTAGGAAAAAAAATAACTTCTGCCACTTTTTTTTCTTCCTTTATTTATTTTATTCAACTTACTCGAAATTTTTATTGGTCATACTCTATTACTCTATACTATTTTTCGAAAAAATCTAGGAAGAAATATTTCCTGACAATACAATAGTGGACCGACATGGGATAAGCTTTTTTAAATGGGGGGGAGATGTTTTAGTATAAGTCTTAGTTTAGAGTATGAAGATAAAGGGCAGGCCAAAATTTTGCAACTAAATTAGAGTGAAAAATAGTGCCGCACCCAAAAATCTTTAAAAAATAAACCAAGAGATAAAAATGGCGCCGCAGGCAAACATTTTTCAAAAATTAGGTAATTTTGGAAATAAAATAGTACCGCAGATGCAAATTTTAGAAAAATGTAGCTCTGAAGGTTATCATTTTTACGAACTTTTTTAAAGTCGGCGAGTACATATAATATGTAAATAGTCCACTAAAATAT
This sequence comes from Oxystoma pomonae, assembly GCA_963921995.1. Taxonomy (NCBI): domain Eukaryota; kingdom Metazoa; phylum Arthropoda; class Insecta; order Coleoptera; family Brentidae; genus Oxystoma; species Oxystoma pomonae. The sequence continues at coordinate 100,753,105 of OY998165.1, forward strand.
GGTAGGTATATAAAAGTTGGATTTTACGTATACCAAGAAAAATTTTTAGACACTTAAAGTAAATATTTCAACGCATCGGTATCGGTATACCTAACGCGTTCGAAATAAAGCCAAAATACACTACATTTTTGACATTCGTTCATGCGATGTTTTGAACGATACCCGCTTTTTTGAAAGGTGCGATGACAGAACTGCTGATTGAAATCGTTGCGTACGTTCATGGGTCCGTAACGTTACGTACATCCCTCCGTACGCAACGAGTGGAATCAGCTGTTCTGTCATCGCACCCGTCAAAGAAGAGGGCGTCGTTCGAAACATGGCATGAACAAGTAAAAAATGTAGTGTATTTTGGCTTTGTTTCGAACGCGTTAGGTATACCGATATCGATGCGTTGCAATATTTACTTTAAGACACCCCCTGAGCAAATCGTATTCTGGAAATCTTGGCCAAACAAAAAGTGCTAGAGTGCTGAAATTTTGCATACATACTAATTATGTGACTCCCAATTGCGCTACAGTGCCAATGTGCCAAATCTTAATTTTGGAATTAATTTTTTTTAAATAAAGTTTTTTTCGAAAAAAGCTCTCTGTAGCGCATTTGGAAGTGAAATTTTAGGCTTGTATGCAAAATCTAATTTTTTATTTGGCTATGATTTCCATAAAATGAAAATTGCTATTTTGCACAATATGGCAACCACTGTTTAAGGTATCTGAATTTCTTATTTCAAATTCACTTGGTTTGTCTATACTTTTATTTCAACCATAAACAAAAAAAAAACAACCTAGATTATCAGTTTACTTAACATGATAGTAGACATGAAATTAACTCTGTGTTTCGGACTTCCATTGTCTATATTTTATTTATACACGACGTTTCGATCACTACAATTTCCGATCGTCTTCAGGTGCAAACTACAATCAATTCCTAAGGCTACGTACTTATATACTGTGAGAAATCACTCAACCTTGAAGTTTAAGAAGTTGGCTCCGCCCAAGGAGGGGCTTCCAAATATTTGGGATTTCAACACTTGGTTTACTGAAAATACCCTGATTCTGTCCAATAAAGGCAGCTTCAAGGAATTTTCGTTTCTTCCCGTGTGACTCCTTGTGCAAAACCTTTGCTTCTGCCCACTTCATTCGGTGTTGTTTTGACCATGCATGTTCGGCAATTCCTGATTTCGTGGTTTCACCTTTTTGGGCATTCGTCTGATGTTCCTTAAACCTAACAGATAGTGGTCTTTTAGTTTCGCCTATGTATGATTCACAACACTCACAAGGAACTTGGTAAATGCATTCCTTATTTTGTTTGTTCTCCGGTTTTGTTTTACTAAGAAGGCTTCGAATTGTATTACTAGATTTAAAAGCTGTTTTAATATTAAAGTTTTTCGCTACTCTTCGAATTTTCTCTGATACTCCTTTAACGTATGGGATTGTAAGGAATGCAGTTGCCTGGTTTTGGTCTTGTAATCTCTGTCCGGTTTGTTGAAATTTAGAAATAGTATCTGTTATAAGTTTCAGGCTGTAACCATTCTGCTGCAGATCCTTCTTAATGTTTCTTATTTCGATTTCCAAGTCATGAGAATTGTTACAAATTTGAACGGCTCTATTATACAAAGTTTTAATTATGCCTCGTTTGGTTGTAGCAGAATGATTTGAACCTTGATTTAAATATTGTCCTGTGTGAGTGGGTTTACGATAGACTGTTGTTCTGATGTCGCTTTCTACTCGTGTGACAAGTACATCAAGAAAAGGAATTTGACAATTTTGCTCCAACTCCATTGTGAATTTAATGGTGGGTCTTATGTTATTTAGGTGGTGAAGAAATTCTGAAAGTTGTTGGTCATTCCCGGTCCAGACAATAAAAGTATCATCAACATATGTCAGCCAGGTTTATATGTTGCAGTATTAACCGCGTGTGATTCGAACCACTCCATGTAAATATTGGCCACCACTGGCGAAAGCGATGAACCCATTGGCAGACCGTCATCCTGAGCATAAAACCTATCTTTCACTTAAAAATAAGAGTTATGTAGGCAGCACTCCAACAACTCCATCACTCCCTCCAGCGGTAGGCTGGTACGTTCATAAAGGGATTCATCATCAACCAGTCTCTTTCTAATAATATCTAGCGATTCCTTTATTCGACATCAAAACTGACAAGTCTATCCTCGGTTCCTAAAACAAAAGGTTTAAGAATATTAACAAAATGGTTGGAATTTTCTACAAATGAAGCGGTCTTGCCTGCAAGAGGTTGGATAATTTTCAAAAGGAATTTAGACAGATTGCTTGTTGGAGAATTTGCATCTTTGTGAATTTTGGGAAGTCCGTATAGATGAGGAGGCTTGCTATAATGTGGTGTAAGTTGAGATCTTATATTATCCGGAATATATCTGGAATACTTTTTCAAAATTCTATAAACCTTACTTTCGATTGATTGCCAAAATCCCAAATATTTGGAAGCCCCTTCTTGGGCGGAGCCAACTTCTTAAACTTCAAGGTTGAGTGATTTCTCACAGTATATAAGTACGTAGCCTTAGGAATTGATTGTAGTTTGCACCTGAAGACGATCAGAGATTGTACTGATCGAAACGTCGTGTATAAATAAAATATAGACAATGGAAGTCCGAAACACAGAGTTAATTTCAAACACATCATTGTCTCAAACTTTCAAACATGATAATAGACACTTAAAGTTAATTTTCAGTTTTATCAGCATTCGGATCCTTATCTCTTTCGAGTCGACCAATCAAGCAGGTGCACTTTTAAAATCATGGCGAATGCGTGACAGTTCCAGCTGATTAAATGCACGAAAACCTCGTTAGGTACGATAAGGGAGTCGTAACATTAAGACCGTCCCTGCATATGAAACGATGTTTTGACGCATTTGATCAGCTAGAGCTGTCACGCATTCGCCATTAGTTTAAAAGTACACCTGTTTGATAGGTCGACTCGATAGAGATAAGGACACGAATGCTGATAAAGCCGAAAATTAACTTTAAGTGTCTAATGGCTGGAAACTTTGTGAATAAAGTATCCTTATTTCTGAAGGTGTCACCAATGTGGCAGACATTTTCAGTGCGACTTTGTCAGTGATGGATAAAATAACCTAAATGTTAATTTTTCAAACAAACGTTGCCATATTGTGGTTGTGCTATATAATGGGGTTCCCTTCTCTTAAGTGTCTATTTTATTAGCATTCGCGTCGGAGGCTAAAAATTATTTTATTCTTCTACAAGTTAAAAGCCTGTTCGCATCAGATGAATAAATAAAAAACATACTTAGCAAAAAAAATCGTTGGGTGTGTATAATAGATTCTGCAGAATTACCATGTATATGTAAAATAAAAATTATCGTGGTTTATTTCAGGTAAGAGATCACAGAATGCATCACAAGTTTACTGACACAAACGCCGACCCACACAATACACGAAGGGGTTTCTTCTACGCCCATATAGGGTGGCTAATGCTAAGAAAACACAGAGATGTTTTGGAAAGGGGAAAGACCATTTACATGTCCGATGTAGAGAAAGATCCTGTAGTAAAGTTTCAAATAAAGTAAGTTACCTAAAGACACAAAATTACTTGAAATGTAAAAGAAATTAATTAATTGAAAAATATAGAATTTTTGATCGTGCTTTTTGTTTTCAAAGTTTTAGTAAACATGAATTCAAGATCCAGTCATGGTTATGCCAATTAACTATACCACCCAACTAGCAATTTTTAGTTGTGCAAGTTGTAAAAATTAGAATTGCACTAATTTTAAACGTTGTTTTACGGATAAAGAATAGTTATCATGGCGACCGTCGACAACTTCGACTATTATACGACGCCTAAACGTTTATCACAACTTCAGTCGCCATCACAACTATTTATGACCGTCAATTTTACTAACAGTAATTCCTTAGTTGTGAAGGCGCCGACTACAAATCGGTGTGTGCTAAACCGAAAATTGATCAATTTGCCCCACGTTTTCTGGCCAGTTTGTTGGAGACGCGGGCGCGCCTGTTTTCATCTAACCAAGTTTTCTGTTACGTTTGCAACAAACCAATTTTGGAGCACTGCTGTCTGTCATACAAACGTCAAAAAGGATTTTCGTTTTACAATTGGCCCTGGTTCTGGTTGAACCAGAACCGCAACCGGTCCTTTCGTTTTAAAACAATGACGTCACAGTTGCAACCCGGTTATGAAATTTTAGAACCAGCCTGGGAGGTTGGTTCAGCCCTTTGGTTCTAAACATAACCCCTAAAATTTTGCAAAATTATAGATAGTCTTTTTTTGAGCAAAATCAAAGATATCTTAATAATATTTTAAATGACGTCATTATTTTAGAACCGCTGTCAAAATTTATGTCAAAATAATGTCAACCAGAACCAGGACCAATACTTAAATCGAAAATCCTTAAAAGTGTTTTGTAAAGTTTTTATTAGTTTTGTTTCAACATTTTGCACTATGAAAAGGAACAAATTGTATAAATATTCTTCGATATTTTCTCGTCGCAGAAGGCTTTAGCTAGCATTAGTTGATATACTGGATCAAAATGTGTCAGGTCCTGTGTAAAGAACAATTAAGTGAGCAGCAGAAAGCCAAACTGTGGAGCAATTTCGATTGGGTAAAAATTGAGGCGTGTTCGCGTCTTTTAATTTAGGGAATCAGTTCAAAACAAAGTTAAGTAGTTAAAGCGGTCGAGATACGGGACTCCTTTGGTTGTCATAGAAACTAATAAGTGCCGCCATAATTGATTGTAAAAACCATTGTATGCTAATATGTAAACAAACATTAAAAATTATTTTTTTTTACTTTTTTCTACAATAAACTACGATCTTTTCGCATGTAAAAATTCGTATTTTGTTTTTATGAATCCTAAGCAACATCTTCAGAGGTTTTTCGAAGCGATTTTTAAATCATGATTTTTTTTTAATTTCATAAAATCATCTTAATTGAGGGAGCGCTTGTTTTTTAAAGCTACGACCTGCACATTTGACAGTAAACTACCGTCTGTTTATATATTTTGGCATTGGCTTGCATGTTTGATTTTGATGTTTTGATCATTTTATTTTAAAAATATTATGGTGTTAGAAATAGTTTAATTTGTAGTCGAATAGTTTATTTATCATTTTACGTAATGAACAATATTTTCAACAAATAATTGTACTCCAAAACCCATTGAACTATTACTTCAACTGTAGTCGCGATCGGGACGTTGACTCAACCAAAAAATCATCCACCAAATTGGTGCAAATGGTGTTTGAGTAAAAGTAAACGTTGCAACGCAACGTTGGCACGCGGTGCACAACGTTGAGTCGTCGACAAATTGCTAGTTGGGCAGGTGGTCCAATAAGATGGGTCACTGGTTTTGTATGGGAAAAGTTTTGGAGCTGATAAAACTATAGGCTTTGGAAAGCTCGAGTCAGACCAAAATATTTTTAATAAAGAGGCAAACCAAAATCTATATAAAAAAAGATTCATTCATAGATTCCCACCCAGATAAATACAATGGCCAGTTATTGAACTACTCATACAGTGGCCAGTCTTATTAGACCACTCTGTATGTACCTCACTCACACAAGATCAGTTTTTATATATTTTTTATTAAATTTTAGGTACTACATACCCCTGATTATAATCTTCTGCTTTGTCATACCCGGTCTTACTCCATGGTATTTCTGGAACGAGGACGGATGGGTATCATTTGTGTTTGCTGTAGCCAAGTACACGATAGGTCTAAATGGTACCTGGCTGGTGAACAGTGCCGCGCATTTCTATGGGATGAGACCATTTGAAAAGTAATTTTGAAAAAATAAATTGATTTTTTTTAGTTAGTTTACCAATATTTTTAAAAAGATCCAGATAGTTTGGCCTTTAAATTACAAAATCAGTTGTGCAACAAAAATTAAAATAATTTTGCACTGCGAATTAATATTCTTTTCTCTTTTTTATTCTTTTCTGTCGACTTCTTATTTTTGTTGCTTTTTACTCAGTTTTCATAAAAGACGGTTGGAATCACCTCTTCTACCACTTAAACCAGCCCATCTGGTTAAGCACCCACATTATCGAAACTTTGTAGTTTGCCATTGTCGAGACGCTTTAATCTACCACCGACGGACCTCGGTCAATCGCCGACGTTGGACCGCTTTAGGAAACGAATAGTTTGGTGATGTCGGGCCGAGACCAGCTTGCCTACGATAGACCGACCAAATTAAGCAGTTATCGGCGGATGGTCGGTACCATGTGATTAAACCATATCAGACCTTAATCGTACGGCAACGGTATGCCGATGTCAGCAAAAAGTAAAATTTACCATTGGTCCGACGACGGGCCACAGTCTAACACTGCATCGGCAAACATACATTGGGCCTACATCGCAAAGCGGACAAAAAATACTGCTGGTCCGATGTCGTAAATCGACGTCGTGCCGATGATGACAAATTCGGCAATCGACATCGGACCTACTAAGGCCCGAGGGAATCGTGTTTGCTGGGTCTGTTCTCCCTGATCAACGTTTAAATGGAACTCTTTGTAATCCAACCCACAGTTTCAGAGATATAGGTGTTGAAAGTTGGAGATTTTTCAATAAAATCAGTTGGCAGACTTGCTACTTCTAGTACAGCAATTTTAAAGTAGAGAACCAGGCTATTGAATGCAGTTTGGCACAAACTTGAAAAACGTAAAAAACTTTTTTTCAAAATGGAATTTTTCGTAAAATCACGGATTAAAAAAGAACAAACGGCGAAATATTTTTAATTTTTTGATATGTTATAGAAAAATGTTCGGAGAAAAAAAAAAGATACGTCTCATATGTATAAGCTCATCACTGTGCCCGTGAACCTCGAAAATGCTCGGGTTATTGTCTCCATTTCTACTATGTATATGTGTATGCCGATTTTGACAAATTGGTACGGCTGGAGTGCTCTAAGTCTCAAAGGTACTATATGCCATATATTCTTCATGAAAAAAAATCAATATGGCGGATGGGAGCCGCCATTATGTAATTTTTTTATACTTTTGAGATATAACTTACAAAAATATAAAGCCATCTGATAATATAAAAATTTTTTTTTGGTTTCTTTATAGTGATCATCCAATACCGTTTTACCTGCTTCGGACTCCCCCTTCTTCTTCCCCCTCCTTTCCCCAACCCAGGTGACCCGCTTAAAAATATGTAATGCAAGGTGTCGCATACATTACTTTACATACATTACATTACATACATTACATTACATTACATTGCATTGCACATTACATTACATTACATTGCACATTACATTACATTACATTACATTGCATTACATTACATTACATTACATTACATTACATTACATTACATTACATTACATTACATTACATTACATTACATTACATTGCACATTACATTACATTACATTACATTACATTACATTACATTACATTACATTACATTACATTACATTACATTACATTACATTACATTACATTACATTACATTACATTACATTACATTACATTACATTACATTACATTACATTACATTACATTACATTACATTACATTACATTACATTACATTACATTACATTACATTACATTACATTACACTACATTACATTACATTACATTACATTACATTACATTACATTACATGCCTTAATATGATACATATCTACATCATATCAAACGCCCAGCCCATTCCAACCGAAAACCAGTGGCAATGCTAAGTGAGCGGGCTCCTTTCTTATAACTTTTATAAGGCAAAAAAAAATAAAAAAACATTAAAGGTGACACTACAGCAATTAAAATGTTTAACTTTAATAGACTGTTCTTTTTTTGTTCAACTTATTTTCAACAGCACTAAAATTTCCTGTTTGTCACAAGAAGTTTTTTAATATACGAAAACTTAGCACATTGCGTAATTACGTTATTTAGACAGAGAAAATATAGGTAGCATTCTAAAAGGTGATCCAAAAAAACCGCACAATTTTTTTATCGGCAGATTTTTTATAACTCGACCGTTTTTATGGTTAATAGCTTTTTGGAAAGCTAAGACATTTTCTTTTTTGCCCTGTATTAGGAGGTTACATTTTGTTAAAATACAAGATGTCACTGCGCCTATTAAAGATACTGCGTTACAAATACAAATACAAAAGCTATCTATTTTCATTTACAAAATTGCAAAGCACGTAAGTTTCAAAGAACTTGTCTGTGCAAAAATTCAACGGCAGCATAATTTAGAGTGTAATAATTTTAGATGTCGAGCAGCAATAGAAGTAGTTATAAACATATAAAAATAAGGAAAAAAAACTAAAACTTAAGAAATAATAAACTAAGATATTTTTAAAAAAAGTGTAGTTAAAATGCGAAGAAAAAAATTAAAAATATCTATATTTTCTTTAACATATAACGCGCTTTTATTCTTAAATTTATTTAAGGTTGAATTTGCTTTTTGGAATTAGTTAATCAAATTTGTATCAAATTTTGTTCAGTGAAAATGTAAAGCATTATCCCGGAACCATTGCACGTGATTTATATTTATATATTTAATTCGGTAAACGTCTTCTGTAAGTAATTACAAAAAACAAAGCGAATTCTTCTTCTTCTTAACAACACTATTATAAAAAATGTAAGCAACATATTAGTAAAAATAATTAGTACCTTTAAAAAATTGTAATAACTTTTTAAGAAAGATGACAAATAATTATAATAAGTAAAAAGAAAGAAGGACGTAGTTTTTAAATAGAAATTGGCCCTTGAGGTTTTTTAAAGTATTAGTTGGGGGGCATATGGACTTTCGTTGGCTTTTTGATGATGATTTTACGAAACCTGTTTTAACCGGTTAGTTAATAGGTCACTTAACATCACCCTGCCTGTGAACAGCCTCAAAAGTGCTGCAGTCAAAAAGTGAGGTTAGAACGACAAAATATTTGTTTAAATCTTAACGGTTTGACCTACGATAATGAAATTTGGTACTCATATCGAACTTCTCGCCAGATTGTATTATAAAATTTAAAAAATAACATTTAGTGCACCTAGGGGCCGGTAGAGGGCGAAATGTCGTTTTAGATTTCTTAGACTCATTTTTGGACTGCAACATTTTTGAGGCTGTTCACAACAGGTGGGGTAATATTTAGTGATCTATAAGTAACTGATTTATATAAATTTTCGATGCCCTTAAGTTAAGTTTGCGCAAATAGATTTTTTTTTTCGAAATTGTCAAAAAAATGGCGTCTGTTCAGGGCCCTCCGCTCACAGGCTAAAAAACTTTTTGTGATATCAGGCTGATTGGCAATAGTATGTACTACAAAACCACATAGTTTTAAGTGTGCAGGATAGGTTGTTCGGGAGATACAGGGAAAAATCTAAAACCACATTTCGCCCCCTACCGGCTCCTAGAGGCACTAAATTTTATATTTTTATTTTTGTAATACAATCTGTCCCGAAATCCAATATGATTATCAAATTTCATCATCGTAGGTCAAACCGTTAAGATTTAAAAAAATATTTTGTCAACCTAACCTCACTTTTGGACTGCAACATTTTTGAGGCTATTCATATGTGGAGGTATATTGAGTGGTCTATAAGTAACCGATTTATATAAATTTTCGATGCTCTTAAGTTAAGTTGGCGTAAATAGATTTTTTTTTCGAAATTGTCAAAAAAATGGCGTCTGTTCAGGGTTTACGCTCACAGACTAAAAAATTTTTTTGTGATATCAGGCTGATTGGCAATAGTATGTACTACAAAACCACATAGTTTCAAGTGTGCAGGATAGGTTGTTCGGGAGATACAGGGAAAAATCTAAAACCACATTTCGCCCCCTACTGGCTCCTAGAGGCACTAAATTTTATATTTTTATTTTTGTAATACAATCTGTCCCGAAGTCCAATATGATTACCAAATTTCATCATCGTAGGTCAAACCGTTAAGATTTAAAAAAATATTTTGTCAACCTAACCTCACTTTTGGACTGCAACATTTTTGAGGCTATTCATATGTGGAGATATATTGAGTGGTCTATAAGTAACCGATTTGTATAAATTTTCGATGCCCTTAAGTTAAGTTTGCGCAAATAGATTTTTTTTTGAAATTGTCAAAAAAATGGCGTCTGTTCAGGGCCCTCCGGTCACAGGGTAAAATTTTTTTGTGATATCAGGCTGATTGGCAATAGTATGTACTACAAAACCACATAGTTTCAAGTGTGCAGGATAGGTTGTTCGGGAGATACAGGGAAAAATCTAAAACCACATTTCGCCCCCTACCGGCTCCTAGAGGCACTAAATTTTATATTTTTATTTTTGTAATACAATCTGTCCCGAAGGCCAATATGATTACCAAATTTCATCATTGTAGGTCAAACCGTTAAGATTGAAAAAAATATTTTGTCAACCTAACCTCACTTTTGGACTGCAACATTTTTGAGGCTATTCATATGTGGAGATATATTGAGTGGTCTATAAGTAACCGATTTATATAAATTTTCGATGCCCTTAAGTTAAGTTTGCGCAAATAGATTTTTTTTTGAAATTGTCAAAAAAATGGCGTCTGTTCAGGGCCCTCCGGTCACAGGGTAAAATTTTTTTGTGATATCAGGCTGATTGGCAATAGTATGTACTACAAAACCACATAGTTTCAAGTGTGCAGGATAGGTTGTTCGGGAGATACAGGGAAAAATCTAAAACCACATTTCGCCCCCTACCGGCTCCTAGAGGCACTAAATTTTATATTTTTATTTTTGTAATACAATCTGTCCCGAAGGCCAATATGATTACCAAATTTCATCATTGTAGGTCAAACCGTTAAGATTGAAAAAAATATTTTGTCAACCTAACCTCACTTTTGGACTGCAACATTTTTGAGGCTATTCATATGTGGAGGTATATTGAGTGGTCTATAAGTAACCGATTTATATAAATTTTTGATGCCCTTAAGTTAAGTTTGCGTAAATAGATTTTTTTTTCGAAATTGTCAAAAAAATAGCGTCTGTTCAGGGCCCTCCGCTCACAGGCTAAAAAATTTTTTTATGATATCAGGCTGATTGATAATAGTATGTACTACAAAACCACATAGTTTTAAGTGTGCAGGATAAGTCGTTCAGGAGATACAGGGAAAAATCTAAAAACACATTTTGCCCTTTACCGGCCCTTAGATGCATTAAATGTTACTTTTTAAATTATATTACTTAATCTGGCCAAATTTCATCATCGTAGGTCAAACTGTTAAGATTTAAAAAAAATTTTTTCGCCCTAACCTCACTCTTTTTAACTGCAGCACTCGCTGCGCTCGTTATTTAAACCATTACTATTATTACTATTTTAGCCACTAGTTGTTAAAACTACTATTTATCATTTTACTACTGAAGGGGTAAAAATAAGGGTTGAAATGTTAAAAGGATTTTCTGTATCTCAAACACTAAACGCAACATAAGTTTGAAAATTGGTATGTAGACTCTACTTATAAAATAAGTAAACACCTACTTCGGCATTTTTTAAAATTCAGACAGGGGGTTATTATTATTATAAATCGTTTATTTAGTCAAAAATAATTTTACAAAAAAGAAAAATAAAATATACAAAACAACATTAAATGACTGATATACATAAAAGCTGTTTATAAATATATAAAACACTAATTTTTACGTTTCATAAGCTTTTCTTACCAATTCACTCAAATCAAAAACAGAAAGGAAGTAAAATTAATTATAAATTTACATTATTAAATAGATGTTTTTTTAGTGCTTTTTTAAATAATTTTATATTACCTAATATTTATTGGTAAATCACTGTATTTGTTTAAACCCATAAAAAACAAAGAATTTTGAGAGCGTTCCAGATCTACCTTTGGAATGTAAAAATTATTTCGATTTCGAGTACAGTAATGACGTACATCTGAAGTATATGTCAGCTAATTTAGCAGGCACCACAGCCTGACCTATTTTCAATATGTGTACAAACATTAGGGTATTAAACAACAATAAATCTCTTACTGTTAGCCATTGGAGTTCCCTTAACATATCTTTAATAGGAGTGAGCCTTGGTTTCTTAAGAATAACCCTCATTGCCCTATTTTGAAGTTTTTGTAAGCGAGACATTTCATTTTGTTTTAAGAGAAAGAGAATACTGGAACAATAATTGAAATGTGGCAATATTAAAACATTAAATATATTTTTTTTAGTGCAAGTCGACAAATATGCTGATCATCTCGATAGATAGTTAATTTTAAAAGATATTTTCTTAATGGTTTCCAATGCGTGACTTTTAGAATCTAATTTATTGGCAATCCAAATTCCTAAATATTTAAACTTTGTTACCCTTTCAATAACGTTTTGCCCCAATTGAAAATGTTTATACCCGGGTCTTGTTAAATTATGAAAATTCCACTGGCCAGGTGATACTTTTATACATCAACAACCTCGTGGGTTTTGTTAAATTATGAAAACTTTCATACATTAACTACCTTATTTTCCTTCAGATATTTATTTATTTTTTTCTCTTAAGGACGCTACGTTGTGTTTGTATTATTACCCTCTGTCTTTCTTTTACCAAGGTTTTAAAGAGTTTGACACAGTTGATTTCCTACCGGAAATCAAATAAAACCACACCATTTCAATTAATATTACAGTTATAATGAATAAAAAAATATACAAAAGGGTAAATGTAAGAAAAGAATACCACCAATGCAATATCATATTGTTTATTTACCATCCAAGAATCAAGAGATTTACCCAAGCTCCCCTTTGTGATTGTTCCATCAGTCTATGTCTGCTTCGAGCATAGGTTAAGGAGCTACAATAGATACGACAGTTACGTGTTAAACGGTTCGGAACTATTTGGAGTTTGGAGAGTCTGCGCAGATATGCACGCGACCAATAACCATACTTTTATATTGATTTTTCTTTTTTAATTTGTAATACGACCACTAGATGACTCACGGTTAAATTCGCGATATCCGTGATATCGATTTTTTGTTAGTTTGTAATATAACCTATAGATGGTGCTCGCTTAAATTTTCGCTTTTTTTTAAGGACCCTGCACAAATTACATTGAAAATGGCTGTCGGCTAAATGTCATAATTTTTTTATATTTTGTTGTACTCGATCAACAAAGCACAAAAATAAAAAAAAACGAGATAGGGAGCAGGATTACTTTCTGAGATATATAGCTTTAAAGTTGACGTGTTTTTAGGCTATATTTTTGAACATGGTACAAGTTTTTTTTCACAACTTTGTTAGTTTATTTTTTATTTTTCACAATAAAGATAATATTACAATATGATCTTGTCTGTGCTTTTTTAAATATTAAATAATTTTCTTTAAAATGTTTATATCTTGTTTTTAGTACATAAAAAACAATAAATGCCACTCTTTTGTATTCCAAACTAAATTTGTGAAACAGAAAAAAATAATTTTAATCTCAAAAAAATTTTACTGTATATGTGGGGCAATTTATGGTAAACCCACACATTAGAAAAAGTCTTGGTGTAAATAATATTAATACCCCTGGTTTGGAATACACAAGTGTCACATTTTCTAACTTATTATTGATATCCGCAAAAATTAGCCATACTAAACTTAATGAAATAAGGAAAGGGTGTTTTAACACTATATAAATAGTTAAATGGAGTCCAAATGCAAGTGTGGGACATCACTCTCTAAGACCTCTGCGTCCAGTCTGCAAAATGTCCTCTGGATCAAAATATTTATCACACACGTAAAATCTGTTATATATTTCATCAGCACTTAGTTTATTCGCGTTTAACGGCTTCACTATACTTCTGAAAAATTACAGGATTGCCTTTGGGGAAACGATGTCTCCCCGTTTTTCTATTGGGAGCATGGCACGGTCTCCGCAGCTTTGAATACAACACACTCTAACTCTTTGTTTCTCAGCCATTGTAACCGATGGATAAAATCACAATTTTTTGAACAGGAATAATCACAAAATCACTTTTTAAAAACCTTGGCAAACCTCAGTTTTTAAACTGGAACTCATAAGTTATGAGTCATAACCGACATTCTGTCACTTTTGTCATAATGTGCCCTCTGACGGACAACCCTAGAAGGGGTAAGAGGAGGAGCTGCAGATTTCTAGAAAGAATATTGCCAACCTAAATATTATTATGTTGGCAGTTCCTTTGCACGCGGAAACATAACCGCACTTTTCGCGAAAAATAATTATTGGCGGGAAGGGTGAAGTGACGGATCTATAGTTCCTTAATCTATGGCTTCGAGTTACAAGAGAGGTGAGTAATGAGCTGTTTAGTTGAAATGCCTATAATAGCCCAGTACCTTGACTAACCCACTATTATAGAAAAACATTCCATTGTTGGCTATTTTCTAGAACGAACAAAAATAAGTACGCCCTAGGTAACCTGTCCGTAGAGGGGTTACGTAGTTATATAAGAGATAATTTGCCATGTGATAAGACTGCTAGTTAAGCAAACGCAAGGCTCAAGACACTTAGGAAAACCTGACCTCCTATCACAGCTTTATCATTAGCAAGCTTTACTAAATTTATTTGTTTAAAAAATACACCAACAAAAACACGGCCACGCACCAACATACACAAAATATTCATAATGCGGTTGGTTTATGGTCATACCAATACACCCTCTTTTGTCAAAGCCCATTACCAGCTTTCTTGATTTTGAATAGTAAATATTAATATACCCATTGTAAAGGGTACCCTTCCCGAACAAAAGATTTGTTAACAGAGACAATAAATCTGCTTGAAATCTTTCACCCGAGGAGTCTACTATTAATATCTGTGAAATAGTACTTATAATTCTAAATTGTAACAGAACCGTTAATTAAAATAATTTTTTATAGGAAGTAAAATAAAACAAGAATAAAAAAAAATCATTGTAAAAAAACAAAAGCAATACTAATTAAAATATTTAATGTGTCAATGTGTCAATTCAATGTCCCCCACTAATTTTCCCTTTCCCTTTTTAATAATTTACCTGCAAAATTTTGCTTCCATTGTCGGACCTTCATTTCTCTGATCTTTAGATTTGAACGTGCGTTTTGTCTTAAAAATTACTGCAAAAAAAAATATATCACCGTCACCACAATTCTTCCCTAAAGGAAAGACAACGGCGCACGACAAAACAGCCAAACCAGCGAAGCCGTATTTCACCAAGTTCGCTAATCTGACTACTCCGACGGACAGCGTCCCTCTCCAGCAGTCAAGAATCATGCTGATTTTGTAGGAAGACTGATTTGAGTCCATTGTGCCCCTTTTAATAGTAATTATTTTTTATTTGCGATTTTAATTTATTTTCTACCAATTGAAAATTTATTTAATCGTACTTATGTACAGATTTAGACGTAATGTATTTCATGATTTTCTACCAATTTTAATTTAATTATTTGTTTGACGTTACTTGTACAGATTTAGACGCTAGTGAGCTTTTAGTGACAATTTTAGTTTATTTATTTTGAATTAAATTTCTAATTCCCCCCTCCCCGTTATCCTCCCCTATTTAGCTAGAGAGAGCCGACACTGTGAAGTGAGTGCCGTAGCAAAACATAAACAAACAAACAAAAGAAACTCTGTCTTGTTCGGTGAACCGGGCACAAGACAGAGCAACGCATCCCGGTAACCCGTTGGAGCGTCGTGTAAAAAAAAAAAGACGAAAAAAAGGGCTCTGTCTTGTTCGGTGAACCGGGCACAAGACAGAGCAACGCATCCCGGTGGACCGTTGGAGCGTCGTATTAAAAAGAAAAAAACAAAAGAAAAAAGAGACTTTGTCTTGTTCGGTGAACCGTGCACAAGACAGAGCAACGCATCCCGGTGAACCGTTGGGGCGTCGTAAAACAAAGAAAAATACAAGAGCCGCATCCCAATGCGTAGGAGCGTTCCATCCCCCCTAATTTAAGAAAAATCCCCAGAGTGACCCAAACCTTCTTTGCTACATCGTGACAAAAATGAGTCTGAATGCCATGCCACGCTTACTTTCTTTGTTTGATTGTCAAGACGTGCACTCATTTGCCTGTTTTTCGTCGACCCTTAACTATAATCGAACTTTTAAGGGATGTAGCCACTTATACACAAGACTACTGGCGCCTAATTTCTTGCCTGTACTGGGTACTTTTAAATTTGTTTTCTTAAATATTTTTATAAATTTTTAGAAAAAATTTTCTTTTTAACAAGCCCCGGTCTGAATTGTTTCACAATGTTAACATAATATCTGCAGATGATAATTCTCTACAAATGGAATCCTTTGCTATCATCATATATTTTGTTTTCAATATGTTAACTTTTAAGTCATTTCATTTACACCACTGGTATACTGTATAGGGTTGAGAAATAGGGGTGAGTCTGTTTTTAAGGGAGTACTCACAATTACTTCGAGTTCTAAATCAATTTAGAGCTAAAAATTCGCATTTAGATTCTTCTTAAAAAGTTAACAAATAGGTGTCTTTGGATTTTTGGAAAATTTCAACGGATGCCGATGGTTGTAATCACTCCCCTGTGTCCGATAAATATTATAATCTGTTAAAGTATGGGTTGTGAGGTATCAAACTAAAGGAAACAAAGTCAGGAATCTAAAACAATGTTTTTTTTTCAAAGAGTTGCAATTTATTTTTAAATTAATCCATAACGAAATTGATTCCCCTGTATTATTGCATAAGATTAATTTTAGCGTACCAATATTTGCAAAAATCTCCATTAATTCGGGCTTGTAACACGTGCAATCAAACTTGTGACCAATGTGACATATTTAATTGCAGTATCTCTAATTTAAAAAAGATCCGATTTTCATAATTTTTATTTCTGCTCTTATCTTAGATGTAGTTAATATCTTTTATATTGTAATTCTTTTTTATTAAGACTCTGTTATCTTAAATTACTTTATTTTTCCCCACTCTGTAATTGGGTTAATTCCTGTTGGGTGATGTAAATAAAATAAATAAATAAATAAAATTAACAATTTAGGGTGAGGGAGGTGGTTGCAGGTAGGAATGGTTTTCCGTCAAAAACTATTACAAGGTTTTAAATTAAACGAAATGTAGTGGAAAACAACGATGTTTTGGGGGATTGTGAGGGAGTAAAGCTGAATAAGGCAAGGGAAATAAATTACAAGGTAAGGAATATTGGCCCTAGCGGGTTAGAAATTTGTTTTTTTATAGAAATCCAAAAACACATCTACAAAGATTTTAGCAGCTAAAGTTTTCGGAACGGACCCTCAGAAAGGGGTCTATTCAAATACAACTTGTTTTTTTTAAATTAGAAGGCCCCGCTACTTTTTTGGCTCGTAGCTAAGCAACTCGTGTTTAAGGTTTCGCTCATAATCATTATCAGTAAAATGTGTATAAAATTCGAGCATTATACCGTTTCTTGTCTTTTGGAAAACTGAAAAACTTAATATCACGCGAAAAACCTTTTTTTATACCTTCATCAAAAACTTGATTTTAATATCTGTCGGCAGATAACTAAAGCATGGCTTTTCTGGTTACCGATGCAAAAAAACTTTTTTTTTTGATCACGGGTGCAAAAAAAGATTTATGTCCCTATTTTACCCGAAGTTAAAGAGAAATAGCAGAAAAAGGTAATATTGAAAAAATCTAATTATTCTTGCCTAAGAATTAAGCCATTTGTTGAAACAATGAACATCACGACACCGAGTAAAAAACACATCGCTATGGAAGCGATTGTTATTTCATTTACAAGCCGCCTGGATTTATAGTGTAAAGATGATGTGCTGGGAGAAGTTCTCGCCGTTCAAAATTTTTAAAAGTATTTTCCTGTTTTTCTTGGATTTTTTGTTAAATGTATTAAAAAAATAGTGTTAATAACTCGTGGCTAAACTGTGCTTTTTTTACGCTTGTAAGAATAATTAAAACTAATTGTAAACAAACGACCACCTCGTAATAAAAATGGCGACTGAATGCTGTCTCATCACGTCTTTCACCAGGTGACGTCAGATAGTCACGCCTACTCCTGCGCGATACTATATCTGTTTTACTTATATTATTACACTTAAAATTTAAAAACTAAGAAAAAAGTATGAGAAAACTTTAGATGGCATAGATAGATTGCAAAAGCGCAAAAAAGGTAAAAATCGCAAACTTGTAACATTCATTCTTCGTTATAAGCACGACAGTATGTATTTACTGATTTTGTTAAACCGTATCAAATTATTTTCAATGAAAAAATCTAACATCAGCAAATTTTCTCATACAAGGTGGCTCAATAAGACTGTCCACCGTATGGATGGTCTAACAACTGACCATAAACCCTACAAACTTGAGTAAACATTTTTTTTATATCAAAAACGTGATTGTAGTAACTGTCTGCAGATAACTTAAGCATGGCTTTTTTGGTTAACAGATGCACTTTTTTTATCACGGATGCAAAAACAAATGTGGAAAATAGTAATAATAATAAAAAATCTAATTATTCTTGCCTAAAAATTAAGCCATTTCCGCCAGTTTTCACCAAGTATTTACGAAAAAACTATTTAAAAACATTGTCAACATATCAAACATTCAAAGATTAAAATGTCGCAATAATGAACGTCGCCGAGTAAAAGAACATATGGCTATGGAAACCATTGTTATTTCCAGCTGCCTTGATTTATGGTGTAAAAATGGTGGGTTGCGAAAAATGCTCTTTGTTCGAGATTTTTAAAAGTATTTACCTGTTTTTCTTGGATTTTTTGATAAAGTTATAAAAAAAATGTGTTAACAACTCGCGGCTAAACTGTGCTTTTTTTTACTCGCGTTTTTAAATACCTAGCTGCGCCTGTATTTAAACCAACGCTTGTAAAAAAAAGCACTATTTTAGCCACAAGTTGTAAAAATGACTATTTTTTTATAAATGCGTCATCAAAAATAGTTTTGTGTGTCTCAGCCATCTCAAGGCATAGTTATAAATGCTCTAAAACTAATTATACCCTGTGGCCAGTTTCATTGAAACACCCTGTATATATATTATATATTTCCTTCCCAAAAACCGCCTTAAATCTTTTAGAAAAGTTTGACGGGATTTCACAATGTTTTATCAGGTTTTACATGTATAGACAAATTTCGTCAAGTGCAGATTTTTTCAATCAGATTTTACAAGAAAAACAGCTTGTCTTATCGGCCTTTTTTTCTTTTCAATAATTTTATTTTTCGTTGTTTTCATTTTTGACAAATTATAGATAATAATACGTCAATATATAATACGTCGATTTAACCATTTTTCTTTAATTCCTCTCTATCTATCTATCTAATTATATGGATTCGAGTATAATCTTGTTATGATAGCGAACCTAATTTTTTTTTTAAAATAGACTCAGATTTCAAAAAAAACGCATACATGCAGTCACCAAATTGACCTTTCTAAAAGTGTATAATATATACGGACTAGCAGCTAAAATGCCTAAAAACTTCAAAATTTACAATTTGTCATATTATTTAAAAAAGGTCTCTAAAACTGAAAATATTTTTTTTCTTAAATTAAAGGCAACCTTATTTTTGTATTAAATTTTGCATAATACTAAAAAATCAGCAAAAATAATGTTTTAGTAAAGTCTTTATTGAACAATATAAAATTATCACTCGAGTAACGGACGAAGGCTGTTCTATAAAGAGGGCGGTAACCCATTTTGGAGTTGATAAAATAACAATATGATGAAAACAGCACTGGATTGAAAACAATTCGACGAATAGGAAACTTGGATTAGAACAAAAACGATGGTAAATGTAATACTAATTATTTTAACTTAAAAAAAAAGAACTAAAATAAATAATTTAATATTTAATAGGATCACCATTTTTCTCTATTACAAGCTGCAAACGTCTGGGCATTAAAAAGGTTAAATTTTGAAAATACTGATGGTCTTCTGAGAGCTGATCCAATGCGCGATAAATAGCAACGCTTAACTATTCAGCATTTCGTGGTATATTAATTTAACGATTCGACCCCAAATATTTTCCATTGGGTTAAGGTCAGAGCTGTTGGCTGGCCAAGGAAGTATTTTTATATTATTATTCTGAAACCATTGGCGAACAACATTAGCCGTGTGTACTGGACAGTTGTCCTGCTGATAAACGAAGTCATTATTTTCATGTAAAGCCTGTATAGATGGCAGCATAACGTTTTCAAGGACTTCAATATATCGTTCACTATTGAATCTTCCTTCAATTCTCCAAAAAAACCCAAACCTCTAGCACTAAACCAGCCCCACATGTTTACAGAAAAATGTCCAGCTTTTTTAATTTGGTTTGTATATTCGGGTTCAAATCTAGAATTTGGTGGATGATAAACAGGAAAATTTTATCCTGCTGCTTGAAGATGATTGAAATTTTTTTTCGTCAGTGAAAACCACCCTCTCCTAGAAGTCATTATCACGAAGAACGTTGTTCAGTGCAAAAATCACTCTGGCCTGTTTTTGTTCTTCTGTTAAAAAAGGCTTCTTTGCACCAACTCGACAAGAGACGTCTGATTTCGATACTCTTCCATTTACTGTTGCTAAAGAACCCGGAAATAATGTTACATTAGCTGCTTCAACCGACGTTGAAAAAGGATTTTGTCTGAGATGGTCAATAAGTCTCTCATCTTGCACTTCAGAACCTACTTTTGGTCGTCCTGATCCATCTTTCCTATCCGTAGAATTATTTTCAATCCCGCGCTTTTTCCATCGCATTATCGTCATTTTATCAACTCTAAAATGGGTGGCCGCTCTTCTTATAGACCAGCCGTCTTCTATAACTCGAGTGATAATTTGCACTTTTGTAAATGTCGATATCTGTGGCATTTTGAAGGATGTCACACTGAATTTTAAGCTGTGAGGCATGCTAAGCTGGTGCTGTCTTATAATAGCATACACTAATGGAAAGCTAAATTTTGTGGCATAGGAAAAAATTAATGTATGAGTTTTTTTTTTAATCAAATGTACTAACCTGGACGACTACATGCGGCAGTGGCCCAAATCTGACCAACTGTCTTTTTAGGGAGAAACAAAATTACCAAACGTTATTTCGAAAATTCTCGCTGACAGTCGTCAATTAAATCTGTATAAACTTCGGGTGGAAAATACTGCGCATAATGTCATTTGCTTTCGTTTTAGGGATATCCTGGCAACAGAAAACTGGTTCGTTTCCGTCATAGCTTTTGGAGAAGGGTGGCATAATTACCACCATATTTTTCCATGGGATTACAGAGCAGCCGAATTGGGCAATTACAGATTAAATTTTACCACATGTCTGATAGATTTTATGGCCAAAATTGGGTAAGTATACTAATAGTAGTGGTACTAAGTCATATAAGGAAGATTACTTAAGTAGGCGACCTCTTAAAAAAAATTACTTCAACGTGGATCTTTCAGGTTTAGTTTAGGAGGGATTAGTTATATGCATACAAAATTTTTTGGGTGCCCAACTTTGAAATATTGGAATATTTAACCATGGCACAAAAAAAATATTTCCTAAAACTTTTTTTTTAGCTTTTTAGAGTACATTTAAAAGAAAAAAGTTGTTGGCCGTAGCGCAGTGGGAAGCATGTATGCCTACCACACGGAAGGTTCCGGGTTCGAATCCCTGCTAAGTGCATGGATACTTTGTGTTTGTCTTTCACTTTGCATAACTTTAGCTAACACTGGGCATTGATCCTATAATGGATGGAAAGGCCCAGTATTAAAAAAAAAAACATTACCAAGCATTTTTTGTTAAACAATATGTATAATTGTAATAATTTTAGTCACTTAGGAATTAAAGTCCTCGCCTGGGAATAGAAAAATAAAAAATGTTATTAAAAAAACAAGATTTTATTAAATGCACTCAAAAGTAGAAAATAATTTATATTCGGTCCCTTCCATTGCGACCATCGCTTTTATTATGGTATAAAAAAGATAAAAAATTATTTTCTACTTTTGAGTGCGTTTACTAAAAGCCTGTTCTCTAAATGCTTTTTTTAATAAAAATTTATTTTTTAATTTTTACATTTGTTTCCTAAATCGTCCATTTTGAATCCACCATATTGAAATTTTCAAATCTGATGAAAAATTCATAATCCCCCTCCTTAAAAACTCCTGTATGCCAATTTTGATTGAAATCGAACAAACTAAATCTTTTCCCCCTCCACTTCCCTCGTTAGAGGAAGGTGGGTACCTGAAAATACTATAGTATAGTGTTTTCACCGGAACTATAAACGCATACCAAATTTGAACACAATCGGATATGGATAAGTCAGTTAAAATTGGTTAGCAAAACTTGACCGACAATCGTCCATCTTGAATCCGCCATATTGAATTTTCAAAATTTCATAAAAAATTCGTATTACTTATCCTCAAAAGCCCCCGTATATCAATTTTGGTTGAAGGTATTTCCCCCCCACACTCCCCTCGTAGGGGGGAGAGATGACATATTATTGTATTGTCACCGGAACTATAAATCCATGTCAAATTTGAAGGCAATCGGATGTGTATAAGTTAGTTAAAATTGGTTAGCAAAAGATGACCAAAAATCATCCATCTTCAATCCGCCATATTGAATTTTCAAAATCTGATTAGAAATTCGTTATCTCCATCCCCAAGTGCCCCAACATGCCAAATTTCAAAGAAATCGGGCGTACTTCAACTGTACCCCCCTCCACCCTCTTCGAATTGGTGGGAGCTATCAACTTCATCACACTATGTTCTTGTGTTTTCACCACAACTGTATTAGCATGCCAAATTTGAAGGCGACAAGATGTCGGGAAGTTGGTCAAAATTAAGTTGCAAGATTCCACCCGAACAAATTTAACATATCTAGTTCGTTACATATACATACATATACATAGATACATTGCAAATTAAATAAAAGCTTGTAAAATTAAGTTGAGTGCCTGGATCTGCAAACCTTTTTTAATGCGGGTTATAAAATTAATAAGTATAAGTAAATAAAAAGTTACTTTTTTACCATTTTATATTAACAAGCTGCCTATGAAGAAGGCATTTTGAAAGTTTAATTTGGAATTTTGAAATTCGGTATCCTCTCCTGAATCCGCCGTTGAGATGGACCGGTTTATTTGGCTACCAGTTTACGCAATTTTTTTTTCAGTTGGGCCACCGAATTGAAAATTGCTTCAACAGATATTATCAGAAAAAGAGTTTTAAGAACCGGAGATGGAACCCATCACAATTTAGACAGCATTATTAAAGAACTGGGTACCAATGAGAAATACCGTCAACATCAAGATAATGACAATTTGTGGGGATGGGGGGACAAAGATATGAAGGAGGATGATAAAAAGATGGTCAAGTCCTTCAATAATATTTAGAATAATTCATAGTGCGTTAAATAGTCTATAAGTACATTTTGTTATTCTTCGAAGTCTTTTATGAGTATTTAGTTTTTCGTTGTATTGAATGTATAATCTATTTATTTTAGGTTTATGTGATATTATGGAATATAATATTTTTAATAGTAAATAGTTATATATAGATACATATTTAAATAAAAAGTCTATTTTTTAAGGATGGCGCACACGTCTCCTTTTTTTCATCTGTGTGTAAAAGGAAGTTTTTACCTTGTTTTTTACAGTAACCCATGTAAATTTTTTTAACTATCTCCTCACAACGCAATGCATGTACACCGTATAACTTAAAAAAACTGCATTAATATTAAAAAACCAATTAAATAGAAATTCTTTAAACAGTTGAAGTAAATTTTTTTTATTTGAACCCAAATTTATCTTTTGAGAAGTTATCTTATCTCACGGTTAACCTAAAAAAGTTTCGGCTTAAGAGTAAATTGGAATCCTAAAAACAGTTTTTTTACTTAAGCAGATAAACCGCACCTCAAAAATTAACAAAATTTGGCACAGGGGAGGCTTCTCCCACGTACTAATTAAACATTTCTGTATTGTAATAGTCATATTCTTAGAGAACAAAGAATGTGATAGGAATGTTACATTTTACCATTGAGAATATTACTAACACATGCCGGCAATAAGTTACGTTTTAGCTCATACACGTGATATAAATGTGATAGAAACGTGACGTGAAACATGAGTATAATATTATTAATAAATTATAGTAATACACCTGTGGGCACTTCCCCAAAATATGTCTATAATATATCCTAAGATATGCAGTGGATATCCACATGAGTATCTGCCAAATATGCATTAGTCTTCCACTAAACTGGAAGACTATAGCTGAACATTCATGGTAGATACAGGGTTCCTAAGCAAATCCTTAGGGGACCAAGCAGCCGTGTATAAGACGCAGACAAACGGAAAAGCACATTAGGAAGAAAAGGATGGGCATGGGGCGATGTTGTCACTACATCTTACACGTAGTAAATCCATTCCAGGTTGTTGTTTTCTAATATTTTCCATTTTCATACCTTTAGGACTGGAATAAAAATTGTTTTTCGTCGACTTTAATAACAAACTGATGAAAGATATCGTAAAAAAAAATATTTTTCGGCTTATCATTTTGTAACCATTGTCCTTACGCACTGTTTACAGGCTGGGGACTGAGATACATGCAAATGCCTAACCTAAAGCGTTCATACACGGCCGGAGAAATTGACTGAGATATTTCCGTAGAAACTTTATCAAGCAAATAGGACGGGTTAACGCCTTCGAACGTCCAACCCGGGTTTTGCACTTTGATTCGAAATCAAAAAGGAAGAACAGTCAGATATGGGGCCGTGCACAGTAACGGTAATTTTACCAATTTTTGACCCCCTCCCTATGTAATGTTTTGTAACGGTTTGGCACGCTACTCCCCTAATATTACGTAACGATATCAAGACCACTACCCCCCCCCCAAAAAAAAAACTTTTCACTTATTTTCATTCCAAATTTTCTTAGTTTCACACAAATGCAAACGCTGTGGAAAACCCCCCTCCCCCCTACGTAACGTTTTGTAACCCCCCTCCCCCCTATGACTATTACGTAATTTGTGCACGGCCCCTGTAGTCTCAGTGGAGGATGGCGAGAAAATTGATATTTTTTTCCTAAAAATTATACTCTTTAGACCTATTTCTTTGCGTTCCCGAAATTACGTAATTTTTGAAAAAAAATTGTAAGCGGCGCCAGTTTTATTTCGTGCTTTGTTTTTCTAACATTTTTGGGTTCGGCTAATTTAATTGAAAAATTTTTGCCTGCGGCGCCCTTTATCTTTTCACTCGAAACCAAGATCCCCCGTTTTAGGAAAACTGATCCCGTCTCTGTTTCTAAATTTTTTCGATAAAAGTAGAGTATGACCATGGGGGAAATAATTTTTTTCTACGGTATGACGAAAGTTTCGAGAAAGTTGAAGAAAAAAATAAAAAAAAAGTGGCAGAGCTCAAGTTTTTCGTAAAAATAAATCTTTTCACTTCTTTTTGGGTGTTACAAATATTGGCAGCCCCTTATTTGTCGCTTTTACCCTCCCGCTAGTTTTGAAGAATTGGTTCGCTACATGTTTCGAGATCATGTCATAAAACACCTCGAAAATATCAAATGTAGTGTAGGGCCAGCTTTATTTAAAATCAATAATATCGCAAGCAAAAAGCTCTGCAGGAAAAACAGCGCCGTTTATTGATTTCTTTGGCTGCTAGTGCTAGCTGCATGGTTTGGCCGTTTCCGGATAGATGTCACTAGTAGAACCGAATGGAAAGAAATTTAATTAAAAGCGAAGATTTTTCTTTCTAATGTTAACAACCTCACGAGTTTATCGCTCAGTATCGTAAATAATGGACCCTGCCGCCTCCTTTAAGCAAGAAAAAGCTGTGGTTTGGACCTGAAAACATCTAATTTTTCCTCGATCATCTCATGGTGTGGCCGCCATCTAGCGGACATCTTGTCAACGGTTATTATTGCAACTACAACTAAACTAATGAAAGAGTGGCGACAATTTTTTCTCATGAAAGCAGTCCGGAGATAATAAACTGGCACCATTACTCAATATACCTGTTTCTTTTGTGCGCGCAGAACTTTCTATGCCATTTCTGTTTGATTTATTGAAATCCTATCCCTAAGGAAAATCTTAGGAACCCTATATCAATGTATCACCATTATGTTGATATGTACTACTTGAGATTAGGGACTTATCGGTACATAAAGTCGGCATAGCCTGACGTGGCACTATTTCTGACAGTTCCCCACGAAGGTTAAAAGGTTTCTGTCATATAAACATGTTATCTAAACATGCTCATATTGTGTCATTCTTAAAGTTGACAAACTAGAGTTAATGCCGTCCTTTATTAAAGGCAGGCACAAACATTATGAAAGTCGACGTTATTTTGATAGCAAAGATAACATATTTAGACAACAACAATGTGAGAACCCTTTTAAACTTCGTACGGATTTGTCAAAAATAGTCTTATTAAAGTAAAGTAAGTTTATACTGTATGTACCGATAAGTCGCTATTAGTTATCACAAACTCTGAAAGATTATTCAACAAAAAACAGCTCTGTAAAATTCCTGTCATATTCGCAATAGAATATTCCAAAAATCACGTTGAGGGAATATTCCTACAACATGAATATTTGTTAATGTTATGTGGGCTATTATTCCCCACAGACCATTCGCGTGGTTTTTCAAATATATAGATATATATCTCGTTTTTATTTACTTTTCTAAAATAATCGATAATTTTTACCGTGAATTAAACATTTTTAGGATACGTAAAATTATGTATAAATCTTAAAATTATGGAAAATCCGTGAAATGGTTCTGGGATAATGCTTCAAACTTTCACCGTACAAAGTTTGATACAAATTTGATTAACAGTTTCTTAGATTAAGTAATTGGAAGAAGCGCATTTTTACTCAATTTCATCCTTAAAATCTCAAAAAAATTAGATTTATAACCCGGGTTAAATTAACTCGCTAGTAACTCGTTTTTGAGAAACCGGCCCTAAATTCTTCATTAGTTCCCCTCCTTCCACTCCAACATATAATTTTTTAATTCTAGTTCCTCTACCTTCCACCCACTTCTGCCAAGCTTTCTAATTCATCGTGATAGTCATTTTTCTTTACCACTTCTTTTCAGCATGACGTATTCAAAAAAAATCTTCGTCCTGCTCCTGCCCAATCCTGTTTTTTAACATCATTATCGCACGTTACATTTTTAAAACAATTTTTTCAACCCCTCCTCCTCTACCATTACCCATCCCTTATTTACCACATTAGCCTTTCTTGTGCTCCTTACTGTCTCCTTCAACCCCATATTTTTTTACCCAGGACTATTATTAAAATATGGATATGCAAAATCACATTCATCTAAATTTAAAAGTTCCAGTAATTTTAAAAACAATTGAAGGGCGTATCCACGCAGGAATTTCTAATTGTAACCCAAATACATGTTTTTGGAAAGAAGAATATAAAATTTGAAATTTTTAATAGGTATATTGCCGATATATTCAAATTAGCAAATTTTAATATTAGAAAACTAGAGAACCTTATAGTAGGCACTTAACTTTTAACGATTTAAAAACCTTCAGGTGATTAAACCCGAGTAGGTATATATAACAATAAAATTGTAGGTACTGTACTTAATTCCCTGGGTAGGTTGTTAGAGTAGAGACAGGAGTAGTTAAAGATTTTTTACAAAACTTTCACACTACAACCCACATTAAGTAAAATTAATAGGTATACCTTCGTCGTCAAAAATTACTTTTTAATGAACACACATTTCAAAATCAAAATTTAAAAATTTGGTTCAAATTTAAAAGCACTATTTTTAACAAAAAATAGGGTAGGTAAAAAAATTCACGCACTCAAGACAGTTCTTTTAACGCACGGTGTGCGTACGTGAAAGTTGGTAAAAAAAAAACGTTTCACGTACGCAACTAGGAAAGATAATTAAAATGACATTATAAATAAGATACCCGATACAACGAAGGTTTTATAACAGTAGTAGTATGAGGGCTGCCCGTGGGTCTGGAAATTAGGTATCTTCATGGGCCATGCCATATCACGTTTCTTACTCCTATTTACTTCCGCTGCAACTCTTTCTTCAGGCCTCCCTGTCTTCTTTACGAATTTCAGTATGTCGTCCCATTTTAGCCAGTGCAGCTCTTCTTCCTCTGTCGTGGGAAATCCCCACTTCAGCTGCCTTGATATGGCATATGCATCGCACTCACGGATGTAGAAACCTTGGATTGCTAATACCTATGGGAAATTTTCATGAAAATCACTGGCATTTGTCTTCTGTTTTGGAGATTTGGGTTCGCGACATTGGTTTCCTTAATTTTAAATAGTAGTGCGAGAACACTGACTGTCAACAGTGTCAAAATATGATTGAATTTGACATTTCTGTGAAAGGTTATTTTTTTTGTTGTTTTTTAATACAAAAACAAAAAAGTAAAGAAACAAGTCATAAACAACGGTCACGCCATTTATCTCTCTTATTTGGTCTGGAGTATGTGCAAGTTTCGAACAAATAAATCACAACGTGGAAACATTGCCCCCCAATTTATAAACTCAAAGGGTAATGTTAAGCCACACGTTATAAATTGTAATAAACGCTCGGTTCAACCATTCCTGCTGGCGCTCCCGCTGAAGATACACCTTGATTACGTTGATCTGGCTGGATGGCAAGTCAAGCAACATTTAGCGATCATAAAAAAGTACATCTTTGGAGTTTTACAATATTTGAAGACCTTGGCGGAAAAAGCTATTAACTATCATCTGTGTCGACCATACCTTCTCTAAGTTAACAAGTTATTACTAAGATATCCTTGAGTTTTGGTAAGTGTTCAGCATTCAACATTTTTTTTGTAGCTCTATCTTTTATAAAGGATGTGGGATTTTGCTCAAAACTGCATATGTTGTAGGTTTGATTGTCCTGATAAAAATCCATCATTTTGCTTCGCACTGGCATCACAAACATAAAAAATATTAAATTAATATGATCAAGAAATGACTTTTTTAACAAAAGGGAAATTTCAATTGTTCTGTTGCCACTTAGTATTTAACAAACATGCTTCAAAACAAAGACTTTTGTAACATTTTTAGCCATTTTTGTCGATTTAAGTAAAATGGGTATACCTATTGATTGCTATGTGGCAATGATAGATTTTCATCAAGATAAGCAAAATTACACAGAAAGCCAGTTTCTATAAGGAAAAAATCCTTAAAAAACGAATCTACAAAAAAAATGTCGAATGCTGAAAACTTACCAAAAATTAAGGATATCTTAGTAATAACTTTTTCTGCTGAGGTCTTCAGAATCAGAAAACTGTTATTACAAAAATTGTTAACAAAAAACATTGTCACAATTGAATAAACAAGCGTCAAAATGTAGTGTTAAAAACTAACATTAAGGTAAATTTAACCTAAGAATGTCTTCAAAATGTCATTTAATATATGTTAACATTAAGGTTTTGTTAATAAAGATTAAAAAATAAATATTGATTTTTCTTTATTTCTAGTAAACTGGTAAAACGTCTTATAATTACTGGTCTTAAAATCTCAAAAAAATACTGGCTACAATATCACAAAAATTGACAATGAAATCCCAAACTACTTACTTAAAATTACATATAGAATGTTACAAACACAAGAAAAAGAAAAAAAATATACTGATAAAATACATATTAACATTAATTTTTTTAATGTTCTTTTTAAAAGTCATGAAGTATTGTTCTAATTTATGCTATTATCAAACTACGTATCTCCCTCTATTAATTTATTTTTCTTGTCTTCTAGACCTATAACAACCTCGGATTTATAAACTGGCGCATATCTGTCCTTAGCCGTTTTAGTTCCTGTTTCAGATTCAGATCAACTTAATGAAGGACAGTACTCTTTGAGTTTATAAATTGGGGGTAATGTTTCCATCATCGATGTATAGTTAGTACGTCGATGGTTTCCATGTTGTAATTTATTTGTTCAAAACTTGCACATTCCCCAGACCAAATGAGAGAGATTATCATGGCGTGGCCGTTCAAGCATTTGTCTGTCTTTTAAATGGTTCTTATTGCTTGGTTCTTCACTTTTTTTTGTATTAAAAAATAACAACAAAAATAACCTTTCTATAAACGTCATTTTTTGACACTGTTAATAGTCAGTGTTCCCACACTACTATTTAAAATTAAGGACCCAATGTCGCCAATCTAAATCTCCACAACATGGCGGTGAAAATGGCGGAAGACACACGGCAGTGATTTTCAAATAAG
Source organism: Oxystoma pomonae (assembly GCA_963921995.1). Classification (NCBI taxonomy): domain Eukaryota; kingdom Metazoa; phylum Arthropoda; class Insecta; order Coleoptera; family Brentidae; genus Oxystoma; species Oxystoma pomonae. The sequence goes on from OY998165.1 coordinate 100,783,157, forward strand.
GGTACTATCAATCCCTTTCTTTTTTACATCCGTGATCGCACTCTGCTATTAAGTGCTGCGCCGGTTCCTCTTCCAGCCTGCAAGCGTCACACACGGAATCTCCTGCTACTCTCGTTGGCGTCTAATGATTGATCAGCCGATTGTGCTTAGCCTTGCCTAAGAGCCATTTAGTTCTGTGCATTGGGACCATCCACGAATAGCTTGGACTGTCTGCACTCTGACTTTTGCCTCCAGGGCGTCTTCAGTTCATTGTTCGCCCATTTGCTCCCTCTGTACCTGTTTCTTTGTTAATACCAGAAGAGGTTCCGGTTCCGGCCCCTAGTCAGGCTAGTTCTTCAACGCACTCCTCCACCAGACGACTGACTATTTTGGGTGCACTTAGAGCCGCTCCTTGGCAAGGGAGCTTTGAGGAAGGTGTATGAATAGGGCCCTTAGAGCTTTGAAGGCAACCTGGCTGTCGGAGCATTTTTGATCTCCGATAGGGTTGCTGCCATGATAATGACACATTCCTCCGCTTAAAACACCGTAGCGTGTTCGCCAAGTGGGTAACTTTATTGAACTTCTAGGTTTTCCGCGTACACTCCTGCGCCTGTTATCTGCGTGGCTGATAGTTTAAATCCATCCATGTAGCAGTCCGTCGCCTCTTTGTTTAATTCCGTTCGGAATTCTTCTCTTTGTCACGCATTCCGTTCCGGTTTTCTAACTTTGCTTGGTGCTTTCAATGGCGTTCTTAGGAGGGGAAACTCTTTCGTCGCCAGTTCCTCGACCGCCAGATGGCCCACTCTTTCCTCCCTGCCCTTCCATAGTCCGTGGTCCCTTAATCGCAAGTGCGTCGTCGCCATCGCCTCCTTCTTGATCCAAGTTGGAAGCGAGGGGAGACCCAAGATGTTTTCCAGAGCGTGGACGGGGGTCGTCCTCATTGCGTCGGTTATTCCTTTGCAGAAAAGCCCTTGGGGGGAGGGTTTTGGATATGTTCAGCTTCTCTACTTGGTCTTATAATGGCTATGTATATCCAGTGCAGGATCCTCGGGCTATGTTGCCTGGACTTTAACGGTCATTCTGGAAACATGCTCACTTGACGTGAGTCCCTTGTCCAGCGTGACTCCCAAATACTTAAGTTGTGATACCAAAGTTAAGGGTCTGCCGTACATTATGGGAGCTCTGAATCTCTCCAGTTTTCTTTTTCTGTTTTTCAGTTAGAAGAGTTAACAGTTGCTAAGTAAGAGATAAAATAAAGACCTGTTTATCTTTGCTTCTACATTTTATCGCTACGTTTGTTAGTTATGTTTGGCACAATTAAATCTGGCAAGTCAATTTTGAATAACTTCTACATATTCGATCAACTTTAAATTTAATATGCGTTTATAGTTCCGGTGACAAAACAATATTAAGAAAAAACTACGCCAGTAGGAGGTTGTTTAAAACATTTGAATGTAGCTGCCATGCAATTTTCAATTTTATATCCCTCCAAAAATTTTCCAGTTCTGGAGGTAAAAATAATATTGGGAGGTGGGGTTGGTTAAAGGGATGAAAGGGGGTTAATATATTTTAAAATTCATAACTTTTCAACCAAAGGTGTTTGGAATATGCAGTTTTCAGTTCTGTGTTCCACTAAATATTTTCTAGAGTAAAAATAACCTTGGTCGGGGTGGTTAAGGCGATGAGGGGGGGGGGGTTAGTATATTTAAAAATGTATAACTTCTCAACTAAAGCTGCTATGAATTACGCAGTTTTCAGTTTTATGTTCCAGTAAATATTTTCCAATTTTAGATTTAAAAACTGCGTTATAGTGGAGGGTGGTCAAGGGGTTGAGAGGGGGTTAATATGTTTAAAAATTCATAACTTGTCAACAAAAGTTGCTATTAATATGCAATTTTGAGATTTGGAAGGTTGGGGGTGGTTAAGGAAGTGATATTATGAAGTTGACAGTCCCCCCATCATCTTTGCTGGAAGGTGAAGGAAGTCGTGTTATATAAGTATCTTCAATTTCTTTCAAAATTGATGATTTGGGGTCGAGGAACGCGAGTTTTTGATCATATTTTAAAAGTTATGATGATGACAGCAGGGAAGGGCATCTCCCTCCTACACATCTTCTTTTCCCCTTTTTTAGTCCCGGAAATGAGAGGGATTAAAATAAGTTTTTCGTAACCAAGTGCAAAATTCATTTTCTTTTTACTTACAAATAGGAACACAGTACACTTTTCATACCTCTTAAGAAAAAAATTATGTATTGTTTGGATCATATATTTTTAAAAAATACATGTTTATAACTCTTAGGTCAGATTTCTCAATAGCGGGTTACCAGAGAGTTAAATTAACTCGGGCTATTAATCCCAGTTTCTTGCTGTTTTAAGCCAATATTTTTCTAGGTTAACCCTGAGTTTAGGTAACTTACCCTCACCTCAAAGTCCTGGTTACCCTAGAGTTAATTTTAACCCGCTTTTTAAAGATATTTGACTTTTGGACATTTTTCCCACAAATAAAATTCTTGACCTACTGGTCAAAATTGTCAAAGTTAAGTTATTCGTTTTGAGATACATGGTAATAAAAATTACTTTTTAGCAGATTTTACTGGATTTAACAGTCTGTAACTGAAAATCTCGAGGGAATGACAACTTTTGACCAGTTGGTCCAGAACTATATTGTGGGGACATATGGAATCAAACAAACGAACTTAATTTTTGGGGAAAATTAAATTTAACATTAAGGCTTCTGAGAGAAAATCGGAAAAATGCCCAAAATTCAAAAAGCGCCGCATAAAAGATTTTATTTGTTTGCAAAATTAAGAGCTATATAAAATAGTAGTCTTCACAACTAGTGGCTATAATAGTGTTTTTTTTACAAGCGTTGGTTTAAATAACGAGCGCAGTGAGGTATTTAAAAACGCGAGTAAAAAAAAGCGCAGTTTAGCAAAAACAGGAAAATACTTTTAAAAATCTCGAACGAAGAGCACTTCTCGCAACACACCATCTTTACACTATAAATCAAGGCTTCTAGTATATGAAATAATAATGGTGTTCATTGTTGCGATATGTTTTTAAATGATTTTTTCATAAATACTTGGTGAAAACTGGCAGAAATGGCTTAATTTTTAGGCAAGAATAATTAGATGTTTTCAATATTACTATTTTCCACTATTTCTCTTTAATTTTGGGTAAAAAACGGACAGAAATCTTTTTTTGTACCCGTGATAAACAAAAAAAATTTTTTTTTCATCGGTAACCAAAAAAGTCATGCTTTAGTTATCTGCAGACAGTTACTAAAATCATGTTTTAGATGAAGATATTAAAAAAAAATAATACTATGCCCAAGTATTTTTCCAAGCATTTTTCCAAGCTATTTGAACGTAGTTTGACTTATAATAGCCTTTAATATTATAATTATATACATCAGTATCATCCTTTAAAAAAGTTCTAAAATGTTTACTGATTAAAAAACAAAAAAAATTGATTTCTACTCATTGGAACATAGTTTACTAGAAAGGAGTGTGTATAAGAGTTTACAACTGTATAATTTTTGCTTATTTTTAGTCCACCATACCAATATGGTATGGGGGACTATTAAAATCGTGAAATTTTGACTTTTCTTAATTTTATCAGAAATGAGTTACTAACGTTCCTAAACAGCTTAATTAACGAAAAAAAAAGTTGTCGGTTTGTTGTCTGTCTCTATGCACGATAACTCAAGAACGCCTTCATCGATTTTAACGAAATTTGGCACAAAAATCCTCTCTTGGCTGACCATAGAGGATTTTAACACTGGTTAACTTTTGGGTAGGGTGTTGGTGGGTTGAAGGGGGGAAAAGGGGGATAACATATTTCAAAAAATTGTAACTTTGGAAAAAAACGTTAAAATATATTAAAAAAAAATCTATATATGCGGTTTTCCGATTTTGATTTTCGTAAATATTACCCAAAAATTTTGTTATGAGATTCAAATCTTTCAAAGCATGAGATATTTTTATTTCCTTTCAACATGAAATAATTGCTTGAATTCAATTTACTAAAATTAAGTTTTGGTTTTTCTTGTCCCGTCCAACCCAAAGTTTAAAGATTCACCCTATAAGCTCTGGTTACAACTTATTGTTTTAAACTATTTTATTCCATAACCTATGGAAATTATTTATTAGAAAATATAGTCATAATTTTAATCATAAAAAAGTCACCAATGGTTTTTCTAGTAATGGGTTACTTTTTTGTTCCGTCCGACCACTTGAAATGGCCGTTAATCGTATTCGATCGTATTTCGACCCGGCATTCTAAAAAAAGTTAGCAACATTTTGGTACTCTAACGCCAACAAAACAATAAATGCAATTGATAATCATACAAACAAAATGTTAAGAGAGTTCAATGTCAGAGAAAATTTGACAATCTCTTTTTACTATTTAAAGAAAAAGAAGGGAGGGAAATTGGTACTTGATATCTATTAGTGTTGACTTATTGCACATTAGGTGGAACTGCTTAAGAAAATACTGCTTGGTTTAGTTGAGCTCTTGGTGTCTGTATGGTACTTACTTTCTATTGATTCCAAGTGATTTTCAGTGCGTGTTGATGTTTGAAAAATAATTGATTGACTTTTTGTGATTATTTCTTTGAGGTAAGTAAAAAATAGTCGAACAATTTTCAAAATAATAAAAAGTTGATTTCCTTCCCCCTCTTCCCTGCTACATTGAGTATTTTTAAAAACATATTCAATAAGAACTTTAACTTTATAACAAAATTTATAGATTGTCCTTCTGTCCTTAAAATTTTAAGTTTTATGGTAAATTAAAGTTAGGTCTATATATCTTATAGGTATATCGTTTAGTTTATATATTTTTCTTGAAAATGTTGTTTTACTAATTCGCTGTCCTTCTTTTCCTCTGATATGGCTTTTAAAAAAATACAAATTTAATAAGTATCAAAATTTTGAGATCGACCTCCAAAACAACTTTAATAGAAGATTTTAACATTTATGTTACATTAAAGTTAGGAGTATGTTATATATTTTAAAAGTATATTGTTCAAAGTTTATATATTTTCAAAAAGGGATTTACCCAGACAGCATCATGCGTACCATGGACGTACATTTTACATCCATTTTACGCCTTTACGTCCCGGGACCTACTAGGTACGTACGATGTATATACAAAAGTGTACGTAAAACGTACCCACAGTGGAAACGTATTTTTACGTTATATTTAGGTCTTTTCTTGTACGTACTTACTACGTTATTAAGTTGGACTTAGTTCATTTATGTGACATTTCACTCACTTGTAAAGCAAACATTTGTAGTATTTTATCAGAAATTCTTTCCCGGAGGGTCAACCAGGAGAAAGGAGTGCTGATGAGTTTTTGGGCTTTAAAATCGCCGCCCCCCTCCCCTAGGAATTAAAAAATATTTTGTATTTTATTTATTTACGTCCCTCAAGGTACGTACCAAAAACGTCCAATTTGTCTCTTTTATTGGTCTACCGTAGGACCTACAAAGTACGTACTTGATACATACACAAATGTACGTACATGGTACGTATTTTCCATGTCCCAAGGACGTACCTAAGACGTCCCTAGTACGTACAATGGAGTTAGCGTACGTATTATATACGTACTCTTCGTCTGAGCCTTAGGTACGAGGTACGTACCTGGTACGTAACTTTGCTGTCTGGGTATAGTAAGGGTAAATAAAAACAATAATGCAGGCTAACGTGCATTGTGTATATATTTTTTTCTTGAAAATGTTGTTTTCGCAAGCTGTGATTTTCCTGGTCAGCCGGACTTTCTTGTATAACTATCTTGGAAATGTGGCTGGAAATATTTTGAAAATTTAATTATTATTTTGGTAATGTTGATAAAAGAAAGTGAGGTTATAAAGAAAACCTTACTCAATCGGAAAGTAAACATCACAAGTGGTGGGTTTTCCGGCTTTCGGACGCTAACAAAATATCGCCAAAAAATAGGCAAAATAATATAGTGGTTAATCTTTTAGCGCTGCACTGATCATTAAGTCAAAAAACTGAATTGTATTTCATATCAAAAAATTGCTACATGTGTTAACTATTAAGACATAATTTTGTGTCTTTGGTGTAATTAACAGCAAAATTATAGGCCTTTTTGACCACCTTTTTGGAGAAATCCGAAAATTTTGTTTAGTATTAGAGGTCAGTATCACAAACATGTTATTTGGATGTCTAAACAGTTTTCATTTTTTTTTGTAACTAATATTACTTACAAAAACATAATTGTATAAAACTTGAACCAAAAAACTATACATTTTTGTTGTTTATAATAGCTCCTCAAGCGGCTAAACTCATAATTCGTGTAATTTTTAAGCCGGGTTTATAAAGGCAAATAAAAATTAAGACAAAAATAACCAATACAAATAAAAGAAACAATTTTGGTTTATACCTACAGTCAAAAAAAAATAACTATATAAATAACTTTCAACCAATCAGCATACAACTTCTGCACATGTAATACAAAAGTGAGATATACCACCAATAATTAAATTAAACTCCATCATATTATTTCATTAAATAAAATTTGCCATAACACTGAAAAGCACCCATTTAAATGACGATAACCAATAAAAGTGAGGATACGTGCGTCATCGTCAGTGGGTCAAAAATATAAAAATTAAAATTAAAAGTTGTTTTCAATTTAATTTCTACTTCTTATTTTTATTTCTGCTGTAGAAACGCCTACACTGCTCCCCATAAGGGGAACTTTTATTGTTGTTTTAATTATTATTTAACTTTAAATTTTATTTTTATCTGCCTGTATAAATTCAGCTTTTTTGAACTCTCAATAAAAGGCGGTTCCATTTCTTTTTATAAAATATAATACTTTTGGGGATCCTTATCAAATAAGGTAAATAAGGTACATATATAAATTAAAAGTATAAAATAATAATCAATGATGACCAAATCCTAGAAAAAGATACCAAAAAGCCGGACAAATTCCAGAAAAAAATATAAAAGACTAGCATAGCAAAAGAGTGCAATAGTATTTAATGACTTTTGATACTCTCTCTTATTGATTACGTCGTACGTTGTAAGCACAACTTTATCTCTTTTTTTTAATCCACCTTACCAATAAGGTATGGGGGATTATTAAAATCGTGAAATTTTTAACTTTTCCTAATTTTATCAAAAATTAGTTCCTAAGGTTCCAAAACCTCTTAATCGATGTCGGTCTGTTGTCTGTCTGTATACACGATAACTCAAGAACGCCTTAATCGATTTTAACGAAATTTGGTACAAAAATTTTCTATCGGCTGTCCATGAACTGATTAACTTTTGGGTAGGGTGGTGGGGCGTGGAAGGGGAAAAAGGGGAGATAAAATATTTTAAAAAATTGTAATTTTGGAACAAAAGCAAGTAGCGATATGTGGTTTTCAGATTTAAATTTCCATGAATAAGTGCTACAAATTTTGTTATGAAGTCCAAATTCATGGGAGCTTTAGTTTCCGAGTTATTTGAAAAAAAGTTAAAATATATAAAAAAAATCATAACTTTAGGAGTAAAGCAGCTATTGATATGCGGTTTTCAGATTTCGGTTTTCGTAAATATTACCCAAAAATTTTGTTATAAAGTTCAAATCTTTCAAAACTACAATTTTCGAGATATTTTCATTTCCTTTCAACATAAAATATTTGATTGTATGGTGGACTATCCGTGCTTCCTAGCACCAATTTTTAAGGGCGCTTTCACAAACGCATCAAAGATACGCTAACAAAAAGGAATCAAAATAGCTTGCCCACTTTAAGTGTTTATTATTTATTTCTGTTTTGCGTTAAACAAAATATAAAATGTCTTAATCTAATTGATTCAAAACAAACTTACGGCTTTCGGTTTCTAGGACAAGACCCTTGTCAGTACGCCAAATGTCCCGATAAAAAGTTTTCAACGAAATCGGAACTAAAAGTTTCCAATTAAAATCAGGATCCCATATCTATTGGCCAGTGCAGTACCCTCTCCAGATAGGCCGATCAACTCATACCGATTTAGTGTCCTTTTATCCACCTTCGCCGCCATTTTCACTCAAAATTGACAGATAATCCATTAATTTTCTGTCAAAATGGCGGCGAAGGTGGATAAAAGGACACTAAAACGATAAGAGCTGATCGGCCTATGTGGAGAGGGTAATGGCCAGTGGTTAACTATAAATCCTTTATTTTTTCTTAGCCATGTTTGAAATATTTGGTTATTAGCAATGTAATGTTTAAAAAAATCGACATCAGTTTCTTCAATCTGTTTATTGACAAGCCTACTGAGTCTGTTGATCGGGGAGTTAAAACCATAGTTAATGCGATTATGTTGAGTTAATAATTATGATTTCTTTTGTTCCATGATGGCACATGAAACTTGAATATTGATAGGAACTCTACAGAGTCAATTTCATTATTTAGTATTTTCAAAAGAGTGACAACATCATAGTACTTTCTACGATTGTCTAGATTTGTTAAGTTCTCATTAGCTGGCCATAATCAATTGAATCAATAGGTATGTGTAATTTATAGCATATAAAGCGCAAGAACTTTCTTTGTATTTTTTCCAAACGATCTTTATGAATCTCATAATATGAAGACCAAATAGTACAACCATATTCTAGATTTGGCTTTACAATTGCCAAGTAAGCATTTCTCAATGTAAAAATATTGTTTACGTCTTTCAATGTTGTAAACAAAAATCCTAGCAATTTCATAGCTCTATTTGCAATAATTTCTATATGTTCAACAAAACTGAGTTTTTCATCAAAAGAGACACCTAAGTCACGCATGATAATTGCAAAGTTTCTCCAAATTAGAGTTATCCAACTAAGTAAAATCTATATGGTTTAATTTTCTATAAAAATATACAGTTTTACATTTGTCAACATTCAGGGATAAATTGTTATATTCACACCATGCAACTCTTGTTGCAAAATATGGCAATCCTCAAAACTTCTTATAATTCTAAAGAATTTTAGATCATCAGCAAGAAATACAAAGTTATAGTTTTCTATAGCGGAAGATAGCATTTATAGATGCTTTAAATAATAATGGAGACAAATGTCCACCCTGGGAGACACCTGACAAAACGTTAAACTCGGCGGAGACACCGTTCTGTAATTTTAGTGCCTGGCGTCTTTCAGTTAGATTAATCCGAAACCAGTTAAAAGGTAGGTTATGATCGACCCTGTCGAAAGCCTTGGAGAAATCGGTATAGATGACATCTACCTGATATCCACTCCCTAAGGTTTCCAACAAAGATTCTTCATATATCAAGAGATTAGTGATTGGTGATTTACCTTTTGAAAACCCGTGTTGTTGGTTTATAAATATTTTTTCAAAATGTGGTGCATTTTACCTGTGACTATTGATTCAAAGAATTTATAAAATCAAGAAATTGTTGAAATACCTCTGCAGTTTTTAATGTTTGACTTATCTCCGCTTTTAAATATTGGGATAACATAACTGCCAACTTCCAAGCTGTCGGAAAATCTCCTGTAGAAAATGATCTATTAAAAATTTTAGCCAAAATACTAGACAAGAAAAAATTTACAGCTTTTTAAGTAAACCATCTGGGCCACTAGTTTTTCCTACGACCACATATGAAAATAATGGATTTCACATGATTTGCATTCTTAGAAACGTTAAATTGCACCCGTGTGCAGAAATTTTTTGCGCACATGTGCGGAAAAGCAGTTTCATTTGATTTGTGCGAAACTAAAGACCCATTTTTACAAAAATTAGTGCGATTTAACAGTGCTTGTAGGAAAAGTAGCGTGTTGTTTTACTGAGCTAACGCCTCGTTCACAGCATTCACGCTCCTGTGAAATTTGCCACTTTTCTTGGTATGTAATATACTATTACTTTGTTTTGTTTCGATTGAAATTTCTTAGCTAGCTTGTAAATTAAAAATTAAGAACCATCAATATTTATTCTTATATTTCTTTTCTAAGCGTTTTTGAAAATGTCCCGATTTTGCATCAAATTTCCTGATAATTTATAACAAATGTCCAGATAAATCAAAATTAAAAGTTGGCAACCCTAGCAAAGAACCCCGCACGAAGTACATTGAAAAATTATTTAGGTGAACTTTGATAAAATTATGTGATTATGGGTTATGAGATAGCAAAAATGTGTAAATATAAAATAATTTTTTGTCAATGTTTTATTTTCCCCGATATAAAAATAAAAAAAATATTTTTTAGATAAACTGAACAAGTTTTTCTTCCCAGTAAGAGCTAATTTGTAACATGTTTTTTTTTATTTTTTTTTACCATAAAAACTTGATGAAAATTGTTTTCTACTACGAAATAGTTATTTTGCAACTTAAAAATCTAAATATTCATTCGCATTCAGTTAAAGTGATAAGTAAATAAACTTTAAATAAATTGAATTTATATTTCTTTATTTTTTTCCTAGCTACGAGGAATGTACTTCGTAGCTAGGAAAAAAAAAGTTCTATATCATTAATTTTTACAAAAAAGTTATCAGTATTTAATTTCTTTAAAACTGATCGAGGGATTTTAATTTAATTAATACTTTTGTCTAGTACAGGGTGCAATTTTTTTATCATTTATTTATGTTTGCATCTATTATCATGATTTTTTAAAGGTTTCTCAAGGTTCTCTAAACTAAATAATAACACTTTTGCCGAGGCTGAGTTATCAAAAAAACAATAATATGCCATAAATTATGATAACGAATAATTGCTCTCCCATATACATACAGAGTGGCGAAGCCAGAGAGGAGTTTTGGTGGTTAAAACCCCCAGAGGGCCTAACCCATAATAATAAAAGTAACCCTGTAACCCTGTAACCCTATAAAACCGTCATTAGTTTATAACTAAATGATGAAATCCCCCAGAGCCAATTTCTGGCTACACCACTGCACCTACACACTCTATTGACTACTAGTCAAAATCAGAGGCTTGTTCGAAGAAGAAGGGTGAAGAATTATTATCATAAAGAACAGTCAGAAAATATTCCACTCATAAAAGTAATTATCATCCTAGATTCAAAACATAAAGAAATACCAAAAAAATGACACCCTGTATTAGATAAAAGTAGTAATAAACGCGTAAGCAAAATTAAATTAAAAGCGCTCGATCAGTTTTAAAGATATTAAATACTGATTACTTTTTTGTAAAAATTAATGATGAACTTTTTGCATGTACCTCGTAGCTAGGAAAAAAATAAAAAAATTAAATTCAATTTACCTAAAGTTTAGTTACTTATCACTTTAACTAAAAGTAAAAGAATATTTAGATTTTTAAGTTCCAAAGTAATTATTATTAAAAAAAATATGTAACAACAAATGAACTGTTACTGGGAGGAAAAACTTGTTTAGTTTATCTAGAAAATACTAAGATGTTAATGTTTGCTCAAAAATAATTTTATTATTTTATATCGGGGAAAATAAAGAATTGTCAAAAAAATTATTTTTTTTACTAGCCCCTGTATACAACCAATTAACATTTTACCAACATAATAGTAAGAAAGTCCATGTGTTGTGCCTCAGTAACCCATATTTGTCGATAACTTATTTTATTTCGGTCCGGAAATGCATTTTGAGCGTGCCCAATATACCCCAAAACGACGTTTTTTTAAACTTTTCCGTTTGTATCTCTGGAAGTAGATATAGAAATTAAAATTTTATCAAATTTCACCAAAATAATTTTTCAATGTATTTCGTGCGGGGTTTTTTTGTGCTCCTGTACTTACCGAGATATTGCCTTCACAGTGAACTACCCCTTAAACATAGCAGTGCACCGTGCTAGAATGAACCAGAAAAGTGGTAGGGTGGTCTAAATGGTCAAGAAAATTGAATTCTACCATTTTCATAAAAAAATTCTATATTTTTTATTTTTCCGCATATCTTGAAGGAGTAGCTGACAGTGCAGGCTATATCTCGGAAAGTACAAGAAAACAAGACTTGTACTAATTTTTTCCAATATCAAAAACACCACAAACCGCTTCTTTCATGAAAACTCAAATCTGTACTGCATCTAAAGTTAGCCGTTAACCACGTGGATTTTAAGAAATATGCTAAAAAAATAGGAAAATATAGAACTTTTTTATGGAAATGTTAGCATTTAATTAGAATTCAATTTTCTTGACGATTTAGACCACTATACTACTTCTCTGGTTTTTGACTACTTTTCAGGAGAAGCAAAATAAGTGACTCTTGCCAATTCATTACAACAAAAAAGTATTTTTAGGAAAGTTGCTGTATTTTTATGAAAGTTAATTTTCAAAAATTGTTTTTTTGATTCCTTTTCAAAAAAGTTTTATGTCACTTAAAACTTTTTTTTAAAGAGACTTCCAATTATTTTTCGGAAAAACCTTGTAGAGTCATTTACTAATTATCTTCCCATATTTTACTACTGAGGCCTGAATAACATGCTAGGTTTTTCCTACTGAATTTACAAAAATTGGCGACTTACTAGGTTTTTCCATTCCCGATAAATTTCTTAAAATTTGGAATTAAAAAAAAAATTTATACGAATCGATAGAGGACGTTAAAATCTTCCAAAAATATGATACGGAGCAAAAACCTAGGAAGTGACTTTACTAGGTTCTTCCTTTTCACGGGAGCGCAGTGCAGGCCATATCTCGGAAAGTACAAGAGCACAAAATTTGGTGAATTGGTATTTAATTAACACTAATTGGTTCAATTATAAAATCTTTCCACTGCTGTGGACTGCTAACTTTAGAGACGTCTTCCAGTGCCCGGTCGAACCTTCCGGTCGTTTGGATAAAAGTCAGAATATACGAACATTTGAGCTTCGGAAGGTGTTACGGCTCGAACACCTCCTCTCCGAAGACTCCCTCTTTGGTTGCTCTGGCTAGACATCTTGCAAGGTAGTCAAATAAAGATTTTTCCTCATCCCAGCACTCTCTGCAAGTTGAGTCCCGCTATACCTTTATCCTAGCCAGGTGCTCTTGGAGCTGCCCTACAAAACAGTTGATAATATTTATTATTTTGCGATTGACTCTACAAGTCTGTACCTATTTAATTTACTTTGTCAATAGTATATGCAACAAAACGCAAATAGAAAGTCATACACTTGACAATGGCATTGAATAACCAATGTGCATTTTCTTATATAACCCAATTGAAAAGGAGTAATTGTGGCAATTAATCTTATTAAAAACAATAAATAATAAACTGGAATTAAAAACTGTACATTTTATTGTCTTATACCGGGTGTTTGACGGACACAGTTCACTTTTTCTTCTGCATTTTTTACTGGAGATAAATGAAACTTAGGGATATCAAATAATGTAAAACTTGACGTTTTTTGACAAGTCACGTTACTGCCGGTTTTTCCAAAAGGAGCCCTTTGATTTTTAAACTATTCGATTCCTTGAAACATTCTGCGACCGACGGTACCCCATATGATAATCTAGGTAGCCAAAATGGCTTAAAAATTAATATTTTGACCTCGACTAATTTAACAAAAATTAGAGGCTCTGTAAATGCTTACGCTATTGTTAAAAAAAAGTTAAGATTTTTTAACTTGTTTTTGAACTCGTAGGCGTGTTGATAGTTGAGAAGGCAGTGTCTTGCTTGTCATTAGCTATAAAAAAAGTAAGCTTGCAATTTCTTCATTTGTTTGCTGGTGCACCAACTTCTCAACTGTTAACAAGCCTACGAGTTAAAAAACAAAGAGAAATAACTTAATTTATAAACAGCTAACAGTGGGATTTACTAAGATCGAAAATAGTACCCCCTACAGGTCTAAATATTGACACCTGTGGGGGGCACTAAATTTTAAAACCAATTTTCACAAAACACTTACCCATACAGAAAAAACACAAAGTTACTGCTTTTTTGTCAAAATAAATACCATATTTTAGAAGAAAATGCCCTAAAACTAATTTGTTTTGACAGGTTTCAAAATGGCAAATGGTGAATACGGCAAAATTTTGGCACACAATAGCTTCATAACCTGTGTTTGAGGTTATAAAATTGGTAATTTTTTAGACCACCTCTGAGGGTGGTTTAAATTTATAACCCCCAGAAAGGATTGTTTTGTGGCAATTGATAAAAAGTTCGTTCATAATTTCCCTAAGTAACCGTTTTCACAAGTATTAATTTACCTTATTTAATATCCCAAGTTGTTCATTAATCAATAAAACACCTCCAATTTTGTTCAGAAAAACGACATATTTTGAACCCGTTTTCATCACGAAAAATATATTTATAAGGGGCGAAACAAACATAAGTGAAGGTCACTGATTATGCACGAAAAATATACCAAATAAAAAAACCCAAAACAACTATATTAATTTATTTACAAACTGAAATTAAAACATTGAGGTTATCTAAAAGCTCAGTCAAGAAAACTTTTCTTACTGAAAGCCCACTCATTTTAAAGCTGTAGCTTTCATCAGTAGAGGTTGGTGCAACCCAAGGTGCAAGCAGAGGTAAAAGTTCCGAACTCGCTGTTTGTGATTGAACGCAGCGCTAATATTTTTAAACTGACATTTCGACAGTGATAGAAATGTGAACAAAATTTGCATTTAAGTTTTTTAATACATTTCATAAATAAAAACACCTTTTACATAAATACAAAATTAATCTACTCCTTATTTCTAATCCATCTAAATCGTTGTGTGACATCAAGTATTAATTGGAAAAATTAATTAACAAGGTTAAGTTTTAATTAGGGTAACTAATAACCCCAATTTTAATTTGTTCTAACGAGTGTTTACTATTTAAACCCCGCGTGGGTTTAAATTTCTTAATTTTCTTTTCTTCTAAATTGAAACTTTCTTCTTAAATCCAACAAAAGATCGTGTTAAGATGAATATTCAATAATAAAATTTATTAAAATTCTTTTTATAAATTAAATTATGTCCAAAACTCAAGGATGGTTGGTTTAAAGTGCTTAAAACCAGAAATTTCACTTAAACTTAGGACCGTTCTAAAATAGACTAAACCCTTTTAGTAAATCCTACCGTAAATGTGTGTTTAAATTTATATTTTTTCACTGACTTATTATTCTTTAAAAAAAAAATGGAGTATTTTTATTTAGGTGTTTTTTAAAACATCCGATATTATTCGGGTCAATTTTCCCATATATAGAAAGTTTGTTGGTCATTTTATTCAAAGTGATACACTCACTTCGGTTAGAGGCACTTTATACGATTTTTGACAGTTATTATTTTACCAGAGGTGGGCAACTGGATTTGATAGTTGTTAGGGAAATGTTTAAAAACAAATTGTTTGTTGGCAATGATAGTTGGTAACCTCTGACAATAAATAATTTTGTCACTGTCACATTTTTGATTAAAGTATCGTTCATACAAGGCATAGTCATAACGCTATCTCTGTCACTGTTTTTTTTTTCTTAACGAGACAGTGACAGAGATAGCGTTACGAATAAAATTAGAACTAAAACTATGACTACGCCTTGTATGAATGATTCTTTAGAAACATCCGGTTTAAAAATGGAATTTTGCTGTATCAAAAACTGTAAAAACACGTGCCTCGACGAGAGAAAGAAACTCAAGAAAAGTGGAAAGAAAACATGCATTTACTAAGCTGGAAAATTATTGCTAGCTATAAGCAGTATGTACAAACATACGCATTTAGCATGTACTTTGTTAATAAATAACACATTATGTTTCCGTGTTTTATTGTAAGAAAAAAAGTAACAAAAATATAGATCAATAGGAGATCAAAATTTCGCACTTTTTGGATTGGCTATAACTTTTGAATATAGATAAAACGTGAGAGTTTTTCGATTCGGTTAAAAATTTAAAACTTCTAAAAAATTCACGATGGCGGACAGTTTTAAAAAATATGTAACTTTCACCCCCCCTAAAAAAAATTTATGTGCGACTCTGAATAAACTATAAAGCTTTCAATACAAACTCTCATTATTTCTGTGTAAATTGAAGTATCATTTAATTAAATCAGTTGGGAAATAAAAAAGTTATAAAGATTTTTGACTACGAGTGTTTTGGCTTCGCATTGAAAAAAATCACAAAATTACATACATTTTCCATTTGCTATATTTTTTAACCTAATTATTTAATTAAGAAAAACACTAAGAATCTAAATAAACCTAATTTTTTTATTTTTTATCCCGATTTAATTAGGTGATACCTCGATATACGAAGAAAAAATGGAGATTTGGAAATACTAATTTATATTTTGTCCAGTGCCTTACTGAAAAAAAAATAAGGCATGTAAAACCTAACTCTTTTCAAAACTATCCGCTATCCTGAATTTTTTTAATGTTAAATTTTGAACAAACGGACGCAACTCTCATGTTTTGTACACTTTCGGCCACATAAAATGCGTACAGCAGAAGTTAGCTGCAGATCTGTTGAATTTAAGTTTTGCTAATTGCATTGCTTATTGTAACTGACTTTGACGTTTTCGAATTACAGGTTAGATCTTTTGACATTGTAAACACAAAAATAAGGAGACTGACCACTTTACTAAAAGACTAATATACTAATGAATAAAAGAATTTTTTTAAATTATTCAAGTGTATTATAAAAACTCTTTTCCGCACTAAGTAAGATTTTCTTGGCATTTTGAAATATAAGCGTATGACAGCAACAAAACCTGACGGTGACATTTTTTGTCAATTTGAAATACTTAAAAGGTTACTGAGTTGCGAGGCCCATAAATACACTATATAAAATCGGCGTACGCATTTCATGTTGCCGGAAGTGTAGGTATAGTAATTGAAAAAATATGTACCTAATTTTGTTATTTTTTTCAATGTTAAGCCCAAACACTCATAATCTAAAAGCTTATAACTTTTTCATTTCTCAACCGATTTAATTAAATGATACGTGAATATACATCGCGGTATACGTATCCGCATCTAGCGAGAACCAAGCACATTGATTGGTCAGAAACTTGTACCACGTTCGAAAAGAGCAGATATATGCTAATTTAAGCTGTTTCTGAACGCAATAGGTGCTGAGATACGATACGTGTGTCGTAACGATACGTGATACCTAACGCATCTCAACACCTATCGCGTTCAAGAACACCTTAGATTAGCATATATCTGCTCTTTTCGAACGTGGTACAAGTTTCTGACCAATTAATGTGCTTGGTTCTCGCTAGATGCGGATACGTATACGGCGATGAGTTACAAATAGCTTTATGTCGCTAATAGTACTCTTTTTAACTGGGCGAAATCGATTCGTAGCACAAAGAAAATAAACTACATTCGTACTATTTACTACTACCATTTTTGTTATTGTGTATTGTAAGAGAGTTAATTGACTTTATGCACAACCGGGCGTTAAAATGCCTTTTACCGCCCGCGTTTTAGAGCGATAAATGGCACTTAACGCCCGAGAGCTCACTAAACGTCTGCGGGCATTAAAGTGCGTTTTGCTGAAAGTTGATAGTAATTTTGCTTTTTCTGTTTGGCTTGCATTTTGTTCGTTCAAAACAAAGAGATTTTTTACCTAGATATGTTTTTTTGAGTTTTTTCGTAGATGTAACAGCAATGAAAAGCAAGCTTCTGATTTATTTTTTCAATTTTTATTTTCAAGAAAAACAATAAATAAATTACATAATTATATATTCTTGTTTCGTTTCGCGTTTTCGCTGAAGTACGCCCAGCAAAGTGTCTTTTAGGATTAGGCATCCACTTTCAGCAATATTCTTCTCTGAACACCACACAAAATAGTCCTTATATGCCAATTCGTAAAGTTTTTTGGATTTCGCGGGCAAAAGGTCCTTCTTTGCCTCTTCGGCAGCATCCAGGATTTCCCTGGGGAGACTTGGTAAACTCTGTTCCTCGATATCCATAGAAATCGCGAAAACAATGCAGCACAAAATATGTACCTACGGGTAAATATGTACCTACGGGTAAATATGTACCTACGGGGAAATTTGAATTCGGGCATTTTTTAAAGTATTTCAGTTCATTAGAAACAACATTATTTTGGAAAACCTAATTCATCAATAATTAATTTTATTTTCCAAAATATTGTTGATTCTAATGACTATAAATTTAAGAAATAAACCAAATGCGTCGTATTTAATGTATTATATTATTCTTTTCAGAAGATAGATACATATCGAAACTATTGTATTTAATAATAAACTATTTATTATGCTTCCCGTGTCGGCCTCAATAGCAGCAGTTTCTTTTAAGACTTGCGAGTTTTCGTCATTTTCAAAAAATTCGGTGTGTAACTGGTTACCCATCAGCATTTTTGAACGGAATAGGCTAAAAAATGTAATTAACCAAAAGGCCAAATAAATGCCCTATTAGAGAGTTAATAGACCATCAAAATTGGTGATACCGTAGGCAAAATCAGTTTTTCTCCGGTATCCAAAAATATCCGAACCGAAATACGTTACTTAAGGAGGCTTAACGGGGCCCGCTCGATTTATTTCTGAGTAAAAGCTGCACCTGGTAGGTGATAATTCGTTTTTTTGTTTAGTTTTTAATTTTTTTGTGAAAGTGAATTTGCAAAAACAGGAATTGGTGTTTTCTATTCTATTTACATTGACAGTTTGTATGTGGGCAAAATAATACGGTTACGGTAATTTATGTTTGTGGTATAAAAACTCTTTTTAGAATCTCAATTACGGTAATACGGTAAGCAATTAAGGTGACGAGAAATTAGTGGTCTATTAACTGTCTACCCATATAACAAAATTTGGATGGATATTGTATGGATATAACATGTCCAGATGGCCACGAGATGGATGCTATATTTTCGGATATGAAGTGGATATCCACATGAAGATATGCACTGTATATCCACCGAAAATACACCGCATATTCATGGATGACTAATTTATATTCGGTGGATATGCAATGTATATCTTTATGTGGATATCCACTGCATATCCTAAAATATATCATGTATATCCATCTCGTAGCCATCTGGAGATGTTTCGAATCACAAAATTATATCAATACAATATACATCCAAATGTTGCGATGTGGGTATTGAATAGGCTGTTTTTCCTTTGGTATGTAGAAACTTTGCCCGGTACTTACCATTAAAGTCTGTTTCAGACTCTGGCGGTAAATGCAAGGATGCCACATGTCCACAGTTTTTTGAATAGTTTTCTGGTTTAAAATATCGGGTGCATACTCTAAACCTATAAAGCGTTTCAGATGCTAAGCCATTGTCTTTGGCGAGCTTGATGTCTAGGGTGTGGAAAGCGATGAAGCAGAGAATCACTGGGACACAACACTTGGGCATAGTTTTCCAGTTGTACTTATTACAAAAATCTACTACTGTAACAGTTCAAAAAAGGCCAAAAACACACAAAACTAAAAAACTTCAATAAAAAGACCTCATGAAAAGAACGAAAAGACGATGACATTGATGGACATTGATTAAGATAGATGTCATCGGCGCAATTTGTCGCGTGAGCTTCGAGACCGAGGCCCCAGAGGCGCTGTAACTTGTTTTTTGCGATGCCCTTAGTAAGAGTTTTCTCTAAGTCCGTAGGTATATGCTTTATGCAATGCAGTTTGTATGAAAATTTAGAAGAAACTTCTCAAGTGACGCTCAGTTTGTTTATTTGGTTGTGTTGCTGGGATCATTATTCAATGTTTTTGTCAGATTGCTTAATTAAAAAGTGACATGAATATACTGGCCGCCCACTTACTGACAGTGATTCGTGTGTTGTCAAAATATTAGAGAGCTTTAGACCAACAATTTTTTTTGTGGAATAATTCATGAAGTCTTTTTTCTTTTAAAAAACACGTTTGTGCATATGACATTTTGTGGTCGGGGGTTTTTTCAAACCTATAGGAAGATTTTTGGTGATTTTGTTCTAATTTTGCACACACTTAGGCATGACTTTGGGAATCACCAAACCAATATAAAATTTTACAATTAACAAGTTGCCAGTTAAATGAGTCACACAAGTCTTTATTATACATTCTTCTACATAAAGTTCGGCAATTAGCTATAGAGGAAATAATTATAGTGCCTTGCCAATTTTTTTAGGACTTCTATATGGAAAATTTTTAATATAACTACTTTCATCGATAATTTAGTGTTTCATTTAAATTTAATTATTCACAAAAGGTGTAAATTATTACGGATAGATATCTTAGTACAAATTTAATGTTAGCGACTAAAATTAAGATTTAAAAAGTAGGTACTTGGGATTTTTTGTGTCTTATTTTAGTTCATTTATTACAATATTGAAAAAACTACAGAACAAAATATAATATTTCAGACGTTTAATATTAACAATAATTATAAAATTTTATTATTCACATTTTTGGTAAAATGTAATCTGGCGCCATCTAGCGACAATTTAATATACTTCTTTTAGTTCAGACCCCAAGACATTTATTGATCAATATTTGGAACCAGAAAATCCACCAGATTTAACTTATTATTATTCTGTGTGAAAAAGATGCATACGTGTGGACAGAAAAGGCATGCAACTTTTCACCCTTCATTTTCAAAGTCGACACGCGCGCTTCAAAAAACCCTGAATGGACACGCGTTGGTGGGCATAGGGCTTTAGGGTCATTTTGATAACTCTATCTCGGTCAAGTGACAACATTTGAAAATTTTGGTTAAACCTCTTAAAAGACTATGAAATGGCCTTTAATATAGTATGCAAAACATGATATTTTACTTCCGGTTGATTGCATAAAAAAAATAATCAATATGAAATTAAAAAAAAAAATTGTGTTTTTCACTATTCTCTATTTATGCACGGGATTGTGCAAATTCATTTTGAAGTGACTTCGCCGATATCAAAAAAATGCAAATTCATGCCACGGGCAAATCACAAAAAAATCGGAATTTGACGCATGTTCAGAAAATTTACAAAATCTCAATTTTTTGACACCAGCTGCTTAACTTCGAATTTTTTAATCCACATTCCCTTTACAGATCTGCCAAATATGTTTTTTAAAAGGCTATATAACACGCTAGAATATTAAATGTCACAAGGCACGATGGGCTCCCAAGTTTTAATAAAATTAAACAACATGCATAAAAAAATATTTTTGCTAGAAAAAAAAATTGTCACGCTTTATATTTTGTCGTGTGTTTAGAAACTTTTCCAGGTGATTCCTGAAACTTTTACAGCTGCTTGAAGACAATGAAATATCCTATAAGTAGTATAAAAGTATAAGAATCGCCGTTGTCGTTAAAATGAGCTTTTTTTTTGGAAAAGTACTTTTTGACTAGGTATGTCCGCTATCTTGGGTTTTTGATATTTGACATTTTGACTTGGTTTATTTACCTTTGCAGACAGGATACACCTGTAAAAATCCGATGAGAAGTAAGAAAGATCTTGGTAAATAAAAAGAAACATAATTTGTTGGTGGTAACGTTATGCGAGCCAATGCAACTTTTTTACTACTTAACCGAATTTTATGTGTGGTACCTCGTTAGACGTGAAAACGCATAAGGTTTCCTATTTTGGTAATAAAAAATTACAGAAAGGTCGAAAAAAAGTTTCAGGTCTTTTTTTCCAGACTAAATTTTTGACTACGTTCGCCATTTTGAATTTTTGACATTTTACATCTTTTGTAAAAATATAGTAAACTTTAGTCTTATAGCTTTCCAAAATGCTAAACTTTATAAAATTCGGTGAAGGAACAGAAAAGTAATTAGGAAATTAAATCAGTCCAAGATTTTCTGGTCCTTCCTATATATTATTATGGATTAAACCATCAAATGGAGTGAAGAGGGGGCGGTAAAAAATGTAATTTTTATTTACGTATTGCCTAATAGGTGCAACCACACCGATAGAAAATACTTACCTACTCAAAACTGAATAAAATAACAAAAGAAGCAATGGTTTTTTAAGTAAAATTGGACGACTTGTAAAAATCATCTATGTTTGACAGCTCACAGACAAAAATCCTGAAGGAGTCCAAGATTCAGATTCGGAGTTTCTAAAGGAATAATTCATTACCTTCAAGCAGCTGCAAAAATTTCAGGAATCCCCTGAAAAAATTTCTAAATACACGACAGAATATATATTTTTTATGTATGTTGTTTAATTTTATTAAAATTTGGGGGCTCATCGTGACTTGTTACATTTAATATTCTAGCATGTTATATAGCCTTTTAAAAAAATATATATTGGCAGGTCTGTAACGGGAATGTCAATTAAAAAATTTGAAGTTAAGCAGCCGGGGTCAAAAAATTGAGATTTTGTAAATTTTCTGAACATGCGTCAATTTCCAATTTTTTTGTGATTTTTCCGTGCGATGTATTTGCATTTTTTTGATATCGGCGAATAGCTAGGACACTCTTACAGTCACTTCCAAATGAATTTGCACAATCCCGTTCATAAATAGAGAATAGAATTTTTTTTTGTAAATTTTTAGGAAAAAAAACATATTTTTTTAAATTTCAAATTGATTATTTTTTATGCAATCAACCGGAAGTAAAATATCATGTTTTGTGTACTGCCATTTGATAGCCTTTTAAGAGGTTTAACCAAAATTTTAAAATGTTGTCACTTGACCGATATATAGCGGTCAAAATGCCCCTAAGTCTTAAAAAAAGTTTAGGCCGTCGCGACGCCTAACGTACGCTGTCGCCAAAAAAACTAATATTCATTTGGTGGTCCTCGAAATCATACCTAAATATGTACCGAGTTAAACCAAAATCACCAAATATACATTGGAAAAAAGATATAAAAAAACCCCGACTATTGTGTATCTCGTTCTTAAATTGCGTTTAACGACCTCAGCCTATCGGCTCGGGTCTTTATTTTCACGCCGCGGGCATTAAACGCTGTCTTTAAGACCTAAAAGATGTATTTTAACTAATATAACGATGAGCAGAAGTAGAGAAAACTGACATTTTATCTGTTCTTGTCGAAACTATGATATTTTGCAAAAATAGTTTTGCCCCGCATTAAGAATTTTTCGCAGCTTTAGGTTTAAATGGCTTAACGATTTTTAATTCCACTTTGTAGCAAAAACTTTGAAATTAAAAAAAATCCGTCTTAGACCTTAAACTAAGAATTTTTGTTTGCAAAAAAAATTAATTTCAAAAAGAAAACAAAACAATTTAGTATTTTTCTTACTCAAAGGAGGGCAAATGGTTTATTCCTTGATTAAAGGCTATTTAACTGGCTTTAAGATAGTGGAATCAGAATTTTAAAATTTGACGGAGATAGGGCTGTCAAATTAAAGCAGTATTAGGAAAAAAGTTAAAGGCGTCGCAACGCCTACCCAAAACCGGCGCCGACCAAACTAAAACTAGTTTCGTGGTCCCTAGAGTTATAGCTAAGTGTATACCAATTTATAACAAAATCACACTTTTTAAAATACGAAATATGATGGTGCCGCCATTAAGAAAGCGGAGCTAAGACGGCGACGTTAGTTTTTTTTAATTTGACATCTTCTTCTTCTATTTGCAAAAATACCTAATATGTTACCAACGGTTAGATAATGAATCACCGAATATCATTTTCTTTCAAAAAATTTAAAAAGGGATTTAGCGAGGGTGAATAAATAACAAAATCAATAAATAGCGAGCTTTCCCTCAAAAAAGGTAATGGTAACCGTAGATCCGGATTTAGAACTTGTGGTGCTCATCAGTACGGTGCTAGGAATTAGGAGATGAAATGATGATGAAAAAATGTGACACAGGATTCATGTAAAAGAAAACCATCTGTCCAATTGCAGAATCGGCAGATTTACCTTTTTTGAGGGAAATCTTGCTATTCATTGATTTTGTTAATTATATCTGTCTCTGTAGAGATGGTTAATTTTCCTTCAAATTAAAGTTACATCTGCCGATTCTGCAATTTGACAGATGGTTTTCTTTTACATGAATCCTGTGTCAACTTTTTTTCATCATTATTTCATCTCAAAGCTCGCTATTCATTGATTTTATCATTTTTCTTGTTTATCTCATTAATGAATTATGTAGGCCCTGGATGATTTTTCCATTTTATTTAAAAACCGTTGAAAAATAAGTCTACCTAGGTATTTTTGCAAGGAAAATTACTATTCCATCCAAAAAGATGCTTTTTTATAAACCATATTAAGTATTTACGTGAAACTTTATTTTTTTGCCTTTTTTGGTTTTGGAGGTATTGAAAGGTCCGGAACTTTTGGGAAACCTGGTATATTTGCTCCTTGCGACCAAAAATGTACCCAAATTATACCACAAGGAAAAAAAACGTCTTGTGAAAAATTCAAAAATTTGGATTTTAGGACAATTTGTCCTTTGTTGATTCTTGTATCTTTATGTCTATATATTTCTTTCTAACGCTTATTATTTTTTTATATTTTGTGGTTAAGAGGAAGTTCCTTCAAGGGGGTAATTACTGAATGTTTTTTTGATAACTTTCACAGACAAAAGAATTATTTTTTTAGCATCAACGCAAATTAGCATGTTAAATATTCTGCAAAATAATTTTTAAAATCTTGCAAATTCAGAAAATAAATTTATTGTAAACTATCAAAAATCAAGTAGTCCCCTATTGCAAGTCGCCTAACTTGCCGCAGAAAGGGGCCCTCAAATCAAAGTACGTAACTAGAGCTAAACAGATGTTAGCCCTGCCAAAAAAAACGCATAAAGCCTCATAAAAAACACACCTGAATTTTATCAGTTTTTATAAGGACTATGAGCTTTTGCGAGACAAAATTTTAGGATTATAAAAGTTTGTAAGAATCTATGAGGTTTTTGTCTTTGATTTTGGTAAGAATTTATGTGGTTTCATATGTGTGTTTTTTATCTGATCCTATATTCAGTGAGACTTATAAAATTTGATAAGAGCAGACACTTTTTTAAAATATTTTTAAAAAAATTATAAAAGCACGATTTTCTAAGAGATTTTATAATCAAACCGACACATCAACTTTTCTGAGTTTCTATAATTACATTATTTTTCTTTTATGATGTATTATGGGATTAAATAAACTGATGTTTTTATAGTTTTCTGACAGATTTTATAGTCAAACCAACTCATAACATTTTATGAATTTCTATGATTATATTCTTGTTTTTTATAATGTTTTAAGAGTTTGTGAAAAAACGGTTTTTCATGAGAATTTGACATATTTCTATATAATATATAATTTTTTAGGAGTTGGTAAAAACATTTTTTTTTAATAAGTCTTTAAATATATTTTATAGTTAGACAATCTTCCCAACATGTGCGTCTGTTTCGGTGGCAAACCGCGTAACCCATAACATCTAGCCGGACCGTATGTACAAATGCGTCCGACGTGCGAGCCAGCAGTCGGCAAAACACTACGTAATGTGCAGTATCGACGTTAATGCCAACGTTCGTATTTATCGCTGTAAAGAGAGCGTTGCAACATCTACTTAAATACGTCGATAAAGCGCAGTAACAATGCTTTTTGTAACATTATTAGGAGGATAAATGTTAGTGTTTATAAGAATTAAATTTAAAGAAAAAGTATCAAAAATTAGTATATTGGGACTACAAAAGATGCACAAATTCAGCATAAAATTTGACAGAAAGTTTTGCTTTAAATAGCACTATATATATATATATATATATACCTAAAAAATCTCACCGGCTTATCTCTCACTTTGTTCCCTTGGAGTCCTGCGACATTCCATGTATAACAGCATGAAAGTCCCTGGAACAAACTGAGACCTCTCGCGAACAAAGTGTTTTAAGAAGATGAGGCGGTGTGATTTTTTAGGTAATTTGAAATAGTGTTTTTAATCTAAAATTTTTGTCAGCTTTTAAAAATATTTTAAATAAACTTGAATCAAATTTAATTGTCATTAAATGATCTAGCAAATAAACTCCAAATAATGTGAAAAAAAATGTCCTTTTCAGTTAATATTACAAAAATTTTAAAGGCGAAAAGAAGAGATGATCTTTGCCCTTATGTGAAATGGACAATGTTTAATAAATAAAATATTAAAGCGTTTTTAGAAAAAATATGCAACTATATTTTTCAAAAAACACTACATTTAACATATAAGCCTTTTAAACATAGGTAATACATTAAGTATCCTTTAAACTGACAGTTAAAAAAATATGCAACACTTAAAAATACACGTAATGAAAGTAAAACTATAGTCTCAAAATTATAAAAAGATATAAACTTTTCTGAATGAATTATTTGTTTGCGTTTATAGTATTTCTAACTCTGGACAAAATGCAGACTTTACAAAAACCCCCTGTAAAAGTGCCCAATTTGAATCACCCTGTACATATTACATTAAACTTATTCTGTTCATCACTCTAAACCATAGAAAAAAAATTACAAGTAGTTTGTCTATGCTCTAAACGAGGTTCATAAATATAAAATATCTTATCTCATATCAATAACAATTTACAGCACAACAACAGAATGCTTACTGATAATTTTTGGTTTTAAAGACATTAAAATAATTCGCAGTCAATTCTAAGTCACAGATAATCATTTGGCAATAAAAGTGCTACAACAAAATTTCGTATTAGTCTGATGTTTCTATCCTGTGGCTCAATTCTTGAATCACTCGACTTTTAGTTGTATACAGATCACATTTTAGCAAAAAATGGAAAACAAAAGAGGTAAATTTTCTCATATTCACTTATTAACGCACATACAAAACTGAACTTGTGTTCACAATTATACTTCGATTGGGCACATCCTATTAGATATACTAGATAGTGAAAATACGCTTTTAAAGAAAAAATCTAACAAAAGAAAACGTGAAAAGCAAATGGATTACCTAAAGAAGAAAATGAGGAACCTGAAAAAGGAAATGAAAAGGGAGCGTCGTGTTTCAAGTAAGAAAGATATATTCAAGTAAGAAAGATATAGGCAAGTAAGAAAGATATAGGCAGTTTTTAAACAATGAGTGCTTTTGGCTAATATTTTTTGGTAGTAAACACACATTTGTTTTTATTGCTCATAAAATCTTAAACCCTGCATAGTTTCTGACTTATGCCCGCTAAATTAGTCTCAATAAAAAAACTCCATATGATTACCTAAAGAATTACTATTAGCACGTCGTTTTTCATATATTATATGTGACGACGAATTTGACAGTTAAACGAATAAAATTCCGAAAAAATCTAACAAAAGAAAACATGAAAAGCAAGTGGATTTCCTAAAGAAGAAAATGAGGAAACTGGGAAAGGAAAGGAAAAGGAAGCGTCGTGATTCAAGTAAGTAAAGCGCATTGTCAGTTTTAAACAGTGAAGTGAGACAAATATTAGGCTATTGGGTAATATTTTTTGGCATAGGTTTGTGTATTCTGTAAACACACATGTGTCTTTATGACTCGTAAAAACTTAAACCTTGCATAGTTTTTGACGTATGTCCGACATTTTAGTCTCAATAAAAAACTCCATAATATTAATAAAATCCCTTTCCAAAATATCACATTTTAATTTCCAGAATAATTATTACAACAAAAACCCTGCACCCGTCTTAATTTACCAAAAACTCTCAACCGAATTTTTCATGTAGCCGGAGCCTGACTCGTTTTTCATATTATTATATGTGACGACGAATCTGACAGTTCCTCAACTCGTCAGACACTAGTAGATCCTCGAACTCTAGCATAGAGAGGCACCCCTTAGAAAGTATATTAGGGGGGACAGACTATAGTACATTGGGTCCAGATATATCAGCAGAGCTTGCTTGCAGATGGAAGAAGTATCTTTCTATGGGAGTATATAGATAAGGAAACTAAAAATAATCTCCTCGAAAAATACAAAATTCCCGGAAAAATTGCCAAATTCTTCAAGGACCCACACCCACAGAGCAAAAAAGAGATACGTAACTCTTGAAATTGTAAACCATTTTGGGAAAAGGTTTGACAGCCTTAGAGTGGCTTTCCTCTAATTTGGCCTAAACAAAAAGGGGAAAGACGAAGCACTTGATGAAGATCCTTTGGGTCTTGCCGAATCGGCGCAGTTGTTTTGCATTGGCCACAATATTGTTACTACGCAACATCAAGATCTTTTCTTTTTTAGCGAAGGTTTTGTCGAAAATTGCAAAAATATAAAAAAGGCGCCGAGAGGAAATATTAGAGCTAAACAGTGAAAGAACGTATTTCAAGCTTTGTAAAAACATGTAAAAAATTGTCACATTTTAATAAGAATTGATTGCTATTGGGAGAATGTTGTGGCACTGAGCTTATGTATATTTTTTGTATTCGCCACGTATGTACATAAATACGTTGGATAATCATATAGTGGACAAAAAATCTGGTAAAACTTTATTTGCAAGGTATCTGAACAAAAAATACCACCGGTTTGTGTCGTGGCGTGAATTAGAAAAAACTTACTTCTTATATATTTCCTCCTTCCTCACTGTTTCCAAAAATGTAAAAAATAAAAAATTGAAAACGATAATGCAATATATCTGGTTGTTTATTCTATTTGGAAAACTGAAGCATGGTATCCAAAATTAGAATCCATGATTCACTTAAAAGTTATCGTTTTAAATCCGAAGGGTGATTTATTTTATCTTTATCGTTTAGGGAACCCCACCCACTATAAAAGAATCTTTCTCTGGGGGTAGTAATCTTATCAAGTTGGCTTATAGTAAAAGGGACGTTTGGGAGGATGCAATTTATTTTTTCCAAATTATGGAAGTTTTGCGACAATAATATTGAGACCATCTTGCAGCCTAATGTAAATCAAGTTGTATCCTTTTTAGAAACAGAATCTCAAAATACTGGGAAATATTCAACTCTGCCTTAAATTTAATTCGCGAGCAGAAAAATCAGAAATGGTAGATAGGTTTATGAGAGGCATTTTTAAGCTGCGCCCTCAGTTTCCGAAATATAAACTTGGTATCCGGAACCAGTGTTACCTTATATAGGTAACTTTTACCCTTTGGTAAATTTAACATTCGGGTTATTAACTATAAAAATGGTACTTCTCTTGACTCTTTGTTCTGCTCAAAGAGTTTAGACATTTTCTATAAGTTAAGTAACATCAAGGCTAACGAAGAGGGCACAGAAATAATTAATAAAGATATTTTAAAAATATCTGGACCCAGAAGAATTCAGCCTTGGCTTAGGTTCCCTTTTTCAAAGAAAATTTACCGTCCTATTTGTGTTTTACCATTATATATTGCATACAGAAAACAAAACTATTTCGAGGAACAGAGGATACACTTACTTTAACAATTAAAAAGCCTCATAAGCCCATAATTTTAACGGACATAGCACAGGACATGGGGTGTCTTCTGCAGCATTAAGAGTTGGTGCATCAATCAAAAGTATTAGAAAGGCTGCGGGTTGTTCCGAAAAAAGGAAAACGTTCAATCGATTTTATAATAAACCTTTAATTTCAAAAGATTTCTTAGCTAATTATATTAAGAAATATATTTTAAGTACATTTAAATTTTAAATATTGTGGTTTCCTTATTATTATTTAATTTTTTAACTAATATCGCCATATTGTCTAAACAACTACGTGGTATATCTAATAGGATGTGCCCAATCGAAGTACAATTAAGGATTAAACAACTTACCTGTAAGGAAGTTCAATCCAAATTATACGAGATTGGTCACGTCCTATTAGACACCCTCCCATTTATATATTCATGTATTTTTCATGCAATCTATTTAAGTACTAGTCAACCCTCCCTTGGCGATCTTAGTATTTCAGGAAAGCGTTGGAATTATACTGAAGTACCTAGCAGAGATCAGACAGGCTGCAGGGGCGGTATGTTTTTCTTATCTCTAAAACTTGCGTATGACGTGCTACGAAGTATCGCTACCTAGTATATCTATTAGGATGTGACCAATCTCGTATAATTTGGATTAAACTTCCTTACAGATAAGTCGTTTAATCCTTAATTGTATGTTCATTGGCGTTAATCTTTTTTATTCTATGTATTATTATAAAGAAAAAGTTTAAAGTAGGTACTTTCAAAATCTTTCATTTTCAATCTAGTTATAAAGTAAGTAATACTTTTTACCTATAGATATACCTATGTATTATTATAAATATAAAATCTTTGTCTTTAAATCTAGTTAATAATAATAAACAACTAATTCTTCTACCAGATTCTTCTTAATGGTACTGACAAAACTTTTCCCGATTTCACATCAAAACTCTTCATCGATGTTATGAAGTCGGTTGCTTTGAAATGCAACTCACAGACCTATGAAAATAGAGACTAGAATTCTTGTTATTCATAAGAGGTTGATCAGGATTTCTTCTACCTATATATTGTAATATAAAATAATAAAATACGTAGTTACTATTGTAGGTAAATGTTAAAATTATATTATTCATTTTTTGTTCTAGTGTGTAACGTTTATAAATTATTTTTCTATAGGAATGGATTTTGTTGTAATGTTTTAATTTTAATTGCTAAAAAAGAATTATCCATCTATAATAAGTATCATATAAAAATAAAAACTTACGCTAGAATTTTTGCTTGGCACAAAATGTGGTCGCTCTATGGCATTGATCCATTTTCCACAGATATCGGGATCATTTGGAAAGCAAACACCGAAACTTTTGGCCCGTACCTATAATTGTCTTTGCAATTAATAATATACAGCAAACGTTCGGCATGTTTTAAATAAATTTTAAGACAAGATGGACTTGACAGTGACTTTGAAAAATTAAAAAGAATTTTGTTATTTTTTATTTTTCCGACGGTTATGGTGACAGCGTCATACGTACAGGTTAGAAACTTCTATCCACAGCTGATCTATTCTGACAACCGAGTTGGTAGGCTATAATTAGTGACCGAAGGTCACGCGGCGACAGGCTCCGCACACGCCAAATATCAAGCCCACTTTGACTAATAAAAAAACGTCTTCTGGTGCCTCAGTTAAAAACTTTTCGACTTCGGATTAGGATTTCTTGGGTTTATAACCATCCGATTTTCGTTTTAGAAAAGCAATCAGTTTCGGGAATTTGCTTATATCCAAACCAATATTGAGGTTTAGCTTTATTTATTTATTTAAACAGGAGTCCTTCACAGCCTGTCTGACAAACAGCCCTATTACGAAGGACCTCAATTTTGTTAACCTTGAAAAATAGAATGTCGATACTTACAACCTACAACTATATAATTAGTTATTATTATCATAAATTATAAAGCATTATTGTTTGAAGCATTAAAATTCTAACCGGTAATGGATAAATAACATAAACGTTTTAAAGTGGAAAGGGACACATGAAACAGATCTATATCATTAAAGAAAAGATTATAGGTTCGTTGCAAACTAATAATGGGTGAGTTCAACGATGCATTTGTGCCACATCTACGAGTGTAGAACAAGAAGAAAATGCGATTGTTATATGGCCTGTTGGCGTTTAAGTTGATTCTTTCTAAAATATCGGGACAGTCTATTTTATTCGAAAAAATTTTGTGAAGAAAGACCATTTGCTGGACATTTCTTCTAGCTGAGAGAATCGTTAGAATGTAGAAACCTAAAATTCACATTTTTGACAAATTTGTACTGAATTTTTTCAAGCCTCTCAATATATTTTGCATACTGAGGATTCCACACAAGACAGGCGAATTCCAAGTGTGATCTTACGTAAGAATTGTAAAGTAAAACAAGTGATTTTGGATTTTTGAAATCGCTGGTGATTCTCAGTATGAATCCTAGATTTCTGTATGCTTTTTTTACTGATTCTTCTATGTGTTTATCAAATACGAGTTTTTTGTCCAACCACACCCCCAGATCCTTCACAAATGCAACGTTTTTTAGGGGTTCACCAGATAATTGATACGGAAAAATAATTTCGTTTCGATTTCTTGTAAAAGAAATTTTCTGACACTTACTTATATTTAATGCAAGACGGTTCCTTAGGCAGTACTCTGACAAATTGTTTAGGTCTTGCTGGAGAAGCACACAATCGTGAACTGATTTTATGGTTTTGTAACATTTTAAGTCGTCAGCAAATTTTTTAGATTTTGTGTTTTTGAAGCAGTCAGAGATATCATTGATAAAGATTAAAAAAAGTAGGGGATCAAGGTGGGACCCCTGCGCAATTCCTGAGGTAACTTTTTTACTATCAGACACAGATTGACCCAATCTAACGTACTGTATTCTATCCGTGCTGTACGACCCCAACAGTTTCAGGAGGTCGCCATACACACCGAAATTTTTTAATTTAACTAAAAGAGTTGGATGATGAACTTTGTCGAAAGCTTTTGAAAAGTCGGTGTATATGGCGTCCACCTGCCCTGACGAGTCGTCCATCACGTCGTGGATGTCTTGTACGAATGGCAGCAAGTTTGTAATAATTGAGCGACCTTGAAAAAACCCGTGTTGTGCGGTATCGATTTTCCGTTTAATTTTAAAAAATAATTCTTGTGTGATAATTGATTCCAGTAGCTTGCCGAAAATGCACAGTAATGTTATAGGTCTGTAATTTTCAACTTCGCACCTACTGCCATTTTTAAAGACTGGTGTAATAATCCCTTTTTTCCACATACTAAAAAACGTGCCACTGGTCAAACATTTATTAAATATAAAATGGAGCGATGTTATTAGAGAGGTTTTACAATTTTTTATAAATGTTCCTGGAATGTTGTCAATACCAGGGCTTTTTCGAGCATCCAGCTCATCGATTGAGCTAGCTATTTGTGTGTCAGAGATGGACGGGATGCTAAAGGAAAGCTCTGTCAGGGAGTTTTCCTTGATGTTGGAAGAAGTGTCATCGGGAATAAAAACTGACGCAAAGTAATCACTAAACGCATTGCAAATATTCAAAGGTTCACTTAATGGCTGAGATTTGTATTTGATATTTTTCGGAATGTTTGACTTATTATTACGTTTAGTTTGTACAAATGACCAGAATGATTTGGTATTGTTACGAATATGTTTTTCTACGTTCTCGACCCAAGTGCGATAGTCAATTTTTAAACCACTTTTTACTAGTCTACGTAGATTAGAAAATTGCAGGTAATCCAGAGGGTTTCTATGTTTTTTCCAGCATTTGTGGTATTTCTCCTTTTCTTTTATAAGTGAAATTGTTTCTTTACTGAACCAAATGGGAAATTGTGTGCTAATATTTTTTTTTGGAACATATTTTTCGATGCTAGAGTTGACTTTTTTATAAAAAACATCAACACACGTATTAACGTCATTATTCCCAAACAGATCCCCCCACCGCACCCCGACCAAATCAGAATTTATCGAAGCGTAGTCTGCGTTGTGATATTTGTATTTCGTGAACGATTTTTTTAAAGAAAAATTAGGAAGATTAGTTAATTTCAATGATATATCTGCCGCTCTATGATGGCGATCCTCTTTTACGAATGGGAACATTGAGTGTGTCACTTGGACCTCCGCGCAACTGGAGAAAAAAAGGTCTAAAGACTTACCAAAATAGTTAGCTACGCCATGGTACTGACCACATTCCAGAAAGTTAAAACAATCCACAAGATTTTCCTCAGCTTCAGTGGACACGTTTGAGACAGAATATACTTTATTTTTTTCGCTATAGTTCCACACTAGATTTGGAAAATTATAATCACCAACGATACAAGTGATATCGCTAGGATTATTTTCCACTACTTCACGCACTTTATTAAGGTGGCAAGTTAGATTGTAAACACTAGAATAGGATGGCCTGTAAACGCAACATATATGCAATTTTATCTTCTGCAGCTGCACAGAAACCCACAGGTCCTCACAGATACCACCATTGGACCACTCACTTCTCTCGAAAGATGAAAAGTCATTTTTCACAGCAATTAAAAGACCTCCCCCGTCTTTTTTTGTTGTTATGTTTAAATCACGGTCTTTTCGAAATAAATTATAGATTTTTGCGTCCACAACCTCGTTGTCATGAATACTGGAATTCAGGTTTGTTTCATTGATGCATATAATATCACAAGAAGAACTTATTGAAGCCAACAAAAACTCATTTAATTTTGTTCTTAGACCGTTAGCGTTTTGGTAATAGATAGAGATAGCCATTGGTATAAGGTACTAATACGTTGTAATTTTAATCACATAAATAATAGTTAGTTTTTGTCCTTTAGCTTTTTCAGAATAGCTTTAAGCATTGAATAATAGCTCCACAACGAGGACGCTTTGTAATTCTTGGACTTTTTATTAAAATAAGCTAGCATAACGTTTTCATTAAGTTGACTTACGGCTATAGACTTTTCCATGAGCCATGCAGAAAATTCTTTGTAGTGATTTTCATAGATTTTTGACTTGACTTTAATGACAGAAGATCTTGCTTTGCTTCGTCTACAGACTTCAAAAGTTCTCGAGGTAGCTCAAATTCCGAAGAATTCATTTTTATGTTAGTTTACTTAAAAAATGAAAGGTTGTTTATCGGTTGCTATTACGAAACAATAAAAATGAACCATTGCTAGGGAAGCTAAGCAACTGCCTCCTTTGATGAACAGTGGTTTGACACATATTATTATGTAACATTATTACAAAATATTACGGCAAGTTACCATTATGGTAACAAATCCAAGTTAAATAACAAAAAAATTAACCTAGTTTAAAAATAAATACTTCGCTATTGAATAAAATATTGTATGTATCTCGGTCCTAAATTACGTTTTAGCGCACTCAGCGTGTTATAACTTTCACGCCGCGGGTGGTAAACGCCTACTTTACGACCTAAATACATAAATAACTATTATTTCTTACCTTTAGCTAATCTATTCGCAGAAAACACCACACGAAACTGAACAAATTCTACGAAACAAACGCCATGACCAGTGACGCCTTTAACTGTCAAAAGTAACAAACAGAAAATAACCAACCAAAAACGCGGTAAATTTGAAATCTGTTGCACGCTGCTGACACAGGTAGCATATACTCCGTATTTCATCATCTTAAAATCGTTTCTTCAATGCTTGAAAAAGAATGCCGGTTTAAAATAATCGTTTAAGTGTGAAAAAGTGGTTCGTGAACCGATAATCGCCCTTAGAAAGTCTATTAGATGCCGAATTTGCGTAGAGCGCCCGACCATCGGCATTGGAGCATATTTCTTTTTGTGGCCTCTAATAACATTACTGATGCCGACGGTTAACCAATATTGAAAGCATCGGCCGTCATAAAAACGGACACTAAATGTTTGCTGGGTTACAACATTTTACAGATTTTTATGTGTCCACCCTGCCAAAAAAACCTCATTAAATCTCATAAAAAACAAACCTGATTTTTATCAGTTTTTTTTACCACCTGAAAACTAATTATGAAAAGCTATACTTAGTATACTTACTTGCTTCTACAGAAAAATATTTTTTGTATTCATATATGATCCTATCTGATCAAAAATTCATAATCCCCCTCCTTAAAAACCGCTGTATGCCAATTTTTATTAAAATCGAACATTTTTTCTCCTCCACTTCCTTCGTTAGAGGAAGGTAGGTCCCTGAGAATACCATATTATTTTACTTTCACCGGAACTATAAACGCATACCAAATTTGAACGCAATCGGATGTGAATAAGTCAGTTAAAATTGGTTTGCAGAACATGATCGAAAATCGTCCATCTTAAATTCGCCATATTGAATTTTCAAAGTCTGATCAAAAATTCGTATTCCTTATCCCCAAAAGCCCCCGTATACCAATTTTGGTTGAAATCGGACAAACTTAGGTGTTTTCCCCCCTCCACTCTCCTCATAGGGGCGAGATGTGCCTTATAATGACATTTTATTATATTATCATCGGAACTATAAATGCGTGCCAAATTTGAAAGCAATCGGATGTGTATAAGTTTGTTAAAATTGTTTAACAAAAGAATCTGATTAGAAATTCGTTAATCCCCCAAGTGCCCCAACATACCTAATTTCAACGAAATCGGGCGTACTTCAACTGTACCCCCCTCCACCCTGTTCGAGTAGGGGAGAGCTGTCAATTTCATCACACCATATTATTGTGTTGTCACCGCAACTATATAAGCATGCCAAATTTGAAGCCGATCGGATGTCGGGAAGTTGGTCAAAATTGAGTTGCAAGATTCCACCCGCACAAACATATCTTGTTTGTTACATAAATAGATATAGTCCAACTTTTTGATGATCGGACTGATCATTTCTTGGTCATTTTCTTGGATCTCTATTTTAATTGAAATGCGAACTGTTGACAACAAAGAAATACGTTTTCAAAGGCAAAAATGACGTCAGTCCGCTAATCAAAAAATTAGACTATATATTGCAAGTTAAATAGAAGCTTGTAAAAAAAAAGTTTTTGGCTTATGAGATCTCATAGAAATTTATCAAAGTAACCTCTCTTCGACAGCTCCTGGCGATAAATAAGTACTTATACGAGAAACATTTTCTATGAGATATTTTATTGTGTTATAGTGGGTTAGGTTGTCGTAGTTTATAGTTTAGTTCCGATTATAGTTTAGATTGACTGTATATTAATCTCTTACATTACTTCTACTACTATTGCTACTACTACAACTGCTAAAGCTGAGCTACCATTTTTTATTTTTGAATGTTAGGTAGATCTTATAAAATCTTATAAACGTTTATGAGGAATTATCATATTAAAAATCATAAAATATTGTAAACTTTTATAAGTCAACTGGCTGATAAAATATGATGAACTCCTATGCGGGATTTGTGTTTCACCTTCACTAGTCAAAAATTATAAAATATCATAAGTTTTTACGAGCATAGCTTTAATGATGTTTTATCTGTTATTTGCTATGATCTTTTATGAGGTTTTTTTGGCAGGGTAGAGCTAAACAGATGTTAGATGTTAGATTGCCTAAGTGATAGTCAGCAACCTTTCGGGATCCCGCCTTGCACTGCCTCCTGTAAGCTATATAAATTTTGTGCCTACGCTATCGACTTAATTATTTAGATTGGTAAATGGAGCAGATACAATCCTAGAGGTCAAAACTCATGCAGATTATAAAAATATGATATAAGCTTGAAAATACAGCATCAAGTTACTCCACTTGATGTCTCATTTGTTTGCTATCCAAGTACCACTGGAGGTCGCACAATAACCCCCAAACCAACGTAAAGGTCACTGCGAAACCCCCAATAACACTTGTGAGGCGACTTTGGTTAGGTGTTGCCACAGATGTCACAAGGAGACAAACTATGGCACCGCCACATCCAGTTGTGCCACGTGGAGGCGGACGCCACAGTCATTGTATTCCCATCTTTCAGAAGGGACACACGAAAAACCCTTTCTAGGAGATAGCAATATCCACTCCGACCCGTCCCGCACCATCATGCCTAGGACGGCACTTTTTTTTCTGGCTACACATCAGAGAACACGACAGCGCGGCGGGCGACGAACAATGCAGTGGGAACAATAACTACCACCCTAGAGCTATATAAATAATAAATAAATACCTACATACTACATGCAATCTTTGACTCTCAGAAAAATTTTTTGTAAATATTCCCATTTTTTTCAGACTTCCTATCCAATATGGCCCCACCGGCTATAATGGGGAACCACGCACTATCTCTGGTCGAACCTACAACTAAAATCTATCGTGGATCTTGTGAAAAACTTAAAATTGATCCAGAAAATACAATATTATCAAAGAGAGTAAATAAGAAGAGTGCAAAAATACAAGAACCTGAACAAAAAGCTATTGCAGAAGACAAGAAAGAAATACAAGTTAAAAGTGCACCTCAAGAACTTGAAGATTTATCCAAGAAAGAGGAATTACCGTCTTTAAAATGGGACATAGTGTGGCCAAATGTTATCAAGATTTCAATTCTTCACTTATTTATGTTGTACGCATTCATTTTAATGCTAACCCTAAGGGTGAAGATTATTACAGTAATATTTTGTAAGTATTTCTTTTTACCCTGCTGAAATTTTTCCATCGAATTTCATTAAAAAAAATTATAGAATTCCTGTATGATTTTTTATCGGGCTTTGGGTCGGTTTTGGAACAGATTTCGATGAGATCCTAGGATATTTTATTAAGTCTATGGGTCTAGGATTTTGGAGGAGATTATATGAGTTGTTATGGGATTGGTTATAGAATACTTGAGGAGATTTTATCGTTATGGTGATATTAGAAGATCCTATGGGCGAGGAGATTTTATCGGTTTTTGGGTCGGTTTTGGAACAGATTTCGATAAAATCCTCCTAGAAGATTTTATTAGGTCTATGGGTCTATGATTTTGGAGGAGATTATATGAGTCGTTATGGGTTTAGTTTCTAGAAGATTTGAGGAGATTTTATCGTTATGGTGATTTTAGAAGATTTTATGGGCCAGGAGATTTTAGCGGGTTTTTGGTCGGTTTTGGAACAGATTTCGATGAGATTCTAGAAGATTTTATCAGGTCTGAAAAATTTGTTTTTTGAATTAACTTGCCTTAAGTATACTTTTGAAATCAGTGTTATACTGATAGAATCTCAACAAATATCCTGGAAACTTCTCCAAAATCATTCCTTATAGAATCTTCTACAATCACGATACTGATAGAATCTTATCGAATATAATCACGATACTGATAGAATATTATCAAATATCCTAAAAATCGATTCCAAAAGAACCCATAAAAATGTCTCCAAAATCATTCCTCATAGGACCTTCTAAAATCACGCTACTGATATAATCTTATCAAATATCCGAGAATTCGACCCCACAAGAACCCATAGAAACTTCTCCAAAATCATAGCTTATAGGAACTCTTAGAATCGCGATACTAATAGAATATCATCAAATATCCTAGAAACCGATCCCAGAGAACCCATAAAAATGTCTCCAAAATCATTCCTCATAGGATCTTCTAAAATCACGCTACTGATATAATCTTTCGACCCCACAAGAACCCATAGAAACTTCTCCAAAATCATAGCTTATAGGAACTCCTAGAATCGCGATACTGATAGAATCTCCTCAAACATCCTCAATACTCCATACCCATCAAATCTCCTTTAAAAATGTATATTTGTGCGTTCATAAAATCTTCTCCAAGCCTAATACAAACTGATAAAATTTCCTGGACCTCTTTCTTATTCTCATAAAAGTAACTTTAGTCTTATTCAATCTTATAAATTATTATAAAACTGCAAGCTGATAAAATATTATATATTTCCTGTATAATCTTCTCTGCTTCTAGAAGATTATAAAATATTATAGAAAAAAATATAGACCTTCTCATTGAATCTTATAGAACTTATAAAAACATGATACAAACTTCTCCGTTCTGGATGAGATTTGAGGGGAAAATTTCAGCAGGGTACTATAAAATTCCATGTAATTCAGGGAAGCAGTTTCTTGATACTCAATGGTGACCGTAATTTTTTATTTTTTGCAGCATATTTGTACATCATGTTTGCAGGATTTGGAATCACAGCGGGTGCACATAGATTATGGTGTCATAGGACATACAAAGCTAATGTTCCCCTGAGGGTGTTTCTTATGTTGGCGCAAAGTGCCGCTTTGCAAAATGATATTTACACATGGGTGAGTATTGGTATAACTCTTGAGACACAGGCTTTCATAAAAATGTAATACATATATAAAAGGCTTGTGTATTTTTTTCCTAAAATTAATACAATATCCGGTATAGGTATTTTATAAAATCTTCTGAAAAATACGTTTTTTTCTGTTGATTTTAACGTGAAAATTCGATTTAACTTCACTGCGTTAAAAATTTAAGATTAAAAAAAACCTTTTATCTACCTACATGTATTTATATTCAAAATTATTTTTCTTATAGGTAAGAGATCACAGAGCTCACCACAAATATACCGACACAAACGCCGACCCGCACAATGCAAAAAGAGGCTTCTTCTACTCACATGTAGGATGGCTGATGCTAAGAAAGCACAAAGACGTTTTGGAAAAGGGAAAGGCCATTCATATGTTAGATGTAGCAGAAGATCCTGTAGTCAAATTCCAAACAAAGTAAGTGAACGTCAACTCACAAATCTTATGATAAAGTATTGGCAACAAGCAGGGCTTTTAGGTGTGTGGCACTTTAATTTTAATTTCAAAGAATACAAAAATTATGTTTTTACAAGTTAGATACTGAAATGGTACTTTTTGCCTTTAATTTTCATCCCTATTAAATAAATTGGGGACTAAAAATGGCAAAATAAAATCCAGAACTATTGCATGCAAGAAATATATCGTCTTGTTTTTCGTACCAACTGTTTAAAAAAATTTCAAAATTGGAAAAATAGTATATAAACCACGTGATAAAAGTATCTTTTTATCGCTAGGCCAATTGTACAGGAGGGCTAGAAGCTTTTGAAACTACCACTTTAGTCCCCTAGGTTTATATAATATACTGTTATTCCTTGAAAACAAGTTTTAATCAATGAAACTTTTATTTTCCCCCCTTTTTTTGGCATCTATTGGGGACTGAAGAGAAAACGATTTAGAAGCGTTCCACCCTAAAAACCTCCCCGCAAGTTTAGCGAATACTTTTAGACTCAAAGAACAACTGGAGTACTGACTGGGCAGTGGCGATCATTTGAAAAAAGGAGGGGCGATTTCGATACGAAAAAAAACTAGCATATCTTTTATGAAGAACATATCAATATTACTACAAGCGCGGATTTGGTCTCAAATCTAGGGGGGGGGGCACTCAGATTTCAAGTCGTTTATTTCATAAATTTTTGTTTTAAAAATATTTAAATGCGCCGAAAATTTTTGAGAAAATTACATTAAAAATGCAATTTTTGCAATAACACTACAAATGCCATTTTTAACACAAAATTAAACTAATACCGTAAAAACCAAAGGTTTTAAGGAGTTAACTACCCCCTATTCCCCTGAAATCCGCGCTTGATTAATTACGTACAATTTTTTCAGTTCTAAAAAAAAGATGACAAACCACAAACAAAACCTAATAATTTTGAAGTCTAAGAAAATTTTTAAGTTGAAACATGCCTATCTCAAATAAAAATTCGTTTCCGGTTTTTTGGGGTAAACCGGTCAATGACTTGCTCAATGTCAATTTCAATATGTCTGTTAATATTTACAGCAGCGCTAAGCCCGTCAGACGAATTCCCTTCATAGTGTTTTGAAGTACTTACCCAGCAAACACGGTTCCCTCGGGCCTTCGTCGGTCCTATGTCGATTGCCTAATTTGTCGTCATCGGCACGACGTCGACTTACAACATCGGACCAGCAGTATTTTTTGTCCGCTTTGCGATGTAGGCCCAATGTATGTTTGCCGACACAGCATTAGACTGTGGCCCGCCGTCGGACCAATGGTAAATTTTACTTTTTGCTGACATCGGCATATATATATCCGCCCATAGCTGCTTAATTTGGTCTTTGCAATTCGTTTCCTAAAGCGGTCCAACGTCGGCGATTGAAGGAGGTCCGTCGGTGGTAGCTTAAAGCGGACCGACATTGACAAACTACAAAATTTCGATAATGGGGGTGCTTAACCAGTCGGGCTGTTTTAAGTGGCAGAAGAGGTGATTCTTGTAGAGAAGTACCACCATCTTGTCAAGTCCGCATTCTAGTTTTGAAATATCTTTGCTCATTATATATATAATGTTATCTTCCACTGTACAAGGAACATAGTGACACTAGCGCCATCTTTACATACTAGAAAGAAACTATTAAGCAGTTTAAAAATTTTAAAGTGACATAATCGGACCATCGTCAGTTGCCGATTCTCGTCCGATTAAACAAAGTTCCAATCGGACCGTCGTCGGCCCTAAAGCAGATAAAGTAGGCGTCGGCATATATTCGACTATAGTAAATCGGGCCATCGTCAGTTGTCGATTATCGACCGATTAAAGAAAGTTCCTATCGGACCCTCATTGGCCCTAAAGCAGATAAGGTTTGCGTTGGCATAATGTCGACTATAGTACATCGGGCCATCGTCAGTTGCCATTTCTCGTCCGATTAAACAAAGTTTCAATCGGACCGTCGTCGACCCTAAAGCAAATAAAGGGAGCTTCGGCATAAAGTAGACTATAGTAAATCGGGCCATCGTCAATTGCCGATTTTCGACCGATTAAACAAAGCTCCAATCGGATCATCGTCGGCCCTAAAGTGGTGTCGGCATAAAGTCGACTGTAGTAATGTGGATCTCCGACACTTGTCGATTATTGACCGAAAACTGAAAATCGCAATCCGACCAACATCGGGCCAGAGTGTAGTTGCCGATGCCGACACACTGCCGACGTTGTCGACATTGGCCCGATTCAATGCTAAAGATTTGTGTGTGCTGGGTATGTTTTCAAAGCCTCTTTCTGACGAAGCATTACTTACTGGCATACATTCAAGAATGTTTTTATCAACGGAAAAATATCGCCACACTTGTTCATTGCCTCGAAAACGTTATGAGGTATATTTTGATTCAATCTTTTGCCTACTTCTGACCATATTGTTTTCAGATACTTCCAATAAAATTTATAGTTTATAGTATTTAGAAACTTTTGCCTTCATTTTGGCTTCACCTTTTATAAAACTTAGTATGAATATGATCAGGTCAAAAATACTTTTTTTATATCTGAAATTATTTTGTCTAAAACTTGTTTATAAATAGAAACTATAATAATGTTCTGTATTTCCAATGGTTTTCGCGGTGAGTACGTCATGCATTTCTTTATTCTTAGTGTGACGAATTGAAGGTCAAACTCCCAAAATACTGTTTAGGGATCCTAGAATGTCTTTAACGGAACTTTCTGCAATTTCTCGTTTTTTCTCCAAAGACTTACATTACCACCAGCATCTTTGTTGTCTACTTTTTTCTGGAGCAACCCCCCCCCCCCGCCATCCCTGGGACCGCCACTGCTGGGGTGGCGCTATTATAGGATCAAAAAAAAAAAAATACTACCTACTTCCAGAATTACCCAGCTCATCCGAATTAGCCAATCTTACGGTAAAAAATTTTCACCTTCGAACTTCTAAAAATATGGTAAAATATCCGTTTGGACTTTACGTAATCCTTATTACAGCAAGTATTAAAATTATATGTAATAATTATTATTAATAATTTGAAATTAATGGATGGCTCACGTATAGCCTAATTATTGCTAATTCCGGAAGTAAATTATTAAGGCATTTAAAACAATTTTACGAATCTTACCTAAAATCAGTTTAATTAAATACGGTTATATAAGACTTATTTAGAAGTGCATTTCTTGGTAAATACATCTCTTCTGGTACAAGCAATATTAAAATGTATTTTAATTATTTTATAAAAAAAAATGGTGCTAAAGCTCCCACGAATTTCAACTTTATAACAAAATTTGTAGTCCATATGCATGGAAACTTAAATCTGAAAACCGTATATCGCTAGTTGTTTTTGTTTCGAATTCCGAAAGAATCTCGCTTATAAAAAAAATATAACTTTTTTGCTATCAGATAATAGGATTTATAAAAATCTACAACCGTATCCAAAGAATTTTTTCAAAATTTGGTGTATTTTTTTCAAAAAATACCCAAGTAAGATTTTTGGCTATTGTTAGCCGTGTTTAGTTTATTTCAGGAATGAAAGAGTCCAGCAAAAAACTGTCTGGATACGGTTGTGAGGAATTCAAAAATAAACAATCATGCCAAATTTCAACAAATTCCGTTTTCTCGTTTCCGATATTCTGGTTGGTAAGGATTGGCTCAAAAACAGCAAAGCAGCATCTATGCCGTTTTTGTGGCCTTAAAAAATCGAGTTGAGTTCGAAAACCATTTTGAAGGAATTAAACCACCCATGTTCCCCATCTATATTTTAGCAGTGGTGATCCCAGCCATTTGAAAAGGGGGGGGGGCGGTTTCGATACGAAAAAAAAACTAGTATAAAAGCATAGCTTTAAACTAAAATAAGTAACTATTTTTTAAGAAAATTGCACTAAAAATGCATATTTTGATTTAAAATTAAACTAAAATTGTAAATATATTAATGGTTTCAAAGCGCAGGAGGCGAAAATTTTTTAAGAAAATAACACTACAAATGCCACTTTTAGCACAAAATTAAACTCTAATACCGTAAATATCAAAGGTGTTATAGTGCCGCAATTTATGCCCTACTTTGGAAAAATATCGCCACACTTGTTTATTGCCTCGAAAATGTTATCAGGTATGTTTTGATTTAAGCTTTTGCCTACTTCTGAACAATACTGTTTTCAAATACCTACTGAGTTCTCCCAATAAAAGTTCAAGAATTTGTGTTTTGAATTAATCAAAGAGTTTATCGTATTTATAAACGACTAGTTAATTCTGTCTTAATTTTGGCTTCACTTTGTACAAAACTTGGTATGAATATGTTCAGGTCAAAAACACTTTTTTATGTCCGAAATGATTTTGTCTAAAACTTATTTATAAATTACATACAAACTATGCGTTTGTTTATTCTTGGTGTGACGGATTGAAAGTCAAACTGTCCCAAA
Organism: Oxystoma pomonae; assembly: GCA_963921995.1. NCBI lineage: Eukaryota > Metazoa > Arthropoda > Insecta > Coleoptera > Brentidae > Oxystoma > Oxystoma pomonae. Next base: position 100,827,305 of record OY998165.1, read on the forward strand.
ATACTGTGGAGGGATTATAGAATGTCTTTAAAGCAGAGTTGGCTGCCCAGTGGATAACCGAAAAAGCCCACTGGGTTTTTTTTTAGGGTAAAACCTACTTAAAAAAAAACACGTAGGGCTTTTTTAAAAGTGGATTTTTTCATTATTAATAAAATAAATAATCGTAAAAAAGGTATATTATTACCAGTCGTTTGAATCTGATCGTAAGGTTCGATAAACTTTGACCAGCTGCAAATCTTTTTCTAATCCCAAACAATTTCTTATTTTATTATTCCAAATAAGTCCATAAGTTGAAAAATGTCACTAGCTGGACATTAATGCAAATTATAAAAAAAAACGATTCTGGTTCAGTATTTGCAGACTCTACTTTTATTACTGGATTCTAAAACCTCAGTCCATTCTGAAACACTCTTTCTAGGGCTACTCTTAGGCATTTTTCTTTAAAAAAAAATGGTTTAGAGTTAATAACCTCGAAAAAAACGGATGTCATACTAAGTAAGCAGGTACTTACAGTGTAATAAATACATAAACTCCAACAATAATTTTCTTAAGGCTTGTTTATATTATGTATATAAAAAAGCGCTGGTCAAACTAAACCAAAACTGCTTTGATTTATTAACAAACAAAAAATCTGTCCATTTCTGTAATCCACCTATTTTTATGTCGTATTTTATAGTTGATAAACGATCGCGAGAATAAGTCCTAATTTTAAAGAAGAACTACAATCTGTATATAATTTAGAAAAAAAACTATAAAAACCCCAATAAAACCCATTTGTAAAACAGAAAAAAGCCCAGTGGGTTGGGTTTTATACCAAAAACCCGGGTTTTTTTCAACCCTGCTTTAAAGGAACGTTCTACAATTTCTCGTTTTTTCTCCAAAGACTTCAAGGTTACCACCAGCATCTTTGTTGTCTACTTTTTTCTGGAGAAAAGGGCGGCGATTGCCCCCCCCCCCTGAGACCTCCACTGATTTTAGTGGTCAATTTTTCCCATATAACTATGAAATACTATAACGGTCCAAGGATCGCAAAATGTGTAAAAATAATGCGTAATAATAATAATCAGGGTTGGCCCTGGGAAAGATCAAATGCGAAAAATCTACTGCGCTTGCCTGACGCAATATACTGGCGCCCAGAAGTTTTTGGCTCTGCATTTTTTCCAGGCTAAGTAGATTGGGAGAGTTATTATCGCTACGGCTTTCTACCCATGCATATATTATCCCACTAAGCAGAAACCTGTTACATTTACATTACCTTAACGTATTTTTGTGACCTGTTACTTAACACGGCTTGTAACTTTAACGAGGATATTATAATAGACACTAGACACTTAAAGTAAATATTTCGTATCGGTATCGGTATACGTAACGCGTTCGAAACAAAGTCAAAATACACTACATTTTTGACTTTTTTATGCCATATTTCGAACGATGCCCGCTTTCTTGAAGGTTGCGATGACAAAACGGCTGATTGAAATCGTTGTGTATGTTCGTGGGTCCGTAACGATACGTACATCCTTCCGTACGCAACGAGATTCTGTCATCACACCCGTCAAAGAAGCAGGCATTGTTCGAAACATGGCATGAATAAGTCAAAAATGTAGTGTATTTTGACTTTGTTTCGAACGCGTTACGCATACCGATACCGATGCGTTGAAATATTAGACACTTAAAGTAAATATTTCAACGCATCCGTATCGCTATACGTAATGCGTTCGAAACAAAGTCAAAATACGCTACATTTTTGACTTGCTCATGCCATGTTTCGCACGATGCCTGTTTCTTTGACGGGTGTGATGACAGAATCTTGTTGCGTACGGAAGAATGTACGTATCGTTAGGGACCTACGAACGTACGCAACGATTTCAATCAGTCAGTAATGTTATTTTTCAGTTACTTTATCGTTTACATCTCTTGTTATATCCAAGATTATATTAACGTAAAATTAGCGCTTATTTCGTGTATCAGCGATACTTTCACATAGAATATTAATTTTGAAGTTACATTTTACTTTTTTTAATATTTTTTTAACGTATACAAAGTTACATCAATTCTACATGTTTTCAACGTTGAAAACCTGTATTGTAACAGACCTTGCTTAGTGGGATAGTATAGAGGCTATTGGGATCAGCAAAAAATAATAGTTTTAACAACTAGTAGCTAAAATAGTGCTTTTTTCTACAAACGTTGGTTTAAATAACGAGCGCAGCGAGATATTCAAAAAGGCGAGTAAAAAAAAGCACAGTTTATCCGCGAGTTGTTAACACTATTTTTTTCTAATAACTTTGTAAAAAAATCCAAGAAAAAGAGGGAATTACTTTTAAAAATCTCGAACGAAGAGCACTTCTCGCAACAGACCATCTTTACACTATAAATCAAGGCGGCTGTCAAATGAAATAACAATGCGGTTTTCATAGCGATGTGCCTTTTTACTCGGTGACGTCCATTGTTGCGACATTTTAATCATTGACAGTTTTTAAATGATTTTTCCGTAAATACTTGGTGAAAAGTGGCGGGAATGTCTTATTTTTTAGGCAAGAATAATAAGATTTTTTCAGTATTACTATATTCGGCTATTTATCTTTAATTTTCGGTAAAAAACGGACATAAATCTTTTTTTGCACCCGTGATAAAAAAAAGTTTTTTTGCATCGGTAACCAAAAAAGCCATGCTTTAGTTATCTGTGGACAGTTACTAAAATCATGTTTTTGATGAAGGTAAAAAAAAAGTTTTTTTTACTAAAAATGATTTTTTTTGGGTCAAAAAAGACCTATGTACAAAATTCAAGAACCGCTAAACCGATTCTTATCAAATTTGGCACAAAAATTCTTTGTCACCAGACGCAGAGCTGATTAGCTTTGAGGGGGGTGGTGGGTTGGCAAGAGTGTAGGAGGGAAGACCAAACTTTAAAAAAAATTAACTCACGAACCGTAGCAGCTAGAGGCACGCGGTTTCATTTTAAACCAAAAAAAGATTTAAAAACATTTTATGAAAAAAAAAATTGATTTTTTTTAAAGATTTTATATATTGCTATACGTGCCTGCTGGCGCCATTTTTTTTTGGAGGATGCAAGGGCAGGGCCGTTATAGTATCTAATAGTTATATGATTTTACCCTTTCGAGCGTGCAATCTACTAGAAATCACCCATGACTAAAAAAATTAAAGGATCACGCATGAATCTTATGGAAAAATAAAAATTGAGATACAGGGGCGGGTCGGTGGGGTTGTACTGAAAAATTAATTTTATTTTGACTACAAACCTTTTCAACACAAAACGGTCGGGTGACTTATGTGCTAGAGATTTTAAAAGTAGAGAATATTTTTTTTTCTGTCAGTGACCTTAGCTCAGGAAATTTTGAAGTGACGGTAAAAACGGGTCATGTGATATCCGTACTCTTTAACTCCAAAAAGTATGGATATCACAAGACCCGTTTTGAACGTCACTTCCACATTTCCTTAGCTAAGGTCACTGACAGAAAAGAAAGAATATCTTGTTATATATGCGAAATGTCATATACCCAGTACGGAGGGTGATCAAAAATAAAAAAAAAATAAATGGATAAAAGTATAATTCCCCTCAACCCCTCTATAGCATGCCATGCGTAAATACCACGCGAGTTTTAGAATTCGTATGATTATAATTCAAAAGCTCTCCAAATAGAAGTGATGGCTTTGCCTAAACTCGTGCCCGCTCATCAGAAGGTCAATCAAATTCATATCAAAGAATCCCGCACGGATAACATGGGTTTATGGCCTACCGTGAATTTTTTGATATTTTGAAGATATTGTACTTTAGATGAAAAAATTGAAATTCTATGGACAACGTCGAGATTAAAAAATGCATTTTTTTTCAAAATTGTCCTATTTTCCAATATAAGGTAAGTTTTTGGGGTTAAAGACGGTTGTTGTGGGGTCATTTTGTACCTCGTTTGAAAGGTCTTTAAAGTATCTTTAAAGTATCTAATCAATTTATTAGCAAAACATGACCAAAAATCATCCATTTTGAATCCACCATTTTGAATTTTTAAAAGCTACCTTGTACCAATTTTGATTAAAATCAGACAAACGTAAGTGTTTTCCCCTCTCCACTCCCCTCGTGGAAAGGGAAGGGCTGCCTTATAATACCATATTTATGATTGTATTGTCACCGGAACTATAAATGCATGTCAAATTTGAAGGCAATCGGATGTGTATAAGTCAGTTAAAATTGGTTAGCAAAGCATGACCAAAAATCGTCCATCTTGAATCCGCCATATTCAATTTTTAAAATCTGATTAGAAATCTGTCATCGCCATCCCCGAATGTCCCCACATACCAAATTTCAACAAAATCGGGCGTACTTCAACTGTACCCCCCTCCATCCCCTTCGAGTGGGGAGAGCTATCAAGTTCATCACACTATAAATTTGAAGCCGATCGGATATATGTAAGTTGGTCAAAATTTTGTGTCCCATAAGTCTAAAATCCAGTTAAAGTTGTTACTCGCCTGCTGCTCGTACGCGAACTCGCATCAACCTTGCACTCGTCATTTATGAGGAGGGAGGCATTTGGAAACTATCCTGCAAATTTCGTCAAAATCGGACCATTGGTTGCAGAGATAAACGCGTTTAAAATATTTATTCTTGATTTATTTGGTCCACTGTAATATTTACAAATCTGAATCTGAATCCAAATCCAACTTCAACGACGTCATCAGAAGGTCAATCAAATTCATATCAAAGAATCCCGCACGGATAACATGGGTTTATGGCCTACCGTGAATTTTTTGATACTTTGAAGATATTGTACTTTATATGAAAAAATTGAAATTCTATGAGGATCGCATGTCTGTGATAGGAGATATGAGCTATGAAAGAACGTATGTCTACTAAAAACCTACAGAGAATTTTTCTCGTAACTTGAAAGGTACTTCGCAGATTTTCGTGATATGGGTGTCATTTGAAAGGTACTTAAATACTGCACAGGCGTAACCAGGATTATAATTTAAGGGGGCTTTAGTATTTGGGAAAGTTAATTTTAAAAAAATACGTAAATGAGACTAAAACGTTTTTTTGTTTTATTTTCTCTAGTGGTTTTTCTTATGGACTAGTCGTATTTAAAAGGTAATTTAAGCGCGTAGGCAGAATATAAATTGAGGGGGGACATGAGCCTGAAAAAGTCAGTAAATAAGAAAAATGTTAAAAATCACCTCTATTTTTTTTGCATTAATATTTTGTATCTCATATAATCAATGAATGAGTACTCTTTAAAGATATAGGCAGTGGCGTATGCGGGAGTGGGTTTTTTTGCCCCCTAGATCTAATGAATATTGAATCCTAAAGATTAAACTCTCCCAAAAATCAAAAATAAATTGTCATCTGAAACTATGTTGTTACTTAAGTCCCCCAAAAACTTTAAGTCCCCCCAAAAACTTTAAGCCCCCCCCCTAGAAACAAAATGTCTGCATATGCCACTGAGTATGGGCCAAGTTTTGGTATTGGGTTGGGTTTGGTGGGAATAAATCAGAAAAATGAAAAAAATCGGATTTAAAACATTGTTTTAGTCGCTTTTCTTCAAATATTTTCGTGTTGATTGTTTTAATTTTATAATTTTACCTAGATTCTTTATCAGAGAAAATCAGTAGCGTAGTAATTTCTTATATCAGAAACAACAAAAACTTAGTGAGTAATTTAATTTTCAAACAAAGCTTATAAACTGATACTTCTTTAATATCATACTATGCATATTTATTTTTAATAAAACAAAGTTTTTTGCTTTCTCGATGTGCGGTAGCTGTCTAAAACAAAAAACAATTTTCAATGTCAAAAATGCATCATGACCTACTCCTAATTGTTTTTCAAAGCAAAGTCAAAGCCCACTTAGTTTAAACTTACCTAAACCTCTTGTATAAATCTCAATCCATTTGAATAAGATTAATATTATTACATTTTGTATTAATTTATATGAACCTCTCCAGGTATTTATGACTTTGCTAAGATAGAATTTTAGATACACACCTGTAGCGTATTTGATTACCTTTAAAATGAGGCCAAACTTGCGGAAAACTACCAGGGAAAACGGGATAAAATAAAGTTTTACTCTGATTTTACATTTTTTTTAAAAACAAATTGGCGTGGTTTTAACCTTCTCTCTTCTCATTTGATTACCGTCACTTTTTTGAGTCCTGTAGGCACTATTAACTTAATCGGACTGGTCATCAACTACTTTCGTAGTCTACCGACTTAGGGAGTGTGTATCTACGTCCGCCTCCACGTGATATCCGATCCCATCCGGCCTGGATACCGGCGTTAATAGAGGGATACCTTTTTACACTTATTTTTCCTGGGTTCCCCCCTTATCCTGCTCATCAAACCGGTCTGATGAGCACCCCCTAGGAAGGCAGTTTTATTTTCCTAGAAGGATTTAATTTAGCCTAAAACCACTTCAAAACTCTTAAAAACTGATCAAGTCTTGATGAGATTTTAAGAGATTTTATTGGTTTGAAGAGACTTGATCCGGCCAAAATGTATGCCACATGAAAACTGACAAATTCTCATGAGAATCATTTTCAAATAATTTCTATTGAATTAACTATTGAAAAACCCACAAGTTGTCAAAAGATCCTAAAGACAATAAAATTTCATGTTTAGATGTTTTACAAGATTTCATTATGTTACACCAACAAGTAAGATTTTGATGAGATTTTACAAGATTTCACAAGTATAAAAGAAGTTTTTAAAAGATTTTACAAAATTTCATGAGAAACAGGGCAACGGGATGTGAAGATTTGACAAGATTATATAAGTATTAAAGTGTAGAATATAGACTTGCAAGCACAACCATGCAGATTTGACAAGCAAGATGAGAATTTAAAATATTTTATGAGTACCTATAAAAATAAATTAAAAAGAATATATTATAAAGATTTATAATTAAGCAAATTTTAATATATCAAGAGATTTTTGGAGATTTTGTAAGTTTATATCAGACACAGATTTCATGAGGTTTAGCAAGCAAAAACATCAACTTATCAAAACCAGTGAAATCTTATCAACTTGTTTCTCTTAAAATGGTTAAAAACATGTGGATTTTCTCATGTAATCTCGTGAAATCTGATGGAGGTTGGGTGTTTTAAAAAACTGCTGAAAACATAGGCAATATATATCTGTTAAAATCTGCTTAAAACTTAACAAAGCCAGTGGAAGCAGAGCCTTTAAGATGATGGTGAAATCTTATCAACTCCTATCGTAAATTATTTTAAAAACTTTTTAAAACTCTTAAAAGCGGTTGACAGTCCTTGTACAAAACTCATGATGTTTGACGAGTTTTGAATCTCTTTCCAACATGAGATTTCACCCGAAAGTGGTGTTTCATAAACCGCATGAAATACCGACCAGAACTAGTTTTTTTTTACGAGTTTTGACGCAGTATTTTTGTCAGGGTACATACCAAACGTAGGAAGCTCCATTTGTTTGGATACTAAGATGCCGGAGTTTTGGTCATAGAAAGATCGGTTATATAGGGTGGACCACAGAAAATCGGACTGTTTTGTTTTAACTACCAATTTTTTACTTTCGTCGGATTTTCGGATTTTAACGTCAAAAAAAGTTTTGGAAAGGTAATGAAATAGACTTTTTTAAAATATGTCAAAAAATAACATATATCAAAAATTTACAATGACGGATGTCCATGCATGCATCTTAAAAATCCGTTGGATTTTTTTTGAGACACATTTTGTATATATTTTTTTGCAAATACAAAAATCTTATATCTATTGTCTGTAAACCGATGTATAACTTGATAAATTTTATTTAGAAATAAAAAAAACTATAGATAACCGGATTTCGTTATCTTTTCGCCAATTTTGTTGACAAGGACACTTTACAGATGTAAATTGGCGAAAAGATAATGAAATCCGGTTAACTAAATTTATTATGAGTTTTTATTTTGTGCAATAACTTGGTACGAAAAAACCCATAGTTTTTTTTTATTTCTTGATAGAATTTATCAAATGATACATCGGTTTACAGACAATAGATAAAAGCTTTTTGGAGTAGCAAAAAAAAATATACAAAGTATCTCAAAAAAAAAATAAATGTCATTTTTCGGCGTATTGCAAAAAGTCTATTTCATACCTTCGAAAACTTTTTTTTGTGGGTTAAAATCCGACAAAAAATAAAAAGTTGGCAGTTAAAAAAAAACAGTCCGGTTTTTTGTGGTCCGCCCTATATTTACATATTAACAAAGAGGTTACAAAGGGAATAAGTAACACACCGATGGCAGCCAATGGAAGTGTAATAGCGTAACATCCCAATTTTAAATATTGCATAAACAGGTCAAAAACAATTTTTTCTGAAAATTGCGTGAAAAATGGTTTTGCGGCTTAGGATAGACGACACACAGACAGATGTCATAACGAGAGCTAATTAATTTAGATCGACATATCATAATTCCGACGTTACCAAATTTTTTCGAACAAAAATAATTTCTTTTGCCAGAACTATACGCGAGCAATAGGGGCAATAATAACTCGATCCTTCATTAAATTCTGTCTGGTACTATGTCCTGTCCATCCATTGATGATATACAGTGCGGACGTAAAAAGTCTCCCCCCTCTTGAACGAATTGAGGTATTGACCTCAAATAAAAACCATGTTTAATGATAACACTTTTGCTACCTTTTGACGTATTTTTTATAAGCTTCATATTGACGTAAGTCTATAAGGTCACTAACTACTTTAAAATTTTAAATACAAAGGGGGTCTAGTGATACCTTGTTTCAAAGTTATTTTAATTCTCTATTTAATTTTTTTTTTAAATCGGTTTACAACTGACAGAGCTATGAGTTTTGTTCGGCTATAGTTTACGCAATTTTACCACTTCTTGATATATTTTAGATTATTCTCATGATAACTTAAGACTATAAGGTCATTAACTAATTTAAAATTTTAAATAGAAAGGGGGTCGAGTGATACCTTGTTTAAAATGTATTTTAATTCCCTATTGAATTTTTTTTTTTTAAATCGGTGTATTACTTACAGAGTTATGAACATTTGTAACTATAGTTTGCGCACCTCTCCTCTTACTTTTGAACAAATTCAGTTGACTTCACATAAATTTTTTAAGGTATAACCATAGGGTCACTAGCAACTTAAAGTTTTTATTATTGGTGAGTTATACTATACGTAATACGTAAACTATAGTAAAAAAACTCATAACTCTGTAAGTCGTAAACCGATTTCTAAAACATAGGGAATAGGGAATTAAATACCTTTTGAACAAGGTATCACTCGACCCCCCTTTCTATTTAAAATTTTAAAGTAGTTAGTGACCTTATAGACTTACGTCAATATGACGCTTATAAAAAATACGTCAGAAAGTGATAAAATTGTTATCATTACGCATGTTTTTTATTTGAAGTCGATATCTCAATTCGTTCAAAAGTATAGTGTATAGTCGAAAAAACTTATAACTCTGTAAGTCGTTAACCGACCTTTAAAAAAATTAAAACTTTAAATAGGGAATTAAAATACCTTTTAAACAAGGTATCACTCGACCCCCCTTTCTTTTTAGAATTTTAAAGTAGTTAGTGACCTTATAGACCTACGTCAAATGACGCTTATAAAAATACGTCAAAAAGTAGCAAAAGTGTTATCATTAAACATGGTTTTTATTTGAAGTCGATCCCTCAATCCGTTTAGGAGTTAGCAAGGGGGGGGAGGACTTTTTACGTCCGCATTGTATATTCTGAACAGAATTCAAGATTTAGTCATTGGGATAATTTACATGTTCCTGGCACTGTGATTTTTTTGAAGATAATAAAAAAGAAAATGCATCGGTACAGTTAAAGTTATTTTTATGGAGAGTTCTTTAAAGCTGCACAGTGGCGTACCTAGAAATTTTTCTCGAGGGAGGGGGCCAGAACCCAATTGTTTCTCAAAAAAATGTTGAATTTAATTGAAGTATAATGTAGTAATACTTTTATATATTTAGTCTCTTTTTACTAAAAGTTAATAGTACAAAAAAATCAAAGTAAAATTCTTCGCTTTGTTTTTGAAACTTTGTAAAAAAACTTCTTCTACAGTTACAGCAATAACCTAGTTTACATACAGAACTGCTAAACCATTTAATCTGTCTTGTCGGTTAGTGTTTCGCAAATATGATTTTAAATATTTTAAATTTTAAAATAAAGGCTTAGATGTGGCAGTCGTAATTGATAAATTGCGGGTGGTCATCAGCTGCAAACAGTAGGTGTACAAATCGTTAACGATACTTTAACAATACCTGACAATACTGGACAATACTGGAGACAATACTGGACAATACTGGAGACAATACTGAACAATACTGGCCGCTACTAGACAATACTGGACAATACTAGACAATACTGGATAATACTAGACAATACTGGACAATACTAGACACTACTGGAGACAATACTGGACAACACTGGACACTACTAGACAATACTGGACAATACTAGACAATATTGGATAATTCTAGACAATACTGAAAAATACTAGACAATACTTAACAATACTGGACAATACTTAACAATCCCGCAGCAGACTGCCAGACCAGTGGTGTAGGCGGCGGATTAGGGGCAGGCTCGGGATAAGGCAGAAAGGACCCTGAGAGGCCTACTTGCCAGGCTTTACGCCGCCCCTTCTCTACTACTACTAACAATCCCGGACAAAACTTGATAATATTTCAGTTCTTGACAGTAGTACATTTTTTTTATTGTGGAATAAGTTATATAAAATAGGTACGTTTAATGATATTAATTTAACTACCGACCACAAAAGGACTAACAGCTTTTATTATATATAATCAAAGGTTGAAGGCAGTGGAATATTAATAGTAATTATATATAATTTTTTAAGTTTTCATTAAATAAAATATACAATAAAAAAGTGGACCATTGGACATTCATAGAATGTATTCTGGACATGCCGAATGTTTCAAGAATATTCACGCAATGCTATGTGGGAAACCTGTCACCCTATATAAACCTCAAACATACAAGATCAGTTTTTATTTATTTTTTTTAAATTAAATTTCAGGTACTATATTCCTCTGATCATAACCTTTTGCTTTGTGATACCCAGTCTTATCCCATGGTATTTCTGGAACGAGGACGGATGGGTATCATTTGTGTTCGCTGTAGCCAAGTACACTGTCGGTCTAAATGGTACATGGTTGGTGAATAGTGCGGCTCATATCTATGGAATGAGGCCGTTTGAGAAGTAAGTAAAAAATCAATCGTAGCGAATTATATAGGGGTGATGGTAAAAACCAATAGACGAGACTGAATGTTTTAGCATTTTTTAAATCTACATGGTTGATTTTTTATCATAATTATAATTTTGAATCTGTAATTAGCATTATTAGTGAAAGGTAGGAACGTATTATTAAAAACATAAAGATTTGTCTGACTATTCCCTCAGAAAATATTGACCAATAAAATCAATGCGGCTGGCAGATTTTACAAATAGAAATCGAATTACAGGGATAATTTACACTATTGGAAATTATTGGTAATTTGCACTAGTGCAACTAGTGCAAAAATTTTGCTTATTACTGTCAGGTAGAGTATTCTTTATGGTTACTGAACCAAACAGCTCAGTGAAAGGCAAACTGTAAAGATTACGAATATAAAATATGGAAAATAGTCGGAAAAATATTCCTCGTGCATAGAAAATTATAATAATTTTTACCTCAGCACTCGAGCGCATTCGCATGAACATATCAAAATTGTCAAAATAATTACACACCTTTTCAAAAAAAAGTTCCTGCCATCAGCAGAAAAACAAAAAGACGTACAAAAATTTTGATATTAAGATAAAAAAGAATCTCACAATGACATGTATTTGATTTCTAAATTCTAACCCTTCAGATAAATTATTTCATTTAAAGTCCCTATCTTGAAGAGAAAAACATATGACCAGATCGAATTACGAATTAAAATGTCTTGGAATTTAAAAAAAACCTTAAAAACTCATCTTTAAAATGATTTTACCGGATTTACGTTATTACGCATCAACATTATATCTACAGCTGTTTTATTGTATCATGGTATCAATTTAATTTAAATATATATATATATATATATATATATATTATATAAAAAAAACTGTTCCTATAGTTCAGAAAAGTATTTTATGATTATGGAAATTTCATTGTTTCTATATGTGAATTTATGTTATAGTCCTTTTAATCGCGAAAGTACCTTTACTTAACTTTACTGAGTTGTATATTACCACAAAGGAATTACCTAGGTAATTCCTTTGTGATATTACTAAGCTATTACTTAATTTACATTTTTGTTTCTTTTTTTGTTAGTTATTATGAATTGACTTGTGCTATGTCATATTATTTGATAGGATAATAATTTATAGAAATATGTTATTAATGTGAAATTATTTTAGGTGTTTTTTTTAAATGATTCCCTGTAATGGGTTAGCATACTTTATTTCTATACTATCTTGAAATTCTTAATGGGGGCTTCCAACCAAACGATATAGATTACAAAAATCCATCAGGAATTAAAATTTTTGCCTGCCTGTTTTTCTGTCCGTTTCTTCTAGCATAACGCAAAAACTAATGGACTGATTTTGATGAGGCTTTCACTGCTGCATTCCTTGGACTCCTGGGGAGTATCATCAAAATCGGCATACGGGAACAAAAGTTATGACCATTTAAAGTAAGAAAAACGGGGAGAAACGGGTTGAACCGCAGCTGTGAAGTCTACACAGCTAGTTAATTGCTATGTTTTCATGGATATTGAATTCGTTTTCAATATGTTTTGAAAACTTTTTTTTCATGAGTTTTCATGACAGGTTTTCAAATGGATTTGAAAACGGTTTTCAAAGTTTTGAGTTTTAGTTCTTTTTAAAAAAAAAATGTATTTTATTCAAAAGATGATATTGGCCCTTGCCACACATTTTTTTTAATTTTAATTACTACTACATAGCACATACACTTTCGAGCCAAATATTTCTTTTATTTTCCATAATTAATTTTTTTAAAGTCTTTAAAAAAAACAAATCTTTAGTTATTTAAGTAAGGTTATGTTATTAATCTTCTTTTTTCTATACACTCCAACAAATTTTAGAATGCCGGTTCCACAGTTTCACTTCCATTTCTCTCTCTTGATTTGAATACTGGAAAAACAGGCGTTTTCATGGACGGTATCGGATTGAAATCGTTTTCAGAACGAACTCAATTCCCATGAAAACGTAGTAAATCATATACGACGTAATCTTAACACGCAGGCATTAAAATAACTCACTTAAAAATTATTTAAGCGAATTCCATTTATAGTCTTGTGACACATTTTGTTTGGCTTCTTATATCATTTCTTTTTCTTGCTTTTCTTTAGTTTTGTAAAATTTTGAAAAAAATTATGTCAAACCTGCGAAACGTGTGGATAATATATCACATTTTTACGGCAATAGGTACGTCACTAGACCGGAAAATTGGTCTTTACAGGTCGACGCAGAAATTTACAGGGCGAGCCGCAGGCTAGTTCTGTAAACCTGAGAAGACCTGTAAACATACTTTCCGGTCGTGTATCATACGTACTTCTTTTTCAACCAACCGCCTATTTTATAACTAGTAGTGATTACATTTTTTTTAAATTTCAAAATAAAAAAATTAATTTAAAAAATAACAATATATTTTTTTTTATTATTTTTTTTTTAAATAAAAAAAAATATTTAAAAAAAAAACAAAAAAAAATATCGATAAAAATAAAAAATAATAAAAAAAAGAAAACTGTCAATGCAAGTCATAGCCAACTTGACTAAAAATGGGACTGAAAAATAAAACAGACCGGAAAATGATAAATTTCCGGTCTTTTCTTCCTTTTCCGGTCTACGTTTTTTTTTTTCGGTCCCATCTTTGTACTCATCTATGTAAAATTCCACTTTCCTCACAAAAAATTGTACGGAAAGTGTGTACTTTCCCGTCTGTTGAATTCTTTTTAAACTTTAATCGACTGCAACCCATTTTTTTGTTAGTTTTCTAAGATATCTGTAAAACAACGCACAACGCATTCACAGATTTTTTAAAATCTAATCAATTTCTATTGGCTCAGGAATTTTTCTTTCTATTGTATGTACTTCATATTTGTATCATTCATTGATTGATATTCCAAAAATCCATTAAAGTTTAAAGGGATTAAAAAAAAACGCCTCGCTATGAGAATTTTCTTATGTAAGAAGATGTCCTATAAACATAAAGAAGAAAATTATGTATCAATTGACATATCCACTTGTGCAGCTTAGAGCCAAGCCACACTCCCCCTTTTAAGTGCGAATAACTCCGTTATTCATTACGTAAAAAAAATTCAGAAGGGACCTAAATTAGTACATAATTTTTACAAATTGAGTTTCATTGTGGGGGTGTAGCTTGACTGAGCTAATACAAAGTATCATCGGTGAGGTAACCATACATTCTTTAGGCTTGGGCCCGAGGAATTTTACTAGGAATTTTGTGATATCTGCTGTCTTAGATTACCAACCCATATCTATTAGGAAGAATTTGAATAAAAAATGCGCTTCTTCCAATTACTTAATCTAAAAAACTGTTAATCAAATTTGTATCAAATTTTGTACGTTGAAAGTTTTATCCCCAAACCATTTCACGGATTTTGCATAATTTTAAGTTTTTTACATAATTTTACGTATCCTTAAAATGTTTAATTCACGATAAAAATTATCGATTATTTTAAAAAACTAAATAAAAACAAGATATATTATTTTTTTAAAAAAAACCACGCGAATGGTCTGTGGGGGATACCAGAAGCCTCTGCTGTGCAAAATTTTTGATGTGCGGTTTATCTGTTTAAGTAAAAGAATTATTTTTAGGATTCAAATTCACTCTTAAGCATGGACTTTTAAATTTCCAGCATTACCCATGATGTAATTTCAGCTATATCCATTTCACTGCATTCTTTATTTTAGAAATATTCTGCCAACAGAAAACTGGTTTGTTTCCGCCCTAGCTTTTGGAGAGGGATGGCATAATTACCACCACATTTTTCCATGGGATTACAAAGCAGCCGAATTGGGAAATTACAGATTGAATTTTACCACATGCTTTCTGGATTTCATGGCCAAAATTGGGTAAGTTTAGTTTCATTAATTCATGTAAGAAGCAAGGCAGTAGAAATTACCTACAGCCTACCCACATAGCAAAATAATGTCCACTGTATATACTATGTATATACTTTTATGGATATGGATGTCCCTCATGGATATTGTATGGATATGATTTTGTGATTCAAAACAATTCCAGATGGCCACAAGATGGACATCCGTGGTATATTTTCGTATATTCACTGCAATTCCACATTAACATAAGCACTGCATATCCACCGAATATACATTCGTCATCCACTAAAGTGCGATTATGGAATTACCTATGGATATCCTTTTTCAATTTGGTATCCACTGTATATTCCAAATTAAAGCCCATTTTTCATATAATTTGCTGGATATGCAGTGGAAATACTACTATATATTTATTGGATAGATATTATTTACATATCTAGTGGATATTCAAAATTGTGACCTGTTTTGCACATACCTCGCTGCAAAAGCAATGGACATTCGGCTCTGTATATTTATTGGGAGAATACATTTACATATCCAATGTATATTCAAAATTAAAGCCCATTTTTCATATACTTTGCTGGATATGCACTGGAAATACGTCTATATATATTTATTGGAGGGATATTATTTACATATCCAGTGGATATTCAAAATTAAGACTTGGGTTGCATATTCCTGATTAGATATAATATATACATACGTCTATGATGTATATCCATAAAATTTATATATATAATATAATAATCAAAATCTTCGGCCATTTTAGTTGAACACATATGAATATGCAGTGAATATAAAAAAACATACATATAAGTAATATCCATTACAAAAAATATATACGTTCATGGATATCAAATACATATCCAGGGGCTATCCATATTCATGACTTTCTATGTGGGAACCAAAAAAAATACTCGGAAATTTAGCATTAAAGAATACCACTTCCGTAGAAATAATGCATAAAGGCGCATTTACACAGACAAACTTTCCTTTGATGTTGAAATGCCGACAAACATTTACACGAGCCCCTTGAGCAAAATGTTCAAAGAAATGTTCGAGCAAAATCTCGTACAAAATAATACGTAAATTTTGGAGAGAATGTTGAGCAAAATTTGTTTGAAGAATTGGGGGTATAAAAATTTCTTTACAAATTTAAATTTTATAGTTTTATGGGAATTGAACTTAACTGAAAATAGAAAGACTAAGTTTTAAAACAAGGTATTTTAATTAAGTGCTTTCCGACGGAAAAACGATATGATGTCGAAATTCACGTTTTACCTCATAAGCAACTTCGATTGATCTGATTTTTATAGAGGATATGCCAGTATACTTGTAACTTTTTTAGGGATGTAAAAAAAAACGAAAATAAAAAAATATTAATTGGCACTTATTTATTGCTGTTGCCTGTAAAATGTAATGATAAAAATTTACGTTTAAAAGAATATCTCTTTATTTTACTTCCTAGTTTAAAACACAATACAATAATAATTAAGTCCAATTAAAAAACCTATATACATTTTATTAAATCTCAAATATATGAACAAAAGCACGTTCGGTCTAAATAATACCCGTTTATTACCCACTTTTACAACCCTACGATCCCAGACCCTTGTCTAAAAAAATATAATTTAGCAGTAATAGACTAGATTTCTGAATCGGATGTTGCTCCTTTGCATATTGTTTGTTCAGTGTCAGTAATCGACCTTGATTATTACATTAAATTGACAGTAAATATCTATCTTCAGCATTTTCATGAACCTTTTGCTTTTTTAAGCAACCGTTGGGGCCTTAAACTAATTAGGTAAATCTGGTGTGAGGATGAAAAAAAAACAATCAAAGCTAAGGGTAAAGTAAAGTTACAAAAATATGTTTTAAAAAAAATCCTTTCCTTACCCCATAGTCGTGAGGCGCGGATTTTGAGTTTTTTGGAAAAGAAAAATTTTCCTGGGTTATTTTTTGAATTTAGGAAAAAATCTTGGAAATAAAAAAAACTCGCAAGAAAATCCCAAAAAAACCCTCGGGCAAAAAAATCCGGGAAAAACCGTAAGAAAAAAATATTATAAGTAACCCTAATCCATGTGACAAAAATGATAGCCAAGAATAATGTTTCGCTTGTCGTCGGCTTTTTTTCACAAAAATTTAAAATAAAAGTTGGTGTTCCATTTTTTTAAAGAATTGAGATCACTGATCACTGATGTGAAATTTTATTTATTCTCATCTTTAAAAATATGTTTCCAAAACAGATATCAATAATTTGCTCAAAAATTTACCCGAACAAAATGTTCAAAGAAAAGCTCACAAAAATGTTCACGCAAAAAATTTTTGATCTTTTGCACGAGCTTTCTTTTGAGCATGTTCGTCTGTGTAATTGCGCCTTAAAAAAGGGCAAAAATTATGCACCAGACATTGTTTAATTCTGTGGGACTAGATGGAGCAATCTTTTAAAAATGTAGATGGATCTTTTGATAAGTTGTTTATGTGTCAATGATCCCAGGTAAGAGGAAACAGTGTTAAATTTGTAGATAGACAGTGGCGTAGCCAGAAATCGACTCTGGAAGGGGGTTTCATCATTTAATAAAAATCAAATTTTTTAAAATTGTGTAGATGCCTATTGCTTGAGCTCTTGAACTGAAGGGAGGGGAGAGGGGCATTTTAATAGGTGTTGAGTTAGTGTATATGAAACAAAAATACTTATTTTTAAAAGCAAGTCTCATCTAGTCTCATTTGCAGATTTTGAAAATTACAATAAACTGCTATTTTTACGCGTTTAAAATATTGTTGACAAAAAAACTGCTTAAAATTAAAGAAAATTGTAACAATATTTAATATTGGTATAGCGCCGCAGTCAAAAAATTCTATAAAAATTTTGATCTCTAAGGTTTTTTGTAAAATGATTTTAGAAAAGTCGGGTGGGTTGCGGTGGTACATATAGGTACATATAAAAATTATACTAAGAATGCCATTTGTTACACGTTTTGAATGCTGGTGAGAAAAATTGTTGTTAAAATTAATGACGCCGTAGCACCGCCGCGCGCCGGTAAATTTTTTAAAATTCAAGATATCACACCAAACACATGTCACAAACTGGAGTCAAGGGTCAAAAAAGGGGCCCTTAATCATGATTAATTTATTGTAGAATGGGTTGGACCTCCTGGGAGGGGTTAACCACCAAACCGCCGCCTCACCCTGGCTACGCCACTGAGATAGATAGATTTATGACCAGAAGTATTAATGCATTAATAATTATTATACATTGGACGTCGTATTTAATACCCTAAAATATTTCACCTTTTTACTAAACTACTGTACGTAAACATTTTTTGTCATATTTTTTTTACAGTACAATCAGTTTTATAAAATAAAATATATTATTGTTAGAAAGTAATTAGTGGGTAAAATTAACAGTTTAAAATAAAGGAAAACAAATTAGGCCTCTTATAAATTTACAGAAAAGGGATTTTAGGTTTTTAAAGGCGTAGTAGACTTCAAAGATCACCTCACTACTAACAAAAATTAATCGAACAGCCAGTCAAAACTCGACGTCCTCGATAGCTCAGTTGTTATCCTGGTCCTAGTCATCAAATAGTAATGGATAGTATATACTCAGGCACTAGACTAAATCGATCGTTATAAAATTTTGAAGTTTTACCACCCCCCCCCCATCTTACGCCGTTAAGATAGATCGATTTACTTAACGCAAACTTATTTTTCCAGATGGGCCACCGAATTGAAAACCGCGTCTACAGATATTATAAGAAAAAGAGTCTTAAGAACCGGAGATGGAACCTACCAGAATTTAGACAGCATTATCAAAGAACTGGGTACCAATGAAAAGTACAGTCAACACGAACAACATGAAAATTTGTGGGGATGGGGAGACCAAGATATGAAAGAGGAAGAAAAAAAGATGGTCGAGTCCTTTAATAATATTAGGACGAATTCGTAGTGTTGAACAGTCCTGTGCCTCACTAGTAGGTGCACTTTATACCAGGGCCCTTATCAGGGTTCCCAGAAAAATCTCAATCATTGTTTCCAGGTGTTTTCCAGGACATTTTCCAAAAAATTTCAGGGCAATTTTTCCGAACTTAACACGTTGATGGTCCCATATATATATGTATATATTATATGATACTTATAAATGGCTTAAATAATTTTGAGCGTGGGATGCCTGACTTTAGTGGACGTTTGACTAAATGTTGAATAATTGTTTTGTCTTGGTAAAAAATGTAAAAATGTCTAATATGATAAACAAAAAATTATTAACCAAGCTAAATGAACCAATAAAATCGGGTCGAAAAATACTAGTTTACCTAACTAGTGCGGAAAGTGACGCGTCAGCGGAGTTTTGGCCAGAAATCGGCGTGTTGGGCACAATTTTTTTTCTACGACCACTTGAATGTGCCGTCAAACAGTCAGGTGGACGTAAAGAAAAAAAGCCAATAATTAAAAATCCTAGTGCGGAAAAGTATGGGGGTAAATTCAAAAGTACAACTTTCCGCACGCAAATGAGTGGGGAAAGTGAGTACTTTCCACACACGAGTAGCAAAAATTCTTATGGGGACTGTCAACGTGTTAATACTACAAAAAACTACCTACGTGAAAATATTTCAAAATACAGGGACGGCCGCAGCTCTTGTTGAAAGGGGAGCGGTTTACTAAATGTTGGGTTAGGTTAGTAGGTCAAAAAAAAAACTAACACATTTAAAAGCTAGCACGTGCAGATTCCCGTATAATTTTCTTCTTCTTAAATGCGAAAACCTAGGAAAAATTATACTAAAACTGAAGATTTATTTAAAATTAAAAAATATTGTATCAATGATGCCAATTTTTTTATTAAAATTTAAGTAAGAAATTCTTATTTCGTTCAAGTTTCTCTCAAAAAACATAAAAAAATATGTGTTGCCTACTCCCCTATAACCTACCTACCTACTTAGCAAAATATACATTGAAATAAACTGATTCAGTCAACTAGTAGTGATTTGTACAAGGTGATCATTTATAAACTTTTTTGCTTTTGGACTTGGAAATATCATTTAAAAAGCAGTCAATACATTTTAAGGCACCGCTGTAAAATTTGATATTTATATTTTACGAGATATACGTAAATGATCGGTATTTTAAAACTAAACAGCTTGTATACCTTTATATTTTGAAAAGTTCCTGACTAAATTCTTTTTGGAAATGTCTTTAACTGTATCTTTAATAGTTTCTAAGATATCTAGCTTTTTATCATCGAACAAATTTTACTATTAGTTAGCTCCACGAATGTTCGGTCACCGTATTTTTTGCCAATGTCATCATTGCATGACATTTCAAATGTCAAAATCTACAATATCTTTTGATTTTGACATTAAAAAGACAGTGCCACACCTAAAAAATTCTTTTTTTTTAACTAATAGTAAAATGTCTACGGTTATAAAAAGCTAAATATATTATATATAAAAGCCCATCATTTTTGTATATTTCGCAAAAATATAAATGTCAAATTTGACAGGAGTGTCTTAAAATGTAGGAATATTTTCCTCTTACTACTTGCTGTTTAAATTATTTTCCTAGGTACAGGTCCAATAAAAACAAATTCCCAACAGAAAGTTTATAAATGATACATTGATTGATTCTCGTGGAAACATAAATAAAATCTTCGTTAATTACCACCCTTAAAGATTGATCATCGTATAAATAAGTTTTATATTCTCATTTATATTAAAGAATAATATTTTGCCTCTTCATCCGCCCATTTTTTAACCTGAAAATCTAAAAAAACTATTTTTTTTGTGAAGCCTCAGGTGAACTCCAGGCCTGGAATTTGGTTTTGTGGAATTCCGGGATTTCCAGGACATGTGGGAACTCTGCTTATTCTTTATTTGGTAGAAAATTCGATAGAAAGTGGAGTGCTCGTAGATTTCCACCAATCGAAAAGCTAGAAACTGTCACCACTGTCGCGAAAACCAATAAACACGACCCGACTCACCACCTTTCGATTGAAACATTTCTACGAGTACAAAACAGTAAAGTGATTCTGATCGAACGACGCTACAGACGAGTCTGTTGGATCGTGTTTGATTGGCTTTAAGAGAACTTGTGACAGCACCTAGCTTTGCAATTCGCAATCAAATCAACAATAAGGGCCCAGACCAATTATTAACAAGATTTTATTTTTATCGCTCAAATTTTATAAAACCTTTTTAACACTTTCTGAAAAAGGTTTTGTTATTTTTAGAAAGTTTTTTAAGAATATTTAATTGTTCGTCTAAGAGATTATCTTTAATGTATAATAATTTATGTATTTTAGGTTTTATGTGATATTTAGCACTATAATATTTACTATTATAGTATAAGTAGTCTTATATTTATGTAAAAAATGTATTTTTGAATACAGATTTGACTATAGACACTACTGTTAGTAAAATAAAACAAAAACAAGCTGTAAAATTATTTCTGTTGCAATAATTATAATTATTTATGTAAATTACTGTTGTATTTTTTGCGATAAACAATTAAATACCTTTCTCCTTGAAAGTGTTTATTTATGTAAGTCACGTAAGTTACGTTTAATAAGATTAGCTAAGGTCACTTTTATTAGGTAGGACCATTACTCATTTAAAAGCTGGGTACAGGGGTTCTATTTAATTTAATAGTTATGCGACTTTTTTAAAGACTATATTGTTTGTAAAATGCATAATATCAGAAAAATGGAGGAGTAACATTTATAATAGATGAAAATGTTGATTATCTCGTTAAAAAATTCGGAAGAAAATTCCAAGCAGAATTTTAAAAAAAAACAAAAATATTTGAACGCATCAGGGGCGGAGACAAAGATGGGGAGGATCAAACGTCTCTCATTATCATAAAAACGTTAAACTTCCAACACAGTGTAAAATTATCCAATTCTTTTGTAAATGATAAAAGCTACAGATTCATTCAAAAATGTAATCAAATCTCAATAAAGTGGTAACAAAAGTCGCATCTTATGTTTGAAAACTTAAAAACAAATAAATCGTACTAAATATAATAAAATTGTTATCAAGTTTGTAAACAAAAAGTTTAAAAAATACCCAGTCTTATGTTGAATTTTTTTCCTACAAGCGTGCGGAAAATTTACTTTTTTTTACAATTTTTCGTTTTGAAAGTTGTACTTTTTCGCACGATTTTATTTTTCCGGACGGTTTTTACTCTTCCGCACGATTTTTAATGTAACGCACGATTTTCACTTCAAAGGACAATATTTTAATTCTAAAAAGTTACTTTTCCGTACCATTTTTGTATTGTTAAAAATGAAGATATTTAGGACTAATTAAATAAATTATGTAACTATTTTGTCTGATGTGTCATTTTGTAGTAGTGTAGTAAATAGTGCGGTCTTTCAAAAGCGTTGGTTTAAATAACGAGCGCAGCGAGGTATTTAAAAACGCGAGTAAAAAAAGCACAGTTTAGCCGCGAGTTGTTAACACTATTTTTTACCTTTATCAAAAAATCGATAAAAAACAGAAAATACTTTTAAAAATCTCGAACCGTCTCGCAACACACCATCTTTACACTATAAATCAAGGCGGCTGGTAAATTAAATAACAATGGTTTCCATAGCTATGTAACTCTTTACTCGGTAACATTCATTGTTGCGCCTTTTAATCTTTGACATTTTGATATTTTGACAATGTTTTTAATTAATTTTTTCGTAAATATTTCGTGAAAACTAGATTTTTTCAATATTACTATTTTCCGCTATTTCTGTTTAATTTTGGCACGCAATGCGTAAATAGTTATTTACTTAACAATTGCAGAACGTAATACTTTTCCACACGCGACGGCAGTTGCAAGAACGACGCGGAGCGGAGTTTGGGCAAGTTGTCAACAAGACACTCTTCGCACGTGTCAGGTACAATATTTTTCCTACTTGCGTAAAATAGTTATTTAAATTTTATTTAAAATATGCGTGTGGGAACGCAACTTCTCTCACGTGCAAAAATTGAACTTTTACGCCCGCTAGTAGGAAAAGAAAATATTAGCTTGGAAAAAAAAAATATTAGCTAGCTAAAATAGCGTTTTTTTACAAGCGTGGGCATAAAAAATGAGTGCTTAAAAAACACGAA
The DNA here is from genome assembly GCA_963921995.1 of Oxystoma pomonae. NCBI lineage: Eukaryota > Metazoa > Arthropoda > Insecta > Coleoptera > Brentidae > Oxystoma > Oxystoma pomonae. Next base: position 100,850,492 of record OY998165.1, read on the forward strand.
CAAAAAAGGCACAGTTTAGCCCTTTTTTTAAAAATACCTTTGCCAAATAATTCTAAAAAACTTAAAAATTATACACAAACCACATACTATGATTTGAACGAAATGTAAACTGATGAAACAGTCGGGTGCAACTTCTTGTTAGCAAAATATTAAGGATGGCTGATAGATGGCGCAAATGGGTAAAAAACTGGTGAATGGAAATTTTTGATAAATTCTTGTAGTGAAAAAAAATTGCGTATGTCCTATCATTCTACATCTTTAATATATTCCACAACATGATTTGTTTAACGATGCTCCTATTTAATTTTCTTTTGACCCTCGAAAAACAAACAAATGAGGATGGAAAATGTGTGCATGCATATTTTAAAATATAACTCATTTTTACGATTATTGTGTAAAAAAATTACTACTTGTTTGTCGGTATAAAATGTGAAGACGTGCCTAACTTTAAATTTATTTAACTAAGAAGTTTTCAGGAAAAATCTGGAACTGTGCCAATAGTTTTTCACCTTCTTGCTGTATTTTACTTTAAAATGGTGATCTTAACTAAAAAATTGCTATATTTGTGTCTTGTGATGATTCTCTATAAGCCTGTAAAAACCAAAGCAGATCCGCAAAATTTTGTAAGTAGTAAAATGACCTAGCTAGCATAGAACAAGCTAACACTGTGCAGGAAATTGCTAGTAGCTTTTTGCGGTCTTTCGTAGAAAAAAGCTTAGTTTGTACATTTCTCCAAATTTTGCAGACACGTTAGGTATTGTAGCCCCTAGTTTTAGCTTTTGATATATTAAGAAAACGAAAAAAACCCTTTCTGGGTCCTTCTTGAAAAAAGGTAACATTTCAAGTAGAGATTTAAAAAGAAAACAAATTACTGTTCTTTGAATTTTGGTAATGATTAAATGTTGCTGTAGTTGGTTGGACTAAAATGTGCTATATGGCCGCGATAACAATTTACTAGTTCTTGAGTTATTTTTGAGTTTGTGAATTCAACTGCTAACACAGGTGATAGCCAGCTAACACCAGTTATACCTATTGTACCAAAATCAGGAATCTATATGGCTGGGTTGTTCTTGAAAAATGGTAACATTTGCTGTAATAGTTTTTAAAAAAACAAAAAGTGATTTACCACTGTTTAAGTAAATATAATATGTTGCTATATATATAATATGCCCTTACTTGATTTCTTCTTTTCTCTATTTTGTCTATTTCCTTTTTCGTTTCTCGTGCTTTTGCCAAAGACTTTCTAGTTTTTGCCAATTTTTTTTCTAAAAATTATTGAGTTCTTTTAATGACAAACGAAAAATTTCACAGCTGTTATCAATAAAATATTCTGAAAGATCACAGTAATGACATATTTAGCAAAATGTCCAAATAACAAAAAAAAAAGTTACTAGTTTTGTATTTTAATGTTAGTAAAATGCCTACTTTTCATACTTAAATCACATTTTTGAAAGTAAATATCTTACCATTTACTCCTTATACTATATAGAAACACGTGTATTTATCTCGGCCAAAATGTGAATTCTGTTTTGAAACCCTCAAAATTTCACAAAAATGGAATTATGTAACACATTTCAGGTTACACTCCTAACTGTGTCTTCCGTGCTTCTCCATTTTCAGGTAAATGGGCCACTTTCTCACCATTCACTTAAGTCCTAAGTTACACTTATCTTAAGTTCGGTTGCAGGTGCTGTCAAAGTTCCACTTAAGTACCAAATTTTCACCCTTGGCTTAAGTGGTAAAATTTGAATACTTAAGTTTGACTTAAACTATTTTTTTCCGTTTTTGGTGTTTTTTGAAGTTTATTCGGGCTAGAATCGTCTTTTTTACTATAGAAGAAGTATTCGAAGACTCATGCCAAATAATTAGGAAAAAAAAATTGGAAAATGGACACATAACCTGTATAAAGGTTTTTGTTTACATATCTAGTGAAAATTTTGTATCTGAATTTTAGGCTGGGTTTATTCTATAGGAAATTGTTTTGCATTGCTACTGAAGGCAGTTTTTAGGAAATGGAGTTAGTACAGGACGACGAAGAGAACGACGAACTTTTTTTTGACATCAGTGGGATTATAATTTTAGGACAAGATTTCGTCTTACAAAAGAAAGCACGTTATTTGTGCTCCACTTGATCGAGGCTCAAATTGAGCACCCCTATGACTAGTGAGTACGAAAAACAATCACTCGAGGGGTTGGGCAGGGATCTTTATTAAGACCATTTTTCTTGATAGTCTATTTGCTTGATCTTCCTGACACTCTTAAAAACGACAACAGTATAGCAGTACAATATGCAGATGATAATGGTGTCATAACAAGATTGGAAAAAGGATAAGGTATTGCGGGCAGCTGGGCAGTGGTTTTCGGCAAATCGCTTGGCATTGAATATGACTAAGACTGTGATTGTCGACTTTTAAATTAGGGTAAGCCAACTCGTCAATCAAGAAAATAATGCAAAGTTCTTAGGAGTACTGTTGGATCCAAGTCTTTCTTGCGGTGTCCTCACATATGCTATGTTTTCATGGGTATTGAGTTCGTTTTCAAAACTCATTCTATCTTTTTCTTTTATATAGCGTGTTCTTGGTCTTGATAAAGAACACGCTATATAAAAGAAAAAGATACAATGAGTTTTGAAAACGAACTCAATACCCATGAAAACATAGCAATAATAAGTATGTGTAACAGGTTGGCAAAATCAGTGTATGCCCTACGAAAGATAGTATCAATTATAAATAGGGGAGCTGCAAGAACTGCCCACTTTGCAATTTTCCACTCAATAATGACATATGGCATTAAGCAGTCTAGTCAGCATCAATACAACACCAGAAATAAAGAAAACCTTGTCGTACCCAGATTTAGGGCTGAAAAGAATAATTAGATGGGAATACATTTATTTAACTCTTTACCTATTGAAGTCAGAAACAAGAGTCTTAGGAAGTTAAAAATATTTTTAATTTAATAGATACCTGTCCCTACAGTGTAAAGGAGATCTTGATGAAAAACATTTTAATCAAACGTAAATAATTTAGGCTTGTCTGTTTTTTTTTGGTTTTTCTGTAGCCTATATTAAGTGTGAATTTTATTTAAAATTTTAAGAATGAGTGTTTGTTAGCAATCTAATTTAAAAAAAAATGTTTATGTAGCATTTACCTATTTCTGTTTATTATTGTATATAATTTATTAAGTATAATTTCAGCTTATGACATGTCGGGTGATTTTTTAATTAAAAACTTTATCCCCAATTGTAACATTATTAAGCTAAGAAGAAATGGCTGTGCCCATTTATTGTAGGATGTTTATTATTGTTATAGGAAAACTTAATCAGCCTAACTTCTATAGACAAATTTAAATAATTTATGATGTAATGTTAATCAAAATGACGTATCGATAAAAATGTATATTTTTTATAACTAATAAATTGAATTGAATTGAATATTCATAAGGCAGATTCAGAGTTCCGTAAGGTAAGCGGTATGAGGTATATGATAAGATCCAAGGAAAATATGGATATAGCAAACACATGCTGGTCTGCTTACAGAACACTATGAATAGCAACATGCATTTGTTATATTTTATTTTTCTTGCGCCTTACCTCATACAGCTTGTTTGGAACTTAAGTTAAGTATAAGATAAGTAAAAGTTTGGCAAGCTGATTTTGGAACTTAAGAGATGTTACTACTTAAGTTAAAACTTAAGATAATCCAAAGTCAGAAAGTGGCCCAATAAGTTGGGCCAGATTTAAAAAAAAAAATCTGTGACTGCATGTGATCACACGAGTGACACCAAAATCAATTACACCTGTTTTTTTTTTTTTTGTTTTTTGATGAAGACAAAAAACTGATATCAAGGTATTTTTTTTAGGATTTAAGTTTTTATCTATCTAAATAATTATATAAATAAATTTTATGATCCTAAAGTGTTTTTTTGTTATATCTGAATCTATAATTAGCTTTGAAAATTACAGATCATACCACGTGACATGTTCATTAATGCTGGATAATGTTAGCCTTTGAGTACACTAACTATCCGCCTACTTTGTTTTTAAAACGATAAGTGCAGGTTATAATTTTACAAACCAATTACATGCAATGTTACCTTTTTTCAAGAACGACCCTTATATAAGTTTCACATTCTTGGGCGATACATTTAAGAAAACTTTTTTGAATTTTATAAATATTTATTATTGATCTTTTTTAGTTTGGAAGCTGGTTTTACGATTTATTTAGTGATTATTGCTACGACGATTCTGATGAAGATTCCACCGAAAGTACAACAAAAAACTCAACTATAGGTATTTGCCTAAACTTTTACCGTTGTTGGCAGTTGACAAAAATTCAATATACATATTTAGTTTACTAGCTTCTCAAAAATAAAACGAATTTAGGATGCGCGGAGAGCAAAGAAAGAATGGGAATATCCAGCTTTATCTTAATTTTTTTGAATCTCAAAAATGGTAGACAAAATTTTCTTTTAACTCATTTTGTGCCCAATCAAATCCTTATTTTTCCTTCATCTCTGGTATAGGGTGATCAGTTATAAGTCTCCTCCCTACCTAGATGAAGATAAACAAAGAGTGCTAGAAAGTTTAAATAAAAACTGGTTGAAAATTTTATTTTTTAAAACGTTTTTTGTAGGTTTTTCTTAAGTCATATACAGCAAATAATATTAGTAAAAAACAAGAATTCTTTAAACGATATTGCCCTTCGTTTAGCATCTAGGCAGGACAAATACTTATAACTGATCAGCCTATACCACTGTTTGAGCTTTCTATAATCTGGACTAAAAAAAAATAGGAAATTATTACAATGGGATATCATATATATTTTCAGGCGGAACCCAACAAATCAGCGGTAATTTCCAGGGCAGCATAAACGGAACCCTTTCTGGTCCAGGAATATCTGAGCCTGCGACGCCAGCAACTACGACTACACAATCAAATTCACCCTCTACAAGCACAACCACAGCTTCACCAGGTATGAATATTTAATTTATATCGCAAAATACTACGGCAGCGTAATATTTTAATTAAAAAATTGGTGCTAGAAAGCACGCATAGTCCACCATACAATCAATTATTTTATGTTAAAGGAAATGAAAATATCTCGAAAACTGTAGCTTTGAAAGGTTTGAACTTGATAATAAAATTTTTGGGTAATATTTACGAAAACCAAAATCTGAACACCGCATATCAATAGCTGCTTTACTTCTAAAGTTATGATTTTTAGTCCACCATACCAATATGGTATGGGGTACTATTAAAATCGTGAAATTTTGACAGTTGTTGCCTTTCTGTATACACAATAACTCAAGAACGCCTATATCGATTTTAACAAAATTTGGTACAAAAATCCTCTATCGGCTGGCCATGAACTGATTAAATTTTGGGTAGGGTGGTGGGGGGTTAAAGGGGGGAAAAGGGGGATATAATATTTTAAAAAATTGTAACTTTGGAACAAAAGCAAGTAGCGATATATGGTTTTCAGATTTAAGTTTCCATGAATATGGGCTACAAATTTTGTCATAAAGTCCATATTCGTGGGAACTTAAGTTTCCGAGTTATTTAAAAAAAAAATCGTTAAAATATGTAAAAAAAAATCGTAGCTTTAGAAGTTATGCAGCTATTGATATGCGGTTTTCAGATTTTGATTTTCGTAAATCTTTCAAAGCTACAGTTTTCGAGATATTTTCATTTCCTTTCAACATAAAATAATTGATTGTATGGCGGGCTATCCGTGCTTCCTAGCACCAATTTTTTCAATATATTTTGGCCTTTATAACAAAATTTGTAGTCCATATTCATGGAAATATAAATCTGAAAACCGTATATCGCTACTTGCTTTTGTTCCAAAGTCGATTAAGGTGTTTTGCAACCTTAGTAACTCATTTTTGATAAAATTAAGAAAAGTCAAAATTTCAAGATTTTAATAGTCCCCCATACATAAGGGCAGGCTAATCTAAGCGCGAATTGCTTTTATTGAAGTAAAAAACTTTCAGGTCCTGGAACAACTGCATCTACGACCCCATCCACTACGACTACACAGTCAAATTCACCCTCTACAAGCACGACCACAGCTTCACCAGGTATGAACGTTTAATTTATATCGTAAATACCAATAGGTATACATATTTATGTTTTACGGCAGCGTAATATATTAATTTAAAAAAATAGGCAGGCTGGCTAATCTAAGCGCGACTGGCTTTTTATATGAGGTAAAAAACTTTCAGGTACTGGAACATCTGAAACTACGACCCCATCAACTACGACTACACAGTCAAATTAACCCTCTACAATCACGACCACAGCTTCACCAGGTGTGTATAGTCCTATTTTTTGAAGAGCGGACGGACGTCATATTTAGTCAGTAAATATAATATATAAATAAATAAGAAATACGTTTTTAGAGGCAAAAATGACGTCAGTCCGCTCATCAAAAAATTGGACTATATGTTTGTTTTTCTGTGTTTCATTCAATTGGATTTATGTTCTACGTATCAGCTAAAATGAAGACCACTGAAAGCTTTGTTTTAATGTCAATATTCTTTATTGTCACAAGCTTTAACTAAAAATGAACTATTACACGACCCAAGAAAAAAAGACGAATAGATGTTACTTTATTATCTACAAAACAAGCACAGAAAACAAATCTAAATTAAATGTTCAAACAAACCACCATTTTCGGCCAAGATGTCATAAAAATCTAGTATGTAGTATTTTGCAAATTTTCTATCGTGATTTCACCGAATTTTTCAGCTAAGGCCTTTTATAAGTCTTGTATTGTTTCGTATCTATTTTTTACCTAAATTTGATCCCCCAGATATCCTCATAGATAGAAATCATTGGGAGCAAGATCGGGCGACCTTGCTGGCCAAATAATCGTTTCGAAGCGTCCAATTATCTATTGCCGAACGCGTTTCTTAAATATCTCCTTACAATTCGGGTATTATAAAGGGAGCAGCCATCCATTGGAACCATGTCCTGCAACGGTATCAATGGCAGGCACTATGTCTTCCTGGAGCAGTTGTAGAAAATTTTGATCATTTAAACTGTTTTCAATCCAAAACGGTCTAATTATGTGTTCCCCCATTATTCTTGCCCAAACGTTAACGCTTTCAGGATATTAAGTGTTCGCAGGTACATTTCGATGCTGATTTTCTCTACCAAAATCAAAAATTTTGAACATTTGGTTCTCCTTGTTTGATAAGCATACCTTCATACATAAAAATACATTAACTCTGTGTTTCGAACTTCCTCAAATCCTCCTCTCAAACTGTAAAAAAATACATTCCTCAAAATATTTTCAGGAAAATACCACTTTCGAATAGTTATTTTTTCTTGCGTCGTGTATAAGTTAATTTTTTTGAGAATATACCTTGTGCATATTAATAACTGGAAATTATTTTTCTGCATTAATAAGTGGAAATCTTTGGAAATCGCATGACATGTGTCAAAAATTTCCACGGAAATCGCCTCGTTTTAGATTTTCTAACGTTTTAAATAAAATTTGTCCTCTGAAGGAAATATGCAGTTTCATTCGGTATATTCTCTATCAAAATATAACACGTACATGTCAGATTTCCTTCTTGGAAATTTTTGACAATTTCCTGGAAATCTGACATGCACTAGTTATATTACTACTGACAATTTCTTTAGAGTAAATAAATTGAAAAGTTGTGGCAGTTGTAGTAATTTCAATTATGACTTGTTTTATAACTGTTTTTCAATGTACAGTAAGAATACGTAAATTCCTTATGCTGCGGAGTAGAGCAGCAGTTTAAGCCATTTTTTGATAAGATGTGCATGTTCTCGTCCTGAATACGAAATGGACAATCCTGTACTATAAAATTGTGGATAAGGGCTCGGCACACCAATCCAAAGGTGGGCAATTTTAGAGTGAGTAGGGTAACCCCCACCATTTTCACAGATATGATGTAGTAGTACACTCAGACTAAAAATCAACTGGTGTGCCGGACCTCATTCATGGATAAGGGCTCGGCGCACCACTCTAAAAATGCCCACTTTTTGAGTTGTGTGCCGAACACTTATCCATGAATGAGTCTGGTGGTACCCTGTCCATCACGTGACCTCTAAAACTGGCCACCTTTGGATTGGTGTGCCGAGCCCTTATCAGGACGAGAAAATGCATTTCTTATCAAAAAATGGAGAGCGTTACCTATCCATCATAATTTTTACAGCGAACGTTTGTACTAGAGGCAAACGCATAACCCGGTATTTTATTTTGGAAATAACTGCATGAACATTTCGCCCCAAATAAAAACCGTGCATCAAAGGTTCTGATCTGATCTGATAATTTGGGAAGGTGGGGATTTAACCTCACAGCACCTAGGCCTCATTAGACCCGTTGTGCATCCTCCTATAGAGCTTCCCCCTAGTTCGTCAGCCATCCTACGCTTCGAACGGTTCAAATGTTAGCGGCACGTTTAATGTAACAAAATTTTGCTTAACGTAACTGAAATTCTGGCTCTTGTGAATTGTAGATTAATTCTTTCTTATATCATAAACACAATTTCATAAGAATATTTTCAAAGTTACTTAAAATACTTTCAACATTCTTATTAGGGAAAATAATTTTGAAACTCACTATTTTTGACGGTTTCGCACGCAACTTTACACACCACTATGAAATTACTGAAAGAAATTCTTGAATTTTTCGTGTAAATCCCCTGTCCACACCTTGTAACATTTATGACACTCACCCCTACGCCTTTCCCCCAACCTTGCGTAATTAATGGAAGTCGCTTACTTAACGTTTTTGCTACCATTTCTGACATTGTTGTCATCTAACCATCCTCATATGGTGCCACCTATAAAGTTGACAGGACTAAAGTTAATACCGTCCTTTATGAAAGGTCGGCACAAACATTATAAAAGTCGACATTATTTTAACTGCCCAGAGAAGCTCTCTGTCCGGATAGACCGAACGTAGGTTTCGGATAGCCCCGGCAACCAAGAAGAGCGCGGTCTAACTTCAATGTTGTTATAATAATCATAGTCGGGGGTTTTTTATATCTTTTTTCCAATGTATAGGACGATTTTTGGTGATTTTGTTTTAACTCGGTACACACTTCGAGGACCACCAAATGAATATTAGTTTTTTCGGCGACGGCGCACGTTAGGCGTGGCGACGCCCTAAACTTTTTTTAGGACTTAAAAACCTATTATTTATGGTTATTTGCTTTTTCCATAACAAATCAATTGCATTTTTTGACAATAAAGCCTATTGAATCTTGAATCTTGACTCTGTTTACGTCTGTTTGACGGCACATTCAAGTGGTCGTAGAAAAAAAAATTGTACCTAAAACTGCATAGAGTGACTGTTCCGCCCTTAATTTCTGACCAAACTCCGCTAAAATCGCGTGCGGAAAAGTGGCACTTTCCGCACTAGTTAGGTAAACTAGAGCACTTCTCAAAACACACCATCTTTACACTATAAATCAAGGCGGCTGGTAAATGAAATAACAATGGTTTCCATAGCGATGTGCCTTTTTACTCGGTGACGTTCATTGTTGCGACATTTTAATATTTGACATTTTGATATTTTGACGATGTTTTTAAATTATTTTTTTGGTAAATACTCTTTTTCCCAATGTATAGGAAGATTTTTGGTGATTTTGTTTTAACCCGGTACACACTTAGGTATGACTTCGAGGACTACCAAATAAATATTAGTTTTTTGGGCGTTGGGCGTTTTTTAGGACTTAGGGTCATTTTGACAGCTATATCTCGGTCAAGTGACGAAATTTTAAAATTTTGTTTAAACCTCTTAATAGACTATGAAATGGCCTTTAATATAGTATGCAAAACATGATATTTTACTTCCGGTTCATTGCATAAAAAATAATTAATTTGAAATTTTTTAAAAAAATTGTATTTTTTTCCAAAAATTTACCAAAAAAAATTTCTATTCTCTATTTATGAACGGGATTGTGCAAATTCATTTTGAAGTGACTGTAAAAAGGTACTAGCTATTCGCAGATCGGCCATTTCTATATGATTCAAATTATGACTATTTTTTCTAATAAATAATTTTCTTAAACCATAAGTTATGCAATAAAATAGTTTAAAACAATAAGTTGTAACCAGAGCTTATAGGGCGAACCTTTAAACTTTGGGTTGGACGGGACAAGAAAAACTAAAACTTAATTTTAGTAAATTCTTACTTTTATATATTTAATTTTTTTTGAAAAATGCTTTATCATGGCTTTTCCAAACTAAACAAAAGGCATTGGAATTAAAGAAAAAAAAAAGAGTAAAGCTTTTCTTTTGGATTGGAGGGGACAAAAAATACAATAATTGAAAAAATATTATTTGGTTTAGGCCCGAAACTGTTTGTATATTTCGGCTTTTTTACATACCAAGAAAAAGTGTTATAGTGGTTTTATGATGTGGAGTTATTTCAAGATTTTTAACAAAAACCAATAGATTGTAAAACGGTTTTCTTTTTTTTCAATAAAATTACATTTGCTTGAAATGGCCCATATATCAAAAAAATGCAAATTTATGCCACGGAAAAATCACAAAAAAATCGAAAATTGACGCATGTTCAGAAAATTTACAAAATCTCAAATTTTTTGACCCCGGCTGCTTAACTTCAAATTTTTTAATCCACATTTCCTTTACAGATCTGCCAAATATGTTTTTTAAAAGGCTATATAACACGCTACAATATTAAATGTAACAAGTCACGATGGGCCCCCAAATTTTAATAAAATTAAACAACATACATAAAGAAGCTTTTTGCTAAAAACTTCAAAATAACAACAATTATGTCACGCTTTATATTCTATCGTGTATTTAAAAAAATTTTCAGGGGATTCCTGAAATTTTTACAGCTACTTGAAGGTAATGAATTATCCTTTTAGAAACACCAAACTTGACTTGGACTCCTTCAGGATTTTTGTTTGTGAGCTGTCAAACATAGATGATTTTTACAAGTCGTCAAATTTTACTTAAAAAACCATTGGTTCTTTTTCTTATTTTATTCAGTTTTGAGTAGGTAAGTATTTTTTATCGTCCCGTGTTCACTTGTCTCTCCCATTTAATCCATAATAATATATAGGAACCGAATTTTATAAAGTTTGGCATTTTAGAAAGCTATAAGACCAAAGGTTACTATGTTTTTACAAAAGATGTAAAATGTCAAAAATTCAAAATGGCGAACATAGTCAAAAATTTAGTCTGGAAAATAAGACCTGAACCTTTTCTTCGACCTCCCTGTAATGTTTTATTGCCAAAATAGGAAACCTTATGCCTTTTCACGTCTAACGAGGTACCACACATAAAATTCGGTTAAGTAGTACAAAAGTTGCATTCGCTCAACATATCGCATAACGTTACCACCAACAAATTATGTCTCTTTTTATTTACCAACAACTTTAATACTTCTCATCGGATTTTTACAGGTGTATCCTGTCTGCAAAGGTAAATAAACCAAGTCAAAATGTCAATTGTCAAAAACCCAAGATGGCGGACATACCTAGTCAAAAATTACTTTTCCAAAAAAAATGCTAATTTTAACGAAAACGACGATTCCTATACTTTTCTACTACTTAACCGAATTTTGTGAGTGATATCTCGTTAAACGTGAAATGGTTTTCTAAATTTGCAATAAAAGATAACAGAAAGGTCGAAAAAGTAATTTTTTGCTATGTCCGTTATCTTGGGTTGACATTTGACTTTTTCACGGTTTATTTATCTTTCCAGAAATAATATAAATTTGTAAAAGTCCAATAAGAAAGTTCTTGAGAAACAACAAGAGACATTATTTTGGGGTGGTTACAACATACAAAATTTTGCGCCAATGCAACTTTTGTACTACCTAACCGAATTTTATCTGTGCTACCGCGTTAGACGTGAAAAGGCATAAGGTTTCGTATTTTGGCAATAAAAAATTACAGGGAGCTCGAAAAAAAGTTTCAGATCTTTTTTTCCAGACTAAATTTTTGACTACGTCCGCCATCTTGAATCTTTCACATTTTACATCTTTTGTACAAAAATAGTAAACTTTGTTCTTTTAGCTTCCTAAAATGCCAAACTTTATAAAAATCGGCTAAGGAACAAAAACGTAATTAGAAAATTAAATCAGTCTAAGATTTTCTGGCCCTTCCCATATATTATTATGGATTAAACCATCAAATGGGAGAGACGAGTGAAGAAGGAGCGGTAAAAAATGTTATTTTTATGTACGTATTGTCGATTAGGTCCGCCCACACTAATAAAAAATACTTACCTGCTCAAAACTGAATAAAATAACAAAAGAAGCTGTTTTAAGTGAAATTGGACGAATTGTAAAAATCTTGTTGTTTGACAGCTCACAGACAAAAATCCTAAAGGCGTTCAAGATTCAAGTTTGGTGTTTTTAAAAGGATATTTCATTGTCTTCAAGTAGCTGTAAAAATTTCAGGAATCCCCTAGAAAAGTTTCTAAACACACGAAAAAATATAAAGCGCGACATAATTTTTGTTATTTTTGAAGTTTTTAGCAAAAAGCTTTTTTTATGTATGTTGTTTAAGTTTATTAAAACTTGGGGGCCAATCGTGCCTTGTTACATTTAATATTCTAGCCTGTTATATAGCCTTTTAAAAAACATATTTGGCAGATCTGTAAAGGGAATGTGGATTAAAAAATTTGAAGTTAAGCAGCCAGGGTCAAAAAATTGAGATTTTGTAAATTTTCTGAACATGCGTCAATTTCCGATTTTTTTGTGATCTTTCCGTGGCATGAATTTGCATTTTTTTGATATCGGCGAATAGCTAGGACCTTTTTACAGTCACTTCTAAATGAATTTGCACAATCCCGTTCATAAATAGAGAGTAGAATTTTTTTGTAAATTTTTAGAAAAAAAAAACACATTTTTTTTAAATTTCAAAATGATTATTTTTTACTATATATATATATACTATATTAAGGGCCATTTCATAGCCTTTTAAGAGGCTTAACCAAAATTTTAAAATGTTGTCATTTGACCGAAATATAGCAGTCGAAATGACCCTAAGTCTTAAAAAAAAGTTTAGGACGACGCGATGCCTAACGTACGCCGTCGCAGAAAAATTTTATATTGGTTTGGTGGTCCCCGGAGTCATGCCTAAGTGTGTACCAAATTAGAACAAAATCACCAAAAATCTTCCTATAGGTTTGAAAAAACCCCCGACTAAATTTTTAGGCAAGAATAATATTAGACTTTTTCAATATTACTATTTTCCGCTATTTCTCTTTAACTTTGGTTAAAAAACGGACAGAAATCTTTTTTGCACCAGCGATCAAAAGTTTTTTTGCATCGCTAACCAAAAAAGTCATGCTGCAGACAGTTACTGAAATCATGTTTTTAATGAAAGGATAAGCAAAATATGTTTTATTGATGCATACATGCAAAACATCGTATTTATTTAATTTAGAACATACATTTTATACATTTTTGAAATTAGTAAAAGACATAGGATTTCAAAAAAATAATATACAAGGTGGTTTTTCTATTTAAAATAAGAAAGCTGATGTCAAAATTTGACATATGCAACATTGTACATTTTTACGTACGTACGTACATGCAGGGATAACGCACACCTATCAGTGGAGCAACCAACACTCAGGCTTGCGATCGCCTTTCGCCGCCGTTCGCAGCTTATATTTAGTACCATAGACAAACTACTTGTAGTTTGTAGACCTTTTTCTCTTATGGAAAAGCCTAGGTATAATTATTTCGGGGTCTGGTAATTTTTTTTTTAATAGTTCATAGTTCATAGTTCTTTATTGCCATGTTATTTATACATATAAAATACATATATATACAGGTATCGTCAGCCTAATTGAATATTATAAAGTTATAGATTAATAAAATAAATAGGTAAATTGTCATGGTATTGTGGATTTCTTGGATTGAAAATTAAGCGTATAAGTTATAATTAAATTGTACAAGCAGATTTTTTTTTTTGCAATAGACAACATTTAAGTGTACAAAAAAATTATTTTATATTTTGACACACAGGATTAAAATAAGATAGGAACAGCATTGTTACCTGATGAAAACAACATAGATTAAAATAGGTATAAAAAGGAACAAAATATCTGTACAAGCGATTTTCCTAAAATAAATCAACATAAAACATCAAAATGTAAATAAAACAATTCGTTTATACAGAACGACAAAATGGACATAGACACGTTTATGTATGAAAGAAAAAACAGAATTCAAATTAGAGTTTTACCTGGTTTTCTTGTTTAAAAACTCTTCAATGGAGTATGGTTCAATCTCACACATGTACTCAAAACAATGTTTTTTAAACGGTTTGACATTTAAAATGTTTTGAAACTTTTTTGGCAAATGATTGTACAACTTTAACGAGGTGTAGATGGGGCCTTTTTCTGTTGTTTGTAATCTATGATGTGGGTAGATGTATAGTTCATTTTGATTTCTTGTGTTGTATGTGTGGTTAGAGAGGTATTGTTTGAAATTATCGGGATTTCTTTTTAAGAAAAGAAGGCACTCGAATATGTAGACGCCGACAACAGTTAAATATTTGTTTATTTTAAAAATACCACGACAGCTTTCTGATACTCCCATTTTAAACATTATTCTAATTAATCTCTTTTGAACCTTAAAAACATCTTCCAGATGACTGCTACTACCCCATAGTGTGACGCCGTACCTTATGTTTGAATAAAACATTCCGTAATATATTGATCTCATAGAATTAGTGTTTCCAAATGTCTTTACCAACACTCTAAAAGCGTAGCACGTTCGACTTAGTTTTTTACGTAAGGTTTCGATATGAGCGTTATATGTTAGGTTAGTATCTAGTGTTATACCCAGAATTTTTGCAGTTTCTACAAACTTAATTTTGTCGTCCTTAAAGGTAAGTGTGTCGAGTTTATTAATATTAATTTTTGAAAACAGCATTAACTTTGTTCTTTCCGCGTTTAGTACTAGTTGGTTTTTTTCTAGCCATTCATCAGTTTTTGTAAGTGTAGTCGTTAGTTTGTCTTGCAAGTCATCATGCTTACTTATTGGAACAATTGTATTTCCGTCATCCGCAAAGTTTACCATGACGTTTGTTTTTTCGTTTGTGTCTATTAGGTCATTGAGGTAGATAATAAAGAGAATAGGCCCCAATATGCTCCCTTGTGGAACGCCGGTAGTTATCGCCGCAGGCTCCGAAAGCACTGTGTTGTTGTCTCTACTTATAATGGTCCGCTGATATCGTTCAGTAAGATATGAATGAAACAGATCCTGTGGAACACCTCTGACCCCATACGCGTTTAGTTTCATTATAAGTATTTTGTGATTAATGGTGTCTAAAGCTTTCGAAAGGTCCAGCAGCACACCACAGGCAGCAGATTTTGATTCCAAAAAACTTAAAATGGTTTTATTTACGTCTAATAGTGCTGTTTCTGTGGAACGTTTGCGCAGAATTTGGAAAAATGTTTTTTTCTTTTAGCAGATTTGGTGCGGCGTTTACTAGAAAATCATTCAGGTTGTGGGCTAAAGTTTTACAGTTGGTGTCGCTTGGTAGAGTGTTTAAATGTTTTTTGGCATTAGTTAATTGTCGCACCGTACTCCATGTGGCTTTAGCTTTGTTGTCACTTTGCTCAATGTTTGCTAGCAGTGAGCTTTTTTTTACTTTGTTTATTTCAATGTCATATATTTTTTTTGATTCCGCAAAAAGAGTTTTAAAATAAGGGTTTTTGTAGGACATAACTTGCAAGGCGATTACTTCTTGTTTCATTTTTTCAAGTTCAGGAGTAATCCATTGATTTCTGTTTTTTTTTTCCTTGGATTTACTTTTAGTTCTAACTGATTTTAGGGGGAAACAACTGTCAAACATTTCAGAGAACTTTTTTGAGAAGAGATCCCATTGTTCATTTACATTTGTTGACTTAAGGTCATGCCATGATGTTTGTTTTATCTTTTGCAAAAATAGATTTTCGTTATTTTCAGAAAAGGATCTTGTGTATCTTGGCACGTTATTATTTTTACGTACGTCATTGAAACTAATTTTAATGATTTGGGCTGTGTGATCTGATTTACCGGTGTTAATGACTTTTGTTTCAAAAGTAAAGAAATCTATATCAAGTAAAATGTTATCTATGCAAGATCTTGATGTTAATGTTATTCTTGTGAATTCTTGTATTGTCGGATGAAGATTAAAAGTGTCTATTATGTGGTAAAAATTATTTGTTTCATTGCAGTTTGCGTTAAAATGAATGTTAAAATCTCCAGTAATTATGTAATACCTGCTCAATAACGTTTAAGAATACATCCATTTTACCCTCCACTCCCGATCTATATACACACAAAAGTACGTAGTTGTCATTGTTCAAGGTGAATTCGATAGACGCGCATTCCATACTAAAAATGCTTGACATTTTTACGATGTCTTCTCTGTTTCTCGCTGTAATTTGATTCTTACTATAGATTGCAGTACCGCCATGTTGTCCTTGATCTCTGCAGAAGTATGATATTAGGTTGTATCCATTTATTGCCATGGTTATTAGCGATTCTTCGCATTGCCAGTGTTCCGATATACATAGAAAGTCTGGTAGATCTAGGTCTTCTGTAAGTATTTCAAGTTGTCCGATCCCATTTCCCAGAGACTGTATGTTATGGTGAAAAATAGTTAGTAACGTGGTGTTGTTGTTCAATTGATTTAGGTTGCTTAACTTCTGTCGATGTTGGGTTGTATCTGCGTTGGGGCCATGTATAAAAAATGTTGGGATTGGCCCTGTTATATTAATAGATGGCGACAGCAGTACAAAAATTCTAAATTTGTCATATCTCTCCCTTAGCTGACGCCAGCGCGTAGAGGCGGATTTATTGATTTTAGCCAACAACGACAATGGCGTTTGTTGAGGTTATTTTTGGTTTTTTGAAAAGAAAGGAATTTTTACAAGCTACAGGCTTTTATAGTGTACGATGAGTAAAATAAAGTGTAGTATGAGGTGTAGTACAATCGTATATCAAATTTAAGCTATGTTTTATAAAATATTAGAGACGTCACCATGATGGGGCAACCCAGAAAGAAAGGCAGGTAAGTTTTTTTTAAATTTTAGTAGATACCAAAACTGTTCACTAAAATATTATAGCCCTGGTCAAAAAGTATTGAGAAGTTTTGTTTTACTCTGTAAAGAGGGACTAATCTTCTGTGTCTTTAGTGCTCCTGCCTATACATTAAAGCCTTGTATGTATGACAAGCTGATCATAAAGTGAGCATATTTTATCTTATAAAATTACAAAAAAGGAAGTGTCTAAAAAGCCGGCAATTCGGCTGAATAGACGTGAGGCTAAAGAGCCGGCAATAATTATTTATTATGTGTTTTTCATATTTAAATTTTTTAAACTAAATTAACCCAACCTAACCTAAACAGACTCAAACCAACTTATTAAAAGCCAAAACAACCCAAAAAAACACACTTTAAAGTAAATTAACCCAACGTAACCTAAACAGACTCAAACCAACTAAATTAACCCAACCTAACCTAAACAGACTCAAACAAACTTATTCAAAGCCAAAACAACCCAAAAAAAAACACACTGCAACCCCTACATCTTTTTTTGGCTTGTTTAATTAGGTTAAGGTTGGGTTAATTTAGTTTAAAGTGTGTTTTTTTGTGTTGTTTTGTCTTTTAATAAGTTGGTTTGAGTCTGTTTAGGTTAAGTTGGGTTAATTTAATTAAAAAAAATTAAAAAAAAGAAAATATGAAAAACACATAATAAATAATTATTGCTGTCTCTTTAGCCTCACGGCTATTCAGCTGAATTGCAGGCTCTTTAGACACTCCCTAAAAAAAAACGTGACTATCCCGGTACTGTTTACAGTGAAGTGTTTACAGTACCTACCTTAAACTGAGGCTTAAACAGAAGTCAGGCTTAGTTTTCTTAGTACCCCACAAAGTCTATCCATGGCGTAATTAAATAACTATAATGTATTGCATATTTATATGTTTATTTTGTTTTTTAAATTTTAAAGTTTTTCTCACAATGGTTTTAGCCTCTCTTTCTTTTTCCAATATGGAAGACTGGTCCATTAATTTGGCCTAGTCTCCCTTAATACTTTGGTAGGGACTCCTGATGATGGCAGCCTGAGCTTCCAAAACATGTCGGGTTTAAAATAAATTCAGTGGAGAAAGCACGGTGACCACCAGTCATAAAATCATAAAATTTTGAAAATTTGGTCACAAATTTATAAAAAAAAAATTACACCCCAACTGGTGGTTACCCTGAGAATGATCAATTTGTTTGATTTAGTTACATTTTTACAAATTTAATGTATTTATAAATGATATAATTTTAACTAATTAGCTAATGTTTGTTTTATTTCTTTTTACAGTTAAAAGAAGGCGCTCTTTAATGAAGTCAATGTGCCCAGACAAGCTAATCTCACACCAAAAGCATGACATTTCTATAGGAAAGTTATTGATAGTAATAAGCGATTGCATAAAATGACCAGTTATGTGCAATCATTCTAGAGAAAATTAGCACTCCCAGGAAATGCTTATTATATGCCAGATTAGAGTACAGCAGCAGAAACCTAAAGCCAGAAGACTTACTTTAGAAGAAAAGATTCTCTCTCTCAGTATTTTTAAATCAATTGGTAAGACGTACAGACTATTGTCTAAGATTTTCGCTTTGCCAAGTAGAAAAGTAAAAAACTGTTTGTGAAGTTTGCAGGAGTAAACTTAATTATAAGTCATGATAATGATGTTGTCAATGAACTTATTGCTGCCTTGCAGTATAAAAACAGTAAATTGACAAAACCAGGAACATACTTTAATTTTTTATTTGGCAAGACACAAACTTTATTATATTTCTTAATCCCTAAACTAACCACAATAATAAAGTTAATTATTAGGGGTTTGTTCTGGTGGTGTAAGCAAGTTAATAATATTTGTAAGATTTTCTAATAGTCTAAAAAGAGGAGATTATTGCGATAAATAAAAAGAAATCAGCATTTCATGAAGCCAAACAAAAATGATTTGGAAAAAATTATGTTTTCTTTATTGAGGCTTTATATTGAATTTTGTGTACTAAATTATGACTAAAGGCAATTATCCTCACAATTATCTGTGCATAATTTTAACAATAACTATTTCTAGGTCATTTATCTTCTTTTTAAATAATTTTTACCTCGATTTTTACTATAAGGTAATATTTTATGTTTTTACTTATTTTACCAGACGATTTATTATATTTTTCACCTCCTTTATACTCCCTTAGCATTGGAGGGATAACAAATGTTAAACTTTGTAAAAAAAATAAAGGAATTCTTGTATTCAACACTCCAATAATGAGTTAAGGCAGTAAAATATATAATGAACCCTTGTTTTGTTTTTAAACCTGTATTTGGGAAATGTACTTCATTTTTTTAAAAAATTACACATACTTATTTATCATCTGTCTTTATCTTTTTACCCAACCTTTTATAAGTTAAATTCTCAATGAAACTATACAATAAAGGGTTTTGTAAAAGGACCTCACCTATGAAATTAAAAGGCAAAATGTTTTTTTCATAACATTTCATTTGGGTCAAAAGTACACATTTGTCTTTTAAGTTCAGTGCACCCAAAGACAAAAAAAGTTTAAAAAATTCACAAAAACATCAACTTTTGATTTATCTTTTAAACTTTTTTTGTTTTTTGGGCATATTTGATATGTTTTCATGGGTATTGAGTTCGTTTTCAAAACTCATTCTATCTTTTTCTTTTATATAGCGTGTTCTTGGTCTTGATAAAGAACACGCTATATAAAAGAAAAAGATACAATGAGTTTTGAAAACGAACTCAATACCCATGAAAACATAGCAATTGTGGTCCTTTTTGCTATGCCAAGAAAAATCAATATTACATTACATTTGTAAAGTAATATTGATTTTTTATTTAAAAATCAATATTCTTTTGTAGTATTAATTTTTGTGGTTATCAGGTGTGGTGCTCCATCTATTTGTGTTTCACTGAACTATCTCATGTCGGGCGCCAAGGTCATAATTAGTTCCGTAGCACAGTACAGTAGATAACATTCTGGTCTACCAGACAGACCGAACCCAATTTTTTTTCTATGCCTCTAACCACGGTGCTATGTGGAGTGTAGTCAATGAAACCGGAATTTGGTCAATAAATACGCAAATTTTTATATTTTCTTGTTTTTTGTCACTGATAAATTAAAGCGTTTTATTTTCAACTGCTCAGATTTATCACTAACAACGTGTTACAATGAAAATAATAAGGAGAAACAAATAAAAGCAAGTTCTCAAAATAAAATAATTCTAAAAACCAAAAAGATTCTCTCAGTCAAAAAAAATTTAGATCAAAGGTTCGAAAAGTCCTCCTTGCTCGGCTAGACAATATCCGAGCCTATTATAAAAAAAACCTTCTAACGTTTCCAGGCATGTTAGGGGTGATAGTTTGAAAAGCTTCTTCAATTTTAATCCGAAGTTCTTCTAAATTATTAGCCCTTTCATGCCCGTAAACTTTATTTTTGATATAACTCCACAGATAGAAACCATTAGGAGCAAGATCGGGTGAACGAGCTGGCCATAAAATAGTTCCCCGTGTACTTATAACCCGATTAGAAAATTAATTATCAAGATATTCCCTAACAAGGCCAACATTGTGAGTGGGACAACCATCTTGTTGAAACCATAATATGCTGCTGCAGTAGATCCAAGTATCTAGTACTATTCAAATTGCCGTAAATAAAAAATGGCCTAATTACGTGTTCCCCTACAATACCTCCCCAAACATTAAAAAAAATACAAATGCAAATTTTCCCTCGACCAATATCGAACGTGTGTTGGGTTATGACGATTCAATAATGGAAAACTGCTTTCATCTGTGAAAAGAATAGAATTACATCATTGTTTCGCAAAATTCCATACGACGAAAGTGGTGCGTTTTTGAAGCTTTGTAAGAATGATAACCATTCTTTTTGAGAACACGTAAGACAGTGGCTGAAGACCTATCAACTGCTTCGGCAGTTTGGTGGCTAGTTAACTTTCGATTTTCCTCCACTGCAGCGCAAATCATCACACCTCGTACTTCCTGCTCGTCATTCAAAACAGTGGGTTTTTTATGGTTTCTTGGCGCTACACAACCAAACTTTTCAAAATTCTGCACAAACCTATGAATCGTTGATAAACTAGGTTCTGGGCGATCTACAAAATCCTCCTAGTAGCATTTGACTATCTGTACTTATTCGGCAACTTCGTAGACATCCATTTTTAGTTTTAAAAATGTATTATTTCACTTAAGAACTTCCCAATCTGTTTCTCGAGCAAGGCAGAAATAAAACAAAACAATAAAAACAAAATAAATTTCCAAAAGATAACACTGCAGCGTGCTTCGAATCCACCTCGGTCGTACAGCACGGAGAGTAAATTGGACTTGATTCCCCTTATGTTCGCAGTAGACTGAAGCTCATTGTATAAAGTTTTATGGTTTACTAAAAGTTATACAACTTTTGTAAAATGCATAATAACAGAGAAAAGGGAGGGGGGTCATTTTTAATGGATACCCCTGTACAGATGTTGTTATCTAAAAAATTAAGGGCACCTATCTGGAAAGCCCAAATTAACCATTGTAAAATTTCCGTACGCATTTTAGGTGGGGACAAGTGTACCTATGTTAATTATTGGTATGGATTGGTTGTACCAGACGGCTAAATAAAGTATCACCTAACAAAAAAATTCTTTTACCAGGTACAACTACAGCTGGGAACACACCTCCTCCATAACTTGGAACGAATATAAAAATCTCCTGGATAAAGTTTAAGTAGTTTATTTAAATAAATAATACCTTTTCCATACAAAAAAAAACAAAAATGAATCCCGCACCTATAACATGGGTTTATGGCCTACCGTGAATGTTAACCATTTTTTGATATTTTGAAGATGTTATACTTTAGGTGAAAAAAATTAAATTCTGTGAGGATCGTATGTCTGTGATAGGAGATATGAGCTATGAAAGAACGTATGTCTACTAAACACCTACGGAGAATTTTTCTCTTAACTTGAAAAGTACTTTGCAGATTTTCGTGATTGGGGTGTCATTTGAAAGGTACTTAAATACTGCACAGAAGCGTACTCAGGATTATAATTTAGGGGGGCTTTAGTATTTGGGCAAGTTAATTTTAAAAAAAGTACGTAAATGAGACTAAAACGTTTTTGTGTTTTTTTCTTGTGTTTTTTTTAAGGGTTAGTCGTATTTAAAAGGCCATTTAAGGGCGTAGGCAGAATATAATTTGAAGGGGGGCATGGGCTTTAAACCAATCAACCCACTCTATTTTTTTTCATTAATATTTTTTATCTCATTTAATCAATGAAGTGGGGACTCTTTAAACGTATAGGCAGTGGCGATGCAGGGGTGGGTTTAGGAATTTTTGCCCCCTAGATCTAATGAATATTGAATCCTAAAAAAGACCTCAAGCTCCCCCCTAGAAACAAAATTTCTGCATACGCCACCGAGCATGGGCCAAGTTTTGGTATTAGGTTGGGTTTCGTGGAAATAAATCAGAAAAATTAAAAAAATCGGATTTAAAACATTATTTTAGTCGGTTTTCTTTAAATATTTTCGTGTTGTTTTAATTTTATTATTTTAGATTCTTTATCAGAGAAAAACAGTAGCAAGGTAATTACTTATATTAGAAAGAACAAAAACTTAGTGAGTAATTTAATTTTCAAACAAAACTTATAAACTGATTTTTTTGATTTGTAATAAAATAAAGTTTTTTGCTTCCTCGATCTGCAGTTGCCTTCTAAAACAAAAAAATAAATATATCAAACATGCATCATGACTTACTCCTAATTGTCTTTCAAAGTAAAGTCAAAGCCCACTTAATTTACACTTATCTAAACCTCTTGTATAAATCTCAAGCCATTCGAATAAGATGAATATTATCACATTTTGTATTAATTTATATGGACCTCTCCAGGTATTTATAACTTCGCTAAGATAGAATTTTCGATACACCCCTGTAGCGTATTCGATTACATTTAAAATGACGCCAAACTTGCGGAAAACTACCAGCGAAAACAGGACAAAATAGAGTGTAATTTTAATTTTATAATAAATAAATAAATAATTTTTTAAAAAGCAAATGGCCCGTTTTTGGCCCTCATAAGCACAGCAACACAAAACCCTAAATACGTATCTGTAGACTAATCCATTACCTTTTAAACGAGACCAAACTTGAAAAAAAAACGTTCTGCCAAACGGGAATAAAATAACTTTTTATTTTTAAGTTTTATGTTTTTTTTTAAATTAACGCTCCCAGACAATCAAGCTGTCCTAAAATATAATCCTGGATACGCCCCTGTGCAGTATTCAAGTACCTTCCAAATGACACCCCAATTACAAAAATCTACAAATTACTTTTGAAATTACGAGAAAAATTCTCCGTATGTGCTTAGCAAACATACGTTCTTTCACGGCTCTCGTTCTTCACAGACATACGATCCTTATAGAATTTCATTTTTTTCACCTAAAGTAAAATATCTTCAAAATATCAAAATATGGTTAACTTTCACGGTAGGCCATAAACCCATGTTAACCGTGCGGCATTCTTTGCTTTTTTAATAAACTATATCACAGAGGAAATACCTACGGAACAGAGAGACAATCCTATGTTAGCTTCGTTAGTTTCTTCAGCGGGCGCCTTCCAAGCGCTGCCTGCATAATTCTATTAAATTTAAACTTTTCCTGCAAATCCCCCATGCACTGTTACCGTCCCGACCCGACGGTTTCTCACGTTCTTCGTTCCTCGTACAGATTAGCCCCCCTATTCCCGCTCACACATTCATAATAAGACGCGCGCCACGCTAACACGAAAGTAAAAACAAAAGTGGAATGTTAATACCCCCTGAGAAATTTCACAAAAATGACCGCCTTATGCAGGTGACAGTTATGAGCCTAAAAGAACGTAGTCACATCAATCTAATCGATTTGACATTCTTTTTTGTTTTTGGTGTGTCTTTTCCACAATCAGTAATTGGTATTTTTTACCATGAATTTTCATAATATATTAAAATTTTGTTTTTTTAAATTTTTGTTAATAGAAAAAGTAAAGTTATATCATTTTTAGATGGGTTTCAAGTCCCCCTGTAAACATGATATATATTTGCCTGCTTTTTTTATTAGCCACAAACTTGTTTGAACCAAAACAAAAGTTACTAGGATGTTACTCCGTTGTTTTTTTAGTCAAAATAAAGTGTTTTCGTTTTTGTGCGTGTTTTTGCTCAAAATATAGTGTTTTGATTTGTTCAGTGCTGTTATACAACCGGAATGACTAGTTTTTTGCCTTCCATAAGTGATGTGCGATAACCCTTTTTATTATTAGCCTCAGATTTAGGGGAATTTTGTCAATACCAACTTATTTAGGCTCACAAATGTCAAGTACATGTAGCGGTGATTTTATTTACAGGATATTATCATTCCAATTTTGTTTTTACTTTCGTGCACGCTAATCGCAACCTTCGTCCGACGACCTTGCTGAATTCCTTGAGTTTTAAACGGTAGACGAGTTTTATTTTTTTAAGACGAAATGCGGACCAAATCTTCCGGAAATAAACTATGTGTGTATTTTTTAATTGTGGGAAGTCGAAACGTAGTGCGTGTGTGTGGTAGTGTGAGACAATTTAGATTTTCAAAAAATTAGGGCCTGTTTCACAAACGTCCTTTTTAGCCATCAGTACTAATATAGAGGCTATTGGGATCGTCAAAAAAAAGTTATTTCCACTAAAAATAAGTTATTTGGTAGAAAAAAGACCTAAATATAAAATTTTGTCAGTTTCTCTCTGTCTGATAAAAACCGCGCAATCAATTTTTATCAAATTTGGCACAAAAATTCTCTAGTACCAGGCGATAGAAATGGGGGTTAAACTTTTTAAAATTCGTAACTCGCAAACCGTACCAGTTAGCAACACGCGGTTTTCACGCTAAGATGGATATTTATATTTTCTATAAAAACTATATTTATGATGAAGTCTGTCAGATTTGTAGTTTTTGAGATATTTAAGAAAAGCAAAAATATACTGATGGAAATCGCAACCCACGAACTCTAGCAGCTAGGGACACACGGTTTTAATATATTTAGACGTATAAGTACATTTTCAACAAACACTATAACAATGCTAATGTCTGTCATATTCATAGTTTTTGAGATATCTAAGAAAAATCAAAATAACTTATAAAAAACTCACGAATGGTAGCAGCTAGCAAAATGCGTTTTTCACATTTGGACGGATAACTTTTTTCCAACGGAAAAATATTAATTTTTATTAAGGAAGGGGTTGGAACGGTATATAAACGGGGAATAACTTTAAAACATATTGTTTATTAATAAGATTTTTAAAACATTTTTACTTGGACATTTACACCGATCCGAAAACTTTAACAGCATTTTGATGAGTGGAAATGGTAAAGGGCCTGCGTGAGTGGGGCTCTTGGGTGGGGGTGGATTTGGTGAAGGGAAACGGGGAGAAAAATGGTATTATTGCAAATTCCGGCAAAACTGAACGTCATAGAGTAAAAACTTCGATATAAAAATTGTACACGGTGCAAAAGGTCTAAAAATTTTGTAAATGTCACTTTTTAACATAACCTCAAAATTTTCGAGAAAAATGCAAAAAATTGTAATATTTTTATTTTTTCGTTTTTAATTTTTCATTTCCCCAAAAATAATTGCATTGTCACGAAACTTGGTGAAAATATACCTCTCTGTGTCCTTAATGCCTGCAATTTTTTTTAGACAAAAAGGTTAAACATTTTTTGAGATATAAATTTTCTTCGGTCCCAATCACTTTTTGTTCAATCAAAAATTCTACTCAGGAAAATTCTCGTAGTATTTTTTGACGCTGCTCATTGTTTTTTTGCTGTGACATAAACTTTTTGGTCTGATAATTAAAAATTATAGTTACAACAAGAAAACAAATAATGGCATTACCAACATTTCATTTTTCAGTAATTCTTTTTAATTTATTTCAAAAAAATCAACGATTTTTCGTGAGCAGGTAATATAATATACATACAATATACATTTAGAAAAATATACTATTTTTGAAAGCAAAAATCGGATTCATTTTTTTACATAAAAATAACATTCATATAAACAAGAAATTTAGATGCACCAATCGATTCTACGACAAACAATTTTTTTATGTATGACACTTTATTAATCGAAATAAGATATTAATAGCAATACTTCACAAAAATAAAGTTTTAGGTCAAACAATTACTTTGTTTATACGGTACTCGTAAAGCGCTTTTAAACAAAGGAAGGTTTGAAAATGCTTGTCCTAAACATACCATAAGAACAATTTTGGATACTAAATCAATTTTATTTTAAACCGGAAATTTTCTTTAACTTAGTTTTTTATTGGCGTTTTAATTAAAATGTAATATAAGGATTTTAAGGAAGCCGTTCTTATATAAAACCGGTTTTAGGCGCGTATAAACGTAGTAAATTAAATACCGTCTCCTTTTTATTTTTTTCGTACAAATAGATGTTGTAATCGGTTGTTGATTTTTGTTTAATTTAAGGAAATTATTAACAATGGCTGAAAAATTCATTGTTGCAAAAGCCGTTATTTGTGTTATTGCATTTCTGGACATGTTTTTTAATTGTAACTATAATTTTTTTATTATCCCACCAAAAAGTATTCAAAACATGCATATAACCCTGAAGTAATGACTTCTAGTTTGAAAGTGAATTTCAAGTTTAGTCGTGAAAGTGTTGGGGAAGTACCTTTTTTAACAAAAAAAAAACCAAGCTGAAACTCTCCTGAATCTAATCTTAAAAAGAATTATGAAAGTCGATTGAGCCGTTTAAGAGTTATGATAGAAATAAAACTCTTCATGGGGTACAATGGGCCCGGAAAAGCGACCCAAGCATGGGCGTAGAGAGGGGGGGGCATAGCCCCCCCCCTGGGATTTGTAAAAGAAATACTTTTAAACAAATTAATATCTCACCGATAGAAAAGAGGTACAGAACTTGAAAAATGTCTTCATTTAAAATAGGTCGGTATACATATATATTAGTTTTATTATTTCCCAAAGAACAGCTCTGCGTCCCCTTGTGGAATATCCTGGCTACGCCCATGGACCCACGTATCTAAATTGAACTCAGAATTGAATTATATAATATTATAGTTAAAAGTCACGATTTCTTACATACGTTTTAGGCATCATAATGATTTTTCAAATATTGAACTGTGAAAGTGCAGGGAACCACACTAAAGGTCTCCTGAATCGATAAAAAAAAAGATTTATTAAAAAATAAAAAAAACATACGGTCAAACTTATAACCAGTGTACACTAAAAGATATGAGCAATCTATAACAAAGTTATGATTGTTTTCCACAAACCAAACGTCGCCGACTAAATCAGCAGTGGATCGCAGACTTTCGCGCCACAGCAAAAGCCTGCGATCCTTTTTGGTTTCCATAAAGTTTACTCCTCTGTTCCGTAGGTATTTCCTCTGTGACTATATACATCGGATACAAACAAATACGTCCTACATGCATTCTATATCGTTTTGCTTTCGCTTATCTTTCTCCCGAGGCGTTTTCTCATATGCAAATATTTCAAAAGTCGCTGGTGGGCCAGATTTGCACGATTGGCTCGAATAAACTAACGTTTCGTCGGCTCCATCTCCAAAAACAAAAAATATAGAAGGAATCGTTTCACAAATATATTTAAATAAAAAATCTTTGTGGAAAAGGTAGAAAAACGAAAATAACAAGACGCTAAGTTGACGAGAAGTTAGCCACAGTTAGCTCCTAGTTCACAGCTTGCCATTGTGTTCTATTTCGGTTTTTGTGGAAAATAGTGAGAAGCAATAGAGGGCAGCGGCAAAAAGTTTCGATGTGGAGTCTAGTGCTATGTGCTAGTTCGAAACGAACAAGAAGCATGTTTCCAAACCATTCAAATTGGTGGAAAAGTGACGTCATTGATAACGAGCGGGCAAAATTGATATTGAACTGATTCTATAAATAATTAAAAAAATAAAACCCTTTTGAACTTTATGTCGATTTTGCTAAATTGTTGGGAAGAAATACGAAATTTACTGGATTTAAATGGTTTTTTAGCATTAAGAACATGAGATTTCAGAGTTGTGACGTCAGTAATTAATGACGTAATAATTGAAACAGTTTTCTAAACGTGTTCAACGTGAGAAAACGTCTCGGAACTACCCAGTTTTTTTTATAATTTATTTTTAGTTTTTTGGAAAGCGTCAAAGTGCGCCATCGAATTTGGAATATATTGGAGTTTTAAGTAAACAAAAGAAAAAGGCATTGTTAAAACATAATATTTTATAGTTTTAACTTATATCTATGTCAATATTTTTTGGTTAAATAAATTAAAGCTATAATAATGAGTAACAGTTTATCTTACCTTAATAAAGAATACTGCTATTAACTTATTTAACAGATAACTGTTTGAGTTGCTTTAATACCGTGTCCAGTAATTTTTTCTTATCCCTTTCACTTTTATTAAGAACGGTAAAGATGTTCTTCTTGTCTCCTTCCTTTAATCTGAAAAGCAAAATGGTAATTTAGTTCTAAGGTTTATACGCTAATTTTTACTGTTTATACATGTTTTAAATTGCAAATAAAAGTTTGAATTACACCATCCTGCATTGTGAAACGTTTTACAAGTTTTTAGAGAAGGGAGAATATGAAATATGAAAATCTCAATTTATAAGCAATATAGTGGTAAATTTTTAAAGATTAAAAAAAAACAAAACCACTTTTTTACAAAATGTACTTCATATTCACCAGTCGCCAGTAACAAAAAGTGAATCTCGGGAGTTTTAAAAATAAGAATTCATCAAAGTTTCAAATATTTATAAGGAAGTTTTTGTTAAATTCAATATTTTGTTGGACAACTGCATTTAAAGTTTTTAAAGAATGAGTAAGTTTAAATTTATTTAACATATAATCTTTCCAAATATGCAATATTTTTTTTAGTAGATAGAAAAAGGGTATATTTTAATTTAGTTTAAAAAAAATTGATACAAAAAACTTGTTCCTTCCAAATTGTTTCCTATTTTCTTGGTATGAAATATCATACGCTGGGAAGATATTGTACCATAATGGTCTTTTTAGAAAGGGGTTGTACGACCCCGCAAATTCCAAAGATGGTGAAGAAATTATGAGAACTCTTGAAGAACTAAGTTCAGATGAGGAAATGAATCTTATAAAAAATTCCAAAGAAATTCGCACTGAAAAGTCCAGTGTCCGTTTTATACAGATTTTCTAATCCAAAAATTGGTCTTGTTGAGTTTATTAGGCAAATAGTACTTGCACTTTTAGCAAGTCCAGAATATTTAGCAGGCTACAGACCTAAATCTTCCAAACAAGTATTAAAAGAAACAAGGTTCGATAAAATTGTTCATTTGATTGATGATCAACCTAAAGAAAAAAGATGTGCTTATTGTGAAAAATGTACCAAATTTCATTGTGTAAAATACAATGTGGGGTTACATCCTTGTTCGTGCTTTAGAAATTACTGTATCTCACCACAGTAACTTTCTTATTATCTGTTTTTTTTTCCCGATTTTGCCTTTGTTTTTTATTTTATTTAGTTTAAATAAATATGAAGAATAAAATATAATTGTTTTAATAGTTGTATTTTATTTAATTTAATGTACAACACAACTGCGCAGCGTATAAAATATCATACATTGAATAAAAATTAAAAATAGTGCTTTTTAAAAAAAGTTTTGAAATCTGTATAAGGGAAATATATTTAGCCACTTTTCATTAAAATTAAATTAAAACCTGCAAAAAAATTACCCGGGCACTATTGGGTTAAAACATGTTGTTGGTTACCAGTTCTTATAAAGATGATCGGGTTTTATTACCAGGTTTCCTGGTTTCATAAAATGACATGAAGGCACGATAATTTTTATAATAGTAATTGTTGTAACCTTGCAACTTTAATGTATATTGGATTACTAAACACGGTTTTATTAAACTGCAACAACAATTACTTAAACAGTTATTATAAAACCTATGAAACTGAGAGTTAGATAAATATATAAAGGTTTCATTATGAATTCCATCACATGTAATTCTGCTTTTGCAGCTTCATAGAAATAAAACCCCCTTCTTTTAATAACACAGGGCTGATGTAACCATTCTTTTTCAGGATATGATTCGTCACAAATATTTCTAATTGGAAACAAACGTTGAAAAATGATGCTATTCTGTTCTGTTCTGTTTTCTTAAAAAATGGTTGAAAAGCCTGTTTTTCTTAGGTTATTAAAACATTTGTCACTCTTCTGAGTCTTCTGCATGGTTTGGGCCAATCGGCCAATTAGAGAGTGTTGGTTACCTGGATTTGTTACAAATCCAGATTACCGTAAAGAAACTTTGATGGCGAATATGGCGGCGTAAATTTTTTTAATATTATTATATTTGTTTAAAATATTAAAAAACTCTTTATATTTTGGTTTTTCATAAGAAATATGTTGTTTTTATAATATATTCATAATATAGTTCAAAAAGAATCAACAAAAAAAAACCGAAGAAAATTTGAATAAAAAAAGTTATTTTTTTTATCAAAATAAAAAAATTGCAGGCGCGCGTGTTTTTTAAGTTTTTGACATGTACTTTAACAGTTAAGTTTGCGCCGCATGTAGTTTAAGGGGGTGGAGATGTCTTTAAAAATCATTTTGCCATCATAATATTCTATCACGGTCTATTTATAATTTGATGTTGTTTTGATTCCAGGTTTTTTATTACGGATCCATAATTACTTTTTTACAACCTCAGAACTTTAACATTTTTCTACTGCATTTTCTTATAGGGGGCGCTGCACTCGGGTTACTTTATTTCGTTTCATAAAGGTTGCAGACACTTTCCTGTAACCTTTTAAGTCTACTAATTCGCATAACTAAAGGTAATATAAAAGTTGTAAGAAGGTTCTCAAAGGCAACTTCTAGGTTTTTAAGGACTTTATAAGATCCACCAGTTAAAGCCAATAAGAGGGTAATAAAGGTTCTGGGAAGGTTCTCATTACTTTTCTATAAAACTTTAAAGTTTATAATTTGGTGGCAGTAACTTGCTCGCAACCTCTATAAAAAATGAAATGTTACTTGGGCTGTTACGTGATACGACAATTTAAATGTCGATGTAAGGGTTAAATAGGTAGAAATTATCGAAGTAACGTATTTGTAAATATATTTGTAATACTCAAATATGGACAGAACCTTAGTTTTGTTTCAACTAGCACATTGGCGCCAAGTTAGTTACCGTTTGTATAAGAAGATAAAGTGGAGCTACAGGAAAACATAAGTGTCGAGTCGGCGATCGGGCCTTGAAGACCGATTTCGCAGTCAGTGTTACTTACTTTTCTAACAAAACTATGGCAGTATCGGGCATTACTCTCTTATATTTACTAGTTTCCTTTGCGTAGTCATGGAAATATGTGGGCCAATCCCAACCGATGAATAAATCTAAGAGTTCTCTTAACCTTGCAAAATATGACAAAAGTTCGTCTTGCTGAAGACCCTTTACTGGTTCGGAAGCGGCGAAAACTAAAAAAAAAACAAGTTGGCACTATAAAAAATAATCTATTGCCTCGTTAGGTTCAGAGTCTATGCAAGTTCTAATAACGCGGCTATTTTCACAAAAAATCCATTAACGTGTCAATATAAAAAATGGCGCCAGCAGGCACCTATAGCGATGCATAAAATCTTTAAAAAAATTTTTTTTTTTTGAAAATTTTTTCTTTCAAAAACTTTTTTCAAAAAATGTTGTCAATTCTTTTTTGGCTGAAAATGCAATTATCTATCTTAATGTGAAAATTGCGAGTCGCTAGCTGCTACGGTTTGTGAGTTACAATTGTTTTAAAAGTTTAATCCCCCCTCCTACCCTCTTGCCAACGCCCCACCCTCATTAAAAACTAACCAGCTCTGCGTCTGGTGCCAGAGAATTTGTGTGCCTAATTTGATCAAAATCGGTAGTAGTAGAGAAGGGGCGACGCGAAGCCTGGCAAGTAGGCCTCCCTGGGCCCTTTCTGCCTTACCCCGAGCCTGCTCCTAATCCGCCGCCTGCACCACTGGTCTGGCAGTCTGCTCTTCTGGTTTTACTGTTCTTTTTACAAAGTCCAGTATTTTATCCCATTTAAGCGTGTGCAGGTCCTCCTCATCCAGGGTCGGGGAACCGAATACCTGGTATCTCGTCCTCTGGTATGCCTCGCAGCTCGCTAGAACATGTCGAGATGTCTCTTCTGCCCGCCCACATGCCCGGCAGGTCGAGTCATTTTCCACCGCGATCCGGGTCATGTGCTTCCTTAGTCGGTTGTGACCTGTTATGATTCCTGTCAGCAGACCAGCATCCCTTCGTGATTTCCCCAGAAGCCATTTTTGTCTGGCTACATCCGGGCCCTTCACGAATTCCCTGGTTTGTCTGCATCCTGTTCCTCCTCTCCAAGCGGTCGCCATGGCATCGTTGGCCTATTTATTGAGTCGACTTTGCAATTGCCTCT
Source organism: Oxystoma pomonae (assembly GCA_963921995.1). Lineage (NCBI taxonomy): Eukaryota > Metazoa > Arthropoda > Insecta > Coleoptera > Brentidae > Oxystoma > Oxystoma pomonae. The sequence goes on from OY998165.1 coordinate 100,882,983, forward strand.
TGGTTGTTCCTAGGAGTGGTTCCGGCCCTACATACTGGGTGCTTGCCCCGATCCTGGCGAGCTCATCGGCCTTCTCGTTCCCCGGCACCCCCATATGTCCCAGTACCCACATAAGTGTCACTTGTTTGCCCTCTCCCAAGGATTCTAGAGCATCCGCACAATCGGTAAAGCGGTTTTTGAGTAATCGTAATATAAACTCACAGACACCATGACAAAATTTTGTAAAAAAGCTTTTTTATTTCCCGTAGAAATAAGTTATTTGGGTCAAAAAAGACCTAAACATAAAATTTTGTCAAAAAAGAAAGAAGAAAGGAGGTTAAAAAAAAACCTCCGAATCAGTTACTTTAACCGAAAAGAATCTAAAAAAAGATATTGCGTAGAAAAAACGAAATTTAAAACTTGGATAAGTATGCCGCAAGAAACACACAAAGGACCAAAGCGAAAAGAAAAATGATTAAATGATGTTTCACCCTGGGTAATCAGCGTGGGCTCATCAGTGGTATCACTGGCCATCCTCTCCAAACATCATTCAACACCATCATACACTTTAATAGTGTTAATAGTTTCAATAGGGTTGATGAACTGATGAGCCCAGGCTGGTTGCTGCTGGTTTCTCTTTGGTCCTTTGTTTATTCCTTGCGGAATACTCATCCAAGTTTGAATTTTAGTTTTTTCCACCCAAGATCTTTTGTTTTTAGATTCTTTTCGGCTAAAGTAACTGATTCGGAGGTTTTTTTTAACTTCTTTTCTTCTTTCTTTTTTGACAAAATTTGGTATTTAGGTCTTTTTGGACCCAAATAACTTATTTCTACTGGAAATAAAAAACCTTTTTTTACGATCCCAATAGCCTCCATACTATGTATGGATGCCTAAAAATGTTTGTCTTAGAAATCTTCCAATGAAGTTATCTGTACAATTAAATATTTGTTTTAATTTTTGGTTTTGGCTCCTGATCGAACGATATAAAAACCAAAAATTAAATTTTTCGAATTTTTGTCTGTTTGTCTGTCTGTTTGTTCCAGCGTCAGGCAAAAAATACTGAACGGATTTCTATGGGAGTTTTACTGCTGGATTCCACAAACAAACGGAAGCAAACAAACCAGCAAAAAACACAGGTAAAGCGGGTTTCGAATCGATTGAAGGGCTTAAAGCGTGGAACCATGCGGGGAGGGGTTGTGGAAGGCGGAGAGCGGAGGCTATAGTTAGTTCTATAATACATGCTTTGAATTTTATGCTTATAAATTTTACTTACGTTCGCACTGAAGCAAATCCAAATTAAACTGATTTAGAGCGCCCATAGAAATTTGCTTAATTTCGTTGTTGATCAACATGTCAAACATTGAGTTGGCTATATGCTCGCAGGCGGCTTTGCAGGTCACCTGAGCCACTTCAGGCTAAAAAAAAAACATTCTCTTATAGTACGTTGGGTACGCCGCTATTATCGAAAAAACCGTGCACTTTTTGATTGAGAAAGGCCGCTTTCAGTGATGATGCCAAAAGACAACTTTTTAGATCCAGAACCACCTCTGAATCCGTGTAGAACACCAAAATGGCGGCCATTAAAGATGGCTGCCATTATAATCTTTAGGAAATATTCTATCTTTCCTTCTAGATAGTTGTGCGATTTTAATGATTTTTTTTTGTTCGAAAGCTTTTTATGAAAATAATATATCTTTATCTTTACATCAATAACATTTTCTATCGCATTTTAAAAAATAGCTGCCATTTTTTAAACTAAGATGGTGGATCAAACCAAAATCTGAAAACAGCATATCTATAGCTGCTTTACTTCTAAAGTTATGGAAACTAAAGCTCCCACGAATTTGGACTTAATAACAAAATTTAAAAAAAACTTAAAAACTTAAATCTCAAAAACGTATATCCCATGCTTGCACCAACCTCTACTGATGAAAGCTACAGCTTTAAAATGAGTAAGGAAAGTTTTTTTGACTGAGCTTTTAGATAACCTCAATTAAAACAGTTTGGAAATAAATTAATATAGTTGTTTTCGGTTTTTTGTTTGGTATATTTTTCGTGCATAATCACCTTCACTTATGTTTGTTTTGCCTCGTAGTGCCCTCATAAATATATTTTTTGTGCTGAAAACGGGTTCAAAATACGGCGTTTTTCTGGGCAAAATAGGAGGTGTTTTATTGGGTAACGAACAACTTGGGATATGAAATAAGGTTAATTAATCCTTGTAAAAACGGTTACTCAGGGAAATTATAAACGAACTTATTACCAAATGCCACAAAACAATCCTTTCTGGGGGCTATAAATTATACCACCCCCTTGAAGTGGTATAAAAAAATCACCAACTTTATAACCTCAAACACAAATAATGAAGCTATTATGGTCGCGATTCTTCAAAAACCGTCAGAAAATCTCGCCCTTACAAAAAATCTGAAGATTTTTAAACACAAGTTTACACTAACTGATTTTTTGTCAGGACTTATTTGCTAATATTCCTTAAAATTTAGTTTCTTAAGACTGTTCCAGAAAATAAAAAATATGTCAGTTTTAATTTTTGCAAGCAGTTTTTTTTCAAAAACCCTTTTTCTATTTAAAAATTTATTTTATCAAGCTTATTTTTGTGTGTAAATAAACCATTAAAAGTTTTAACATACAAAACCATAGATAGCCATGGAATAATTCAGTGTTACTGTTCAGAAAAGTCACACAAATTCTGCCGTAAACTAGTCCTACTGAATATCTTTAAAATATTAAATTTACAAAATGTTATCAAAAAAATTAGTTAGTTTCTCGTACAACTTTAGGATAAATATTAATGACGCTGTGTTTCTACTTTAAATAAGGCATAGAATTGTGACGGGTGAGATTTTCTGTCGTTTTTGAAGAATCGCGACCTATGTGCCAAATTTTTGGCGTATTCACCATTTGCCATTTTGAAACCTGTCAAAAAAAATTCTTCTAAAATATGGTGTATTTTGAGAAAAAAAGCAGTTTTTCAGTGGTATTTAGTCGTAATAATCAATAACTTTGTGTCTTTTCTGTATGAAATGTTTTTGGAAAATTGCTTTTGAAATTTAGTACCCCCCACAGGTGTAAATATTTAGACCTGTGGGGGGTACTATTTTAGATCTTAGTAAATCTCACTGTGTCTAGTAGCATATGTTCAGTGAACCATAAAGTTTACACTCAGTTGGTTCCGCCTAGAGGTATAGAGGGTACCTTTGACAGTTATTGTTTTACCAGATGTGGGCAACTCATATTGCCCCCTCTTTGTAGTTTTTTTTCATATTTGCATGTAAAAGCGATTTTATAAAATGGACTGATGTCTTGTTGTCTCTTTTTATAATTTCCCCAGACAGTTTTTGAAAACAAAAACAAACAGTGAATATACACACAGTAGATATTAAAAATGTAAATAACAGGTAAAATATAAAGACTTCTATTGATCTATATTTTTGTTACTCCTTTTCTTACAATAAAAAACGGAAATATATAATTTTTGTACCTACTGCTTATAGCTCACTTACCTCATAAATTCGGCTATTTTTATTAATTTTCCAGCTTGGTAAATGCATGTTTTCTTTCCACTTTTCTTGAGTTTCTTTCTCCGTTCGACAATGGATCAATTATAATACAAATTCGTCGAGGCACGTGTTTTTACAGTTTTTGATACAGCAAAATTCCATTTTTAAACCGGACGTTCCTTAATCAAAAATGTGACAGTGACATAATTATTTATTGTCAGGGGTAGTTCCGCCTAGAGGCCCTGTATACGATTTTTGACAGTTATTGTTTTACCAGAGGTGAGCAACTGGATTTGACAGTTGTTAGGGAAATGTTTAAAAACAAACATTTGAGCGTGTGCAGGTTCTCCTCATCCAGGGTCGGGGAACCGAATACTTGGTATCTCATCCTCTGGTATGCCTCGCAGTTCGCTATAACGTGTCGAGATGTCTCTTCTGCCCGCCCGCAGGCCCGGCAGGTCGAGTCATTTTCCACCACGATTCGGGTCATGTGCTTCCTTATTGTGTTGTGACCTATTATGATTCCTGTCAGCAGACCAGCGTCCCTTCGTGATCTCCCTAGAAGGCATTTTTGTCTGGCTACATCCGGGCTCTTCACGAAGTCCCTGGTGTGTCTGCATCCTGTTCCTCCTCTCCAAGCGGTCGTCATGGCATCGTTGGCCCATTTATTGAGTCGACTTTGCAATTGCCTCTTGGTTGTTCCTCGGAGTGGTTCCGGTCCTACATACTCGTTCCCCGGCACCCCCATATGTCCCGGTACCCACATAAGTGTCACTTGTTTGCCCTCTCCCAAGGATTCTAGTGCATCCGCACATTCCTTCACCAGGGTGTTGTTGATTTTGGGTGCCCTTAGTGCCTTTAGGGCCGATTGGCTGTCGGAGCATATATAAACATGCTCCTCCGTACCGTTCTTTATTTCCTCCATGGTTGCAGCCATTATTATGGCATACACCTCTGCCTGAAAGACCGTGGCTTGCTCTCCGAGCGGGTAGCTCTTTCGAACCTCCTTCGTCTTCGTCTACGTAAACCCCCGATCCTGTGGTTTGCTTCTCCGACAGTTTGGACCCGTCGGTGTAGCAAATCACGGCGTTCTCCTCGAACTGTTCGCGGAGGTTTTCACTCTGCCATAGTTCCCTGTCTGGGATGACTACTTTGTACCTCTTGTTCATTTAGCATGTACTTTGTTAATAAATAACACGTCATATTTCTGTGTTTTATTGTAAGAAAAAGAGTAACAAAAATATAGATCAATAGGAATCTTTATATTTTACCTATTATTTACATTTTTAATATCTACCAAATATTAACTGTTTGTTTTTGTCTTTTTTTTGTCAAAGATTAAAATATTTTACTAACCAAAAAAAAATCAATCTTTCAAAAACTTTCTGGGGAGATTATAAAAAGAGACAACAAAACATCAGTCCATTTCATTAAATATGTTTTACATGCAAATATTAAAAAAAATAGAAAGATAGGAAAATATGAGTTGCCCACCTACAGGGCCTCTAGTTATCCGCCCTTTCGCAGTTGAAATCTGCTACCTCCGAAAAGTACGAGTTTCCAAATATCCTTGATGTTGACGATTTATTGAGAAAAAAACATTCTCGTTCCTCTGTATGAATGCTCTTTCTTTGAACTTTTGCTTGAATAGATTTTCCTCCTTGGAGACGATCTTTGCCTCTTTCCATTTCAGATGATGTTGATTTTCCCAGAAATGTTGAGCTATTTTTGATCCAGTTTTATCCCCTTGTCGAGTTTTGCGTTTGTGTTCTCTAAGGCAAACTATTGGTCGGCTGGTTTCTCCGATGTAGATATCCCCACACTCGCATGGTACCCGGTACATGTAGTTCTTGGTGTTGTTGCGACATGGTTTAGTTTTTGTTTAGTTGGTGTGGTCTGGAGTTTTCGCAGATCGATCCGATCTGTGAAGGAAAGGTTTCTCCAACTACACGATCAATAAAACTCTTCAGACCACACCAACACATAGGACGACAGACATAAATACTGAAAGAAAGGCACGGATGTAAAAACACTAAAATGGATTGCTAATACCTATGGGAAATTTGCAGGAAAATCACTGCCGCATGTCTTCCGCCATGTTGTGGAGATTTGGGTTGGCGACATTGGTTTCCTTAATTTTAAATATTAGTGTGGGAACACTGACTGTCAACAGTGTCAAAATATGATTGAAATTGACATTTTTTTGAAAGGTTATTTTTGTTGTTGTTTTTTAATGCAAAAACAAAAAAGTAAAGGAACAAGTCATAAACAAATGCTCCAACGGTCACGCCATTTATGTCTCTCATTTGGTCTGGAGTATGTGCAGCTTTCGAACAAATAAATCACAATATGGAAACATTGCCCCCCAATTTATAAACTCAAAGGGTACTGTTAAGCCACACGTTATAAATTGTAATAAATGCTCGGTTCAGCCTTTGCTGCTGGCGCTCCCGCTGAAGATACACCTTGATTACATTGATCTGAATCTGCACAGGGACTAAAACAGCTAAGCAAAGATGCACCAACGTGATACAGTAGCATATATGGCTCAGCTGAAAGCCAGAGCCATGGCAAGTCAAGCAACATTTAGCAATCACAAAAAAAGTACATCTTTGACACATGGAGTCGAGCATGGAGTTTTACAATATTTGAAGACCTTGACAGAAAAACCTATTAACAAACAACTGTGTCGACCATCCCTTCCCTAAGTTAACAAGTTATTACTAAGATATCCTTGAGTTTTGGTAAGTTTTCAGCATTCAACATTTTTTTTGTAGCTCTATCTTTTATAAAGGATGTGGGATTTTGCTCGAAACCGCATATGTTGTAGGTTTCATTGTCCTGATAAAAATCTATCATTGCTCCACAGTGTTTTTGAGATACTGCGTTCAAAGTTAAACATTTTGGTATTCTGGCTTTTCCCTAAAATCAGTTTTTTGCACTTTTTGTGAAAATGTAAATAATATTTATGAACCAAATTGTAGTCTGAGAATAAGTAGCAGAAAAATATAGGTTGCGTCGCACTGGCATCACAAACATAAAAAATATTAAATTCATATGACCAAGAAATGACTTTTTTAACAAAAGGCAAATTTGAATTGTTATGTTGCCACTTAGTATTTAACAAACACAAACATGCTTCAAAACAAAAACTGTAACATTTTTAGCCATTTTTGTTAATTGTTGCTATGGGATAGATTTTCATCAAGATAAGCAAAATCACACAGAAAGCCAGTTTCCATAAGGAAAGTGCATCATCCTTAAAAAACGAATCTACAAAAAAAAATTTCAAATGCTGAAAACTTACCAAAACTTAAGGATATCTTAGTAATAACTTTTTCTGCTGAATTCTTCAGAATCAGAAAACTTTTATTACAAAAATTGTTAACAAAAAACATTGTCACAAACATCAAAATTTAGTGTTAAAAATTAACATTAAAATAAATTTAACCTAAGAATATCTTTAAAATGTCATGCTAACATTAAGGTTTTGTTAATAAAGATTAAAAAATAAATATTGATTTTTCATTATTTCTAGTAAAACATCTTATAATTACTGGTCTTAAAATGTCAAAAAAATACCGGCTACAATATCACAAAAATTGACAATGAAATCTTAAACTACTTACTTAAAATTACATATAGAAAGTTACAAACACATGGAAATGACAACAAGAAAAAGAAAGAAAAATATACTGATAAAATACATATTAAAATTAATATTTTGGTAATTATGCAGTATACAGTTTTCTGTCATTTTTGACTTATTATGAAAAATTCTTTATGGGGCACCTTCTAGGTTCCCTAGGACTCCAAATCCGCCTGCGCCGGTTGCTTTTTTTTCAATTTTTTTTATTTTTTTTTAATTTTTTTTTCACTAAAACAACCCAATCAAACACAGTCCAACCCAACATAATCCAACCCAACCCAAAACAATCAAAAAAACACATTACAACCCCCCCCCCCGGGCACCCTTTTTTCTCTTAAAAAAAAAATGGCCGCAGGCGGATTTGGGGTCCTAGGGACCCTAGTAGGTGCCCCCATAAAGAATTTAAAAAAAAAATCAAAAATGGCAGAAAACCAATTACCAATTTTTTTAATATTCTTTTTAAAACTCATGAAGTATTGTTCTAATTTTGTAAAAGTCGATGTGCCAAAGATGTATTTTTTTGTGATCGCTTGCCATCGCTCTGGTTTTCAGCTGATCCATTATGCTATTATCAAACTCCATATCTCCCTCTATTCATTTATTTTTCTTGTCTTCTAGGCTTATAACAACCTCGGATTTATAAACTGTTGGCGCATATCTGTCCCTAGACGTTTTAGTTCCTGTTACAGATTCAGAGATCAACTTAATGAAGCGGGAGGAAACATGCACATTCCCTAGACGAAATGAGAGAGATTATCATGGCGTGGCCGTTCAAGCATTTGTCTGTCTTTTAAATGGTTTTTATTGCTTGGTTTTTCACTTTTTTGTTTTTGTATTAAAAAACAACAACAAAAATAACCTTTCTAGAAACGTCATTTTTGACACTGTTGATAGTCAGTGTTCCCACACTACTATTTAAAATTAAGAAACCAATGTCGCCAACCTAGATCTCCACAACATGGCGGCGAAAATGGCGGCAGACACACGGCAGTGATTTTCCCACAAGGGTATTATCAATCCCTTTCTTTTTTACATCCATGAAGAAAGGTGACACTTATAATTCCATACATCAAAGGAATCTCGGAAAAGATAAGAAGAATAGGCAACGGATACCTCATGTCCTCAAAACGACCACAACGATAAGAAATCAATAAACAAAAACCAAACAACACAAACGCAAAACTCGACATGGAGACACAACTAGATAAAAAATAGTTCAACATTGCTGGGAAAATCAACATCATATAGAATAGAAAAAGGCAAAGATCTTCGCCAAGGAGGAAAATCTATTCAAGCGGAAGTTCAAAGAAACAGCATTCATACAAAGGAACCAGTATCTATTTTCTCAACTAAGCGTCTCCATCAAGGATATTTTGAAACCAATACTTCTCGGAGATAACAAATTGAAAAACAAGAAAAGCTTTTGTTAAGTTTTCGAACGTTTCGATTTATTTAAAATCATCATCAGCGCATCTTTAATTCGCTTTTCCGTTTTCACAAAAGCAGTGGTGAAACAAATACGTAATAGTCTAACACAAAAACTCCAAAACACTGACTATTTTGAAAAATTCTTAGATTTAAACAAACGATAATATATTAATATTTAAAAAAAAATATTTGTGTGGTTTTGAAGAAACGATACCGTACGACTCAGTCGTCACCAATGCTTTTGTGACAACAGAAAAACGAATTATGATGATGATGATGATTTTTAAATAAATCGAAACGTTCGCAAATTTAAAAAAAGCTTTTCTTGTTTTTCAAACGACAAATAACGGCCGTTATCGGTGCCTCTTTAGACAAGTTAACTTTTCAAGTAAAAAAAACTGTTAGTGGTAGAACTAAACCTCATTCCATATTCAATCGTATTAGTATTTTGAAAATTGGTGGAGAGAATTTGGAAAAAACACTAGTGGAGTGCCAAAAAAAAAATTTTTCCTGTGGTAAAATTCTCTTTTTATATTTATCTCCACTATGGAGGCCTTATTTTGTTATTGTTAAGTTACTTGGTGTCTCAAAAATTTAAAAAAATTTAAGTACAGTAACTTTGACTAAATTTTGCCGCCTTGAGGAACACATAAGTCAAAATGTCGAGATTTGTTTACATTAGATCTTTATTGTTCTTGCAAATTAATAGGGTTTATGACTATAAAGGAGGCACTACCCCTCCTGCAAATTTAGCCGCTGTTGTTGAAAAATGCGTTCAAAGTTTTTAAATAATTAAGCTGCTCATTGTGAATCCAAAACATTACTACTTCCTTTCGCAAACCATATTTAATTATCCGTTCAAAGTTCGTTACTTTCAAAACCAAAATATCTCTCTCGTATCTCTTTTCCAGCTCAGTTTGGATATTGTAAAAATTATGGACTGATTTAGTCCCCTTTTAAAAAAAAATTGTACTTAATGAAATGAATAACGGAGTTATTCGCACTAGGGGGGGGGGGTGTGACTTGGCGCTAAGCTGCACCACCTTTCTTTAAGAGTACATGATTAGTACAAAATTATGACATTTCATTTTTATTAAATATATCTCCTAAGCATGGGGTAGCGCCAAGCCACACCCCCCTCCGTTTTAAGTGCGATTAACTCCATTATCCATTAAGTACAAAATTTTTTAAAAGGGTTTAATTAGTACATAATTTTTACAATATCCAAATTGAGTTTCGTTGTAGAGGAGGGTAGCTTGACTGAGCTCTCTCTCTTTTTCTCCTTCAAAATACCAAGGTCAATCAAGCCACGCACCCCCCCCCCCCAAAGATATTCGAGTTTTGATATGCTTATAATTTTAAACTAATTTTGAACCACTTTTAAAAATTTTGAACTACGCTCATTCCTTGTTTTTTTTTAGCTTGACGTCCGACTACACCTCCCATTTTGAATATTAAAAAAAAAACAAGAAGGAGCGTGGTTTGAAATTGTTAAAAGAGGCTCAAAATTATTTCGAAATTAGTTCAAAATTATAAGCATATCAAAACTCGAATATCTTTCGGGAGGGGGGGGGGTGTGGCTTGACGTCAACCTGCACCCCCCACCATATTTTTAAAAAAAAACAGGGTTACTAATGGGTTTTTGAAAATTTTTTTTGGTGATATTAGGAGTTCGAAATTATTTCTTAATTTTGGGATAGTTGCTTTTCATTTTTCTGTACGCTTTAAATGAGGGGAGTCTAGCTTGACGTCCGGCTGCACCCCCCATTTTAAATATTTAAAAAAACCAGGAAGGACTGTGGTTCAAAATTTTTAAAAGTGGTTCAAAATTAGTTCGAAATTATAAGCATATAAAAACTCGAATATATTTCGGGGGGGGGGGGTGCGGCTTGACTGACCTAAATACTAACCGGTAACATAGTGAAACTGCTAAAAGTCGTCTGCAGAAATGAAATAATATCGGAAATAAAACTGGATGCGTGTCCGATGGGCTCGACCAGCAGCCAATCGTAGTTCTCCAACTCTAAAAATTCGTCCAGTTTTTGTTTGAGTTTTTCCACGATTTGCCTCACTGCGTCCTCGCGAGCCACTTTAAACATTGCGTGTTGACCCTGAAGGCCTGTTGTGACGCTTCGACTTTCTTCCCTTTAGAAGAAAATAGCATGTTATACATTAAGGGATTAAAGTGGAGGTTTTATTCTGACAACTATAAGCAAAAGGAATCCTGGGTTAAGGGCTGGAGAAGTAACGCTTTAAAGAACAAATAATAAAAAGAACTAGGGAATTCATTTTAATTCGCTATGATGATTAATAAAGGAACTAAACACAATAATTTTTATGCTTTCATTTCCACTTTACTTTATTCCTATTCCGAATTTCAGGTAAAAACATACAGGACCATTTTAAATACTTGTAGGTTTAGTCGCTATACCAGCAAGTGTTAAATATAAAATGGATCGTGTGTCTGTGATAGGTACACAAGGTTTTTACATAAGGTGTAAAAACTGTTGAAGGGACAGTACACCAAAATGACAAGTTGGGCTTAAACGATGACAAAAAAAACCTTTACGATGAATCGTCTTCTTTGTTTTTTTTTCTATGAAGCCTCCTAATGAGATATAAGCAAGCACGTTTGTACGACGTGCAGTGCAAACTTCATTTATGTCAATTTTCGAATTTAACCAATTTAGTATAATATATTAGATATTGTGTTTTTGTTAGTTGACTCTCAAGTAACGATTTCGACACTTGGAAAACAGAGAAATAATACATTTCTATAACACGTCATTCCACTAAAAGAACACCAAACGTTGCGAATATGGTGAAAAGGTTTAAAAATAAGTTTATATGTGAAAAGTGCAGGGAAGAAAGTGGGAAGGTCATTTTTAGATGTTCTTGAGAAATTTCAAATTTAAATTTTGAAACCCTATTATGAAATAGAATAATAACTTTAATAATTTAAATTATTTAAATAAGTAATTGATAATAAGCGATGGCACAAACAGTGAAAATATGTCGGCAAATCAAGCAAATTCCCGTTGCGTCTCGACTTTAAAAGTTTGACCTTCCCCATTTCTTCGCTGTATGCACGGATATTCCCCTTTTCTTCCCTGTATTAATAAGCACGTTTTAATATTGACAGACCTCGATTCTTCCCTGTTTAGACCTACATACTAATTCTATACTCGTTTTGCCCAAAAATTGACCTTTCCCCTTTCTTCCCTGCACTCTTCATATGCAGTTTCATCAAGTTGAAAATAGATTCAATTTTTTATCTAAAAACACAGTGATCCATGTACTTTTTTTGTAATTATGGATTTTTTTTTGTCATTACGCCCTCGAAACCGCAAAAGGCGGTTAAGTCGTGACAGTACTTGCGCGATCGAACCTTTTATTCGTTCAAATGTCAACGTAGTTGTGATCGAGATGAGTCGAGTGATCTTTGTCATATGAAATTAGTTAGGACGAGTTGTATTTAGGTAGGATTAGGGTCTAATATTTAAAAAAAAATGAATAAAATATGTTTGTTTGTAGATAGAGTTTACTTTATTAAAAAACACAAAAAATTATTTATCTAAATAAAACCAAAATCAACCCACAAAGCCATTTGTGAGCTGCAATTTTTCTGCTACCTTTTCCCTTTATGATGTCTTCCTTTTTCCAATTTTTAAAGGTCGGCTATCCTTATTGGACTCCCTCAATAAAAATTATTCAATGCCCCGTCAGAATAAAAATATTCTAAAGGGCAAAACGACGACGACTCTTGAACCATTTTGGCCACATATAACCCAAAAATTTACCAGCCACCGCAACGCCAACGACTTTAAGAGGTGGTGGAAATAATCAACGCTAGAGTACGTCCGCAAATTTAAAGTTTTGGTCGGGAAATGCTGCAGAACCAAAACAACTAAAATTTTTGACATCGGCACCCATAATAATAAAGGCTGATCTACATAAAATCTAATGCATTCTGATAAATTTGACAATATTTGTCCTATTTAACATACAAAAACGATTAAAATAAATAAAGATAATAGTACAGCCATAGCGCAGTGGGCGGCATATCCGAACGCCGCGCGCCGCCCGGAAGGTCTCTACTTGGACTTTTTCTCGCAAAATTACATAATTTTGTGAGATTAAGGAAAACGTCGTATGGAGCGGAGTAGGTCGGTACCGTATGATCCATATATTGATAGTGGAACACGTTAAAGATCACTAGCCCCAACAAAGGCGTTTAGGTCTAAAACCCTCTAGAAAAAGAAAACTGCCTTCCTAAGCGGTGTTCATCAGACCGGTCTGGCGAGCGGGTAGGGGGGGAATGAGCCACAGTAGACCTCTTAGGTCGTAGTGGACGGAGATTTAAATTGATAAATTTGACAATATTTGTCCTATTTAACATACAAAAACGATTAAAATAAATAAAGATAATAGTACAGCTGTAGCACAGTGGGCGGCATATCCGAACGCCGCGCGCCGCCCGGAAGGTCTCTACTTCGACTTTTTCTCGCAAAATTACATAATTTTGTGAGATTAAGGAAAACGTCGTATGGAGCGGAGTAGGTCGGTACCGTATGATCCATATATTGATAGTGGAACACGTTAAAGATCCCTAGCCCCAACAAAGGCGTTTAGGTCTAAAACCCTCTAGAAAAAGAAAACTGCCTTCCTAAGCGGTGTTCATCAGACCGGTCTGGCGAGCGGGTAGGGGGGGAATGAGCCACAGTAGACCTCTTAGGTCGTAGTGGACGGAGATTTAAATTGATAAATTTGACAATATTTGTCCTATTTAACATACAAAAACGATTAAAATAAATAAAGATAATAGTACAGCCGTAGCGCAGTGGGCGGCATATCCGAACGCCGCGCGCCGCCCGGAAGGTCTCTACTTGGACTTTTTCTCGCAAAATTACATAATTTTGTGAGATTAAGGAAAACGTCGTATGGAGCGGAGTAGGTCGGTACCGTATGATCCATATATTGATAGTGGAACACGTTAAAGATCCCTAGCCCCAACAAAGGCGTGTAGGTCTAAAACCCTCTAGAAAAAGAAAACTGCCTTCCTAAGCGGTGTTCATCAGACCGGTCTGGCGAGCGGGTAGGGGGGGAATGAGCCACAGTAGACCTCTTAGGTCGTAGTGGACGGAGATTTAAATTGATAAATTTGAGAATATTTGTCCTATTTAACATACAAAAACGCCGCGCGCCGCCCGGAAGGTCTCTACTTGGACTTTTTCTCGCAAAATTTTGTGAGATTAAGGAAAACGTCGTATGGAGCGGAGTAGGTCGGTACCGTATGATTCATATATTGATAGTGGAACACGTTAAAGATCCCTAGCCCCAACAAAGGCGTGTAGGTCTAAAACCCTCTAGAAAAAGAAAACTGCCTTCCTAAGCGGTGTTCATCAGACCGGTCTGGCGAGCGGGTAGGGGGGGAATGAGCCACAGTAGACCTCTTAGGTCGTAGTGGACGGAGATTTAAATTGATAAATTTGACAATATTTGTCCTATTTAACATACAAAAACGATTAAAATAAATAAAGATAATAGTACAGCCGTAGCGCAGTGGGCGGCATATCCGAACGCCGCGCGCCGCCCGGAAGGTCTCTACTTGGACTTTTTCTCGCAAAATTACATAATTTTGTGAGATTAAGGAAAACGTCGTATGGAGCGGAGTAGGTCGGTACCGTATGATCCATATATTGATAGTGGAACACGTTAAAGATCCCTAGCCCCAACAAAGGCGTGTAGGTCTAAAACCCTCTAGAAAAAGAAAACTGCCTTCCTAAGCGGTGTTCATCAGACCGGTCTGGCGAGCGGGTAGGGGGGGAATGAGCCACAGTAGACCTCTTAGGTCGTAGTGGACGGAGATTTAAATTGATAAATTTGACAATATTTGTCCTATTTAACATACAAAAACGATTAAAATAAATAAAGATAATAGTACAGCCGTAGCGCAGTGGGCGGCATATCCGAACGCCGCGCGCCGCCCGGAAGGTCTCTACTTGGACTTTTTCTCGCAAAATTACATAATTTTGTGAGATTAAGGAAAACGTCGTATGGAGCGGAGTAGGTCGGTACCGTATGATCCATATATTGATAGTGGAACACGTTAAAGATCCCTAGCCCCAACAAAGGCGTGTAGGTCTAAAACCCTCTAGAAAAAGAAAACTGCCTTCCTAAGCGGTGTTCATCAGACCGGTCTGGCGAGCGGGTAGGGGGGGAATGAGCCACAGTAGACCTCTTAGGTCGTAGTGGACGGAGATTTAAATTGATAAATTTGAGAATATTTGTCCTATTTAACATACAAAAACGATTAAAATAAATAAAGATAATAGTACAGCTGTAGCACAGTGGGCGGCATATCCGAACGCCGCGCGCCGCCCGGAAGGTCTCTACTTCGACTTTTTCTCGCAAAATTACATAATTTTGTGAGATTAAGGAAAACGTCGTATGGAGCGGAGTAGGTCGGTACCGTATGATTCATATATTGATAGTGGAACACGTTAAAGATCCCTAGCCCCAACAAAGGCGTGTAGGTCTAAAACCCTCTAGAAAAAGAAAACTGCCTTCCTAAGCGGTGTTCATCAGACCGGTCTGGCGAGCGGGTAGGGGGGGAATGAGCCACAGTAGACCTCTTAGGTCGTAGTGGACGGAGATTTAAATTGATAAATTTGAGAATATTTGTCCTATTTAACATACAAAAACGCCGCGCGCCGCCCGGAAGGTCTCTACTTGGACTTTTTCTCGCAAAATTACATAATTTTGTGAGATTAAGGAAAACGTCGTATGGAGCGGAGTAGGTCGGTACCGTATGATCCATATATTGATAGTGGAACACGTTAAAGATCCCTAGCCCCAACAAAGGCGTGTAGGTCTAAAACCCTCTAGAAAAAGAAAACTGCCTTCCTAAGCGGTGTTCATCAGACCGGTCTGGCGAGCGGGTAGGGGGGGAATGAGCCACAGTAGACCTCTTAGGTCGTAGTGGACGGAGATTTAAATTGATAAATTTGACAATATTTGTCCTATTTAACATACAAAAACGATTAAAATAAATAAAGATAATAGTACAGCCGTAGCGCAGTGGGCGGCATATCCGAACGCCGCGCGCCGCCCGGAAGGTCTCTACTTGGACTTTTTCTCGCAAAATTACATAATTTTGTGAGATTAAGGAAAACGTCGTATGGAGCGGAGTAGGTCGGTACCGTATGATCCATATATTGATAGTGGAACACGTTAAAGATCCCTAGCCCCAACAAAGGCGTGTAGGTCTAAAACCCTCTAGAAAAAGAAAACTGCCTTCCTAAGCGGTGTTCATCAGACCGGTCTGGCGAGCGGGTAGGGGGGGAATGAGCCACAGTAGACCTCTTAGGTCGTAGTGGACGGAGATTTAAATTGATAAATTTGACAATATTTGTCCTATTTAACATACAAAAACGATTAAAATAAATAAAGATAATAGTACAGCCGTAGCGCAGTGGGCGGCATATCCGAACGCCGCGCGCCGCCCGGAAGGTCTCTACTTCGACTTTTTCTCGCAAAATTACATAATTTTGTGAGATTAAGGAAAACGTCGTATGGAGCGGAGTAGGTCGGTACCGTATGATCCATATATTGATAGTGGAACACGTTAAAGATCCCTAGCCCCAACAAAGGCGTGTAGGTCTAAAACCCTCTAGAAAAAGAAAACTGCCTTCCTAAGCGGTGTTCATCAGACCGGTCTGGCGAGCGGGTAGGGGGGGAATGAGCCACAGTAGACCTCTTAGGTCGTAGTGAACGGAGATTTAAATTGATAAATTTGAGAATATTTGTCCTATTTAACATACAAAAACGCCGCGCGCCGCCCGGAAGGTCTCTACTTGGACTTTTTCTCGCAAAATTACATAATTTTGTGAGATTAAGGAAAACGTCGTATGGAGCGGAGTAGGTCGGTACCGTATGATCCATATATTGATAGTGGAACACGTTAAAGATCCCTAGCCCCAACAAAGGCGTGTAGGTCTAAAACCCTCTAGAAAAAGAAAACTGCCTTCCTAAGCGGTGTTCATCAGACCGGTCTGGCGAGCGGGTAGGGGGGGAATGAGCCACAGTAGACCTCTTAGGTCGTAGTGAACGGAGATTTAAATTGATAAATTTGAGAATATTTGTCCTATTTAACATACAAAAACGCCGCGCGCCGCCCGGAAGGTCTCTACTTGGACTTTTTCTCGCAAAATTACATAATTTTGTGAGATTAAGGAAAACGTCGTATGGAGCGGAGTAGGTCGGTACCGTATGATCCATATATTGATAGTGGAACACGTTAAAGATCCCTAGCCCCAACAAAGGCGTTTAGGTCTAAAACCCTCTAGAAAAAGAAAACTACCTTCTTAAGCGGTGTTCATTAGACCGGTCTGGCGAGCGGGTAGGGGGGGAATGAGCCACAGTAGACCTCTTAGGTCGTAGTGGACGGAGATTTAAATTACACAACTCATAACAAACCTAACCTAACCTACATAAAATTTAATGAATTCTGATAAATTTGACAATATTCGTCCTATTTTACAAACGAAAACGATTAAAATAAATAAAGATAATAGTTCTATCACAATATAACAAATTATTTTAGAATAAATTTGAAAACTGTTTAAAAATACGTTTTTTTAAGTCCCGTGTGAACACATTTTAATTCCACCAAACAAAAAAAAAACATCCGCGTTGGCCAATGCCAAAAACGGGAAGAAACGCAACTTATATCTTTTAAGAAAACATCTACAGAGAGATAAAATAAAAACTATATAGTATAGTCCAATTTTTTGATGAGCGTATTGACGTCGCTTTTTTGGATCTCTATTTGATACATTGTTTTGGACAGCGACAATAAATATGTAAAAAAAGACATGTGTTTCAACTGTTACTTCAAATTGACAACAACAAATTATTTGACATGCGAACTGTTGACAACAAAGAAATACGTTTCCAGAGGCAAAAATTACGTCAGTCTGCTCATCAAAAATTTGGACTATATAACCGTGGTTATAATGTCTCATTAGCCAGATTTCGTAGAAAAAAATATAATACCATCCTTCATCATAAAAAAAAAATTGCCATTGATTAAGCCCCAATCTGTAATCTGGGTAAACTGTCTCTTTTTTCGAATGAATAAATTTGAAAATAACAAATCTAATTTGATGTGTTGAAAATTTGTAGGTACATACATATCATTCTTGTTTACTTTTTCTAAAGAGCTCCAGGGTAATTCCACAAAAATACAGATATTATTGCTTAAAGTTAAAACTTTCTGGTCTTATGCTTGGTTTACCCATCAAATAAGCACAAATTTAAGCGTAATTCTATAGGTCTATCCTTTTTTTTCTTCAGAAAAGAAAGAGATCGCCATATAGAATTATGCTTAAATTTGTGCTTATTTGATGGGTAAACCAAGCATTACTTTACTCTTCTTTTCATAAAATTCATAAAAATAAAACTATTTAAATTAGTTAATGTTGTTTGCATATGTTTCAGTTAAAACACAATGTTTTTTTTTTAATTTAGGTTGACCTCTTTCAATTTTTTTAAAGTTTCATTTTATAAAGTGAAGTTAAAAACTAATTCTGAAAAAAAGTTATAAAGTTAAATTTTAGACACAAACAAGGCTCGAAATATAACGCAAGTTGAAATTAACGCTGTGTTTTGGACTTCCATCGTCTATATTTTATTTATACACGACGTTTCGATCCGTAGAATCTCTGATCGAAACGTCGTGTATAAATAAAATATAGACAATGGAAGTCCGAAACACAGAATTAATTTCAAACACTTTCAAATAACGCAAGTGGCCGTTAAATTATCCTGTAGTGAATCTGTAAGTAAGAAACCTAATATTGTCGGAAGTAGTAATTTTTTAATTGATTTTGGATTGTAAAATTGTTATTTTTAACAATTTTAGAAAAATAAAGTAATTTCCTCTTAAGTAGGATTTTCTCTGCTGTTCTTAATAAATGCAACAAGAAAAGGTGGTCTAGTGGATAACGAAAAAATTGTAAAGCTTTACTGAGGGAAGATCAAGACGATAGATAGTAATTATAGAACCCTCTGTCCTTATATAAGCAGGACCTCAATTCAGGAACAGCAGAAGTTTCATAAACTCGGTTGCAGTAATTTTAAATAATTAAAAATTGGTTTAAAAAAAAATATTAATTTCAAGTGTGAAAATGGGAAGTTTTTTTGGATTTAGGTTAGATTTTTAAAAAGTATTTGTAAGAGATTTTGACTCATTTTAAATAAGGATTTTTGTTTTTGTATTTTAAATTAATTTTAGAGTTCCTTAAAATAAATGTATTAAATATTTCAATGATTGTAATTTATTATCCAAGTAGAATTAAACCGTTTCTATTTTTCAGAAAAGTATAAAAAACTTAAGTCGAGATCTAACCCCGTCCCGACGTATTGCGGAGCTGCCGATTACAATAACTGAAGAACAATATAATGGAAATGGTTTAAAGTAACTCAGCGCTATAATTTGCACACCGAGAAGCAAGTAGAAGAAGGAAAAGATGGAGAAACAGTACATCCTATCGTAAAAATGAGTTGTAATCCGATTTGTCGTCGAGTCGCCGACTATCAGAAGTCTTACTCAGGGAGGAGCAAGATAGATAGAATAATCATAGAAGTGCTTATAAAAACAGGCCCTCAAGTCAGGAACGACAGAAGTTTTATAAGCCTGTATCTTTCTTGCTTTTCCCTCAAATAATTTAATTTAAAAGTCATTTTAAATAATCAAAAGAAAAATTGTTTTTAAAAAAATATTAATTTGAAAAGCGAAAATAGTAAGTTATTTTAAAAGGATTTAATTTTGGTTTTTAAAATTGTGTTTGTAAGAGATTTTCTCGGAGATTTTGGTTCATTTTAAATAAGGATTTTAGTTTCTGCATTTTAAATTCATTTTAAACTTTTTAGAATTAAATAATTTCTATTTTAACTTTTAAAATTTGGGAGTAAATTTAAGGAAGTCAAGTTTTTCAGAAAAGTATTAAAAACTTAAGTCAAGATCTAACCCCGTCCCGACAATATAAGGAACAGTATCTTACCCTGTAATATTTGAAATAAACTGGTCCAAATAAACGTTAGCGTCTTCCAAGAATCCCGTATCTATTATAATTTGTATAATTTTTTGCAAGTTGACATGTGGACTTCTGAATGTTGAAGAAAGACATCCGTTGAAAGTTCGCGTCAGTAGAAGATTCATGGATTTTCTGATCATCTCGTCGACCTCAACTTGACTGAAACAAAATAGTTATTTAGCTAACAAGTGCAATGCGGCAGCGAAAGACATGCACAGATTTTTTTTCTATACGTGTCTAGCCCAATAAAACTTTTTTACTACAAGTAACCACAAAACGCTACTTTCCGCACATTTTTGCTAATACAGTTTAAAAAAATGTAGTTTTTTCAATCGAATAACAAAATTGTCCCTAACACGTGCGCAAAGTCGTTTTCCGGTACTTAAAAGCTTGTTCGAACTCCGTTTCGCGTGTATCTAACTGATTTTATTTTTGAAATTATTTTTTAATAAAAAAATGTTACAATAATTGGAGTTCAGACATCAAGTAAGGACCATTATTGACAAACTTATTAAGCATACCTCTAACATAAGCAAGACAGAGGAAATCGCGTTGAAGAATCTTTAAAAGTACAAATCAGTTAAAATCTTACCAGCAGACAAGGGCAATGTAACAGTGATTTTGGACAAAGAAACCTATAACAAGAAAGTTGAAGAGATACTTGCCAAAGGAAACTATAAACTTCTCGCAAAAGACCCGATGCAATCAATCGAAAGTAAGGTTTATAGAACTTTAAAAAAGTATTCCAGATATATTCCGGAGAACACAAGGTCTCAGCTTGCACCACATTAAAGCAAGCCTCCACATCTTACGCCCAATCACAAGTTCCAGAAATTCTCCAACAAGCAATCTGTCTAAATTCCTTTTGAAAATTATTCAACCTCTTGCAGGCAAGACCGTTTCATTTGCAGACAATTCCCACCTATTTGTTAATATTCTTAAATCTTTTGTTTTAGGACCCGAGGATAGACTTGTCAGTTTTGATGTCGAAAGTCTATACACCAATGTCCCGATAAAGGAATCCCTCGATATTATTAAATAGAGACTGGCTGATGAAGAATCCCTTTATGAACGTACCATCATGCCGCTGGAGGGAGTGATGGAGTTGTTGGAATGCAGTCTACATAACTCTTACTTTCAGGTGAAAGATCAGGATGACGGTCTACCAATGGGTTCATCGCTTTCGCCAGTGGTGCCCAATATTTACATGTAGTGGTTCCAATCACACGCGGTTGATACCGCAACATAAACCTAAGCTCTGGCTCAGATATGTTGATGATACTTTTATTGTCTGGACCGTGAATGACCAACAACTTTCAGACTTTCTTCACCACCTAAATAACATAAGACCCGCCATTAGATTCACAAGGGAGTTGGAGCAAAATTGTCAAATTCCTTTTCTTGGTGTACAGTCTATCCTCTTCTGCTAAAACCAAACGAGGCATAATAAGAACTTTGTATAACAGAGCCGTTCAGATTTATAACAATTCTCATGAATTGGAAATCGAAATAAGAAACATTAAGAAGGATCTGCAGCAGAATGGTTACAGCCTTAAACTTATAACAGATACTATTTCTAAATTTCAGCAAATAGGACAGAGATTACAAGACCAAAACCAGGCAAATGCATTCCTTACAATTCCATACATTAAAGGATTATCAGAGAATATTCGAAGAGTGCAAACCACTTTAATATTAAAACAGCTTTTAAATCTAATAATACAATTCGAAGCCGTCTTAGTAAAACAAAACCGGAGAACAAACAAAATAAGAAATGCATTTACCAAGTTCCTTGTGCGTGTGATCTTAGATTAAAGAGACAAGATACCTGAGACTTTGGTTATATCATTATATGGAACAATGTTTACCTTTCTGTTGTTTACAGTAAACACACCAGTGGCGTACTTAAATATAAATTTACACATAGATTATATAATTAAAATTTTACTATAATATGAAATCTGCAAAATAATTTAATAATTATGTCCATTTGAGCTTTGGAAGATTCCTAACAATAAATGTTTGTAGTATATTTTATTACTTATTTATTGCAATTTCAATTTTTAACACAATAAAATTATGCCAAACATTAAAACAAAGAAACACAGTTCACAGCACCTGAAACATCAAGACAAAAAAATTATATAATATTACCTACTAGCTAAAAATTATGTTAGTGTTTGTTAATTTTGTAATTTTTCCTGGTCATTAGCAGAAACTTACTTATACTGACTTCTTCAATAAAGTCAACAATGCTTAGGGTATATAGAGACATCTAGGACAGACAAAAAAATTCAAATATCAATTCGAAGGGGGCCGGCAGTATAAATCAACCTTAATATTCTGATAAGAGGTAGAAATTCAATATTCTTACAAACCTGAACACATGTGAATTAACTTTTATTGTTGTTTGCAAGTTTGTTTAAGGACTTTACCTACCTTTATTTTATAGTCTTTATAAAAAAAAACCTTCAAAAATATCTCATTGTGCATTAAAAAGTATGCTTTATTTTATCATCTTTATAAAAAAAAACCTCGAAAAAACCTTATAAAAACGTTCGAAAATATATCGTTTGACTCACTGGACATTAACTACTTCATCAAAAGTATTTTAAATTTTGAAAATGAAAAAAAAAAACATGTTTGTTGATATTTTAATTCAAGGATCTACTAATTTAAGTATATTTCATAAACTTTTTTTATTTTCTGTGTACCTACCGGTATGTACCGCCACTGACTGATTTCACTTGTTCTACCTTGGTTTTCAAAACATTGGACGATTTGTTCCAAAATATCACTTTAAATTCACTGAAATATTCTTCTGGTAAAAAAACACACTATAAACTTTTTTGACAAAATATGGTTTTAAAACGACTTACAAACTGCTTAAAACATCCTGAAATATTAAAATAAATAACACGAAAAAGCTTATATCAATAAAAATATCATCCGACCGTCTGCGCTCTGCCGACTTTCCCCGCCCACAAGTAAATCACGTCAAAGTGGTTGACACAGAATTATCTGTCCCTATAGTTCCAACGTCATTTAAAAGAATAGAAAAATAATTGATATTTCTGACCTTTGTTTTGTTCTGATTTTATTTGTAAATAAACAGTGCCTATTATTTGCCAAGGAGTTTTCATTGGACCAGATATCTTGTCTCTTTTTAATCTAAGCGTGTGACGAATATTCAAAGAGGTGAAACAACGAAATCAGGAATCGCCGAACACCACCGAAAAACAACACCGAATGATGTGGACAGAAGCAAAGGTTTTGCACAAGGAGTCACACTGGAAGAAACGGAAATTCCTTGAAACTGCCTTTATTGGGCAGAATCAGGGTATTTTCAGTAAACCAAGTGTTAAAATTCCAAATATTTGAAAACCCCTCCTTGGGCGGAGCCAACTTCTTAAACTTCACAGTTGAGTGATTTCCCATAGTATATATAAGTACGTAGCCTTAGGAATAGATTGTAGTTTGCACCTGAAGACGATCAGAGATTGTACTGATCGAAACGTCGTGTATAAAAGACAATGGAAGTCCGGAACACAGAGTTAATTTCAAACACATCATTGTCTCAAACTTATGGATATTTTGTTTTAACTTTGCAAAAATTGATAAATTTCTCGGTAAATTTAAAAATTGTACACAAACAAGTAGACAGTAGGATGCACCAAGAGACTAAAGTGTCACTTTTTATCCCGAGGCGAAAAGCTCGACCGGAGAAATAGCTATAATTCGTCGAGTGATGAAAAGACACTTTAGTCCCGTGGTTTATATATCATCTTCTTGGAACAGAAAAATTAATTAAAATGATAAAAAATCACTTAACTTAAAGAGTACCAAATGATAAACCAATGGCTGGTGCAACGTTGATACACATACCATTTAAAACTGCTTCAATAACACTTTTAGTCCCTGAAAATAGGTGCTAAAACTACAGTTTGAGTTCCTAAACGAAGGAAGTTGTGAGTAGTCTTACCTTAGATTCAAATCTTCCGAAAACTTTAGACAAGCATAAATAAACTCTTTCACTTGCTGATAGACTTTGGGAACCATGCTTGAAAACGGGAAACAATATGGAAAAGTTACGTCATCTGGTAAGTCTCCATCCCATGGAAAGGAAAGGAGAATTTGTTCGAATTCGTCTTGATTTTCAACCTGAAATATTAATCATTCCTTTAATTTCCTTTAATCTCTGAATCACCTTCTTGTAAAAGCCAAAGAAAAACCTTAAAAGCTAATATGAAAACAATTTTATTTTATACCAGTTATTAACTGCAATAAAAAAATCAGACATGAGCAGTTCATTACTTTTTTACTGAAATTTTCCTTAAAAATGTCCACCATGACTCTAAAAGCGCATCAATTGACCACAATACTGTAAATCTCTGTCGCTTCACGTCATTTTTGATTTTTTTTCAATTTTGAAGGATAAATTTTCTATGTTGCCTCGAATTTTGAAATTTTTTATTGTTACGCCCCAGGTTAGATTCTCGGCTAGTGATTGAGTGTCTCCAAAGTCTTATTTAACACCAATTAAGGATCATGATGGTCAACTAACCCAAAATGTCGGGTGACTTGGAATATCTGACATTGTTCATGAACCCACCGGCAGAAGAAAAGCACGTGACTTTGACAGGGATCCTGTCAAACTGAAAGGTCAAATCTCAAAAAAGGAAGCTTGTCATCAGGTATATCTTTAAAAAGTAGTAGTAGTAGTAGTAAGTACACGCCGGCGCCGAGGAGGTAACCACTAGTTTAGAAAATGTGACATGATTGCCAATATTGTTGAATTGTCAGTGATTGCAGGGAACTGCCGAGATTTCTAAAGACTCCCAGAGACTCTTAGGGTTTGCAAGCCCGGGTTTGGTGAGGTTTAGGTAGTTGCAGGAGCTGCAAGGGACTGCGAACGAATAAGATTTGTGACATGATTGCCAACAGTGGTTACTCCCTCGGTACCCGCAATTTTTAAACTTTTTTTTATATTTTGGCAGAAAGCAATTTAAACTTTGTCGTATTTCTTACCGTTAACTGTATATATGCGTTTTCGAATTTGGCCTATAACTTTTTCATTAATAAAAATTTATTTTTGGTGTAAATTGCTTTTTTATAGATAATTGAAAGTATAATTTATTTGTATATAAGACTAGATTTTGTCTGTAACGTTTATTTATATTTTTATATGCTTATTCTTTTTTTTTATTTTCTTGAATTTTTTTTTGGTTTTGGTTAATTTTTTTATTTCATTTTATCGTCGTTTTTCGCTCGGTTTTTCGTAATATTGTATACTATAAAAATAAATAAGTAAATAATAAATAAACAAAATCAAAATATCATGTGCGACACATTATTTTAAAGTATTCCAAAAATCATATAAAAAATAGGTAATTCTGTAAGAAAAATATCAAGTATAATATCTCAAAAACTAAACGTCACATATAAAATCCAATTTGTCAAATAAATTCTACTTTAAATTATCTATGAAAAAGCAGTTTACATCAAAAAGAAATTTTTCATTAATAAAAAAGTTAAGAGGCCAAATACGCATATTTTTCAAAAAGAGCGAGTATCTCAAAAACGAGTTGACATACTCACATGCGGTTTTGATAGGTAATATTCCGAGTGCATAGCAAATTGTCGATTTTGTTTTCCGAAGCACAAGAGCGAGCATGCACTCGAGTGCAAAATTATCAATAATTTGCTATGCACAAGAGATATTGTGCGGACTATTTCCTACCATAAACAATACTCTACCAGACAGTAATAATCGTCTGGCTTAGGTCCCCAATTGTTCATTTTGTGCAGAAAGCATGAAATTTGGCACACTTATTCTTTGGATAATTCTTTAAAATTTTGGTCGAGGAAATCAATGATCGGATGTATAGGAGCCAAGATGGCGGCGATTTTTTCAAAATGGACGTTTATTTTTTTTTTAATTGTAGATTTGCCATCAAAACAAAATTATACTCGGAGAATTGAAAAAAATGGTCACATTGACGTATGTTCTTTATAGTCCTTGAAAAGTAACATTTAGAAAGAACATCAAAATAACTTTTACAAATGTAAAAGTAAACTGATATTCTAAAAAAAATTTAAATAGGTGGCGGTGCGGATGACGTGGCACCCAAATTTCCGATTTTAAATTTGATAAAAGTTCATATTTTTTTAATAGCTTGGATAAGACATGCATATTTAATAAAATAATCGATTATGTATAACTGAAGTATGTAGATTTTTGTAAAAATAATTTTTGTTTGACACGGTCATTGGTCGCCTAAATTTATCAGTTGAATTGTAATATTCGTACCAAATTTGACATTTTTTCCTCAAAAATTAAAAAAGATACGGATGATAATGTAACTTTTTTAAAAATCGTACTTGACTAGCCTGGTATAACTAAACCACTCACCCTGTAAGCAAAAAGTCAATTAGAAAAGTTATCTTGATATTCTTTCTAAATTATAAAATTACAACAAAAGACCTGTCGCAGCTTACTAAATTATGAAAAATTATCAAATAAAAATTCTCAAAATGCATTTTTTAAAAATAAAATGTCACTTTTCAAGGACGATAAAGGTCATACGTCAATGTAACCATTTTTTTTTCATTTCCTCTCTATCAAATTGTATGGATTCGAGTAAAATCTTGTCTTGATGGCGAAGCTACAATTTTTTTTAAAAATAGACGTCTATTTTGAAAAAATCGCCGCCATCTTGGCTCCTATAAATCCGATCATCGATTTCCGCGACCAAAATTTTAAAGAATTGTCTAAAGAATAATTGTGCCAAATTTCATGCTTTCTGCACCAAATGAAAAATTGATTGCTATTTGGGAATTAAGGCGGACGACTATAATAGACAAAATATGTCTTAAAATGGGCTTTTTATAGAAGGCGATAATTTGCACTAGTGCCATATACCGACAATTTGCACTAGTTCAAATTATCGCTATAATTTTTTCCTATTGGTCCAAATTTGTCGGTCGCATCGATTCTATTGGTTATATTTCCTGAGGGAAATACTATTATTAATTTCTCAAAAATCGGACCCATAACCTGTATTAGTTTTTAGCTGTTTGCTTGAGAAATGTCCAAAACCCTTCATTCCCCTCGAATTTGGACCACCCTGTACACTATTAACGATTTCTATGATGTGCGTATCGCTTCGGTATGAGCGATAGCTTGCGCAACTCTAATGGGGGTAATATTCGGAAAAATCCTACCTCAATCGGCTGAAAATCCTCCTTGGCCAAAATTTCTCTA
Source organism: Oxystoma pomonae (assembly GCA_963921995.1). Taxonomy (NCBI): domain Eukaryota; kingdom Metazoa; phylum Arthropoda; class Insecta; order Coleoptera; family Brentidae; genus Oxystoma; species Oxystoma pomonae. The sequence continues at coordinate 100,909,920 of OY998165.1, forward strand.
AACACCTGCACCCATCTTTGCATTAGAACCTCTGTATAATGATCTCTTAGCTCTCTCACAAGTTCCCAAAGCGGTTTAACAGTGTAACCGTAGTTTCTTAGGGTCGTGCAAAAAAGCATTATAAGATCTTTGATTCTAAGAATTAAGGTAGCGTCTGTACAGTAGGCCTAAAATAAATTTAATAAATAATGATGAAGGCAAAGGGTAGATGGAGATATATAACCGGGCCGCACCAAACAGGAATAATCAATGAGAAATTGATGCATTATGAGGTATCCGGGCATTTAAACCATAAATTTAAATCCCTGACCTAAAAATAAATATAATATGCAAAAATAAAATTCAAATTTTTTGAATAAATTCTGCATCCTTAATTTTGCGTTTTCTGTTGTTATAAAAAAAAACTAAAAAGAAGTTCAATAGTTTTAGTATTTCTTCATTTAAAACAGGTATTTTATATTTCACGAAAATTTCAACATAATATTATATTAAAAACCACGTCCCTAAAGTTAGTAGTACAAAGTCAGCAGTGCAAAAATTTTATGATTGGAAAAATTAGTGCTAATTAAGTGCTAATTAAATGCCAAATCACAAAATTTTGTGCCCTTAAAGATAGCAGTGCACCATGGTCCCGAAAAGTGGTCTAAATGGTCCAGAAAATTAAATGATTATTAAATGCTGCCACATCAATAAGAAAATTCTATATTTTTTACTTTTTCCGCAGACTTTTTAAAATTAACTTGGTGCACTGCTAATCTTAGGTCATACACATATTTGAGTTCTCAGGAAAGAAGACGTTGGTGATTTTTTTTTGTTCACAGCTTCATGAATATATTGAGCAAAAGTAGCTAAATTTGTAAATGTGGACCTTCTAGGTAAAAAAACATTTTTCCAGAAACCTCATTAAAGATCATGTTAAAAACTATAATTTCAAATATTTTCGATAGGGCACATACAATGGTTATCGGCCTGTAGTTTTTTTATGTCCTGTCTAGAAACATTTTTCTGCACAGGAATAACCTTACTTAGTTTCCAAGTTTTGGGAAAAACAGAGGTTTTTAAACGTCCCTAAAGTTAGCAGTGCAACTATTTTATGATTGGAAAAATTAGTGATTGTAAAGTACTAATTAAATGCCAAGTCAGAAAATTTTGTGCACTGCTAGCTACCCGTTAAAGATAGCAGTGCACCATGCTAGAATGGTCCCGAAAAGTGGTCTAAACGGCCCAGAAAATTAAATGCTAATTAAATGCTGCCGTTTCAATAAAAAAAATTATTTTTTACTTTTTTCGGCATATTTTTTAAAATTAACGTGGTGCACTGCTAACTTTAGGTCGTACATATATTTGAGTTCTCGTGAAAGAAGACGTTGGTGGTGTTTTTGATATTGGAATAAATTAGTGCTATTTAGGTGCTAATTAAATGCCAAGTAACCAATTTTTGTGCTCTTATAGTTTCCGAGATATGCAGTCGCCAAGTCAATTTTAAAAAATTTACAGAAAAAAGTAAAAATATAGAATTTTTGTTTTATTAAAATGGCAACATTTAATTAGCAGTTAATTTTCTGGACCATTCAGACCACCCTACCCCTTTTCCGGATCATTCTAGCATGGTGCACTTAACTGGTAGCTAGCAGTACATGCCATTTCTCGGAAACAGAAAGAGCACAAAATTTGGTTACTTGGCATTTAATTAGCACCTAAATAGCACTAATATATTCAAATATCAAAAACACCACCAACGTCTTCTTTCCTGAGAACTCAAATATGTGTATGACCTAAGATTAGCAGTGCACCAAGTTAATTTTAAAAAGTCTGCGGAAAAAGTAAAAAATATAAAATTTTCTTATTGATATGGCAGCATTTAATAAGCATTTAATTTTCTGGACCATTTAGACCACTTTTACCAGTAAAACTACAGGCCGATAACCATTGTATGTGGCCTATCGAAAATATTTGAAATTTGGAAAAATGTTTTTTTACCTAGAAGGTCCACATTTACAAATTTAGCTACTTTTGCTCAATATATTCATGAAGCTGTGAACAAAAAAAATCTCAAGTTGACGTAATCTATACAGATTCGGTTATTTTGAATAGTTTCTGAATTTTGAATAAATTTAATGCAGTCGTACTTGGGAAACGATAAAAATAACAGATACCAGTATGTTGAGGTAAAGGGTAGCAAATCAACTATTTATACTAGCACCTCTGGAGTCCCTTAAGGATCTAACTTGGGGCCTTTGCTATTTCTGATATCATTTAATGGTGTTTTGTCCAAAGTTCAAAATGTCGAATTATTAGCTTTTGCTGATAATTTTAAACATTTCTTTGAAATTTTTTCAAAAGGAACTTAATGACATAGCAGACTGGCGCTCTAAAAACAGCTTTAATCTTAATTTAGGTAAATGTTCATGTATCTCTTTTACACTCAATGAAAAGTCAATACCATTTGATTACATTTAAAAAAATTAAACACTTAATCGAGTATCTGAGCAAAAGGACATTGGAATCACTTTTTATGCTACATTGTCATTCTCAGGACACATAAAATTCCAAAAATGAAGAGTGCTCAAAAGGTATCAGCCTTCATCTTGTTGATACTTTGGTACTGCCAATATTGGAATATTGTAGTGTGATCTGGTCCCCTTCACAGTACAATGTGTGGATTGATATCATCGAAAGAGTAGTTATGTATTTAAGAAGGTTTGATGTTTATTCTCAGCGAGGATATGAAAATAATTATTTATTAGGTGTCTTTAATAGGCTAAAAAAAAGACAGATAAAAATATTTTTGTGTACTATGTACAAAATTCTAAAAGGTAATATAGATTGTCCAAGTTTTCTTGAGCAACTGCCAATTGCTGTCCATAAGACAAATTCTAGAAGTAAAAATAAATTTTATCTAGCCTACCCTAGAATAACCTCTATAAGGCCTGCCCAGTTTACAACTTATGTGAATTATTTAATTTGTATATTTTATATATAGATGTGGAGATAACAAGTTTTAAAGATTTAAAAAAACTTATTATTCAGATGTCTACCACGTGGAGTGTCTTAAAAAGCCATAAAAATATACGGAGAACGTCACATGACTTTTAAACGTTTATTTCGATGGAAACTTTTGCGAAATTCTATAATTTTAGAGTAACACTGTAAAATGAGGTGTGCCAACCGACATTGGAAGCACTATATAATACTGTTCGTAATTAATTTTTAGGTATAGTATCTGTAATTGGCTTTCAAATAAATAAATTAATTAATATATATCGTGCATTTAAAATATCTTAAAATTCAGGTGTCACTGGCAAGTGTAGTATTTTTAAAATTGAAATTTTAAAATTATCGTAAAAATCGAAAAAGTCCCAACTAATTAATCATCATCATAGGCAATCACTCGATACCGAGTATGATTTTCCTTTATTCTGTATCGTCGCTATCTGTTGTGCGTTTTTTGATGGCTATGTAAGCCAATTCTCGAGCCGCACACCTTTCCACAGTCCTGGCACACCCAGTCTCTGGCAGCAGCCGGGTGTTTTAAAAAAATGTCGTTGGTCATCCATTCTTCCATTTTGTAACTAATTAATATAAAATAAATAATAGTGATACTTACCGAATGAGTCTGTAAAGCCGTCGTTATCTTTGACAAAGCCATGCTCCACATGTCTTCCAAAAATGCCTTGGTTATTAAACCACCACCGGTGTTTAAAACATGGTCTTCAAGTATAAAGAAGCCCAACACTGCATAGATGTAGTTTCTGTAACTTTCTTCAGATTCATGCTAAAAATAAATAGTCGATAAGTAATTAGTGTAAAGACTCTCTTGGTGGACAAATTTTATTTTAATAGTGATCCGAGAAATCATCAGTACTTGGTATAATTTAGCCATAAATTTGCCAAACATACCCACAAAATTCACTCTCTCAGACATATTCCCAACAATAATATATAAAAATGTAACAGTTTAGAATGTATGTTATAAGTAGTAGTAGTAGAAGAATAAGGGGGGGCTCCCGGCCCGGCGACTAGGATCTACGCGGGCCCTTTTCACCATCCCCCAGAGCTCCCTCCTCACGCTCCCACTCCACCACGGTCGAACCTTCCCGTCCTTTGGAGAAAGGTCAGGATATCCGACCATTTCAGCGTCGGAAGGTGTTCCGGCTCGAACACTTCCTCTCCGAAGATTCTCTCTCTGATTCCTCTGTAGTCCGGACACCTTGCAAAATAGTGGTGTGAGGATTCATCCTCCTCCCAGCACTCCTCGCAAATTGAGTCCCGCACTAACTTCATCCTTGCCAGGTGCTTTTGGAGCGCGCAGTTTCCAGCGAGGACTCCTATTTCTGTACGTTTCCTGCCCAGAAACCAGTCCCTTCTTGTCTTGCTGAAGCCCTGGATGAGCTGCTTGGCCTACCTGAATTCCCCTGTGTGTTGCCACTCCTGATTTAGTCTTGTGTGGGTTCATTCCTTGGTGGCAGATTTCATCTGACCTCTGGTAAAACCCAGACACGGTTCCGGTCCGACGTATGCTTGAGCTGACCCTTTCCTTGCATGTTATAAGTATATATTTAACAGGGTGTCCACAGAATTTTTCATGACTAACTTTTAAAAAAATCAGCCTACTACAACTGATCAAACCTCTCGTTTAACATTTTTTTTCCTTTTTTGAAGGTACTTCGTTACACTGTCTGTCAAACAGCGATACGAAAATAATGACTAAAATGCGCCGCAGGCAAAAATCTTGAGGAATTATTCTAAAAATTATGCAGAACATTCTTCGAAAATGATTTTTTGCCGATTTTTGTAAAATATAATTTGAATTGGCATGTAGGTCACGATTCTTCAGAACTGACGGAAAATCTTACCGGTCACAATTCTGAAAACTGGCGATTTTTACTTATTGCCTCATTTAAAATAAAAACACAGCGTCCTTAATACTTATCCTAACGTTGTAAGAGACACTGCGTAATTATTTTAATAACATTTTGTAAATTTAATATTTTAAAGAATTATGCAGGACTAGTTTTACTGCGGAGCTAAATTGCTACTACGCGTACCAATAAACGTCAAAGTGTCGAAAATTCTCACTATGAGAAAGGAAAGATAGAATTTTTGGTGACTTTTCTGAACAGTGACAGCGACATATTGCATGGTTATCTATGGTTCTGTATGTTAAAAGTTTAAAGGTTTGTTTACACACAAAAATAAGCTTCATTACATACATTTTTTAATAAAAAAAAGTGGTTTTCACAAAAAAATTAATTAATTTTAATTTTTTATTTATTGGAATAGTATTAAGAAACTAAATTTTAAGGAATATTAGGAAATAAGTTCTGACAAAAAAGCAATTAGTAAGGGCGAGATTTTCTGACGGTTTCTGAAGAATCGCGGCTTTAGGATCAATTATAGATTGATTCCCAAAAAAAAGTTAATTTTCTATACGTTTTGAACGGTGGTAAGAAAGGTACGTTGCTAAAATTAAACAAAAAAAAATGAAATTTTGACATTTTTCACGTTTTGATAAAATAGTAGAAAAAAGTGTGTTGGGTTAGCTGCAAAGGGCATTTTTAATACCCTGAAAGAGCATATGAATAGCAATTCCGATACTCTTAGCGGGGAATTTCCATAAATTTCCAGACTTTTGAGTAAGTTCCATGACCACTTTTTTTCCCCTGACTTTCCAGGTTTTTCCTGAATGTGAACAACTTGATTTAAACACCTTATAAACTACAATTGGTATAATAAATCCAGGTATTTGGTCGAATTTTTCCATACATTAAGAGCTATAAAACTGAAGCTAAGTGAGCCTTTTGCAACACAGATTGTTAATTAGTATAATAAAATAAGTAAGATTTTGCCATTTTGGTCTAGGAAACATTTTTGCTGTTCCCCAGTCAAATCTATGGTCTGGTTGATTTGATATGGTTTGACCCATAAGAAATTCAACAATATACCGATAAATTCAAACTTAATTAGTGAATAATACTAACGAATTAAACGCCAGAAGTAGTCAATCGTAGTTTTTGTAAGTATAATGTAATTTTTGTTAACGCACATTTTTATTTTTTTAAAGATTGTAGAGGTGGAAAATGATGAGAAACATATAATGTACAGACCGCTTCAAGCTACTGCGAACATAGGGGGAATCAAGTCCAATTTACTCTCCGTGTCGTACGACCGAGGTGGATTCGAAGCATGCTGCAGTGTTATCTTTTGGAAATTCATTTTGTTTTTATTATTTTGTTTTATTTCTGCCTTGCTCGAGAAACAGATGGGTAAGTTCTTAATTGAAATAATACATTTTTAAAACCAAAAATGGATGTCTACGAAGTTGCCGAAAAAGTGCAGATGGTCAAATGGTCAAATCGTCATAACCCAACACACGTTCGATATTGGTCGAGGGAAAATTTGCATTTGTATTTTGACGTAAGAACACAGTATCCCCAAAAACTAAATGTTTGGGGGGGGTATTATAGGGGAACACGTAATTGGGCCATTTTTTATTAACGGTAATTGCAATTTGAATGGTCCTAGATACTTGGATCTACTGCAGCAGCACATTATTCCAACTGCTAGGCAGTTGTTAGGTGTAAGATTTGGTGAAACATGGTTTCAACAAGATGGTTGTTCCGCTCACAATGTTGGCCTTGTTAGGGAATATCTTGATAATGTATTACCTAATCGGGTTATAAGTACACGGGGAACTATTTTATGGCCAGCTCGATCTCCCGATCTTGCTCCTAATGACTTCTATCTGTTTTTGAAGAAGCTTTTCAAATTATCACCCCTAACATGCTTGGAAACGTTAGAAGGGGTTTTTATAGTAGGCTCGGATATTGTCTAGCCGAGCAAGGAGGACTTTTCGAACATTTGCTTTAATTTTTTTTTGACTGGGAGAATATTTTTGGCTTTTAGAATGTATTATTTTATTTTAAGAACTTGCTTTTATTTTGTTTCTCCTTATTATTTTCATTGTAACACGTCGTCACTGATAAATCTGAGCAGTTGACAATAAAACGCTCTTATTTATCAGTGACAAAAAATAAGAAAATTACGTTATAAAAATTTGCGTATTTATTGACCAAATTCCGGTTTCATTGACTACGCTCCACACAGCACCGTGGTTAGAGGCGTACTAAATACCAAAGGAAAGTCATGCAAGTGGTGATCGCAAGCCTGAGTATTGGTTGCTTCGCTGATAGGCGTGCGGTGTCTCTGCATGTACGTACACTGGCAAATTAGACTTCTTCCGCCCTCTGTTCGCAGTAGCTTGAAGCGGTCTGTATGTACATTTTGCTTCGTACCATATTAGTCGGCGGTTGAAGTACCAGTCTAGCCTGCTTGGTTCTTTCGGCTCTATAGTAGGCTTCATAGGTGGCAACTTTTCCCAAAACATTGGCTATATGCAATCCTCTATAAATAGGAGAAAAGTCAATTAATTCTTGAGGGCTTAGATCATCTTCTAAGTGTTCTGATGTGTCTGAAAATTATTAGGGGTGGTCAAAAACCTAATATAATAAAAAAGAAGTTTAGTAATTTTATGTCCTATTTTTGTTTAGTGTTTTTTGGCGTTCTTTAGTATCGACGCAGGCATTTTTTTTTGGATAATAAATAAGCTAGGCGTGCTTAGATTTTTTTTATTTTGATGCAGAATTAAAAAAGGGGAAATATACTTTACTAATAAATAAAAATTGTTAGAAAACTACGTGTTTTATAAATTAATAAAGATAAATAAGAAAAAAAATAAATACTTTACTAATAAATAAATACTTTTCCAAAACATTTCTTAGAATGTCAAGTTTTGATTTTTTGAAATTACCAAATAATAAACGAGATATCTGGAGGTATATATTTCCAAATTAACCGTGCTCCGTCCTTTGTCAATGTGGTCCGGCTATTATCAGAGTGCCTATTCTCGGTTTTGTAAGATGTGATCGATTAGTTAAGAGAAGTAACGTGATTTTAACCAATAATAGCGTAAAACAAAAAGTGGGTTGGCGTCCAAATTCCACAGGTTTCAAACGATGATGAAAATAACAAGACGTAGTTTTTCAAAAATTATGGCTTATTTATTTCCAGTCAAATATTTTCCCAACGCATTTCGACATGACATGGTTAAAACTAAAAAAGAAAAACAATAAAAGAAAATTTAAGGTTGTTCAATTTCCTTCTATGGTCAAAACTATAACAAAACATAAATTTTTAGAAAAAATTAAATTCTGGCATAGGTACGTGGATGATGTCTTATTGTACTGGGCAGGTACAAAATTAGTAAGCTTATTCACCTTTAAATAACTTATTTAACCCCCCCCCCTCTAAAAAAATATATGATATATATGATTTCATTTATATAATAGAATAATACACGAACTAATTGTGAATCTTTATTTACCTACTCATAATCAAATAAACTTAACACTTATGTTTTTCTCTTCCGATTGATTTCTTCTGGTCTATTACACTTTCATTTTGGACTTTAAAATAGTTTTTTTTTCATATTATAGGTGGGCATATAATATTCTACATATTAGATCTTTTAACTATTGACTGACTAAAAATAAATTAAATGTATAAGTTACAGAAAACTAACAGAGTACCACAAGGTTATTTTAAATAAATGCAAATAAAGTTAATTTACAGTTTTTAAGTGTCCTTGAGATGGCGCCACAAACATCAAAATAATTAACATGATGAGTCACGTAAATTAATTGTGCTACATTTTCTGAAATTTTGTTTTCAAAAACTTGATTTTTTTCATGTAAGTTTTATGTCCTCTTTTTTTTCGACTTGTTAATGTTATTTTTACTTGAAGTTTTTTTGTTTGTTTGTTATAGTTTTGACCATAGAAGGTAATTGACTAACCTGAAGTTTTCTTTTATTGTTTTTCTTTTTTAGTTTTAACAATGTCATTTTATTTTAAAACCCTTGAAAATGGCCCACTAAGGCCGAAACGCATTGGGAAAATGTTTGACTAGATATAAATAAGCCATAATTTTTGAAAAACTACGCCTTGTTATTTTCATCATCGTTTGAAATCTGTGGAGTTAGGACGTCAACCCACTTTTTGTTTTACACTAAAAATGCTCCATGTAGGAGAGTTGGAATCCAAATTTAATAATAGTGTTTTCGATCTACACTGCTCTCATATCACCCCAGCCCGAACAGTGACGTCAAAAATCTGTACGGGAGTGATCTGAGGGCGATACCGAACACGCGCAGAGCTGCTACGAACATCGATTTTTAGGAGAAGCTGTTCTCTTGCCCATAACCAGTATATAGACTCGTAGGAAAGCTCGTATAAAATACCTCATTCGGGTTATGTTAAGCCATATGCTTAACAAAACCACTTCTATCAACCGATTAATAACATCCACTTCTTTCAATCAATAGAATCATATTTTACATCAAGGCGTGTATTGATTTGTTGCTGCAACCACTACCACTACAAATAATTTTCAACCTAATATTAAAAACCAGTGTTTGTCCTTCCCTCTGGAAGCGTTCAAAAATTTGTCCCATATATAAAAATGGAAACGGTGGACCTTATCTGCGCACCGAGTAAATTATTCGAATCCATAATATACGACAAAATATATCACGTTGAAAACTCAATAAATGTCAAGCAGCATGGATTTGTTTCGAATAAATCCACATGTACTAATTTATTATCTTTCGTGCAGGAATCAAACCGGGTAATTGAGAGAAATAGTCAGTTAGATGTAATATTCACAGATTTTAGTAAAGCCTTTGACAAGGTTGATCACGATATCCTCTTGACAAAACTACATACTTACATACTTTCTTTATTAAACTTTGTATATCTTATCTTAAAAAAAGGAAGCAGTATGTGGTTTTTGGAGCGTGTGAATCAGAAGAGTTTATTGCAAAATCTGGCATACCTCAAGGGTCAAACCTAGGACCACTGTTTTTCTTACTTGTTATAAATGATTTGGCCAAAGTCATTGAACATTTAGAATGTGACCTTTTTGCAGATGATTTTTAACTATATTTAGAAATACAATGTCCTGAACAATGCGAATTACTACAGACTGATTTAAATAAGGTTTATGAATGGTCTGTGAAAAACAAATTATCATTTAACATCCAAAAATGTTTTGTGATGTCCATAACAAAAAAGAAAAATAAATCGTTATTCACTTATACTATGAATAATCAAAACTTAATAAAAAAACAAAGTTCTAAAGATTTAGGAGTAATAATAAATGAAGAGCTTGATTTTTCAGAACATATAGAAAACATTGTTAAAAGAGCCTTCAGAATGTTAGGATTTGTTGTAAGAAGTGCTTTCAAGTTTCAGAGGGAGGAAACACTAGTTTTATTATATAATGTATTTGTGCGAAGAATTCTGGAGTATTGTAGCGTAGTGTGGTCCCGATTTTATTTGATTTACATAAACAAAATTAAAAAAGTGCAAACAAAATTTTTAAGATTTCTATATTACAGAAAAAACAATGAATAAATTTTCAATTTGAGCTATGAAAACTCATTTACAGAATTAAAATTTTTCACATTGGAGTTTAGATGAAATGTAGCTTTTATAATCTTTTTTTACAAACTATTGTACAACAAGGTTAATAGTCCTGAACTACTTTTAAAGATTAATTTTAATTGTGGACCACGTTATGCTAATAGGCATCCAAATATACACCTCGCACTAATTTAGGCTTAAATTCTCCATTATATAAGATGATCAACTTAGTTCTCAGAAAACATTACAAAGAACAATAGTTGAAATTTTAAAATCGAAGTTTTATCGAGTGCTATTTTGCGAAAGTAAGAATGCTCTTTAAAAAGAGCTGAACTATTAGAAAATAATTAGCTTCTAGTTATACTTTTGTAGAAATAAATAATAAATAAAATCCATAATGGGCAACCAGGAGAAAATAGGAACTTACCTGATCGTTGAAGAGTAACCCTTTTCTTTTTCCTACCAATCACAGTAGGATCGCTGGCCAACTGTTCACTAGTATGTCGTATTGCCACTTCTCCTATTTTCGGCGAAAATCTCCTGATGTTCTCTAGGAAATCTTTCAAATCGGCCATCGAGGCCGACTCGATTTTTTCTCGGTACTTTGGGATTCTTTCGCGCAGCTGATTTGAAAATCTGTAGTTTGCAACATGGGGCAAGTGTAGGTGTTCCAACTCTTCTAGCGTTTTGAGAGCTGGATAGTACCTAAAAAAGACTTACCATAACCAGCAGGCAAATTTACCATAGCGATTAGGTGTAAAAAGAACATCACTTTTTTTAAAGAAATTTTCTGACTCTGACTAAATTTCAAAATTTGCCTTTGGTGTTGTTGCTTTTTAAAAAATCGTTTTTTTTTAAATTATTTTTTGAATTACTGAAAAGTTTTCTTATAACAATTTTTTTCGATTCCTTAATTCATTTTTTTGGCTGCAAGCACTGATTATGTGTTTTTTGAGGTAAAATAATGTTGTAAAAGTGAATAACATGTCCTTTGAATAGTACTGTGCACCTGGATGCACTAGTAACTTGAATACGTGGGAAAAAGTAAGCAAAAATAAAAATTTTAAATTTTTCTTTTTTCGCGAAAAGAACAAACCCGAGTCGACTACTTTTCAGAATGCTGTTACTTAAAAATTTACCACACTGCAAAAACCACTTCCTGAAGTTAGCAGTACAAAAATTTTATGTTTGGAAAAATTAGTGCTAAATAATTGCTATATCATCAAATTTTGTGCCCTTGTACTTTCCAAGATATTACTTGCAACCTGACCTAGCTACCCGTTAAAGATAGCAGTGCACCATGGTAGAATGATCCAGAAAAGTGGAATCATTTTTATGTTTTCGCATATTTTAGTACGTACACATACTTGAGCTACATGAAAAAAGAGGTTGGTAGTGTTTTGTATGTTGAAATAATTTAGTGTTATTTAGGTCTAATTAAATGCCCAGTCACTAGATTTTGTGCTCTTGTGATTATACAGTACAATTAAAAATATAATTTAGTTACAACATAAATAAATAAACAATATCTTAGTAATAAAATAATGTTATAAATAATAAAATAACGTTATAAAATATATCTCTATCCTAGCTTAAATATAACTAAACTACTTTAGTGCACAATGGTACTTAAGTACTGTGTGTGCACTCTTTTACACTAAAGATTATCATTTGAGGTTATTTAAGCAAAAAGTATATAAACTCTAAAAATAAAAAGAAAACAGAAAAAAAAGTATAAAATTCTAGGTACCTAGTAAAATAACTACCAAAAGTATAGGATGTGACTATTCTCAAGTCATATAGTTAATTGTGTCATAACTCTGGAGTATCCATTGTTTTATTTCATTTATATCTTGCATATGGTTTTGTTCTCAATTTATTTGGAAGACTATTAAAAACTAATGCCCTAAACAATATATGTGGTTTTATCACATTGTGCTTTTGCTGTGTGACATTAATTTGTATCTTTTTTTTTATAGCGACGAGAAATCTTCATAGACACCGGTCTCTGGTGGTCTAGCGAATGTCCCCGATTCATCCTCTCTTGAGGACGCCTACGGACTAAAACCCTCCGCTGTAGATTTGATCGAAATAGCGGAATAATTATCAAGAATATTACGTCACCATTTCGCCGTTTACTGTTTTGATCTCTTAGGTGCGTTCGTCTTCGTGTTTAGTTTTTAGAATCGTTCTGATCATATCATGTCCCTGGTTCCATTTGTCTACGTCTTGCATCATTTCTTTAAACAGGGTCATATTCTCTATCTGTAGATCGTGTCTTGTTGTTTGGCGGTAGTTCTCAAATCTTGGACAGTAAATTAATGTATGTTCTGCGACATCTATTCTTTGACAGTACCGACATATGTTGTCCGTTTTCCCTATTCGCTTTTTGTATATCCTGAAAGATCCAGGTCCCGTTAGAGCTTGTGTCATATAGTAATCCATTTTTTTTGTGTTTGCAGTCTATCCATGTTTTAATGTCGGGAATAATTATTTTCGTCCATTGTCCTCTTTCGGTATTTCGGTCCCATCTTGCTTGCCAGGATTCCAGTGTTTTCTCTTTTGCAGCTTCTTCGTTTTCTTCACTGTGTCTATTTTTATCTTCATATACAATTTCTTCGACAATTAGGTCTACGGGATTCCTGTTATAACCTGAATAGCTTCCGTTGATATCGTTCGGTAGCCGCAGGCTACTCTTAGTAAGGCTTTCCGTTGCATTCTTATCAGCATGTTTTTGTACTTCTTTGTGCGCAGTACTACCATATGTCACGATTGAATGGATTACACTGTATAGTACTGGTCCCGTTTATGTTGGGCATAAGTCTTTGTAGTTCAGCGAGCCTTTTAGTTGCCTTTTTAGTGGTTTCTTCTATATGCTTTCCAAGTTCCTAGTTTTTACCGATGTGGATTCCCAGATCGTACGCTCTTTTGCGGTTTTATGAGGACTCCATTTAGTCGAAACTCAATGTTTTGCCGGTTTCTTTTTCCGCTTAGTATAACGGCTTCGGTTTTTTCCGGTGCTAATTCTAGGTGGTTGTTTGTCATCCATTCGTTAATAAGTCTTGTTGCCTCGTTTGATCTTTGCGTAAGATGTCTCGCTGTATCAGCCCTGACTATTACCATTAGATCATCTGCGTATCCTACTATGCCTACGCCCCTAGGGAGTTTTATTCTAAGTATGGGGTCATAGTATATATTCCAGAATAGAGGCCCTAATACCGATCCTTGCGGGATGCCTGCTGATGTTTTAACATTATTTTGTTCGTTAAGTATGTATCGTTCTTTGAAGTAGCTAATTACGGTATTGTGTCTGTTAGCCTTTCTACTATTTTCAGTCACGAGGCAGAGTTAATATCTAATCACTGCAAATTAAATGCTAAATTTTTTCTTCTGCACTTTACTGGGTAGCTAGCAGTAGAGGCCCTCTATACATTTGACAGTTGTTGTTTAACCAGAGGTGGGCAACAGAACTCATATTGCCCTCTTTTTCTACTTTTTTTCATATTTGCATGTAAAGCCGATTTTATGAAATGTACTAATGTTTTGTTTTCTCTTTTTATAATTTCCCCAGACAGTTTCTGAATGATGATGACTTTTCTGGTTAGTACAATATGTCCAACTTTGATAAAAAGAAAACAGTAATATTTACAGGAGATTTAAAAATGTTAATAGCAGATAAAGTAGAAAAAAATATTATTCATCTATCTTTTTATACCTTTTTCTTAAAATAATAACAATATATATTATTTAAATTTAAATAATCTTACTTACCTCGCAAATTCGACTATTTTTATTAATTTTCCAGTTTGGCAAATGTATCATGCATTTCCATTTTTCTTGCGTTACTTTTTCCATTGAACAGTGAAACAATAAAAGGTGGTAGGCGCGAGTATTTTTACAGTTTTTTATACCGCAATATTAGATTTTTAAACCGCATATATAAATAATCAAATTTAAAATTTGATGTACCTACGTTTCTCAATCAAAAATGTGACATTGACGAAATTATTTATTTCCAATGGTTCCCAAAACACAAAAAAATTATCAATATTTCCCTAACAACTGCCAAATCGAGTTGCTTACCTCTGGTAAAACAATAATTGTCAACAAATGTATATAGGCTATCAGTAGAGCTTATATCTTGGAAACCACAAGAGCACAAAATCTGATAACTGGGCATTTAATTAGTACCTAAATAGCAATAATCTATTCCAATATCAAAAACACTATCAATCTCGTCTTTAATAAAAACTGAAATACTGCAGAAACTTCGTATTTAGAAAATATGCAGAAAAATAAAAAATATAGAATTTTTTTATGGAAATGGTACCATTTAGTTAGCATTTAATTTTCTTGACTGTTTAGATCACCACCTACCACCTTTCTGAATCATTCTAGCATGTTGCATCTTTAACGGGTGGTTAACAGTGCAGTTGGAAAGAATAAGAGTACAAAATTTGGTGACTTTGCATTTAATTAGCACTTATTTTTGCAATCATAAAATCTTTGCACTACCGACTTTCTACTGCTAACTATAGAGACGGGCAAAAACCCCATGACTAGACGTTTAAAAACTGTAACTGTCCCTGACAACAAAAAAAATCATGAGAATAACGTAGGTTCTGTATCGGCATTGGCATTTTATAGCTATTTGTTTTACGAAAATCGGTTAAAAGTTAAAACATGGTTTTTGTGCGGATTTAATGACTCAACAAAATTTATACTTTATGCTCTACATGGTCCAAAAACTTTTTGTTTTGTTCAAAAAAAAAGTAAGCTAAAAATGAGCAAGTAAAACATTTTTTTTATTAAATTAGCTTGACAACTATTAAAGCATCTAAAAATTCTCCATAAATCCTTTCATTGGGCGATAATCCCTGACTTTCGCATAAATAATCCAAATTTTTCCAGGCCACTCTTTAATTCCTTGATTTTACAGGTTGTGGACACCCGATTGAATAGACCTGTCCAAACAACAAACTGTCACTCGGTCCCTACACAAAAAAATAAAATGGTGAATCCAATTTGAATATGAGTTTTCCAAGGTGTTTTCCTAATTCAAGACAAAAAAATTCTACATTCTGTTTTAGCACTTATGTGGTCTGGTATATCATCATATTTATTATTAATAAATAAATGGAGAGTTTGATGGAAATAAAAAAAGGCAATTTGTTTTAGTACAAATCAGAGAAGGTCTACCACTCCAATTTTTCGCATTCTTTCCACCACGCCAACTACGGCATATACTCCCCCCCCTCACTCGCACTTTGAAATCATATAATGATCTTAGACTTGTACATTCAAATCTAGTGTTCTAAGCCTTACAAAAGACTATTTTTTTTATTCCTTTTGTTTTTTGCGATTTTATGTATATTATTTTTCTTATTATTGGGTCAAACCATATCAAGTCAACCAGGCAATAGTTTTGACCATCTCCGATTTTGATGATTTTTGGTACACTTATTCGTCTTGTTAAAAAACTCAAAAATCCAAAAAATCAAATTTTTTGGATAAGCGGTTTTTGTTTTATTGATTTTTGAAAATCAAGAAATTGACCAATATGTCCTTGACAGACACTTACAAAAATAGTAGTATCTCAAAAACTATTGATCCTACAGAAGCGAGTGATAGCTCATTTTGAAGGGTTTTTAAAGACCTCTTTAAAGATGTGTGACACAATATAGTTTGTTGATTTTTTTTTTCTTAATTAAATTTTTTTTTTTTTTGAAAAATCTTAAAAACACATTTTTTAGTTTTTTTCAAAAAAATATTTCTTTTTTTTTCAATGTTTTTTTAACATTTTTGGAAAATTTTAGGATGGAGAAATAATGGAGTCCTCCTAAAAAAAATAATAAGATATTTAATACAGGGCTAATTTACCTAATATGGGTATAACAAAAAAATGAAAAGTAAGAATAATAGAAAATTTACAATAAAAAATATTTAGGTTGCTAATTTTTTTTTGTAAAATATTTGAGGAATCTGTCATTTCTTCTGCAGTTAGCGTATATATCCTACCAGTGGCAGTATTTGGGTTGACCCGTCTTAAAAGGGAATTTTGATCTATGACCAATATATCAGCTTTTGGCTTTGGAAAGTAAAAAGACGGAGAGGGACCATGAGGATGTAAAAAACTAACTTTTAATTCCCCGCTTTCTATATTTTTGCCAATGATACATCCCATCCACCAGACAGTCATAGTTTATGGTTACAAAACCACAGTCGATGTTTTCAATTTCTGTGTTTGACAAACCACAAGTTGCAAAAAGACATTGAATATTTTCCTCTTTACTTAGTGAAAATGGTTTTGTAATAATTTTTTCATTACTGAGGGGGATAATCGAGTGCAATTTTTGAGTCCCAGGTATCGATTGTGCTTCCAATAGGTTTGGATTTTTGATGACATGGTTTAGATCATTAAGATAAATAACAAAGAACAGAGGACCAAGAATACTTCCCTGCGGAATTCCTGTCATTATGACGTTTGATTCTGACGTTATTTTATTGTTGTTCAAATTTATTGTAACTTTTTGCGGTCTTTCAGTCAGATACGAGCAAAATAAATCCAAAGCACTTCCTCTAACCCCGTACGCTTCTAATTTTTCCAAAAGAATTTCATGATTTATTGTATCAAATGCTTTTGATAAATCCAAAAAAAAGTCCACAGGTCGCTCCCCTAGATTCAAGAGTCGAAATTATTGACTTGTTCAACTCTAAAAGAGCCGATTCTGTAGACCTTTTCGGGAGAAAGCCATGTTGAAAATCGTTTAAAAGTGAATTTGTCAGAAAAAAATCTAACAGCCTTTTATGTATTAATAACTCATAAATTTTTGCAAAGGATGAAATCAGACTTATAGGCCTGTAGGTGCCCCCATAAAGAATTTTTCACTTAAAACCAAAAATGACAGAAAACCGGATACTAAATAATTACCCTAAAATTATTACCAGAGCCACAACACGTTCCTTGTAGGACACTCATCCAACTTTGAATTTTCGTTCTTTCCTCCCAAGATATTTGGATCTTCTCTTTTTTAGATTAGTTGGAAGTCAGAGTGTGCGATGGTGTTAAATGATGTCTGGATTGAGGGTGACTGGTGAATCCACTGACGAACCCACGCTGGTCACCCCGGGCGAAACATCGTTTAGTTGTTTCTCCTTTCGCTTTGGTTTTTTGTGTGTTCCTTGTAGGACACTCATCCAATTTTGAATTTTAGTTCTTTCCTCCGAAGATCTTTTGATCTTCTCTTTTTTAGATTCTTTTCGATTGATGTAACTGATTTGGAAGTTTAACTTCTTCTAATTGTTTTAGGAGCATATTCCTATTGGAAAGATTAACACGTCAGGACGAACCCGTATCACGTGACTTATAATAAGTACCATGCGGAACGATGCCTATTTGTGAGTGATTCAGAGTTGGAAGTCAGAGTGTGCGATGGTGTTAAATGATGTCTGGACGAACCCACGCTGGTCACCCCGGGCGAAACATCGGTTAGTTGTTTCCCCTTTCGCTTTGGTTTTTTGTGTGTTCCTTGTAGTACACTCATCCAATTTTGAATTTTCGTTCTTTCCTCCCAAGATCTCTTGATCTTCTCTTTTTTAGAATCTAAGTACTTATCTAGATTCTAGTTAGGATTTGCGTATGTGTAGGCAAATTTTTTATCTTATTTAAAAACCACTGACAAACGAACAATTTTTTTTCTTTAGGGATTTATGCAGTGGGTTTTATTTGTAAAATAGGTCTGCCGTGGAAATAAATAAATAAATAAAAAAGAAATAAAGAAATAAGTTACCTTTTTTCTGAAATCTGCTTCTGTAGTTTGGAATAAGTGGTAAAAACAGGCAAACACAAGTTCATCTGTGAAATAACATGCGCTATGTTGCTTTGAACTTTCCTAGCTCGTAAAAGTTCACTACCAGACTTACAAATTGACTGGGAAGCTGTATGGAGTTGCTTGTCTAGACCTACGACTTGTTGCTAAAAATTGGTGAAAAATTTAATTTTATATGACACAATATTCCCAGAAAATGTTTAGTCTCATTACCTGCTCCTTAATTTGCCACTTTTAAATTTTACTATCTTATTTTAAAATTTTAATTGTAACTCTTAAAGTGCAGATAATATTTGAGACATCTTCTTACAATATTTAACTCTGACTTTCCTACCAAACTCAGTTCTTTTATATCACTCTCCTTTCGAAAAAACTGCTATTATGATACCTCCATTAACCTAGCGACCCCACCCGAAGAAAATCAAAATTTATTTATGCCATAATTATGTGCCAATTTCGTACCCAATCAAAAAATTTTGTGCTCCTCTGGTTCCTGAGCAAATTTAAAAAGAAAATGGGGTAGCTAGGTTAATATTAACTTAGCAAACCCACCAAAAAATATAGCGCCGAAATAAAAATGTTTGGTTTTAAAATTATTTGCTAATTATTAGCTCCACGAATATACACGAAAAAAATTGAATTTTTCATTTTAAATTGTTTTTTTTTTTAAAAAAAAGGGTGGGGTAGATAGGTTAATATTAACTTAGCGACCCCACATGTTAAGGTATCACGGAATTTAAAAATTTCAAAAACCAGTTTTATCTGCAAATTATGTGCTAATTTCGTCCATGATCAGAAAATTTTATACTTGTCTGGTTTCCGAGAAAATCAATAAAAACGATATTACATTACATCATTTGTAATAACCTAGCATTCGGAATCTGAAGTATGATTCCAAAGTAAAAATATATTATTACAAAATCATGTGCTCCATGAATATGTACAAGAAAAATCCAAATTTTTTGTTTACAGTGCAGTTTTTTAGTGGGGTAGTTAGCTTAATATTAACCTAGCTAAGCTAGATAAGTACAAAATGTTCTGATCATGGACGAAATTAGCACATAATATGCAGAAAATACTGGTTTTTGAAGTTAATATTAACCTAGCTACCCTACCCTTTTTTTTAAAAAAAACATAATTTAAAACGAAAAATTCTATTTTTTTCTTATATATTTGGGGAGCACATAATTAGCACATAATTTTAAAACCAAAAATTTTTAGTTTGGCGCCATATTTTATGGTGGGGTTGCTAAGTTAATATTAACCTAGCTACCCCATTTTCTTTTTTGATTTTCTCAGAAACCCGAGGAGCACAACATTTTTAGATTGGGGACGAAATTAGCACATAATTATGGTGTGACTAAATTTTGATTTTCTTGAGGTGGGATCGCTAAGTTAATGGAAGTTATTATGATCCTAGTTTAAAAACTCATTTATTTATTCCGAGCTTAACTTTATTTGTGTTAAAAACTATAAGAGCCTTTCCCTTGGTTTTTCCATAATCATTCCATCAATCAATCAAGTTAAAGTTATTGTTACACAAAAAAGCCATTAATAAAACAATTTTATACTACTTCCATGCCCTTTTTAGATTTTTTCCCAGCGTTATTTTAATATATTTAATATGCTCTTCATGACCTAATCTCCAAATCTAGGGAGGGGGGATTACCAGATTCCGAGTTGTTGATTTAAATTTTTTGCCGATGACATACTTTAGAAGTGCCTCACGCGAAATAATATAGAAATAAAAACCAGGGGGGGGGGGCTAGCTATTTAGCATGTAGGTAAATATTGAAGGAGAAAATTCTGAAAAACCAAAGAGGAATGAAATTGTGCATACGAAAAAATACATTGACTATAAAAAATTAAAAATTTATTTACAAAATGAAGCTTGGCAAAACGTTTACCAGGCTTAAGACCTGAATAGTA
Organism: Oxystoma pomonae; assembly: GCA_963921995.1. Classification (NCBI taxonomy): domain Eukaryota; kingdom Metazoa; phylum Arthropoda; class Insecta; order Coleoptera; family Brentidae; genus Oxystoma; species Oxystoma pomonae. The sequence continues at coordinate 100,930,158 of OY998165.1, forward strand.
AAATTGAAAAACACACTCTAATTGTAAATCAAAAGAACAGAATAAATAAAAAAAAACAAATGGATAACAAAACAAATATTAAACTCTATAAACACTAAAAACGATATTGATAAACAATGTTTAAAAAATCCAGAAAATTCCCAGCTAAAAAATCGTTATAAAATTTTTAAAAACAATCTACAGAAATCCATAAAAAAAGCAAAAAAAATTTTTGCAGGAACAAATTATAAAAAATCAAAATAAATCTCAAGCACTATGGAGCTGTATTAATTCAATATGTAACAAACCTTTCCAAAAAACTGAAATTGACAAAATTAAACTCTCAAATGGCGAAACAATAACAAACAAAACAGAAATAGCAAACGAATTTAATAATTATTTTTGTGAAATCGGGGAAAAGTTGGCAAAACAGATGACAACACCACCTCAAAATACGGGAAATACCGAGTGGGCAACAAAAAGTCTTTATTTTCTTAAAGAAACCTGAGAATACGAAGTGGGAAAACCTATTAATGAGTTAAATAAAAAAAAATCACCTGGTTCTGATGGCATTCGGTCAGAGACACTGAAAATAGTTTCTAATGAAGTCTCTGCAGTCTTAGCATACTTAGTTAAATTAAGTTTTCTTGTTGGAAATTTTCCAGACATGCTTAACATAGGAGAAATAAAACCCTTGTTTAAAGATGGCTTCAGAAAAGACAAACAATTACAGACCAATCTCGTTATTGTCAAACATTTCTAAAATCTTTGAAAAAAATATTAAAAAACGTGTTGTGGGCTTTTTGAAAAAAGAAAATATCCTTTCCAAAAAAGCAATTTGGATTTAGAAAAAGAAAATCCACAGAAGATGCAATATTAAACTTAACGTCAGAAATTTATGAAACAGTTGATAAAAAGAAACCTTCTCTCTGTGTATTTGTAGATTTAACAAAAGCCTTTGACACGGTCTACCATACAAAACTAATAAAAAATTTGGAACGAATGGGCGTTCGAGGAACTGTTCTAAACTTATTTAAAAGTTACTTGGGAAATAGGCAACAATATGTTAAGATTGGGGATATTAGAAGTGGTGCTAGGGCAGTCACTTGTGGCGTGCCTCAAGGGACGGTACTGGGACCACTTATGTTTACAATTTATGTCAATGATCTCGTAAAAAATTATTGGCAAGGGCATATAGTAAGTTTCGCTGATGATACAGCTATTTTCTATTCAGGAAACTCATGGAATGATGTGAAGACAAAAGCAGAGGCGGATTTGAATGATATATTTCAGTGGTTTCGAAGCAATAAACTTACGTTGAACCAAAATAAGACTAAATTTGTTCCTTTTACTTTCTAGTCAAAAAAACTAACCACTATTTCGTTCCTTAAATGTTGGACAGAATATCACCATCTTAAAAACAGATACCATTAAGTATCTGGGAATAATAATCGACCAACATCTTAGGTGGGATAAACATGTAAAACACATAACATCAAAATTAAGACTTAGTAACTCGCTCCTCTTATTTAAAAGCATACTTAAATGTGCAACAACTAAAAACCGCTTACTACGCACTTGTAAAATCACAATTAAGCTATGGAATTGCAGGATGGGGCAGTGTAAGGGACTGTTATCTGGGAAAATTGGACGTATTGCAAAGATGGTTAATAAAAATTATTTTGGGGAAAAAGAAAATGTACTCCAGTGACCTTTTATATAATGAAGGTAAGATACTTGAAATTCGGTAGCTATATATAATAATAAGTAATGACGTTAACAGGCAAAAACAAAATAGTCCTCCAACCAGTAACCTTAAAGTAATAAAGAAATAGGAAATAAATCCATTCAGTACTTAGCTCCAAAAATGTTTAATGTGTTACTAAGGAACTTTCAAGGAAATTGTGGACAAAAAAGTATTTCAAGTAGAACTAAAAAATTGGCTCTTTATTACAAATAGAGCTACTATACGAAATCTCATGTGATAAAATATGTAGCTAGTTGTACAATATTATTATAGTATAAATTACCTAGGACGCTTACACCTGAAAGAGACTCTAAAAACCGAATAGTGACTTTTACCTTACTATGGCAAAATAAACCCAACTGTAGACTATTATCTTCCAAATTGTGACAGGATGCGTTTAGCACATACAAGCAAATTTCATTTTCTTTTGTGCTTTAATGTTTATTTTCTATGATTTTAGTTTAATTTTTCACTTTGATTTGTAACTTGCTTTGAAAATAAACCTTTTTTATTATTATTATTATTATTATTATTGATTTTAGTTAGTGTGGTCTAGGTCTAGTCTTAATTCTAAATTAGTAACAAAAATCATGTCTCAATATTTTTGTGTGTTTATGTAAAGTGGGTAGCTACTAAGGGGGGCTAGGTTTGGGTGGAATCTAGTCTCAATTATAGTTTTGTGGCCAAAATCATGTCATAAGTGTGGGTAAGAAAACTAGAGCAAAATTGTCATTTTCTACATCTCTTCCTCGAAACAAATGAATGAATGTTAAGTTTTTGAAACGTTTTCAACTGTAAACGAACGAAATGGGCAAAAAGATGGCGTTTGAGGAGAAATGAGCATGTACTTCTTTCAATTTTAGCAAGAGTTGTTCATATGCTTAGTCTTTCCTAATATGATCACTGTATTTAACGAGGATTTTACTTTCCAAAAACACTAGAAACTGCAATACAGTTCTATAAATTCTAACAAAAACGTTTTATTATTTAGTAAGTTTTTTAATTTAATTTTATACTTTAATATAAAATTCTATAGCTATGCATCACTCAAAACCGTCGTTTTTAAAAATCTTCGGTCCCCATATTTGTTGACATATCGAACATTTCGATGGACAATATCAGGCGAAGCCAGATATTTGCATCAGCTTTGTATTCCAGCAAAAAGGACAATTTTTCGCAAACACAATTTGGTATTGCGTCGTTTTTGTTCAACCAGATTTACTCCTCAAACAAAACCGTCCAACAAAAACGCAGTCTGTGGGCTCTTATAAAACGATATTTTGACACGAATTAAATTTCCTTTCATAAAAAAAACTGTGTAACTGTGACAATTTTGCTTTAAAGCTAGAGATAACTTGTTAAGTGACAAACATCAAAAAAAGGGTACTTAATAATTTTTATCACAAAAGTTATTAAAAAATTTAAAAAAAAATTACAGCACTGCCCATCAAATGACCTATATTGACACCAAACCAAACCTAACACCTAAAATATTTAAAGTGGGGGGAGATACCCAGGGGGTTAACTCTGTAAAACTCCTTTGCATTTTTTGTTAATATTTTAACCAAACTATTGGAACAGTCACGGGAACGTTAGAGGTGAAGAGAGAAGAGATGGGTTGTTAAAAATGGAAGAAAAGTAAAGACTTTAAATACTTACAAATTATGTTACATGAGAACTAAAAGTTATTTTTATCAAGACACATAAAATTCCTTACATTTAAATTTTTTGACTGAGACTTCACTTCCAAGAGTTCCCGAACAGATTCAATGAAACCTTGGTAATAAACATTACACAGCCTTTCAATGTCTTTGTCATGATGTTTTATGCGATCTTCTAGTTTCTTCTTAAATTCCACATGCTGGCTATTATCAAAAATTGACCTAAACAAAAGTTAACCACATTTAAAGCTAGATTTAAAGTTTCTGCTATTTATTGTCATTTACCTACTTAGCTCGCTACTTTGTTTATAGAAGTGGAAAGGTCGGGAAAGGTGCAATAATGTGCATGTAAACACTCAAACCGTTTTTTAGGGCAAATGATGCTAACATAAGATGCTGCAAGCTTAAAAACTTTTTTTGATCTTTTTAATGTCAGTTTTTAAGCTGTAAGTAATAGAGACCTTTTGCACCTATTATGAAAAATTCCCGTTAGGTGACTTTATCGCTTAATAACGCATTGTGACATAGCTAACGTCACGTTATTTTTAAGGCAGCATTTTTAGTTTTTGCGCGCCGCGGCGACGCCTTTGATTTGTTTATAGACGACTTTATATGATATTTATTTTCATCATCATTTACAAAAAGAATTTGTCCAATAATATTTTTCATTTAAAATATCTTATTCTTGTGTTTTTTATGGTGATTTTAAGAATTAATAATCTTTAAAAACTCGAAAAAATAACAGAGAAAAGGGAGGTTATAATAAACAGATCCGAATCACTTGTCACAGTTGCCGGTAATTATGCAGTATACGGTTTTCTGCCATTTTTGATTTTTTATGAAAAATTCTTTGTTTTTTTTTAATTTTTTTTTGTTTTTTTTTTTATTTTTTTTTTTCACTAAAACAACCCAATCCAACCCAACCCAAAACAATAAAAAAAAACACATTACAACCCCCCCCCCCCCCGGTACTTTTTCTCTTAAAAAAAAAAACAGCCGGCGGATTTGGGGTCCTAGGAACCCTAGTAGGTGTCCCTATAAAGAATTTTTCATAAAAAATAAAAAATGGCAGAAAACTGTATACTGCATAATTATCCAGTTGCCAGTACAAGTCAACGTTAAGTCTTACGAAATTCTAACCAAAGAAATTTTTTATCAGCTTTTGTCATGGACTATGTTGCTAACGAAGCATTATTAAAACTATATTACTATATATGTAGGCGACACATTATGTGCATGCCCAAAAGACAAAATAAATGACACCTTAATTTAAGGTGACCAACTACTAAAGGGGAAAAACCGGGACACTCCGGCCATTCAATGTATTGTATATCATGTATTTTTTCTTATATGCACCCCTAATAATATTAAGATGTATTTTCCAAAATACTTATTAAAGAAAAATAATTTAAGCAAGGTTTCAATTCAAATTTATGGATGGCAGAGAACATCCGCATTTTTAATTGCAGTGATTTGAAAGTTACAAAATACAGTGGTATCAAAACCGGGGAGAACCGAAGTTTTGCTGAAAAACCGGGACTATCCGGGACGGATTTTTTCCCCAGGACAAATGGTTAAAAATCGGGACTGTCCCGGCCAAACCGTAACGGTTGGTCGCCTTATCCTTACTTAATTGCTTTCAACAGCATACACAAAAATCTAAAATTTACAATTGAACAAGAACAAGAACAAGAATTACCTTTCTTAGATTTACTTATAATTTGAAATCACAACCGGCTTACAACAGATCTATACTCAAAACCAACAAACACCAACAGGCTACTCAACTGTAACTCAATACATTCCCTCTCACAAAAAATTAACATTGCACATCAAGTGTCAAATAAAATCTACAAATTAAGGAACCCTTTCTATTGGGAGAAAAACAAACAAGAACTGAAACAAAAACTCCTCAAAAACAAATATCCACTAAAATTAACTCTATAATGTCACAAAGACCGAAGACAACTAATGTGGTAATAAACAAAAATAATATCGAAGGAAGCATTACAACAAAAAAAAGTTATTTTAAAATTCCAAATATACCTGGATTGTCACATAAACTAAAAAACTTGCTGTCCACAAAAAACACAAACTTAGCTTTGAGGTTAGCTTTTTATAAAACCAAGTCTATTGGAAAAACATTATTTACAAAAACAAAAGAAAAAACACACACAAACAAAAAAACACATGTTATTTACTGAATCAAATGCAACAACTGTTCTAATGATATGAACTACATTGGTCAAACTTTACAAAATCTAGAAAAATGAATAAACCAACATAAGTACGACTGCAATATCATAAACAAAGATAAACAAAAACAAACAGCCCTCAGTATACACCATTTCTAACATAGTCATAACTTTAATTTTAACTCAGTTTGCATTCTTGACACTGAAGTAATCAAAGAGAAAAGAGAATTTATTGAGTTGACCTCTCAGTTGACCTACATCTCTCAAAACAGATTGTGATAACCTAAGCAAGGTGAACCACAATATAATTACAAACTACCCTTAACCTCCCTTCCAACCCACCCTATAACCCCTCCCCCCCTTTTTTCCTATCAATTCTGTTGTATATATTTCATCCAAAGCTACAAATTACACCTAAACTAATTTTTTCCTATCAAAAAGGTACCCATAAATAATAAAAAACAAACTAAAACAATATCACAGCAAAAAACTGACTGTTTTTACAGTACCACGCTTCTCAGTCGAGCAATAGCAACAAGGCATGCACTTTATGCCTAAAATTTCATTAGTTTTAAATATCATTTATTCGGTTTTTAATAATTGTGATGTTTCTCGTTTGTAAATATTGTGTTTGTCCAATGTTTTTTAGAAATTTTGTAAAAATTTGGAACCTGATGACGAGTGTCAGTTAACATTAATTGAGGTAAGAAATAATATTTCATTGTTTTATTTTCAGAACTGGTTGATTTATTCTCTCCAAACTCCAAAAAAAGAAAAATATTTGTTTAAAAAATAATAAATTGCTGTACCTGTTATAACCAATTGCATAACATTTTTATTTTTTACTACTCAATTTTAACTTGTAATCAAATAATTTAAAACTTCAATATATTTTACTCTTCTTCTAAGTATTTTATATTTCTAATTTTAATTAATTTTAATTTAAATTATATTAAAATTAAATTAAATTTAAAATTAAAATTTAAATTATTTCTAATTAATTTAAAATTTTATATTTCTAAGTCTATTTCAGCCCTGATGAAGGTAACAACCATATTACCAAAACATTGGTGAAAATTAAAAATTAGCTGGCAATAAAAAACTGTGTCCACAAAGCTTGCAATATTTCATTAAAAAATTCTCTCACTGGGTATGAAACTCTATACAGAAAATGATAAAACCAAAATAATTTACTTTTCTTTACAATAATTCAAAAGAATACAGAACACATTTGCAGTCAAAAAATAATTTAAATATTTTGTTTTTCTACTTATAAGGGATACATGGTATTCACCCGCAGGTAATGTCAAACTTTATCGGTTAGTAAGGGATTCCGTTATTACCTTGTCACTACACATGCCCCAAAATAAGCGATAAAGTAAAAAGGCCTCACCATTATGGTAATTATGCAGAATACGGTTTTCTACCATGTTTGACTTTTTATCAAAAATTCTTTATGGGGGCACTTACTAGGGTCCCTAGGACCCCAAATCCGCCTGCGCCTGATTTTTTTTTTTTAAGAAAAAAGGGTGCTCGGTGGGGGTTGTAATGTGTTTTTTTGATTGTTTTGGGTTGGGTTGGAATGTGTTGGATTGGGTTGTTTTAGTGAAAATTTTTTTTAAAAAACCAAAAAAAAAATTAAAAAAACCTATGGGTGCAGGCAGATTTGGGGTCCTAGGGACCCTAGTAGGTGCCCCCATAAAGAATTTTTCATAAAAAATCAAAAATGGCAGAAAACCGTATACTGCATAATTATCAAAATTATAAATGCAAAAGGTCTCTGCTGTAACTGTGTTTCTTTCCCCAGGACATATTATTATACCATTAAATAAATAGCGTACCTGAAAGTTGGGCCCCAAAAATCATCAATACCTTCAATTTCTTGTAAGTACAAATCTAACTGGGAATTTAGGCTACCTTCGTTTATACTTTTGTCCATTTTATATCTAAAAAAAAAAACGAAGATAAATCAAAACATTTTACATTAACCTCACTTTTTTGTCATGACATGCAACGCCCCCTAGAAGTAGAGAGGTCACGCTCCAAAACCTCAAAAGGGATTTTCGATTTAGAATTGGTCCTGGTTCTGGTTGACATTAGGGAGATTTTGGTCAGGTTTTTTGTCAGTCTGTTACCCTTACCTTTATTCTGAGCAGGCGCAGTTGCGCTCTGTCAGGCTGTTACCTTTATTAAATTAAATTTTTATTAAAAATTCTTTATGGGGGCACCTTCTAGGGTCCCTAGGACCCCAAATCCGCCTGCGCCCGATTTTTTTTTTTTTTTTTTAACGAGAAAAAGGGTGCCCAGGGGGGGGTTGTAAAGTGTTTTTTTAATTGTTTTGGGTTGGTTTGGATTAGGTTGGGTTGGACTGTGTTGGTTTGGTTTGTTTAAGTGAAAAAAAATTAAAAAAAAAACAAAAAACATAAAAAAAAAACCAACCGGCGCAGACGGATTTGGGGTCCTAGGGACCCTAGAAGGTGCCCCCATAAAGAATTTTTCAAAAAAAATCAAAAATGGCAGAAAACCGTATACTGCATAATTACCTAACTTAAACGCCTCAAGTCTGGAATATATGGTGGTGCTAATTAGCGTCGAATAGCAACTACCTTTACCGTTAAAAAGACAACCAACCAAACTTGATGTGATTCTGTGGGGGAAGATTTTTGTGTTATAAAAGTTTGTTTTGTTTTACAAAAATTTTGTGTATTTGGATTTTATTTTTTGTTAACCGTGTTTATAGTAGTAGTGGAGTGCCTTTTTTACCGTTTTTTTTTTTTTTTGATAAACAAGTGAGTAAGTACAAATAAGTTTACAGAGGCTCGATTTGTTCTAGTTCTCAACGAAAGATATCTTGCAGAATGATTATTTGCCTGACTAAATTAATGTTGTGGTGTCCGTCTCCCAGTCCTATCACTAAATTTATATTTTCATCCATGATATGGTTAGAAAAGCAAATAAAAAGAAGAGTTGAGAAAAAAACAACAGTCAATAAAAAAATAAGGTTATGTTTACCGCCAAACGATTGACTACGTTCAAAAACTCTATTTTTAACCCTTTGAAGTTACCTTTATTTACTGTAACGGTAACCATAAGAGTAACGAAATTTGCAGTTAAACTGCCTGACCAAAATCTCCCTATTATTTTGAGAGAAATTTTGACAGCGGTTTTAATAATACGGTGAAGATTTTGATTTTACTCAAAAAGAGAATACCCATAATTTTGTTAAAATTTAGGGGATATGTTTATAGCCAAAGTGCCGAACCAACCTTCCGGGCTGGTTCTAAACCAGGTTGCAACTGTGACGTCATTGTTTTAAATCGAAAGAACCGGTTCCGGTTCTGGTTCAACCAGAACCAGGACCAATTGTAAATCGAAAATTCTTATACTCGATGCACACCCACGGCACGGATCACCTCGGTACTCTGTGCCCACGGTCTCTAGAATAAACACGAGACGTTTGAAACTCACTGAAATCCCGTGTTATTATAGTGCTTAAAAACCATTTACAACCTAGAAAATTCTGTATTGCTTCCCAAAAATTTAGTAAAATCCGCATAAAATTGAAATTAAAGGTTTTGTTTTCTTTTATTATTTATAGAATCAATTTTTTCCGGCTCATTATCAATGTGACTCCACTTTTGCACCAATTTGAATGGTTTCTAAACGAGCTTTTTGTTCGATTCGAACTAGCGCATGCGTCTTTTGCCTAGACTCCACATTGAAATTTTTTGCCGCTGCCATCTATTGCTTCTTACTCTTTTCGACAAAAAGAGAAATAAAAATCAGTGGCAAGACGTTGGACTGTAGGCTAGGCATTAGTTAACTGTCAAATACTGTGGCTAACTTCTCGTCAAATCTTAGCGTCTTTATTTTTGTTTTCTTGCCTTTTCCGCAAAGATTTTTTATATAAATATATTTGTGAAAAGATTCCTTCTGTATTTTTGGTTTTTTAAGATGGTGCCGATTAAACATTAGTTTATTCGAGTCACAAGCGCCTTGTCAAACTATGACGTAGTATGTGACGTCATTGTTTTGAAATTTTCTTGAAATAGTTGCATTTGAGAAAACGCCTCAAGTCTGGAATTTTTTTTGCTCCGACCACCTGATGACGACACAAAGATATCAGCTGTTTTTTGTATCCATTTTTTTGATGGGTGACAGCATTTAAGGTTATATTATTTTTGCATAAATTTAATTGAATACCCTGGCAGGGTGGTCACGCGTTGGTGTGCACAGGGGCTTAAAATAGTCACTTGCTCATTATCGATGCCCTTTTGATTTCAATGCATACCATTCATGCATAATGCAGGGTACTGCCATTGAATTATAAACTGGATTATAATTCAATGGGTACTGCATAATGTAATGAAATTGCATTGGATGTCTCTTTCTAGCAGGTACACGAAGTGAGAGAGGAGCACGCCGTTCATGGTCCGTAGAATAGATACGGTCTAGTAATTTTGCCCCACTCTTCGACCCGATGACGACACAAAGATAGCAGCTGATTTTTGTCCGCCATTTAAAAACTGTTAGAAGGCTTGACAAATTAAATTAAATTTTCGAATTTTTCTTTTTTTGTTGTTTAAATAAACAAAATTTATTTTTGGCCTGCATGAGTTGATCTTGCAGTAAATCGAAATTAAGATCAATACTTGGTAATCGATTCCGTCAAGAAACCCGCCATCGAATGGGTTGGGGTTAGTTCAAACTCGTCGTTCAGAAGTTGGGTTATGTAGTTGTTATTTTTCCTGTTTTGGAAGCTATTTTTTTGTATATGTGTTTTGTCAGGGATTTTTGGGAAAGTGATTAATATTTTATTATTCCAGAAGCCAGACTGAATACTACTATTGGCAAAAAATCTGCTACCTACGATAAAAATAATGTAACTTAATTTGGACCAAATTGGAACAAATGAAAAAAAGAAATTATGAACAAATACAATTTTTATTACAAAAACTTCTGCAAAAATAACATAACCCCAAATGTCAACAACAAAAATCGATAAAGAAAGCAGGCTGATATCTTTGTGTCGTCATCAGGTGGGCGGAGCAAAAAAATTATTAGACCGTTTTTAAGGTGTAGTAAGCTACGTTAAAATTCGCAAATCGCTAGGAGATTGCCCTAGATCAGGGCAATGACGTCACAGATCAGTTTTAGGGCGCTCCAAAGCCGATCATGAGCGCTCAGTCAACGATTAGTTCAAATACATGTTCGATATTTGTTCTCTGGCCCATTTTAAAGGTTAGAATTGTTTGGAAAGTATATATATATATATATTTCTGAAAAAAAATTAGTGGAAGCGGAATCACAGGAACCAACGATACAAATTTTTGATGAGCTGGGAAATCCATGCATTGACAAAACAACAAAACATAATTTGAGTTAGGTTGTGTTGATTTTACGCGGGATTTCCGTGCTCGGCTTGATCTGTAGAATTTCTCAGATCTAGTTCTAGCTATCCCGCTAATCGAACACGCAAATCTGCCAGAGAGCAATGACAGTTGCCAAATCGAAGACGCAAATCTTTTTCCGATGGATCCGGGAGCGCCCTAGATCAAGTTTCGAGCAATAATCGAAAACGCTTATACGGTAAGTAATGTCACATGTCATCTGTCAATTTGTCAATAAAAACATAAAGATGGTTGTCTTTTACAGAAATTTTTCGCTGTTTTCCTAAATATAGGGTCGCCTAGTGAGTGAATTCGTTTTTTTGGGTGACAACTTTACTCTAAAATGGTATGTTTTTGAATAAATATTTTTTTAAAAGTTTATTCTGTTTGTTTTTATTCAAAATTTGCTTTTTTTTGGGACAAATATTGGTTAAAAAAAGCATATAAAAACTTTAAATTTTGATAAGAAATCAGTTTCTTTGCCTACTTTATGTGGAAAATAAATTTAACATTAAATAGAGATAAGCATTCTTGATTATTTTTTGTATTATTTTTTGTTTACTGGTTAATACTAAATTACACGCCCACACACTTGTTTTCCTGATGAAAATCAATACTTGTGTCCCATAAAAGAAATATAAAGATAGCTTGGTTTAAAATTTGTGACTAGAGAAATAGTAGGTAATTATGCAGTATACGGTTTTCTGCCATTTTTGATTTTTTTTGAAAAATTCTTTATGGGGGGCACCTTCTAGGGTCCCTAGGACCCCAAATCCGTCTGCGCCGGTTGGTTTTTTTTTGATTTTTTTTGTTTTTTTTTTAATTTTTTTTCACTAAAACAAACCAAACCAACACAGTCCAACCCAACCTAATCCAAACCAACCCAAAATAATTAAAAAAAACACTTTACAACCCCCCCCTGGGCACCCTTTTTTCTCGTTAAAAAAAAAAAAAAATCGGGCGCAGGCGGATTTGGGGTCCTAGGGACCCTAGAAGGTGCCCCCATAAAGAATTTTTCAAAAAAAATCAAAAATGGCAGAAAACCGTATACTGCATAATTACCAAATAGTATTATGCCCGCACAAATTTAGTGATTGTTCTGTATGTCTGTCCTTTTTTTTTCTTATGTACCAAATAAAGAGACAGACATACAAAATTATTGGCACTATGTATTCTTAACCCTGGGGTACTTGTGTGTCTCAAAATTACATGAATGATTGGGTGGTGTCTGACTGACCCAATTTTTAAATTTCCATTAAAAATATTGGTAATTATGCAGTATACGGTTTTCTGCCATTTTTAATTTTTTATGAAAAATTCTTTATGGGGGCAAATTGTTTTGTTTTTTTTAATTTTTTTTTTGCTAAAACAACCCAATCCAACACAGCCCAACACTACCCAAAATAATAAAAAAAAAACACATTACAAGCCCCCCCCCCCCGCACCCTTATTTCTCTTTTAAAAAAAACGGCGCCGGCGGATTTGGGGTCCTAGATGTGAAATGATATTTCAATGCCTCCTACTTAAAAATATTTTATTAAAAATAAAAACATTAAAAGTTTAACATAAATGTTCTCTAATCTATAAAAAAAATTTTTAAAAGTTTCAATCTAATCCTTTGTTTCAATTTTGGTGTATTTAACAAAAAAAGCCTGGATAACTAAAGGTATCAAAATCTCTGCAAAAAATTTAAGTTTGGCAAAATTTTGCAAATTTTCCACTGACAAGGGCATAAGATACTACAAAAAATATTTTAGCACTCACAAACTGATATTAAGAAAAGCCAAGCATCAGTTATTTTACAAAAAAAAAGAATCTCTAATGCTAAAAATAAAGCCAAAGAAGCATGGTTCATAGTAAATGAGTTCAAGGGTAAAAAAGTGTAAAAATCATAAAGGTATTAGTTAAAGGTATTTGGTAAAAATAACTATATAACTCAAATATATTAAATAAATTTTACTGCACTTTTGCAAAAAATCTGACAAAGAATTTAAATTCTGAGGTCAATCCTTTGACCTATCTTAGTGAAAGTTATGTACAGGAAACTTTTGTTTTAGAATATACATACAAGAGAATATAAAAAGTAACTAGTAAAATCAAACAAGATAATAACAAACTTTTTACTTAGAGAGACAAATAATATTAAGTATCTTGGAATCTAAATTGACAGGTTTTTGAAATGGCATTTGCAAATTAAAAAACTCACAGATGAATTAAGATATATAACATACAGATTTAAACAACTCAAAATAGTTTTAACTTTGAACCAACTTAAGATAGTGTACTATTCTTTGGTTTACTCTTTATTACAGTATGGTATTGTAAGTTGGGGAGCAGCGTGTAAAAACTATCTAAAATCAATCAAAAAAATTTTATTAAGATAATTCTTAACAAACCTTACACTTATCCAACCAATTTAATATATCAGGAAAGCAAACTCCTTGATATAATCCAAATTTTTGTGTTATGACTACTGACTTACCAACATAAAAATAAAAATCTGCTAATAGCAATTGAGCACAAGTACAACACAAGACATAAGATACAAAATAAAGTAAAAACAATAAAAACATAAAAGTAAAGGACAAAGAACAATTACATACCTAGGTTCATATATTTAAAAACATTTATTTAGAAATAAGTACAGTACTTATGAACTTTACAAAAATTCACACACAAGCTTCTAGAAAGACTTTCAGTGAATCATATGTACAAGTTTGAAGTTGTAATTATTGTTGAAATAAATAAATAAGAAAACTTCAGGAGTAGACCTGGGAACGACCACTCAATCGGTAATAGATGAAATACCTATAAAAATATTTCAGAATTTAGATATTTAAGATTTTTTGGCTCAGGTTATCAATAAATGTTTTGACTTTGGTGGGATGGGATCCTATTCTTGAACCTTCTAATTTTGGACTCATTTCTTTGTTACCAACTCTTTCTAAAGTAGTTGAAAAAGTATTAAAGAAGCTTATGTTAGACTTTGTTGGACTTTGTAGATTGACATAATGTGTTGAGCACTTGTTAAAAGGCCCAAAAAATGGCATTTTTGCATTTTCAGAAAATGTCTACTTTTAGGCTTAACGAAAATGAATTTGCAGCCGCTGTTTTTTATGATTTTTTTGAAGGCCTTTGATTGTGTAAATCATAGTTTGCTTTGAAAAAACTAAATATTTATGGTTTTAGAGACAAAGTGCATTTGCTCTTTGAGTCATATTTAACCAAAAGGTTCCAAATCGTAAAAAATGATAACTTGCCATCAGCATTACTATCCACAGATACTGGCATATCACAGGGTTCAGTCCTTGGCCCATTTACTTTTTTGTTATATATAGAGGACACTTGTTGATTTGCAGAGTGTGGTTGGGGTGTACAGGACAAATCTGGGCAACAGCTTCAGTTTTATTCCAATGATTCACTGTTAAGCAAAAAAAATTATTTGATTCTTGCTGACACTTAAATTTAACTTTGGTTGCATAGGAATTTTACTTTCCTTGAAATCTGACATTTTAAATTTAGAAAGAATTTTTTGTACCAAATCCTTTTGATGAATAATGAGCATGTCATCTGTTTTTATTATGATTAATCCAAGAAATTTAAATGTTAAATTTTGACTAACTAATTTGCTCATTTCAAATTTTGACATTAATTTTTGTTTTAATTCAATTAATTTTGCCACAGATTTTGAAAAGACATCTACATGTATCACTAAGAAAATATCCTTACTTAAGTATAAACATGGATCAACTTGTGAACGATAAAGACCAATGCCATATAAAAAATCACTTGAACTTTTGGTCCAACATTTTGGTGCCTGTCTCAGTCCATAGAGTGCTTTTGAAAGCTTGCACACAAAAAAGTCCTTATTTTTAAAATTCAGTCCATCAGGGATTTACATAATTGACATGTCAAACTCAATGCTAAGACAAAAAAGTAATTATTGTCATCATCCTGGCAACTGGCGAATAAACTATAGTAAGATTTTCTTGTTTAAAGCCTCTTGCAACTAATCTAGCCTTTTTTATCATCTTTCCATCTGCTTCTTTGTCCTTAAAAACCCACTTTGGATCTATGATTGTCTCATTTTTTGGTTTTCGTACTATTTCCCATGTCTCATTTCTTTCCATTGCTGCTAACTCACTATCTATAGCCTTTTTCTAGCCATTTCCTTGAGCTACTGATTCCTGGTAGGTTTCGGGAACATTACTTAATTGACATTTAACATTATTAATAACTTGTAAGGCAATTTGGTAATTAAAAGTACAGTGACTAAGAATCTTAATTAAGTGAACTACCTATTTAGTAAAAAGAAAATATAGATTTACACTTAAAATATTAAAAAAACCCCCTACAAATTAAAATTTTATTTAAAGTACTCCTCAAATGAAAAGAAAGCGTTCATTATCAGATAGTCTTTAATTTGCTTTTTGTATTGAGTAAAATTAATATTTTTAATTTTTGTTGGTAGGCAGTTGTAAAATTTTATGGCTAGGTATCTAGAACCATTTCTGGATCTTTGTTATGTACACACATGGGAGGTTCAAAATTTTTAGCTCTTTGAAAGACTGTTTGCAATCAATTCTATAACCTAGGCCAGAGATAATGCGTATACACTTTCTCTGTTGCCCAAAAGCTTTCTCAGAGTGACAGGTGTGTCCCCATGAGAAAATAGCATATGTTAAATGTGAATGAAAAATACTATGATAGGCTGTGAGAATGGTTTCTTTTGAAGTAACTTGAGCTAGATTTATAAATAAGAATAGTTGTCAGGATAGTTTTTTAGTAAGATTTACAATATGATTCTCCCAGATCTAGATAAACACGAGAAATTTGACATTCTGTGCGCATTGAGATTACAGTGGGTGATCAATATGATTATTTCTTAATGTAAAATTGATTGTTTGTGATTTCGAGTTGTTAAGTGATAGAAGGTTGGCTAGAAACCATTGAAATAAGTTGATTTCGAAGTTTTGGTAGTCTAGATTATTGATTAAGTTAGTATCATAATCGCTTAGATATTTGGGTTTTACAGTTTGCCTTCCTGCCCTTGTCAGAAACATTAAGAACCATCTGCAGCAGAATGGTTACAGCCTTAATTACAAGACCAAAACCAGGCAAATGCATTCCTTACAATTTCATATGTTAAAGGAGTATCAGAGAAAATTCGAAGAGTAGCGAAAAACTTTAATATTAAAACAGCTTTTAAATCTAGTAATACAATTTGAAGCCTTCTTAGTAAAACAAAACCGGAGAACAAACAAAATAAGGAATGCATTTACCAAGTTCCTTGTGAGTGTGGGGAATCATACATAGGCGAAACAAAAAGACCACTATCTGTTAGGCTTAAGGAACATCAGACGAATACCCAAAAAGGTGAAACAACGAAATCAGGAATCGTCAAACATGCATGATGAAAGGAGTCACACTGGAAGAAACAAAAATTCCTTGAAGCTGCCTTTATTGGGCAGAATCAGGGTATTTTCAGTAAACCAAGTGTTGAAATTCCAAATATTTGGAACCCCTCCAAGGTTGAGTGATCTCTCACAGAATATAAGTGCGAAGATGATCAGAGATTGTATTGATCAAAACGTCGTGTATACATAAAATATAGACAATGGAATGGAAATATTTCATATTTTCATAGCTGACTGGTGTCACTGGTCCACAAACATTGGTTGAAATGACTTCCAAACAAAAACAATGTTGTCATTTTTCATGATCTTGACTGTACCTTTTTCTTTCAATTGTTTCACAATCCTATTTATTTTTTACATAAATGGCTTTCCCTCCTTCATATCCTCTGAAAAGTGCCAAACTAGCAACTATGCTGATGATTCAAACCTCCAGATTATTGCAGAAACATTTTTGGAGCTTGAAAAGTTAGCTAGTGCTTAACCAAGAAAAGTCAGTTTTTATCAACTTTCATACTCAACAAAAAACCAACCAACTAGTATAAAACTCTCGTCAAAAAGCTTAGCATGTCAAATTTTTAGGCGTTTATATTGATCAAAATCTAAAGTGGGAAAAGCATGTAAGTGTGCTCTCAGGAAGACTTAGTAGTGTCTGTTATACTTTTAGACACTAAAGCAATACCTGGATCAGAAATCACTACTTTCTGTGTACTATGCAACCTTTTATTCAGCTCTGCGATATGGAATAATATTTTGGGGATGGAGGGGTAGCGAGGGGGACATGTTCATTTTACAGAAGAGTGTTGTAAGATAAATTTTAAAATTAGGTAAGGTGACCAACTCGTAAAGGGGCAAAACCGGGACACTCCGGCCATTCAATGTATTGTATATCATGTATTTTTTCTTATATGCACCCCTAATAATATTAAGATGTATTTTCCAAAATACTTATTAGAGAAAAATAATTTAAGTAAGGTTTCAATTCAAATTTATAGATGGCAGGAGAACATCCGCTTTTTTAATTGCAGTGATTTTAAATTTACAAAATACAGTGGTATCAAAACCAGGGCGAATCAGAACTTTTGCTGAAAAATCGGGGCTATCCGGGACGGATTTTTTCCCCGGGACAAATGGTTAAAAATCGGGACTGTGTGGGCCAAACCGGGACGGTTGGTCACCTTAAATTAGAGTCAAGAGAGACTTGCAGAGGGCACTTCAATAACTTACAATTTTTAACTCTGCCATCTATATATATTTTTGATGTTTTTACATAAACACTAACAAATTTGAAGGGTGTCTCCCACAGCATAACCATAACACGAGGGCAGATATTCTGGTTTATCCTAAACATAGACTGTCACAGAGGTTAGTACCACCTATGTGTGTATAAGATTCTACAAAAGTTTGCCACAAAATATAAAAAGAAACAATAAAAAACAAATGTTTTAAAAAACTTTTATTTCAGTACTTAGTCTCAGTTGAACCCTATGTATTAAACGAGTACCTAACTAATAAAAAGTAGCTTTTCTATTGTATCCCAGGCCTCATACTCTTTGTAATATTTACTTTTTTATTTTTCTTTTAGTAGATAAATTTTAATCTGTAACTTATTTCCGTGATTGTCTTTTTATTAGTTTCTGTTTTTAACTATGACAGTAATTTTGTAGTTACTCCATTGTTATTTGGTACCTATTTTATCCTGTTATTGTATTTTTTTTCTCCTTTTAATAAGCTTTCATTACCTATTTAACTTAAACTTTGTGATAAATAAAGATAAGCTTCAATAACTGTTATGGTAGGGACAATATATATTAGATAAATTCACTTTTGCTTCTGACACTATTGATTCAAGTGACAAATTTCTGTACTTTGTTAAATTATTGAATTTGTATACTTTTTTTCAATAAAGATGTTCTGATCCACAGTTCTTGCAGGCATTGTTCCTTGTTTCTTAGCTGTTACTGACTGTCCTGCTTTGGAAACACTGATTTTAAAGTTTACTGATTTAATATCTTCTATCTATCTTATACCTTGACTACTTGCCTGACAGCTCGTGACCATGGCATCAAATGCAATGCAGATGCATTTTCCTGAGCGTTTTTTGCCATTTTTCTTTTAATATTCAGGACAATCTACCCTTTTATGTCCCGTGCGACCACAAAAATGTCATCTATATGGAAAATCTTGTATGTTCTGACTCTCACTACTTGTAAATTCTTTGTTCTTTTTCCATTTTGTGTAATTTTTACTTGAAAATGCATGATTTGGTCCTGTCTTTTCTGCTTGTCTTTGTCTGTCTTGCTTTTTCTATAAGTAACTTATTTTTGACAAAGTCTAAGCCAACAACAGTACCAGCCTGACAGAATTGTATGTCGATTGCTGTTGTGACTATTTGGTAACTGTCTGGCATTGCAGAAAGCAATTTCTGATTCTTGGAGTTTTCCACCGCAATTTTTCAGCTCGGCTACTGTCTTTTCATACTCCACAAGAAAATCGTTGAGTGGTCCGCCTGTATATCTAATGTTCCTTCCTCAACTATTTTTGCAGTTGTACTTGCTTAGCTAGCCCTGTAGCCTGGTGTGTTCCATTAAAGGGCTTGACAACTAATGGTGAGGTAGCCATTTTTACCTTGCCTTATGTTCTAGCACTTACTCCTTGACACTGGATGGACCTGGTGTTGTAGAATCCAGGTTATCCGGTCGCCCCTATTGGTCAGATTTGGATTTAGCTGTTCGGCCAATGCCAGCGCGACCGAGGTAACAAAAACGGGCGCAGCCAAGCCTCAGGGACCAGACCAGCGGGTCCCTCATCCGACGAAGCTTTGGAAGAAGAGTTTTGCTGCCAGCAGGGAACGCCGAACTGAGTAAGCCGGAACTGTTGGCAGGCCGTTTTTACTGGAAGGTGCTGTCCATTGCACTCACGGGCAGCCATGGCTCCTTCATTGCACTACCGAAGGAGGGTGGAGGTGGGAAATCTTTAAGAAAGGATTCTGAACATCAGCGCGGTGCCAGAAGTTTTAACTTCTGGAGTTCGTAGTTTTTATCAAAATTACGACATGGCATCCCTGGTGGGGATCTTTCGATGATTTTTCGAGGGGGAGGGTACATTCCTCCCGGATCCCTACACCGCGCGGGGTTTTCCACCGAAACCGAGATGGTGCTTCGTTATGGTTCTGGATCGGGTGAAATGGCATTCAGTCAATGCACGCCGCAGGGATTGGAGTGTTACTCAGTTGTTGGGATGTCTCTACTACGAGCAGGATTTTGCAGATTTGGTTTTGGGATGAGAATGGGAGTGTCGAGCCATACGAGGGACCAAAGATGGATTCTACTCATGGTTTCTAGAACGGGCCACTACGCGGTGCTTCGCTTGACCCGTTCTTCCAGGGGGCCGTGTTGTAGAATCCAGGTTATCCGGTCGCCCCTATTGGTCAGATTTGGATTTAGCTGTTCGGCCAATGACAGCGCGACCGAGGTAACAAAAACGGGCGCAGCCAAGCCTCAGGGACCAGACCAGCGGGTCCCTCATCCGACGAAGCTTTGGAAGAAGAGTTTTGCTGCCAGCAGGGAACGCCGAACTGAGTAAGCCGGAACTGTTGGCAGGCCGTTTTTAATGGAAGGTGCTGTCCATTGCACTCACGGGCAGCCATGGCTCCTTCATTGCACTACCGAAGGAGGGTGGAGGTGGGAAATCTTTAAGAAAGGATTCTGAACATCAGCGCGGTGCCAGAAGTTTTAACTTCTGGAGTTCGTAGTTTTTATCAAAATTACGACACTGGGTCCATAACCTGTGGATTTTCAGAGTGTGGTTGGGGTGTACAGGACAAATCAAGGGCAACATCTTCAGTTAGTTACTTTTAATACCGTAAAATACAATTTTTCGAATTCCAAAAATGTTTCCTTTTTAAGGACATTACTAAAACCTAACCTTTCTACGTCATCACGATCATAGAAGCGTAAAACTTAACTTAGAATAAGAACACAAAGTGTAATGGTTAACTTCAACAACTTTTGCTGATGATAACACCATTACTTGGAGTCACAAAGACAAAAATACTCTGAAACCTATATTTAGTGTGTAATCTTTTATTTCATAAGATTTGCTCCTTTTGTAATTACAGTTGTAGGCTAACTAACCTTTCTTTCTATTGATGATGCTTAAACTTTTTATAAGTATTTTATTGTAAGTTGTGTAGCAAATAAATAAATTAATTGATATTATCTCTTTTTTTTTCTAGTTTATTTTTAAGGTTATGGCCTTAAACAAATGCAATGTCTTTGCCTGTCTCTCAATATGAAGCCCTGCTGGCTGAGGTGCGCGGCCTGAGACGCAAGGTAAGTTTTGTTTTTTATAATAATTATTATTTTTAAGCAGTGGCGGCTTCGTGACTTATAAACACTGATGAGGTACCAAGATCAAAATTGTTAAAAAAATACACACCGTAAATGAGAATAATATTGGTACAATGTAAAATCTAAAACTTACTAAGATAAAGAAAACTATTTTTCAATCTACTATTTCATAAAAAAATTAATTTATATTTTTATATAGAATGACATTATTCCACAACATTTCAAATAACATTGAATTGTTGTATTTTAGGGCTTTAATAACTTTAAACACTAGTTATCCCCTCACGCTTGTGCATAAATAGTTATTATACATTTTCAATCCACAATTTTTTTGTTTGTGACAAAATCAAAATGTTTGCATATATATAATCACCTACAAGCGTGATGGGCGTATTATAGGCTGAGTTGTCAAGGCGTGGGTGAAGCGAATCTTTTAGTCGCCTCATGTTGTCATGTAATTTCGAAAAAGTAAAAGTCGTCCCAAGGCTTTATACAAAGAAAACTAGGGTTTTTAAATGTACGATTTGTTGATTTTATAATTGCAATAACAAAAACGGGATTTCGTGTTTTTTTAATTTACAAAATTTTAATGCGGCCAGCGAGGCTTGATGCGGCACACAAGATGAGAATTCTTCTCGACCCACCCACCGCGCGCTCTCTGCAGGCTCTCGGACAGCGTTGATAGAAAACCGAAACCAAACCGTTGCAGAGTTGGGAAGCGAGGCGGCCGGCATGAGTGCTTCATCCATCTTTGATGGAACATACAAAACAAAGACAGGCAGAATAAGAAATGAATGACATAAACTCATAAAGAAACTAGCACCCTAATATTAAAATTAAAAAAAAATGTTATGAAGAGTTTTTTTTTCCTACAAAAATTAAACACAAAAAAATCTCGCAAAAAATAAATTTACCAGTTTTTCTAAAAATGTAGGTGAGGCGCCGCCTCACTTGCCTCATCTGACGAGCCGCCACTGTTGTTAAGGCCATGAATATAGTTACGACAGTCACGTGACAGTCAATATCTTTTTTACATAGGCTCTCATAGCTATCATACAGTTATGACCTCGGTTAGGACAGTCCTGAAAAACTTTTTTACATTTTCACAAGAAACCCAACTCAACACAACACAAGCCCAATAATACCAACCCAACACAAAAAAGCGCTAACCAATGCAACCCAACCTCAAAAATAGATGTCGTTCATGTAATATGACTGATGTAACTTTAGACGCAGCTTTTAATTAGTCTGCGGAGATGGAGACACTACCGGTTGATTGATACTATAAAGACAAACTAGCAGTTGAGATTATTTTCAAAACATATTTATTTTATTTTAGTTTTTTACTTTTCCGAATGTTCTCAAAATATCATTGTTTTCAAGACAGATACAAACTTGACAACTACACCAGATAAATTTTGACATGTCAATTGCTTGTTTATTTAGCTTTAAGTTTCTTGTTATCTCTGATGATTGTTGTCGATCGCTTCTTTCATTCCCAAATGTTTAATATTAAATAATTTTCTAAAATAAAATATTATTTGGCAGACCAAAATAATTGAAAAGTTATGTTGACTCCACTAGGGGCGTACATGAGTTTTTGCAACTGATTTTGGTAGGTATCTACTTAATTTTT